>CM060684.1:141166140-142453640 GCA_030686995.1 Artemisia argyi
TTTGTTTTAACCACTAAAACCTGTTCTGAATGTAACAAGCAGTGTTAACTGCTTCAGCCCAAAAAGTCACTGGTAGCTTTGAATCAGCTAACATGGTTTTAGCAGCCTCAATTAGTGTTCTGTTCCTTCTTTCAGCAACTCCATTTTGTTGAGGAGTTCTTGCAACACTAAATTCTCTCTTAATACCTTTGTCTCTGCAAAAATCATCCATAACTTTGTTCTTGAATTTTGTCCCATTGTCACACCTGATGATCTTGATCTTCTTTTCAACTTGATTTTCAACTTCAGTGATAAATGTCTTAAGGATGCAAGTGGTTTCATCCTTGGTTCTTAAAAAGAAAACCCATGTAAATCTACTAAAGTCATTTGTCACAACAAGACAATACTTCTTCAAATTGATGTTGCTAACAGTTGTAGGACCAAACAAGTCCATATGCAGCATGTAGAGTGGATGATCAATAGCATTGAATGCCTTGGTTTTGCATGAAGCTCTGTGTTGCTTACCTTTAAGACAAGCAACACATGTTTGGTCATTTTCAAATCTCTTCTCTGGTAAACCTCTGACTAGACCATCTTTCACAATCCTGTTAATGGTCTTGAAATTAACATGACCAAGTCTTCTGTGCCAAAGCATGGATTCATCCAAAGTGGCTTTTGCAAGCAAGCAAGTAACATCAACTTTAGCCACTATGTTCTTCATGTCAATGCTATATAGATTGCCTTTTCTAGGGATTTTAAGCAAAATATCACTTTCATCAGGGAGCTTATAATCCTTAGATAAGATATAGCATTCATCTTTTGTGAATAGAACTCTATGCTTCTTGTCACACATCTGTGACACACTGAAAAGGTTGTACTTGAGTTCTTTCACATAGTACACATTCTCAAAGTCCAAGTTTCCAGCCTTGATTGTTCCTTTTCCAGAAACTTTGCCTCCAATACCACCTCCAAAGCTCACAAATTGTCCATCAATAGGTTTGAAATCTGAAAGATAGGACTTATTGCCAGTCATGTGCCTGGAACATCCACTATCTGAGTATCCTAGATCATCTTTAGGCTTTGAATGTTCCTGCACATAAAATAAATCAATTAGTTCCTTTTGGGGACCCAAGCCACAAATGACTTGGATCTGCCTCGTGTATCAATATAATTATATCTGTCAAAGGTCATTGATTCACCATTGGGATTGTTTGAGGTGATATATCCTTTTAGTTTCCATTCCCAACGTGCTGAGGCCTTAACATAATTTCCCATATTTACCCTCTTATTGTTCACAGAACCACCAGTGGAAACTTTTGGCCTTGCAGTGGTAACTGCTGGCTTAGCAGTGGAAACTGCTGGTTTTCAAACTTTGGGTACCCACTTGTGATTATTGTAAACTTTCTTTTCAAAATTGGTCTTTTTCTCTGTTTGTGCAGATTTAACAAAAGTAGTAATTGGTTTGGCACTTTTAACAGGGGACTTAGGGTAAACTCTGTTTTTATTTCTGGCTGTGGCAACTGCTTGTTTAGCAGTGGAAATAGTTTTGATGCCAGAGTTAAGCAAAACAGGCCTGGGAATCATCTTGCTTAGTGGATTTGGGTGAGTTAAGCTATTAGCATTATATCCATTCACCCTGGTATTCCCAAACACTTCCTTTCTACCTATGTGATAGTTACAATTATAGTGAAGGTGATCAAAGCTACCACATATGTGACAGGATTTGTTGTTAAACACAAAGTCACTGCCAAATTGCCTAGATTTAACATGATTCCAACTCCTCTGATTCCCCCTAGGAGTTGTTGACCTACTTCTGTACATCTCTGCATATCTAGTAGTGGGCCTAGTGAAATTAGCTTGTGACCTAGGCTTTTCTTTGACAACTTCAGGAATACTCTTTTTAACTTCCACATGAACACTCTCGGGAACACTAGTTTTAGACTCAACATTCAAACTTTCATCATTAAGAGATGAGTCACTAGCACTATCAAATGTATCAACCTCAACCTGAACCTTTTCAGTAGCAGCTTCTTTAACAAATTTTGGTCCATAGGTCATGGTTGGTTCCTTGAATTCTTCTAATCCTGTGTGAGCTAAGTCAATGCCAGGAGGTGATGGAACACCTCTTAGAGGTGGTGGAACAGATTTATATCATATTCCTGATTTGGCTTTGTTCACAACTTGGGCTTCCCAAATTTTGTCAATACACTTAGATTGGTGATCTAGTGTATTACAAGTTATCTGTATATTCTCATTAGCCTTTTTAACTTTCTCTAACTCTTCCCTAAGAGCCTTATTCACTTCAATCTTATAATCTAAGTCTCTTTTTAAAATAGCAATATCATCATTGAACTTAGATTCATTAGCTCTATAATGCTCTAATTGTTTTTCTAAAACTCCAAGACCTCTTTTATGATTTGCTAAGTTATAATTAGTTTGATTTAACTCTAGCAATTGTGCATCATATTGTTCTTTAAGTTTCTGATAATCTTTTAAAGCCTTACAAGTTTTAGAACAAGCATTATTATTTTGTACCTCAGAGTCAGAAAAAGCCATTAGTGCAAGCTCAGTAGCAAGCATTGCAGACTCTGAATCATCTTCTTCATCCTCAGCCATAAAGCTCCAATCATAGCTCACTCCATCAATGGCCAATAGAACCTTTGGCTCTTCAGTTGTTGGTTCTTTCTTCTTGTCCTGCTTATACCAAGTTGACCTGTTGTCAGGTTTCCTAGGTTTCCTGCATTCCCTGGCAAAGTGCCCCTTCTTATGACAATTGTAGCACTCCACCTTCTTTTTGTCAAAACCTACTGTCTCATTGCCATTTATGGTGATCTTCCTTCCCGTCTTCTTCCAAAACTTCTTTGCCTTTAAGCTTAGTAATGCAACCTGCCATTTAATGTCCATCTCCTCCATGTCATCCACATCAATTTGATCCAAATCCTCATGATTGAGAATTGAACCACTCATCTGACTTGACAGAAATGCATAAAAGGTAGAATCACTAAGACCAGCAATCTGTCTTTTTGAACTAGCAGTGGAAACACCTCCACTACCAGTGGAAACAACAATGTTAGCATCATCATCATCACTATCACTTTCTCCATCTGAACTATCATCAACAGATGATGATATGAGTGCTCCACTTCCTGAACCTGTACTTAGTTTGCCAGCTTTCTTCAATCTCTGTTCAATAACCTTAAAGTTATTGTACAAATCATTTAGCTTCATAGTCTCCAAATCTGGCTTGTCTTCCCATACTGCAACATTTGTACTAAACTCAGAGGGTAAACTTCTTAAGAACTTTAGATTGAGGTCTTCCCTTTCCACCTCAATTCCAAACACAGTGAGTTGAGTAACTATCTTCTGTAGCCTTGTGAAGATGCTATCAAGGGATTCATTACTTGTTGAACCAAAGTTTTCATAAGTCTGTTTCAACAAGGTCTTCTGAGTTTTCTTGGTGGAATCATTACCACCAAAAACATTGCAAATCTCCTCAAACAAAGTTTGTGCAGTCTTGTACTTGCTGAAAGCAAGAACTTGATCTCTAGGAAGGGTCATCAGCAGCAAACCTTTGGCCTTCAGATCATTCTTCATCTGAAGTCTTTCATCATTTGTGACTGGTCCAGTGTTGGTCTTTGTTACTACCTTGCCCTAAATTGTTTCTGAAGTAGTACCTGGTTTGAAAGAATTTCCAAACACAATGATCTCCCATAGTGTATAGTCTTGCACCATAAAGAATTGTTCGATCATAAGCCTCCACATCTCAAAGTCATTCAACTTAAGCTTTGGAAGCTTTGCAGCAATGTTGGACTGACTAGTTTCTGTCTCCATTGAATCTTCTGAGTGAACTTGGGGTCTTCTAAATCAAAGTATCAGCATGGATCTGATACCACTTGATGGATCTAAACATCTTGAACTGTGTTAGTATGATACTTTGAGTTATATTACTAAGTATGCGGAATCTACTTAGTAATACTTAGAAGTTTGATTGTGAATGAAAACAGTTGTATATGAATGAGAACAATGTATGTATCAAACGGTTAGCTCCAATATTAATAATAATAATAATAATAATAATAATAATAATAATAATAATAATAATAATAATAATAATAATAATAATAATAATAATAATAATAATAATAATAATAATAATAATAATACGAGTGATCTTTATATCACTAGAGTTACACCTTGAAGCTCTAGAAAAACGTATATGTAAATTTAACCTAGGACCTCCTTTTATAGCACAAGGAGTCCTCTTCTACAAGATAAGAATAACTCTAATAGAATAAGATATACACAAGATCTATTCTATATTTATCATTACACGTTTCCTAACAATTATCCTAACAGCAGTGGTAATAATATGTACTAGCAGTGGTAATGTGTTTCCACTGCTAGTGCATTCTTCAGCAGTTGTAATATCCTTACTAGCCGTGGTAACTGTCAGTATAATTCCCAACAGTAGCCCCGGGATCCACCTCCGACGGTCAAGTTAGTATTGATGCGATATAGCATACAAGAGTTAGGTTTAGAGTAACCTGTTGTGTTCTGTCAAGAAGAGAATCCCAGCCCTATATTTATAAGGCATGGATTAGGGTTTAGGCGTAGAGTGGGCCGCTGTCTGCCGAGCCGGGCCCATTCCAGACTATACGTCCACAAGCTCCCCAAGTCTAGTGTGACATAGTGCATGGCTATGTTATGCTAGACTTAAGTTCTGTTCATGGCCGCGTAGGCCCAATCAACCATGACGGCATGGCCCATGTGTGCGCAACTCAGGTGTGCGTATAGGACGGACGATACTGCGCAGCCCAAATGCGACAGTGCGCACTGGTTTTCCCAGAGGCGCAGTCCTGTTTAGCCCATTAGACTATATCCGAATCCGCGACCTTGTAGGCGCGTCCGTGGTGACCATGTTCCATCCTGAGTATCACCCGTTCTTACATGACTGGGAGGGATGCACATATGCTAGGTTTCCCGCCACCGTGTGATAGTAAAGACCTCATAAGAAGAACACGTAGTTCTATAATTGGGGTAACACTGGCATTGCGATTGTGAGAGTCTCACAATGGTGAAGGTGGATCTCAAGGTGCGCGCTGTGCGCGACAAGGTGCGAACATTACATCCATCTTTACAACCGACAGAGGACATCTCCCTGTGGCAAGATGGTGCGAATATTTAAATCCGTCTTTGTACCGGGCTTGGAATACCTCTTATGTACGATTTGCTTCCAAATATACCTGAGTGACGCGTACGGAAACAGTGGTATTATATACCCTGGTAGCCCCCCAAGTTTGATGGTGCTACTCGTGTAGGAGCATTAAACTTAGTTATTCAAATCCTGAAAAAATACTTAATGCAAATATTAAAAGTATATGCCGCGAATCGCAACATATAAAACCTAAGGAAGTAAAAGATTAGCGTGAAGCAATATATAGCACATAGCATATATAATTAATTGTTTATTATTATTTTTTCTTTATATATAAAAAAACCCGGATGGACGCACCGTGACCGCGACTAATAGTTTCAATCGCACGCACAAACGCAGATGGACGTATCGTGACCGCATAGACTTGAACGTTTGTGGAGGATCGCAGATGACCACGGATTTTGTCCAGTGCGCTCATGGCAATTGACTAGCATCGTGGTTCCTGTGCGTGACAGTGCGCTCATGGCGCTAATCTGCGAAGATGTCCGAACGCACGGCCTAACGCGGGTAGATTTATCGTGACTGCGTTGTTCGAACACGTAGTTCTATAGTGCAAACAAGCGCAAACAGGCATACCAACCGTAAAAGCGGTATGTGCACGAATTAATCCGCGGCTAAAAGATAAAGTAGGCTCGATCGTGCGGACTTAGTGCGGCTATATATAAAATCGTGTTTACCAAGTTAAAAGATTGAGATACCGGCTTTTGAACTTGATGGTTGCTTTCCGGTGATGTGAGAGCAAGAAACTTGTCGTAGTCATGGTCCCACGGATAGCGCCAACTTGTTGATACATAATCTGGCGCGGGCTGGATTTGACGACTCTCCCTGGGTCGTTCGTCGTCTTCACGAGCCCTGAGTAGACCTGTCAACAAAGAGAACCCGTTAGGAGTGGACCCGAGGCCGTAGCCCCGTGATACGTGTGAATCGCACCAGGCTTTACCTCTCGAGGGATCTCGAGAAGCTTACAACCCCCACTAGGCAGTGTACCTAATCGTTATAGTATAGTATAGTGACAAGTACCGGGGGATTGATCGTTCAACTCAGGAATAGTGTCGCTAGGTTTAGAAAGCCTAAAAACTAGGTCTAGAGGTGAGGGATGATTCTTTTTGTATTTTTATATTTTATAAAAGCAATTAAAAATCTCGGGTTTTAGAAGAGTAGGCGGAATTAGTTGCTAGCCAACTAACCCAAATGACTAAAGATGCTATCAAAATAAAATAACAAAAATGAAAATGAATCTAATAAAACTAGTGGTGTGAACAATGATAGGGAAAGTTATGTTTACATAGGTTTCATTACTCCCTAGATATCTTTTACATGTTGATAATTTGTTACAGTTGCATGGATGACGGGCCGTATTCCTTAATACTAGTCGTAGGGCCGTGTACAATATTCCCTAACTCTATAGGATCCTACTACACTCCTATGTCGAGCCGTTAGAAGCTCCTAACATGGGGTCATTAGAATTCTCCTACGCATTAAATACAACCAAAAATCATAGTATACCTCTGATCATGTTTCTTAAGATGTTCAAGCATGTCACCAATGGAAGTCTGCCAGTTTTCTTAAGCCTAACATCGAATACAATCATCCGTAACAACTATAAACAAACATTCAACCCATAATTAACATCTAGGTTTCACTACATCTAAGCAAACACAAAAGAGGTCTAGCCAAGCATGTTAAATTCAATACAAGTGTAAGATATATTCAAACAACACATAGACATATTGAATGAATTGAAAGAGTACTTATCTCAATTGAACATGAAAGGTTTCAAAGGGTAAAAACCCTTGAAAAAGCTGTGATATTCGGACTAGGGTTTCTCTCCAAAGTTACACCCTAATTGTTACACTCTAATGAATGAAAATTGCAAAACTATATATAGATTTTATAGGGTGTCGGCGTCAAGAAGAAAATTCTGACGCCGTCAACTCGCCGCCCATAATGAAATCGGATTACCTAGATCCACTTTTGACGCCGTCATGTGCAATTCTACTCTGGGCCGTCACTCATATTTGGACCATGACGGCCTATGGTGACGCCGTCATGTCCCTAGTGCAAAACTCTTCTGGATCGTCACGGACTTTATCCACTTCCACCTCTTGTATTGCTCTTGACGCCGTCACTTGAAAACTCTTGACGCCGTCAGGTACTGTTCCCAGCAAGAAAAATTAAGACTTTGTCGTTTTCTTCACTTTTATGCTCCAAAAACGTCCAAAATGCTTCCTTTTCCAGAATTCACTCCAAAAGTACCTAAAATGACAAAAGGAATGATTTAGGGCAATATTTGATCAAATAAATTCGAATCCGGGCTAAAATGACCCCCTAAAAACGGTTCATTTTTTGCCTCATCAAATACCCTTACACTTGAGATTTGCTTGTCCTCAAGCAAATGCGCTTTTATTCTAATCAAAATACAAGTTATGGGTCATTTAACACTAATATAAAAGTAATTACAACAAATAATTGTTCCACTAAAGACCGAAGACAAGCATGGAGGTCATACACTAGCACCTCACAAATAGTGTTTAGATACTCACATCTCTCGGGTGTAATAAAATATATATCATAATATGGAAATGGAAAACATCTCTCACTACCTGTCATAGCAAAATAGATTAACCATAGGCTTGGGAAAGGATCAAACCTCCACCACTTGGCGTAAGCACCTAGGATAAACTATCAAAGAGGTCTTTTAAAGGGTTATAATGTTAGGTGTAGGGATATGGAATACACGGTTTTGTTGGATAAAGGCAATCTTTACTGGTGGCGAGTTAATCATCTTGGTTAATTACTTGTACAATTTGGCGTTACTAAGCCAAGAGTAGACTCGACTTAAGCTAATAAATGAAAAATAACAAAAACATAAAACAAACATAGAATGAAATGGGATGGTAGTCCGTGTGTTTTTTTTTTTTTTTTTTTTTTTTTTTTTTTTTTTTTTTTTGCATACACTCTTACCCTACCATCCAAAATAATACATCATAGGGAATGTACATTCCCCTTACACTTGAATTTTTACATACTTTACAATAAACTAATCTATTGACTCGAATCAAGATAATCAAAAACTTGGAGTACTTTTAAGATTAACGCACATATGGGGGTAATGATATGATGTTCTTCCCCATTACTCCATAACACAAGTACTTTACCCATGAGTCCAAATTGTCCCAAAACAATATGTACAAGATATGACTCGACTTAGCAACCATGTAATCAATTAGATAATTAACTAAGGGTTTAAACATGTAACAATAAAGCACTAAAGATGAGTGCATACACGGAAGGCTAAGGCGATTTGGGTGTACATTTAAGTGGGTTGTAACAAATTCTTCCTTTAAGTAAGATGCTTAAAGTTAGAAATGAAAAGATAGGCTCAGAGGGGTGTACTAGGGGTTTCGTGTACTAAAAATGAGTACAACGCTAAGGTGTGGGAAAATTAATTGACTTTACTGGCCAAGTAATATGACTTAAATGGTCAAGTAATTATGATACGGGTTTAACACAAGCGTGATCCTAATGCCTCTTATCATGTAGTAAATCCTACTACACGAATTTAGTCTCACTAGCGGTCTCGGGATGCATCACTAACGCAAGTTCTAGAATCTAAATGCTATCGGTACACTCATAAGCACTAATAGTAAATGCTTTTCCTATCAAATCTAAAGGCGAACCTCACATATTTGGGTGGAAAATTTTTCTAAATAGTACGGTTTTGTGCTAGTCATACAACTCTTATCCATGAGACGCTTGCTATGGCTAAAGTTTCACTCCTAAATGTTGTAAAAAGTTTTAAATTTGGCGCTAAAATTACACTAACAAGTATTTCTCTTAGTTTTAATGCACACCTTCCATCAAACAAACAAACTCAAGTGCAAGTGTATCCTATAAGGTATCATCATTTACCCTCCCCTTACGCTTAGGATGGACATTGTCCCCAATGTTCAAATAAAGAATGTAAAAGCAAAATATGTAAAAGAATGAAATCAAATACTCCCCTGATTCGTTCGGTGTGGATAGTGTGTTAACAAGGTTAGATCTTCCTCCAAGAAAATGAACATTCAAAGCTTCCCTTCCAGAAAAATAAATCATCTTCTTGTCATACATAACATGTTAAACCTGAGAAAACAAACAAGGCAACCTCGCGTAAAATCGGCGGCAATCTATATATACTAACAAGTCCAAGAAAAATAGCATATATATATATATATATATATATATATATATATATATATATATATATATATATATATATATATATATATATCTTAAATTGCTTTCTAGGAATTAAAGGGATATAATGCTTGTGGAATGAATGTTTGCAGATTTCCTGGAGTTTATAAAACTAAAGAATTAACAAAAACTTTAAGACTCCGTTAGAAAAACAAAACTAGCAAAATTTCCAGAATTTTACACATGACGCCGTCAGGAATTAATTCCTGACGCCGTCAGAAGTGACCTGCAGAAATCTTGACGTTAAGTTTCCGAAAAATTTCTGGAAAAACTTATGTCCTAATTCCTGGAAAATCCTGCAAAACATCATTATGACTCGATACAAGCATTTGACTCTAACAAATACTAATACACATGTCCATTTAATATTGTGGAGAATCATAACAAATACTAATACCTTTGTATGAAGTTAAGACAAAGTTAAACGACAAAATAAAGCATTTTCACAATTTAGTTTTGAAACATGATCTACCAACAATAAAAATAAAGCATGCATACGGAAACAAATAACAATCAAACAAATAAAAATCACACAAAACATGGGTTGCCTCCCAAGAAGCGCTTTTCTTTATTTACGAGTCTTGTAGCTAGACTCAAAGTCATGGGCTATTACGTGACCTCATCGTTGGTCTCATTCTCTAGGTCATCTCCAATATTAGTTTTGTATTACGGACCTGGTTGCAAGCATTCTTTTTAGAAACCAAGTATTCTATTCATAACATATTCTATTCCTCTACGTCTATCCTCATCATTCTAATAGTAAACTGCTTGTTTGTGTTCCTTTTCTATGTTTGATAGGAGGCGGTATTGTTCAATCTTATAGGCCATTTGGTAATCAATCTCATCATTCTCTTCCTTGAATCTAACTATCCCTAGGGTCTGGTCATAACTCATCTTATAGGCCTCAACAAATGGTTTTCCGAACACTACTTGACTAAGGCAAGAATCTATTACTGGACGAGTATCCTCCACTATCACAAAGTCGGTAACATAAGTGAAGTTTCCTACAAATACTTGCAATCCTTTCACTCTTCCAACAAAATTACTTATCAAATTCTTACGGGGCATCATCCTATAACCAAGTTGCTTCTTCATTACCCAATTATAATAAGTCCTAGTCATGATGTTTATAGGAGACCTAGGATGGATATAAGCTTTCCATACATGCATATGCCCAATCTTGCATGGTATGTTGATGTTAGAAGGGTCACCTACTTTAATAAGGGGTGAGCCAAGGGTATATGGTGTCTCGGGATCATCGAATAAATCCTTGTGATATTCTCGTTCTTTCTTGGTGGGCAACTTATCAAAGTACTCTTCTACGTTTTCTACTTCCTCTAACTTTTCTCCCTTATTAACCTCAACTTCCTTAATCTCATCCCTAGTTTCGGTTTCTATTCCAACTTCATCCTTGTCACTTTCTTCTATATCCTTATCTATTGGCTTAACGGTGACAACATTGACAAAGTGGACGTGTTTGGATGATGAAGGGTCCTTAATTTGGATACCGCTATTGGCGTCCCTAGTGTCCTTTCTAGGTGTAGTTAGCGCTTGGTTGTTGAGGGCTTTCAACAAGTTGTCAATATTATTGGTCATCTCCGTTTGTTGTTGATTAAATTCACTTTCAAACTTAGCTATGCGAGCTTCTTGAGATGCCATGAACTTGGACATCAATCCTTCAAGATTATTGGTACTACCAAAGTTATTTGAAGGATTGTTGTTGAAAGTACGGTTAGAAGGTGGACCGTTTGGTTGGTAACGATTAGGCGGATTGGAAGAATTGTTTTGGTTTTGTTTCCACCTAAGGTTCGGGTGATTTTTCCAAGACGGGTTGTAGGAATCACCGTAAGGGTTTGGCTCGGGTTTGAAAGTGTACCACTTATCTCCCGCTTCGTCGGTATGCGAGGATGCGTTGCCCGCAAAAGCTTGTCCGGGGAGTTCCACGCAATCACGAGTGTCATGGGGACCACTACATAATTCGCATGAAGAAGTGATTTTGTTCACTTGGCTTGAAGGCTTAGGAGCTTCGTAAGATTTTATGAGAAACTTGAGTTGGTCCTCAAGTTCCATGATCCTACGGTCGGGAGTGCTAGAATTGTTCTAAGGCAAAGATATTGCCTTGACCTTTTTGTTCAAATCACGGGGATCATTCCAACTTTCATTGTCATAGAGAGCAATATCGTCTATGAGTTCCCATGATTCTTCCGCACTTAGATCACGTAGCTTGCCACTGGCCGATTGGTCAATGGTTCGCCTTGTGGAGAGATCGATATGGTCATAGAAGATTTTGGCTTGGAGCCAAAGATCTATGCCATGATGAGGGACTTGTTGGAGTAAGTTCTTGAAACGAGTTCATGCTTCATATAGAGTTTCACCTTGACGTTGTTGGAACATCAAGATGTCATTTATAAGCTTGGTAGTTCTCCCCGGTGGGAAAAATTGAGCAAGGAAACGAGTGGTGAGATCATCCCATGAGGTGATGGATCCCGCGGGTAGATGTTCAAGCCATTGACTAGCTTGATCACGTAGAGAGAATTGGAATAGGCGTAATCAGTTCGACTCTCTAGTTGTAACATCAATGTCTAAAGAATCTACGATTTTAAGGAAGTCCTTGAGATGTTGATTAGGATCTTCGGAACGAAGTCCATGGAATGCACATCCGCTTTGCACCAACCGGATGGTGTCGCATCGTAAGGGGGACACATTGGCTCCTTGAGTGAGCTCAATAGTGTTTCAATAGCCTTGGTGTCTAGGACGGGAATACTCTCCTAAGGTTAGGGGCCTAAGAGGTTGGTTTGCTAGTGGTGGGTTTTGTGGGTGGTTTTGTTGTGGTGGGTTGATGGATTAAAAGATGTTACCACCTTCCATGATGTCGGATGGTAAAGGTTACGAACAAAGACACGAAGAAATAAGATAGACTAAAGAAAACCTAGAAATAAAAATAAAATCTTACTAGAAAGGAATTTAGCAAGTACACCTAATAAAAATAAATCCTAACCTAGACAATAACTATTCCCCGGGCTGCGGCGCCAAAAACTTGATACGTGGGAATCGCACAAGGCTTTACCTCTCGAGGGATCTCGAGATGCTTACAACCCCCACCAGGCAGTGTACCTGATCGTTGTAGTATAGTATAGTGACAAGTACCGGGGGATTGATCGTTCAACTCAGGAATAGTGTCGCTAGGATTAGAAATCCTAAAAACTAGGTCTAGAGGTGAGGGATGATTCTTTTTGTATTTTTATATTTTATAAAAGCAATTAAAAATCTCGGGTTTTGGAAGAGTGGACGGAATTAGTTGCTAGCCAACTAACCCAAATGACTAAAGATGCAAACAAAATAAAATAACAAAAATGAAAATGAATCTAATTAAACTAGTGGTGTGAACAATGATAAGGAAAGTTGTGTTTACTTAGGTTTCATTACTCCCTGGATATCTTTTACAAGTTGATAATTTGTTACAATTGCATGGATGACGGGTCGTATTCCTTAATACTAGTCGTAGGGCCGTGTACAATATTCCCTAACTCTATAGGATCCTACTTCACTCCTATGTCGAGCCGTTAGAAGCTCCTAACATGGGTTCATTATAATTCTCCTACGCATTAAATACAACCAAAAATCATAGTACACCTCTGATCATGTTTCTTAAGACGTTCAAGCATGTCACCAATGGAAGTCTGCCAGTTTTCTTAAGCCGAACATCGAATACAATCATCCGTAACAACTATAAACAAACATTCAACCCATAATTAACATCTAGGTTTCACTACATCTAAGCAAACACAAAAGAGGTCTAGCCAAGCATGTTAAATTCAAGACAAGTGTAAGATATATTCAAACAACACATAGACATATTGAATGAATTGAAAGAGTACTTATCTCAATTGAACATGAAAGGTTTCAAAGGGTAAAAACCCTTGAAAAAGCTGTGATATTCGGACTAGGGTTTCTCTCCAAAGTTACACCTTAATTGTTACACTCTAATGAATGAAAATTGCAAAACTATATATAGATTTTACAGGGTGACGGCGTCAAGAAGAAAATTTTGACGCCGTCAACTCGCCACCCATAATGAAATCGGATTACCTAGATCCACTTTTGACGCCGTCATGTGCAATTCTACTATGGGCCGTCAATCACATTTGGACCATGACGGCCTATGGTGATGCCGTCATGTCCCTAGTGCAAAACTCTTTTGGATCGTCACGGACTTTATCCACTTCCACTTCTTGTATTGCTCTTGACGCCGTCACTTGAAAACTCTTGACGCCGTCCGGTACTGTTCCCAGCAAGGAAAATTAAGACTTTGCCGTTTTCTTCACTTTTATGCTCCAAAAACGTCCAAAATGCTTCCTTTTCCAGAATTCACTCCAAAAGTACCTAAAATGACAAAAGGAACGATTTAGGGCAATATTTGATCAAATAAGTTCAAATCCGGGCTAAAATGACCCCCTAAAAATGGTTAATTTTTCGCCTCATCACCCCGGGATCCACCTCCGACGGTCAAGTTAGTATTGATGCGATATAGCATACAAGAGTTAGGTTTAGAGTAACATGTTGTGTTCTGTTAAGAAGAGAATGCCAGCCCTATATTTATAGGGCATGGATTAAGGTTTAGGCGTAGAGTGGGCCGCTGTCTGCCGGGTCGGGCCCATTCCAGACTATACGTCCACAAACAAATACTAATATACATGTTCATTTAATATTGTGGCGAATCAAGATCAATTTCGTTCTTATAAACAAATTTGGGGTTTCCCCTTACACTTAGCTTTTGCAAAATACCTTTATATGAAGTTAAGACGAAGTTAAACAACAAAATAAAGCATTTTCACAATTTTAGTTTGAAAGATGATCTACCAACAATAAAAATAAAACATGCATACGGAAGCAAATAACAATCAAACAAATAAAAATCACACAAAACATGGGTTGCCTCCCAAGAAGCGCTTTTCTTTATTTACGAGTCTTGTAGCTAGACTCAAGATCATGGGTTATTACGTGACCTCATCGTCAAATGTTACATCCTCCTCACTAATCATCTCATTACTACTTTCTTGATAATGTTTTACGCGTTGTATGTTGACCGTGAACTCTCTATTTTCATCATGCATTAACACAACAGCGCCATTTTTAGAGGAACATTTCACTGTAAAGGGCCCATACCATCTAGACTTGAGTTTCCCGGGAAATAACCTTAACCGAGAATTATACAATAGAACTTTGTCCCCTTCTGAGAACTCCTTAGGTTTCTTAATTTGCTGGTCATGCCATCTTTTCACCCTTTCTTTATATGTAATGGAGGATTCATACGCTTCTAGCCTTAACTCATCAAGGTCATGGAGTTGCAAGAACCGATTCGTTCCAGCGAACGTATAATCCAAATTACATGCCTTAAGTGCCCAATAAGCCTTGTGTTCGAGTTCCACCGGAAGATGACACGCCTTGCCATAAACCATGCGGAAAGGGGTCGTTCCAATAGGTGTCTTGTAGGCAGTTCGGAATGCCCATAAGGCCTCATCGAGTTTAAATGACCAGTCCTTTCTATTTTGATTAACCGTCTTTTCCAATATTCTTTTAATTGTCATGTTGGTGTTTTCGACTTGACCGTTGGTTTTTGGGTGATAGGCGGTGGAGAAACGGTGGAAACTACATACCTCTTCATGACCTTTTCCATTTGCGCATTGCAAAAGTGGGTCCCCCTATCACTAATGAGAGCTTTAGGAATGTCGAACCTAGCAAACAGCTTTTTCAGAAAATGAATAACTACCCTAGCATCGTTGGTCCTAAGGGCTTGTGCCTCTACCCATTTTGAAACATAATCAATGGCCACTAAAATGTATTCGCCCCCCCCCCCCCCCCTGAAGATGGAAAGGGTCCCATGAAATCAATTCCCCAAACATCAAAAACCTCACAAACTTGTATAAAATTCTGAGGTGCTTCATCTCTACTCGATATATTCCCGGCCCGTTGACATGCATCGCATGCTTGTATCATCTCCTTTACATCACGAAATATTGTGGGCCAATAAAATCCTGCATCGAAAATCTTTCGAGCGGTGGTGTTTATCCCATGATGGCCCTCAGAAGGGCCCGAATGACATTCTTTCATAATCTTTATTGCCTCTTTTCCCGAAACACAGCGCCTGATTATTTGATCAGGACATCTTCGGAATAAGAAGGGTTCGTCCCAGAAGTAGTATTTTAGTTGGGCAAAGAACCTTTTTCTTTCCGTATCTAGTCATGTGTTCCGGAATGAGCCTTCTTGCAAGGTAATTAGCATAATCAGCGTACCAAGGTTTAGAATCTGTCATTGACATGAGCTGTTAGTCAGGGAATGAATCCCGAATCTCACTTTTGTCAAGCTCACTAAGGAGGGGATTTTCGAGACGAGAGAGGTGATCAGCAGCCAAATTCTCTGCTCCCCCCTTTTATCACGAATTTCAACATCAAATTCTTGCAACAACAAGATCCACCGAATTAGTCGTGGTTTAGCGTCTTGCTTAGCAAAAAGGTATCAGAGAGCCGAATGATCAGTAAAAACGACAGTCTTTGAAAGGACAAGATATTGGCAGAATTTGTCGAAAGCGAACACCACGGCTAATAGTTCTTTTTCGGTGGTAGAATAATTCTCTTGAGCGGGATTCATAGTTTTGCTAGTGTAGTATATAGGTTGGAATTGTTTGTTACGCCTTTGGCCTAATACTTCCCCAACAGCATAGTCGCTAGCGTCACACATGATCTCGAAAGGTAACTCCCAGTTGGGTGTAACCATGATTGGGGCTTTCATGAGTTCCTTTTTCAAGAGATTGAATGCATCCTTGCATTCTTGGGAGAAATCGAAAGCTCCTTTACAAGCAATTGAGTCATTGGCCGAGCTATTTTAGAGAAGTCTTTAATGAATCTCCTATAGAAACCGGCATGACCCAAGAAGCTACGTATTGCTTTAACAGTCGTGGGATAAGGTAGTTTAGATATAGCTTCAACATTTGCTTGGTCCACCTCAATCCCATTTCCTGAGACCTTATGCCCTAGCACAATCCCATCTTTTACCATAAAATGGCATTTTTCCCAGTTCAGGACCAAGTTGGTTTCTTCGCAATGTTTGAGCATTTTTTCAAGGTTAGCGAGACAACGGTCGAAAGAGTCCCCGAATACTGAGAAATCATCCATGAAAACTTCCATGCTGTCTTCCATTAACTCGTGAAAGATTGCAGTCATGCATCGCTGAAAAGTGGCGGGAGCGTTACGTAACCCCAAAGGCATCCTCTTATAAGCGAATGTTCCATAAGGGCAAGTAAATGTGGTTTTTTTCTTGGTTCTCAGGGGCTATGGGGATTTGGAAATATCCTGAGAATCCATCCAAGAAACAATAGTACTCGTGCCCGGATAATCTTTCCAACATTTGGTCAATGAACGGGAGGGGAAAGTGATCCTTTCTAGTGGCATCATTTAGCTTTCTGTAATCGATGCATACCCGCCAACCAGTAACCATTCTTTGGGGTACCATCTCACCGTTGTCATTTTTCACCACAGTCATTCCTCCTTTCTTTGGTACAACCTGTACAGGACTAACCCACGGGCTATCCGAAATCGGGTAAATAAGCCATGCATCCAAGAGTTTGATAACTTCTTTTTTCACCACCTCCTTAATATTGGGATTCACCCGCCTCTGGGGTTGCACGGCTGGTTTATAGTCTTCCTCCATAAGAATCTTATCCGTGCAAAAGGTTGAGTCAATCCCCTTAATGTCGGCAACACTCCATGCAAGGACTCCTTTGTATTTCTTTAGGACTCCTAAGAGCCTATCCTTTTGCTCATGTTCGAGGGAAGAGTTTATGATTACTTGCAGTTGATCCTCTCCCTTGAGGAAGGCATACTCCAGGTGGTTTAGGAGTTCTTTAAGTTCTAGCTTAGGTGGTTCGATAATGGAGGGTTTTAGCTTGTTCTCAGGTTTACAGAGTTCAAGCTGTTCAGTCATCTCTTGTCTGGGATAGAAGGAGACTGCGTTAGCGCCTTCCGTCTTCTCCTTCTCCATTATGGGGAGGAAACTCTCATCCCGTAACTAGCCTTTTTTGATTTGTTCATCAACACAGTTGTCGATGACATCAGTTAGTTCATCGACCTCTCCTATGAAATAGAGCCGGTTAGCTGCTTCGAGAGATAGATTCATAGTGTCTTTAATATCGAAGGTCAAGCTATCGGTTCCTACTCGTAAGGTTAACTTGCCATCATGAACATCAATGCCTGCACGAGCGGTAGCAAGAAAGGGTCTCCCTAAGATGATGGGCACCAGGTCATCCTCCTCCATCTCCAAGATCACGAAGTCAACCAGAAATTTGAACTTCCCTACTTTGACTAGCATATTCTTGCATATCCCTAAGGGATATTTGACCGATCTATCGGCTAGCTGGATGTTCATACGGGTAGGCTTTAATCCGGAATACCCTAGTTTGAGGAACATGGAGTGGGGCATGAGGTTGATGCTTGCCCCTAAATCAGCAAGAGCATTCTTTATTGATAGAGATCCTATGGAACAGGGTAAGGTGAAGCTGCCTGGATCGTCTACCTTTTTTGGTAGCCCTCGTTGGGTCACCACCGAACATTCTTCTCCCAGAGTCACAAGACCCTCGAGTTTCTTTCGGTTGGCAAGCAATCTTTTGAAGTATGAGCTATACTTGGGCATGTGATAGCAAGCATCAAGGAGATGTATGGTGACCACTGAATCTTTTAGATATGACAAGAATCTCTTATTATCGTTTTCAATCTTCTGGTTTTTTAGGCGGGATGGAAATGGGACTCTCACAGGTTGGTTAAGTGGAGTTGGTGGAGATGGGGTCACCAGAGGAGGTTGTTCAGGAGCCTCGTTGCTCACATTACCTTCCTCCTCATGGGGATCGTTTGGCTCAATGGTGACAGGATGTGAGCTCGGATAAGGAGGGTCCTTGGTTGTCGTTCCAGCTCGAGTAGTCACTGCGAGCAGGGGATCCCTTTGGCTTACTGGGGGCCTGTTATGGCCATTGAGGGTGGCATTATGCTTATTGAACCATTTTTCCATGTCATTCTGTTGCTCAGCGATGAGCTTGTCAAGCCCTTTCAATTGTAAGCCTTTTTCCTAAGTAAAGTGACCAAGGTAATCCTCAAAAGTGCTCCGGATTTTGTATTCCGGGCCTTCCTCTCCTTCTTTTCTTTTCACCAGATTCGCCTAAAGGGTGTAATCATCATTTTGGTAAAAAGGCAAAAGGGAGGGGTCAGCGTAGATGTCATGTCCCGACAAACACGCATGTTCGGTCGTGGTTTCTCTCCGCATTCCTGTACCTCGTGCGAGCCCCCACAGTAGTTGCAGATTAAGTAGGGATTTGAAAGTTGTTTAGTTGTTCGCGACCCTGCAAGGTATTCCACTCTTTCGTGAATTTTTCTTAGCCGATCTGAGGGTGTTTGTGAGATTTTGGAAGTGCTCATAGTCGAATCGGGTTCATCCCAAGTATCGTCCTAATCTTGAGCATATTCCTCAATCCTATTCCACCCTTCCTCGGCGCTTAGATTAGCTATTTTCCCTTTTCTTGAATTGTTGATTCCGTTCTAGTCGGTTGAGGAGACATTGTTGTAGAAGATTTGGACCAGAAGCCAAAGTTTGATGCCATGATGGGGAACTTGTCTTATTAAATCCTTGGATCTAATCCATGATTTATGGATGGGTTCGTCCTTTCCCTTTCGGAAACGGAGGATCCTATCCCTAAATACTTAGGTTTTCCCTGCTGGGAAGAACTTCTCATAAAACTTGGATATAAGTTGCTTCCATGTAAAGATAGACTCAGAGGGAAGTCTATCATACCACTCTTTGGCTTTTTCATAAAGAGTGAAAGGGAAGAATCATAATCGGGACTTGTTTCTAGTGGCCCCATCCATATGGAGGGTGTCCAATATCTTCAAGAAGTCCCTAATGTGTTGAATTGGGTCATTGTTATGTAATCCGCGAAACTTGCACACACTTTGGACAAGCCAAACATCGCTTGCACACAAGACCTCATCGGTGTGTTCGTTTGGGAAAACAATGGCATTTGAGAAGCCACTAGGATTCGGGGAGGAGTAGTCCTTAAGGCTCTTAGGGATGGGGGTTTCGGGGGTACTCATATCGTTGTTGGATTGGGAGCTAGAGGGTGTGAGGTGATCATCTGAATCTTCTTCAGAAAGGACCTCATCAAAGTTGATAGCTATGCTAGATGGCTCGGGTGTTGAGAGAGATTGCTTTAGCTTATACATTTCCCTTTCGGGTTCTGCATATGGCAAGACGAGATTTTAACGGAACTACGACTCCTAGTGACTCTAAGGTTAGAGAGATCTTCATTTGCCATGATGACGGATGGTGATGGTTACGAACAAAGACACGAAGAAATGAGATAGACTAAAGGAAACCTAAAAATAAAAAAATAAAATCTTACTAGAAAGGAATCTAGCAAGTAGACCTAATAAAAATAAATCCTAATCTAGACAATAACTATTCCCCGGCAACGGCGCCAAAAACTTGATGCGTGGGAATTGCACCCTCACAAAAGGTTTTACCTCTCAAGGGATCTTGAGAAGCTTACAACCCCCACCAAGCAGTGTACCTGATCATTGTAGTATAGTATAGTGACAAGTACCGGGGGATTGATCGTTCAACTCAGGAATAGTGTCGTTAGGATTAGAAAGCCTAATAAATTACGTCTAGAGATGAGGGATGATTCTTTTTGTATTTTTATATTTTTATAAAAGCAATTAAAAAATCTCGGGTTTTGGAAGAGTGGGCGGAATTAGTTGCTAGCTAACTAACCCAATTGCATGGATGTCTTTTACAGGTTAATTAGATTTCATTACTCCCCGGATATCTTTTACAGGTTAATTACTTGTTACAATTGCATGGATGACGAGTCATATTCCTTAATACTAGTCATAGGTCCGTGTACAATATTCCGTAACTCTATAAGATCCTACTTCACTCCTATGTCAAGCCGTTAGAAGCTCCTAACATGGGATCATAAGAATTCTCCTACGCATTAAATACAACCAAATATCGTAGTACACCTCCGATCATGTTTCTTAAGACGTTCAAGCAAGTTACCAATGGAAGTCTGCCAGTTTTCTTAAGCCTAACATCGAATACAATCATCCGTAACAATTACAAACAAGCAATCAACCCATAATCAACATCTAGGTTTCACTACATCTAAGCAAACACAAAGAAATCTAGCCTAGTATGTTAAATAAAAGACAAGCGTAAGATATAATCAAACAACACATAGACATATTGAATGATTTGAAATAGTCCTTATCTTTAATTGAACATGAAAGATTCAAAGGGTTGAAACCCTTGAAAAAGCTGGAAAATTCGACCTAGGGTTTTTTCCTCAAAGTTGCACCCTAATGAATAAAATTTGGAAAACTATATATAGATTTTACAGGGTGACGGCGTCATGTGTTAAGTTGTGACACTGTCAACTCGCCGTCTTAATAAAAATCGTATTGCCTAGATCTGATTTTGACGCCGTCATGTGTAAAAATCTTCTGGGCCGTCACTAGTATTTTGACCCTGACGGCCTTGGTAACGCCGTCAAGTCCTATGCTTGAAAACACTCTGGACCGTCACGTGTATTTTCCACTTCCACCTCTTTTGTAACTCTTGACGCCGTCATGTAGAGAATCTTGACGCCGTCAGATACTGTTCCAGCAAGGAAAATTGAGACTTTGCCGTTTTCTTCACTTTTATGCTTCAAAAACGTCCAAAATGCTTCCTTTTCCAGATTTCTCTCCAAAAGTACCTAAAATGACAAAAGGAACGATTTAGGGCAATAGTTGATCAATTAATTACGAATCCGGGCTTAAATGACCCCTTAAAAGTGGTTCATTTTTCGCCTCATCACGCCTCCAGAAGTAAGCTATCTGTCACAACCCACTAACTTCCCCTTAGGTTAGGAATGCCTTATTAACTTAACTTAGGCCCTCACTAGCACACTAGGATTAGAAATGCCTTATTAACTTAACTTAGGTCCTTATTAGAGCACACTAGGATTAGAAATGCCTATAGGATTTTCTAGAGCTAAATTTTTGCTTTAATATATTATTATTATAACCTAACTAACCTTCAGACAAGCTCACGTATCCACCTATGCCAACTACTACTATGTTTACTTAAGGTAAACATCCTGGTATGTCAAGTCAAGGTAATAAACATATTTTCACTAAGAAAACTAGTACTATAATACCCCCATACTTGCTAGAAAACCCTAAATGCACCTATGTGTTTCCGGTTAGTTTTAAAACCCTAACTGCTTATCTGAACTTACATGAAAATTGCCTAGGACTTAGATATGAGTTATAATAGTTACCTTAGGATATATTAGTACCATTAGGACATAGTACAACCCCTAGAACTTAGATACAAGTCATATAAGCACAAAACCTTAATTAGGTCATAACTTCCTGAAACTAGGTCTAAACTAGGTTAAATCTTTACCATAAGTTTCCATCACTTAGTATAAGCTACTAATAGTTACTAAACATCATTAGGACCTTAAATAAGACACTAAAACATAGATAAAACCTTAAACACTTATTAAACCAAACTAGATTAAAATTAGACTTAAACACCTAAACCATGTTACATAAGCACCTTAAAATGAACAAGCAACCATCCTAGCACCTCATATAACTAAGCTAGTACCCTATCACCTCCAAGCACCCAAGCTAGGAGGTGCATCACTTCCTTGTCACCCCTTTCTTCCTAACCGCCTCTCTCGGCCTTCTACCACCACAACCATCCTACCCAGCCCCCTAGCTACTACCATAGCTCGTCCTCATCACCCTCTAGACCTGCCACACCATCACCTAGCCTTGCTTACTCCTACCTCCCCCTCTGTGACACCTACACCCCATTTTTACCCTAACCGCCTTTACGCGGGTCATAAATACCCCTTCCTCCTCTCATTTCTTCTTTACGCCTCTCCCTCTTCTTTCTACTTCTATAGTAAAAAACTCTTAGAAGCAGTAGGAAATGGGTAACGAAGCTTTGGTCAAGTTGTGTTGTGGTTTGAAGTTGAGCGAGCCCTAGAAACCCTAGAAACCATCGTTAAGCCCTCCCCCGACCTAGGTAACCTTTACTTTACGTATAGTATACTTAGAATAAGACTTAGATAGACTTTAGATGCCTTAGAACCCTTAGCTAGGACCTAGAACTTAATTGCATGCATGTTTTCTTTCGTAGCCCTAGATATAAGTCGAATTGCATGTTTATGTGTTACATAGCTTATATACTTGATATAATCTGAATTATGTGGCTTATTTGAACTTATATGAGTTAGTTATAAGCTTAGAAACTAGATTGATGGTGAGTACTTATTTACACACCTTTTCTTTACCAAATAAGGCTAAATTATCCAAAAACTAACCTTAAACGCCAAAGAAAGTGTGTTTTTGTGATTGTGAATGTGTAGGAACGGATATTTCATAAAATAACAAAAATCAAACGGAAACCGGCAAAAATGAGCACGAGAGTGGAACGTGTGCAGATAGTCAAAGAAAGTCAATGATGAGCCTACAAAGTTCATAAAAGACCTTAGAGATGTGAGATTTGTCAGTTTTGATCCTTGGTTAAAGTTTTATAAAATTACAAGAATTGTCCTCCAAGTTTTAAAAGTTGTTAAATTTATCCCTTTGGAGATATCTTAGAAGAAATGACAAGCTTGGTCCTCATGATTCATAAATAGTCAAGAAAAGCCCATGGAAAAGTACTATTGAGATTTGACAGCTTTGGTCCCTGAGATTTCAAAAAGTGAAAAAACTGGTCCTTGTCATATTTCATACAACAAAACCCAAAATATTACAACCGGATCCAAAAATATAATACAACAACAATCCTTGGTTCCCACAAGCCCATAATATCAAAAGCCCAACACCAATTTCCTTAACCCGGTCCACACTCACCCATTGGTCAACCTTCACTTCCACACAGTCAAACAATAGTAAAATAATCTTACCCGCCCCCCAAATACCCAGTAACTATGAACCCTATATATACCGTACCAATCAATTACTGAGATTAAAGGCTTAATAGTCAAATCAAAGGCTTCTAGAAGGGTGTCAGTGGTGTCAGAGCATGTCAGAAGCAAAGAAGCACAAGGAATGACAAGGTGGCAGTCTCCTATTGGCTCAAACGCGTCACCAGATATAATCCAAGGGTTGATATGATGAGGAAATGATTGGGATATGATTAGAGGGCTCAGGATTGCATCAAAGAAGCACATCACACGGATTGCCAAGCTGGCAATCCGTGGCTATCCATTCTAGATCCTTCTCACTCATTTGCTATAAATAGAGTGTTAGTGTAATCTGTTTTAGGTGGTGGAGTATAGTGTAAAGAAACTCTGCCCAAATTTCCTTTTATTGTAATAGCTTAGTTTAGTTGTAATCTTTTATTATCAATATAATCAGTTTTTCCTTTAAATCATTTTAGCTTAATGTTGTTTACTGCTTATTGTTAATCTCCTATCTCTGTTTTATCATCTTATCTCATTTCACACATCTTTACTTTCAATTTCAGTCTTTATTTCATTTAAAAGTTTCATGTAAATCAGAAAATATTGAAAATACAAAAATAGCTTTTGTTTTGATTCAGCTTTCAGTAAAGCTTTTCAGTAGTTCATTCACATCTTATCTTAGCTTAAATAGCTATTGTGAGCTTGTTGATTGAATTTACATCAGTTTTAGTTCATTTCTCTTTAAAAGTCAACAATAGTCAACTGTCATGATGAATTGGTGATCCATGGTGAATACTGATAGTCCAAAGTGAGTAATGGAAGCACTTGGCCTGTCTAAAGACAGGCTAGCATAGTGAGCCCCTCTGTTTGAGCTGAGGGGATTAAAATTGTAAGTTTTGATTTCAATGTTTGCTTCATGAATAGTATAGATCTTTTATTCTGAGTTTCTGTGGAAATTAGTTGTAATTTTTTGTTAATTTAGCTTCTTGTAGTGTTATCTTAGCTGTAAGGATCAGTGGATTGGTGATTTGTTGTTTATTTCATAGTTTCATAGTGTTAGTTGGAAATATAGGGGTGTTTGGATCTATTAGTTGATGTGTAGAACAGTTATTGTTTTGCTAGTTTAGCTTAACATTTAGTTCACATAGGGTTAGTAATAGCTAAAATATTTTTCTTTTTCTCAAAATTATTTTTAGTAGTTTAAGATTTTTAGAAATTTATTTCATATTTTTAGGATTATTTTTCAATTAAAGTTACGTTTTTATTTGTATGTTATATTTTTAAAATCGCGTTTGAATTTCCGTTTTTAGATCTAAATCATTTGTGCATATATAGCTTGTACCTTCTGCATTATTTTTGATTACTTTTCACTATTTGAGTTTCACATTCACTATTTTCATTTTTCCACTTTTCACGACACGATTTGGCGAATCGAATTTCACGATTCCATTCAACCTTCGTTGGGATACGACTCAGGTAATCCGTATTTCTTGCGGATTTCCTCGATCTTATAAATATATACATATATTGATTTTAACTAATCAATTTTAGGCGCCGCTGCCGGGGAAAGTTTGAAGTGAGTTTTTGAATTTCGTTTTTAAAAATCGTGTTTTGGAAAACCTTCCTATATCTTGTGAATATTTTCTATAAAAATATAAAAATTGAAAAAATCAAAAACACTTTTCCTAAAGTGTTTTCAAAAATACAAAAAGAAAGTTATAGCCTCGACTCCCTCGTGGAAGAGGGGGTGTTGTAAACCAAATAAGCATACCAACATAAGAGAACGTGAAATTAGTTGTTTATCGGATTACTTTAATTCTACAACCGAATAAGCGGGAAATACGGAAGCTTAAACATTAAATTGCAAGCTGAAGAGAGAAACACTCTTCTCTCCCATTTCGTCGCGAGTAGATTTGAAGAAAACGATTACGATTAACGTAACATTTGAAAAAAAAGTTTTTTTTTATTTGTTTTTCAATAAATTAAAAAAAGACAAAAATAATTCTAAATCAAAATTACAAAAAGATTTTTCTTTTTCTTTTTCTTTTTCTTTTTGATTTTATTTTTTGTGTATGAACACCCGATCTTCTTCTGAAAGTCTTATTTCTCCATTGTCAAACCCCGAAAGGGTAATTCGACACACACACCGTTTCCATTTCCCCAACGTTGGGGAAATGGACCCGAATAATCAACACCCTCCGGTGGGTGGTGATGATCACCAACACGTGCCAGCTCCCGATCTCCGAACGATGGAGGAGCTGTGCCAACCAACAATGCACGGAAGAGGTGGCCCGATTTCCCCTCTTAATATTGAGGCTACGGGTTTCGGACTCCAGTATCATATGATACAACAAGTCCAAAATTCATGCCAATTTCACGGTTTATCGGGTGACGATGCCAATAAGCATCTTGATAAATTTTTAACCGTCACCTAAAGTATGAAACAAAATGGGGTCTTCGACGACGCCCTTCGTCTTTCTCTCTTCCCCTATTCTCTAATGCATCATGAAACCGCTTAGTTTGATCGTCTTCCCAAGAACTCGATTCATACTTTCGAAGAAATGGTCTCCAAGTTCTTGGCGAAGTATTTTCCACCATCGATGGTGACGAAGCTACGAAACGATATTAGCAACTTCCGGCAACTTCCCGATGAGTCTTTATTCGAGGCTTGGGAACGTTATAAGCTTGCTATTGATCGGTGTCCGAACCATAATATGCTTCTCGTTACGATAATTGATATGTTTTACAATGGTTTGACTTTACGACATCGTGACACGATCAATGCAGCAGCCAGAGGTACTTTTACGAAACGTCGTCCTGAAGATAGTTACGAACTTATTGAGAATATGACGGCTCATTACAATTATTGGGATTCCTCAGCCGAGAGGAATGAGCCAACAAGATCGACCGTGACTCATAATTCTTCGTATAATTCCGAGCTTGCCGCCATCACTAAGAAGCTCGATGATATGTCTACGGCTATGCTAAGAATGTATCAAACGACTCAGGATCAAACCAAAAAGCATCAAGTCAATATGGTTAGTCATGGTTGTGAGACTTGTGGTGGTCCTCATTTGTATTATGAATGTTCAGCAACCGGTGCCTTTTCTCATGAGAACGCGTATGCTGCAAACACGGGTAGCAACGGTTACCCACCTCAAGGAGATCAAAATCTTCTCAGCTACCGTTCCACCAATTATCTTGGACCACCCGTTCTCGATCAACCAAATCAAGTCAATCAAAATCATAATGTGCAGAATCATAATAATCAAGGAAATCAAAATCAGAGTCGAGCTAACAATGGTTTTCAAAATCAGAATCAAGGATTCAATCAAAACCAAGGTTTTCATGGAAATTACAATCAAGGCCCGAATCAAGGGAATTTTCAAAACCAAGGAAATTATGGAAACCCTGGGAATTTTCAAAATGCTAATCATGGGAATCAGAATCATGGTAATTTTCAAAACAGTGGGCACAATTTCAATAATAATCAAAATCAGGGTGTTATTCAAAATCAAACGCCCACGGATGATTTGATTAAGCAATTGCTTCAGAACCAACAAGCTTTTATGGCAAAACAAGAAGAAACAACATGGTTATTTGTTACTCAAATTAGTGATTTAAACAAATGTTTAAATGATTGACCCTCGGGTTCGGGTACTACTTCTCTTCCAAGCAACACGATCGCAAACCCGAGGGGCGAGATTAAAGTGATCACGACTCACAGTGGTGTTAAATATGATGGACCTACGGCTTCGACTACCTCTTTTTCTTCTCTTCCTAAGGTAGTGGACCGTGAAACCGAGGTGACAAAGGACCCGGTTCCTCCTACTAATAACGAAGGCACTGAAAACGTCCAACCTCCGGTTGTCCAAACATCTAAAGATAAAGAAAAAGTCGTTTCTGAAAAAAGTGTTAAATACAAATCAAAACTTCCATATCCGTCAAGGTTTAATGATGAAGAGCTCCGTACAAAATCTAAAAGACAAATGGAAAAGTTTCTTGATATTTTTCAAAAATTGCACTTCGACATCAGTTTCATGGATGCTCTTATTTACATGCCAAAGTTTGCTTCAACGTTCAAAAATCTTATAAGTAATAAAGAAAAATTACTCGAGTTAGATGAAACGCCGATTAATGCTCAGTGCTCCGCTATTCTTCTCAAAAAGCTTCCCGAGAAGCTTGGAGATTTGGGAAAGTTTCTCATTCCTTGTTCGTTGAAAGATCAAGAGGTTTGCAATGTCCTGGCCGATTCAGGTGCAAACATTAACCTTATGCCATTATCAATCTATGAACAACTTGGAATGGGAGATCTTAAACCGACTCGTATGACTTTAGAGCTTGCTAATCGTTCGATTACTCATCCGGTCGGAATTGCTAAAGATGTATTTATTCGAGTGAATTCGTGTACTTTCCCAGCCAACTTTGTTGTTGTTGATTACGAGGCCGATCCGAGAGTTCCTCTTATACTAGGGAGACCATTTTTGCGAACCGCAAAAGCCCTAGTCGATCATTTTGAGGATACTCTGACTTTGAGACATGACGATGATATAATGATTTTTCTTGCTGATGCTTCAAAATCAAAGAAATATATCGCTGAAAGCATTGATGTTTGTAATTATTCTTTTGATGATTTCTTGAAAACAATCGTCTCCGACTCTTCCCCATTTTTTCCTCCGATTGAGGAACATGATTCTTTTTGGGAAGAGGTCGATGAATTCCTTGCTATTGATACGATTCCTTTATCTGAGATTGATGAATCTTACTTTGATTCGGAGGGAGATACTCTTTTTCTTGAAAATTTGTTAATTGATGAACAGTCAATCCCTCCGGATAAAGTTAAGAAGAAGATTGAGATTACGATTGAAGATCCTTTGGAGCCCGAGCTCGAGGAATTTTTACCTGATTATGAGTGTTTTTCATTTGATATGACTGAGGAGATTAGTGGCAATCCCACTTCTCGTCCTGATCATTCTTATCCGGTTTATGAAGCTTTTTACTTTGATTTCAATCATACGGAAGAGACGAGTAGTGGCAGTACCACTTCTCTTGCTTTTATTTCTCTTCTAGAGTATGATTCATTTTTTTTTGATAAGATTGATTGTGATTTTAAAAAGTTCTCTGGTGAACTTTCTTATCCAGAGTATGAAAATTTCTGTTTTGATCTTGAAAATGATCATGACCCGGGTGGCATTCTTAAAAATGAAAGTTTTCATGATATTTTTATTCCATCCCTCCCACCCAGGAAAGTTTTTCAAATGAGCTTTAATGATCAGATTCATAATTCCACAATTATGACGTCTTCTTTTTATGATGATGACTTATTCATGATTGTTATCATGACGTTCTTTCCTTTAATCACATTTGGTGTGATTTCTCTTCTCCGTCACTCCGTCGGGAGTGAGGACACTATTTTTGACCCTGGTATCGTTTCTAATAGTTTTCACTATTAGAATACCATCGGTTATCTCATCGGGGTGGAACTTTCAAATAATTCATATGTTTATCCAAATATTTTGAATGAAAGCCCGATTGAGATTATTTTTCCACGGATTTTTTCCTAAGGATGAATTAATTCAGGGATTGAGTCAAGCTTATGTGAGTCGGTGAACAAAAACAAGCGCTTCGTGGGTGGCAACCCATGCATATCCATTTCATCTTCTTATTTTTCTTATTTCTAACGAATAACGTGAGGAGGGGGTGCCTCTTCCATTCTTGTGTTTCGTGGTTGTTTGTGAATGTTTGTCCAGGATTGTCCGCGATTTATGATGACTCTTGTGCTCGTCATGATGTTCTTTCTCCACTCGAGTCTCATTCATCGATGCTTTTGGAAATCCTATATCCGAAAATCTTATCGACTAACATTTTCTTTGGCATAATTAATAAACGACCCTAGAATTTTGTTAGGATTGCCTTTACCCGTAAAACATTGAGGACAATGTTCCAACCTAGTACGGGGGAGGGTGAATCTTCGATTTGATTTGACCTTGCATTTTTCACCATGTCGTATACTCTTGCAACTCCATTTTTCCTAAAAAATGAAAAAATTGAAAAATTTGAAAATTTTGAAAAAAAATGAATGAAAAAAAAAAAAAAAAAAAAAAAAAAAAAAAAAAAAGTTGTAAAAGTTGTAAAAGTTGTAAAAGTTGGACAAAAATATAATAAGTTTGAATAAGTGTTTTGACACCTTGTTGACTTTCCTGCTGGCGAGAGTAGGAATAAATATTTTGACTTGGCCGGGCGTGTTGAGCCCTAGCTTGTTCCCTTAACCAATGATAATTATATAAGCTTGTGCTAGTCTTGTACACCAGCAGCTATACATGCGCAGCTTAAAAGCTTTCGCTAGTCTTTTACATAAGGAGCTAGAAAACGTGAATTCTTCTTCTAGAATTTGCAAGTTTCCTTATCTGACTATATATATGTGTGGCTGATTATCGGCTAAGTATTCGCTGGTTTCATTATTTGGAATCTTAAATTGCGAAGAGCGAGAAATGATAGAGCTTATTTAGAAGTTAGATGCTAAACATGGAGTAGTTGGTTCTCTTTAGAGCTCATGAGAGGTACTTGTGGCTTTTTGCTCCCACAAAATTACATCACCGATATATAATAGATGTTCTAGGTTAATTAGTGGTATTTAGGTTTGGATAATATTTAGTTTCTTATTTTCTTAAAAGAATCTTTGCTTTAGAAGTTGGGTACATATAAAGGAACATCAAAAAAAAACAAAAATGAAAAAAAAATCAAAAGTCAAAAGTTGATTATGTATGTGGTTTTGGAGCTACCCGATAAGCTTCCATTGATGATGAAAAAAGTAAATAAAGAAAAGTATGAAAAAATATGAGAAAGAAGAAAAAATGAAAAAAAAAAAAAAAAAAAAAAAAAAAAAAAAAAAAAAAAAGTGAAAAGTGAAAGTTGTATCGAATAAGAGCTTAAGTGTTATAAAAGTTGTTGGCACGTGAGGTGCATGTGGATGATTCTGAATTGGACACATGAGGTGCACGTGTAGTACTCCGCAACTTATATATGAGATTGTATGTACCCAATTCTTTGATGTGGACCGAATTTCTATTGCAGTGGTTCTTGAGAGAAAATGAAAAACTACTTATCGTTTAAACTTGGTATCTCTATCGAACTAAAAAGTATTGAAACGAGAAAATATGAAGAAATTCATTTCTCAACAAAAATAAAATCTTGAGATACAAACTTAGGACATGGGAGTAAGAGGTTTCCACAAGTAACTTTTATGAGTAGTGTTAGCATCTAACTTGTAGTTAAGCTGTGATCTCGTATGTACGCTTAGTTTGGGGGCTTGTGAAAAATCAAGGATGACGATTTTTATCCGTATGGTCACTTTTCCATGAGAAGTGTTTCTACTTTTTGACCCTAAAAATTATTGCAAAATAATGAAAGTTCAACAAACCGTCACAAGAATGAAGTGAGAAAAATCCAAAAATAGTAGTGATAAGTAGAATAAAGAATAAATTTAGGAAAACAGAGCGTTTGCGGGAATAAATGATTTTGTAACCTCTTTTGAACCTCCTTGCTACTTTACAATGTTAGTAGCAAGAGTTATAAAATTATTTATCCCAAAAGCGTGAATTGATCACATTGTGTGAGGACACGACAATACCTTAGTCCGGGGGATTTTGGTGAGTACTTATTTACTCACCTTTTCTTTACCAAATAAGGCTAAATTATCCAAAAACTAACGTTAAACGCCAAAGAAAGTGTGTTTTTGTGATTGTGAATGTTCAGGAACGAATATTTCATAAAATAGCGAAAATCAAACGAAAACTGACAAAAACGAGCACGAGAGTGGAACGTGTGCAGATAGTCAAAAAAAAGTCAATGTTGAGCCTACAAAGTACATAAAAGACCTTAGAGATATGAGATTTGTCAGTTTTGATCCTTCGTTAAAGTTTCATAAAATTACAAGAATGGTCCTCCAAGTTTCAGAAGTTGTCAGATTTATCCCTTTGAAGATATCTTATAAGAAATGACAAGCTTGGTCCTCCATGATTCATAAATAGTCAAGAAAAACCCTTGGAAAAGTACTATCGAGATTTGACAGCTTTGGTCCCTAAGATTTCAAAAAGTAAAAAATTGGTCCTTGTCATATTTCATACTACAAAACCCAAAATATTACAACCGGATCCAAAAATATAATCCAACAACAATCCTTGGTTCCCACAAGCCTATAATATCAAAAGCGCAACACCAATTTCCTTAACCCGGTCCACACTCACCCCTTGGTCAACCTTCACTTCCACACAGTCAAACAATAGTAAAATAATCTTACCCGCCCCCCAAAAACCCAGTAACTATGAACCCTAGATATACCGTACCAATCAATTACTGAGATTAAGGGCTTAATAGTCAAATCAAAGGCTTCTAGAAGGGTGTCAGTGGTGTCAGAGCATGTCAGAAGCAAAGAAGCACAAGGAATGACAAGGTGGCAGTCTCCTATTAGCTCAAATGCGTCAACAGATATAATCCAAGGGCTGATATGATGAGGGAATGGTTGGGATATGATCAAAGGGCTCAGGATTGCATCAAAGAAGCACATCATACGGATTGCTAAGCTGGCAATCCGTGGCTATCAATTCTAGATCCTTCTCACTCATTTGCAATAAATAGAGTGTTAGTGTAATCTGTTTTAGGTGGTGGAGTATAGTGTAAAGAAACTCTGCCCAAATTTCCTTTTATTGTATTAGCTTAGTTTAGTTGTAATCTTTTATTATCAATATAATCAATTTTTCCTTTAAATCATTTTAGCTTAATGTTGTTTACTTCTTATTGTTAATCTCTTATCTCTGTTTTATCATCTTATCTCATTTCACACATCTTTACTTTCAATTTCAGTCTTTATTTCATTTAAAAGTTTCATGTAAATCAGAAAATATAGAAAATACAAAAATAGCTTTTGTTTTGATTCAGCTTTCAGTAAAGCTTTTCAGTAGTTTATTCACATCTTATCTTAGCTTAAATAGCTATTGTGAGCTTATTGATTGAATTTACATCAGTTTTAGTTCATTTCTCTTTAAAAGTCAACAATAGTCAACTGTCATGATGAATTGGTGATCCATGGTGAATACTGATAGTCCAAAGTGAGTAATGGAAGCACTTGGCCCGTCTAAACACAGGCTAGCATAGTGAGCCCCTCTGTTTGAGCTGAGGGGATTACAAATTGTAAGTTTTGATTTCAATGTTTGCTTCATGAATAGTATATATCTTTTATTATGAGTTTCTGTGGAAATTAGTTGTAATTGGTTGTTGATTTAGCTTCTTGTAGTGTTATCTTAGCTGTAAGGATCAGTGGATTGGTGATTTGTTGTTTATTTCATAGTTTCATAGTGTTAGTTGGAAATATAGGGGTGTTTGGATCTATTAGTTGCTATGTAGAATAGTTATTGTTTTGCTAGTTTAGCTTAACATTTAGTTCACATAGGGTTAGTAATAGCTAAATATTGAATAATAATAGTAGGTTATTACATAAAAAGTCAAAGTTAGTTTCTAAGCTCATTAACTGTTAAAACCATTAGAATCAGTTAGTGTAATTTTAGAATTAGTTGCAAATCAGTTTAATATAGCTTAATTGAGATAGATAGTAGCTTATTATAACAAATAGAAGTAAAATTGATCAGTAGAAATTAGATTTAGTCAAAACAAAATTGCATGCTGACAAGTCAGTATAGGTTAGAAGTTTCAGCATAGCACTTAGTTATAGCCTGCTGAACTTGGATCCAATTAGAGGAGCAATTGGTTAATTAGGATAGGGCTTTTACAATTTTTATAATCTGAGCTTAGTATAGTAGCTTTTACCCCCAAAACATTTCACATTTTAGCTTATTAGATTGCTTATTTAGTACCTGCAAGTTAAGGAGTCAGAAACTAGTATGCTGATGTAAACTAGGCTTGCAGTAGTGATTATTAGCTTAATGCCTTAGCTTATTTGGTGATTTTGAGTTCCATTTAGTGCATAGAAGTTGATTTCATTATTTCTTAGTCACTGGCTTATTCTGTTTGGTAGTTGCTTATTCATTGGCTTATTGTGACTGCTTATTGTACAATTCTGTTGCATTTTGTGATACACATGGCCATATTTGAGTTTCATTGAGCTTATTTTAGTATAACATAGCTGTGTTTTCAGTTTCATATAGTTTTGTTGCAAGTGCTTATTAATAAGCACTTGCAATAAGCTGTTTTTGACAGAATAAGTTCTTCTCTGGCTTATTTTCTTTTCTAACATTTTCTCCAAGTTCCTTTTAATATTTTAGAATATCTGTGAATTTTTCAGATTTTTCTGAATTGTTTTACTATTTTTCTTAATTTTAAATCAATTTTAAATACTTTTTAATAAATAAAAATCAAATAAAAATCAGAAAAAGCTTTAAAAAATCCAAAAATATTTTAGATAATTCTTTTCTATTATTTTAGATTTTTCAAAGTTGATTTTATATTTTTCCCATTTATTTTACAATTTCTCTTATTTTTAATTACTTTTTATATTCCAAAATTAGAAATAAATTCATAGAAAATAAATAAAAAGTCAAAAAAATATTATTTTTTTCTCAAAATTATTTTTAGTAGTTTAAGATTTTTAGAAATTTATTTCATATTTTTAGGATTATTTTCAATTAAAGTTACGTTTTTATTTGTACGTTACGTTTTTAAAATCGCGTTTGAATTTTCGTTTTTAGATCTAAATCATTTGTGCATATATAGCTTGTACCTTCTGTATTATTTGTGATTAATTTTCACTATTTGAGTTTCACATTCACTATTTTTATTTTTCCACTTTTCACGACACGATTTGGCGAATCGAATTTCACGATTCCATTCAACCTTCATTGGGATACGACTCGGGTAATCCGTATTTCTTGCGGATTTCCTCGATCTTATAAATATATATATATTGATTTTAACCAATCAATTGCCATGCTAGAATTAGAATTATATACATTTAGGACTAGTTTTGCAAAATATTACATGCATAGGGGAATATATTGTAAATTCCTGAAACTATAAAGTCTAGGGATTGTTTTTGACACTTCCTAGAAGATAATAGTGTAAGGACTAGATTTGCAATATATTAAACTTTAAAATAAACTATTAAAACAAATATTAAACTAAAAGGACTAAAATTGAAAATATTATAAATATAAGGGTAAATATAGTAAATACTAAAAATTAGTATAATTTAGGAACTATATATATCATTTCTTTAAAATATATTAGTATAGGGACTAAATATGCAATAGTTAGAAAGTTATATGCTTATTTGTTATAAGTTTATAAGTTTAGGGTAGAAAACGTAAATATATATATATATATATATATATATATATATATATATATATATATATATATATATATATATATATATATATATATATATATATATATATATATATATATATATATATATATATATATATATATATATATATATATATTTAAGGGGTAAAAATGGACTATTTTCATAAAAATATAAAAACCTATTTAAGTTAGAAGCATAACACAATACTAGGGAGCTTCATGCGAGGAGTACTATGTGGATATTTCGTTTTGACGAGTTTGTTGGGTTTACGAAATAAAGTGCCCTGACTCCTCGAACGATTATTGCATATACTTCTGAGATATGATGGCCTGAACGGTGTTATGTTATAACTAAACCCTAATAACAACATAACTCAATAATAGGGAGCTTTGTGTGAGGAGTATTAACTTCTGAATTATGATGGCCTGAACGGTATTATGCTGATCACATAATACAATAGTAGGGAGCTTCATGTGAGGAGTCATATACTTCTGAATTACAATGGCCCGAACAGTGTTATGTTATATATAAAAACCTAATAGTAATTAGTTAAGAAAACCTAGACTAAGACTTGACATACGCACACCCGCACTACCCCAGGATACGTGAGTGAGTTGTCTAAACCCCTACTTTAACTATCTAGAGACTCAGATGAGTTATCATAGCCTCACACCTTTTAAATGCTTTCTAAATGTTTTACAAACCCTGTCAGGGGGATACATGCTTAAAAACAAAATACAAGTCTTTTCTCTAGTTATTGCACTAGTAAACTAACTGCCATCATTACATAACCAAAATTCATGAATCTAATCGTTTGGAATATTTTACCCACGCAAACGCGAATATAGTTGATAGATCTATTGGAGTTTGACAACTCCCGTTGGTATTAACACCCCACTAGGTGGTACCAATAAGTACTATATTTGAACCCATTGAAGGTTTAACTTTGGCAAGTTATCCTTCCCATCCCCTCATGGTTTTGTCTGCAGACCCCATGACCCGGATCGTTAACGTGTGGTTCATGAGCTTAGTGCAATATACCTTCTAACACTAAAACTTTTCCACACATAGGGTTTAAGCTGAACCCTGTGGAACTTGTATTTATACTTTAACTTTTTAAACCTATGACTCTCACTCAACATACGTGTTGACTTTTAAGCATGTTATCTTAGGTAATTAGGCACTATAGGAACCCTGGCACGGAGAACCACTGGACATGAGGACGTCCAAAATAGTTATCATTCATCAGTTTTGTATCATAAAACGTATCTTAGGGATCTCTCTTTTGGTAGAAGTACATCTTTTACTGTAAAAACTCTGATAAATAAATGAATGATAACACCTTTTTCAAAAACGTCTCTTTTCGAGTCGTTTTCTATTATCTTGTCTTTGTTTCCATGAGTAATACGCCAAACACTTTATCCGCTGCGATCAGTGAAAAATGAGGGTGTTACACTATCGCCTTAAACCTGAGAATACATGCTAAAAGGTCAGCTAACGCTTGTGAGTTCATAGATTTTGACACTAAAACTTAACACAACATTTACATACCAATTAATCAACACGCATAAGTTTGCTATACTAGACTAAGGCACTATCCAACATCTCAATTTTCGCATCAATAACCGACATTAATTCCTATAGTTGCACACTATAGTACTATCCTACACTTGCAGCATGTTATTATATCCCTACACGATTTGTAGCTGTGATATAATAACCCTACACAATTGCAGCTTTCATAATCTATAACATAGCAAACACTAACAAAACCATAAAATAACCAAACCAAAATACTCTTGTCAAACAAATCAATTCTTGAATAAACATTTCACATACTAAAATAAACAATCATTAAGTTATACAAAAACAATCATGTATCCTCCCCCAAAACAGTTATAAAACTAGTAAAAGTAGGGGCCACGAACTCACCTTAGCCACAAAAATGCAACTATTCACGACTGGTACAACTGGCATCTAGCTAATCACAACGGTATCCCGAAGACGGGTACAATGGTACGGAAACGGCGCAAGCTAATACGTATATATATATATATATATATATATATATATATATATATATATATATATATATATATATATATATATATATATATATATATATATATATATATATATATATATATATATATGGTAAGGTTCTAGAGAAAAGTGAGAAAAAAAGTTACAGGGTAAATTATGAAAATACTTGAAAGTTCAGGGTAAAAAAGAAAAAACACAAAAAAAGATGGAACGATCTTTTTCAATACTGATATAAACACACTGTATTCAAACACACATTGATTCAAACACACACACTCACCATCACCACCACCATCATCGCTGTCGTCACCGTCACACCACCACCGTCCGTCACTGTCACCACCACCACTGTCGCAGTCGTCACCGTCTCACCAGCATCATCGCAGCCGTCACCGTCACACCAACACCTGTCAAAAGCCACCATTAAAACCGATAAAAAAAAGCCCAAATTCCAATCTAAATCCAATGATTATGTGATTCACTTGTAATAGACTATCAGAAAGATGAAGAAAAAGCAATTTTTGAATAAAGTCCACAAACAAAGAAAAAGAGCAATGAAATCAAACTTGAGAAATCGAACAATAGTAAGTCTATAGTTATTAATTGTTCAATATTTATGTTATTTTGTGCATCATTGGGTAAATTAAATCATAATTAGTATCTTTGTGAATAAGTGTAAAAATTAGGGCATATATGTAGATAAATTTTGTTTATTAAAATTGTACACAACTTGTTTGATAAAATGTCTGAATAAGATTTTATAACTGCGATGCACTAATTTGCAACATACGTGTTTCAGTATTGAATGATATGACGTCTTGGGGCATCTGTGTGTATGTTAGCATCAGATTACACGTTAGGGCACCAGATTGTATTAGTGCATCTGTGTTTATGGTTTTTGCATCAGGTTGAATGTTTGTATATTTAGTGCATCGTTGAACATATTAGGGCATCAGTGAGTATCATTAGTGCATCGTTAGACATATTAAGGCATCTGTGTGTTTAGTGTATCCATTTGTATGTTAAGTGCATCGTTGGTTATTGTAGGGTATCCATTTGTATGTTTAGTGCATCGTTGGACACACTTGGGCATCAGTTTGTATATTTAGTGCATCGATGAACACATTAGGGCATCAGTGTGTATGATTAATGCATCACCATACATATTAAGGCATCAATGTGTGTTTAGTGTATCCGTTTGTATGTTTAGTGCATCGTTGGTCATACTAATTTTATGTATTCCGATCATGATTTGTTTTATTTTATTTTTTTATTTTTTAATAAATCTCTTAATTTGATTTTTTTTTTTCAATTTCAGCTACTCGCATAAGTCCACGAACACTGGAGAAAAGCAAAAGTATTGAAGAAAATCAATCAGAATGTAAGAATTATAAAAATTGTTAATAATGTCAAAAATATGTGAATTTAGCAAATTTCTTAGAATCTGGTTGTATTTTAGTGCATTTTTGTTAATCATATGTTGAAGCATCAGTGTTGATAAGTTTGAAAAATATGTGAAATTAGCTAATTTGTTAGAATGTTATTGTGTTTTAGTGCATCTGTGTGTATTACTTTAGGGCATATGTATGGAATAAATTAGTGAATCATTATAGATATTTGTTAGTGCATCTGTATGTATTACTTTAGGCCATATGTATGGAATAAATTAGTGAATCATTGTATATATTTGTTAGTGCATATGTATGTAAAATTTTAGTGCATCTGTATGTAAAATTTTAGGGCATCTGTATGTAATATTTTAGGGCACCTGAATGTAATATTTGTTGGATCGCTAACTACTAATGCGTTGTTATGTACACTGAAATTGTAGATTATAGTTCTTTATCTTTGTTGGATCAGTGTCATTGAGTTGTAGCTGATTTATAGTTGTGGTTAGAATAGAATGAGCATCGATAATGTATTTTATATCATGAATTATGTGTAAGTAGTTATGCTTGATAGGTCGGATTTTTGGACTTGTATATAGATGTGATAATGAGTGATATTGTTGCTATTCACATGGTTATTATTAGCTGATATTGGTGAGAATGTGTCATACCCAATATAACATATACCTGTATTCTGTTGTCTATATTGGCGAGAATGTGTTATACCCAATATTACATCTGAATCAGTTATATTTTAGTGCATCTATATGCAATATTTTAGGGCATATGTGTGTAATATTTTAGGGCATCTGTGTTAAAATATGTATATTATGTGTTGAATTATCAATGTTGTTAAGTTTGAATATAATACAAGAAATCCACAAATTTGTTAGAATCAAATTGAATTTTATAGCATCTATGTAAAAATTATGTTAATAATGTCTTATAGCATATATTCAGTTAGAATGAAGTATTAGTGTATTGAATTATGAAGGCATTTGTATGGAATACTTTTAATGCATCTAATTTTATACATATTTATTAAACATGACAATTATTTTTCAATCATAATTTCAGCAACCGAACCAGAAACCGAAGCTGATTCTGAAACTGAAGCACGGAGGTCACAAAATAGTAAGTCAAATGATCACACTTGAGAATTGAGTGTCATTTTACATTATCGCGTTAATTATTGCATATGTTTTAATATTGTATTAGGACAACAAATTGATTGTTTAGTGCATCAGTTTTACAATTGTATTAGGGAATCAAGTTGTCACATTAAGATTGCTTGAATATCTTAAATGTTATATTAAGGCATTATATTGTTTGAAAAATAATGTTTGTTAGATAAAATCGTGTGATATATTGATATTACCGTAGCGTGTGTTATATTACAGCATCATTGAGTATGGTTTAGGCAATACGATTAATACATGGAACGCTGAAATCGGTTGGGTAAACTGTGTATTTAATTGGTGCATATGTATAGAATACTTTAGTGCATGTGTATGGAATACTTTAGTGCATGTGTATTTAATTGGTGCACACTGTATTTTTCTATGCTTAAAATTGATGCCCTTTTCTTGTCATTTTGAAGGTTAAAAATCATCCGGTGAAACCCCAGCCACCAGAGGACTCTGGAAGTGTTATCTTAGCTAAGGAACCCGTACTTCAGGTATGCTTATATTCATTATTAATCTAATGCCACAAATACCCTTTAGTGTGGACTAAATTGACATATTTTGAAATAATTAACAGGCTAGTTTTGCTCGAGTGATTGCATTTAGCAAAACTCAAGTAAAGAAGGTGGCCCATTTTCTTCCAAATCCCGAAAGGCATTGGGGCCCAAAACTGAGGGCTGGGCGTACTATTACTAGCAAACACGCATCTCTTCTGGCCAGAAATAGTTAATGAGATTCTTAATAATAGTGAAGAACAAGGTGATGAACCTGAAGCCAAGCGTAAGAAGACACAAGATTCTACTTCAATTTCATGATAAAAGACTAAAACCGGAAGCTTTTTATACACCTCTCTCCTGATCTTATTCTGCATTTATGTGCAGAAAGTGAATCCAACTTGTATTCTCAGCAGTGAACTACCCTTTTCGATTAATAATGCAAAAAAGAGTTGTAAATTAGTTGAAGGCTAGCCCATATCGAAGTTTAGAAGTCTTGAACTGCAGACTCAAGTCTATTTTTTGTGTGTTTTTTTTTCTTTCTTATAATTTTTATCATTAATTTAAATTCTATGTATTATTTAGAATGGATATATGTAACTAGTTATATGTATTCCTTAGCAATTGAGTTTCTCTGATTTGTTTACTATAGTTATTTTAGTTTTTTGTCTGCCGACTACAATTGCTTTGCGATGTTTACTATAGATTCAATGACATTTTTAGTCATATTTAGTAAACCTCTTAGGTTTTTGTCACTTGCACACAAAAAAAAAACAATAAAGTATCATGAAATAAGTAACTATTAACAGATGAAAGAATAGGTTGTTGTTGTTGCAGGTGTGGAAAACTAGAAGGGGGGTTGAATAGTTTTACGTCTTTTTAATTCGTTATAAAAGATAGTTTTAGTGTTTTCTTAGTTTTTAAAATTTAGATTCGATAATATATGATCTCAAGTCTTGCACAATATAAACAACTATCAATAAGTAAGATATAGCAATGATAAGTAAAGAAATAAATGAGAGATGAAAAGATCGAACCGCGAGACAAGAGATTTATAGTGGTTCGGCTACAAGGACACCTTCCTTGCCCTACTCCACTCCCCGAGCACCTAACTCGAGAGTTTTCTTCACTATATCAACAAGCTCCCTTATGGCTGAGAAAACCTTACACACCACAACTTCTTCACAACTAAACAACTTCACACCTAGCTTCTTCACTACAATCTAATTCCTAACTTTTCTTCTTCACACCAAACAACTAACTAATCACACAATCAATATACCTAGCACAACTATCTACAATCAAATACTCACAACAATCTTCACAAAGAATTATGTAAATAATCTTGATGATGCACCAACAACTTGGATGTGGAGGTCACAACAAGTTGTAATACTTCTTGTCTTGGAGGATAGAAGTATTCTTCTCTTGCACTTGAGAGGATGATGTTTGAATCACTTTCAAACAAAGAATTATGTATTTATGATCAAAGGATTAAGAGTATAGAAATGGGGATATAGAACAGAAAGTTTAGGAGTGCAAAAGGTGAGAAAATTATGTGGGATGAACCAGTATTTATAGGGAGAAAATTTACTGTTCTGGAGCGTGGCCGGTCCCCTTAATTAGAGTCCGGTCCCCTTAATGATTAAGGGGGCCGCCTAAGGAATTAAGGGGGTCGCCCCTTCATAACGTTGGATTTTCTTGTCTTCTAGTGGGGAAGATTTTTCTGGATAAAATTTGCCATTTTTGGTTGAAAATTTGAAATCATATATTTATAATGAATTAAACATATTCTTTTAATTCCAAAAGTAATTTTGTAAAAGATATAGAATGTTTAATACATTTTATTAAAATTCTAGTGATTAGAAAAATTTCCTTTGATCATGAAATGCAATAAACACTTTGTTTATTAATACCGTAAGTGATATGGATGCAAAGACAAATATTAAGCACTAAAAACTTGTTTACGTCATAAGTTTTAGATTAATGAGTTTATGCTTTGTAATTATCAAAACATAGAGATATTGTTAATATGCTAACAATGTTTTTAGACATTATTTATGTCAACAATCTCCCCCTTTTTGATGATTACAAAATCTTAAACTCCTTAGGTCTAAAAAATAATTTTTAGACAAGTATTATTAGAGTTTAACATTCTCTTCTCCCTCTTTTTGTAAAATCAAAAAGGTTAAGCTGAATAAGCTTCGTGAAAGAAGATTAAACGGGTAGAATGCTCCCCCTTGATGTATGCTCCCCCTCATTTGAGAGCACTAAGGGAATGAGCTATGGAAATCTTGGCTACACAAAATATTTGAAGAGAACAAGACACATATACATGCAAAGCAATAATTATGCAAATAAAAATAGATTCATTCAAGCATCATAGAAATGATTAGCATTACAACATTCAATATGCTTAAAGCATATTGATTACAATAAAACAAAAGAAAAGACATAGTCCTATATTGCCTAAGAGTGCACTTGGACTTGCTTGCAACCCATGGTTGATTGTTTTATTTTCTTGAAGGAGAACATAAGCATAAAGCTTAGTTGTTAGATGGAGAGGGATATGGAATGGGGTATGGAGCGGAAGAGGTGGATCTTATGATGTTGTATCGTGTTAAGGGTGGTATGGGATGAGGACGAGTGAGGAGATATTCAATCCAAGAAATATCTTCACTCAAGTATAGGATTTGTTTTTGAAGGAAGATGCAACAAGGGCAATAGTGAGTGTGGTTTGTAACTTGATCCAAGTTGAGAGAGTGAGGTAGGCAATTGTTGTAGGGTGATGAAGGAGGTTGCCCTTTGTTGCGTTGTACAAGATGCATGGCATTGAGATCACTAAGATCATGGATTTGAGATATTTCATCACGGAACTTTTGCTTTTCCGTGGCAATGCGGAGAGAGTCATTGTGTTGATATGGATGAATTGCGTTTATGTAGTTGGAATTGTAGTTGGATGGTTGATCAAACTTGTATGGATCATTATAAATGGTTGGAGGATGAGATGAGTGGTTTGGCATAAAGGAAGATGTTTGGCCAATGTTGTATGGTTTGTAAAGAGGATCAAATGAATGTCCTTGTGAATTTGGTGTAAAGTTTGGGAAGTAAGTGGTCGGAGGTGTTGAGTGATTTCCAACTTCATTAGTTATGATGGATTTGTTACGAGGGCTTTTTCTTCGCCAAACGGGTTTTTCCGTCATTCTTGCAAGCCTTGAGGCTTTTGGTTTTGGTTTGTTTGGAGAAGTCATGAAGGGATGGATGAAGAGGGTGGAAGATTGGAGATATTTATAGTGTAAGATTTGTGTGTTTATGGATGGATAAAGTTTTTTTGGGAGATTAGGACAAAATGTGTTGGTGAAAAATGGGAAATGTAGGTTGAAATGGGCTAAAAAGCAGAAAAGATTCTGTAAATCCGTCCAGCAGATGGCCGGTCCCCTTAATTAGGGGGCGGTCCCTTTAAAATTAAGGGGGCCGCCTTACATAATTAAAGGGGCCGCCCATCTGATGGTTCCCAGATTGCCAGAAAAGGGTTTTTGGCATAAAATTTGCAGAAAGGTTGTGTTTTTGGATTTGAATTCAAGCAAGTTCAATTCCTTTAGGCAATATAGCATCTAATATAATCAAGATATAGCATGCACGCAAAAACACATAAGCAAAAGAGCAAATAAGCAACACATAATAAGCAAAAGGAGACAAGTAAAGGCAAGAGCACTTAAACTTCCTAAGGCACCTATCTTAGATCAAAGGCAAAGGCAACTAGTGAGTCAAGCATCTAGTGATGAAACAAGATGACAATGTTATGAGTGATTATGTCCTAGTGTGTGCCTATATGCAACAAATTTGGAGTTGTGATTGTTTCGACTTCTAAATGAAAAGGAAATTCTTAAGAAACAATCCAAAATCTCCTTGTTTCGATTTTTGCTCGACCATGAATGTCAAAGATATATATTAGATTATATACCTTGACAATTTATGTGAGAGTTTATGCATGATTTTGGAAGACAATGTTTTTAGCATTAGTCAACAATGCAAGGAAAATGATGTTCATGTGATTCCTAGATGTGAGAATAATTTTTAAAGAAAATTGATTGGGTTTTACAAAAGAGTTTATGCAAAGAAAATAAACTTTCCCAATCTTTAATTTTGTGCGAAATAGATTCCTAGACTCAGAAATGGAGGAGTGGAAGAAAAGAAAAAAAAAATTGTCTAAATGCAATAAAATTTAGTCAACTTGTTCCATCATTCCTAATCCTAAACGCAAGTGATTGAATAATTCACGCTTAAGGGGTTTAGTGAATATATCCGCAATATTATCTTCCGATGCAATTTTTTCTATAGATATATTCCCTTTTTGTACATTATCCCTAAGAAAGTGGTGGCGTATTTCTATATGTTTAGTCCTAGAGTGTTGCACCGGATTTTTACTTAAATCTATCGCACCTTTGTTATCGCACATAATGGGAACATTTTCTAACCTAATACCATAGTCTATAAGAGCTTGTTTCATCCATAGTGCTTGTTGACATGCCTTTCCAGCGCTTACATATTCGGCTTCGGTGGTAGAAATAGCAAGAGCGGTTTGCTTCTTCGAAAACCAAGATGTTAGACAACATCCCATAAACGTGCAAATACCGCTAGTGCTTTTTCTATCTACGTAGTCTCCCGCATGATCCGAATCCGCATAGACGATGGTTTCTATGCCGGATCCCTTAGGATACCATAATCCTAAGTGTATAGTGCCTTTAATGTATCGGAAGATACGCTTAACCGCTTCTAGGTGAAAGGTTTTGGGATCCTCTTGAAAACGGGCACAAAGGCAGACACTAAACATGATATCGGGTCTACTTGCCGTCAAGTATAGTAAACTACCTATCATTCCTCTATACTTGGTGTTATCTATGGACTCACCTTCATCATCCTTTGTGAGCTTTACTTCCGTAGACATGGGAGTCTTCATGGGTTTTGAGTCTTCTAGGCCAAATTTCTTAAGCATTCCCTTAATGTACTTAGATTGGTTAAAAAATATTCCATCTTCTAATTGTTTTATTTGTAATCCTAGGAAGAAGATAAGTTCACCCATCATACTCATCTCAAACTCATCATGCATGATTTTGGCAAATTCATCACACATGTCTTGACAAGTCGATCCAAATATAATGTCATCAACATATATTTGGACAATGATGAGATTTAGGTCTTTCCTTTTAGTGAAAAGAGTGTTATCTACCATTCCCATGGAATAATCATGTTTAATAAGAAAAGCTTTTAATCAATCATACCAAGCTTTGGGAGCTTGTTTGAGTCCATACAAAGCTTTCTTTAACTTATAAACATAATCAGGTTTTGCGAAGTCAATGAATCCTGGAGGTTGTGCCACATATACCTCCTCATTGATAAAACCGTTAAGGAATGCACTTTTCACGTCCATTTGGAATAACTTAAAATCTAGGGCGCATGCATAGGCAAGTAGTATCCTAATTGATTCTAATCTAGCTACGGGGGCATAAGTTTCGTCATAATCAATTCCTTCTTGTTGATTATAACCTTGGGCAACTAACCTAGCTTTATTCCTAGTAACTACTCCATTTTCATCTAATTTATTCCTATATACCCATTTAGTTCCTATGATGGTCATATTCATTGGATTTGGGACTAATTCTCAAACATCATTTTCCTTAAATTGATTTAATTCTTTTTGCATAGCTATAACCCAACTTTCATCTTTTAAAGCCTCATTAATATTTTTAGGTTCTATTGCTGAGAGGAAACAAAAGAAATTATTTTTATCTTGAGCTTGTGACCTAAGGGTTCTTTGGTTAAGATGTCCTATTATATTATCTAGTGGATGTGACCTTGATTCTTTAATATTTACAATTTCGTTATTTCCTAAGTTAATGTCTTCATTGTCATTTCCTATGGGTTTTGTTTTACTAACCTCAATAGCTTCTTCTTCAACTAAATCATCATCTTCTAAAGGTAAAGTTTTAGGAGGTGGTGGTGTTTCATCAAATGTTACATTTAGTGATTCTTCTACTTTCATGGTGTGTTTGTTAAGTATTATATATGCTTTACTATTTTGTGAGTATCCTAAGAATATTCCTTCATATGATTTTGGAACAAACTTAGTGAGGTAATCCTTAGTGTTTAGAATATAGCATTTACTTCCAAATACCTTAAAGTAGCTTAAGTTTGGTTTTCTACCTCTTAGTAACTCATAAGGAGTTTTTCCTAGAATTCTCCTAATTGATACCATATTAATAATATATGTTGAAGTATCTACGACGTGACACCAAAATTTTTGTGGGATGGATTGTTCATTCAACATGGTTCTACTCATTTCTTGTAGTGACCTATTTTTTCTTTCTACTACGTCATTTGATTGAGGAGTATGAGGAGCGGAGAAATTGTGAGATATTCCACTTAAATCACAATATTTTCCGAATTGTACTTCATTGTCAAATTCCCTACCATGGTCCGTCCTAATGGCTACTATTGTGCATCCTAATTTATTTTGAATCATTTTACTAAATATTTTGAATTTTTCAAAGGCTTGGGTCTTGTCACTTAAAAACCTAGTCCACGTGTATCGTGAGTAGTCATCTACTATTACTAAGGTATATTTGTTTCCTCCATAGCTCCGCACAGCGGATGGACCAAAAAGATCGATATGTAATAATTCTAGGCACCTAGTAGTGGATACTATATTCTTAGCTTTGTGACTAGCATGAACTTGTTTTCCAATTTTACATGCATCACAAAAATGCTTGTCATATTTTAGATTAGGCAAATTTCTAACTAATTCCTTAGAGGCCAAAGATTGTATTTGTTGCATGTTAGCATGTCCTAATCTCCTATGCCACAATGTAGAGTTTTCATCTAGGGTCGTTAAGCATATCCTATCCTCAGGCTTGTTTCCTAATTTCATAACATATATGCCACCTTTCCTAATTCCTCTACCTATAATTTTTCCATTCTTAACTATTTCGCTATCCTCTTCGGTAAAAGTGACTCTATATTTATTACCACATATTTGTCCTATACTAAGCAAGTTATATGTTAAATTATCTACATGCTCCACATTTTCAATAGTAAGTGAGTCTTGAGAAATCGTACATTTGCCAATGATTTTTCCACATAAGTCACTACCGAAAATAACGTTACCTCCATTATATGCCTTGTATGTAGAGAATAGCTTGTGGTTCCCCGTCATGTGCCTCGAACATCCGCTATCCTTGATCCATTCGTCAGGCTCCAAGTCAATTCCTAAACATATTTCGTCGGTTCCTTTTGCCATAAAACACTTTTCATCTTTTGGCTTTTCTACTTCTTCTTTGTCACTATCACTCCATGTTCCACTAACAAATGCGCCTTGATTTTCATAACCCGGCGGATTTAGACATTCGCCAATGAGATGATTTGTACTTCCACATCTAAAGCATTTTCTTTTCCCGTGGTTGTCACTTCTATTTCTTTGGAACGGTTTTCTTTCGTCTCGTGATGATCTAGTGAATCTTCCTCGTCTCTTGAAGAATTTCTTGAATTCTCTTACGGCCATTGCATATTCTTCGTCTTCACTTTCGTCGCTTGAATCATCATCATCACTAGGTTCCTTTTTGGCTTTTAGAGCGATGGATTTGGTTTGTTCTTTCTTGACTTTGACCGTTTCCGAATCTCTTCTTATAATTTCTTCATGGACCTTCAAGTTGCCAATAAGTTCATCTAATGATAACGTCATCAAGTTCTTTGATTCTTCAATAGCCGTGACCTTAGCTCGCCATTTCGGATGCAATGCCCTAAGAAATTTTCTGACACAATTTTTACTAGAAAATGTCTCATCAAGTGCTTTTAAACTTGTGATAATAGTGTTAAATTTAGCAAAAGCATTATCAATTGATTCCTCTTCCGGAATCATAAATTGTTCATATTGTTGTACAAGAAGATCTATTTTGTTATCTTTAACTTGACTATTACCTTGGTGAGTAATTAGTAAAGAATCCCAAATTTCTTTTGTGGTTTTACAAATAAAAATTCTTTCATATTCTTTGCGTGGTAACGCATTATAAATGACCATTTTAGCCTCATTATTTTTTGCTAGTTTCTTTTTCAAATCATCATTTTGTTTTTCAAAAGATACAATTTCATCCATTTTAGTTTCAACATTATATTGAATAGGGCGAAAATCACCAAAGGTAATAATATGCCAAAGATCAAGATCTTTTGATTTCACATAAGTTTCGAATCTATTTTTCCAATATAAAAATCCATCATTTTCAAATAGTGGTGGTCTTTGCATAGATTGCCCTTCTAAATAATTTTCAAGTTCCATAGATCGTTACAAGTTTTAAAATACAATATATTTTAAAAATCTTGCTCAACCTGGCTCTGATACCAATTGTGGAAAACTAGAAGGGGGGTTGAATAGTTTTACGTCTTTTTAATTCGTTATAAAAGATAGTTTTAGTGTTTTCTTAGTTTTTAAAATTTAGATTCGATAATATATGATCTCATGTCTTGCACAATATAAACAACTATCAATAAGTAAGATATAGTAATGATAAGTAAAGAAATGAATGAGAGATGGAAAGATCGAACCGCGAGACAAGAGATTTATAGTGGTTCGGCTACAAAGACACCTTCCTTGCCCTACTCCACTCCCCGAGCACCTAACTCGAGAGTTTTCTTCACTATATCAACAAGCTCCCTTATGGCGGAGAAAACCTTACACACCACAACTTCTTCACACCTAGCTTCTTCACTACAATCTAATTCCTAACTTTTCTTCTTCACACCAAACAACTAACTAATCACACAATCAATATACCTAGCACAATTATCTACAATCAAATATTCACAACAATCTTCACAAAGAATTATGTAAATAATCTTGATGATGCACCAACAACTTGGATGTGGAGGTCACAACAAGTTGTAATACTTCTTGTCTTGGAGGATAGAAGTATTCTTCTCTTGCACTTGAGAGGATGATGTTTGAATCACTTTGAAACAAAGAATTATGTATTTATGATCAAAGGATTAAGAGTATAGAAATGGGGATCTAGAACAGAAAGTTTAGGAGTGCAAAAGGTGAGAAAATTATGTGGGATGAACCAGTATTTATAGGGAGAAAATTTACTGTTCTGGAGCGTGGCCGGTCCCCTTAATTAGATGCCGGTCCCCTTAATGATTAAGGGGGCCGCCTAAGGAATTAAGGGGGCCGCCCCTTCAGAACGTTGAATTTTCTTGTCTTCTAGTCGGGAAGATTTTTTTGGATAAAATTTGCCATTTTTGGTTGGAAATTTGAAATCATATATTTATAATGAATTAAACATATTCTTTTAATTCCAAAAGTAATTTTGTAAAAGATATAGAATGTTTAATACATTTTATAAAAATTCTTGTTAGGACCCTTGATATAATATCTAACACAAGTTATATATAGAGAAATAGAAGAGATTAGTAGAGAGAGATATGGATACTTCTATTGAGAGAAAGGAAAGATGTATTATGTTTAGAGAGAGAAACACATAGAATTACACATAGAAGCACCACCTCCAAATGGGAGCATTTGGAGGTTTATATAGTTAAGATAAAGAGATGGGCCGGGCTTGGGCTTTTGAAATGAGCTAGACCTAAACTTATACAGTATTAGATTAAACCAAGCCCGTTTACCCTTAACTAAACTACAAGACTATTACAACATTATTACAAGGCTCGTTGATACAATAATGATCGACACTTCTATTTCTAACAATCTCCCCCTAAGGGGCGATCATTGAGATCTCTCTTTGATTCCATTGATGATCAACACTTCCAATGCTAACAATCTTCCCCTAAGGGTGATCATTGAGATCTCTCTTATGTGACCTCGATCTTTGTTCTTTGAAGCTTGTTCTCATTGAACTTTTGAGTCTTGTAAGAACATAAATCTATCAACTTTATCATACACAATAGCCTTGGTGACTTGATATGTGAAGTATGCTAGAGAGAGAAAGTAGAGAAAGAAAGAAGAGAGAATATTATTAGAGAAACACACACTTACACACACAAGCACACACCTCAAATGAGCCTTTGAGGTGTTTATATAGTAAGATCCAAGATATGCCCTAAGGCTTTCTATGGGCTTGGGCTTGGACTTGGTTACATGATTAGATAACTAGGCTTATGTAACATAGCACATAACATATTAGCTTGCCAAGTCCAAAGCCCAATGACTAAACTATTACTAATCTTAACAAACGACACAAAGTTATAATATGAGAATGATCATCACTTATATATATATATATATATATATATATATATATATATATATATATATATATATATATATATATATATATATATATATATATATATATATATATATATATATATATATATATATATTTAATGCTAACAATCTCCCCCTAAGGGGTGGTCATTCAAATGATGCTCCACGTGATTAGGTCTTCCGTGTTCTTTGTCTTTAACTTTGTGTGTCGTTGTAGAATAGTCTTTAGTCTTTGTTCCTTCATGGATTGTGATATTTAATAACTTACTTTTCATCATTCTTTGTTCCTTTGTGATGTGGAGTTATCTGCCTTATGTCACTTCTGCATCTGTGGTGGTTGTTCGCCATTCCAACATGCTCATACATCTTCAGTCTTTGTGATACATGCATTTGTAGTTCCCGTTCTTTCACACAGATCTTTGTCACTTTACTTCTGTAGATTCTTTCACATTGCGTAGAATCTTTCTTTGAACCTTACTTTGCTTTGATCTTTGTGAGAACTTTCCTTTGACGTAGTGATGCATGTATGAGCATGTGGAATCCTTCGCCATGGAGATGATGTATAGCTGCAGGTAAACAGTTAGTAATAAACAATCGGTACTTACAGATAAGAATTAGAGATCGTCAACAGCATAGTGTGAAGACTCCTTCTAATCCTTACCAAGGCCGTTCCCATGTCAGATACTGCCGAGGGAGCTTACAAGACCTATTTAGTAGCTCAATGACTGGGTGAGTCGCTGGGGATCACTCCACGACTGTAGACCGTTTGAAACCACCGCAAACACTAAGCGTAACCCATAAAGAATTACCGAAGTGACCTGCTGTCAGGGCTGTTTGATGTTGACCCTGGCAGGAATTTCCATTCAATCATTGAGAATCACAAATGTGAATCCTCTCATAAATGTTTTGGCAAATTGCTAAGATCTGCGTAGGACTCTTAAGTTTACATCTGGCGTCCTTAATGTTGGATCACCAGTGTAGAAGTATCATGTGTTCCTATGAGATTTTTTGATGAATCTCGGGGCTCTAGACTCGATAAGTGCACATTTGGTTTCCTATGCGGAGATTAGGGAGAGGTCTCTTGTTTCAATATCAACCATCTCTAAGAGACAGGTTGATAGATTACACCGGTTCCCCGTGAGAATGAAACAAGCTCTTTTAAGAGAACTTTGAGTGGTTAAGAAGGTTTAATGTAGTGCGTCACTGGGTTCATGACGTCTTTGTCTCCAATACCGGTGTCACCTTAGTAACAACCAGTAGTATACGAATTGTACCCGGTGTCTGCCCTAAGGTTGAACATATGGAGGGCTATTTCTTTTCACCCTTTTTCATAACTTTTCTTTTTAATTCTTCAACCCCTTCTTTTTCCTTTCTCATTTTCTCCTTTTTTCAATCATACCTAAGGACTTATAATTCTAATCTATTGGAATTGTCCTTGGGTAGATCCCTCCGGCTCTGGCGGATCATAGGACGGTTTTTCCTAACGTTAGTCACCTTATAACTTCGTGACTATCCTATTGTTGCCATTAAACCATTTGTGAAAATCTCTCAAAGTGTTTATGATAATAAAACACAGTGTTAACACTTCGAGAGTTTTACATTTTCTTATGAAGGACTCCCCCTTCACATGTGCTCATGTATTTTTAAGAAATTTGCACATGCGAGAGGAGTTTGCACTTTTTGAATTGATCCACTTTCAATGAACATGACCGATTCGAGACACGCTTACATCACTAGTTAGACTAGCTTGAAATTATTACCCGTCCTGGTCAAGTCCAAAGAAAGTCTCTCAATACTGTACATTCTACCCAGACAAGTCCTATTCGAGACACGCTTACATCACTAGTTGGACTAGCTTGAAATTATTACCCGGCCAGGACAAATCCTTTCGATTAATGACATTTTAAGCTTCGTCAATTCATTGGTTATATCTTAGTCGAGCTCTTTTGAGATTCAATCTCAATCTTTACACATTTTGATCACATTTTAATCATGTCTTCTCCCCCTCAAAAATAGCATATCGTGATATTTTTTATATCAACTGATTAAGAAAAAAGATTTTGGGAGAAAGACAGATTTGATTTTGCATGAAATCGGAACATTTTTGTTTTTATGAAATACTCCCCCTCAAAACTCGCATATGTTTTTGAGAATGTTAAACTTTTTAAAGTTTAGAGGGAAGGAGTCTTCTCGAAGCAAAATTCTGAAAGAGAAAAAAGTTTCAGATTTGTTGAGTTTTGCATCAAGGTTTTTTTTTAAAAAAAAACAAAGACTTCTCTTTGTTTGAATAGGAATGTCGCACTGAGGCGTACAACAGTGTCCATTTTTAGGATAAGTGCACTTTGTTGATGAAAATCATTTTTGCGTAGCACTTTCCTTTCTTTGAAAACTTGAGTTGTGCACTGTAAGGTGTACACAAGTCATTTTGATGATGAGCACCGATTTTGATAGATTTTGAAAATCTTTTTGAAAAATCTTGAAAAGGTGGTGCTCAGAATGTAAGAGAATTTTGAAAATCTAATTTATCATTAGATCAACAATCACGGTCTTGAGCTTAAAGATTTTGAAAGTTTTTCTAAAGAAAACTCAATCCAGATAAGTGTTTGGTTCTCGTTTTAGGATAAGTGCTCGAAAAATATTTGAAATCTTTGATTTGATTAAGCACTTTCCTTTCTTTGAAGCACGGGTCCTGAACTGATATGTCCAGAAGCCATTCGATTAAGTCCTTATTTGAAATTTTTTTTAGTTGTTATACCCGGACTTAAGTTTTGAAAAGATTTCACATTGAAGTTGATGAGGCGAAAAATGAACCACTTTTAGGGGGTCATTTAAGCCCGAAATTGAATTTATTTGATCAAATATTGCCCTAAATCGTTCCTTTTGTGATTTTAGGTACTTTGGGAGTGAAATCTAGAAAAAGAAGCAATTCGGACGTTTTTGGAGCATAAAAGTGAAGAAAACGCCAAAGTCTTAATTTTCCTTGCTGGAAACAGTATTTGACGGCGTCAAGAGCAACACCCTGACGGCGTCAGAGTAATTTCCATGACGACCCAGTACGGATTTAACGGCGTCACAAGAAAGGGCGTCAAGAGTAAAATGCATGATGGCCTGGAAATGCATAACACATGACGGCGTCAAAAGTAGATCAAGGCAGTCCGAGAATTATTTTGGCGGCGAGGTGACGGCGTCACAAGCTTTGTCTTGACGCCGTCAGACCCTATTTCCTATATATAGTTTTCTAATTTTCACATTAAAAGGAGAGGAGTTTTGGAGAAACCCTAGGTCCGACTTTGGTACGAATTTTACAGGTTTTTCAAGGGTTCTTTGCCCTTGATCCCTTTCATGTGTAATTGAGATAAGTATTCTTCTAATTCAATCAATATGTCTATGTGTTGGTTGTCTATATCTTGTTCTTGTCTTAATTCCATCATGCTAGGCTAGATCTATCTTGTGTTTGCTTAGATCTAATGAAACCTAGATGTTAATTATGTGTTGATTACTTGTTTATGGTTGTATTGGATGAATGATTTCGATGTTAGGCTTAAGAAAACTGGCAGATCTCCAATTGGTAACATGCTTGAACGTCTTAAGAAACATGAACCGATGTGCACTAGGTTTTATTGGTTGTATTTACTGCATGAGTAATTTCTAATGATTCCATGTTAGGAGTTTTTAACGGCTCGACATAGGAGTGAAGTAGGCACTCATAGGATTGGGGAAGTAAGTACGCCACCCCATGAATGGTATTAAGGAATACAATCTGTCATCCACGCAACTATAACAAGTAATTAACGTGTAAAAGATGTCTAGAGAGTAGTGAAATCTAAGTAAACACATTTTCTCCACTTATTGCTCACAACCTTAGTTAATTTAGTTTTATTTTCATTTCTAGTATTTTATTTTGATTGCATCTTTAGTATTGGGTTAGTTGACTAGCAACTAATTCCGCACAAATCCTTCAAACCCGAGATTTTACTTGCTTTCTAAAAAATATAAAAATACAAAAATAATCTTCATCATCTTTAGCACTAGTAATTAGTTTTTCTAATCCTAGTGACACTATTCCTAGCTGAATGATCAATCCCCCGGTACTTGTCACTATACTATACTACAACGATCAGGTACACTGCCTGGTGGGGGTTGTAAGCTTCTCAAGATCCCTTGAGAGGTAAAGCTTGGTGCGATTCCCACGTATCAAGTTTTTGGCGCCGCAGCCCGGGGAATAGTTATTGTCTAGGTTAGAATCTCTTTTTATTAGGTCTACTTGCTAGATTCCGTTCTAGTAAGATTTTATTTTTATTCTTTAGGTTTTCTTTAGTCTATCTTATTTCTTTGTGTCTTTGTTCGTAACTTTTCACCACCCGACGTCATGGACAACGGGAACATCTTTGAACCCGTCATCCCACCACAACAAAACCCACCACTAGAACCTCTTAGGCCCCGAACCTTAGGAGAGTATTCCCGACCTAGCCACCAAGGCTACCGAAACACCATTGAGCTCACCGGAGCTAATGTGACCCCCTTGCGATCCGACACCATCCGGTTAGTGCAAAGCGGATGTGCATTTCATGGACTTCGTTCCAAAGATCCAAACCAACATCTTAAGGACTTCCTCAAAATCGTAGATTCCATAGACCTAGATGTTGCAACTAGAGAGACAACCCGATTACGCCTATTCCAATTCTCTCTACGGGATCAAGCTAGTCAATGGCTTGAGCGTTTACCCGCGGGATCCATCACCACATGGGATGATCTCACCACTCGTTTCCTTGCTCAATTTTTCCCACCGGGGAGAACTACTAAGCTTAGAAATGACATCTTGATGTTCCAACAACGTCAAAATGAATCTCTTTATGAAGCATGGACTCGTTTCACGGACTTACTCCAAAAAGTCCCTCATCATGGTATAGATCTTTGGCTCCAAGTCCAAATTTTTTATGACCATATCGATCTCTCCACGAGGCGAGCCATTGACCAATCGGCCGGTGGTAAGCTACGTGATCTAAGTGCGGAACAATCATGGGAACTCATAGAAGATCTTGCTCTCTGTGACAACGAAAGTTGGAATGATCCCCGTGATTTGAACAAAACGGTCAAGGCAATATCTTTGCCTTCGAACAATTCTAGCACTCCCGACCGTAGGATCATGGAACTTGAAGGTCGAGTCAAGTCTCTCATGAAACCTTACGAAGCTCAAAAATCCTCAAGCCAAGTAAGCATAATCGCTTCTACATGCAAATTATGTAATGGCCCTCACGAGACTCATAACTACATGGAGCTTCCAAAACGGGCTTATAACGAATTCACGTCGTCACACGTGGGTCAAGGTCCTCAAACTTCTGACGAGGCCTATGAAGCATGGATAACCTAATTTCAGAGGGTACCAAACGCGGAGCGTATCTTTCAATGACTCCTCACCACTCACTTGGTTCGATCATTTTCCATCACAAGGCATTCCTAGGCAAAGCTGTGAAGATGCTCTAAAAAAATTCATTCTATCTCAAGAATTACAGCTCTTTACGCTCGAGGCTAAATTTAGACAACAGCAGGCTGATATGAACAGCAAGATTTGTAATCTGTTAACTGCTATCAAAGAGCATGTTGTTAATAAACCCTTTCACGTTGATGAGGTTAAGTCTGTTACCGTCATGAGTCCACCAACCTCCCCTGTGAAAATAAAAAGTCCTAGCAAGTTATTCAAACATCTATCCCCTAAAGGAAAAGAACCTGTCAACCCCCTAGGACCAATCCATTTCGTAAACACCATCACCACGATATCTGCTTCTACACCCAACCCAACCCAACAACAAACTAACAAATTTGGTCATACAGCTAAAGATGAGACCTTAAGGGTAGACCACGATTCGGCCAGAAAACTTACCGACTCATCCGAGCAGTACACCGCGTGAGAATCTGGCAAATCGGATGAAGGGAAAGAGAGATCGGAAGAGCATGAGAGAAATCCAACCATTTTGGGCAAATCTATTATAGAAGAACCCGAGAGAAAAATGGAGGATGTTACTAGTGGGAGTAGCAATAGGACTAAGGAAAGTAACCCTAAAGTTTTCAAGATCTCCTGCACCATTAAGGAAAAGCTCCTAACTGATAGTCATATAGATCCTAGCTTCCCAGTCAACATAATCCCCCTTTCTTTATACCATGAGGCCTTCCCAAAACGCATTGCGTGCGAAAAGGTAATGAAAAATTTATCATTCAGGATTGGAGAGCTTGTTTACAATACTGACCTCACCGTGGTCGATGACGTGGATCCTCTCACTAATCAAACGGTAACCAACCTTGTTCTTGGGAAACCATGTCCTTGATGAGAAAGATGGTAGTGCATTATTCACCAATGGTGTTAAGAAGGTAATTTTTCGTAGGGGTAATGAGGAGGTGTACGAGTATCGTCCTTCCCTTGAGGGGAATATATATGGGTCGAAGGATGGAGAGTCGGGGAAGATAAGACGGCGTAATCCGAATAATCTCAAAATCCCCTGCATGATCGGTCATAAGTACTTCGATAACATCTACATTAACGCATTCCTGCCGAAGAATTTTATGTCACTATTCCATTATAACAATATCTGCAGATGGGGAATGATTTACAAGGGAGAGAAAGTGGTTGGTAAGGATCATGAAATCCAGGTGTTTGTAGGAAATATGACATTTACTATGGAATTTACGATCGTGGACAACATCGAAGACTATGTCGACCCTAGATTATCACAAATTGTTTTTGGGGCGCCATTTTGCGAGATCACTAATCTGATAATTGATGACCGGAACGGAATTATGACCTTTGTTGATGGAATTAGGAGGGTTTCATACCAAACGCCATACAAGAGAAGAGACCTTAAGGAGATCGATTGTGACGGGCTTGATAAGATAAGTTCCCAACTTATTTTGTGCGATGAAGATGTTCGGAGAGGGTGTAAGAACACTTCTGATTTATCATGTGGATTCTTTAAGGATGTTAGTAAGCTTGGTTCTAAGTATCGAAAAGATATCTTCGAGTTCGAAGACCCGAAGTACTTACACTATGAAAGCGATACTAGTTTAGAAGACGACCTAGAGAGTGGAACCAATGATGAGGTCACGTAGTAACCCATGACCTTGAGTCAGGCTACAAGACTCGTAAATAAAGAAAAGCGCTTCTTGGGAGGCAACCCATGCTTTGTGTGATTTTATTTTTGTTTGTTTGTTATTTGCTTCCGTATGCATGCTTTATTTTTATTGTTGGTAGATCATGTTTCTAAACTAAATAGTGGAAATACTTTACTTTGTTGTTTTAGCTTAGTCTTAACTCCACCTAAAAGTATTTTTGCAAAAGATAAGTGTAAGGGGAAACCCCAAATATGTTTTTAAGAAACAAACCGATCATGATTCTCCACAATATTAAATGAACATGTGTATTCGTATTTGTTAGAGTCAAATGTTTGTATTGAGTCATAATGAAGTTTTGCAGGATTTTCCAGGAAGTAGGACCAAGTTTTTCCAGAAATTTTCCGGAAACTTAACATAAGAATTTCTGCAGATCACTTCTGACGGCGTCACGTGTAAAAAAAAATCTGGAAATTTTACCGGTTTTGTTTTTCTAACGGAGTCTTATGGTTTTTGTGAATTATTAAGTTTAATAATCTCCAGGAAATCTGCAAACTTCATTCCACAAGCATTATATCTTATCTTGTTTTCTAGGATTTAGAAACTTATATAGGATGCCGCCGATTTTACGCGAGGTTGTTTTGTCTATTTTTTCAGGATTTACAGGTTATGTATGACAAGAAGATGATTTACATTCTGGAAGGGAAGCTTTGATTGTTCATTTTCTTGGAGGAAGATTTAACCTGGCCACCTTATTATCCATACCGAGCGAATCAGGGGAGTATTTGATTTCATTCTTTTTACTTTTTAACTTTTACATTCTTTACTTGAACATTGGGGACAATGTTCATCTTAAGTGTAAGGGGAGGGTAAAAAGATGATACCTTACATATGCACTTTCGCTTGAGTTTGTTTTGTTTAATAGTAGATGTGTAATAAAACTATGAGAAATACTTGTTAGTGCAATTTTAGCACCAAATTTAAAATTTTTTACAACATTTAGGAGTGAAACTTTAGCCATAGCAAGCGTCTCATGGATAGGAGATTGTATAACTAGCACATAACCGTACTTTCAGAAAAAATTTCCACCCAAATATGTGAGGTTCGCCTTTAGATTTGATAGGAAAAGCATTCATTATTAGTGCTTATGAGTGTACCGGTAGCATTTAGATTCTAGAACTTGCGTTAGTGATGCATCCCGAGACCGCTAGTGAGACTACATTCGTGTAGTAGGATTTACTACATGATAAGAGGCATTAGGATCACCCTTGTGTTAAACCCGTATCATAATTACTTGACCATTTAAGTCATATTACTTGGCTAGTTAAGTCAACTAATTTTCCCACACCCTTAGCGTTGTACTCATTTTTAGTACACGAAACCCCTAGTACACCCCTCCGAGCCTATCTTTTCGTTTCTAACTTTTAGCATCTTACTTAAAGGAAGAATTTGTTACACCCCACTTAAATGTACACCCAAATCGCCTTAGCCTTCCGTGTATGCGCTCATTTTTAGTGCATTATTGTTATTTGTTAAACCCTAAGTTAACTATCTAATTGATTACATGGTTGCTAAGTCGAGTCATATCCTTGTACATATTGTTTTGGGACGATTGGGACTCATGAGTAAAGTACTTATTTTATGGAGTAATGGGGAAGAACATCATTTATTACCCCCATATGTACGTTAATCTTAAAAGTACTCCAAGTGTTTTGATTTTCTTAATTCGAGTCATTAGATTAGTTTAATGTAAAGTATGTAAAGATTCAAGTGTAAGGGGAATGTTCATCCCCTATGATGTATTATTTTGGATGGTAGGGTAAGAGTGTATGCAAAAATAAAAAATAAAAAATAAATAAAATAAAAAATCAAGAAAAAAAATAAAAAATAAAAAATAAAAAAGGGAAAAAGAGAAAAAAACATACGGACTACCATCCCGTTTCATTCTATGTTTATTTTATGTTTTTGTTATTTTTCATTTATTAGCTTAAGTCGAGTCTAGTCTTGGCTTAGCAACGCCATATTGTACATGTAATTAACCAAGATTGTTAACTCGCCACCAGTAAAACTTCCTTTATCCAACAAAACCGTGTATTTCATATCCCTACACCTAACGTTACAACCCTTTAAAAGACCTCTTTGATAGTTTATCCTAGGTGCTTACGCCATGTGGTGGAGGTTTGATCCTTTCCCAAGCCTATGGTAATCTATTTTGCTATGACAGGTAGTGAGAGATATATTCCGTTTCCATATTGTAATTTATACTTTATTACACCCGAGAGATGTGAGTATCTAAACACTATTTGTGAGGTGCTAGTGTATGACCTCCGTGCTTGTCTATTGGTCTTTAGTGAACGATTATTTGTTGTAATTACTTTTATATTAGTGTTAAATGACCCCTAACTTGTATTTTGACTAGAATAAAAGCGCATTTGCTTGAGGACAAGCAAATCTCAAGTGTAAGGGTATATGATGAGGCGAAAAATGAACCACTTTTAGGGGGTCATTTAAGCCCGGAATTGAATTTATTTGATCAAATATTGCCCTAAATCGTTCCTTTTGTGATTTTAGGTACTTTGGGAGTGAAATCTGGAAAAGGAAGCTATTCAGACGTTTTTGGAGCATAAAAGTGAAGAAAACGCCAAAGTCTTAATTTTCCTTGCTGGGAACAGTATTTGACGGCGTCAAGAGCAACACCCTGACGGCGTCAAGAGTAATTTCCATGACGACCCAGTACGGATTTGACGGCGTCACAAGAAAGGGCGTCAAGAGTAAAATGCATGACGGCCTAGAAATGCATAACACATGACGGCGTCAAAAGTAGATCAAGGCAGTCCGAGAATTATTTTGGCGGCGAGGTAATGGCGTCACAAGCTTTGTCTTGACGCCGTCAGACCCTATTTCCTATATATAGTTTTCTAATTTTCACATTAAAAGGAGAGGAGTTTTGGAGAAACCCTAGGTCCGACTTTGGTACGAATTTTACAGGTTTTTCAAGGGTTCTTTGCCCTTGATCCCTTTCATGTGTAATTGAGATAAGTATTCTTCTAATTCAATCAATATGTCTATGTGTTGGTTGTCTATATCTTGTTCTTGTCTTAATTCCATCATGCTAGGCTAGATCTATCTTGTGTTTGCTTAGATCTAATGAAACCTAGATGTTAATTATGTGTTGATTACTTGTTTATGGTTGTATTGGATGAATGATTTCGATGTTAGGCTTAAGAAAACTGGCAGATCTCCAATTGGTAACATGCTTGAACGTCTTAAGAAACATGAACCGATGTGCACTAGGTTTTATTGGTTGTATTTACAGCATGAGTAATTTCTAATGATCCCATGTTAGGAGTTTTTAACGGCTCGACATAGGAGTGAAGTAGGCACTCATAGGATTGGGGAAGTAAGTGCGCCACCCCATGAATGGTATTAAGGAATACAATCCGTCATCCACACAACTATAACAAGTAATTAACGTGTAAAAGATGTCTAGGGAGTAGTGAAATCTAAGTAAACACATTTTCTCCACTTATTGCTCACAACCTTAGTTAATTTAGTTTTATTTTCATTTCTAGTATTTTATTTTGATTGCATCTTTAGTATTGGGTTAGTTGACTAGCAACTAATTCCGCACAAATCCTTCAAACCCGAGATTTTACTTGCTTTCTAAAAAATATAAAAATACAAAAAATAATCTTCATCATCTTTAGCACTAGTAATTAGTTTTTCTAATCCTAGCGACACTATTCCTAGCTGAACGATCAATCCCTCGGTACTTGTCACTATACTATACTACAACGATCAGGTACACTGCCTGGTGGGGGTTGTAAGCTTCTCAAGATCCCTTGAGAGGTAAAGCCTGGTGCGATTCCCACGTATCAGAAGCACGGGTTGTAAGCTGAAGTACTTACAACCATTGAAAAGAAAATTTTGAGAAACGACATGTTTTAGAAAAACTTATAAAGAACTCTCGCTCAAGCATCTGTACATATCTGTATCATTGTTGAATGACATTTATAGAAACGTACAGAATATCGATTATACAAGAGACATGTCGTGTGAAGATTTTTTTTTTTTTTTTTTTTTTTGATTTTATATTGTTTTTGGATTTTTGAAATTTTATATTTTTGTATTTTGTTTTTGTTGGTTTTTCAAAAAAAAAAAAAATTTTATATTGTTTTTGGATTTTTGAAATTTTATATTTTTGTATTTTGTTTTTGTTGGTTTTTCAAATTTTGTATTTTGTTTTCGTATTTATAAAAGAAAAGGAAAATCAAAAATAGAAGATTGAAAGAATGATTTTATAGAATTTATAGAATTTGAGCCCTCTGATGAACTGGGTTCTGAGATAGTTGAAGCACCTGCAACCGAAGAAGAAGAGGTTTCACAAATAACAGTGTTAGAAGTACATGAATCATCACTCTGCGGGTGTTGACTATCAACGGTTGTAATGGTTTCTACTTCCTTAACCTGATGATTATCACTATTATTTGTCTTGGTGCAACTATCAAAAATCTTTCCTGTGGGAATCCATCTAAGACCAACTGTTTTAAAAACTTTTCCCGTGGGAATCCACTTAAGGTAAGATCTAGACGTAGTTTTCTTATCAGATGCGGCGGAAGTCTCAGTGTTGGAAAAACTACATCCTTTCGGTATCCACCTAGTAGGTTTCTTATCCATTTTCGTGTTGTCAACGGGTTTGTTTTTATTTGGTGTCTTAGTGGATTGTGCCTTGACACTTGACTTTCTTTTCTTGATAAATTATGCAATACATGCATCATGGTTAGCTGAAAAAACACATTTTTGACATGTAGGACAGACAAATTCAATATTCTTGTTTAACACAGCAACTTTAACTTTGTCACTACAGTCTTTTGGAAGGGAATTTGTTGTGTTGCATTTTACGTTCCTAGCATACACTTTTGTGCCACTACTCTTAGATGCAAGCCAATCCCTAGTTTTTTGTTGATAGTTCCTAGGTAATGGTTTACTACTACTAGCATTGCTTTGGAATCTTGTAGAATTCATCACACTAGGTTTTGTACCTAAAATTCCGTCTTTCCGAAGTTGTGCCTTTTTCCTTGCTTCTTCTAGATGGTGATTGTGGACCATGTCATTAGAACCAACAGACTCTTTAACTGTTTTTGTAGTCACATTTGGTGTACTATTCCTAGAAGAGCTAGGTGCACTCACATTTGTGTTTCTTTCAACAACCAATTTTCGTTTTTCAACAATCTTTTCCATTTCCTTTTTCTTGAGCAAGGGTTGTGGAGTGACTGGTTTTGTCAAATCCTTTTTCGCATCAACTTTTGGAGCAAACCGGGAAATTGACATTTTTGGTTTTTCAACGGTTTTTGAAACATTTGGTTTCTCCGAAGTTGATGGTTTTGCAAACTTAGTATCCACGCCCTTCCCTTTTATACTTACAAGCTGAGCTCTCAAAATATCATTTTGCTCTTTCATGTTCTTTAAGTCACGCTCATACGACAATTTGTCATACTTGCATTCTTCCTTTTTTCGATCAAGTTGTTTAAAATATGAGACATTTTCTTTTTCAAGTTTTATAAGAGCATTTTCATATTTTGAAACAATTGCGGAGGTCTCAGCTCTTAGTCGTTCATCGTCTTGAACAGAATATGTTTGTAAAATGATGGACATAATGTCAGTGGTCTTAACAGCTTCGAAGAGAGAATCATTTAGGTTTTCCAAAACATTTATGTTTTCACGAATATTATTAGCTTCGTTTACCAGGGATTTGTGGTCCTTGACAAAGTCGGCTGTTTCTTTTAAGAAAGCTTGTTCAAAATGGATTACCCTCGCACTGATGTTATTCAGTGGGATAGTAATTTCGTTTTCAAAAACTTTTTTCTGCTCATTATGAAAACTGGAATGCCAGTTGTTAATATTGATTGTAGTTTTAGAAGCAACAATATTTTGAAGTTCTTGAATTCTCTTTTTAACGTCATCCAGAATGTCTCTAACCTCACTTGTATTAAAAGTGTTGTTAGAAGACATTTGTTCTATTTTTGAAAGAGATTTGGAAGCAATTACTTTCTTAGAAATTATTTTTGAAAATGGTCGTTTTATGAAAAACACAGATGGTTCTTTTTGTGGAACAAAAGTAATTCCCGAAAGTTTGTTCAATTTGTTGTAATCAATGGGTTTCAAATCCTTTTGTTTCATTTTATTTATGCTCTCTTCGACATGTTCTATCGTTAGCACAGAATCCCGAATGACGGGAGGATCATGTTTGGTGTAAATCACATTACCATTGTACAAAACATTCTATTCTTGCTGAGCTTTCTTGAGATTACAAGGGGTGTTGTTACCAAGAGCCATTTTATGTTTCGTATGGTAAATCGGATTAGTTTGATTTGAAATCATTTTCATTGTTTGACTTGACTGACCCGACTTAACCACTAATTCTTCTAAATGAGCAATCATGTGTTCTGACTCTACGATTTCTTCCAAAAGTTTGTCTTCTTTCTTTGCAAAGTCCTTTTTCAACTCATCCCTTTCTTTTTCAAGATTGGTATAAGCTGTTTTTTGTTTAGAAAGTTGGTTTTGTAAATCAGAAATTTCTGCGTTTAAAGATTTTATCTTTTTGAAAGAATTAACATCAAGTGTATCAAACTTGAGTTGCAATTGTTGTTCCCTTGAAATGGAATTTTGATAACCAGTTTCTAATTCAGACAATCTTTTGTTATGAAATTCAAAAGCTTTAACGTTTTCTTTGTAACTCTCAGGCTCAGCGGTCAATTTAACATTCGAGGCCTTAACATCGCGATTGACCTTTTTCACATTCTCAATTTCAATACGAAAATTATTTATTAATGATTCAAATAAAGCACGGGTTTCCTCATCATTAGCACCATTTTGTGCAACTTGAACTCCATTAGGATCCATGTATGGAGTTGCATAGTTAACATTGGTATTAACTTGCTCCCCCACATATGTATCGTAATTAGGTTCAGGTGGCACATAATGTGGCGTCTCATGAGCAAACTGATTAGCATTATTACCACTATTTGGTACCTCGTGGAATGAATCGGAATCATAGGTAGGAGGAAGATCAGAATCACTGCTTGATGTTGTTGACTGGTGAGAAGTCATGAAACAATCAATCTCATTGTGATGAAGCACATTCTGATTCACATTCTGATTCATTTGATTTCCAACATACTGCCCTGCATATTGCATTTGATTCCCCATCTGTATACTCGAAGCATATTCTTGCAGATTGTTATTGTGTTGTTGGATGTTTAATTCCTTGAACAATGAGGCAAAACCATTGTACAAAGTACTTGTGAAACGGTCATTGGTGAGTGGCCATTGATTCAAGTCAAAGTGAAAAGTTGTTCTTAGGATCTTTTGAAAGAAAACAAAGGTTGCTGTTGAAGATTAGAGGTTTTGGTGAAGTTGAAAAGCGTTCTTGGATGTTCTTTAGTGATTTCAAATTTTCCCTCCAAAAATTGAATACGAAAATTTTCTTTCTCAAAATTTGAAAATCACAATGAAATACAATTCTAAGGTTATCAGAAAAATTTGAGTTTTCAAAATTTTGACGCCAAATTTTACCGAAAAAGTTTGAATTTTGGCCTAAAAATTTAAATTTTGGGCCAAAATTTTCACCGTTATACCAAAATTTGAATTTCGCGTAAAAATTGAACGTTTAGTCTCCTGTAAAAATTAAATTTTACTCAACTTTTCCCGCCAAATTTTTTTTTTTTTTTTTTTTTTTTAAGAAGATAGAATAACTTGTGTAGATGAATGGATCTTATAGAAGGTATAGGAGTTTTGCCAATTCTCGAAAGTATGCACCAAGTAAATCCTCGAACCTTTGTACTATGACAATTCTCGAAATTTTTGTTACCCACCTGTTCTCGAAAAATTTGTTCTCGAAAATATAAGTTCTCGAAAGTTTTGGACTTTTTCGAAAATGCAGTGTTCTCGAAAGTTTTGAACTTTTTCGAAAAATCAGTGTTCTCGAAAGTTTTGGACTTTTTCGAAAAAACAGTGTTCTCGAAAATTTTGCAATTTTTCGAAAACCCAATCTCACAACGAAATTTCGAAATTATACAATTTCGAAATTTAGCCAAAAGTCGAAGTGTTTTCTTTCTTATACAAGAGAGAAATCACTGAATAATCAATCGGTAATACGACAGGAAGCAACTTCGTGTGTTCTCGAAACTGTGGCAACTAGTGATTTCGAAACTTGGTATGAAGTGTTTTCGAAACTTTGCCAGTTTTTGTTTTTGATAAAAAAGCAATCCAAAAACACGTTTTTAATCCAAAATTCTTGTACAACTATCCTTAAAATGATGAAATCTTAAAGAAAGTTGCAAACTTGAACCACATTTCAAAAAAAATTAGAGATTTTGAAATATAGTACAATATGAAAAACGTGAGTTTTTGTTGAAAAAGTTTGAGACTTTTTGTTTGTTATGATTTGTAACACAATTTTGTAAGAAAAGATGTGTTAAAAACCAAGAAATAAACAAGAAAGTACAAAAAAAAATTAAAAAACGAGATGAACAACAAAGTTTTGAATCGATTTTAACAAAAAACCACCTACTACACCTTCTTCCCGCGAATGATACCACTTGTTAGGACCCTTGATATAATATCTAACACAAGTTATATATAGAGAAATAGAAGAGATTAGTAGAGAGAGAGATGGAGAATAGAGATGGATACTTCTATTGAGAGAAAGGAAAGATGTATTATGTTTAGAGAGAGAAACACATAGAAGCACCACCTCCAAATGGGAGCATTTGGAGGTTTATATAGTTAAGATAAAGACATGGGTCGGGCTTGGGCTTTTGAAATGAGCTAGACCTAAACTTATACAGTATTAGATTAAACCAAGCCCGTTTACCCTTAACTAAACTACAAGACTATTACAACATTATTACAAGACTCGTTGATACAATAATGATCGTCACTTCTATTTCTAACAATTCTAGTGATTAGAAAATTTTCCTTTGATCATGAAATGCAATAAACACTTTGTTTATTCATACCTTAAGTGATATGGATGCAAAGACAAATATTAATCACTAAAAACTTGTTTACGTCATAAGTTTTAGATTAATGAGTTTATGCTTTGTAATTATCAAAACATAAAGATATTGTTAATATGCTAACAATGTTTTTAGACATTATTTATGTCAACAGCAGGTAAGTTTCCATGATGGGTTGATTTGTGATAATTGTGTTTGGTGGATCCAAATTTGAACAACATCTTCATTATTTAAAATAGTTGGTACCTCGTATATGAAAGTTGCATTAATTTGAAAATAGTAATTGCTTAATGAGAATTAATTTGCTCATCATAACAATGATAAATGAAAGGTGCATCAGTGTTGGAAACAAAAAGGTGCACCAATGTTAAAATAGAATGCTAATCATATAAATGAGAATTAATTTGCAGAAGTATCGAATAACACAAACTGTATATACAAAAACCTCATTATATCAATGAGCTGAGGAATTCATAAAAGAAAGAAAATACGGAAATTTATCAAATACAAAAAAAGTATCGAACAACGAATACGAGAGGATTCATTCTTGATAGCACATTTTGGAAGGTCCATAAACTGAGCGACTTGGGCACTTTTGTATCTGCTTGTTGGGGTCTTTCTCTGGGCAGGTCCTCAAGGTATGTCCTTATTTCTTCTCGTAAGTGAGGTAGAGTCATATTTTCTTAGGAGACTCATCTTCATTCATTAGGATCTAATCCATCGACACAAGTCAATATAAACTATTCATAAAAAAGTGCATCAGTTTATAATAAAAAGGTGCATCATAGTGGATAATAATACTATAAATTTTAGTTAAATGCACTAATTGTTAAACCTGAAGGTAGCTTTGATAGACACATTATCTCCATATCGCTGGTAATTCTTTTTAGCTTCATTATCTGCCCTGAATGAGCCACACAAACAATAATCGTCATCTTTGTAATAATCAACAATACAACCTATAGAATAAATTTGCTTACTTAGAAACATCTCCACTGCCATTTGTGTGTAACGATCCTCAATAAAAATGTTGATGTCGTACCTAAGATTCTTGCAATCTACATTCAGAATCCATCATACATTTCTTTCATTAGACTAAAAGCTCTAACCAGACCAACATTCGCGCTCGAAACATACAACAAGAAGTTATATTAGGGTTACCCAAATCCCTAGAAGTCTTCAAAAACTATATCTTCTTCATAAACTAGATATCATTATGAACTTCTAGAAACTTGTATACCATGTGCATATCAAAGTTTGTTATCCCGAGCCTTAATTATGCTAAGCACCCAATTTCACAAGTGGTATTTCCCCCATGTGATTTCTTACTACTACTACCACTACTTTCACCAGTTTCACTCATATCAAATATAGTTTTTCCGTTTACCACTTCTTTAGTTATCAATACTAATAGCTTTACCATTGTTACGACTGCTATTTTTTGCAAGTCTTTTTTAAAACTTCCATTACAACTAAAACATTTTAGTTTCGGATCATCAATAGAATATGGATTGTATTCGTTTCCAACTTAACATCAAAACCTCCTTTCTTAGCATAACATTTATAAAAATCAAATGACTTAATCAACGATGAAAATCATTTAAGCATTTTTATCAAACATATAAAATCAGTGCATCACAGTTATGAAATTTCATTTATGCATTTTATCAAACACCTTGTGTGCAGATTTTATAAACATGTTTTTCAAGTATTTTTTTTTTCTCAACTTTGCTTCAAATAACTAATCTATACAATAGATCATATCACAAAACTCTTAAAAATTGGAAGACACCTGATGATCACATGGATCAAAATTCATAAAAACCCTAACTCATAACAAACAATAATCTGTGCAAAATGAACTCTGAAAATCACATTTAATAGCTATATATTTAATTTTACACAACAAAACTAACAAAATTATAATCAAATAAAGTTACGATACTTACTTTAATCGATGATTCAAGAATTAGAACGAAAAGATTAACTGAATCTGGTCAGATCATGTTTATGGCATTGATTGTGTAGAGATAGGAAGCAATAATCACTGGGGAAGAAGCGTGATTGGAGAGAACCAGATAATGAAAAAGAGAAAATTTACGTATTTCATATGATATAATGATAAATAGGGACAATTCATAAAATTTACCCTGAACAATAAAGAAAGTTACAATCAGGTCCCTTGAGTTAGAGAAAAAAAAAGGAGGGGGAAGGGGAGGGGTGATTTGTACACTTTTCTACCAAAGTGGGTTTTTTTCAAGAACCAACCTCTCTCTCTCTCTCTCTCTCTCTCTCTATATATATATATATATATATATATATATATATATATATATATATTTGTACACTTTTCTCACTTTTCTATCAAAGTGGACTTTTTTCAAGAACCAACCTATATATATATATATATCTCCCACTATATAAAACAAGCTTTCCCTAAGGAAGGCTTTGCCCAAAACTCCAAGATAATGACACCTGGATATTAAAACTGATCCAATAGACCAAATGCAATTTCAGCCATTTAATTAATGCAGACAATAAAACACACGCATTTACCCTATCAATTCGATCAAACACAAGTTTCTTATCAACAAAAAACCCCCAAACATTTACCTAGCAAAAAATCATCGCCAACAATTAACCCAAAAACAAAAAAATCCTTCAAATATGTTTCCTAACATCAACAATATTCAGGAACAATTATACCCCAAACCAAAAATTCATCGCCAACAATTAACCCCAAACCAAAAAATCCCTCGATCCATAATAAACCCTATAATTTTGATTCCAATATTCAAACACCAATCGTCATTCCAATTGTAATTCTTAAAAACCCTATATTCCCTAAAGATGATAATAAAAACTACATCAAAAAAACGGATACAGAAGATGTTTTCCTTATTAAGATGAATACACTTGATTCATAACTAACCCTAATTTTTGGGGCAAAATGAAATTATTGGAAATCGTATATCGACAATTCAAGTGTATTCTTTGTTCAATAACAATTCTCGAATATCAAACAGGTAATAGAATCATTTTTTAATTGTTAATTTTCTTTATAATATATGATTAAGTTAGCAATTTCTGGGTTTATTAGCCATTTGTATTGTTTTCATATAATTAGCTTCGTCAATCCAACCCAATTTACATTTTTGGTGTTAGGGAATTATTATGTTTGTTGTTACTAACTTACAGTTTTTACTGTCTATATCATCATTATGATTTTGTAGCAGTTAGGGGTGTATTTGGCCTTGGGTTTTGATTAGATTAAATGGTACTTGATTTGTTTTCTTAACTGATAACATATGGTATTGCAAAGTGTACATTTATCTAAGTAATTAATAGTTAAGTTTTGCAGCCGTTACTCCCAACTAAAGGTATTGTGCAACATATCATGAAGGCCATAACCGTTTTTGGAATCACTGAAAGCTAAAGGTGAAGTGATCATTGAAGATGTAAGACCAAGTGCATACCAGTTTTTAGGGAGCTATTATGCATACAGGATACACAACACAGTGGGGCATGTAACAGATGGAATATATGGAGGTATATTTGCATCAAAACCATCTTTCTATATATTTGTTGACTGTATTTGTTCATGTTTAGGACTTGATTGGTAAAACACATGTTGCCGCTTTGGATTTTTTTTTTTCATATAAAGTAAGTCATTTATATATTAAAATGATACCAAATCTTTTAGGTGGCACAGTATCAGGTTAATTAGCTAACACCTGAATGAAAGGTCATAGAAATTGATACATTTGCAAACCGCTTATTCATTTATTATTGTTTGAAATAACCTTTAGAAGTTTGCTAAACTGGAAACTATAAAAGCTTTTTGGTTATGTTATTAATTTTGCATACTATGTAGAGTTTTTTATAACATTTGACCAAGTGTATACGTAGGTATGTTGGCTTCCAAACAAACAAGAACATGAAAATGGCATTGGTCGTGGTGATGTGGGTAAATTTGCGAACAAACACTGTTTTCATTTAAGAGGGTGTTTGTTTCAGCTTATTTATTGGGCTTATTATCTTATGTATATTTTCAGAAGCTCATAAGCTCATTATTTTGGGCTTATAAGCTTATCAAGTTAAACTTATGCCTTTTATAAGCCATAACATCAACTTGATTTAAATATTAGAATTATGAGCTTTTCAAAGTTTAAATAACCTCATAAGCCGAAACAAACACTCCTTAAGTCATAAGACTATATGAGGGATAAAAAATTAATTAGAATATTTTATGTATTTTAGGTGGTCTGGAAATTATGAATTGGAAACATGTGGCCATAGTAACGATTTTTGATCGATGCAAATTGATGGCTCTTCCATTGAAACCAAGGAAAGTATGTTGCTATGGCAGTATCGGATGCAAATCCTGGCTTTTGGATAAAAGAGATGTTAGATCACGCACAATGTCTTGGCAAACGAACCTGCTACTGCCAAAAGTGGGTAATATATCGTTGAAGTCCAACCGGTATGTCATTAATTTTGGTCCAATTTTCATTAATCAAATAATTTGATCCATTTTTCTTTATGGTGATATTTTTTAGGGTTTTATCAAAAAGTGGTGAATCAATAGGATTTGAACACGAATCAAGTCATACAAAGTGTATAGCTGAAGCTATTAAAAATAATTCAATGACTGTTGGTCATTATTCAATCATTAATCCTAATGAAAGTCAGCCTTTGACTGAATCACATAGGATTTACTTACATCTAAGGTTTATGTTAGATTTGTATAAAGTTGTGATCTTTAATATTAATTTGTTAAGTTTCTGTTAGATTTATATAACACTGTGATTTTTAGTTTAAAATATGAAAAAAGTAGTAACCTTTAATGTTAATTTGAGTAAAGTAGTGATCTTTTATGCTAATTTTTTGACGGTTTGTTGTTAGATTTGAATAAAGTAAACTGGTATGGTTTTGCTTATTTGTTTTAATTGGCGAGGGCGAATCTTTAACTTAGTTAGATGTACGGTGCCTAACTAATGTATCATGCGGTCGTTTCTGACCCTACATCATATGGTTTATAACAACATTAAATTTTAGTAAAGTAGTAGTCTTTAATGTTAATATTTTGAGTCGCTGTTAACTTTGATTAAAGTTGTACTCTGTAACGTTGATTATTGTTGGGCTGTTGTTAGATTTGAGTTTAGTGTTTCGTTCATATGTTTGTTGTTCGCAGCCATAATTGAACTACTGTTATGTTGTTTCATTCTTTTGGTAGATGTGAGTTAATACAAGTTTGATTGTTTTGGACTTTTTAAAGGTTGTTTGGCTTATTTTATCAAAAAAGCCTATGGCTTCAGCAAATAGCCAATTCTAAGGACCTTAATGCTACAACCCTTTTCTGATCTTTAATAAGCTATTATGCACTTTTCGATAAATTGTTTAGATAAGCGTGTTGTATATTGACAATACAATAACCTTCTAAAATTTGCTTAGCGTAACATCCCCTTAATAATCATTCTTTGTATGGTTTTTTTTCAGGCATTGTGATGCACTCAGCTATAAAATTCATTGCTGGACACGGTGATATCATAGCGAAAGAATGGTGTTCAAGTAATATTCAAGTAAGAATGGATGCGATAAGGGGAAACTCCTAGACCCCATGTTGCAGTTCTCACGGTCGTTCGGACTGATAACGATATTTAACTTGAATCTATTGATACTTTGTTTAGTCAAGACTATGCGCTGACTTTTGGATAGGGATTAAAAACTGGTATTCAACCTAAACAAGATGCCAGGTTTACTTACAAAAAATAAATTTTGTAAATAATAGTTTCACTCAGTGTGCGAAACGTATAGGATATTTGCATTAAAAAAAATGACTAATAACTTACCTTTTGAGTCCTTTTAACCCATTTGCTCCCAAACTGGTGTACTTAATTTATTTAAGCATTTTATATATAACATGTCAGGAATATCACTGAACAGTAACATCCATATCTTGCAAAGTTTCAGGGAAGCTGATGACGAATCAAAGGATGAACTGAATGCGTATGACTTCACTTGAGTCAGATATCTTTGAAAATTATACATAATCTTGCGAGTCACATAGATTTAAGTACAAATAAGTAAGGTCTGCTGTAAAAGAACATAATTGACCAAAACAACTCTACCAAGTTTCAATTTTCACTACAAATAAGTAAGGTATGTTGTGACAAAGACGACAACTATTGCAATTACATAACAAACGTTGTGTATAAAGAAGTCCTTCATAGACTATAAGTTGATGTTATGTATTTAGCTTTTCAATTTTTAAACAGTACACTCAAGTTAGTTATGTTGATTCTGGATCATTTACAAATATCATTTGACGTTAACTATTTATCCTTAGACATTATGTCATTTACGGACTTTAAATAATCTTTTGTACTACATTTATTTTTAATAACAAGACTTAAGGCTAGCGCCCCATCGGGGCAGGCCTAAGGCTAGTATGTATGTATATATATATATATATATATATATATATATATATATATATATATATATATATATATATATATATATATATATATATATATATATATATATATATATATATGAGGTGAGATCTATGACAAACATTAATATCTAAAGAACAAATCATAAGATCTAAACCATCCATCATTTTTTCATCAAATGGTAGAGATTAAATCAATAAATAACAAATGAATGGCATAAATGTAATTATGTAAAAACCCATTTCCACCTTTTTTTTAAAGTGACATATCTTGCAAAATGTAAATCTTCAAACAACGAAAAATATACCGTTATGACGAGAATTAAATTGTCTTTCTATAAATATGCACTATTATATACTTTCGACGATTTTTTTTTTAAATTTTAGTTCAGTAAAATCACACGTGATTTGCAAAAATCACACGTGATTTGTAAAAATCACACGTGATTTATAAAAATCACATTTTTTTTTTAGTGTGGTTTTCTGACTCGGCATTGCGAGCCGACTAAAATCACATGTGATTCAGGTGTAAATCACATGTGATTCTATTTTAATCTAAAAAGTAATAAATCACACGTTATTCTGTTTTTTTGTTGTGATTCGTGTGTAAATCACATGTGATTCGTGTGTAAATCACATGTGATTTAATCATCGTAGACATTATACAAACAAATATTGTTTTTGGTTTTTCACATTCTGTTTTGGTCAAAACTAACAAAAAAAATGAAATAAAGAAAACACAAAATTTAAATTGAACAACAAAAGAGTGCATTCATTTAGAATCCGAACATCTCAAAGTACACATGTGTTCACTTTCATGTGATCCAAAACAAGTTAAATACATAAAACTAACTACAAGAAGTCTAGTTAAAAAAATAAATAAATAAATAAAATAAAAATAAAGTTACTAAAGTAAATGTTAATAATAATTTTTTATTATTAAATCACATGTGATATATATATTTTTTAATTCGTGTATAAATCACATGTGATTCTAGTGTAAATCACATGTAATTCTGTTCTAATCTAGAAAGTGATTCTGTTATTGTTATGATTCATGTGTAAATCACATGTGATTCACATGTAAATTACTTTTTTTTTTGTTACCAAAGAAAAAGATGATAGATGACACAAACTAGCTAGCTTTTTACTTGTATTTATAAGACTGAAGTGAAAAAGGTTGTTATCCAATGATAATGAGTCTTCATCAACTTTTTGCTATGATCACATATCTTTTATCTAATTTACTATTATTATCTATATATAACATTTTGCTATGGACCGAGCTCCAACGCATGTTATTTTAATGTACATAACCACAGCCATATTTTAAAGTATACGTAAAATAATTGTTGACCGACTTCTTATTTTAATGTACAATATCCACTAGTAGATATTTTTGGGTTGTTGGGCTTTTTGCTTGGGCCTAATATTCTTTCCCAACTAAAATAGATATGGCCTGTTTCTGTGTGATATACTTTCCGAATTTAAGGTTTCATGTTCTCATTGTCACTTAACTTTTTCAGAAGCAGCTCAACAACTTCAAAGGTAGGTCACTCAGATCTGAGTTACTTCATGATTATCATGTCTACGTGTAGGCTTAGTTAGTATTATTTTGATTGCGTTGCATGACTTGATATTGGAAAATGATGCCGCTTCCTTCCTCGCTCCTCCGCCGGAATAATCGTAACAGTCACCAGAAACCTTTGTTGGTGATATGAAGGATCGGTTTATGGTGGTTTGTGTGTGTTTTTGGTGATAAAGAGTGTGTGTAAACCGGTGATAGACAATAGAGATTGAGTTGGTGGTACGACTGGGTATGGCGGTGGCGGAGGCGGAGGCGGTGTGAGGCGGAAGGTGGTGGTTGGTAGTGTGGAGGTGTCGGTTTGGCAGAGAGAGGGAGAGGACAGTGAGAGAGAGGTGACGGAGGCGAGATATAAGACACAGGAAATAAATGACAAACTTACCCCTCTATCTCACTTAATTATATTTGTTAGATTATATCCCAACCGTAGGATTGATATAAGATCAATATTGAGCGGTTTGATCTTTAGATAAATCATGTTCTGCATTGATCTTTTCTCATATATATATATATATATATATATATATATATATATATATATATATATATATATATATATATATATATATATATATATATATATATATATATATATATATATATATATCAAAATACGGCTCGCATAATAATAAGGTCTATAAAAGATAATGTGTCTTAGTTTTCGTGGATTATTCTTATTATTACTTATAAACTGTTAAGTATCAATGTTTCGTGTGGTGGTAAAAAAACGTAGACTGTAAACAACTCACGCCAAAGTGGAAAAGACATTGACATTGTCGAGAAATTCTGACTAGAACTCACACCAAAGAGGAAAAGACCTCGATAAGATCAAAAAATACTGACAAGACTCAAGCTAACCAAGGAAAGCTAGGAAATGATGATAACTAACTATATAATATAAAATAGGTCAATTGGTAAGTTTCGGCGTTTTTCTCCACATTCCCAAATAGTTTAGAACAGCCAAATAAGTTTTATACGAAAGCCAAGTTAATAATTCAAATATCAAGGGTTTTTAAAGATTAAATAAAACCATACATTTTGATTCTTTGTCGGGTTTTATAAAAGGATTGGAAATAAAAGTGCAAGTTTTGAATGTTTTTATATAACTTGGGCACAATGTGTCCATTTATACAATGTTACCAAATAGGCATGACTTAAATAAACCAACTTTGTAATTACAATATTTATAAGTTTTATGTTCCATTATTAAATACTAGTTTCGGTTTATTGAATATTTTAGGTTCGTTTCGTGTCTAATATATTAAATTCATTCCGAGTCCAATATATTATACCGTCTCCGGTCTAAAATGTCCAATAAGTCAAACGTAGTCCAAGTCCAATATATATATATAGTCCAGTATATGTCAAGTGTCAAATCACCATACAATGTATAATCCGTTGAATATTCATGACGTCCAATATCAATGTAATTATTCCAAGATAACTGAAATGTACCAATGATCACAACAAATAAATCACGTTAGTTATTTGATCAAATATAGCATAAGTTCACAAATAAAACTAGTCAAAATAAATTATACATATACACTCTTAATTAAATCGTAGTGGACTATTGGGCTTTGGACCGTTAACAACAGTTGGGCTCGGCCCATGACCAAAACAACCATACACTTTTCGGGCTAGTGGCTCATAACCAAGACAAATATTCGACTGAGAGTAGACGAGAAAACCCTTCATCGGTTCGACTTAGCTGAGACTAACCCACAACGAGCATACCTATGTGGTGCCTCGTTAGCTTATCAAACACACAACCAAGACCACCTAGTTTAACTAACAAAACTCGACCGTCTTGAGGCTAATTTCTTAACACTAGACATCCAACTCAAATCACAACACTACCTATAACTTCAATACAAAACCAAACACATTAACGAAATCCCCATACTCGAACACAACAATTTCAAACATGCACAATACTTATTACTAGTTTACAAGACAATTACATCAAACCAGAACAACCAAAACCCAGTTAATATAAGCAAAACAAATCCCAATTCGAGACCATCTCGGATCTCGACTCTAAACCCTAAACGGGTTTAAACTTGACCCGACAAAAAAACAGAATCAAACACCACTTAGAACTCTTTTTCGCCACACGAAACTTTTATTAATTCATTTCAATCCATTTTTAATCTTCCAACCTTTTTCAATACCACTTTTAGATCCACGAAAACCCTTAACCACATATGTATAATCGGCTAACATAAAAACTCGGCCAAATAAAATCGAAACGCAAAGTAAATACCACAAGGACAAAATACAAGCTTAAACCCAGAAGATAACACAAGATAAATATGAATCGGATCCGAGTCAACTCAACTCGTGAGTTGACTTGGATGAGTCTCACGACTCGAAACGAGTCAAGCGAGTTAGGTGATAAAATTTTCAAATCCACACGAGCTGGTTAATATAACATTAGGTGATAAAATTTTCAAATCCACATGAGTTAGGTGATAAAAAAAATAGACGAAAACGTAAATAAACAGACAAAAACGTAAAAAAAAGAAAAGAAAAAAAAAAAAAAAAAAAAAAAAACTAGTGAAAAAGAAAAGGGAAAGGAAAAAAAGTACTTCAATAGCATAAAAAATACTAGTGAAAAAAAATATTTCCATAGCACCAAAAATACTAGTGAAAAAAATAAAATAAAAATAAAAAGGGAAAGAAGTACTTCAATAGCACAAAAAACAAACGATTTTCTTTTTGCAAATGAAGAGCTTAGATGTATCTTCTTTTTTTTTTTTTGCAGACATGGTTTGCTGATAAAGAAGTAAAAGCTCTAAAAAAACAAACGACACCTAATTTTTGTTTAGTTTTATCATTAAAATCGTTTATATAAATTAAAACCGATTAGGGTTTTGTTAAAAATGAAAAAGAATATAAAAAGGGTGGCGTGTGGCCTTTACCAAACGAGAGAGAAAGAAAGAGAAGGGTGGCGGCGAGTGGTGATGAAGGTGGTGAGGCGGCGAACTGCGTTAAACGGAACCCAAAACATAAAACCCTTGTTCCAAATCCTTCATACTACCTTCCTTGCGCTCCTTTAGCTTAAATAACAACGGCGGTATGTGGTGGTGACCTTGCCGGGACTTCGCCGGAGATGGAGAGTGGCACCGGATTATTGTGTATGAGGTGTGAGAAAGTTAGTGACAATATGAAACCATAAGGATGATTATAAGGACTTGTAGGGACTTCAAGTTACCAAATCCAAAAATTTAGGGGCGACAGTGTAATTAAAGGAGAGGGGTTGTTGTTGTAATTTAGGCTATCTTTTGAAATTTAGCAATTCGGGACACGTTTAGGGTAGCAAACGGTAGATTTAAGACACGGGAATTACGTCATTGCGTTCATAATAATATTTCCGATAAAAACGACTATATATACTCTTAGTTTCTCGAAAATAATGCCAAATTAAAAATAAATTGTCGTTTCTCCGAATAGAACATGCTAGGAAATATTCAGGTTGTCACAGACGGTACAATGACCCCTCCCCCTCACCTCCCTTTGTAGAGATGAGGGGAATAAAACCACCCCTAAAAAGAGTTGAAACCAGTTATCACAAAGGATCAACCGCGACTTTACATGCTCGAACTATGCAATCGTTGACACCCTTTTATGGTAGATATAGACTTTACATGTATTGTATAATGCATAAAACCATCTTATACATTCCTATTTAACTATAATAAGAACCAAAATTATAGTATAATCCTATAAACTTAAAATTAATAGACTAATATAGATACAAAATATAACAATGTCCACCTTAGTATCATATAAACCTATACCGATACTCAGCAAATTCAACCTATGCTAAAACCTCGAACCAGTGATAGCCTTTTTTCAAGGAACAGTAGCAATTACCGCTACTATATTTAGTTCAAATCTAATTTTGTGGAGAGTCCCTTCAATCAAATAGCCTCCTTTGCAGCTTTCGTAAGTGTCATTGATAACATCAAATGTATGATATATTTACCTATAATTAATCCCACAATATTGCTCATTTATTATATGTTTATATCTGAATTGATACTTAATTCATTACTTTGCTCATTTTCAGTATTTAAGAGCAATTTTGGTAAAGACACGAAAAACAACTTGATTTGAAGCATAAATGAAGAATCTGCATGCAATCTGTGAAGAGCATACGGCGTATCCACTTCTTGAGATACGATGTATCAACACCTAGAAGAATTCACTAAGTATTGGTGAATTAGAATACACACGTTGTATTAAACTCTAGCAATATGCCGTATCTGAAGCTTTACAGTCAAAGCCCAAGTCAACCGTTGAATGCATACGGCGTATGAAACTCTAGCCATACGTCGTATTGAAGATCTTATCCCCAAGTTCAAGCTATCAAGAATTATGAAGAATACGGCGTATCACTCTTCAACAATACGCCGTATTTAAAGTTACGCATGTATATGCTGGGAATATTCTTTCTTATTCCATACTCAAGAAATCCTGGATAAGCCGTATCGGTGCCCTAGACAGAACACTACAAATAGAACCCTCACACGGGTTTGACATACAATTTCACACCACCACAACCAAGTTCCAGCCAAATCACCCAAGAAATCAGTCCATAAGGCCGGTAGATCAAGAAGAGAAGGTTCATTATCATCATACTAAGAGTGTTCAATCAGTTTGCACGTCAATTACATTATGTCTTTCATTTGTGAATCATTTGTAATCTTTTTTTATTTGCTACCTACATTATGGGTAACACCCTTGGGTGTTAACCATGTTATAACTACTTTGATTATGTTATTTTGTTTATTTGAGATTTGATGCATTGTTTTGGATAATTTATGTGTTTACCATTTAAATAGTATACTTATTTACTTTAGATTTTAATGTTTATTGTCTAGATCATCATAGTGTAGCTCTTTAGCTATGTAGGTGGTCTGTATCACTGTTGTTCGTACACATGAGATGGGGTAAAAAGCCGGATTGTGTGTGGGCAACTTTAGGACTCGAGAGTAGGAACTCGCAGTTAGACAGATAATGCGGAAACAATTAAGTTAGTAGAGTACTCTTCAATAAAGTGACCGCGTGAGAAAAGTAGGTTTTACCAGTACCAATGGGTTGCCGTAGGTAAGTCACATAGATTAGTTGACACCACTTATTGCATGTATGGAAAAAGTTCATTATAGAACTTATATTTTTCATAGAACCAATGAACCAATCCTAGCAATTCATTTTTTTTATCAAAATAAAAAAATAATAATAATAAACTTTCACCTTTTAAAAAAAAATATATATCTCGCAAACCGTTAGTCGTTACGCAAAAAAATCATACAATAGCAACGAGAATTAAATTATCTTTCTATAGATATGCAATTCTATATATACTTTTGAAGATTTTTTTTTTTTTTTTTTTTTTTTTCGCTTAGAAAAATCACATATGATTCGTAAAATCATATGTGATTTGTAAAAATCAAATCGTATGTGATTTTTACGAATCACTTGTTATTTTTCTGGGCGGAAATTTAAAAAAAAAAAAAAAAAAAAAAACAAAACAAAAAACAAAAAAAAATCGTCGAAAATATATAAAATTGCATATCTATAGGAAGATAATTTAATTCTCGTCGCGATGTTGTATTTTTGTAACTCGAAGATTTAACATTTATAAGATATGTTGTTTTAAAAAAAAAGAGTAATTTTTTTTTTTTTTTTTTTTTTTTTTTTTTTTTTTTTTTAATTTAGATAAAAATTAATAGCGGTTCATTAGTTCTATATTCTATATTCATCTCGTGGTGCAACCAAAGCTTGTAAAAAACGAGCGGAGGTACCCGTGCGTTGCTGCGGAAATGCCGTGCTATTATTTTTTATTTTTTTTCCCACACCTTAGGGCTCAAGGACTAAATTGCAAAAGACTACTAACAAAAAAAAAAAAAATGCTACAGTAGCGTTGCTACAGTAACATTGCTACAGTACGTTACAGTACCATTACTACAGTACCATTAATATAAAATATAGGTACTGTAGATACTCACAAAATCACTGTAGCATAGGAACAGTGCAGCAATCTATAGAAAGATAATTTAATTCTCGTCGCGATGTTGTATTTTTCTAACTTGAAGATTTAACATTTATAAGATATGTTGTTTTAAAAAAAAGAGAATTTTTTTTTTTTTTTAATTTAGATAAAAATTAATAGCGGTTCATTAGTTCTATATTCTATATTCATCTCCTGGTGCAACCAAAGCTTGTAAAAAACGAGCGGAGGTACCCGCGCGTTGCTGCGGAAATGCCGTGCTATTATTTTTTTTTTTTCCCACACCTTAGGGCTCAAGGACTAAATTGCAAAAGACTACTAAAAAAAAAAAAATTGCTACAGTAGCATTGCTAGAGTACGTTACAGTACCATTGCTACAGTATCCTTAATATAAAATATAGGTACTGTAGATACTCACAAAATCACTGTAACAGAGGAAGCAGAGGAATAGTGCAGCCCACGCTAAACTGTAGCAGAGGAATAGTGCAGCCCACGCTAAATGTAATATATGTATAATGAAAAAGAAATTGCCTGGCGGGCTTGGCAATACGTATGAAGAAGATAGGCCCACTAACTAAACTAAAAACAAAAGACAAAAGAACACAACTCAAAATGTGTTTCACTTTCACTTGTCACTTGTGACTATGTGCTTCTACACAATTCTCATCCTTTCTTTCCACAGCCAAATAAATTGGATTATCTCAAATTTCCTCATCAGGGTATCTCTTCTTTTTTCATCTTTCCATACAAGCTAGTGTTACATGCTAAAAAGGCCATATAGCTTATTTGATGCTTTTTATTCTAGTAATTTTTCGTGTTTAAATGCAAAAAATAATATTCACTGTGTTACACTTGTTAGTTTGTTACCACTTACCAATGTTCAATCAGTAGCGGACTTTGACTCAGTTATTCTTCGGTTTGCCCCTGTTTATGATAAGTCTCATAGCATTTTAGAATCTACTTAGATTTTAGTCATTTTATACTTCAGTTACAAACTTTTAGGCAAGAACATTTTATAGGGTGTTAGGAATTGCTCACTCAAACCGCAAACTGTTTATCCGCTTATTGCATTTTTCAACGACGAATTAGTAACTGGAATTAGTAATTTGGAGCTTTATTGCATAGATAAGCAGTTTTAGTAAGCAATACCGAACAACCTCTTAATTTATATAAGATGGTATTAGGATTGTTGTGTTAAAGTCATGGTTGTAGTAGTGATTTGTTATTTAATAGTAATGAGTAAAAGGGCTATTTTTGCTTTATGAATTTTTTTGCTTTGTAATGACTTTTCACCCAAATTTCCTACAAGTATTCCTCAAACGGATGAGGTTTTCCTATTTGGGTTACCCGGAGAGGGAGCCTCATCGGGTTAAACCCGAGACCGTTTCCGACCCGTCCCTAGCCACCTATAAATATAGGGGTGTTTGGTCACTCAACAATATTGGTTCAGAAATCATATGTTAATACAAAATAAACAGTAGATTCATTTTATTTAGTGACTTGATCTTATTACCTCCAACTCCGTTGCAACTTCTTTCATAGTTGGCCTCATGTTTCCATTCAAACTTAAGCATCTTTTTGCAAGCTTAGCAACTGCTAGCAGTTGCTCTTCTGGTCCATCCATCACTCGGTTATCAACGTTTTCCATTAGAAGGACCTTACTACTAGGCCATTTGTTGTTCGTTTCTTATTGAAATATGTAATTATGTATGTAGCTTCTTAATCTAGATATATTTTATTTCTATTAGTACTGAAGACACAGAAGAGTGGAAGAAAATCAATGGCGCAAGTTACACCAACCGAGACCGACGGTGTTGTGATCGCGGAAGTTGACATGGGTGACACTTCTGGTTTGACAGTTCGAGCCGCTGTTATCCAGGCCTCCACCATCTTTTATGATACCCCTGCTACTCTTGGTTTGTCTCACTTTCTTTGTTACCCATCAGTTCTTGCATGTGTGCTTTGGTTTGTGCTCTTTTGGGTTCTTGATAAGCGGTGTTTGGATGTGTTCTTTGAAACTTGAAAGTGATTATGTGATTTTGAATAGAGTTAGATAGCCATCTGTAATTAATCGGATGTTGTAGGAAATAGTGTTTGAAAGTGCTTTGATAATCAGTTTTTCAGTAGCTAGTTTGAACCCAAGTTATTATCAATAACAACTAAGTTCTAGATTGTCAATTTATAGACGGAAGTCCAAACACCCCATAATCTGTAGACCAATGTCAAACTTTTAGATGAAGATCCGATGGCTATTAGTTTCTTATTTGAAGAGTTACAAAACTCAGGCAGTTCCATGTGCCCACTTTGTTACTACGTAGTAAGAAGGGATGTTGATGCATTATTGCAATAGTTACCATAGACTCAAAGAAAGAAAATGAATTGATAATTTATTTTATGCTCTGTATCTAGGAATTTGACATATTTCCAATTACTAGAAAGGAAAGAGGGACTGAAATTTATGAAGGATGTAGCGTACTTATTATGTGAGAGGAACTAGTTAATAAGTTCAACAAAAGCAAAGAAAGTGTTCATCATTGTATATTTTCTTATCAGTAAACCTCACTTGGATGAGCTTGCATCTTGTTTTGTACTTTGCATTGTAAATAACACTGTTTTAGGATTAGTTATCATGTTTGTAGCTGTTAGTTAATAGTTATAACCATTTTAGGTGTTGGACATTTGTTTGGAAAGTGAGTACTCTGTCTTACTGTGCTTTACTAGCCTGAATGGGAGTGTTTGGAGGGGAATTCTAGATGTGATTGGAAGAGGGATGTGTAGCAGATGGCTAATACCTTGAAGATGAATACCTTAGCTATTGATCTCTACTGTAAGTTACTGATGAGAGGATGATGCTACATCATGCTTGCAGATTGCTTCATGGCTTTGTGTTTGAAGTCTTCATAAAGTAGTTTCCTGCTTGGTACAATGGAGCAGACAGATGAGGAAAGTTCATTTGTTATGAAGTGCTCTAATCTGTTCTGAGAGTAAATGGTGGGAGTACCAACTTGTGATGATGCCCTTTTGATTTCTTAAGTTTGAATGCTCATGGTGAGGACGGAGCTGCTATGGGTGGTTCATTCTTAGGAAGGATTAAGGGAAATGTAGTCATGAGTGGGAAGCTTCAATGAGTTCTTCTTTGCAGTTAAATGATGCCAAAATAAGCTTTACTGTGTATTATAGCCTTGGGAGGAATGATACTGCAAGTGCTTTATACATATGTGATCTTATGATGGAAATGTAGCTTGCTGTTTAAAGAACCTCATTGTGGCTGGAGTTTTACATTGACCTTGGTGATGCCTTTATGTAATGACCTCCTTTGATCATTGTTGTGAGGTGGGAGTCTACAATAATGGTCGCTGGAGCTGATTTACATGAAGGAGCTTCTCTTGACCGAGGACATGACCTCAGATAGGAAGGCGTGGAGAGATAGAATTAGGATCTGCGGGTAGTGGGTTTAGGTTGTTGTAGATGTTCTAGGTGCCTAGTGGGTTTAGGTTGTTGTAGATGTTTTTTGGTTTTTGAGTTCTTAGTTTCTGCTTTGCCTTAGTTTTAGGCCTCGTGCGTGGCTCTGCTTTGCTCTATTTTGCTTTTAGGTTGTTGGAGATGTTTTGTTTTTTTGTTCTTTGTTTTTGCTTTGCCTTAGTTTTAGGCCCCGTGCGCTGATCTGCTTTGCTCTGTTTTGCTCCTTTAGGTTGCCTGCTTTCTTTGTGCTTTTGTGTGTGCCTTTGTTTGCTTCCCCGGTTTGGTTGCTTGTTTTGCCTGCTTTTTTTCCCCTTTTTGTTTGCTTTTGCTTGCTGCTTTCTGCTTTTTTGTTCAATGCTCTCCCTCCTTTTTGTTTACTGTTTTTTTTCCTTTCCTTTTCACCCGCACACCTGCACTTGCCGGAGGTCTCGTTGGAAGCAGTCTCTTTACTCCCAGGTTTATCCTGGGGTAGGGGTAGGATCTGTCTACATTTTACCTCCCCCATACCCTGCCCCGGCGGGATTGGGTTTGTTGTTGTTGTTGTTGTTGTTGTAGCCTAAGGCAATGGTTTCTCCATGGAGTTGATGCTAGTTATCTTGTTCCAACTAGCTTAGTATGAGTAAAGGTGAATTTGGTGCAGAATGGTTATTTTCATGATGTTCTGTATAGCTACTTTGAGATGTTTTTGGGACATGTCCAAAATACATTCAAAAGTATGCTTTTTAAGTTGATATTACTTGGTTATAATATATTTCACGTTTAAAATAATAATAATAATAATAATAATAATAATAATAATAACAATAACAATAACAATAACAAAATAACAATAACAATAACAATAACAAAATAACAATAACAATAACAATAACAATAACATAACAATAACAATAACAATAACAATAACAATAATAAATTAAAAAAAAAAGTCGGAATAAGATATATTGTGTAATAGAACTCTCAGTAGAATTTGTGTTTGTATATGCTTCTAAAGTTGTCATAAGTGGATAGTCATTTGTGATAAGTGAAGAGTCAATTGTAAAATAAGAGTAAAAGTCTCTTTAATTAGACTGGGTACATCAGAATTTAGTTGACCCTTTTATCCAAAACTGATTATTCGGATGCCTCAATAATCATGAAATCAATTCCAAAACACAAATCCAAACACCGCTTATTTGTTATATATCAATATATCTTCTGATATTTTGGGGTCTTCTTTAGGAATGTACATCCCTTTTATATAGTCTAATATTAAAAAAAGTAACATCATATGTGTTGTTAACTTGCTCTAAATCTATATATTCAGATAAGGCTGAGAGATTGTTAGCTGAAGCAGCCTCATTCGGATCCCAATTGGTTGTCTTTCCAGAAGCATTTGTGGGTGGTTATCCTCGCGGGTCAAATTTTGGTGTGACCATCGGTAACCGTACACTTAAGGGTAAAGAGGATTTTCGGAAGTACCATGCTGCAGCCATCAATGTACCTGGTAAAATCATGCACTTGCTGTGACAATATATCACTTTCTTTCATCATGTTTTTTTGTGAGGAATTTATGTTGATGTGGCAAAATTTGCGGTTCGGACGGGCTGGATAATGGATCAAAACGAGTGACTTTTGGTTGTGCCAAGTTGGGTTGACCGCAACACTTTGTATCCAAATTTAATTTTTGAAATAATATTAGTGTGTAAAATATCTCATATTAATAATCATGGAATAGTATGATGTGGGGGGTTTTATGCAATAAATATACACTTTGAGCGACTTTCAACCCCTTTGATATGTTTAAGCTAGATTTTTTAAATTTACTCTTTTGACCCGTTAGAAGTAAAACATAATCCGAAGTGATCCACTGATAGCCATAGCTAAATGATCTGAAACACTCTTATACACAGAAGTTGTAAACTTTTATAAAATAATGTAATCATAATGTGGTTTCTTGAATAATATGATTCAGGAGGTTTTAGGCATCAATAACAACTATGGGCTACTTTTGGCCTTCTTCCTTTTAAGCTAAACTTTCTACTCATTGACCCATTATAATTAAACATAACCCGAAAAGACCCAATTTTAGGTAATTCGTCGAATTTCCACCTGTATTTGACATATGTGTAGAAGCGTATAGTTTGTCTGAAATCATGGTGATAAATGCAGGTCCTGAAGTTGATCGATTGGCAGCAATGGCTGGAAAATATAAAGTATATTTGGTTATGGGAGTTATAGAAAGAGATGGATATACACTTTACTGCACAGTTCTTTTTTTCGATAATCAAGGATCCTACCTTGGGAAGCACAGGAAGCTCATGCCTACGGCATTGGAGCGCATAATATGGGGCTTTGGTGATGGGTCACATATACCCGTTTTTGATACTCCAATTGGGAAAATTGGTGCTGCCATATGTTGGGAGAATAAAATGCCACTACTAAGGACAGCAATGTATGCTAAAGGTTCACTTCACTACCAAATACTGTGTGATATAAAATGAGCAAGTAGGGTGAGTTGGGTAACAGGTTAAAATGCGCTAATTAAAACGAGTACTTTTACTAATGGTTGATACCTATTGGGCTGGGTTGACCCCGAACCTCTTTTACTAAAAGTTTGTGTATAGAATATGATTACAATAATTTTATTATTTCAGATGAATCAGGAGGATTATACATTAAAATTACATTTTGGACAACTTCGACCCATTTGACATTATTACTTTTTTAAGCTTTGCTTTTAGCCATCTGAAATATAAGAAGCTATTGAATAGAAACACACACACACATGATGTATTTTTACTAACCTGCTTTTTTTATGTGTCATTGTCAACAGGAATCGAAATATATTGTGCACCAACAGCTGATTCTAGGGAAGTTTGGCAAGCATCAATGACCCATATAGCCTTGGAGGGTGGATGTTTTGTTTTATCAGCAAACCAGTTTTGTCGAAGAAAAGATTACCCTCCTCCTCCCGAATATGTTTTTACTGGAACAGATGAAGATCTCACACCAGACTCTATTGTTTGTGGTGGTGGCAGCGTCATAATTTCACCATCAGGGACTGTTCTTGCAGGACCCAATTATGAAGGTGAAGGTATTATCACAGCCGATTTAGGTATGCCGCCCTTTCCTTTTGCTCAAAATGTTTCCTCGGTTAACTTACCAAGATGCATAAAAATGATACTGACATTGACAGTAGTTTCGATACGTTGCAAAAAAATTTGGTAAATCATTTATCAGCAACAGCAATTTGTATAAAATAGCGATATACCTTTTGAGATGGTAGAATTTGGTAACTATACCTTTTAATGTTCCTGCCTGAAATCAAAGTTTTATAAACGGGCTAGTTTGGTTATATGGTGTAAAAACTAAGTGCCAAATAGGACAGCAGAAACTTAAATTACTGCGGGAGAATTACATACATCCCCATTAAAACCTTGTTAATTACGTATTTCCCCAGCCAAAATTAAAATAACAAATATACCCAATTGTAACCATTTTACTAACATATGTACCCATTCGATCTCATTTATCATAAACAAACTTAAAATATGACCTTTGTACCCTTTTAGTGTTCATCTCCAATAAAACTTCCAATTAGCAAATTTTCCTATTCATGTCTTTCTCACCACCCAGTCGTGTATCTCATGAAATTAAAACAACTGAACAAAATAGAAACCTACAAGGCTTGAGTATAACATGTAACACCATCTGAAACTATTTATCTAATTTCTCAAAAGATACCAGTGACGTATGATTAATCCATTTCCAGTTTCGCAATGAAACTATTATGCATGAACTACTTACGGATATATTAAAAAGAATGCTTGCATAGTCAAAAAAAGGTTAAACTCACTGGTTAGCAACACTTATATTCAACTTTTTGAAATTTATTTGTTAAGTAATTGATTCAGAATTGCCGGCAGCTTAAGAAGATGGCGTCAAAATGACATTGTTTTGGGGCTCAAAACCAGGGTTATTAGAAGGGTATAATTGTCTTAGCAAAAGATTAGATCAAATGGGTATTTTTGTTATTTTAAGATTTGAATGGGGAAATATGTAATTAATAAGGTATGTATGTAATTATCCCTTACTAAAATATGATTAGCAATTAGCAAATGTAAACTTTAATTACCAAACAAGCTCATTGTCGTAACTTCAATTACCAAGCTAGAACATAAATAGTATAATTACCTAGCTAGAACATAAAAGAGCGTAACTACCAGATTAAAACATTTTGAAAAGCAAGTTGATTGTTATGGAACACACACAATTTTTTAAATAAACAAATGCATGTGTACGTGCATATGTATGTCTATCTTGTGGTTATGAGAGGTCTTGACATGGTACTGATTGAATTTATTATAGATCTTGGGGATATTGCACGGGCAAAGTTTGATTTTGACGTGGTTGGACATTATGCTAGACCTGAAGTGCTCAGCCTTATTGTTAAGGATGATCCAGCGACCCCAGTAACATTCACATCCGAAAAGACTGAAGCATCTTAGAAATAACTGTCAAGGATCAATGTATGTACATTGTGTATTTGGCTTGCTACTCTTGTTTTCTTGCATCCTGCCATGTTACCGTCTATTATTGTTCTTGTTGTACATGAATTTGACAACCTGCCCTTGATTTTTCTCTTAATAATGTGAAAAGCCTCGTAAGTCGTAACAATTAAATTCGTATATGTATTATATCAACAAAGTTTACATTTAATGTTTACATCATATTACCATCAACTACTTGACTCGAACTGTATCCAAAATGATATGGTAACACTTCGCAAGTCAAGTAGCTTATTTTACACTCGCTTAAGGATAAACAAAAGAAACTTCTTGTTATCCGTAAATCTATGAGCATCTACATATAAGATCCGAAATCCAGAGTATCTCGAGAAAGGTCTGAACCAGATACTATACGATCTCTTAGATCTTTTATCATTTTGTATCTCTCCATTTCATCTTCATACTCTTTCAGTGTAGATGAACCTGAGAACCCTAAAACCCTCTCTTCCGAACACTCGTTTAAGTCTTCACTCCCGTTTTTCATATCTAGTCCGAATTCCAACTCAATGCAATCAGAGTTGCGACCGATTACCTCATTTTGCAAGTTTGTATTATCACCGTTTATAACTTCACCCTTGTTATTTTCAAACCATGATAAACCACTAATTTCCTCTCCAAGAGCATTCTCATCATTCACCATACCCTTGCTAATCTTGTTCTCGTACCATAACGAGTGTATAGCGTCCTCTATGTTGCCGTTTTCGTCACTGCCCTTGTTTTTTATTGTGCTTTGGTACCATGATAAAACTTTAGGCGTTCTTTTCAAATGCTCTATGCCATTCTCATCTTCCAAAAGCTCCTCAAGGTCTTGTACTAAAACATTCAGTTGTTCATGTTTATCCTCATACTCATATTTAGCATCTGTGAGCTTCATTTGGACTCGTTCCTCACGTAACAGATCAGCAACATGAAGCATTTCCCTCTCTTCTTCCATTTCTTCACGAACCTTTTCAGATTCTTTCTTCAGTTCTTCAAGCTCGACTCTATCTTCCTCGATATTATGTGCCATTTTTTCACATAATTGCTCCAACATTTCTGTTGCTTGCTTCTCTGATTCAGTCTTTTTTATGGCTTTCGCTAAAGAAGCCTTTGTGTTAGCTAATTCTCGACCTAATTTCTTGTTCATTCTTTCAGTTTGGCGTCTTAGCTTCCTTTCAGTCTCTAATTCTCGTGATACGGTCTTTACTGCAACACGTATCTTGTCTTGCTCTTTGGATTCACATGTTAATGTGTTTTCAGCTCGTTGTTCTTGAATTAACTTGTTCACATAAGACCGGGCCTTGTTGAGCTCGTGATTTAATGTTGAGGCGAGGGACATGCCCGTTGGACGTTGATGCTCATGATTGGTGTCTGTGGTCCAAACACGAGTTAGGAGTTTGAGTAATTCTTTTGATACTGTAAGTGAATGCTTAATTTCTTCCAAGCCATGTGTCGTCTTTAGCATTTCACTTTCGTGGTCCTTAGCCTTGACTTCTATCTCACCACAATGTCGAGATTTTCCCTGATATGATACAATACGACAATCAGTATTTGCAGGTGATCGTAAAAACAATTTGTCTTTGTACTATTAGAACATTCGTACTAGCACAACCTGGCAGTTGGTAGAACGTAATGCCAAGTACTCGGGTTAGAGGGATCGACACAATGTTTCGTTCTTTAAAAAAAATTGAAACATCAGTCGTTTTTTAACAATGTTGTACACATGTTAAGTAGCTTTCAAACACTTATATTGATTGCAACATGAAACTCTTTTCAGAAAACTCGTTTATTCCAACATTAATAATTGATGCAAGCTGCCAATATGTGAATTAATTATTGATTGCATTATAAGACTCGCCACAAGTACATGTAATTTAATGTGATGGGCCGAACTTAATTATATGTGTAAGCTGACCCAACCTTAGGAGACAAATTTGTCGAAATAATGTATGTATTATTTGTATTGTTATATGACAGTTGGAACTTGGAAGCCTACTATTTTAGAGTTGTGTCATATTAAGCTGATAAACTAGTCCCTTATTAATCAAAGTTTGGTCACATGTGTGTGAGATTGCAGTTTTAGTTAAACAAAAGTATTTTATCTTTTGACAGACTAATTCACGAAAATTAAATTCAATGGCCCAAAGAACTTATTGGATTGTTGTGAACGGAACGAATAGGGCACGCTTTGGAAGAAGCGATCTACTACCAAGCCGTTTTGTTGGGAATAACAAGAGAAGCTTAGTTTCATATCTAAAGCGAGTTTTCAAGAAACCGCTTAGGTTTTAGCAATCTCTCCTAAGGTGTATCGATTGGTTGAAATGCCTGAAAGAAAACGTTGTTCTTGGGGATGATATCTGATGATAGCGGCTTCAAAACACCATCAAACGAACCTAACAACATTCCTAACAACATTGTATTTGAAAACAAAAAAAGATCTATTTATTAATGCGGGAAGGAATAAAGAAGATTAGAGGTACAATTAAATAGAAGCTCGCTTCTTTTCTTTTCTTTTTTTTTTCTTCCCTTTTTTAGAATAAGGGAGGAAAGTGAAAGAATAAAAGTGCATTCAACACTCGCGAGACTCGGGTTCAGGTTGGAATTAGATTAATATTAGAATTATAAAATTACGTAACCAATTGCTTTCACACCGTAGGGTACGTAAACGAGGACAAATCACATGATTTTGTACTGATCAGCTTTGAGCTGTCGAGTAAGGAGTGTTCTATCTCTTTTGAAACCTGACTTATTAGACGAGAAAGGGCCATATACTCAAAAAGACAAAGCTCTTGTTTTTTTGGGAGGTTTGCTGTGGTCACTTTCAGGATTGTGTGATGTTGTAGTTGAAGTTTATTCCTTTCTTAGTCCGTCAATTTTATGCCTAAAGTTTTTCTTATGTGTTAATAGAGTATATATGATCAATTGAATAATTGACAAAGAAAAATACATTATATGTGACCCCATTACTTGCTGTCTTTCTGACTTATAGGACAAGGGGTATGTGCAAAAACATAGAATAGCTAATAATCCAATGTCCAAAATAAATAAAGATTCTCTATTCATTTTATAAAAATCATTAGCCATACTATGTGTAAAATATCCTCCAAGAAAGTCAGTTTTGGTTATTTCAGATAAATATTAGATATTGTTTTTCTGTTTTCCTCAAAAGAAAATGATAAGCATAAATAATTAGATATTCCGTGTAATGGAAATGGGACCAACTTTACAAGTGACCGATTGTATCAGTTTTTTTAACTGTAGTATAAAAGAAAAGGACTTAAAAACATCCTGTTGTTTGCAGCAGAAAAATTATCTACATCAAAGAGTAAATGCAATTTGAAAGTTACAGTTTACACCTTTATACTTTACTCTAACAAACACATAAACCCTTTTTACATCACTTTTTACCCTTTGCAACATGTATGGTTAGTTGCAGCTTGCTTAGGGGTGTAAACGAGCCGAGTCGAGCCGAGTATTGACATACTCGAGCTCGGCTCGTTTAAAATCGAGTCGAGTCGAGTATTTTTCGAGTCGATCTCGAGTTGTTCGCGAGTTGTCTCGGCTCGATTACACCCCTATTTACACACACACACACACACACACACACACACACACATATATATATATATATATATATATATATGTGTGTGTGTGTGTGTGTGTGTGTATATATATATATGTATATATGTATGTATATGTATATATGTATGTGTGTATATATATATATATATATATATATATATATATATATATATATATATATATATATATATATATATATATATATATATATATATTAGGGTGTAAATGTGTAATCGAGTCGAGTCGAGTAGCTCGCGAGTTGTCTCGGCTCGTTTAAAATCGAGTCGAGTCGAGTATTTTTCGAGTCGATCTCGAGTTACTCGCGAGTTGTCTCGGCTCGTTTACACCCCTAAGCTTGCTGCAGGGATGATTTCCCCAAAAAGAAAAATAATGAAAGAAAAGTGTGATTTCAACACGATCGACTTTATTGGAAATTAAGTTTACTTTTCACTAACTTAGTAAGCAAGTATTAAAAACACAATTTTGTGTGGTTGAAAAGATTTAGGATTCTTTTTACAAAAATTAGCACTTCAAATTTTATCAGTGTATGTTGACATCTAAGGATCCTTAATTCCGCCGATGTAATTACTCCTTCCGTCCCATATTAAATGTTCATGTTTGACTTTTCAAGTCTTTATTTATTAATTTTGACTTTAAATATTTTTACTTGTGTTATATAGTATTTGATAAAAATTATACGTAATGAAAATACATTAAAACTTGATCCATTCATATATTTTGTATCAAGTATTGTATTACACAAACACAAATATTTAAGGTTAAAGTTAAGAAAAAAAAAAAAAAAAACTTTGAAAAGTCAAACATGACATTTAATATGGGACGGAGGGACATACTATCACGAGATTACATATAGGAGGATTATTTAGGGTGCGTTTAGTTGAAGAAAAAATTCTCTTGTTTTCTATCTCTAGTTTTGTAAAAATTTGGAATGAAAATTTATCTTCACAAAACACTTGAAAATATAGAAAACGCATTTAGTTGTTGTTTGTATTTTCTATTTTGAAGAAAGGGAGGGAGGGTTGTGGGTTATAAAGGAAAACAACTAAAATTTATTTTGTAATTTTCCTTATTAAGTTGGGAGATAGATGATTTCATGTTTTACAAAACATTTTGTTAAAAAATACTTATATAAACGGGATCTCTATTTTCTTTGTTTTTCATAAAATATTTTGTGTAAACCAAATGTGTTTTCCCTTAACTAAATGCACCCTTAGCTTCCATTTTGTAGTATATTATTTGAACATATAATTTAGACGTAAAATTTAATTTAGTTATTTATGTTGATATTAACTTTTAGATAAGAAAATAAAAGTTAACTCTACCTCCATTTGCTTTACATCGCAAGTCAAGGCCATTCCCCCTATGCTTTTATCTTTCTCCATAAAGCTAGAACTAGAAGCATGCCTGTGTGCTTTCATTACCTAACAGTTCAAATAAACGGTCAAATATATACGGCGATATACAATTATCGTATAAAAAGATGTTGTAGTTAATCATAAGTTTTTATAACTCTTTAAATTAAGAGAGGTGATTTGCACACTCCCAAAAATGATTGGCACACTCAAAATGTGAGTGTGTTAACATTTATACCCTTACAGGATAAGAATAAATCCAAACAATATGAGGGTATAAATGTCAACACACTCAAAATTTGAGTGTGACAATTATTTTTAGGAGTGTGCAAATCACTTCCTTTAAATTAAAGATGGAAAAATTTTAACAAAAAACAGCTACAAAAAATAATGGATATGTATGTATATATAGAAAGTGTCAAACAAGACAGAAGTTACCACCTTTTATGTGTTTCTATTTTTAAAAATTCCGTCTATAAAATTTTGTATTTTCTTATCAACCAACTTGACTTGTTATAAATGGATGTATAGTTAATTTGCATTATATAACTTTATAAGTACTCCGTATTGTATTATCAGTTAACGTTTTTCATTAAATTGTACAGTATACAAATATATTATTGAATCCAACACTACAATGTGTTCTTACTAATTCAGCATAAAGGTAATAGTAGGTATGTTATCTAAACAATGTGTTCAAGTACACAATCAAATGTATAACAAATCTAGTTTTAGTTATGTACATTTTCACTTTTTCAGTAGTTTTCTTTGTTGTAACTGTGATCGATATGACAGTATAAAACAACACATGTTTGGATATATATAAACCCTTATGGGCTATGACCTTATTACTAGTGATTACTTCAAATCTTAGTAAACAACTATGGAAAGACAAGTGTAAAAATGTTAACATAAATATATACGGATTAATGAAGAAGCTAGGAATTAAAGTTGACCACGAAAGAAAAATCACTAAACAAATTACCTCATTAGCCAAACCACGACTAGGAGAGCTGCGACTCATGTTTCTAGATCGACCCACATTCATACTCAATCCATCCAACACTTCGACAACTCGTTCATCACCTCTTGGTTTCTCACATTTCTCTGGTGAACCACTTTTTTCGACCAAAAACTGTGCCAAACTATTATTAGCAAACGACGAAGAGGAGCCCGTCGGAAACCGACGTTTTCTAATCTTGGATGGCATTTCTATGTTCCTAATCTCCATTTGGAAAAATGAATGCTTGATATAAGATTATAGAGAGTATTTTTGTGAAATATGAAGAGATGAATGTTTGTAAAATGCCAAAGAGAAAGAGGTGGCTAATACATGAATATAATGGGAACATGCATGTGGGAATGGACGGCGTGGATCTTGGATGAATTGAGGGTGCCCACATTTGTTTATTTGTGATCATTTTATATTCTTCCTAACACGTTGTATTGTTGTTTTAATGTTTTGTATTATTATTATTGGATATGTATAATTAATTGTAACGATTCTTTGTTGTCAAAGAATATTTTTAGACAAGGTAGTATTTGGAGAATTTCATATAAATCTTTCAATCTTTCTTAGAAGCTTTAATTTTTTGCTTAAAAATTCATAGTACATAAAATTTGTCGAAACTAGTAATCATTAGAGGGTAAATGTTTATTACTAACATGCAACTAAATATTGCATGTTTGAGCAGTAACCGTAAAAATTCAAACATCTATCCAATGTTTTGAAAACCGGGTTTGAAATTGACCCGGTCGAGTCATCGGGCACCAGGTCAACCGGTTCGACCGCCGGGTCAACCCGGTTTTCAATTTATTAATTTTTTATTTTTTCGACCGGGTTAACCGGTTTGACCGCCGGGTTAACCGGTTCGACCACCGGGTCAACACGGGTTTTCATTAAAAAATTTTGAAAAAATGAAACCCGGCCGGGTTTTGAGAACCGGGTTGACCCAGGTCACTCAAAACCCGGCGGGTCTAACCGGTTAACCCGGTTTTAGAAACCTGGGTTATTTTGACCCCTTTTTTTGGCCGGAACCGGTCGAACTGGTTAACCCGGCCGGGTCAACCCGGGTTTCAAAACACTACATCTATCTATTCAACCATGAGGTAAATCAGTGTAATACCTTAAATTTTGAAGTGTCATATTCGAATTTATTATTAGTACTTTAAATAAGAAGTTAGTATGTATATATTTTCTATTATACCACTTATGACCAACTATGAAAGTATAATGCTAGCCAATGGCTTAACTGGAAGTAATATATTGGTAAGGACTTCATACGCATAGGATAAAGCTACCAGCCTACCAGGGACTGAATCTAGTGAAATTAGGGTTAAAAAAATAGATTTACCCTTATGTGAGTAATTAATAACAGATTACTTAATACAGACACATTCAATTTATCACTTTATATATTCATTCATTTTTTTATTAAGTCATAAACAAATAACATTCATATAAACGTTTTTTTTTTTTTTTTTTTTTTTTTTTTTTTTCTTAAATCAATTAAGTCAAATTCAAATACCATCTCACTCCCCCTCCCAAAAAACAAAGAGAAATTACCAAAGTAAGAAAAACACATTTGGTCCAAGATTTGGCTATTTTTTTTAAACCTTTTTTTCCATTTTGGTAATGATCAACTACTCAACTATTCGACTTCATCCTTTTTGTGACATGTGTCCCTTGCAAGTACACATATGTCCCTTGTTTAACTGCTCGACTCAACTTAGCTTTAGTATTTGCAAGGGACACATGTCACAAAAGAGCTGGAGTTGAGTAGTTGAGCATGACCAAAATAGGAAGAGAATGAAAAAAATGACGAAGTCTTGGACCAAAGATTTTTTTTGGCTTAGTTTGGTAATTTCCTCAAAAACAAAAGGGCAAATGATTAAAAAAATGTATTATATTTGCCACCATTTGCTCTTGTAGGTAGCGAACAAATTTTTTTACTTTTGTGGATACTTTTCTTTCAAATTTATCATTTTTAGGGTATAATTAACTAACCAGCGGCGAGGGGAAATTTCCTTTTTGCGAAATTTTTGGACATTTTTGCCCCTCTTAGCTAATAGAATTTTTTTTTCCGAAAGGCAAAAATTTCATATCGTACTCTAAAAATGATGAATTTGAAAAAAAAAATACCTACGAAAGCATAAATTCTTGTTCGCTACCCACAAAAGTAAATGGTGATAAGTATGATACATTTTTTAATAATTTGCCCAAAACAAAACAGGTGTATAGTGTGTGTGTGTTTTGGTGTTGTGTGTGTTCTTTGTTATGAAGCATGGCGAAGGAATTAAATGTTGTGAATAGTTAAATCCTTGTGTGTAATCAAGTTTATTATCACGAAGAATCTCTATCTGGTGTTATAGTTAGAAACCCATTATTGAGGGTTTTGATTTAGTAGTTTATAAATAGTGTGTTTGTTAAAAGTAGCAGTAGCAGTGAGTAGTAGCTGTGAACAGTAAATGTGAGCGCAGTAGTTTTTTGCTCACCGCTTTTTAAACAAGAATTGAAGAATTAGCTTTTATAATAAATACTTAAATAGTCACAGCTCACTGTTCTTTTGCCAAATAATAACTAAAAATCAAAATTTATTACTTACCACTCACCGTCCCAAAAAGCTCCACTCCGCTTCTCGCGTCGTGTGCAATTGCCATATAAATGTGACCAAATGAACTTAAGTATAGTAGCCAGTAGGTAAAGTTGGTGCAGTCATCTCCCTCGTCACGCAGACGAGGAGATCTTCAATGCTCATTGCTTACCACTCACCGTCCCAAAAATGCTCATTGCTTATCACTCACCGTCCCAAAAATGCTCATTTCTAACAAAACATTTTCTACAAAATACTACACAAACAATAAAACCCAAAAAAAAAAAAAAAAAAAAAAAAAAAAAAAAAAAAAAAAAAAAAAAGACAGATTTTGCAGTCATCCCTCTCGTCACGCAGACGAGGAGATCTTCAATGACGAGCCACGGCGAGCAAGAGAGGGTGTGGTGGCGAGCTACGGCGAGCCCACACCTCTCGCTCTAATTAGTGAATTAACGATATTTTTTGTTTTTAACGCTCATTAACAATAGTTGTCGACATGTAGTTTTAGCCAGGTTGGTGGATACTTAAGCGTGGTTATTATGAGAGTTAGAGTGCTTCACGACATTAAAAAATAATTCAAAAAGGAAAAAGCTTAGACACATTATTTACGTATTAATATACTCGTAATGAATAACAATAGAAAAATATTACAAATCATTGGAAACATCCAAATCATGTTATAAAGTTCTTGGGAAAAAAATGTTTGCATGAAGAATATAGAACGAGAGACCTAGAGAAAAGAATCAATCACTATTAAATTATAAGAGAATCAAAAGCAACTTGAGCGAAAAAAAAAAAGGCTAGTTGCAACTTGAGAATAATTGAAGAAGATATTCACTGTTACCTAATTAGCATTTGAAAAACCGCCGAGCTATTTTTCGAATGGCACCACTCTCTTTACGCAAATGTATAATTGACCGGTCATAAAAGACTTAGAAAAATAGTTCTTTGGTTCGATCTCAAATTCTGACTAAAATGTCACTGGTACATGTGCTCATTATGTGAGACTAGATCATTTGAGAAGAGTCATTCAACACACACAAAAAGATGCACGGCATCAAGGTTAGATTTAAACATTTTTCTAGAGAATTAACATTTGAAAATCTGAAAAAATAGATTTCAAAATATAAGAATGGAAAAACTTTGATATTCTTTGTATGGTGTCACATCAACCATGCACATATTTATTCTTGGGGATCTTGAACGATTTAGATTCTTACCATTTTATATAGCGAAAATTACTGACATACCCCTGCACGGAGGGGTATGTCACAAAATACCCCAAATTTCAGCCGTTTTCAAAAATACCCCATCGTTCCCCTTAAATCCATACGCGACACCAGGGGAGGACACATGTCAAGATTCTAGCTCGGGCAAATATATATATATATATATATATATATATATATATATATATATATATATATATATATATATATATATATATATATATATATGTATATATATATATATGGCATGTCGTGTATGTCAAGATTGAGCTTATCTAGTTTTATGTTAAGTGGTTTGTATTTTGTTAATGAACGTTTGTACTCTTATTTGAATAAATTTTTTAATTTGGATACTTATAGCAATGTTTATTGAATCACTGATAAAACAGATCATATATAGATGACATTCTTAAGGCATACAACACACTTATTGATTGATATTCTTAATAATTGAAACGATTCTTCCATAGGGCTTTATGACGTTCATCTGCTTTAGCTTCCTCATTTTGAAAGTGTTCTTGTTCCGCTCATTCAACCATTTGATCTAAAGTGTAATCCGATTGTTGTATGATTTTTCTTCCGTCTTCGTTTTCATTTGGGTAGTCTGTTATCACATGATCCATCATTTTTGCTAAAGTAGTATTTGGGCATACATACTTTTCAATAATAAAATTGACACCGCAATGGTCAACGTAAACTTGCAACTGGCCGCCTTGTGATGCTGAAATATCAAACATCACATGCATATCATAGTTGTTTCTTAGCTTGACGGTGATTGAATACCCAGTGTGCGGAACTTCATAATAAAGAGCATGAATCTTCGTATCAAGAATGTTAGACAAATATTGTTTCAGCTCATCGAGCTTCATTCTTGGAATGTTGATGTTCATCTTCTAACCATTTACATACTCTATATTTCCTTCATTGCAAACCAGATGACCATTATTGTGAACAATAAAATTGAAAATGGTTTGTGAATACGGCGAGGTAGGTTTTTTTTCTATCGTTCAATGTTAAACCGGACACGCTCTTCACGTTTGTTTTTTTTCTCTACCATTTCATGTAGATATCGGACACGCTCTTCACGTTTAAATTTTGTTTCTTCTGAAATTACACATGCAAATGATTCTTCCAAACAACCATCATCTGGAATCAATATTGTTGTTAGATCTTCGCGATTTTCGGAAACAAAAATTTGGATCTTTCCTGCCACTTTTGCGAAGTCATACATAACATCAATATCATAGCCTTTGATTGCTTTCATACCATTTAATGTGTCGTTTTGTGGCAACACGTAATATAGATTATGGACCATGGATGGTAATTTTCTCTTCAGATATGTAACCATATCTTGAAAACCAAATTGTGGGATAACAATATTCATGTGTGAACCACCTTCATATGTTAGTGGGTTAAGTATAAACTTTCCATTGTAGTTGATAGTGAATTCGAATGTATGGTGATTAGACGTTGACATTTGGTGAATGAAAGAAGACACAATTGGTTTTGATAACTTGAAACCACATACCACATATATATATATATATATATATATATATATATATATATATATATATATATATATATATATATATATATATATATATATATATATATATATATATATATATATATATATATATATATATGCAAGCAAATGTATGTAGTCATTTATTTGTCAGTGGTGGAGTTACCATAAAGGTGAGTAGTCATATCTGTGTCAGAAGTGTTTTAAGATTAATCAATTTAATATTATTTTGTACAAACTAGTTATTTTATTAGGCTTTTCGAGAAATAAAGGCTATAATTAAAAAAGAAATTTATTACAAGCTTTGTAATAAATGTTACAAAATTACTACAATTACATTGGAATACATAAGTAACAAGTGCAAACTAGTTATTATCCAAAGAAATTAAACCAACTATTATTAGACTGTTGAGTGTTATGATCATTTAAATGTTGTGACGGGTATGGTTGAGAGGGATATGGTTGGGAGTTATATTGCTCATAGCCGTGTGCCGGGTTATGATGACCATGCTGTTCATGACTTGTTTGCCCTTGGTCATATTGTCCTGTTGTGTACAAATTTTGATTATATGGTTGTGTTGGGAATGTGTTATGTCCAAACACATGAGATGGGTATGTATCATAAGTAGGAACGGTGTGATGATCTGTTTGAGTTGGGTGTGACTCGAATAACGGAGGTGTTTGTTGTTGATCGTTAACGGGTTTTTTCTTTCTGGGATACTGTTTTCTTTTGGTTAACATTTCCTCAGGGACGAATGGTTGCTTGCATTGGCCACGATTGTGTCCAGCTTCACCGCACCTACCACAATGTCTTAACCTTGGTTCCTCACCCTGGGATCGTATACGGTTGGTATTTTTTGGCCGGCCGGGTTGTGGGTTGTCCATTCGTGGAGGTTTGATTGGTTGTATATTTGATGGATACTCCCATTCATGAAACTCTCCAACAAAATTCACCGCCTCTGCATATGTAGCTTGGTATTTAGCTTTTTTGAACCAATCCTGAACGTACTGGACACAAGTGTTTTGACCCAAAAATCTACTCACAGCAATAACATGACCGCAAGGTATACCAGAATGCTGCCATTTGCGGCAATCACATGTCCTAGACCCTAAGTTCACTTCCCGATTGTATCTCCCATCAAAAACCTGGAACCGATATTGGTCAACCCCGTATACATTCCAGGTTGCGCTTTTCATTTTTCTCTTTTCCACTTTATGGGATGCCCAATCAGTTATTTCATGCTTCATATTTGCTGCATAAACAAATAGGCTCTAAGAAGTGACTTTATGTTAAAGATAATTATTAAAAATATAATTATACGAATCGGGACAATAAATACCAGCCACTTGTCGCCGTTTAAAATACCAGGCTTGCACCATTTTTCGATATTGGTCGGTCAGCATTGTTATAGGCAGCTTCCTTGATTTTACGGTACAAGCATTAACAGACTCGACACTGTTAGAAGTACAGTAATTGTAGCGAGTTAGTGGGCAGTATGCTCTCGACCATCTGTGAACACCCGCCTCTATTAGCTTGTGGAACGCCTCGGGCTGAATGGACAGGAGTATTTGCATCTTGCTATCAAATTCGTCAGGTGTATACGCTTTGCATATCCTCCAAAATAGCGCCTTTATTGTGTCCCTTTTTAAAAAAAGATTCATCATTAGATGACGACAGCATATACCATGAAACGCCAATGGGTATTCATTTTGTACAGCTAATCTGATAGAAGGATGCCTATCAGATATGATAACCAAATCCTGTCTATCAGCTATGCATTCTTTAAGGCATGAAAACCACCATGACCAACATTCACTAGTTTCCCCTCTGCATATACCGTAAGCAATAGGCACAATTTGGTTGTTTCCATCCATGCCGACTGCTAACAAATTTGTACCTTTGTAGACACCCTTCAGATGTGCCCCGTCAACTATAAGTAGTGGTCGAAGACAATGTAAGAAAGTTCGAATCTGAATAACAAAATTGAATACACATTAAACACCATTCATGAAAATTATGAAACCAATCATGAAAATTAATATCACTTACAGAAACACCAATGGCAACGAATAACATCTCGAAAACGCCTTCTTCATTTGTCTTGATACGTGTGATAGTGCCTGGGTTTTTTTTTACTAGGTTGTGACAATAATACGGCAACATTTCAAATGATTCCGTAGGTGAACCCCTAATAATTTGTAACCCATACTCCTTTCCTCTCCATGCTTGTTGGTAAGATATACTAGCTTTAAATTGCGATAACATATCTCTTTGCATATCGTTTGGTTTTAAATCTCGTCTAGCATCTTTCAACTTTTCACTAAAAATGTGACCAATAACTTTTTTATTTGCATTTCGATGGTTAGGATATGTTATTGTTTTATCACACGTGTGATTATCATTCAAACTTGTAACTTCAAACACCGGTGTATCTCCCATGCGTCTAGAGTTAATTCTCCATTTGCATGAGTTAAAATGGATAGCACTTAACATAATATCTTATAGGTTCTGCCCTTTCTACTAAAAACTGGTAACCTTCTTCTAAACATTTCATCCTAATTGTTCTGTCTAATAAATCTCTTGTGTCAAAAAACTTTCCCTTGAAAATATTTGTATCAATATGGTCATCGTTTGAAATTACTTGTTTGGATTGGTGAAGTGGTGTTTCTGGAACGTCAGGCATGAGTGAAAAAATATTTTTCCATTTATTATGGACTGGTTTTTGGTTTTTGTTTTTCCCAACATAAACATCATCTTCATCATATGCATCATCATTAACTTCGTCATCTGACCCAAAAGCAAATGATGAATTTGGTTTTGTGAAATTTGGCTCATCTTTAAAACCGGATTCAAAAATCTCATTATCATTTGATTCAAATTTTTTTGATGGCCCCTCATTTAAAAAATAGTTGCCTTCATAACCAGAATACCCGATTTCTTGGTTAGTGTTTGTTTCAAAAAAGTTAAAAAATGTCGGGGTTTCTTGGTTTGGCATAAAAGATGACATTTCTTCAAATGCTTTCGCTTTAGCAACATAAACATGCGGCATTTCTTGATTTCCCGCAGCGAATTCAGCAAAGAAACTTACCTCATCATCGTCAGTGATATCCATGCGAACATCGAATGCGGGGTGCGAGAATTTGAAATTAAGCGGAACACTGGGATCCAACTTAAACTTAGAACGTACAGTTTCATCTAACCATGAGTAAGTGATATTAGTATACATAATCACACCTCGTTCGGTATTATCAAAATGTAAAACACATTTGAATTTTTGAAAATCTGAACTCATTTTGTTGGTTTGATATGGATCAAGGTGTTTGTAAAGACTAAATATATACGGAAAATGCTGCAAGAATACCACTTTTTTGAAACAAGATATGACACGGACTAGACAGTTGATTTGACACCAACGGGTACGTATAACTTTTTACGCAAAATATGACAATGATATGACATTGATCTGACAATTGCATGACACGTACGGGTACGTGTAATTTATTACGCGAAATATGACAATGATATGACATCTCCATTAAATTTCTCGTATAAATACTGGTGTGTAGTCACGTTTATTTGCTCACAATTCTACTCACTGAAAGAAAGATAAAATTCACACAATGTCTCAACAAAAGAAAACCGGATTCACAAATTCCCAATTCGTTCCACCAAAACAAAAAAATTACGCAACATACGCCCCAACACATAATGTTGCGGGTTCGTCAACATCTATGAGCGAGGATGATTGGATAATACCTGGTCTGGCTGGTATTCTTCAACGAGCCATTCTTCAAAAAAATGCAGACATCAGAGAGGGTGGGCCCGAATATTGTGTTGTGCCAACACAGGATTATATAGCGAAAGTAAATGAGGACGTCACTAAGGATGAACATTTTACTAGTGGTCCATGGTTGAGCGTGATTGATAAGCTGTTTAATTCTCAAGGTGTCATCGTAACTGGCTGTTTTGGGGATATAAAGAAGCATTGCGTAAAAGGAAAACTTGAACTTGTTGTAGCTGTTATCAAGTCTTGTACTCCTAACATGCTGGGTGACCTCAACTGTACACTAAAAGATCCAACCGGGACTATGGCTGGTACAATTCATCACAAAGTCCTTGCAGAAGAGCTGGATTATAAAAAACACCTCAAAGTCGGAGCTGTTTTGGTACTTCGTAATGTTTCGGTCTTTACCTCGAAATCATCACCGCCTGCTCTTAACATAACAAAAAGGAACTTGGTTGAGGTTATCGACAAGAATACCGTTTTTAGTGGATGAATATGCACCTTTTCATACCCTTTGTTTATGCTTAATATTGTCAATCTACTGTGTATGAAACACAGCGTTGTATGATTTAATTGTTTCGTGTCTATGTAAGGTTATTGTATCGTGTTTATGTATGGTTAAAAAATAAATCAAATGAAAGTTAACAAAAAAAACTTTATACATCAACATATACCATTACAAACTGTTCAAGAGTACAACAAACAACATCTTAACTAATCATATCCACATAAACTAGTATCCTCACACCTACTTAGATAAAACACCTTACCAAGGTTACATCTAACATTGGAGAAAAAGGCATCAACATTAGTCATATCAAACTGCGGCGGCCAATTATACGAAACAAACTCATGTATTAGCCAACATGTGATTACCCAACAATCACTTGAATTTCCTTGTTGTGGGATAGGATATGTTACGTTGTTGTAATGGAACTCGAAACTGTAATGCCCACGTCCTGTCCTGCTAAAATGTCCCAGCTCTTCTAAACACGTGTTCACAGCTTCGGTCCAAGCCAATACAAATTTTCTTATTACATCACCACGTTCCATGCTGTACATAGAGTCGAGAACCAATAACTTGGAATCATACAAATCTATAATTGTTGTGACCCAGTGATTCCCTGTCGGGTTCATCGGCATCAACACCTACATATAAAGTTTATTTATGCATACACAATTACAAAGTCTTGTAAAGAGTAATTTATACAAAACAAATATACATTGAAAGATCTTTACTTACATAACGTACTACATCCCATGACGGGTACGGACGTGTGCGACCGTCCAATGGTCCCCTAAGCGTCGGATTTATCGAAAGCATGGACACATAACCATTCACGCTCGGGGAAAGAGATGCCGTCCATGATCTAGCCACTGTCCATAGTTGGTTGTTGTCCCATTTTCTCATTAATATCTCCATCCAACAATTCATATGATGATTCAAAAGTTTAAACCTAACAATTTAATGTTCTTGAAACTTAAATAATCTAAACTTCAAACAATTTAAAAGAATACACTTACATCGTCAGACAACCAACCACGTTTGTCCACTGGACCCGGATCATTACCCAGCTTGTATAAATCCGGAAGTAGGTGTTTCCAGAACCTAGTATCCAGCACCCAACCTGTTGGATGACAATCAAGGTATATCCCGTATGGCTCCAAAAGGAATTCCTCCAAACTTTCATAGTTAGTGCGCCGTACCTAAACAAATAAATAAATAAATAAATTATATACAATATGGTTACAAGTTCATTAATTATATAAAGAAATGTTAATAAATAAAAAACATTTTTAGTAGTACCTTTGTAGGATCAACATTATAAAATACCAAAAGTGAGCTAACAGCTGTACCAACAACCTGAATATCCTCATTCTCATCATCTACCGGTAATTCTTCTAGGTTAAATCGCGGAATGGTCGCCGTACTCTTTTTTAGTTTAGCCTTAGCTCCACGTTTCTTAGGGAGGATTGTAGTGGGTCCCTGTTGGGTATACGGAAATTGCTGAAATTTACCTGGACGACAATCCCTCCTTGGTCGGTCGATCGGACGCTGAAAAAAGATTAACAAAAAAAAAAAAAAAAAAAAAAAAAAAAAAAAAAAAAAACAATCAGTAATCAATTACAAATAATGACGAATTCTAAAAATAATAATCGTAAAATAATATGTTACCTGGATGTCAGCAGCATCGTTAGGGCGGGAAGATGGACCAGCCTGGTGATCAATGGGAGTGGCAAACGCGGCGAAACCCATTGGTGTACGGGTAGCAGCATGTTCGGTTGATGGAAACGGGGATGGAAACCTAGACACAACGGGCGGTGTAGGAAGGTCTTCAAAGAAAGACTCATCTGGTGGACCACTAAATGGACGGTGGGATTGGGGGAATCCCTATATATTAAATCATAACGTAATGTTAGTATATAACCATTTCGTCATTAAAAATTACCAAACACAAGAAAAAAAAAACTGTGTGTTTTGAATCACACTATAGTCACTAAAACCAATATTTTCATCTGCAACAAAGCTTGATCCTCTATGTACTCCTTGTTTATTGCGAAGTTGGTTTTGCTACATTAAAAATGTTAATGAAACAATTAACAACCTTTCAATAATATTTATACATAAACTCAAAAGAAATTGATGTCAAACTGTTTACCATTTTTTCAATCTCGTCTAGCTTTAGCTAATATTCTTTAATCTTCTCATCATAATAATCAAACTTTTGTGCCACAGACGGAGGTATTTCATAATCCATGTTTGCTTGTGGCTGTATAACCGGGGGTGCGACCGGATGCCCTTGGAAATACGCGTTACTGTCACGCCGCCACTCGGATAATTCCTCGTACTCATCCGGTGTAAGCCTAGGCAACGGTGTTCTTACCTTTAATAAAACATAGAAAATACACATGATATTAAAAAAATAAAACAATATTAAATTCATAATAGTTGAAAAAAATTGAATATCTCAAACTCACCCTCAATTGGTCGTCCAAAAATTTGTCAATACTTTCTCTAACGACCACTTTATTATAACTCCATGCAACGGACCGGGGATGCAACACTTGATGATGACGGAAAAAATAAGGGCTAGCACCCCTGAGGAACATCTCCAATATCCAAATCTAAAAAAAAAAATTAAAAAAAAAAAAAAAAGTTAATTCATTAAAATAACCACAATTATATGTATACATGAACTGTATAAATAGATTAATGGCATACCTTAAAAGCCCATAGAAATCCATTCAACGTGTACTTAGGAGGTTTAGTAGGGTCCCTGTCGGCGGAAAAGTGCTTATCCCTACGCTTAAATACTGCATCCCGGAGATGATTGTACAAAGTTGGCCATACATACGACCCCTACGGAAAGACATTCCACATATCTAAATCCTCAACTAGCCTAAGCAAAAATCCGTCTACTATATTCCCATGCTCAGTACCTTCCAACACCAACATCAAAACAGCTAACAAACAAAGTCGAACCCTATCTTTGTCGCTCAACTTATTAAACGCGTCTTTGTTTATCATTGCTAACAAGGTTCTAACGTGTATAGGTTTGGAATCAATAGTAGAAGGGAACACACGTCTCCTAAATAAGTTAGCACCTTCCATATATGACTCCCTAAAATCAACCCCAAACCTTAAACCCGTGACTAGACAAAATTCCTCCCTACCAAACTGAATTTCAACCTCACCTAAACGATCAAGAGTACGTACACGATATCTTAATGGAACTGTGTTTGTGTCTCCCTCTTGGCAAGCAACTTGGTGGCATAAAAAATAGTGTACTAACACCCCGCTCTCTTGCATATTCGGAATGTCTAACATCCAACCAAAACATGTTTCTCTAAACATTTTTTCCTTAGGGGTGTTCAATATCAGTTTTCTAATGTCCTGAATTAAAGACAACCTACTCCTACATATAAGTTGCGCAGGATAATCCTAAAATAACCAAAAAACATAATAAATATATATTTACAAAACATATACGTAACAAATAAACAATAATTATAATGACAAAAAAAAAATTATATTTCAGTATTACCGGATATTCCGCCATTATGACACACTACTCAACTACAACAGCCACTAACACAAGACCACCACAACAACGACACAACTCCACCAGCAAAAACTACAACACCACCCCACCAACACAACAAGACCACCACCACCAACCACACCACAACCACAGACCACTACCAAAATGCCACACCACCACTACACCACCACTGCACCGGCAACAAATGTTACACCACAACTCCACACCACCAACAATATTGCACCACCACTGAACCACCACTGCACCACCAACAATACACCACCTGTAACAACCAAACAACACCAAAACAATGACAATACACAAAGAGATGGAAGTTTTTTTTTTTTTTTTCTAGGTTATGTGTATGAATATACACGACATGCAACCATATATCCTTCAAATTCTTTCATCCGTCCCATCCATGCAACTTTTCCAGTCAAACGATCATTCCCCATGCAAAATGCTCATTCCCCATGCAAATGCTCCTTCCCCATGCACAACTTTAAGCATGTCGCGTATGGATTTAAGGGTGTCGCGTACATCCATACGCGACATGCCATATATATATATATATATATATATATTTTTGGCCCGAGCTAGAATCTTGACATGTGTCCTCCCCTAGTGTCGCGTATGGATTTAAGGGGAATGATGGGGTATTTTCGAAAACGGCTAAGATTTGGGGTATTTTGTGACATACCCCTCCGTGCAGGGGTATGTCAGTAATTTTCGCTTTTATATATAGTCGTTATATTCATTTTCTTCCTACCTTTCACTTCTAATTCTTGATGTTCTTGCTCAATCATGATTCATCCGTTGATTCGTTAAGGAATCATTGAATTCTTGTATCCATAGCACTGTTGTAAAAATCGGCTCAGGCGGCCGATTAATTCTCGCATAATCGCTGATCGCTCACTAAGCGCCTTGATTTATTATAATCGGTCTATTTAATCGTTTTGGTCAAAGATCGCTAAAAAATGGTCAACAAATCGATTAATCGAAGAAAATCGGTCTAATCGGACAAAATCGCCTAAAAATGGTCAACAAAATCGCTTAAAAATCAATCAAAATCGCTTAAAAATTGGTCAACAAACCGATTAATCGGACAAAGTCAGTCAAAGATCGCTTAAAAATAGTTAACAAACCGAGTAATATCTATGTTTGACTTTGACCTTTGAAGAATTATGTATTATGTTTATATTTGAATACTTGAAATATTTGAATGTTGATGCATTATGCTTATCTCATGCATATAATATAATATAATATCTAATATTATAATTTTGTGCATAAAAATTCCAATCTGATTAATCCCCGATTAATCCCCGCCTAACCGATTAATCGCTAGGCCTTACCCGACCGCCTCACTAGCGCCTAGCGATTTTTACGGCCTTGATCCATAGTAGCAACTTTAGTATGATTCAGTTATATAAAAAAAAGTTCACCAAATTGGCATAATAAAAGTTGCACGTTTTGAGCCTTCTTTGGTTACTTTTTTCCGTTCTTACTGGTTCATGCAATAAACGAGATCATAAGACTTGAGGCCTAGGTGGTTTGTTTCATGTGTGAGTACAACTCATCTTGCATTTGTAGCACAAATATGCAACAAACTTTGGCTAATTTAATTCACATTTAATTGGGAATTCGTGGTTATGTCAATGGAAACATAGACGGAACTTAGTATGTCATTTAGGGCCAAATTAGTATCATAAGATAAATGAACTCTTTAAGTACATATAAGCAAGGTTTTGAAACCCGGGTCGACCCGGCCGGGTTAACCGGTTCGACCGGTTCCGGCCGAAAATATGGGTCAAAACAACCCGGGTTTCTAAAACCGGGTTAACCGGTTTGACCCGCCGGGTATTGAGTGACCCGGGTCAACCCGGTTCTCGAAACCCGGCCTGGTTTCATTTTTTTAAAATATTTTAATAAAAACCCGGGTCGAACCGGCTGACCCGATCAAAAAATAAAAAAATAATAAATTGAAAACCGGGTTGACCCGGTGGTCCAACCGGTTGAACCGGTGCCCGGAGACTCGACCGGGTCAATTTCTAACCGGGTTTTCAAAACATTGCATATAAGTAAAACACTAAATTTTAAGAGGAGTCACATCCCCTTCACCAATCTACAAAAAGGTCCATCTATGAACCTCCGGCCTTAGAATGTGTTTGTCTAAACGAAATTATTACATTTTTCAAGTAATGAAATATCATTCTTATTTATTAAAAAAAATTTAATTAGACAATTATTTGCTATCCGGCCGATGTGCACCTAACCATCTAGTCTGGATTTTACCGTAGCCGATTCTATGACAATTTTATAATTAATATATAGGCTAGTGACAATTGTTTGTTTCAATTGTCAATTCAAGATATCTCAACCTAGGTTTCACATGTACATAGAGATACATGCGCATGTTCTTAGCATATAGGTTAACATTTAAAGTTAAAGGCTATAATAGGCCTTTAGCTTGACCTAACTATTTTCATATGCATTTGATAAAAGCTAAATGATAATTTAACATTACCAAATTTATGTTAAGGACAATTTGTGTTTACTTCAGTAGTCATATGAAGAGATCTTAGGTTAAATTAGACAGAGACATAAATCTATGATGATATCAACCTCAATTCATCAACTATTACTCAAGTTGCACGAATAGATAATTTAGCTAGAGATTACGTAGTATATGTTTTTATTCATGATTCGTGAAATCATAAAATGTTGCTATATCATAGATCCAGGAACGGAATTGTCATATTTTGCTTCAAAGATCCGTAGTACTCCTTATATGATTATACAGTCTAAGCCTTGAATATTGATCAATTATATGATGGATTTTGAGAATTTTTAAAACCCCCGCATAAGCATCTTTTGAGAATCCCGGACTTCGTGGAGAGTTTGAAACGCTAGCGTCTTTGAGTTTTTACAGAACTCTGCTCGTTTTTTACTCACAGATGAATGATCTTGTAGGAAGTTTTTGACCATTCGCTGGTATTTCGTAATGTTTTTTCGTTTGAAAAAATGCATGGTTCTATATTGGGCCTTAGCAGGCTTACTCCCTTACGTCCGAACATTATAACTTATGAGTGCTTGGTTTCGGGTAAACTAATATCTACTCAAGCGCAGCCTGTTTCTATCTTTAGGATAGTGTTTTGGTTTCAATTTTTGAAAAGTATTAATCGAACAAAACACAATCAATAACAGAAAATGTTGTTAATTAAAAAGTTTTCAAAAGCATATTGTGCAACTAAGAATATTACGTAATTAATCCCTTTGTGGCCACGGAGGTTCACCTGCACCAACTCCGGGCTATTCAAAAGGGTAGTCGCTGTGAGATTAATCGGCTCGCAATGTCGAGTCGGAAACCCATGTTAACAAAAAATAAATAAATAAATAAAAATACGTAATTCGTGTTATGAATGGATGCATGCTTGTTTTGGTAACGACACAAAATTGATGACATTAGTATACATAACATTCATAAGGCTTCTTATGAATAGTAACTTATATGAACAGTACTGTAGCATGAACAGTGCTACAGTACATGCTACAATTTTTTTTTTTTTTTTTTTTTTTAACATTCTTTGGCAAAACATCCCGCGGCAACGCGCGGGGTTCAAAACCTAGTTTATTACAAGAACCGGGTGTGGTGTAGATATTTAGATTAATGAGACATGCAGAACCCGTGCTACGCACGGGCTAAGAATCTAATTGTTAATCGTGTATTTTTTCTGTATATTGGCGAGTGTATACTTAATTATTGTTTACTATATTGTATGAATTGAAATATTTTAACTTTCTTGTATAAAAAATAAAAAGTATTTGATGTTGTTTTGGTTTTGTGGTGTTGTATTCTATGTATGGGCTTTTGGTTATTAAGTTGTGATGGCTTTGTTTCTTTTGTCCTATTACTTATTTGTATGATAAAAAAATGGCTTTGTTTCTTTTGATCTATTACTTAGCCTTACAATACTTGTCTATTAGATGGTTTTTGCATGATAATATAAAGCAATCGGGGTCTATCTAATTGGTCATAGTTTAATGTGCGTTAAATATTTTTTTTATTAAGTTTGTAAGTTAAAGTTTCTGTAATAATGTATATATAATAATGCCACATAAACTGTATAAAAATCGTTACAAACCTTTTTAGCTTCATCTCATTTTGTTGTACAACTAATTTCATTGAAAATTAACATTGAAGTCTAACTAATATTAATAAATTTTATTAATAAACTCAATTCTAAATAGCTAACTAAATGAATATTAATTAACACGCTATTAATAATTCCTAAAACCTTTGGACTCCACTATTATGTCTTAAACTTAATTTTTTTAATTTACAAATGGGTTTGAACAAAAATTATATACTTTTTCTTTCATATTCATTATTCAAGTTGCATGCTTACATAAACTAATCATAATAAAAAGTATCATTTAACCATTTAAATGTTGCTTTACAAAATGCTCGTGCACATTTTCTTTAATCAATTCGCACATGTGAGCTATATCAATAGAAAACACACATAAATTTTCGATAAAAGTTTGAACTTTTGCTTATGTTTAAAACTCAACTTTTTTATTTGATATTATAATTTACAAACTGATTTAAGTCAAAATTATGTATTTTTTCCTTTCTATTCATTACTCAATGTGATATTTTTAATATGTCGTATTTTGCTATTATGGCAAACTCATTTAATTTGCGTAAATATTGGTTTCTTACTAATGATTCTACATATAGAAAAAGAAAACACTTTGCGATGCGCGGACCTTCTTCTTTCAATAATAATTCAATTGCACACGATAAATTCATTCTAATATTTCTCAAAAAGCATTCGAAAGCAACTACTTACATAAAATAATCACGCTAAAAAGTATCATTTAACCATTTAAATATTGCTTTATATACATGCTCGTGCACATTTTCTTGAATCAATTCACACATGTGAGCTACATCAATAGAAAACGCACATAAATTACTTGTATATGAAAATTCATATATATGCTTATCTATAACAATCACCTAAATATGTAAGAAACAAAGAAAATAGTTAGTGTCCCAATCTTTGGTTTCATTTATCTGAGCATGCATGATCTTGTGTGATTTTCATGGTACCTGTGTATGATAACTAAATTAAGAAAAAAAGAAGACCAAGTTAATTACAAATATCTAAAAGATGTGTGAATCATCTCCAAAATATTACAAAAGAGAATTTAAATACCGCTACCAACAATCAAAGATCTAAAAGATGTGTGAATTATCTTCAAATGTACTCACTAAATGTGATTTTGGCTGGTTTATATAGGCATGAATTAGATTAAATCATTAATTATTCTTGCAACCTTTCGCAACCCTTGACTTCATCTAACCGACTTTTAATTCTATACTAAATGTCATGTGATCAATTCGAGCAACCCTTGCACTTCACCTCCTTTCATGATTGTATAGTTATTATGAGGTTGCATTGAATTCGGAGCATTGGCTATCTTGTACTCTATGCAACTACTAAACGACTCTAACTTGTTTCTAACTCTAAAAACTCTATCATCATAACTCCACATTAAATTTAGGGACTGAATCTTATAGTATTATAGATTAATCTCAAGCAGGATATTATATACTTAGAGCAGCATGTTTACATTACTGTTTGTTTATGATGATGATAAGGAAAGTTAAATGCATGTGTAACTATTTAACTTATCAATATCTTTTGAGTTTAATATTTATGTCATTGAGTTCTCGAAGACACAATAATATACGTCCGAACAACTCTTTAACGATTTAAATCAGATGACATAAAACAACTATCGCGTTAATCTAATTGACCTTTCATATTGTCACAACTTGACAATGTATAGTTTAGTTCACAATCGAAATGCTAACTTGCTTACTGCTCAATCAAAATAAGAAACTCAACCCAATAGATGTGAGTATAAATTAATCCGGCCACCAGCTTGTGAATGTTAAACAGTTTAGAGCACCGCCTTTCGATTTCAACGAAATACTTATGTAGTTATGTGCTTGATATGATAACAATTTATTCCTTCATGAATAAATCCGATTGCTTAATATAAGTGGCAAACGATTAGTACTCTCTATGTAGGTATCATATTGTCATGAAATCTTAAACCAAAGTTGTGCGTGATCAAGATGATCAGCCATGATCACGTTTGAAGGTCCACAATTCGGAATCATAGGTTAACGGTTTCAACCTAAGTTGCATACCAAGTCAGCCAAATATGCCCGTCTATCGATTTCATAACACTGTTAACACACATACACTAATCTACTCTTCTTTGACAATAAACCAACTAGTCAACTACTACAATCCTTAGACAAATGGCTGCTACATCAACCTTTTTGTGCAACTTATATTAGTATGATCATATCACACACGTCTGGTTGGTTCCCACATAACAAATATTCTCTCTAGTTGGCAAGTTTCTTCTTGAACTTTATATAAAGTTAACACAATTTACATTCTTCGTTTCATGACATGATCAAGTATCTTACTCGCGTAATCCGATCTCTTGAAGTAAATGAGACATGGGAAAAAGTAAATGGTTCATAAATGGGTTTACCCTGTAATTTATCTAACATACCTAATTATCAGTGTCAAATTTATTTCATAACATAATCTTTAGAACAATATAACTCATGCAGATTTTGAGATCCGTACAATATACATATATTAAAGTTTGGTAAATACAACATGCGACATTACAATTTATTAGATTCAAGCTTCAAATTCTTGGCCACTAATCTTATACTGCACCCAGAAAACTGATAGATTCCATCGGTCGTACACACATCTACATACACATACATCTTTGTATAAGTATTTTATACGGTAATAAAGTATAGTTAACATAGATTGAACATCAGCTTGTGTTTTCCTGATGATGATGCCGGGTTAGGCTTCGTGCATTGTGCTTATAATAAATGAAAATTGTTACAAAAGATAAAGATACTTACTATTTTGAATTGAGAAAACAATATCTTTTCTCTCAATAAATCCGGAAAGCGCGAATCTGCAAATATTGTATGACAATGCCGAGTTAGGGTTCGTGAAAGATATTGGTTTCGTGTTTGGGCTTGATAATTATTCGGTAATAGTTGTGTCGCAAGCAGGGTGGAGAGAGGTGGGTTAGAACCCATGAAGGTAGACCATAAGTTTTGACTTTTTAACAAAAATGCCCAAAATTTATGTAGCTTCTTCAAATTTTTTTATGCAAAATTGCTATCTTAGACAGTCCTAAATTTCAGAACACTTCTTAATAGAGGCATAATAGTCTTTTGTATACTCTCTCTACGGAGAATATTGTTTATATCACAGATACTTAATATGTCCCTATATCACTTCAGAGTAATTTGGTATCATCAAACTTGAATAATTTAGAATACCGCTGGAACCAAGTTCACAACATTCAGGGAGTCTCGAACGGTAGTTCCAGCTAATTGTAACGGGGCATGGAGAAAGCCAACTGCTGGTAGGCTTGCATTGCAACTTACGAGTGGTGTAGCAACAACTACTTGGTAAGATGATAGAACATTGGCGAGAGGCGATTGTTGTGGATTCAGAACGATATTAAATGTTCCATCTGAATTTGTTATGACCGAGGATACCACATTCCCGCCACACGTTACTTGGACTAATGCATCTGCAGATCATCCAACAAAGAGATACATGATTAAATACACATGTCATTTTTGTTCACTTATATTACTTAAATTTTTTTTGGGTCACTTAGGTCATTAAACTTGCTACTCGGTTTAACACCAGAGACAATTCATCATTTAACTGTTAGTATAGTTTTTATAACTTATATATCGTGCTTACTAAGTTCAGTGATCTTAGTGTATATTTATATAAGTTATGTAACTTAACTATCGTGTTAATAACATTAATAACTTTAATGAACGGATAAATAATAGTCTAACCTAAGTTAAGAAAATTGTAAAAATCACATTCGCAGCCTTAACTTTTTCATGATAAGAAAACTTCATTTACTTGAAAAAGCAGGGGTTGGTGTTGCTTCACTGGGAACAATAGCACCGCCATCCAGAGAGCACATTATAGTTCCGGTGATGTTTATCAAACTACCAGAGCCGGAAGGTAGTTGAGCTTGAGCTTGAGATGATGCAAAAACAACATCCAAAAGGGAGACTAAGATGCTTAATTTCATTATTGCCATTGATGTTAAAGAGCTAGTGTGCTTACAATCAAGGGCATGATACAAATCTATGCATGTAAGTTACCTATTTATAAGGGAAGTTGAGGTACAATGCCGCCTACTTGAGGCATGAAAGAAAATCAAAATTTGCATATTACTGCGTATCCACGAAATTAAATGTAGATTTGCGTCGTGAAGTTAATTGTCAAACGATGACTTTCAGATCGATTATGTCATGCAAGTTGGTCATGCAAGTTGTAATCTAAACGCACATGCGGATTTGTGGGGTTTGCCCTTCTTTATGTTCTTCTTGTACATGATTATCAAGAAATTTTACTAGTTTCTTGAAACATGTTATCAAGAAGAGGCCATAACAACGTACTTAATGTTCACTTTAAGCAAACTAACTGTTTAAATATAAATATGCTTTCAACAATTATGTTATTCGACTTCATGATTTAAGACTTGGAATGATTTTGTTAATAAGATAGCATATATATCTACTCTACTTATTCATCTATAAGTGTGTTATATATATGGCTTGATGATTGAAGATGGTGCCCAAAGTATTCGATAACAAAAAAACAATAGAAATTGCCTGTTAGATAATATTTGGAAGCGTAGGTGAAGAAGAGCAAATAAGTATATTGGAGATTTTACCTTTTAAAGTGGAGAAATTGCCTGTTAGATACCTTGGAGTACCTCTCATTACTAAAAGATTAGGAGTTAAAGATTGCTCAAGTGTCATTGATAGAGTTAAAAGCAAAGTGAGCAACTGGAAAAACAAGTGTCTTTCATATGCTGGCAGACTTCAAATTAGTGGCATCAGTGTTGTAGTCTATATATGTATATTGGGCATCTGTCTTCTTGTTGCCTCAGATTACTATCAAAGAGATCAACAAGCTCCTTAAAAAATTTCTTTGGAACCATGGTGAAGAATCTAAAGGTAAAGCTAAAGTAAGTTGGAAGAATATATGTAAACCTAAATGCAAAGGTGGATTGGGGCTCAAAGATTTAAGTGTGTGGAATAAGGCTATGATTGCAAAACACCTGTGGCATGTAGCTATTGATAAAAACTCTTTATGGGTAAAATGGATTAATATTGTTAAACTCAAAGGGAAGAGTATATGGGCTGCTAGTGAAGAAGGTAATGATAGCTGGGGATGGAGAAACATTCTTAAAGTTAGAGATGAAGTGAAGCAATTTATGGTCATGAAGGTTGGAGATGGGAAGAAAGCTAATATATGGTTTGATAATTGGAGTCCATTAGGATCACTGATAAACCATCTAACCTACAGAGACTTGTATGATGCAAGATTTAGAATGATATGAGGATTGTTGAGTTGATGGTGAATGGTAACTGGAAATGGCCAGAGGAATGGTATGTTAAATATCCTGCAATTACTCAACTCATGCCTCCTAGTTTAGATCCACTGACTGAAGATACTATGATGTGGAAAAGCAGGAGTGGTAAGCTAAGTAAATTCTCAGTGAGCCAAACATATTAAGATATGCAGATTGAGAACATAGATGTGAACTGGAACAAGGTGGTGTGGTATTCTCAAAATATTCCTAAACGCTCATTCATATTATGGTTAGCAATACAAAACAGGTTAACTACACAGGACAAAATTAAAAGTTGGGGATCTTATGACTTAATGGTCTGCCCACTATGTTATAAGGACATGGATTCTCATCAACATCTATTCTTTACATGCAATTATTCTCGGAAGATTCGGGATAAGATCCTACAGAAGTTACAAATGGATTGTCAAAAGCTTGAATGGAATGATATTATAAGGAAATTTGCTGAATGTTACAATGGTAAGAATATTTATAGTATTGTGAGAAGATTGTGTTTGGCTGCAAGTGTTTATTATGTGTGGCAAGAGAGAAACAAGAGATTATTTAGTATGGAAAAAAGAAATGAGGAAGAAGTGTACAGTTTTATATGTGACACTGTGAGGTTGAGACTCATGAGTTTAAAAGTGAAATTGTCTAAAGCTACAGCCAAGATTCAGATTGTTTAGGACATCCAACTCAATATTATCTCTAAATATGGGGCTTAATGATGGTGGTTTACTGATCTCTCGAGCTTGAGTATTACTGGTATAGTGTAACACTTTCATAAAGGAGTGTTTGGGATATGGCTTTTCCTAATAATAAAACAATTATGCAGGCTACTAGTCTCAATGGTGTGACTGTACCTTTTCCAATACACATAATGCTTCACTTATTTGGCCTTGGGAGGGAATAGGTGAGCTTATGGTGAGGGAAGGAGGTCTAATTCATAGTAGATGTACCATAATAAAGGAATGGTCACTGTGAATGGTAAGTAGCTTGGGTGGGTGGTGTATGATGGGTGGAATATGTAACACCCCCAAAATATCGCAGCGGAAGACTGTGTCATAGGGGTGCTACTTCATAATACAAAGTACAAGGTATAGAAAACGAACTCTAAATGAGACGTTTTGAAAAGTGACCATTCGATTAATAAGTTTCGAGTTACAAACTTGAGTTCCATAATACAATACATAAGAGTTTTAAAACATATCGAATGGTAAAGATAAAAGCATAAGTCTTCAAAACATGCAAAGCGACTCTATGCTCCATGCAACAGCTATCATCTTACAGACCTGAGATAAACATGCTAAAGTGTCAACACAATGGTTGGTGAGTTCATAGAGTTTGTCTTAAAATAGTTGAAAAGCCTTAAAGAATGTTCACACAGCAAAGGCATTGAGAATCCACTCAGTTGCAAGTCCCGCCATAAGAGACTTGCAACCTGTGTGTCCACAACCCACTGCTAAAAGTTAGTTTATACAATGCACCAGATTATATTCACCCAAGGTCAAGAATAGACACAAGGGCGGGGGCATCTTCCCAAATAGTACTACGTCATCCAAGGTCAAGTATAGACACAAGGGTAGGGGGCATCTTCCCATGAGTACTACCAATACCTCTATGACAGAATAAAGTATTATGTATGCATGTAAATACGAATCTTGTATTTAAATTAAGCAAGTATAGTGTAACAAGTATGTATAACGCAATCAAGTATAATGCCAATCAAGTATAACACAATCAAGTGTAAAAGTTTAAGAGTATTTGTACAAGTAAGCAAGTAGTTGAGCATGTATCTCCCCCAAAGAGTTAAAACAAGTATTAAAAGAGTAGGGGCTATGACTCACCTTAAGCTTAAGTGAATGTGAAATCAAAGTGGTAGTCGAATCGTGAAAGTCTCTAAGAGCAGCCTATAATAGAACGTTGCGACTTAGGTTTGGAGTAACGTCTAAGAATACGAAGAATTGCCTATATATGTCTTGCATAATGTTCATGATGTAGTACTTAGTATATAGCGTAAGTCTTTGAATATAAATGGTTTATGAAACATGTATAAGTTGTATATCTCTTACTACCGTTCGGGCCGACATAATTCAGAAGTTATGGAGTAAACGTTCGAGGAGCCAGGACACTTTAACTCGTAAATCCACAACTCATCTCGACGGCTTACTTAATGAACTCCTCACATGAGGCTCCCTACTATTGTAGTATTTGATAACAAATGTATAAGTTTTAATCCGAAAAGTTACATGTCCAATATTTGAATAAACTTAGGAAAGTTTATTAGTACATGAAGATTGTTATTAGGGGTAGTTTCATAAGTCTTGTATGACCATTTTCTCTTTGTAATATCTCATGGTTCCTTTTGAAGTGAAGTAGATCCAAATTGCTTGTTCAAGTTATCGCTTAATTCCTTGTTTCATGTTTTCGCCTAGGTAAGTTTATATGGTCATTTAGTCATGGCTTCGCCGTGACCTTGGTCATTTTTCCATGGTCTTGAGACTCAACCTTGGCTTTAGCCATGGTTGTGGTCTCGACTTTAGGTCATTAGACCTCTTGGTCTTAGTAAATCATAACTATAATATAGTGACTTTGGTCTAAAATGGGCTGTTAAGATTTTGAAGAAAATTATCACTCGGAAAGCGTTTTCAGGGCTCGAGCTTCTTTGTTCCTGAACGAAAACGTCATTCCGGACAACTTTCGTGTTTTAACTTTTTGATGAATCAGAGCAGAAGGGTGACTTTCAAAATCAAAATTTTATCAGAATGCTATTTAGGCAGTTTTGCCGTTTTGGTTTCGCTAACTTCAAATGGCCATAACTTTTGACTCGGGTACTCGTTTTGGGTGATTCAAATTGCTATGTTTTCCTTGTTAAGTCCTCTTTAACAGTAAGTAAGTGTCAAATATCAAAGTTATACTATTTTGGTCGTGGTTCTCCATAAAAATCACTAGTTTTCTTGTTTACTTGTCATAAGTTAACATATGTATATCAATACTTGTTTTATCCATTTTTAAACATCATGAACACAATAACAAGAACATATATAGCATGAAAGGAACATAAAGAGCATGAAAATGATAATTAAGCAAGAAAGTATGTTAGGGTTTGCTTACAACTTTTGGCCTTAATGAAAAAGGGAAACTAGGACAAGAACTAGGACTTTGATTGAATAAGCTTTCCTCCACTTTAGCAACCCTTCTACCCTTGTATTCTTGAATGATTTGTGATGAAGGTTTAGGTGACTTGAGTGGATCTAAACTCAAGAGGATCACCAAAGTCTATGAGATTATGGAAGTGTTTTGGTTACCTAAAAGAAACTAGGGTTTCTATCTTGAAGAAGTACTTGAATCTTGCATAAAACTAGGAATGAATTAGTTAAGTGTGAAGATGTTTTGGGGGGTGATGATGGACGTTCATAAGAGGGGAGGGGGGTATTTATATGGCCTTGAGGAGGTTAGTTTAGTTGACTAGTCCAACCTTGGAGGCCAAGGTGAACACATGTAATCATCTTAAGGCTATTGTCATGAGATTAAGACACACAAGGGCTGAATTCCCCCCCCCTAGGTCGGTTCATAAGCTTGGAGGACAAGGTGTGGACTTTTGATGATATTATCCTACTTATGTGACTAGTTTTGACCCCGTAAATTGCTAACCGTAAATGATTAAGCCTCAAAACGTAAAACCGGGTATCGTAAAAATATGAAACTTGAAAGTATTGTTAAACATGTCAATATAGTCCAAAATAAAATATAAAATGAGTGGTAGGTTCTATCGGGTGCTAAAACCCTGCTAAAAACTGGAAACACGGGTCTAAAACGCGTAATACGTAAAACGTACGAAAGTTGCGTAAAATTGAGAAAAGTAAAATGTAACTTTTCTAATAGGTTAATAATGACTTAAAATGACTTATAATGTCTAGGCTGGGCTCAGTCTAGTGTCGGTTGGTGTTAAATGTCTTTTAGACCTAAAACCGCAAGCCTAAAAATCAAGGAATGACTTATAAAATCAAGGAATGATTTTTGGTCAAAGGAGGAGGGAAAAATATGTTGACTTTTCCTAATAAGTTGAAAACTCAAATCGTCTTAGAAACGCGGTGCAGGTATAGGCTAAGGTTACGGTTAAGTAAAAACGTTTAAAACTGAAAATTCCAATTTTTCACGGCCGAGGTTTATTTTGGTCATGTTTTTCTCAGTCATGATTAATTCTCTAATTAATCATGAGAGTACTAAACATTTTTCTGATACGGGGAAAATTAACGCGACCGAATTTCGTTGTGCGTAGAATTTCTAAATGACGTTTTACCCTAAAACGTATAATTCCGTGTAATTCCTTAATAACTTTCACGAAAATGATCTAACGAATGTCAAACATTTAATTTGCCATGGAAATGATTTATCACTCGAGAATATGAAATAAAAATCAACTTTCGGGAAAATTTCGGGAAAAATGAATAGTAAAAATGAATAGTAAAAGTGAATAGTAAATTTCCCGGAAATAGTAATAAATCTGAAAATGCGAATTGTTACAGTCTCTACCCCTTCAGGAAACTTCGTCCCGAAGTTTGGTGTGTCTAGGTCTCTTATCTTAATAGCGGCATAATAAAGCTAGATTTAGAATAGAATATTATGGTAGGATAAGGTACGTACCCGTTACGCATTGCGGGCTTTCTTAGCACCCAAATAGTATGCTCGACCTCGAGGTGGACTAACATTGTATCCACGGTTTGGGTTATTTTCTTCAAGCATTACTGCTAGAGTCGGGTTATCCAACACTTGTCCCTGTGCCCTATTTAACTTAGGACAAGTATCTTGGAAGTGGTTTGGGCTGTTGCACTCAAAGCATGTCTTTTGGTTGTTTCTTATATTGCCCGCATTCACCGGTGCTCCACACCTATTTGCAAAATGACCCAACTGTTTGCACTTTGTACACACTCGACAGGGCTCAGACCTCTGATGATGATAAGCACATTTATTACACTTAGGATGTGAACCTTCATACTTTTTCTGATCATAAACTGTTGCCGCAAATCCTCTTGCCCTCTTATTATCAACCATTGTACCCTTTTGCTCGCTTGATTCACCTGCTTCCTTCCTTTTATCACTAATCTTCAAAGTTCCATTCCTAACCATCTCATCTGTTAGGGTCCCTGCTCTTAATATTGCACTCTGAATTGTGGGAGGTTCGGTTGTTTTCACCATCCCACGAATCTCGGGAACAAGGCCATAGATGTACCTCTCAATCCTCTTGGATTCAGGGGTAACCAGATGAGGAACTAGTTTAGCTAGTTCATGAAACCGATCTGTGTAGGTTGCATGACCAGCCCTTACCATAGAGTGATGCCAAAACTCGTCCTCTAATTTTTGCATTTCATTAACCGGGCAGTATTCTTCCTTCAGTAGTCCCTTAAAGTCGTCCCATGTCATGCCTACAGCTGCTTCTCTAGTCCTTGCTTGAATCTGCATGTTCCACCATGTCAATGCCTTTTCTGATAGCAAGCATGCATAATATTTCACTCTCTGGTGGATTGCACAGTTACTGATGTCAATCACTGACTCCATCTTCTCGACCCATCTTGTATATGCCAATGCACCTCCTTTACCATTAAATTCAATTGGCTTGCATGACGTAAATTCCTTATACGTACATCCAGTCCTATGGTTGTTGTTGTTGTTGTTGTTGTTGTTGTTGTTGTTGTTATCATTCCTTCCTCCATTATTTGTAGCGTCATTTATGCTTCTGTGGTTTCCCGAATTGTTCATGTGATTGCCAACTTGTGTGACTATGGTGGGAAGTAGGTTTTGTAATTGTTCGGCAATAATGGTGGAGACATCTGGATTTCTACCATCGTTACTAGGGTTACTAGTGTCGTGAGCATCTCCTCTACCTCCACGTCCACCAGTTCTTCCACCTCTTGGAGTTGCACCACCTCGGCTAGTGCTACGAGTTACTCTCTTTGGTGCCATGATATCTACAAGGAGGGATATTTTGTCGACGTCAGATATGAGGTGATATTCCTAGACCACTTAGTCTTAAATCTTGTCAATTTTGAGTCAATCATCGATTAATGTAAGCATGGTCACATATGTCTACGTGAGTCGTGACGCATTTATAATTATGTTGGCCACCATAATTATAATTGCTTCCTTTCACACGTATACATATTTACCAGGCACACATAACTCAACAATTGGTACTACATAATTGGGTAGACTTTCTATCATCTGCTCTTAAGTTGTGAAAGGGTAACGTAGTTTGGGTATCTAGAGAAAGTGATATGATGAAATGGACTAGTCGCGCTTGTAGAAAGGTTTGAGTGTCGTACTAGGACATATGAACCACTTCTAGGTATTAGAATCATATAAAGTAAGTATAAGGCAAATCATCAAATCTCTATAGGAAACTAATAACCTTTATTTAACTTAATCTTATGTCTTATCAAACAAGATCTATCACAAGATTAAGTTAATTAAACAATTATTACTTAGCTCTAAATTTTTGATGACTTGACTATTGTCTGGGGTTTCTTCTAAACAAACAATTAGCAATAAGCATATGCGCATGAAGTGTGTGTAAGGTAAAATAAAAAGGAGAGTCTTAATGTTTATATCAGTTATAGTCTAGGCACTAAATGCAACCTAGTTCTCTATAACCAAGGCTCTGGTACCAATCTGTAACACCCCCAAAATATCGCAGCGGAAGACTGTGTCATAGGGGTGCTACTTCATAATACAAAGTACAAGGTATAGAAAACGAACTCTAAATGAGACATTTTGAAAAGTGACCATTCGATTAATAAGTTTCGAGTTACAAACTTGAGTTCCATAATACAATACATAAGAGTTTTAAAACATATCGAATGGTAAAGATAAAAGCATAAGTCTTCAAAACATGCCAAGCGACTCTATGCTCCATGCAACAACTATCATCTTACAGACCTGAGATAAACATGCTAAAGTGTCAACACAATGGTTGGTGAGTTCATAGAGTTTGTCTTAAAATAGTTGAAAAGCCTTAAAGAATGTTCACACAGCAAAGGCATTGAGAATCCACTCAGTTGCAAGTCCCGCCATAAGAGACTTGCAACCTGTGTGTCCACAACCCACTGCTAAAAGTTAGTTTATACAATGCACCAGATTATATTCACCCAAGGTCAAGAATAGACACAAGGGCGGGGGCATCTTCCCAAATAGTACTACGTCATCCAAGGTCAAGTATAGACACAAGGGTAGGGGGCATCTTCCCATGAGTACTACCAATACCTCTCTGACAGAATAGAGTATTATGTATGCATGTACATACGAATCTTGTATTTAAATTAAGCAAGTATAGTGTAACAAGTATGTATAACGCAATCAAGTATAATGCCAATCATGTATAACACAATCAAGTGTAAAAGTTTAAGAGTATTTGTACAAGTAAGCAAGTAGTTGAGCATGTATCTCCCCCAAAGAGTTAAAACAAGTATTAAAAGATTAGGGGCTATGACTCACCTTAAGCTTAAGTGAATGTGAAATCAAAGTGGTAGTCGAATCGTGAAAGTCTCTAAGAGCAGCCTATAATAGAACGTTGCGACTTAGGTTTGGAGTAACGTCTAAGAATACGAAGAATTGCCTATATATGTCTTGCATAATGTTCATGATGTAGTACTTAGTATATAGTGTAAGTCTTTGAATATAAATGGTTTATGAAACATGTATAAGTTGTATATCTCTTACTACCGTTCGGGCCGACATAATTCAGAAGTCATGGAGTAAACGTTCGAGGAGCCAGGACACTTTAACTCGTAAATCCACAACTCATCTCGACGGCTTACTTAATGAACTCCTCACATGAGGCTCCCTACTATTGTAGTATTTGATAACAAATGTATAAGTTTTAATCCGAAAAGTTACATGTCCAATATTTGAATAAACTTAGGAAAGTTTATTAGTACATGAAGATTGTTATTAGGGGTAGTTTCATAAGTCTTGTATGACCATTTTCTCTTTGTAATATCTCATGGTTCCTTTTGAAGTGAAGTAGATCCAAATTGCTTGTTCAAGTTATCGCTTAATTCCTTGTTTCATGTTTTCGCCTAGGTAAGTTTATATGGTCATTTAGTCATGGCTTCGCCGTGACCTTGGTCATTTTTCCATGGTCTTGAGACTCAACCTTGGCTTTAGCCATGGTTGTGGTCTCGGCTTTAGGTCATTAGACCTCTTGGTCTTAGTAAATCATAACTATAATATAGTGACTTTGGTCTAAAATGGGCTGTTAAGATTTTGAAGAAAATTATCACTCGGAAAGCGTTTTCAGGGCTCGAGCTTCTTTGTTCCTGAACGAAAACGTCGTTCCGGACAACTTTCGTGTTTTAACTTTTTGATGAATCGGACCAGAAGGGTGACTTTCAAAATCAAAATTTGATCAGAATGCTATTTAGGCAGTTTTGCCGTTTTGGTTTCGCTAACTTCAAATGGCCATAACTTTTGACTCGGGTACTCGTTTTGGGTGATTCAAATTGCTATGTTTTCCTTGTTAAGTCCTCTTTAACAGTAAGTAAGTGTCAAATATCAAAGATATACTATTTTGGTCGTGGTTCTCCATAAAAATCACTAGTTTTCTTGTTTACTTGTCATAAGTTAACATATGTATATCAATACTTGTTTTATCCATTTTTAAACATCATGAACACAATAACAAGAACATATATAGCATGAAAGGAACACAAAGAGCATGAAAATGATAATTAAGCAAGAAAGTATGTTAGGGTTTGCTTACAACTTTTGGCCTTAATGAAAAAGGGAAACTAGGACAAGAACTAGGACTTTGATTGAATAAGCTTTCCTCCACTTTAGCAACCCTTCTACCCTTGTATTCTTGAATGATTTGTGATGAAGGTTTAGGTGACTTGAGTGGATCTAAATTCAAGAGGATCACCAAAGTCTATGAGATTATGGAAGTGTTTTGGTTACCTAAAAGAAACTAGGGTTTCTATCTTGAAGAAGTACTTGAATCTTGCATAAAACTAGGAATGAATTAGTTAAGTGTGAAGATGTTTTGGGGGGTGATGATGGACGTTCATAAGAGGGGAGGGGGGTATTTATATGGCCTTGAGGAGGTTAGTTTAGTTGACTAGTCCAACCTTGGAGGCCAAGGTGAACACATGTAATCATCTTAAGGCTATTGTCATGAGATTAAGACACACAAGGGCTGAATTCCCCCCCCCTAGGTCGGTTCATAAGCTTGGAGGACAAGGTGTGGACTTTTGATGATATTATCCTACTTATGTGACTAGTTTTGACCCCGTAAATTGCTAACCGTAAATGATTAAGCCTCAAAACGTAAAACCGGGTATCGTAAAAATATGAAACTTGAAAGTATTGTTAAACATGTCAATATAGTCCAAAATAAAATATAAAATGAGTGGTAGGTTCTATCGGGTGCTAAAACCCTGCTAAAAACTGGAAACACGGGTCTAAAACGCGTAATACGTAAAACGTACGAAAGTTGCGTAAAATTGAGAAAAGTAAAATGTAACTTTTCTAATAGGTTAATAATGACTTAAAATGACTTATAATGTCTAGGCTGGGCTCAGTCTAGTGTCGGTTGGTGTTAAATGTCTTTTAGACCTAAAACCGCAAGCCTAAAAATCAAGGAATGACTTATAAAATCAAGGAATGATTTTTGGTCAAAGGAGGAGGGAAAAATATGTTGACTTTTCCTAATAAGTTGAAAACTCAAATCGTCTTAGAAACGCGGTGCAGGTATAGGCTAAGGTTACGGCTGAGTAAAAACGTTTAAAACTGAAAATTCCAGTTTTTCACGGCCGAGGTTTATTTTGGTCATGTTTTTCTCAGTCATGATTAATTCTCTAATTAATCATGAGAGTACTAAACATTTTTCTGATACGGGGAAAATTAACGCGACCGAATTTCGTTGTGCGTAGAATTTCTAAATGACGTTTTACCCTAAAACGTATAATTCCGTGTAATTCCTTAATAACTTTCACGAAAATGATCTAACGAATGTCAAACATTTAATTTGCCATGGAAATGATTTATCACTCGAGAATATGAAATAAAAATCAACTTTCGGGAAAATTTCGGGAAAAATGAATAGTAACATGAATAGTAAATTTCCCGAAAATAGTAATAAATCTGAAAATGCGAATTGTTACAGAATAGAGATGAGTGAAAGATGATCCTTCTTGGTCCTCCCAATACACCACCAAAGGAGGTAATGGTAGGTCATCATTGAGGGTGAAGTGTTTCCAAATAGTTGAAGCCTTCCATTGAGAGGGAAATGTAGGCTTTTTGGAAGAGCCCCTCCATGGATGGGTTATGAGTGCCTAGTGAAGCCTCACTCCATATCTACTTTACTACTGTGGTGGCAGGATGAGTGGTCTAGTAGATGGGAGATGGGGAAATGTAGCTAGATGGTAGGTGCACTTAATGGTGAATTGATGTATTGAGGTTTGGTGAATTATGTGATATAGCATGTCTGTGAGATACTCTGTTTTGACAGAGTTTAGTATGGTCAGATAACTCTTGCTAGTATTGTCTAATATGAGGTAGTATGGTCAGATATAGTCTCTTGTATTGTCTTAGTATAGTTTCAGCTTTGTATTTCAAGATTGGGAGATGTCCAATCTTGTTTTCTATTATTATGATGATGTAATATTTGTTAGAAATTAATATAATACATTCACCATTGCACAAAAAAAAAAAACAATAGAAAGTCACGAAATGCAAGTTGAAGTTTAGGTTTCAACTTTAAATCATGCACGCCTTAGATTTTGTGGGCTTGGGTCTACTTCAGTTTTTCTTTATGGTCCAATGAAGTAAAGTTGTAGCAAAGAACTAACCTTTTATAATTAATTAGTTATTTTTTGTTCATCATTGTCTTCTTAGGCTTTGCTTAAGGAAAAAAACCGCTATTAAAGAATCTACATAAACTTTACTTACCAACGAATCCATTATATATTGCTGTAAAGATTGTTAGGTGCACTCAGTAATTACTTTTAGTAGACCAACTAAGAAAACATTCCATAAATTGTCTCTAGCAGACATTATCTGCTAGTTCTTTATTTAGTAAGAATTCGACCTGTATTCCACTCACAGATACGTTTGCCAGGTTTATAGGCTAACAAAGTAGTAACCTTTGAACATGTATGTAGATCATAGATGTATACATTGTATGAGTACGTGGTACCTCTCTGTAATTGTATTTAAATTCTAGTCCTTAAACACAATTTACATCAATCTTTCACTACATATTATATCAATGGTCATGGGTCTACACATGTGGTACCTCTCTGTAATTGTATTTAAATGCATCATGACCATAGTAGATTCTTCGGAAACAACTTACATAATTCACATGAACTTATCTGCAATTCCAAAACCCTACACTAGCACCACCAGTTGGTACCTAGCTACACTTCAGTCCGTTTCTAACCGATCACTCGCCCACATATCTACCCAAAACTTCTCTACAACTATAAGCATGCCATTCAAGGGTTTAGTGTGACTCTTACATCATCTGAACTTGAAAACATTAAAAGGACACCAGGCTACCTGTTTTCAACCAAAGACACAAGCGTTCAGCTTCTAATAACCCATCCAACCGAGTTTCTGGGCTTACACTATGATTTTGGGGCATGGACTGTTTCTAGCTATGGAAAATATGTCATAATTGGATTTATTGACTCAGGGGTTTGGCCGGAGTCAAAAAACTACAATGATGACAGGATTGATGAAATTCCATCAAGGTGGAGAGGTGAATGCGAAACTGGAACCCAGTTTAACTCCTCATTGTGCAACAAAAAACTTATTGGTGCTCGGATTTTTAACAAAGGTTACCAACAAACTAATCCGGGAGACAAAATATCTATGAATTCTGCGCGGGATACATATGGACACGGTATACACAACTCATCAATAGCTGCAAGGAACTTTGTGAAAGAAGCATCGTACTTTGGGTATGGAAATGGTATAGCAAAAGGGGTGGCTCCACATGAAAGATTGGCGATTTATAAGACTTTTTGGAATCAAGACCCTAAAAGTATGTTGTCAGATATTCTAGCTGCAATTGATCAAGCCATTATTGACGGGGTTGATGTATTGTCACTGTCTATCGCCACCACAGGTGTCCCTTACTGGTACAATGATCCTATAAGCATTTCAGTATTCACAGTCACTGAGAAGAGGATCTTTGTCTCAATGGCATGTGGAAACATGGGCCCCTATCCCCTATCGGTTTACAATGCATGCCATGGGTTCTAACAGTTGCAGCTGGAACCACTAATTGCCAACTCACTGGTGTTGTAACACTTGGCAATGGTCTTTCGGTTCCTGGTACTTCTCTTTATCATGGCAGCTTTAGCGCTAGCCAAATCCCCATGTTTTTTATGGATGAGTGCAACAATATATCTGATGGAGCTCAGAACAAGATTGTTGTTTGTTTCGGTGAGAATGAAACACTTTATTCTCAACTTTTAATGATTCAAAACTCCAAAGCCCTTGCAGGTGTTATTATAACAGCTAAAGAGTATATGCTAGATTATTATATGCAGTATGATTTTCCAGCTGTATACTTGAGACTGCAAGATGGAAGAATTGTGAGAGACTACATTAAAGAAGAAGGTGGTCAAGCGACACGGAAAATAAGCTTTCGGTTAACCCAAGGGGCGGAGGGAGGGGGCCAGCTAGGCCCCCTCCAATAAGTCCAATGGTTGTATTAACATACCATTGTTTAGCCCATAATTTAACGTTTAATATACTACGAGAATCTCCCAACTAGCAACTTTTGTATCATGAAAGAAAAAGAAAACAACCCACATGAAATATCTCCTATCTAAGTAGCCACTGAAGTGAAAATATGAATTGAGATATTTTTGACAATATTTTTTTTTTGTTAATTTTAAAAATTTAAGAACTAGTTATATCACAAATTTGAATATTCGAAATTTGCAATGATGGTTTTATGTTAGACGTTATATTTTATCTAAGGTTTTTTGTAATTCGGATATCTGAAATTTAATATTACAGTTTTATGTATCTGAATATCCAGATATCTATAATTTTTGGAAAACTTTTATATGACTTCTAAAACTGTCGTTTCATAAAACCCAACTTTTTAGTAAATTATGATCAAATTTTCGGATATCCGATTGAATACGTATATTTTTTGAACACCCAAAACCTAAATCAAGAAATCATAGAAAGTTTCGGCTTTATTTCTCTCCCCTAAATTGTTATCCATCTAAATTCCCATTTCTGCGCTTCCGAACTTTTAAATTATAAGAACACAACACAAGATATAAATGAATTATGCAAATTAAAATCTAAGTATGAGAACCTTATTATATGAAATCTACCAAGTACTCACAATATAACGTAAGTATGAAATAAAATCAAAACAACATGGTATTCCTAAACTACTTATCACACGCCTATTAAGTCCCTCTTAGACCAAGTGGTATTTTATTTTTGTACCTAACATATATAAAAGATAATAAGAGGTTAAATGAAATTTTGAATGCAAAAATCTGCTGGTGTTTGAGTCCTCCTGATTACTCGGTATTCTTCACCTATTTTCCCCCCTCAACCTCACTTGTTACACCAGAATATCTCACACACAAATCTCATAAAAAACCCTAAACACAAAACTAGTGGCGGTATAATTATTTCTCTTCATTTCGGCTGTGGTTTTATGTGGTACGAAGCTATACAAAAACGTATACAAAGGAGGTCGTGGTGAGGAGGTTTTGGTCGTGGTCTGGTTAGTTCGAAAGGTAGTGAGCGGTTGAGTTTATTTCTGGTTCGAGAAGGGTGTGGTTTAGGCGTGATTCTTTCTGGTTCGAGGTGGTTTGTCGTGAGTTTGGAAGCAGATCGAGAGGTGTAGGATTCTTCGGTTTGAATTTGGTTTTAATCCTGGTTTTGGGTCCTTCGTTCATCTCTTCCATTCTATCGAAAAAAGGGGTATTTGTATCATTCTCAATATCTTGTTTTCCTTCTGATCCGTATACATATGCACGTATTACATGTCACCTAGAATCAGTAAGGGGTCAACTTAATATATAGTGTATACAAATTTCTGTCACATAAATCATGAATATCACCACATAAAATAACGAATTAGAAAGCTAATAAAATCGACCTAGGATATGTTGTTTTAGAGATCAGTTTTATTCGTGATGTTGGCCCCAACGATACGATCTAAACTTGTTTAAGATTTAAATTATAGCTGTTAAATAGAGAAGAATGCATGCTTGTTTCCTACAAAGTAAATGTCTGGAGCACAAGGTATATATACAGGTATAAGAAATAAATGTCACATAAAAACTCTGTCACATATAAACAATGTGGATCGGCTAGAAACACAACGTTTTGTGCTTGCTTATATACGTATTATACTACACATGAAATCATGATTATATAAACTATTCAAGTGGACCTTGTTTCTGTCTTAAACTCTTCAAATAAATTGATGTACATACGTCTATATATTAAAATAAGAAAGTCACATGAAATCATAATCATGTCACATGAAATAACAAGTATAAAACTCTTGCAGATCGACTAACATGCGTGCATTTCGAATTGGTTTTATACGTATGGTTTGATCTAATATTACATGATCTAAAAAAAAATGTTTTTGATCTAATACGAGCTAAGTAATAAAGATGCATGCCGATTCGATTCCAAAGAATAATAAAATAAGGGATGGTTCGGAATTGTATTTTTGCCGTGAAGAGTTATTAGTAAAATAAGTAAACTTTATGTACATATATATAATTTACACTTTAACCTTATACTTTGTGATTATGGCACTTTAGACCCTAAACTATTATAACTTGTCATAAAGAAACCCTAAACTATTAGTATTGTCACCTTTGATACTTAAATTGATTTAAAAGATAACTTTGGCTAATAACTGACTAATATTACTAAATATGTAAACTTACTATTTATGGAAATTACTATTTATGAAAACTTACTAAAATGGGAAACTTACTAAAAATGGAAAGTATACAAAAATGAGTAACCTAATTCAATTGAACTTAAAGTAATACTTGATATTTAATTCGTATAGGTTCTGTGAAGCGGGAGTGATTCGGTGTCTTGTGATGCGTCTATCTTTGTTTGCTTTTGCTGTTGAATAAGGTACATATATTCTGACATTTTCAGTAAAGGTTATCTCATGACTATTCCTTTCCTTTTGATCTTTCATTTGTTTAGGATTCCCTATGCCATTGCTATGATCCCCTTATTATTTGAACCTTTGATATTTGAACTATTTGAATTGGACCTCTGATATACGAAACATTTGTTATGAACCATATGATCTAAACTCTGATATATCTGGACATTTGAATTGATAATTTGATCTGAAACTTTTGACTTACCTTTGACCCATTCAGTATGATACCCGGGCTATTACTAGGCATACGGGTTCCATGTCCGTAGCATTGATGCACCAATGTTATGACTCCTGTGTGGTCGAGTGATTTGCCACACCGTCCCTTTGATTGGTCTGCTTATCTGATCTGGTGATTGATGCTTGCGTGCATGCAAGTCCTTCACAACCCATTGAGGTAATGTTAGGAATACAAATATTCTTATAAAATACTCGGTCACCTAAATGTTGTAATAGCATTAAGTTAGCTCGTAGTTAGTTTATTATTTAGTTAGAATTAGTTTAAGTAACATCGTGGAAGAAGGACGGGTCTTTACCCACTGTATGCCTGATCCACAGCCCGGGTGTGGGCGTTTTTATTTGTTGTATAAATACCCCTCTCCCACCAAGGGAGAGGGTTGGACCTTCTCATTCACTTAATCTAATATTCTCTATTTTCTCTCAAGGTTCCAACTTTCTTTCTTTCCTCTTCCTCTTTCTCACTTAACGCCACCAACACCACCATTATTATCATGTTTGTGACTTAATTAGTATCCTACAATTGGTATCAAGAGCCAAGGTTTCACCTTTGAGCCTTGGTGAATCATATTTGGTGTGGTTTTGTGAGGTTTTTGTGAGTTAGAAGTGTTTTTTATTGAAAACATCTTAGTTTGATCACTCTAGTGTTATTTGATATGTTATAGGTGTACTTTCGTGATCCTTGGTGTTAGTACGATATAGTTTTTCAGTTGGTTTTGCTACATCAAACATTTATTTGAAGATTGGATTGAGTTTGGGTCGTTGTTCTTGATTGCGGTTTGCTCCACTGCTTCATTTCGTGACTGCGGTTTGCTACTGGATTCTGTGGTTTCCTTGATAGCGATTACTATTTTGGGTATAAGGACAAAACGTAAGGACAGTGACTGCTTTGGATTTTTGTGAATTGCGGTTTGCGCTAGCGGTTTGGTGGTTAGCGGTTAAGTGTTTGTGGTTTGCTCCTGTGGTTTGCGTTTTCTGTGTTTACCTCACTAGCGTTTTACTCAACCTGCGGTTTACTTCTTATTGCGGTTTGCTCCCAGCGTTTTACTCACCTTGCGGTTTGCCACTTTTGCGGTTTATTCCTTGTTGCGACTACCTTACCTGATCTTGCGTTTAACTCTCATCTGTGTTAATCTCAGAATAGCGGTTACCTGTATCTAGCGGGTTGCTTACTTTTTTGCGAGTATCTCTAATTTATTGGCAATTAACTAAGTGGTGACATTCGTGTGATAGGTTAATCATTTTGCAATTCGTGAATTGTTGTAACTTAAGTCGTTTCGATTAATCTAATTGTGATCTGACGTTGTGAGTTAATCCTTACGACTTGACTAATATCAATTGGATATGTTGTAACTTGACTTGTCACAACTCGACACTTGGTGCAAACTGTGACTCATCCAATATTTGTCTCTTAGTTTAACTTGCTGAGTATATCTTCCGGTTTCTTTTGTTGACTTTAGTAAAATCCCTAGAAAGAATCATTTCTCGGTTTAAGTCACAAAAGTTGTAAAATCCTGTTTGAAGACTTTGAGATGGCAACTGTTTCGGATGACATTCAAGCTGCTGGGTCCGATACCCGACCTCCTATGCTAGACAGGACAGACTATGAATCATGGGCACAAAGAATCAGATTTTATTGCTTGGGTAAGGAAAATGGTGAGAACATTCTGCGATCAATTGATGATGGTCCAATGCAGATGGGTACAACCAGAGATGTTATCTCCAAGGCTGAGGATGGATCTGTCACCTATGGAATTGACAGGCCACGCACTTACAATGACCTTAATGAGGCTGAAAAGAAGTGTTATGATGCGGATATTCGAGCCTCCAACATTGTGATACAAGGGTTACCCAAAGACGTGTACAAGCTAATTAATTTCAACACTGAAGCTAAAGCTGTTTGGGAAAATGTCAAAATGCTTCTGGCTGGATCGGAATTGACCAAAGAAGACCGTAAGTCTCAGTTGTATGATGAGTTTGAGCATTTCAAAATGAATCCTGGTGAAAACATTACCGACTACTATGTCAGATTTCACAAGCTGGTTAATGACATGAGAATGATCAGAATGACAATGCCCAAAATCCAACTCAACTCTAAGTTTGTGAGCAACATGTCACCTGAGTGGGATCGTTTTGTTACAGCAGTCAAGCTCAACAAAGGATTGAGAAATACGAACTATGAACAATTGTTTGCATACCTACAACAACATGAGAAGCATGCAGCAAATGATCGTCAATTAAGAGAGAAGCTCAATCCAACTACCACCAATGGCTTACTTGCTTTCATGACTAGTATGTTGCCAACCACTCAACCTGTGTCATCAGTGGATCACTCATCTCTACAGTTACCTATTGCCATGAATACCTATCTCGATTCAGGGTATTCTCATACTGACAAAATGATTGACAATCTTTCCAACCAAGTGTCTCTACTGGTTCAACATTTCAGAGCTGCACTCCCACCAACCAACAATCAACTCAGAGCTTCCTCAAATCTACGTACTCAGGATATTGTGGAAGATGGAAGAGTAATGGTGCAGAACGTTCAGGGCAGACAAAATGTGAATCAAAGGAATGCTACACGGGTTAACTTGCAGAACTGAGTTGGAAATATGAATCAGGGACAAGGAAGGCAACCGAAATGTTACAACTGTGGGGGTTTAGGTCACATTGCCAAAAACTGCACTCAGCCAAAACGTCCTCAGAACTCAGACTACTTCAAGGACAAAATGTTGCTCATGCAAGCTCAAGAGAATGGAGTTGTGCTAAATGAGGAAGACATTTGATGATGATGTGGATAAACAACCTGTTCAGGACTTAGCTCTTAATGATCCAAACATCTTCCAGGCTGAGGATTATGATGCTTTCGACTCAGATGTTGATGACGAACCCACTGCTCAGACAATCTTCATGGCTAATCTATCATCTATTGTCTCACCCTCACGACAATCTGGTCCCTCCAAATCATCCATCATATCTGAGGTACTGAAATTATATGATAAATGTGCGGTTAATGATGAACGAAAGACCTTCAACAATATACGACAAAATAATGTTGGTGAATCAAATGAGGCTGAATTGGAGAACATTAACGTTTTCACAACTGAGCAACATTCGGATCACAACAATAATTCTGACGTATCTTGTGGAATGTCTTCTGTTGCTTGTGACAATAATGTGATGCATGAACAAAAGATGTATAACGAAGTACAACAAACAAACATTGCTGAATTAGATATTGCTAACATGGGAAATAGCAATATCGTCCCATATGAACAATATGTAAAGTACAATGTCGATCTTGTTGTATCAAGTAATATATCCTCTGTTGATGACAATCTGTGTGAATTTGATAAGTACACCGCTGTTGCACCTGATGACACTCTGACCACTAGGATTAATATTCTTAAGGATCAAGTTAGGTGTTATGAACAACGTGCAAAATTTGAGCTAACCGAACGTGAACAAAAAATGGATTGGCAAATGCATGCTTACATTACTGAACAAAACTTAAAGGAAATGGCATTTAAACAAGAGATTAAATCTTTTCAAAATCAACTTGATCGTGCTGTTAAGGAAAAACAGGAAATTCAGGATAGTTTAAATATTCTAAAAAATGAATTTCAGGAAAAGGAAACTAAACTCTTAAATGAATTTTCCAACCTTAAGCAGTTGAAAAACAAACTTGAAAACAAGTTGTACATCCAAGGTCAAACCTGTCAAACAACTCAAATGATGGAAAAGCACATTAAACTGCGGGATAAGCATAGTGATAAGGATTTAGGGATGGCTAAAACAAACTTCCTTATTAGCGTTAGAGCCTCTCAACCTGCCCTCTATGATGCTAAGGTTATGCTTACACCCAATCATGAACCCCCAAATAGTTGGTCTGATAAAGAATTGGATGATCTTGATTCTGCCGATAGAGAGAGATTTGATAATAAAATGAAGGATCCCAAGTCCATTAAACACCGAGTCATTGTTAAGCCCCATGATTATTATGAACAAAACCGAATGACTGTTTTTGCACCTCAAACTAAGTTAACACCAGAACAGGTATTTTGGCCTTTAGACGTTGAGAAAATGAAAGCTGAGGAAATTAAGGCCAAGACACCTCAAAAGTTAGTTGCCCCAACGGTGTATCCCCCTAATACACCAATGCACTTAGTTCAGTTGTCACTTCCTACGCAATGTAAAACTCTTATTAGCATATATGTCCTTTGTCAAATGTTCACTGATTTTGATAAAACACGCAAAAAGAGAATCACACCAACGGGAATCACTGAGGGTGAACGGGGATTTGAGCTTACCAAAGAGTGTTACTTAACTGAAGTCATCCCGTTTTTTAAACTAATCAAAGAACACTTTGAGGGTTTACGACAATCCCTTGATGTTGAGCTAAAAGAAATGAAAGAGGTGTTTAAAAATGTGGAAAACAAGAGTAAACAAAATGCAATAGATCTTCAGCATAGTGAAATAGCCAGGAAAAATATTCTCATCATGAATGACAATTTGATTTCTAAATGTATTACACAAGATGTGTTCTATACTGCTACAGATTCTTCATTTAATGCTTGTCAGTTTCATGAAATGTCTATTGCTTTGAATAACCTTCATAATCGTGTTTTTGAGCTTGAGGGGGAGAATTTGAAATTGCTTGAAAAAATTCAAAATGATGATCATGACAACATGGTCAAGCATTTTTCTAAACTAGAAGTTGATAATCTTAACTTACAATTAAAATATCATCATTTAGAAGAAAAAATGAAAATATCAAAGGCCAAGACATCTTCTGATGCTCCGGAATTTGATGCATATTTTGAATTAGCAAAAAGGGATGAAAAATTCAAGCTCACATGAACACGATCCGGTTATTGAGGGCTCAAATTGCCCAATTGAAGTCTCCCACGAATGTTGTGATCGACACCCATAAGCCAATGTCTGCAGATTCTCATAACTTTCAACTTCAAAACAGAATAAGCTTACTTAGACATGAAAATGATTGTTTTCAAGCTGAAAATTCTAAAGTTAAAAAACATTACAAAGAGTTATATGATTCCATTAATATCACTCATGATAAAACCAATGAAAAGATAACCTCTTTGCTTAATGAAATTGAGAATCTAAAGACAAAGGTGAAAGGGAAAATGCCGGTTATTGGATGTGACAATATCAATTTGATGGTCTGTGAATGTAAAAAATATGCGTGTGAGGCTGTTTTTATCCCTCTTCCCCTTAAGAACAATGAGATAGTCCATAGTGATTACCTTAGACATCTTAAGAACTGCTTTGACATGACCCTTGAGACCATTGAAGAAGATAGAATGGTGAGACCATCTGATAACGCCCTATCTGATATTTGCTTTCTCACCAAATGGTCACAAGCGTTGTTAGAATATGCCATAGGTACATGTCCCAAGATTCCCAACATGCGTGATATAAATGGCACATCCTCATCTAGGAATTTGAAAAAGCATGTTACCTTTGATATAACTTTGGCTAGTTCTGATCATAGCACATCACCACCTAGAAACCTAACAACTATGCAACAATCTAATGTTCCCTTCGTCAATTCTACAGGAGTAATCAATATCACTAAAGCTAGCTGGTCAAAGCCTAAAGGCAATACAAGGAATGATAGGACTTCGCCTGCTAAGAGTGATCAAGGGAAGAAAGTAGAAAACCACCTTAGGAACAATAAGATTGATTTGAGTAAAAAGAATCGTGTTGATTCTAGTATTTGCGTTAAGCGTACTGTAATTAATTCGAATTCTAATGCTACTTGTAAGACTTGTAATGGTTGTTTAATTTCTGGTAATCATGATGAATGTGTTGTGACATTTTTGAATTCTTCTTATAAATCCTTAGTTAAGTTTGCTAAGACACACAAACTGGAAAACCATACTTGGAAAGCAACAGGAAATTTTTTTACCAATGTAGGATATTAGTGGAAACCTACTGGAAGAAAGTTCACTCTAGGAAGCCAGTGCCCATTGACAAAATGCTCGATCCTAAGTCTTTAGCGGTTAAGAAATGGAAGGCAACTGGTAGAAAATTCCCTTTAGTGACTCAATGCCTTGATATTAAGTTAGTAGCTTCCACTAGTATCGATTCATCTGTGAGAGCCAATGAAAATACTAATCTTGCATCTCTTAAGTATGCGTGTGCTAACCTATTGGATCCCAATTACACTTGGGGATCCATGTTTTTCAGTTATCCATATCTGTCTGGTTTCAAATGCAGGTCGTAAAAATCGTCATGTGGTATTTGGACTCAGGCTGCTCAAAACATATGACTATGGGGATCGCTCTCGACTCAGAAATTTCGTGAAAAAGTTTATCAGGACAGTTAGATTCGGAAACGACCACTTTGGAGCTATTAAGGGGTATGGTGATTATGTGTTTGGTGACAGCGTGATTTCTAGAGTTTACTATGTGGAAGGACTTGGGCACAACCTATTCTCTGTTGGATAATTTTGTGATTTTGATCTCGAAGTGGCCTTCAGAAAACACACATGTTTTGTTAGAGAATTGGATGGAGTTGATCTTCTTAAGGGAAGTCGTGGTACCAATTTGTATACTATCTCTATCGAAGACATGATGCGGTTCTCTCCTATTTGCTTGCTCTCTAAGGCCTTAAAGAACAAATCATTGTTATGGCACCGTCGTTTGAACCATTTAAACTTCGGCACCATTAATGAACTTTCTCGCAAAGATCTTGTTCAGGGAATGCCCAGATTGAAGTATGAAAAAGATCATCTTTGCTCAGCATGTCAATTGGGTAAAATCAAGAAACACACTCACAAACCAAAACCCACCAACTCCAACACTGAAGTGCTCTATACCCTTCACATGGATCTGTGCGGACCCATGAGATCTGTGCGGACCCATGAGAGTGCAAAGCTTCAATGGGAAAAGATATATTCTTGTTATTGTGGATGATTACTCACGATTTACATGGGTGAAGTTTTTAAGATCCAAGGATGAAACTCCCGATATCATCATCAAAATCATCAAGCAGTTGCAAGTAAGGCTCAACAAAACCGTTAGAATCATTCGCACTGACAATGGATCTGAGTTTGTTAACCAACAACTCTCTCAATTTTATGAAAGTATCGGCATAAGTCATCAAAAGAGTATCCCTCGAACTCCTCAACAAAATGGAGTTGTTGAAAGACGGAATCGTACACTTGTTGAAGCTGCTCGCACTATGCTGATATTCTCTAAGACACCAATGTTTCTATGGGCTGAAGCTATAGCCACTGCATGTTACACTCAAAATCGGTCATTGATACATCCTCTCCACAACAAGACACCTTATGAGCTGGTGCATCTCAAAAAGCCCGATCTCTCCTTTCTCCATGTGTTTGGTGCCCTGTGCTATCCAACTAACGATAGTGAAGACTTAGGGAAACTAAAAGCTAAGGCTGATATTGGAGTGTTCGTTGGTTATGCGCCAGATCGAAAAGGGTACCGAATCTACAACAAAAGAACCCGACAGATCATGGAAACAATCCATGTCATGTTTGATGAGTTGACAGAGCATACGACTTCAGGACACACTAGTTTTGGACCCTCACCAAATCTTTTATCTCCTGGACCAATTAGTTCAGGACTTGTACAGCATCCCAAACCTGTCACTCCTTATGTTCCTCCTACTTGTGAAGAATTGAAGAAGTTATTTGACCCCATGTTTGATGAGTACTTCGAATCGCAGCTACCTCAAGTTCTTGAACAACAGGCTGCGGAACCTAATGATATGGTTGTAGAGGCTCCTCATGTCACTAATAGTCCATCCACTTCCATTTCACTTGATCAAGATGCTCCAGAATCTAGCAACTCACAACATGAGTCAAATTCACTACCATCTTCTGAACGTCAAGAAGTGACAGCAGATAACTCATGTGAAGTAAATCCTTTTGCTCCATGATGAGTGCTCAAACACTCATCATTTTTGGTCAATCTGATCTGCAAAAACATTTAAAAACACTAAAAAAGGCATCAAAATACTGAAAATATTCCAAAATTGTGTTTTATATGTTTCAGATGCAAAATGAGTAAAAACAGATGAAAAACGTACAAAGTTTGCATAATTGGCAGTTTCAGTGCCCCAACTTTCAAAAATTGGCAAAAATAGTCCATGAGTACTTGTTTTGAAAGAAAAGTTAACACAAGTCCTTTAAAAGTAAAATGTTATCAAAAATGATCATTGTGTAAAAAGTTTGAGGAAATTACAAATTTGGTCCCTCAACTTTGAGTTTTGGCAATTTTGGCCCCCGGGAATTTGAAATTGGAAAATGTTCAATAGTGGTCTGTGGTATAGAAAACTTGGCATGTTTTATCCTTGTAATACTTTGGCAGGTTGGCAGTTTCAACCCCTCAAAATTCTGAAAATTACAATATTGGTCCTTGTGTTATTTGCTACTACAACTTAATGGACCTTTTGATATTATCATTACCCAAAGCAAAGCCCACCCAACTAACAAAACCAATTCACCCCTTACCCTTCCCTGTGGCCCAACTCATCTTCAAAAGCCTACATCCACAAATGAAACCCACAACCTGGTTTTATTAATAACCAGGGTCAACCCCCCTTTTTGACCCATCCTCCACTTCATCTTCCCTCCCACACACGTGATACCTGCCCTAGCCTACAACACCCTGCACCAACTTCATCATCACTTCTACACCCTTCCACTCCAATCATCATCACCCTTATTCCCCTTCCAAACACAACACAACAAAGTGCAATTAATACCCTCCCCCTATCCCATACTAATAGTCAAATTGGCAAGTAACCTATGTTCCCGCCAAAATCAATGAAGGGTCAGGATCATCCTATCCTCATCCAATGGTCCAGAAAGAGAGGTGGGAAAGCACAAGGAGCAGGAGAGATGGAACCCTAGTATTTATTTTTTTAGTATAAATAGCTCAATTGTAAGCCTTAAAAGGCAGTAGGTAAATTAAGGTAGAAATAGTTGTAGTTTAATTTTAAAGTATTGTGAAGCTCTCAATCTCAGTTTGTACCTTTTTAAATTTCAATAAAAGTCTGAACTTGTTTACCTGTTACTGTTGCATCCCTTTGTTTTGAGCTGCTTATTTATTCTGCTTATCATATCTGCTTATTGGTGCTAGTTTAGTATGTTTGCTGTAGGAAGTATTTAGTTTTACATAGCTTATTTTAGATTTTAATAATCACTTGTGTTTGTTTAGCTTCTAGTAGTCCTCATAGCTTATCTATCAAAGTTGTTTCAGGTTATTGGCTTAAATAAGCTTAAAACATCAAAATCATAAAAACAGTTAAGCCTAATGGGGTGTTTGGTTCAGGTTTACTTTTTTAGTCAAAGTTGTTATAGGCCTTTTAGATAATTTAGGTTTATCATAATCCAGTTTAGCTAGCTGTTTTAAGTTAAAATGTGGTAGTTTTAAATAGTGTTTAAGCTTTTGAATTTATATTCAAGATTTTAATGCTTAATCTCATTTGGGACTGTCACCAATTAAAAATCATGGTAAATGGTCAAATTTAGATTGGTAAACTGTTTCAATAGAGTAACTTAGGTGATGTTTACAAGTTTGAGTTAGGATAAAGTAATGGTTTAAACATTTGGTCATCACTTCACTTCTGTGTCATTAACACCAAACTGCCTTTCATTGACTTTTAGAATTTAGGAGCTTCAGGAAGTTCTTGTTAGCTTACATTAGTTCTTTATCACATGCCACTACTTCTGATTCTAAGCCATTAGGTACCATCTCCCTAGTTAACCATTCTCTTTTGTTCACTGCTACACATAAGTCCATATGCATCCCTTTTGATTTCAAACTCATTAAGGTTCAAGTAGATGTAGGATTGGATTTCTGCTTTCATTATTAGTTGATAGCATAGCTTTCATTAGTTTTAGCTCTCCTAGGTTTATTATAGCTTGCTGTTAGCTTAAATTCATGCCTAATACACCCCTGCCTATTTAGGCCTGCATAACAGTCACCATCAGGTCCCAATCAGGCCTTGGGGTTGTATTTTTCACTCCTTCTATTGTGACCCATTTGCCATAGAAACTAATATGTACCATATTTAGCAGCTTGTCTTTTGCCCGCTCTTTTTATTTTATTTTTATGATTTTTGTTACCTACTTTTTTTTAACCACCAAGTAATCCCTTTTAGCTGTTTTTACAAAGTGTACAAAGTTTTCATTAGTTGTTTTTCTGTCAGAGTTCACTGGTTAATTCCTTAGCTTAGTTGTTGTTCAAAATACTCGATATTGCTTTTATAGGTAATGCTCTAGATTTAGTTCATCTGTTTAAACTTTATGTAGGATCTGTTTATCATCTAATAGCTTAACTTAATGCTTTAAATATCATTCCAGGCCTGCACTTTCAACAGGTCCAAACCACCCCTTTTTATCTTGGATTTCAGTAGGATAGAATAGGATTTAGGATTTGTAGTTGCTTTTACTAGCTTTGAGTAGTATAAAGTTTATGATGTTGAGATTATTTTGCACTTTCCAGCTTATTTCTTTGCTAATTTTTGGCCAAAAAAACACCTGTTAGGACCTGCTGTGAATCAGACCTGCCCCATTTGTAGCCCCCTTTGTTTTGACTTTTAGTTCCTAAGTTACTAGCTCAACTCCAACCCAAAACTTGGTTTACATGTTCTCTTACGGGTAGTCTTTAGGTGTATAGTTTTTTTTTGCCATTAGTCATTGTAGGTTAGCTTGTAGACTAGCGTAAAAGTAGGCCCTCTGTCCCAATAAAGCTTATTTAATCTCAATTTTTAGCTTTCAATTCTTTTTCAAAACCCTTAATTCTTGTTTCTTTTTAATATTTTCTAGCTTGTCTTTACATTTCAAAAGCCCTTTTGTCCTTAATTTTCCATTTACTAGATTAAATCTTTGCTCAAATCCACCAATTTGACCCACTTTCATAATTGTTGCATCAGTTAACCTGTCCCTTTTCGCTATCATAAATACGGTAGCTGTAGGTATTTTGGGGGATTGAATTTTGGTTTTGCAGTCAGCTAGTAGTATATAGTTTAGGTGTTTGAGCTTATTTTTCAGTTGGGAATTTATTTGGATAGTCAAATTGAGCCTGCAACATATCCCCCCATGCACCAAAGTTTTTGGCCTACTGCCCTGTTTTGCAATGGTCATTTCTTGCTCATTTGTTGCACTTGTTTCTTAAATTTGGGTGTTTTGAGAAGCCTAGTGTACTGACTTGTTAGCTCTTTTCTTTGTTTGATCCTAAGTGCTTGTGTACTAGCTTAATTTTAGCCCCCCCCCCCCCCCCCCCAAGTAGCCCAGTTGCACCCCATTGTTGCTGCTACATCAGTAGCAGCTGAGCTTGTTGAATTTGTTTCTTTTTACTTGAATCTTGATTTGTGATTGATGACACTAGTTGTTTGTAATTGTTTGAGGTTGTGTTTGTTGGCTTGTACATTTGTCTTAGCTTATGTGATCAATGGGATAGCTTTTAGCTTTTGCAAAAAAGAAAAAAAATCACTTGTAACATAACTCACCTAACAGTTGAGGATTAGTGGGTTTTGTTTGATCTTTGCAATCTTAGCTGTTTAATTGTTGTTATTAGTTGATTACGTGAAGTTGTGTTAGTTTATGTTAGTGCTAGCTTTTGGCTTTTGCTCATTTAATGGCTGCTAAATCTCAAAAAGCTCATTTTGGCTTATAAACATCAAACATCCCAACTGTTGCAATTTTTGCCATTTAAACTGCTTATTCTTTAGTTTTCATAAGAAGTTGTAGTTAAGTAAATTGATTATTTTAATGTGTTAAATTAGTTTGTTGAAAGAAAAACTGAACAAAAATATTTGCAAAAAAGTGGATCTCATGGGATTCGAACCTGGGACATTCCTCTCACACCACACAGACACAAGCACACATGCACAACCAACTGCCCTAGGGTCTTTTTCAAGTTGTATCCTTCATTTTTTATTTATATAGTAATTTTAGTTTATTAAGCTTAGTTTACTTATTTGCTTATTGTACTGCTTATTAATAAGCATTAGGACCTTTTCTTATTTTTCTTAGCTCACTGTTAGTATAAAGTAATTTTAGAAAAAGTTTCGTAATTTTCATAATTAGTTTAATATTTTTAATAATTAATTTTAGTTTATTTAGTAATTAATTAATAATAAATAATTAAAAAGTCAAAAAAATAATTTTCTTTTTTCTAAAATTTTCTTTTATCATTAGGTTAGTAAAAATATAATTTTCATGTCCGTAGGGTTAGCGTAGCTCAAAATTCACTTTTTATTTTGCGCGTTGACGTTATTTTTAACATAAACGCGCGTTTTTAATTTTTAATACGTTCTAGGGTAATGTAACTTTTCATTTTAGTTAATTTAGTTTAATTAAGTTGTTTTCACTTATATTTCCTTAGCGTAATCACTCAAACCCCTTTTCTGTCCAAATTCACCCGATCACAAACCCGTTTTGATTACCATCACACCTCGTCGGGACATAACGACCCGGGAATACACTGTACTCCTTGGTTAGTTGGTTTTAGACGTTTGACTTAGTTGACCATCACCTGGTCAATTTAGTTGACCGTTTAAGACCAATCACTCCACCTGAAAAAGAACCATTTGTTAATGTTTTCGCTCCTGAATCCTCCATCGAAGCATCATCATCAGGAGAATCAAATACTACTATGTCGGTTCACTACCATCAACCTCATGAACACCTCAGAAAATGGACCAATGATCACCCAATTGATAACATCATTGGAAATCCCTCACGACCGGTGTCCACCAGAAAACAGCTTGCTACCGATGCCCTGTGGTGCTTCTTCAATTCCATTCTATCCAAAATCGAACCAAAAGATTTTAGGGATGCGTTAACAAAAGAATGCTGGTTCACAGCAATGCAAGAAGAAACTCATGAGTTTGATAGACTTGATGTATGGGAATTAGTGCCACCACCTGAATGTGCAATGATCATCGCTCTCAAGTGGATCTTCAAAGTAAAGCTTGATGAGCATGGTGATGTCCTGAAGAACAAAGCTCGGCTAGTTACAAAAGGATACAGTCAACAAGAAGGTATAGACTTTGAAGAATCGTTTGCACCAGTTGCTCGTATCGAGGCCATTAGAATCTTCCTTGCCAATGCAGCTAGCAGTAACATGATTGTTTATCAAATGGATGTTAAGACTGCCTTCCTGAATGGAGATTTGAAAGAAGTAGTCTATGTTACTCAACCTAAAGGATTCGTGGATCCTGAACGACCAAATCATGTTTATCGTTTGAAGAAAGCACTATATGGCCTAAAACAAGCTCCTAGAGCTTGGTACGATACATTGTCCAAATTTCTTCTTGCAAACCGATTCACCAAGGGTGTTGTTGATCCTACCTTGTTCACTAGGAAGACTGGAAACCATTTGCTTCATGTTCAAATTTATGTAGATGATATCATCTTTGCATCGTCCGATTCCAATGAATGTGACCGATTTGCAAGAGAAATGAGTTCCAAGTTCCAAATGTCTATGATGGGTCAAATGTCATTTTTCTTGGGATTATAAATCTCACAAAATCCAAGCGTCATCTTCATTAATCAAGCCAAATATGCTAATGACATTTTGAAAAAATTTGGCTTTGATTCATGTGACACAGTTGACACTCTAATGGTTGAAAGATCCAAACTTGATGACGATCCATCAGGCTTACCTGTTGATAAAAACCAAATACAGAAGCATGATTGGATCCCTCATGTATCTCACAGCAAGCAGGCCAGATCTTCTATTTGCAGTCTGTATGTGTGCTCGGTATCAATCCAAGCCTACCAAAAAGCACTTGGAAGCTGTCAAGAGAATTTTTAGGTATCTTCAAGGGACCATCCACATGGGTCTCTGGTGCCCTAAGGACAATGCAATGGCTCTTACGGCCTACTCTGATGCTGACCACGAGGGGTGTCAAGATACTTGTAGAACTACGTCTGGAGGTGCTCAATTTTTGGGTGAGAAACTTGTAAGCTGGTCATCTAAGAAGTAAATGTGCACTTCAATATCATCCACAGAGGCTGAATACATCACCATGTCCTCTTGTTGTGCTCAAATTTTATGGATGAGATCTCAATTATCAGACTATGGGTTTAAGTTCAACAAAATCCCTATGTACTGTGATAACAAAAGTGCCATTGCTTTGTGCTGCAACAATGTCCAGCACTCCAGATCCAAGCATATTGACATCCATCATCACTTCATCAGAGAACAAGTGGAGAAAGGGGTGGTGGAACTCTACTTTGTGAGGACGGAGTTTCAATTGGCTGATATTTTTACAAAGGCTCTCTCTCGCGAAAGATTTCTGTTTATTCTTGCACGACTTGGAATGAAGAGCCTCACTCCAGAAACTCTTAAGTGTCTTCAAGAAGAGAGTGAGGAGTGAAGGATTGGTTTCCCATATCCTTTGTACATAGCTTAACAAATATAAAAATATTAAACTTAAAAAAAAAAATCTGAAAAATCATTAAAATCCAAAAATATTTCTCTCTCGACATGTCTCTTGTGTAATCAATATTATGTACGTTTCTAGAAATGTCATTTAATAATGACACGGAATCATACATATGCTTGAGCAAGAGTTTTTCGGTTTCAAATAAAGTTTTTTTCTAAAACATGTCGTTTCTCAAAATATTCTTCAAAAATATGGCTTGCAGTCATTTCAGGCTGTAGCCCGGACTTTAAAAATATGGCTTTCTATTACTTCAGATAGCAACCCGTTTTTCAAAATGGGGAAAACACGTCACCATAAAGACGGTTGTTCCTTTTACCGGGTGAAGTTCACCTGGGCATGGATTACTTTATATCCATGTTTCATCGATCTGATGTACGCTTCAGTGCATCATTTCTTGACAAAGAAGAGAAATCTTCTTTTTATCGCCAATACTTTCCCTTCTATGATTTTTCCGGAAAGTACTTGTGCAAAACTTGGTGGTACCATGAGATTTTGTTTTTAAATCAATTGAACTCAAATTTTGATAAAATTTTTCACTCAATCAATGACATCACTTATTTAAGTTTTAACATCCACCACTGATTGAGGGGGAGAGTGATTTCTCAAAATTTTATGTATCATCAAAACTCTCCACTTTGTACATACTAAGCAACAATGCATTTTGTGATGGTTATGTGTCAGTATGAGAACATTTCAAAGAGTTTTTCGTTAAAACCTTAAATCTTTTGTAAACTCATCAATTCTGACACATAACAACCTCCCTCACAGATTGGGGGAGGGAGCAAGAAAAAGGTTCCTCTTTTATCAGAAAATATTAAAACAAACCGCATTTCTCTCCCAAACGTTTTCTAACTTATTTAAATCAATTGAGATCCAAATCTCGAAAGATTTGAGATTTTTGATCGGGGGAGAGAATGTGATTTAAATGTGAAATCTGATAATATAATGTGATCTTTTGGACTCAATAATATGTTGGAGTATGCTCGTGTCATAATAAATAATTATATGGCTAGACATATGTGAGCCTATGGGGTCACACACTTATACACAGAGACACTATTTTATAGATTGTATTTATTGTATTTACAATATATAAATGACTACGTAACTCGGGATCAATAACGGGCTATTAAATACTAAGTTAGACTTAGTGTTTTTTTTTGGACTAGACCAACAATGGGCAAGCCCATTGTGGGCCCATCATATGGCCGGCCCCTATAGGGGGTGTAGAGGGAGAATGAAAGCTTTTGAAGGGGGCTATGTGTAACTTAGATCATGGGAAGATAAATATTGATTTAGTCTTCCATAATCCCAGAACACAAAAACCACTTTCCAAGTTTATCTCCCTCCTCTCTCTCTCAAAATATACGGCATAAAATACATCCCTCCTAGGGTTTGTATTTTTGATCTCTTCTTGGCTTAATCTATTGTAGATTGTTGCAAGAATTATTGTTACAAGGTTTAGACTAGCATCGGGTGGTGATCGGTGACGTGTAGTGTGTTTCATACATAGAGGTGATCAACCTTATTGATCATTTGGGTTTCTCATTCCATTCATGGGTATTGGTATTGGTGGTGATTCCCAGTGCACGCTACAAAGGTATAAATAATTGTTATTATTACTCTTGATTGATCATATGGCAATATGGATCCGTGTGGGTGATGTTATTCCGCTGCGTTTATTTCATTCTTATATGTTTTATATTCAAACATCTCCTATAGTGGTATCACGAGCCATCATATGTGCCATATGATTATCGGGTATGCATAAAAATGGCTAAAACGGGTGTTTTTTTGATGATTTTTGAAGTCATGGTTAAAACAGCCCTAGGGCTCCAATTTTTTTCTCATAGGACGACCCTTTAGGGGTCTTATGATCTGCACTTTTTGGTCCCATGGCCATTTGTTATGCATACGCTAATTGGTTACTTGTCGGGTACGTGAAAAATGACCTAAAACGCGTGTTTTTGATCGGTTTTTGAAACGGTTTTAATTCAGCCCCTAAGGCCATATTTTCTGTGGTTAAATGGTATTTGGAAGGTCCTAATATCAGTGGGTGTTGACCCTTAAGTCATAGGAAACACGTACCTAACGGGGTTTTAATTCTTGTCAATTAATTTCTTCGTTTTCGTTGGCTAACAATTTAATTCTTGTTATTATTTTGTTTTCCATGGCAAATACATGCATGTTTGTCTATGGAGTTAGCCAACACCATGTTTCATTCATAATTTTATGGTATTATTATGTTTATATGCAAAGCCGATGAAAGCCTAGACCACTTGTGCATTGGATGGTTATGAATGTTGTTTAATTTCGTGTTTTGGGGTTTTGCCATTGTTTCGGCATTTATGTAATTATATTCTTTTGGTTGTAGCCATTGTTTGGGCACTTTTACAGTAGATTAAAAGTAGATTAATTGTATTTTACTTTCAATATAATGTAATCGTGGCTTGGTGGTGAATGGCAACAGAGTTAAAGACGTTTTTGCCGAAAATGACTGCTGGAACACCAGTTAGTAAAACGGAGTTTCCCGGTGATTGGTAAGGTCTTTTTGGCTGAATTTTTTTTTGCAGGTACCCAAGACATGGGCCTACAACTTTCTAGTTTTGAGCTAAGCCCGGGGAAGCCTCCTTCATGGACTTTTGGGCCCTCTAACACAGAAATTCTGGAAGGACAGAAACTACTTTTCATGTGCATCATGGGCTTCCAACTTGCTCTTGATTGTCTTGGAGCAAGTGGGAGTCCTCCGTGTGGTTGTGTGGTTGTCCCTAGTTGACTCTTGGTTCTCGTGATGGCTCACGAGACCAAGCATAGGTTTTTTTTTTATCGGTTGAGGCTTTGCATATTGTGGTTGTGTGTTTGTTTTGCTTTTTATATATCTTGTTTCATATGTAAAATTGCAAATAGTTTTCTATAAAACTTAAAACGAAACACAAACCATTTTCAAAACTAAGTCTTATGATTTAGTTTTACTATGTTTTTGAAACTTAAAATCATTGTTTCTTAAAATAACACCTAAACTTGTTATGTATGTTATTTTATTTATGTATTGTCCAAACTTTATTATCCACGTAGGATTTATATTAGTCATGAAAATGGACAACTTGACACACATAAATTAAAACAATGATTAGACTTAAGTTAAGAAATGTTTTTAACTTGTGCTACGAAGGGTGAATGCATGCTCTTTTCGTACACCTTTTGATTCACATCAAAACTTTTACCCGTCAAAATTTAAGTCACGCCGTCCAATTTTGAGAACACTTGCAATTACTTTTTGCCTATGCGTGGGACCTAGGTTGAATTGTAACCCAAGGTGACTATTATCTATGCGTGGGACCTAGATATATTCTCGCACGTTCTCAAATTGGATGACTTAATCGAGTTAAGCGGTGAGACCTTGACCCGAGGCAAAGATGGGACTAAACATGCCTACATGACACTAGTTGTTTGACGTTAGATGCCATGAGTCCCATAAGGATCTAAGAGTTGCACTTGTAATGCAATTGGTGATCGTCGCCTACCAATTGAATCTACTATTGCTAGCAGATCAACTGATGTGATAGTAGAAGCACAATGTGGATCTTAGCCTTTTACGTAAATTAATTGTTTTAAAATTGTAAACATGGGGTAATTAATTTATAAAAGGATAATTATCGAAAATACTAAATATGAACTTTGAGAATTCAATTAATGAATTAATGCAACACAAATCGTAAACAAAAGTTTGTTCTTTTCTTGTTAAAAGGATCAAACTAAGTCTTCCTTTCCTTGTAAGAAAGAGACTTATTTCTATCCTTTTCCTTATGAGGAAAAGCCATAATAGGAATATTTGAATTATCCTAATTCTAATCAAACTCAAAGCACACATACTCTAGAAATCGTGATGTCTTGTAAAGTCAAAACGGTTAAGTATGTTTACACATCTTATTCTTTCAAGTTCGTTTTATAACCCTAGTTCCGGTTTTGAAACCTTCAAGAAATATAAGATATTTGGATAACTTTAGAACATGTTTTCTATAGCTACCAAACTAATATGAGTTAAAATAATTAGAAAACAGAAATATCAATAAACCGAAAAGTGGTAAAGGCAATTACTAGCATGATTACCTAGCAATGTGTCTTAACCCGATAAACATGGAGGAAATGCATGCCTAATTTTCAAGTTTAAAATGATGGCTAGCCCATCATCTATATATTAGAACTTGATGCTCTTCCTTGAATACCTAAGTACATGTTACTAGTCTAGTATCCAATCATCATTCACTCTCCACTGGTGATGTAGCACTTTTAATGTTGTCTAATCCAGTGGGAGCTAAATGATTGTATTACTGGTGACGAAACACATGTAATGTTCTCTAATCCAGTGGGAGTTGTAAGCTCTATTAACTTACAAGTTGCCCATCTTATTTCTAGATTGTCTTGAAATAATACATTACTTTCCACATATGAAGCATCATAGTTTTTATGAGAACCATTGCATGAATTTTATTAGATAACTTGTCGCGTTCCTGATGTTGCTTCCTGAAATGTTATCAATAAAATTGTTACGCATGATTCATTATAAAAGCGATAAAGTTCTACATATCTATATTTTGACATTGTCATATTTGCTTGCATAATGTTGTGCCATGCACAAGTGGGAGAAATCTTAATTGTGTGCAAGGTACAACATATAACAATATGACTAATGGTTTTTCTTGACTGCAAGATAAGAAAAATAAGGTTCTACTAGGACTTATACACATAAAATGTATGTTGCCCTAATTAGAAAAAAAAATGTCAAGATAACATGAAAAGCTACTTCAACATATTTGCTGAATTGTTTAGTAAATATGATTATGTCTTCTTGTAAATTCATAATCATGAAGTATGTAATTAACTTGAAATTACTATTGAGGCCAATTATTGGCACTCATAATTACTTTAGTTGAATATGTTTAGGTCTCTTGTAAAGACATAAACATCAATTCCGTTAATTGTTGAAAGACTTATAACGTAAAGTAAAGACGTTAATTTGTTATGTCTTCTTGTTAAAGACATGTACACTTACGACGTATAATAAAATATTTAATGTTTATGTTTCTAGTTAAAACATACACATGAAGTCATTGACTTGGACAAAGATTTTAAATATAAAGTATGCAGTAGGCTAAAAATACTATTGATGCCATCTGGTATGACTTGATTGGCAGATACGTAAGCCAAAGAGTATAAGTTCATCTAATGAGTTGTGTGATAGTCTCACAACATCTATCCACGTGGAATACCAAAACTTTATGGTATGTCCATCATGGATATTGTTTGATCTTTGATGACTTAAACTCTTTTACCTCAAAAGCAATCAAGGTTAGAAAATTGGATGTGCCATGCGTACACCCAATATGGTTCCAACCCAGAAGGAATTTAAGACACCATTGTATTATGGAATGGGATGAATCCCATTATGTCTTGATTGAAGTTCTGAATTTGTTAAATACCTAAGAGTAAGTAATTAACATACTAGAATCAAGAACTAACGATGTATTTTGGATGTCCCACTTGAAAACAATTTATTGTTATCAAGATGCAGAGTACTTGGAGATTAGTCTCCACTTACAAAAGCAAGTGGGAGCACCTTTAGATCTTGAAGTCATTCAAGAGCTAAATACACAACCTTCTGAGTACACTTGCTAATGTCATTCTAAGGTTGAACATATATATGTTAAACCATAGATTGATATCTCTCATTCATAAATCCGCAAGGATACCCCTAACACCTGAATGATATATTTTATATCAATGTTAAGGGACATAAGTTGGAGGATCATAGTGAACCTGCTAACTAAAGAGATGCATTATCAGATCTTGAATCTGATGAATAGCTCAAAACTATGAATGATAAGATGCAGTCCTTGAAAGATAATCACTCATGGAGCTTGATTGATCTCTTACCAAATCAGTTAGACTGTGAGGTTTAAAATGAGTTTCTTGAACTAGAAGACTCACAAGGACAAACTTGTACACTCATTTAACGCATGCGTAGTAGAAGGAGTTTACTCGTACTCAAGAAATTGATTATGATTAAATCTTCCTACCTGCAAACATTAAATGTATAAAGATGATTAATTGTCATACTTTTTTTCATGTAAATGAAATATGACAATAGGATTTCAAAACACCTTTGATTACTTTTGCGAGGACGATGAGTAATCAAAAGGGTTTATGAATCTATATAATCTTTATTATGTATACAAGACATAAGAATCCAGGTGTGGATTAGATCATGCATCTAGGAGCAGAGATCTTACTTTAATCATTAATTTGATTTTGATTAAATAAGATTACTCCTGAGAACTCAGAGTGCAAGTAGGATAAATGAATTTATTTTCTTAAATCTCATATGTTGTTAACATATAAGAAACAGTATTCCATCTAAGCTAGACTTTAATCCTTAGCCTGGAATGAAGTTTCTCTTAAGGAATTTAGAAAATAAAACATACAACCTTGTTGCATGTGTTTATTAGAATAAACATAAGCGGTTAATAATCTAAATACAATATGACATGTCATTGAGGGGAGTCTCAATGATCAATCTTACATGATGAGATTGAATGCATGAATGGAAACCTTAAGTTTAACTAAAGGATTCATTATGTAAGTCACATTATGTATTGGATTATTTATATCATTTGCATGAATGCAAGATGAGTTGATAACAACAACTATCTAAGTGAAAGTCGTTAGATAATTGTTAAACGAACAACCTAATGGACCTGCAAAGAACCAAAGATTTGTTCAAAACGTTTACGGATATTTGAGGAGCTCTGTTATATTTTCATTCATTGATGCTTATATAACTGAGATGATGCTCAACCCTAGTCGTAGTAGGATGACATCATGAATGATGACACCTCTAACTAGAAGTGCTCAATTGAGAGCATTAATGCATTATACATTAAAAGAATAAGAATACTTTACAGTTTGGGAAACTATTATAATGACTGTCTAAAGTAGGTGTTTTGCTAGCTTCAAACACACTATGGAATGTATTGTTGCAATACTCGTATTGTACTTGATTGCACACATACAAAAGGACAATCATCATTCAAAACATTTTTGAATTTTGAAACAAGTATTCTCAAAGTTTACTCAGATGACTACTTGTTGTCTTGTACAACAAAATTGATCATGGTGGAAACATCGGATTCCGATCTATATGTAGTCTTGTGCATATCTGTTTTTAGTATTTGGATAATGGAACTGTAAGCAGTCGTATTATATAATGAATTGATATACCGGGTATTATCGTCTTCATTTATACTACTGTGTTCTATATTTGCATGTTTAATCCATGAATAATTTATTTATTCTAAAATTGTCCATTGCCAGTTGACTATACGGGAGTATCATCGAATTAAGGCAAATGTGAGCGTGTTGGTGATTTATTTGCCAAACTCATATGTTGTTCATTGTGATGAACATTGGACTGACCCAACCTTCGAGAATTCACTGCATGGATCGGCGTCAATAGTGAATCTCGCAAATGGTTATGTCTCTTATCCTTAGACTTGAGATGCAAGTAGGTCTTGCATGTGCGGAATTTTATTCTTTGATATGGTTAAACGCTGTCCTGAATAAGGTAGTTATAAAAACCATTTTCAGGAGTGATTTGAAACACATGAATGACACGTGCAGTCAAAATAGGATTTGTTCCTCCACATGTCATGGAGTTAGATACTATTGGGCCCCTCGATGAATTGAATGGATGTTTGTATGGCCATACCCAAATGAGATTAAGATGAATCTTAATTCACTTGGTAATCTTGTTCAATATCTAGATCGAGAAACAGAATAGTTGAACAAATGGAATGACTTTGATCCATGTCTAGTGTTCAACATAGTATCTGTAACAAAAGGATGGATGATATATAAACCATTTAAATGTGAAGTTTTGAGAAACTACCCTCACATATTTCTAGGAGCATTGGCGTGTTACTAGACGCTAACCTTTGCTTGTATAATTACTTGATTATTATGACGTCGCAAGTGGGAGCTGTTGGAGTATGCTCGTGTCATAATAAATAATTATATGGCTAGACATATGTGAGCCTATGGGGTCACACACTTATACACAGAGACACTATTTTATAGATTGTATTTATTGTATTTACAATATATAAATGACTACGTAACTCGGGATCAATAACGGGCTATTAAATACTAAGTTAGACTTAGTGTTTTTTTTTGGACTAGACCAACAATGGGCAAGCCCATTGTGGGCCCATCATATGGCCGGCCCCTATAGGGGGTGTAGAGGGAGAATGAAAGCTTTTGAAGGGGGCTATGTGTAACTTAGATCATGGGAAGATAAATATTGATTTAGTCTTCCATAATCCCAGAACACAAAAACCACTTTCCAATTTTATCTCCCTCCTCTCTCTCTCAAAATATACGGCATAAAATACATCCCTCCTAGGGTTTGTATTTTTGATCTCTTCTTGGCTTAATCTATTGTAGATTGTTGCAAGAATTATTGTTACAAGGTTTAGACTAGCATCGGGTGGTGATCGGTGACGTGTAGTGTGTTTCATACATAGAGGTGATCAACCTTATTGATCATTTGGGTTTCTCATTCCATTCATGGGTATTGGTATTGGTGGTGATTCCCAGTGCACGCTACAAAGGTATAAATAATTGTTATTATTACTCTTGATTGATCATATGGCAATATGGATCCGTGTGGGTGATGTTATTCCGCTGCGTTTATTTCATTCTTATATGTTTTATATTCAAACATCTCCTATATAATAGGCTCCCACATATGTGCTAAACTATTTCAAATATCAATGCACATATTGAGGGGGAGCAAAAGGCGTTTGTGGAATTAATATCTAAGACCGACCATTTATCTTTATGCATGGAGTTATAAGGATGGTTAAGGTTAGGTATGAGTTCCCATGATCCACCAGAACCGGAAGGATCTTCCCAGGAACAATCCATAGATAGATTAGAAGTCCTTAGGAATGATTGAAAAAAGGAGTAAAGTGAGAAAGGGAAGAGTGCGGACTGAGATAGAGCTAGGACTGGAACAAACCCAACAAGGTTCTAGTGATGAAGTCTCGGTAAGCACTGAAGGGGTTGAAGAATGAAAAAGAAGTTAAATGAGAAAGGGTGAAAAGAAATAGCCCTCCATATATTCAACCTTAGGGCAGAAACCGGGTTCAATTCATAAGCTACTGGCGGTTACTAAGATAACACCGGTATTGAAGACAAGATGTCATGGACCCAGTGACGCACTGCACTAAACTTCCCAACCACTCAAGTTCTCTTAAAAGAACTTGTTTCATTCTCACGGGGAACCCTGTGCAATGTATCGACCGCTCATTGCGAGCCAAGTTGGTACCTAAAATAGGAGACGCCTCCCTAGTCTCCAGGAGCGGATCAAAACGCACTATTGAGTCTAGAGCCATGAGATCATCCATAAATCTCAATAGGACACACTTCCAAATATGCTTATTGTTTCACACAATGTGGAAAGTAAGATAAAATATTTAGAGTCCTACGCATTATCCTTGTGGTATTGCTAGAACATCCGAGTGATATGAAAATATTCACAATGACGATGGAAATCCTTCTAGAGCGAACATCTCTCAAGCTCTTGGTAGGTGACATGTGAGATCCATCTTGGATCAATGATCAAGTGACAACTGGAAAGCAACAATGGTGCGATTCAACATTGAATCAAACTTGTTCCAGGATATGGATTGACGGATACTTTTGCAAAAACCTTTCAATGTGCTCACAAACTAATTTTCGAGCACATTGATTGTGTATAATCTTTCAAACAAAATTATTTTTGATGGAAATGTGATTCAAAGTTTAAAACTCTCGTCGTGTCTCAAAAATGTCTTTATTTGACACGCGAGTGATTTCTATAAATCAATTTCTCATCAATCAGTGAATACCAATTCACTGATTCACTCTATCGTGCTGTCTGCTTTGAGACGTTCCGGTATGAGAACATGCTTAGTATGAAGATTCCTAAGTGTATTCTTAGGAAGATTCATTACTACAAGCTGGAAATTCCTGTCAAGGAGAGGCTTCTTTAACAGAGATTCTACCTGATCACAGGTCGGTTTTTACAAAACCGGAGGGTAGTCTGTCCTCGCAGAATGAATGACAAAGCCATATTCGTTCTCTATCTTTATTGCTAACTATCTTATTTCAGGGACACATAAATATGGCGTTGATGGTTCCTAATTCCAGCTGAATCGTGTCAATCCATACCTCATGCTCACACATCCTCCTCACTATCAATGGTGATCATGAAAGATGAGAGACTCCCTGCACTGAATGTTGAGAGAATACCAACAACGCTTCTGCAACTCTGATGAAAAGTCTCCTAATACAGAAGGGAGTAAGCATGACGGTCCTAATGTCACTACATCACATGAAGGCAATACGACTAAGGATGAGCTTGGAGATTTACTATGGCTGATGATCTCAAAGAAGCTCAAAGATCACACAACTCAAAGGAACTCAAATCACAAGTTCATTGCTTGATGTACAAAGTGAGCACAAAGTGAAGAATCAGAACCTACGAGCTACAAAGTCTAAAGAATGCTTGAAGATGAATGAGCTTAATTTCCAAAGGTTACCTCGCTTAGGGGGAGATTGTTAGGAATACAAATATTCGTATAAAAGACTCGATCACCTAAATGTTGTAATAGCATTAAGTTAGCTCGTAGTTAGTTTATTATTTAGTTAGAATTAGGTTAAGTAACATCATGGAAGAAGGACGGGTCTTTACCCACTGTATGCCTAATCCACAGCCCGGGTGTGGGCGTTTTTATTTGTTGTATAAATACCCCTCTCCCACCAAGGGAGAGGGAATATTTTCTCTCAAGGTTCCAACTTTCTTTCTTTCCTCTTCCTCTTTCTCACTTAACGCCACCAACACCACCATTTTATCATGTTTGTGACTGAATTAGTATCCTAAAGGTAACCCCTCTGATTCATTTGACATTCTGAGGCCTCCCCTCTGGATTTCACTTGAGGCTATATTTGATTTGATTTGGTCTGATATGGGCACGTGGTTGAAATACTGAATAACCTAAACCTAAACTTAACCTTTTACATGTACTTTACCTTTATCTTTACCATTATACCTTGTATGGCTTCTGATATTTCCTTTGTACCATATCTCTGACTCTGTTATCTATTTCATTTGCTTTTGTTATATATCTATTCACTGGGCTTTTTAAGCTCAGCCTCTTTTCTTTTCTTCCGCGGCAGGTTCTTAAGCTAGGAGCTGGGTTAGCTTTGGGGATTGAGAGCGATGTGTGGACTTACCCTTAGACTTCTTAGCTTGGACATTTGATACTTATCATTTGATTTTGTATTATTTGTGTACTCTTGTTGGTTACTTTCATTGGGGAACTTTTGTATTGATAAGTCATGTTGACTTATTTCTTTTGGTTATGTATGTAAGACTTCCGTTACTTTGTTATTGAATGTTTCTAATTTAACACCATTTATTGTGATACTTTTACCCTTGTCGGGTTGGGATGTTACAATTTATGGTATCAGAGCCAGGTTTTGAAACCCTTAGAGCTTAGGCTATGACCTGTGAGGATTGGGTAGACACTTGGTTTCCTTCTGCATAATTTTCCTTTCGTACTTCATCTTTATTTGTTCTTGCTAATTGTTTTGTTAATCGTTCAGATGGTTAACACTCGCCATAACGGACAGCCCCATGGAGGCCCTGATGAGGAAGTTGAGATCCCTAATTTGGAAACTATGGTTGCTGCTGCTATAGCCAACATGTTACTGGGTCTTAATGCCAATGAGGTGATTTCGCGGATCACTAACGACGTCCGCAATGGAGCGGGCTCTTCTGGAGGTGCTGGTGGTGGTGGTCGACCCACCACTATTCATGGTTGGCTTGAGAGTTTCAGTAAGTTCATGCCCCTGTCGTTCAGTTCGGCTAGCTCTCCTCAGGAGGCAGAGGACTCGATTACACATATGGAGAAAAATTTTGAAGTGTTGGGGTGCGGTGACGAGTTTAAGGCTCGTTTGGCTACCTTTAAGTTAGAAGGTGATGCGCTAAATTGGTGGAAAGCGCACAAGCTGGCTAAAGGTGGGGATGTTTATATGACTACTTGTACATGGGCTGAGTTCTGCAACACTTTCTATAAGCAGTACTTTCCTGACTCTGAGCAACAGCGGTTTGAAAGAGAGTATAACACCATCCATCAGAAGGAGAATGAGAATTCGGGGGAATACATGCAGCGGTTTTTGAGGCTCGCCAGTTTTGTCAGACCTATTGCTAGAGATGCTAGCCGTCAAGCTAAGCATTTTAAATGGGAACTGAAAGGTTGGGTATTGGATCGTCTCCTTAACAGTGAGTTTGCGGATGTGTCGGCTGTCAATGATGCAGCCCGCAATATCAAGATTTTCCATGAGGGTTCTGGCTACAACAAACGTAATCGTGATGGTGACCGAATTCATCCTAGAGCTCAAGGTAATGATAAAAAGTGGTATTCTGGCAGGGGTCATTATTCGAGGGCACAGGTGGACAGGGGTTACGACCAACGGGGTCAGACAGGTAGAAACTCTGATTACAAGCTTTTAGAGGCGAGGGGATAGGATAGCAGGTCCACTGGTAGGAATGGGTATGATCATCAAAATCAGGGTAACACTAACCAGCGTCAACACAGAGATCAGTCGACTCGGGGTTCACAGTTAGGTCGTGCTACAGGTTCTTCGGTTCAGCAGAAGCTTGTTGAGGGTTCACAGTTGGCTTTACCTCATCCTCCGCTTTGTCCTACTTGTGGAAAACCACATCCGGGTCCGTGTCACAGATCTACTGGTGCTTGTTTCAACTGCGGTTCCACCAACCACAGAGTGAAGTATTGCCCGAAGAGAAACCCCTCTGCACTAGTGAACACTATTACTTCGGGTCGTGTTTTTACTACCACACGTGATCAAACAGCTGGCACCTCAGGTACCATTACCGGCATTTTATATTTTAGAGATCTTACTACTTTTGTATTATTTGACACGGGTGCTACACACTCCATTATATCTTTCACATTTGCTAAGAAACTAAAACTTACTCCAACACCATTAACAAATCATGTATCCATGTCAACACCTATGAGAAACCATATAATCATTGATCGCGAAACCATATAATCATTGATCGTGAATTTTTTAATTGTCCTCTACCCTTTGATGATCATGTTCGTCTGGAAAATCTGTTACCTCTTGATATGTTTGATTTTGATATAATCCTGGGCATGGATTGGCTGGCTTTTCATAAGGCTACTATTGACTGCCATGTTAGAAAGGTAATCTTTGGTAATCTGCATCATCCTGAATTTGTCTATCATGGTTCTCGACCTCTCAAATCCGTTAAGATCATTTCGGCTATGAAGGCTCTAACTTTAATCTCCCATGGTTGCCAAGGTTTTCTTGCTTCTGTTAAGGACACATCTTTGGAGGGTCCTAATACTGATAGCCTTCCTATTGTTCGAGATTTTGCTGATGTTTTTCCCGATGAACTTCCTGGTCTTCCTCCGACTAGAGAAGTTGAATTTAGTATTGATTTGGTTCCAGGTGCCAAACCAGTCTCTAAGGCTCCGTACCGTATGGCACATGTTGAATAGAAGGAGTTAAAAATGCAGTTGCAGGAATTGTTGGAGAATGGTTTTATTCGGCCTAGTGTTTCTCCGTGGGGGGCTCCTGTTCTATTTGTGAAGAAGAAGGACGGGAGTATGCGTTTGTGTATTGATTATCGCGAGCTTAATCGTATTACTATCCGTAATCGTTATCCTCTTCCGCGTATTGATGATTTGTTTGATCAACTGCAAGGGGCTAAATTCTTTTCAAAGATTGATCTAAGATCTGGTTATCACCAACTGCGTGTAAAGGAACATGTTAGCCTCGCTATTTTATTAAGATAACGTCACACAAGTGAAATGGACTAGATATGTAGCTAGTAGTAACTTCAGGGACTATTAGTGGTCATTAGGCAAACTTATTATGTAATGAGCCTATAAATACCCCTCATGACTCTCCATGAGGGGTGTGGAAAATCATTAGGTCATTTGTATTTTTTTCATTTAGCTATTAAAGTTCCTTTTATTCTCCACCCTCTCTCTACTTTCTCGCACTAGAAACATGTATTCTTTCATCATGTTTGATCAACCTATACCTCCCAAACCACATAAATCATACATATTTTCGGTCCTACAATTAGCATCAGAGCTATGGTGTTTTTTTTGATGATTTTTGTGGTTCGTATATGTTTGTTTAAGCTATTTTTACCCATTTTTTCGGATCTGGAAAATTTTCTTATCTTTAAAGTGGTAACAGTTTTAAACTTGTGTATCCATATGGTCGAAACAAGTCAAACGGATTTTATTTTAAGTTTTCACATCTGTTTTTTGTGTCCTTTCTATCTAAAAAAAGAAAAAAAAACATGTGTTAACTGCTATAGAGTATATTAGTTTGTGTTTTTTACCTACAGTGAAAAGTGGTCAACAAGGTCGGAAAACTCATCGGAATCTGCAAAAAGACTCGCCGGAATCTGGTCGGAATTTCTTGTATAAGAAATTTTCGAAATATACTATTTTTTGAGAATACTTTTTCGAAATGTACTAGTTGTCGAGAATAGGTTTTCGAAATATACTATTTTTCGAGAATATATATTTTCGAAAATTTTTACTTTTTCGAAAAGCTTGTCTGATTCATGTTCTCGATAAGTGTCAAAGTTTCAAAAATTAAAGATATGCAAAGTTTCGCAAATACAAAATGAAGATGAAGAAGAGATTGTTTGACCATAACCAAATACCATACTCTAACGTTGACCTCAGTTCAGTAACAATCATCAATCAAGATTAAAAGAAAAAACCAATCAAGACTACTGATGGGCAACAGTTAACAGCCATGTCCAAATGAACAAACAACATCAACTCCTACCTCTATGACACCCCTAACGACCCTCACATCACTCCCCAACTCTCACAATCAATTCAAGACTTGTACTAAATGATAATTATATTGATCTCAGTTCATCATTTCGTGGTACTCAAAGTTACGTCAAGACCAGAGGTCAATCAAACACGAAATAAAACACATCATCGATCTATATTTGTGAAGCTTAGCTTCATTTATTATACGAAAGAACAGATAAGAAAGATAACAATTATGCTATCTTCTTTTTCTTTGTTCGATCAAGACCAGCATCAAAAACGAAAATAACATATCTCGAACCTACCCGTGATCCTCCAAAGGATCGTAAAGATGACAACCATACAGTTGTAGTCTTCAATCTCTTCGAAGTTAAATGAATATTTCAAGATGAATGGGGAACGGGGTTTATTATTCAGATTATATGAAGATGAGATTTAAGATTGATGCATTTGGTGATGCTTATTGAGATGAGATTTGAGTTGGGAATTTTTTTTTGTAACTGATTTTGGAGAGAAACAAGAGGAGGGGGCGGACATATTTGAGAATATGTAATTAGGTTTAGGTCAAGTGTGTTGTTTGAGTTGTTATAACACACATTGTGTATGGATCGGTTTATTGCTTTCATTTGTATACATTGGACCCAGGTATTTCATTCAAACATTGGGTTATTGGATTCATGGACTGGATCGTGCATTGGGCTGCCAATTGCTTATCTGATTTTGGCTGGACTATTTCTTTTTGGTGGGCTACATATAAGGGTTTCTGAGCTGATTTTTTTGAGATATAATTATTGGTATAACACTTGGATTATAGGTATTTTGGATTATATATATTCACGGGGATACATAATTTCACGGCTCGCATTGTTAATTTGATCAAAATGACTACGGGTTTATTGTACGGTATTATTGATTTGATTTTGAAGTGGCATTTCACAAAGTGTACTTATTTATCTCAAAGTCTAGGGGTGGTTGGATGCACGACTTTTGAAGATAACTTGTCTGCACAAATTAAAAAATTCAGTCTTGATAATCTAGTTATGAGTGATGTAAGGAGTTACGTTGTAGTGCTCACAGTATAGCTATCACTTAAAGGAGTTACGTTGTAGTACTTAGTGTCACACGAAGTAGTGGATTGTTCAAGTGGCGAATATTTCGTGCAACCTCATACTTAAAGGAGTTACATTGTAGTGCTCAGTATAGGTATTAAGTCACATCTATCGTACAAGCATCAAGTCACAAGATGGGATGATTACTTCATTTTCAAGTTGGTCATATCGGGCTGTCTCCATATGTGGTCATTACTAGTAGCCGGTGAATTAAAGGAGGTTCGATAATAGGTTGATTTGAGAGAAAAGTATTGAGAGTATTTTTGCGACATATACTCACAGAATGTGCTTCAAAAAGCTGTTATGGCTTCTAAATTGCATCAAGTACAAGGTGATTATACGGCATGTACACTACATTATGATGATTCCGATACCTCGCAACCATCAGGAGGGACAAGAACATGCCAAAAGAAGTAGTGTTTCATCTTCAGCGATTAGATTGACCGAGAGAATTGTGCTTAACATAGTGAATGGAGAAGTAGTGTGCGTACATCAGGGCTTATTACCAATTTGAATGCAGTGTTATGTGAGTTATATTATTGTGTTGCTCCCCGAACGACAACCATGTTCCTACACTTTTGAATCTACTTTATCCGCTGCGAGATGAAAGAAGAGTTGTCGGTTCAGGAGGGAGCAGGAAAAAGAATAAAGGCTCACTAGTTAGGAGCGAGTAATAACCTAACTAGACCATTACAGTTGAAGTTCAGAGCAACAAAGACCTTTGCCGTCAGTACGCCGAGATCATTGGAAGAGAGAACTTCAAGTCTGCCTCAGTATCTAGACTACAGAGACTCTGCGCTTCAACATCATCAACATAGTTTACTATTGTTGTAATTTTACATTGTTAATGTATTTATAGGTCTCATTGTAACCATTCACGTGTGACGATATCTTGGAAGGAGATTGTTAGCCTCGCTATTTTATTAAGATAACGTCACACAAGTGAAATGGACTAGATATGTAGCTAGTAGTAACTTCAGGGACTAATAGTGGTCATTAGGCAAACTTATTATGTAATGAGCCTATAAATACCCCTCATGACTCTCCATGAGGGGTGTGGAAAATCATTAGGTCATTTGTATTTTTTTCATTTATCTATTAAAGTTCCTTTTATTCTCCACCCTCTCTCTACTTTCTCTCACTAGAAACATGTATTCTTTCATCATGTTTGATCAACCTATACCTCCCGAACCACATAAATCATACATATTTTTGGTCCTACAGAACAAGATGTTCCTAAGATTGCTTTCCGTACCAGATATGGCCACTACGAATTCCTGGTTATGCCCTTCGGTTTAACTAATGCTCATGCAGTATTTATGGATTTGATGAACTGGGTTTTCCATGAGTATCTTGATAAGTTCGTTATTGTTTTCATCGACGACATCTTGGTGTACTTGATGAGTGCTCAAACACTCATCATTTTTGGTCAAATCTGAGCTGCAAAACATTTAAAAACAATCAAAAAGGCATCAAAATACTGAAAATATCCCAGGGATTGTGTTTTATATGTTTCAAATGCAAAATAACTAAAAACAAATGAAAAACAATCAAAGTTTGTAATATTGGCAGTTTCAGTCCCCTAAGTTTCAAAACTTATCACAATTAGTCCCTATGCATTTATTTTGAAAGATAAGTCAACCCCAAGTCTTTTGAAAGTCAAAAATCACAAAATATGATACTTGGGTCTAAAGTTTCAAAAGTTACATATTTGGTCCTTCAAATTTCAAATTTGGCAAAAGTTGTCCTTGGGAAATTTGAAAAATGGAAAAAGTGCAATATTGGTCCCTGGAATAATGAGCTTGGCATGTTTGGTCCCTTGGAACACTATGGAAGGATGGCATTTTCAATCCCTCAGATTTCGGCAAATTACAAAAATGGTCCTTGTAACACTAATACCAAACCGGACCCTTAATATCATAAACCAAACCCAATCCAAACACACCCCAAGCCCATCCTATCCCCTAAGCCCAACCAAAGCCCACCCCTTTTAATATAAACCCCCAGGTCAAATGGTCAACGAGTCAAACCACCCCAGTCAAACTCCATCACCCCCAACATTTCCCCCGTTTTCCTGCTACCTTGTCTCCCCCCCCCTCCCACCTTTTCACCAACACAGCCACCCTCATTAATGCCCCTCATCAACCCAAACCAACCCCCTATCTCCATTTAATGCCCCACCAGTTCCACTATCACTTGCAAAATTACAAGTGATACGTTTTGGCGCCAAAAACCTAATCAAGGGATGGAATTGATTAAGACTTAAATTGATGGCTGGGATTTGGTCGTGGGTCAACAAAGAGAACATAGGAACTCTCAATTTGAAAAAGGAAGCCATGTGGAAGCTTGTAGTGCCTAGTTTGATCTCGTAGTATATATATTCAGTTCATGTAAGCCTTATATGGCATGTAGTATTAGTATTAAAGTATTGTAGTGTCTAATTTGTCCATTGTAATAAGTTTTTAATTAATGAAAGTTGCAGTTTAAGTTTCTCTTTTGTTTTCAAAATTCAAGTCTAATTTTAAGAGTTTCTAGTATTGTTTTGAGTTCACTAATGGTTCTGAGTTGATTGTATACTGATATAAGCTCAAACAAAAGACTTTTAAAAGTTTTACAAGCTTCCACTTCAATCAGAAGTTCAAAACCATAAAATAGTCAAAAATATATAAAAAAATCAAAGAAAATAAAAAATAATGTTGCAGGGTGGAAGAAAGGCTGGAGCACAGTAAATCAGGGATGGCTGTGGGTTAATGGTTTGTGGAAACCATTAGGAATAAGTTTTGGGTTCTTGTTCTTTGACTGCTGAGCTTGGAAAACCTTGTGAGCTTTGCATTTTAATTTTTATCATCTTAGTATAAAGGTACTATTAATGATTTATCTGTGTTTATTTAACTTGCTTATTGCTTATTAGATAATCTGAGATCACTAGATTGTACTTTGGTTTCATTTATAGCAAATTTCATCATCATCTGTGTTGTCAAGAGGTGTTTGGTATTGTCTGTGTTGAGTGCTTCAATGAGTTTCATTGCCCATTTGTCATTCCTATACTCTACTCAAACCCATAGAACACCATTTTATGCAAGTTTATAGTAATAACAAGTCTTAAAGTTAAAATCACACCTAAAGTGGTCTAATTTCCTTCTGTGAAGGAATTAAAGAGGCTTAAGCCTCATTTCAAGTCACAAATAGGTAATCTTGCTTGTTTTACCCTTCTTGTAGCTTAACTAAACATTATCAGTCATAAAATCTAGTTTAAAATTCACTTTAGTCAAACTAGAAGCAAATCTCAAAAAGTCAAAAGTTGATAATCAGGAGAAATCCATTTTTTGGAGGAACTTTCTAGATTTTTGTGTTAAGTCTAGCATTTGAAATTTGTTGTGGTTGTAGTATGTCAGCAAAACTATAGAAACCCATGTTTGCCTTATTTTTTTTGATTTTTCTTGGAAATTGTGCAACAGCTTATTTAAGGGTCCACTGCCCTGCACCAGGATTTTTAGCCAATTTCTTTGGCTTGTTGTGACCAAGCCAGTGGACCCCACACTAAGACCTTTGGCTTTTAAATAGCTTACTAGTAGTATTGTTCATTCCTGAGCTTATTTTGTGGTTTGGCTTATCTGTTTTGGCTTATTTGGTCTCCCATTAAACCCTGACCTCAGACCTTACAATGAGACACTCAGTGTTGAGACACAAGTTCAATAGCATGTATCTTGTTACATAGTGGGACCCACCTTGTAGTTGCTGGCTTATTTGTAACTCCAATAAGCCCTTTTTTCCAAACCAACACTTATTTTGAGCTTTTGACCCAAAGTTGACCATCAAACCAAGGTTTGTAATTGGACTGGTTCACTGAGTGGTTTGTGAACTCAGTGTATTGAGCTTATTTCCAAGGCTTCCCAACACTTCATTAATAAGCCATAAGCACAGCTTATTGGCTTATTGTGAAGCTGACCTGTCCACCTTAAGGGTCCATGTTTAATTTTGGACCCCTGACCCTCCTAGTGGACCCTGCATTGGCTTGTTTCTTGGTATTTTGGTCTGTGTGGCCTGTTTGGTATTTAGGAATTGCTTATTCATCTTATTAGCTTATTCAGTCCATTCACTTGCTTGTTTCTGCTTATTTCTAGTGTACCTAGCTTAGTTATAGCTTATTTAGCCTTTTGTTCTCACTGTTTAGCTTTGTACAAGCTTAATAAAAACTCACAAATCCTAATAGGCTTCTTGGCTTAACTGTCAACCAAATAAGCTCATCAACTGCTTATTTCTGATACTCGGCCATACTTCCTTCACAAAAGTTGCTTAAAATCAGTTCATAAGTAGTTGTGAAAAACAAAATTCTAAAAAAGCCCAACTTAATAGAAGTGATAACTTCTATTTAAGCCAATTGGCTTATTTTTCAGCTTATTCATAAGCAAATTTCATTTTTATATTTTTCCTAGGCTTCTTATAGTTAAAAATAATTTTGGTAATTTTTTCAGATTTTTCTCTTATCATTTAGTATTTTTCTTAATTTAATTTAGTTTTTAATAATTAATAATTAGTTAATAATTAATAATAATTAATTAAAAAATCAGAAAAATACAAATTTAGTTTTAAAATTAGTTTTTAGTTATTTTAATTTTTTCCAAATTTTATTTTCAATTTTCTAGTGTAATTTCCTAATTAATTATAATTTAGGGTATTTTAAATAATTAAAAAGTAATCAGAAAATAGTTTTTAATTAATAATAATTATTTAATTAGTGTAAAAAATTGATTTTCTTTTTCTAAAAATTTTCTTTATCAATTAGGATTGTAAAAATATCATTTTTATACCCGTAGCCTTTTTAGTTAATTAGAGTCACTTTTTCTCGCGAACGTCAGTTCCCATTTATAATTAAAACGTACGTTTTTAGGTTTTAGCACGTTTCTTCTTAATCTAAATTCACGTAATCAATCATATAGCTTTCCTAAGCTATTTCATTTCATAATTCTCAAATAATTCTCATTATAACCCCTTTCTGTGAAATTCACCCGATCCTAAGCACGCTAAAGTACAATTCACACCTTGTCGGGATATAACGACCTGGTGATACCCTATATTACTCGGAAGCATTGATCTAGGTAGTTTGACTTTGTTGACCATTCCTTTGGTCAATTTAAGTTGACTATTTAGCATCAATCAGTACTCTAAGTCGAAAGAAGAGCATGAGCAGCATCTACGAATTGTTTTGGGGATTTTGAGACAGCAGAAGTTGTACGCCAAATTTTCGAAGTGTGAGTTCTAGTTGGACCAAGTTGCTTTCCTTGGTCATGTCGTGTCTGCATATGGAATCACCATGGATCTATCTAAGGTTGAGGCTATCACCAAGTGGCCAAGACCTACCACTGTGACTGAGCTTAGGAGTTTTCTGGGATTGACTAGTTATTACAGGCGTTTTGTTGAGGGATTTTCGAAGTTGGCCTTACCTTTGACTCAGTTGATGCGGAAGGGTAAGAAATTTGAATGGACAGATGAATATGAGGCGAGGTTTGAGGAGTTGAAACGGAGATTGGTGTCCGCTCCCATTTTGACTTTACCATCTGGTTCTGGGGGCTTTCAGATTTACAGTGATGCATCAAAGAAGGGTTTAGGTTGTGTTCTTATGCAACACGGTAAGGTAATTGCCTATGCTTTGAGGCAATTAAAACCCTCCGAAGAGAACTATCCTACCCATGATCTTGAATTAGCTGATGTTGTCTTTGCCTTGAAAATCTGGAGACATTACATGTATGGTGAATCATGTGATATCTTCACAGATCACAAGAGTCTCAAATATATCTTTACCCAGAAGGAGCTTAACATGAGACAGAGGAGATGGTTAGAGCTTCTTAAAGATTATGACACAAATATTCAATATCATCCCGGCAAGGCAAATTTCGTTGCATATGCCCTTAGTCGGAAATCTGGTATGATTGCTAGTTTGGAGATTGAACCTCGTGTTCTCAATGACTTAGAGCGGTTGGACGTTGAATTGTGTATACGAGGCTATGATAGATATTGGGCTAGTTTGAAGGTGGAATCAAACCTTATACTACGGATTAAGGAAGCTCAGAAGGACGATGGTGAACGTTGGGCTATAGTACAGAATGTTGAAGGGGGTAAACAGTCTGAGTTCAGAGTTGATGACGATGGGGTTGTGTGGTTTAAGGATCTCTTTTGTGTACCAAATGATCCTGAATTACGTGAAGCTATGTTGACCGAGGCTCACAGTTCCCCATTCACTATTCATCCTGGTTCTACCATGATGTATCGGGATCTTAAGCAGCACTTCTGGTGGAATGGTATGAAGCAGGATGTTGCTTTGTTTGTGGCTAGGTGCATGACTTGTTAGCAGGTCAAAATTGAACACCAGATGTCTAGTGGATTGTTACAGCCTTTAGAGATTCTTGCCTGGAAATGGGAAGAGATCTCCATGGATTTTGTTACTGGTCTACCTTTGACTCGAAAAAGACATGATGCGATTTGGGTGGTTGTTGATCGGCTAACCAAGTCTGCTCATTTCTTACCTATTCGTTGATCAGCAGGAAATTGTTAGATTACATGGTACTCCTACAACTATTGTTTCCGATAGAGATCCGCGTTTCACTTCCCGCTTTTGGAAAGGCCTACATAGAGCTTGGGGCGTTCATCTTAAGTTTAGTACCGCTTTCCATCCTCAGATAGATGGTCAGTCAGAGCGGACCATTCAGACCTTGGAAGATATGTTAAGGGCTTATGCTTTGGAATGGACTGGAAGTTGGGATGAGTATTTGTGCCTGGTGGAGTTTGCCTACAACAACAGTTGAGCTTCTGTATGGTAGGAAATGTAGGGCATCGATTTGTTGGAATGAAGTGGGTGAACATCTGATTGAGGGTCCTGAGATTATTGAGATTACGAATGAGAAGGTGGCAGTTGCTAAAGAAAAACAGAAAGAAGCTCGTGCCCGTCAGAAGAGTTATGCTGATAAGCATCGTCGTGATCTGGAATTTAATGTTGGTGATCGGGTATTTCTGAAGGTATCTCCGGTTCGTGGTGTTAAGCGTTTCGGTATCAAGGGCAAGCTCAGTCCTCGATATATTGGTCCGTTTGAGATTTTGGAACGTATTGGAGAGGTTTCATATCGTTTAGCTTTGCCCCCTCAGCTGTCATATGTTCATAACGTTTTCCATATATCTCTTCTGAGGGGATACAACTATCATCCTTTGCATGTGGCATCATATCCTTTTGATCAGATCCGGCCTCATATGTCCTTGTTTGAAGAACAAGAAGCTATTTTAGATCGATAGGAAAAGGGTCATGAGAAACAAGGTCATTCCGTTTGTAAAGATTCTTTGGAAGAATCACCCGGAGCGTGAAGCTACCTGGGAAACCGAAGAGTCGATTCGAGCTAGTCATCCTCATTTCTTTGTGTAGTCTGGTATGTCTTTGTTTTGTTTCCATTCCGTTTCATTTCAATTTCGCGGACAAAATTTTCTTTTCAGGAGGGGAAGTGTTGTAAAACCCTAAATTGTTATACATCTAAATTCCCATTTTTGCCCTTCCAAACTTTTAAATTATAAGAACACAACACAAGATATAAATGAATTATGCAAATTAAAATCTAAGTATGAGAACCTTATTATATGAAATCTACCAAGTACTCACAATATAACGTAAGTATAAAATAAAATCAAAACAACATGGTATTCCTAAACTACTTATCAAACGCCTAATTAAGTCCCTCTTAGACCAAGTGGTATTTTATTTTTGTACCTAACATATATAAAAGATAATAAGAGGTTAAATGAAATTTTGAATGCAAAAATCTGCTGGTGTTTGAGTCCTCCTGATTACTCGGTCTTCTTCACCTATTTTCCCCCCTCAACCTCACTTGTTACACCAGAATATCTCACACACAAATCTCATAAAAAACCCTAAACACAAAACTAGTGGCGGCAGAATTATTTCTCTTCATTTCGGCTGTGGTTTTATGTGGTACGAAGCTATACAAAAACGTATACAAAGGAGGTCGTGGTGAGGAGGTTTTGGTCGTGGTCTGGTTAGTTCGAAAGGTAGTGAGCGGTTGAGTTTATTTCTGGTTCGAGAAGGGTGTGGTTTAGGCATGATTCTTTCTGGTTTGAGGTGGTTTGTCGTGAGTTTGGAAGTAGATCGAGAGGTGTAGATTTTCTTTGGTTTGAATTCGGTTTGAATCCTAGTTTTGGGTCCTTCGTTCATCTCTTCCATTCTGTCGAAAAAAGGGGTATTTGTATTGTATCTTGTTTTCCTTCTGATCCGTATACATATGGACGTACTACATGTCACCTAGAATCAGTAAGGGGTCAGCTTAATATAAAGAAGTGTATACAAATTTCTGTCACATAAATCATGAATATCACCACATAAAATAGAGTTGATGTGAATGAGATATCGGGTCTCAAAGTTAGTCATTCGGTACCATGACTAAAGTGGAAAAATAGTTTATTTTCTATCCCACATCGGTAGGAGGAGTAAACTAGAGTGGAGTCTATTGTGTATAAATAGACGCCCTAATTCCATAGGTTTTCACACATCAAATCAATTATTATTATTGATTTCCAACATAAGGAATACGCATCGCTTAAGATAAAATTCCAGGCAGTTTAGTTAAGTCCGACAGTACAACTTACTGTTTGGCTGTTGTACCCTGGGAAACAGACGGCGAATCTGTTTTAAGGGAAGCGTGTTAAACACGTGCCTCGGCTTTTTAGTGCTTCTTTGTTGATCTCTATTTGGTGATCAAGTAAGTCTTTTGACTATTTTATTATTTCATTTAATTATCGTTTATCTGCTTACATTCTGTTTGTATTTAATTTTTCTGTTAATTTATTTTTTGTTAATTTTATTTATCATAATTTAGATTTTATTAATAAAAGTGTAACCGTTTCCCTACAGTCTTAAAACAGATTCTGTGTAACAGAATTAAAACACTTTTATTAAAATCGGATTATTTTAATTAACAGTTGGTATAACAGATAGATAAACGATTTTAAAACAGTTTATTGAATCAGTTTATATTGAAACCATGATGAGTTTCTTTTCAAACTGATTTTTTTACGTATGTTATTGTTTGAATCTTGATTTATTGAAACCAAGATTATGTTTCTTTGAATCGAATTTGGTACAAGCTTATATAAACCATGTCGAATTTATTAGATACCATATTGTTTTAACAGTTGTTGTGTTTTAATATTCGCAAGTTAACTGATGGTAACATAATTTGTGACCCTTGTGAATCATTGTGAATGTAATTGGTGTGCCGATTACTAACATGGTTGTAAATCATGATGAAATCAGATTCATTGAAACCAAGTGGAGTTTCTTTGAAAGAAATCTCATAAAATACAAGTTGTTATTTTATTTGATTACTAGAACATGCTTATTGAAACCAAGATGAGTTTGTTTGAAACAAAATCTGATAATATACAAGCTGTTATCATATTTTGGTGGAAAGTTTCTTTCACTTATTTAGCTTAGTTAAACCATGTTGAGTTTAATTATAAACTAAATATAGTTCTTGAAACTTTATGCATTTAAAAGTATATCTATAGAAACCATGTTGAGTTTCTTTGGAATGGTAAATCTATTTTGAAACCTTGTCGAGTTTCATTGTAAAATTAGACCATGTGATATAGATCTATTAAAGATATTTTTATAAAAGATTGATAAAATCATATTACAAATTTGTTTTTGTTTAAAAACACTATGTAATATGCGATATTGTTTAATTGTTTTAATTGAAAGACTTCTTTAAAAACGGTTTTGTATAATGGATCTTACAAAACAATAGTGTTTTAAACAAAATTCGATGTAATATATTTTGTTAAGAAACACTTTGTGATATTGCAAGTTGTTAATTATTCCAAGTTTAGTTTTATACTAATAACGGAATCTTGTATTATCAAAACATTTGGAATGTCACGAGTGACACCTAAAGGATCTGCTCCCGAACTTGATGAAAGGGAGACCGATACTTGAGTTATATGTACGGTAGATGCTCTAAAGCATTCAGATTTATGTTACATAACTATGGGTTAAATGGCCTATATGACATGAAAATTGTTGCCAAGGCGGGATCCGACCTTAGATAATGGTGGATTAACACTTGGCATCATGTCATGAGTTTGATGATAAGAGTTTGGTTAACTCTTTCAAAGCAGCAAAAAATGGAGAGATGCAATTTATGGGCAACTCTAGAACTGCTAATAGCAAGGGAAAAAGAAATGTGATGTTGAAATTCACATGTGGAAAAGAGCTTAAGTGAACCAACATGTTGTATGTGCCAGAGATTCGTAGGAATCATGTGTCTGGATGGTTGCTTAATAAATTTGTCTTAATATTTTATTTGAATAAAATAAAATTGAGTTGACATTGAACAAATTTTGTTTGGTACGGGTTATGCCCTTCCTTTAAATGTTTAAGCTGAATCTATTTTTTTTTAATGGTTGTTTTAATTAAATGAGTATGAATTCAGCTTATTTGATTCTCTAAATGTATAGCATGGTAAACTCGGACATATTAATTTTAACTCAATACATTATTTATTTAAATAAACGAACATGGATTACAAAAGTGAAAATTGTGTTGAAGCCAAATTGACAAGACTGTCTTTTCACTCAGTTGAACGGAAATTAGCCGAACCCTTGATTCACATAGTTTTATGTTATTTGGAATCGATACCTACTAAGGTAGCAATTAGGTACTTCATTATAATTTTTGATGGTAGTACAAAATATTGCTACTTATACTTACTTGAGAGTAAGGATATAGACAAGATTGATCTATACAAATAAGTTGAGAATCAACTTATTATCGAACACAAGGCGGTTCAAAGTGATATTGGAGGTGAATATGTGTCTCCATTTCCAAATGTATGTACTAAACATTGGAATAAGATACATGTTTATTGCTCCGTATACGCCTCAACAGAATTGTTGAATGAAAAGAACCGTGCCTTAAAAGATATGGTTATGCCATGTTATTAAAGTCCTCATTTAAGCCATGGCATATGGGAGAAAGCGATTCTATCGGCTACTTATCTTTTAGATAAGATCCCTTGTAAGGAAAAGATGATAGTTCTATGAACTATGAATGGTATGAAAACCATCCTATAAGTACTTACGAATGTGGGGGGAGGGGGGGGTGTCTATCTGTACTGACGCCAAAGATTCAAAATATTGGATCTAAAACTATGGATTGCATAATTTTGGATATGTCCATTACAGTAGTGCCTATCATTTATTTGTATGCGATTCAGAAAATCTGAATATGTACAAATATACGATAATGGAATCAAGGAAAACTTTCATTGTTTGAAACTGTATTTCCTTATTTATCTGAGGAAAATGGATGTTCATCTAGACTAGATGATACAGTTGTCCAGGATGAGAGGCAACTAAATGATGATGTCCTTCATGATGAGAGACATCAAGATGATAATGTTGTTCTGATAAGAGACAACAAGAGATTGATTATGATTTCCATGATGTGAGACAAGATCAACCTAGAAGAATAAGGTTAACCAAAAAGAAGCAAACGGGCAAGAAACGAGAAATCGTATGGATCTAGTTTTGTTTCTTTTATGAACCTACTTATTACAAAGAAATGGTAACTTCCTCTGGATGGCCTCAATGCAAAGAAGCCATCAAATGTGAAATAGATTCTATTTTACAAAAATGATACATTATAGCTCATTGTTTTACCTCCTGGTGGTAAACCACTAGGCTATAAATGGTTTATACCTAACAACCACAAAGGTTGTCGATGGAACCATTGATAAGTAAAAAAAAATAGCAAGATTGGTAATCAAAGGGTTTAGACAACGAGAAGGTCTAGCTTACTTTGATACATATTCGTTAGTTACATGAATAACCTCTATTAGGAGAGTACTTGCTATTGTTGCTTTAAGAAATCTGGAAGTTTACCAAAATGTATGAGAGAATGGCATTTCTAAACAGGGATTTAGAAGAAGAAATCTACATGAACCAACCTGAGGGTTTCATGGCTCCTAGACAAGAGAGCAAAGTTTGTAGGCTTGTTAAGTCATTATATGGCTTAGAAAAAGCTCCCAAACAATGACATCCAAATTTTCTACCACGTCATGTCAGAACGTGGATTCAAAATTAATGGATGTATGTGAAAAAATAAATCACTAGTATATATGTAATCGTGTGTTTATACATAGATGGTATACTTGTCACTCGAAGTGATAACAAGATTAACAAATCCACTAATGAAATGTTGGAGTCAAGATTTGACATGAACTACATTGGTTGTTCGATATGGTTCTTGAAACTAAGATCATATGAAACCAGATGGATTTGTTTTGAAGTTAAAAACACTATAAGGACAATATTCTTGAGAGGTTCAATGTGGGGGATTCCGGCCTAGCTAGAACTCCAACGACATCTTTTTTAATCTATTTAAAATAGAGGTAGAGGTGTTGCCCATTTTGAATACTCAAAGAATATTGGGCGTCTTATTTGTCTAATAACTTGTGTGAGACCTGATCATAAATCTGTAAATTATGATAAGGTTTAGTAAATATACCAGTAATTCAAGTGATGACCACTTGAGTAGTATTACACGAGTACTATGAAACTTATGATATTGCATTTTGGAAGATATCCAACTTCTATCTAATGATAGAGTAATGCAATTATGGATTCTTACATAAAAGAATCTAGATCCGCTAGAGCATATGTATGGACTCTACGTGGGAAGCTATGTCTTGGAAATCTTGAAAGTATTTCAAACAGACTTTTATAGCTAAATCTTTGATGGAATTTAAATTTATCATTTGAGATAAATTTATAGAATATGCGGGATATCTACGTTAATTCGTAGAGGACATGCCAAGATGGCATAAACCGGTAACGACCATCTATATGAAGTGTGATAGTCAATTGGAAATTGACAGAGCTCATATCACAATATAAAATGGTAAGTCGAGACATATCCATCATAGACATTGATTGGTGCGACAACTACTCTCAACTAGAGTTATCACGATTGATTACGTAAAGTCAATGGATAACATCGCAGATCCGCTTATAAAAGGCTTAAGCAGAGAGTTAGTTAGTAAGTCGTATAAAGGAATGAGACTAAAGCCCTTGAAGGAATGAGTTTCTATGAAGGAAAACCTAACCCAGTTGACTGGAGATCCCAAGATCTGGGTTCAATCAGACAACCTAATCATAGAAATGTCGGGTAAGTCACGTCAATTTTGGGGAGTTACTAAATTTTGTAATTTCCTAGTCAATTCCTATAACTAATGTGACTTGTTGAGAGGTTAAATATATGGCTTTAATGATTCAAGATGAAATCACAAAGCATAATGATTCAAGATGAAATCACAAACATATGTTTTTAATGATTTAAGATGAAATCACCTATGTGAGAGAGAAGTGGGGTCGCTTCGAAGGGAATTGTGGGGGCGCAATTCCTAAGAGCTCTTACAGAACCAGGCTAGTGTTGATGACCATAACGAACACGACTATGAGGACTTAACAATGTTAGGGAGAGTCTTGTGTGAGTGTGTATTGTCGTCTACGTAAACAGATGTTGAGTTCAAGGACATCGCGCCTACTCAGATCTAGGAGACTAAGTGCATCTCACAAGGGAAGGTTCAAAGGGTCACACCTACCTATCCTTTGCAAGATTCAACTATTGGAATTTCATCATAATTTTGTATTACGACCGATCTCCATTCATGTGGGGGATTGTTGGAAAATTGGTTGGCAAAAGTGACTTTTGACCAACTTTGGACACAATTATTTATATGTATGTATCATATATATAAGTAATAGTTTGTAGGTTTGTGTTCTCCTCGAAGAGAGCTCCGCAATGAGCCTTTATGTGTCCAAAATAGAGTTGATGTGAATGAGATATCGGGTCTCAAAGTTAGTCATTCGGTACCATGACTAAAGTGGAAAAATAGCTTATTTTCTATCCCACATCGGTAGGAGGAGTAAACTAGGGTGGAGTCTATTGTGTATAAATAGACGCCCTAATTCCATAGGTTTTCACACATCAAATCAATTATTATTATTGATTTCCAACATAAGGAATACGCATTGCTTAAGATGAAATTCCAGGCAGTTTAGTTAAGTCCGACAGTACAACTTACTGTTTTGGCTGTTGTACCCTGGGAAACAGACGGCGAATCTGTTTTAAGGGAAGCGTGTTAAACACGTGCCTCGGCTTTTTAGTGCTTCTTTGTTGATCTCTATTTGGTGATCAAGTAAGTCTTTTGACTATTTTATTATTTCATTTAATTATCGTTTATCTGCTTACATTCTGTTAATTTTATTTATCATAATTTAGATTTTATTAATAAAAGTGTAACCATTTCCCTACATGCTTATATACGTATTATACTACACACGAAATCATGATTATATAAACTATTCAAGTAGACCTTGTTTCTGTCTTAAACTCTTCAAATAGATTGATGTACATACGTCTATATATTAAAATAAGAAAGTCACATGAAATCATAATCACGTCACATGAAATAACAAGTATAAAACTCTAGCAGATCGACTAACATGTGTGCATTTCGAATTGGTTTTATACGTATGGTTTGATCTAATATTACATGATCTAAAAAAAAAATTTTTTGATCTAATACGAGCTAAGTAATAAAGATGCATGCCGATTCGATTCCAAAGAATAATAAAATAAGGGATGGTTCGGAATTGTATTTTTGTCGTGAAGAGTTATTAGTAAAATAAGTAAACTTTATGTACATATATATAATTTACACTTTAACCTTATACTTTGTGATTATGGCACTTTAGACCCTAAACTATTATAACTTGTCATAAATAAACCCTAAACTATTAGTATTGTCACCTTTGATACTTAAATTGATTTAAAAGATAACTTTGGCTAATAACTGACTAATATTACTAAATATGTAAACTTACTATTTATGGAAATTACTATTTATGAAAACTTACTAAAACGGGAAACTTACTAAAAATGGAAAGTATACAAAAATGAGTAACCTAATTCAATTGAACTTAAAGTAATACTTGATATTTAATTCGTATAGGTTCTGTGAAGCGGGAGTGATTCGGTGTCTTGTGATCCATCTATCTTTGTTTGCTTTTGCTGTTGAATAAGGTACAGATATTCTGACCTTTTCAGTAAAGGTTATCTCATGACTATTCCTTTCCTTTTGATCTTTCATTTGTTTAGGATTCCCTATGCCATTGCTATGATCCCCTTATTATTTGAACCTTTTATATTTGAACTATTTGAATTGGACCTCTGATATACGAAACATTTGTTATGAACCATATGATCTGAACTCTGATATATCTGGACATTTGAATTGATAAATTGATCTGAAACTTTTGACTTACCTTTGACCCATTCAGTATGATACCCGGGCTATTACTAGGCATGGGGTTCCATGTCCGTAGCATTGATGCACCAATGTTATGACTCCTGTGTGGTCGAGTGATTTGCCACACCATCCCTTTGATTCGTCTGCTTGTGTTTGGGTAGGGGCGTATGGATGCATCCTAAATTTGATCTGTATTTGTATTTGTATTTGATATCTGATCTGGTGATTGATGCTTGCGTGCATGCACGTCCTTCACAACCCATTGAGGTGACCCCTCTGATTCATTTGACATTCTGTGGCCTCTCCTCTGGATTTCATTTGAGGCTATATGTGAGTTGATTTGGTCTGATCTGGGCACGTGGTTGAAATACTGAATAACCTAAACCTTTTACCTGTACTTTACCTTTATCTTTACCATTATACCTTGTATGGCTTCTGATATTTCCTTTGTACCATATCTCTGACTCTGTTATCTATTTCATTTACTTTTGTTATATATTTATTCACTAGGCTTTTTAAGCTCAGCCGCTTTTCTTTTCTTCCGCGGCAGGTTCTTAAGCTAGGAGCTGGGTTAGCTTTGGGGATTGAGAGCGACGTGTGGACTTACCCTTAGACTTCTTAGCTTGGACATTTGATACTTATCATTTGATTTTGGATTATTTATGTACTCTTGTTGGTTACTTTCATTGGGGAACTTTTGTATTAATAAGTCATGTTGACTTATTTCTTTTGGTTATGTATGTAAGACTTCCGTTGCTTTGTTATTGAATGTTTCTAATTTGATACCATTTATTGTGATACTTTTACCCTTGTCGGGTTGGGGTGTTACATATATACACAGAAGCATCAAAATAGATAAAAAAAAAATGACCTTATTTTCAGTTTACTATACTCTTTATCCACTAAATATGTTAGAAAAAATTAGGTTTAGTAATGCATTCGTAAGTTTCTGTCATGGTTTATTTGTATAAACTAAAGTTGGAAACAATTTTTAAACTTTTATTTTTTTGGGTTATATAATGAACTTCGGCCCCCCTTAATTACATATCCTGGCTCCGCCCCTGATTAACCCGTCTTGGGACTGTTAATGCACTAATGGTCAGCCACTTCAGTTCAAGAGGTCCACCCCTTGGCTTTCCAGTTATTTTAAAGCCTGGCCTGATGGCCCCTAGTCAGCAAATATTGCCCTCATGGCTATATCTGTTCAGGCCATATGGATCTTTGGTGAATTTAATGTTGATTCAGGTACGTCCATGGCATGCCCTCATGCTACAGGATTATCTGCAATATTGAAGGCCGTTCATCCAAATTCGAGTCCAGTTGCCATTCGGTCAGCAATGATGACCACATCTTCTATTACGGACAACACTTTTAACCCATCAAAGAAATTATTGGAGATGTGATCAAAGAAGCCACTCCTTCGGCTATGGGAGCAGGATATATTTCTCCTAATAAGGCCTTAAATCCTAGACTAATATACGACATGGATGTGGGAGATTATGTCAATTTCCTTTGTGGCTTAAATTTTACGATGAGTCAGATAGAGTTGATCACCAGGTCATCCACTTACGATTGTAGCAATCCAACTTTGGACATCAACTACCCTTCATTCATCGCAACATTCAGTGAAAATGGGACAAACACAAACAATAAACTCGTGAAGGTATTTCAAAGGACATTGACTTTGATGAGTGCTCAAACACTCAACATTTTTTGTTAAATCTGAGCTGCAAAACATTTAAAAACACTTAAAAATGCATCAAAATACAGAAAATATCCCAGAATTGTGTTTTATCTGTTTCAGATTCAAAATGATTAAAAACAGATGAAAAATGAACAAAGTTTGCAAAATTGGCAATTTCAGTCCCTCAACTTTCAAAACTTGTCAAAATTAGTCCCTGAGCACTTATTTTGAAAGATAAGTCAACCCAAGTCCTTTAAAAGTCAAATATTATCAAAAATGATCATTGGGAAAAAAGTTTTGAGAATTTACAAGTTTAGTCCCTGGAGTTTCAATTTTGGCAGAAATAGTCCCTGGGATTTCAAATTTTGGAAAATGAAATTAGGGTCCTTTGGTTATTGGTACTTGGCAAGAATTCCCCTTTTGATAACTTTGGGGAAAGTACATTTTCAGTACATCATTTTCGTCCATAGTACAAAAATGGTCCTTGTGAAATACTATAACCAAACTAACCCTTTTATATTTAACCCAAACCAAATCCAATCCACACACAAACACAAGCCCAGCCACCCCCTTATACCTCCCTTGGCCCAATCACCTTATAAGCCCAAAACACACCCCGTTTTACTACTCCCTCTCCCAGTCAAACACAAGGTTTGACCCTTCACCCACCTCATTCCCCACTTGTACACCTGCCCCTGCCAACCCCCTCACCTCTACCTCAACCTCACCATTCCATGTTCCCCCTCCAAACAGAACCAAACAAAAGCATTTAATGCACCTCTAACCTAACACTCAACCCCGAACTGACATAGTGACTTTTGGCGCCAAAAGGTGTTTTAAACGGCTAGGATTCATTTGACCAAACCAATGGTCCTGATATGGTGGGATAATCTCAGAAGACTTCCAGGAACCCAAAAAAACTCCTTATTTAAGAAGAAAGAAGTAGTGAAGAGAAGTATTAGTATAGTAGTAGTTGTAGTATAGCATAGGAAATCGTTGTATCTCATTTTAGTTTCTTTAATATAAATTTCAGTTGTAAAATGTAATTTGGAACTTATTAATGTAATAGGAAGTGATATTCATCAGTTAAATAAGTTTTAAGTTCAAGTTTCCATTTTCATGTTAAATCTTCAAATTCTCATTATTAGCTTTAAGATTGTTTAAAGTTGTGGTTTATTGGTTGTTTAGAATCAATTTAGTAACTGAGAAGCTTTTGTAAGCTTGTTAAGCATTGTAACTTGTTTCAAATCAAGAATCCAAAAATACATAAAAATAGATACAAAAATAAAAAAAAAATAAAAAAAAAAAAGACAGAAGAAGAATACCTGTGGATGCAATGGGTTAGAGCTCATGGGAGCATAGGATTATGTAGTGAGTTATCTTGGTACCACTGGTTAAGCAGACCCTTGTAAGTTTACTTCTGTTTCAACTTCAATTCAAGTTACTGCCTTAATTAATGTTAAATTGATAATAAAGTGTTTGTGGTTTCAGCTTATGTCTCTGAGCTTATTTAAGGTTTATTGATCATATTTAGTTATTAGAAACCTGTTTTGTAGCCTAAGTATCACTCTTGCTTCATAAAATTCCAAAACAATCTTCATTCGGGGTGTTTAGTTTTGCTTAGTACTACCTGTGGAAGAGGCCATTTTACTTGTTTATCTACACCACTGGTTTCATTAGGTGAAGTTAGAACCAGAAGACCACAAAACCATAAGTCATTATTAAAGAAATTCAAAATGACCCTTTGATTTCATTTGTGCATCCACTGTTGGGATTTTTGGTTCCAACATTCACAATTTCTGTTCATTAGTTGTTAATTTAGCCTAAAATAGTCATATTATAGCTTATTACAATAATCTCAGTCAATTAGAAGCTTTCAAATCTCATAAAAGTCAAAATTAGCATAAACTTGAAAAAGTCAAATTTTACCTTTGGCAGAAAAACCAAAACTTGCATGAATTTTTGTGATTTTTAGGATAAGATTCAGACCTTGTGTTTTTTACATGATGTAGTCCCCTAGCTTAACTTGAGGAATCAGCTATTGGCTTAATTTTAAGATTTTTATCTTTGGCTTATTTGTATGCTCAAACAGGCCTGTTGCCATACCCTGTACAAGGGTATCATTGTTTTCACCCATTTTCATTGTGCCTTATCTTGCTCACTAGTGGGCCCCACACCCTGATCTTTGGCTTATTGGAAAGCCAATAAGCCAAACCTCAAGGCTCATTGCTTATTTTGAGAGTTAGAACTTATTTACTAGGGCTACAATGCCCATTTAATTTGGTCCATTTCCTAATACTTGCTGAGTTCTCAACTTTTGTACCATAATTCCAAGCCCTCTCCTGACTTTCCTAGTGGGCCCCAGGGGTCATACTTTAGCTTTTCGAAAAGCCAATAAGCTCAGCTTATTGGACTTGCTTTTTGTTTTGGCTTCTAACTCCCCTAGGGGGCCCCACAGACCTCCTAAGTTGCTTCAGTTGCCCTATGTGGTCTGTGGTTGGTTTGGATTAGCTTATTCAGCTTTTTGGCTTATTTTGTGGCCTTGGCTTGTTGATTTGGCACCATTCATGTCCAACAATTTAGTTCACACCAAAATCCATCCTTGTGAGCCCCCTCGTAGCTTATTCAAGCTTCTTCTTAGCTAGTTTGACCAAAAGTCAAACTGCCTAGGAAATAAGCACCCATAGTGCTTATTTTTAAGCTCTGAAAGTTTTGTTTTTACAAAATTTGTTTTTTTTAGTTTTAAAATAGTTTTCCAAAAGAAAGACCAGAAAAATACAATTTTAAATTAAGTTATAGTTTCTATTTAATATTATTTATCTTTTTAATTTACCTTTTTAGCTTTTTATTAAGTAATTTTAAACTTTATATTTTTCTTAATTTTCTTTTATATTAAAGTATTTTTAGTAATTTTTCCAAAATTTTATATTGTCATTTAGTATTTATTAGATTTAATATTAGTTTTATTAATTATTAATTAATATTTAAGTATTAAATAGCATAATTATTTTTTATTTAGCACATCCAAGTTTTTATAATTTTCCTAGCTTTTATATGTTATAAAATAATTTTAGGAATTTTTCTAGAATTTTTATTGTTCATCTTCTATTTTTTATAATTTAATTAGTTTAAGTAGTAATTAATTAATAATTAGTAAAATAATTTAAATATGCATAATATAAACTTTTTATAATTTTTTAGGATTCCTGTGATGGTAATTTATTTTATAAAAAAATTCATAATTATCTAATTCATTTTAGTATTTTTAGTAATTTAAATTAGTTTAATTAGTTAATTAATAAGTAATTAGTAATTAATTAATAATAAATAATTAAATAGTGTAAAAATTAATTTTCTTTTATCATTAGGATTGTAAAAATGTAATTTTCATGTCCATATGTATTTTATTTCTCAAAAACTCGCGTTTTATTTCGTACGTCTACGTAAATTTAAGGGGCCAACCGGGCAACACAACTCCTAAAAGCAAGCCCAATGGGGCAAAGTTGTGAAATAAAGATGACTTTTCATCAATGATCCCTCCTGTTGACAGCAAGGATATTATATGCTACAAGGTTGAAAGGAATATTAAGAAAGGACCAATTTTGCAAAATGGAAAATGTTGAAGGATAACAAGTGCAAGTTATAAAATTATTTTGAGAAATGATAACAAGTGTCGGAACTCACGGTTTGGATACAGAGAGAGAATGAGTGGAAAAAATAATATAATATTATTGTATGTGTAGGAGGATATTGTAGGAGGATTTAGCAATACTCAATTATTTTTGTTCTTGCTGCAGTGTGTTGGCCTGCCGCAAACGCTTTGGCCTTTGTTTTTTATTCAGGCTATTGTTTTTACCATTGAAAATATATTATTTTATATAGAAATGATAGGGCAACAAACTGATGTGGCGACGTGTCATTGGTAAATTTATCTCCCTTGATGAGTGCTCAAACACTCATCATTTTTAGTTAAATCTGAACTGCAAAACATACAAAAACACTCAGTAATGCATCAAAATACTGAAAATATTTCAAAATTGTGTTTTATATGTTTTTGATGCAAAATGAGCAAAAACAAATGAAAAACGCACAAAGTTTGCAAAATTGGCAGTTTCAGTCCCCCCAACTTTCATAAAATTACAAAACTAGTCCCTGGATATTCAAAATATGGAAAATTATCACCAAAGGTCCTTTTAAAATCATAAGTTGTCATATTTAGTCCTTTGGTGAAAAATTGGAAAAGTTTTGGAAATTTACAGTTTTGGTCCCTGGAGTTTCAAATATTGGCAGAAAAGGTCCCTGGTGGGATAATTTTGAAAGAAAAATCATTTTGGGTCCTTGGGAAGTTACAAAATTCACTTTTAATCCCTGGATGAAAATTTTGAGAAAATTACAAGTTTAGTCCCCGGAGTTTGGAAATTTGCAAAATTAGTCCCCTGGTATTTTATTTTGGAAAATATTAATTTTCATCCTTGTAATATTCTAATGTTATCAAATTCAGTCCTTGTGAATACTTTGTGAATTGTACATTTCAGTCCCTCATGGTTAGCCAAATTACAATATTGGTCCTTGTGATTACATACTATACCAAACGGACCTTTCCTTATTACTACCCAAAACCAAATCCATTACCACCCTTATACCACCCCTGATCCATTAACACAATCCCAACCCACCAAAAAGCCCAATCCTAAACTAACCCGCCCAGGTCAACAAGTCAATATGCAGGGTCAAACGAAGCAGTCAAACCCCATCCCTAACCTCACTTTCCCACCTCCATTAACACAACCCTAATCTTCAGGCCCTAGTCTCCCCCCTCCTCACCAACCCTCATAAATTCCTTCACCTACACCCATACATCCCCCCTCCTCAATTAATTCCCACACCAAACCCCCCAACTGCCCACTTCCCACTTTCCCGCCAAAAGATTTTGAAGGCCAGGATTGCTTATCACTAATCCAACGGCTCCAAAAGGAAGTGGGATAGTCTCAGGACCCCAACTTGGTCCATATAAGTAAAAAAAAATGAAGAATGAGGGAGTGGTGAACTAGAGTAGTTAATTAAAGTAGAATTCATGGCGACTTAGTATAATTGTGATTTCCAGCTGTAATTTTTAGTGTAAAAGGTTGTAATTTACATTCCAGTATAATTTCACTTGTCTTAATCTTCAAATTCATTTTTCTAGTCTAAATCAGTTCATGTGATTTTTTATGAAATTCTCAGTATTGCTTTGGAGTTGATAAAAGTGTTGTTTAATGATTCTGTAGACTCACATAAGTTATTGAATAGCTTTTATAAGCTTTCATTTGTGATCTAGTCAGTTTTTAGTCTTAAATATAAAAAATACTCAAAAACTTAAGTAAAATAGTAGAAAATGAAAAAAATAGTGAAGATGGTGGTACAAGCATAGAGGCAAGGTTGATTTTTGTTATTCATGGTTTAGCAGCCTTAGGGGAGGCTCTAGGTTGTGGTGAGGTAACCTGGTCACCTATCTCAGTTGGGTGTTATTGTAAGCAATTTCTCATACTTTTGCATTTATTGTTCATATACCTCATTTTCTACTTATATCAGTTCAGTAATGCTTATTTAATGATAGTATGAGTCAAGAGTCAAGTTTCCTAGTTTAGATTGTAGGTTTGCTTCACAAAATCACCAAATTTAGTCAATTAAGGGGTGTTTGGATCAGTTGTTTTGATCACTGAATTCTGTGTGTTGGTTGATATTTTTAGTTTTAAAAAGTCAAATTAGGGTATGATAAGTCATGTAAGCCTTAAAATCCACAAGTAATTTTCAAGAAAGTCAAAATGTCACTTAATCTCATTTCATGTGTTCACTGTTAAGATTTTGAGTAGCACAATCATTTATATCAGTTTAATAATGGTCAAAGTAGCATAATCTCATTTCACTACAACTTGTAATAACATGTTAAATCAGTAGAATCACCCTAAAGTTCAACAAAGTCAACTTAGCAAGTTATTATAAAAAGTCAAAATTGCACATTCTCAGTTTTTACAAAAATTGCATGATTTTTAGAGAATTTTGTGATTGAAGTTAGGAGCTGAGATTTTTAGGAATCATTGTCCCCCAGCCCATCTCTGAGTTCCCCCCTTCACTTAATTTTAGTGATTTTTCTTGTGGGGTCCACACTTGTTCAAACATACTTGCAGGGCAAGGTCTGCCCCTGCATCAGCAGGTCTGCACCCACACCACCACCTTTGTGGTGGTTTTCTGACCACCATGGTGGTCCTTAGTACCCAAAGTTTGTTCCTTTCCATTCCCCCCTTGTAGGCTTTCATTATTGACCATCTGTTTGACCTTAATCCTTGTGGGACCCATCTGAATCAAGCCATAAAGTCTGTCCCTTTTTCAGCTTTGAAACAAGTTAGATAAGTGCTTATTGTCAGCTTTTGGCTTATTCTGTGGGTGCTTTTTGCTTTTTCTTGCTTAAATAAGTTTACATAACTTATTGGAACCTGAATCAACCTGAGTGGACCCCACTTTTAGCCATTTTAGCTCATTTCCTCATCTGGTCAACAGAAGTCAACTGTTCACCAAATAAGCACCTCAAGTGCTTATTTTTGATTTTCATAAAAGTTGTTTTTGTAAAAGTTTGCTGTTTTTAGATGTAAAGTAGGTTTTTAAAATAAAAATCCAGAAAAAACAAAGTATTTTTAAGTGATAGTTTCTATTTAATTTTATTTAATTTTAATTTTCATTTTCATATTTTTATTAAGAACTTAGTTTTTTTTTATATTTTTCTTAATTTCCTCTTAAGTTAAAGTAGTTATAATAATTTTATCAGATTTTTATTTCATCATTTGGTATTTATTATATTTAATATTAGTTTTATTAATTATTAATTAATATTAAGTTTAAAATAGCATAATTAGTTTTTATTAAGTAAAACCTAGTTTTTATATTTTTTTATAGCTTTTATATGTTGTAAAACATTTTTAGAAATTTTCTTAGAATTTTTACTGTTCATTTAGTATTTTCCTTAATTTAAAATAGTTTATTTAGATAATTAATAATTAATTAGTAATTAATTAATAAAAAAAACACAAAAAGACAAAAATACTTATTTTTAATTTTAAAACTTATTTTTTTAGTTATTTTATAATTTTAGGAATTTTATTTTCACCTTTTTAGTATTTAAATAATATTGTATTATATTTAAGTTACTTAAATATTATTAATAAGTAATAATTAGTAATTAATTAATATTAAATAATTAAATAGTGTAAAATTTGATTTTAATTTTCTAAAAATTTTCTTTTATGTTTTAGTTTGTAAAAAAGTCATTTTCACCCCCTGGGGTTTTCAGATTTCAATTTTTACGTTTTATCTCGTACGTTTACGTTTTATTTAAACGTAACGTACGCGTTTTTAAGTTTTAAACGTTTCTGGGTTTTCAAACTTTCCAGTCTTGTTTATAAAGTTTATTTAAGCTATTCCTTTGTAAATTCCTTAGTTTAAACAAACTCAAACCCCTTTTCATCCAAATTCACCCGATCACAAGCCGTTTGTTAGCCATTCACACCTCGTCGGGACATAACGACCCGGGGAAACCTTATACTTCCGCGGAGCATTGATCTAGGCTGTCTGACCTTTTTGACCATCACCTGGTCAATATAAGTTAGGTGGTTTAGGCTCAATCAACTTTTGGCGCCGCTGCCGGGGAGGTTGTGCGCATTTATCTAAACGGTTTTTCTGATTAGTGTCTTTGGAATTCGTTCCATTGTACATTTATCCATCCTTGTTCATATTTTCATAAAAACAAAAACACAAAAACATTTTCCTTATCATTTGTACAAAATGTTCATCCAAAAACCCAAAAATATTCACCTTTACCCTCTCACGCCTTTGATTCTTCATCCCTACCCCTCCCAAACCTTTTGATTCTTTCTATGTCTCATCCACACTTTCTGGTTTGCCAATGGTGTGGTAATCCTCAAAATGGTACCAATTGCCCCAGTTGTGGCATGGTAGAGTCAGGAAACGGGTCTGTCTATAACCAAGATCCTTATTCCTACCATGACACGAATGATTTATTCCATCAGCTACCACACCATGAGACTCAGCAGTTTTACTGTTGTGAGTACTGTGGAGGTCCACACTTCAGCTCAGATTGTCAAACGGGTAATCCTTATCCTTGTGACAATTTTGACACATCGTATTACGACGAACCTCCCTCTCCACCAATTCCTCAAAGTCTTCTCATTGATCTTTTAGATTTAGTGAAAGACTTGAGAGGAATGACACATACCCCAGATAATCCAAACCAAAAATCGATGGAAGAATTGTTAGCTGATGAACAGGCTGCTAAAATAAATTCCCAAGATGCTTATGAAAGATCTATTCGGGAATCAATAGCAAAAGAAAAGGCAGCCAGATCTAGCTCTCGATTTCGTTTCATTCCTGATGACAGTGATGATGAGGATACACTTGATATCCTTGGATTTTATAAAGATTCATCAGGTTCATCAGATGAGATTCCACCAGATGAGATTCCATCTCAACCCACTCCTATCACACCCGAAGTTCACACTCACTCTCTGATCATGGGGGATGAGCATCTTAGCACTGTCCCTAATAAGGAATCGGACGAATTAATAAAGTCTAGTGTTGAGATCCTTGTCCCAATCCCGAGAGAGTCACAGGGGACTTTTGACCATATGTCTGATATTCCTCCTCCTCTATTCTTCCCATCTAATCATGATGAGATGTTCTCCGATTCTACTGATGACAATTCGTTATCTTGTGAGGACATCGTTTATATGGAAGAATTACCTTCTGAGCTAGTCAGCTTAGAAGAAGAGAATGACGAGATTGACACTGAAATCAAGGATGAAGCACTTCGTGCAACATTATTGAATGTCGATCTCCTCATTTCTAAAATCGAGGCTTTCAAAATGAAACCTATTTCATCTCCTATCCCCATAAAGGATAGTGACATTGTCTCCGACGATCTTATTCCGGAGTTTGAAGCCTTTACCTTTGATCATATGGGAGAGAAGATTAGTGACACTACCACTTCTCATTCTCAAATTTCTCTCCCCGAATATGATTTATTTACCTTTGAGGAGTTCTCCGGTGAACTCACTCATATCATATCTCCACCGGAGTATGATAATTTTTACTTTGATCTAGACAAAGTTGATCTTTGTTTTCCGGAGGGAAATATTCTCAACCTTCAGAATTTGATTGATATCAAAATCCCAACCCTCCCACCCATAATTTGTCTAGATCACACGAGCTTTACTGATGAGATTCATGATACACCAATCATGAATTCTCTTTCCGATGATGATGAATCAATCTTGATTGTCATCAAGATCTTTCTTCCTTTCTTCACCTACAGGGTGACTTCTCCTATTCTTCATTCCTTCGGGAATGAAGACACTATATTTGATCCCGGCATTTTCGTGTATCATTATCTTAAGCCGGCACTATGTCTCATCGGTGTGGAACTTTCACGTGCTTCAAATGTTTGTCCAAACATCTTGAATGAAAGTCCGATTGAGATTGTTTCTTCCACATCATGCTTCCCCAAGGACAAATAAATTCGGGGTCGAGTCAAGCTAGCGACTCGGTAAACAAAAACAGTAGCATGCATATAGGGTTTTCACCCTAAGTGTGGGGGAGTCCCCCATGCTATGGTTACTTATGAAGTGAAAATACAAAATGGTTTTTCCACGCTTAGCTTGTAATGTTGCCCTTTTACGTTCAAAATGTCGGCATAATAGCCGGGATTTTGAATATTGAGGACAATATTCATGCTAAGTGTGGGGGGTATTCGCTATTATAGCGAATTTTATCACATTTTACTATATAATACCCCCGTTTTAGCCAAAATTTCAAAAATTTTTAAATTTTTGCACTGGTGCTTCAAAATTTTTGTGGTAATCAGTCCGCCTTGTCTAACCGACAAAAGGGATTGGCTAGTCCAGGAGCAAACGACTCTTGGTAAAGACAACTCAAATCCGTTTATGGCTTGCAATTTGCCCAAAATTGTATGGTTCCTCAACTCCCCAAAAACAAATGAGTTGGCTAACCCGCAAGATTATGGCTTGTGGTAAAGGCAGTGCAAAATCCATAATTGGTAATCAGCTCACCAAGATGTTGACTATTCCATCAAGAGCTGGCTAGTCCAGAAGCAAACGGCTTTTGGTAAAGACTACTCAAATCCGTTGACAGCTGGTGGTTTGCTCAAAATCACACGGTTATCAGGTGTGCCACAGTTCTTACACCTGGCTACTCCAGAAGTGATGGCTTTTGGTAAAGAGTTTAAAATCCATCAAATTTTCAAAACAGTATTGCTAGGGACTAGCAATAGTTTAGTGTGGGGGATTGATGAGTGCTCAAACACTCATCATTTTTGGTTAAATCTGAACTGCAAAACATACAAAAACACTCAGTAATGCATCAAAATACTGAAAATATTTCAAAATTGTGTTTTATATGTTTTAGATGCAAAATGAGCAAAAACAAATGAAAAACGCACAAAGTTTGCAAAATTGGCAGTTTCAGTCCCCCAACTTTCATAAAATTACAAAACTAGTCCATGGATATTCAAAATATGGAAAATTATCACCAAAGGTCCTTTTGAAATCATAAGTTGTCATATTTAGTCCTTTGGTGAAAAATTGGAAAAGTTTTGGAAATTTACAGTTTTGGTCCCTGGAGTTTCAAATATTGGCAGAAAAGGTCCCTGGTGGGATAATTTTGAAAGAAAAATCATTTTGGGTCCTTGGGAAGTTACAAAATTCACTTTTAATCCCTGGATGAAAATTTTGAGAAAATTACAAGTTTAGTCCCCGGAGTTTGGAAATTTGCAAAATTAGTCCCCGGGTATTTTATTTTGGAAAATATTAATTTTCATCCTTGTAATATTCTAATGTTATCAAATTCAGTCCTTGTGAATACTTTGTGAATTGTACATTTCAGTCCCTCATTATTAGCCAAATTACAATATTGGTCCTTGTGATTACATATTATACCAAACGGACCTTTCCTTATTACTACCCAAAACCAAATCCATTACCACCCTTATACCTCCCCTGATCCATTAACACAATCCCAGCACACCAAAAAGCCCAATCCTAAACTAACCCGCCCAGGTCAACAAGTCAATATGCAGGGTTAAACGAAGCAGTCAAACCCCATCCCTAACCTCACTTTCCCACCTCCATTAACACAACCCTAAGCTTCAGGCCCTTGTCTCCCCCCTCCTCACCAACCCTCATAAATTCCTTCACCTACACCCATACATCCCCCCTCCTCAATTAATTCCCACACCAAACCCCCCAACTGCCCACTTCCCACTTTCCCGCCAAAAGATTTTGAAGGCCAGGATTGCTTATCACTAATCCAACGGCTCCAAAAGGAAGTGGGATAGTCTCAGGACCCCAACTTGGTCCATATAAGTCAAAAAATGAAGAATGAGGGAGTGGTGAACTAGAGTAGTTAATTAAAGTAGAATTCATGACGACTTAGTATAATTGTGATTTCCAGTTGTTATTTTTAGTGTAAAAGGTTGTAATTTACATTCCAGTATAATTTCACTTGTCTTAATCTTCAAATTCATTTTTCTAGTCTAAATCAGTTCATGTGATTTTTTATGAAATTCTTAGTATTGCTTTGGAGTTGATAAAAGTGTTGTTTAATGATTCTGTAGACTCACATAAGTTATTGAATAGCTTTTATAAGCTTTCATTTGTGATCTAGTCAGTTTTTAGTCTTAAATATAAAAAATACTCAAAAACTCAAGTAAAATAGTAGAAAATGAAAAAAATAGTGAAGATGGTGGTACAAGCACAGAGGCAAGGTTGATTTTTGTTATTCATGGTTTAGCAGCCTTAGGGGAGGCTCTAGGTTGTGGTGAGGTAACCTGGTCACCTATCTCAGTTGGGTGTTATTGTAAGCAATTTCTCATACTTTTGTATTTATTGTTCATATACCTCATTTTCTACTTATATCAGCTCAGTAATGCTTATTTAATGATAGTATGAGTCAAGAGTCAAGTTTCCTAGTTTAGATTGTAGGTTTGCTTCACAAAATCACCAAATTTAGTCAATTAAGGGGTGTTTGGATCAGTTGTTTTGATCACTGAATTCTGTGTGTTGGTTGATATTTTTAGTTTTAAAAAGTCAAATTAGGGTATGATAAGTCATGTAAGCCTTAAAATCCACAAGTAATTTTCTAGAAAGTCAAAATGCCACTTAATCTCATTTCATGTGTTCACTGTTAAGATTTTGAGTAGCACAATCATTTATATCAGTTTAATAATGGTCAAAGTAGCATAATCTCATTTCACTACAACTTGTAATAACATGTTCAATCAGTAGAATCACCCTAAAGTTCAACAAAGTCAACTTAGCAAGTTATTATAAAAAGTCAAAATCGCACATTCTCAGTTTTTACAAAAATTGCATGATTTTTAGAGAATTTTGTGATTGAAGTTAGGAGCAGAGATTTTTAGGAATCATTGTCCCCCAGCCCATCTCTGAGTTCCTCCCTTCACTTAATTTTAGTGATTTTTCTTGTAGGGTCCACACTTGTTCAAACATACTTGCAGGGCAAGGTCTGCTCCTGTATCAGGAGGTCTGCACCCACACCACCACCTTTGTGGTGGTTTTCTGACCACCATGGTGGTCCTTAGTACCCAAGGTTTGTTCCTTTCCATTCCCCCCCTTGTAGGCTTTCATTATTGACCATCTGTTTGACCTTAATCCTTGTGGGACCCATCTGAATCAAGCCATAAAGTCTGTTCGTTTTTCATCTTTGAAACAAGTTAGATAAGTGCTTATTGTCAGCTTTTGGCTTATTCTGTGGGTGCTTTTTGCTTTTTCTTGCTTAAATAAGTTCACATAACTTATTGGAACCTGAATCAACCTGAGTGGACCCCACTTTTAGCCATTTTAGCTCATTTCCTCATCTGGTCAACAGAAGTCAAATGTTGACCAAATAAGCACCTCAAGTGCTTATTTTTTATTTTCATAAAAGTTGTTTTTGTAAAAGTTTTCTGTTTTTAGATGTAAAGTAGGTTTTTAAAATAAAAATCCAGAAAAAACAAAGTATTTTTAAGTGATAGTTTCTATTTAATTTTAATTTTCATTTTTATATTTTTATTAAGAACTTAGTTTTTTTTTTTTTTTTCTTAATTTCCTCTTAAGTTAAAGTAGTTATAATAATTTTATCAGATTTTTATTTCATCATTTGGTATTTATTATATTTAATATTAGTTTTATTAATTATTAATTAATATTAAGTTTAAAATAGCATAATTAGTTTTTATTAAGTAAAACCTAGTTTTTATATTTTTTATAGCTTTTATATGTTGTAAAACATTTTTAGAAATTTTCTTAGAATTTTTACTGTTCATTTAGTATTTTCCTTAATTTAAAATAGTTTATTTAGATAATTAATAATTAATTAGTAATTAATTAATAAAAAAACATAAAAAGACAAAAATACTTATTTTTAATTTTAAAACTTAATTTTTTAGTTATTTTATAATTTTAGGAATTTTATTTTCACCTTTTTAGTATTTAAATAATATTGTATTATATTTAAGTTAAATATTATTAATAAGTAATAATTAGTAATTAATTAATATTAAATAATTAAATAGTGTAAAATTTGATTTTAATTTTCTAAAAATTTTCTTTTATGTTTTAGTTTGTAAAAAAGTCATTTTCACCCCTGGGGGTTTTCAGATTTCAATTTTTACGTTTTATCTCGTACGTTTACGTTTTATTTAAACGTAACGTACGCGTTTTTAAGTTTTAAACGTTTCTGGGTTTTCAAACTTTCCAGTCTTGTTTATATAGCTTATTTAAGCTATTCCTTTGTAAATTCCTTAGTTTAAACAAACTCAAACCCCTTTTCATCCAAATTCACCCGATCACAAGCCGTTTGTTAGCCATTCACACCTCGTCGGGACATAACGACCCGGGGAAACCTTATACTTCCGCGGAGCATTGATCTAGGCTGTCTGACCTTGTTGACCATCATCTGGTCAATATAAGTTAGGTGGTTTAGGCTCAATCACCCTTCTCTCTCATTGAACCACTCACTTTTCAGTTTCCACCACATCAGTTTGTGAATTCTTTTTGTGAGAATTTGTTTGTGGCTATATCATTTCTCTATTTTATATTTGTTGTAGTAACATTACTTTTTGATTCGGTAGTTCTTGATTTTCTTAAAATAAAGATGACAATACATAAATTAAAACTAACATACAAAATATATATTTCAGTTTTAAAATAGTCCTAATAAAATTAACTCCTATTAAATTTTCTTGTATGTATTATTATAATTTTAAAGTAGCCTATATTGATCCGAGCCCATTTTGGCCCGAGCCTGTGTGGATCGCGCCCGTTTGGTCTAATATTTAATTTTGCTCGTTTGGCCCATTCCCGTTTGAACCGTTGCCCGAACCTGCCGGCCGCCCGTTTTACCACCGAGTAGTTATCTTATAAAATCTATGAAAGAAATAGAAATTAAATCGTAATTTTTCATATACGCGATACTCCAATATGGATTTTTTTTTAATTTATAGTTGAACAAAAGTCATCTTATAGGTTAACATATCATACATAAGAACCTTCGAGTATAAAACACCGGAAATATCATCATATCAAAATCTAATTGCATCCACGTTGTAAGTAGGTGAAACAAAGTTGGTAAGCATGGCAGTTAAAACTTAAAATCATGAGTTGTATCGTATGAACTTATTATGAGCCTACAAAAATAACATACGGTAAGATTATGGTTAGCGACCAAACCAGTACAAAATATGACCATGCGCATTTAAGAGAAAATTAAAGCCAATGTTAAGAACACATTTTTTTGGATCGGGTATGCTCAGATTGCAAGATTCGTCCCCGGTCATTGAAAATTATAGGCTGACTCCCTAAGAGGAAAATTTAGGTTCTTTTTCATCCCTTTTCCCAAAGTGACATGACCAATATACCCATGTCCTTCTTTCTCTTTATTTTTCCTTTTAATTTTGCTTTTTTTGAACAATTTCTGCATCATATTTAGTTTTTTTCTTCCGAAACATCACTTTATGAAGCTCATAAACATCGCAAAATCAATAACATTTTTCAACCATAAATACAATCATTTACCCCACTTTTATGTTACATACAAAATGTAAAATTTGAGACCCATAATCTACATATACTATACAAACATAGTAACACACATACCCCAAAATCATTGACTAAAGAATTTTGTGTTCGATCAAAAAAAAAAAAATGAAAAACATAAAAACATGTAAAGTTAAACCTATGCCACCATCTCAGATTCTCTCATGCAACCAGACCCACAATGTTACCTCTTTCATCATCTTCAACCTCAAAACCCACCATCGTAGCCACCTCAACCGACAACAACAACCACCTTAGCCAACTACAACCCTTACCCTAACCACCTCAGTGACCAATGAAGAGTATTTCCTAGATCTAAGTTGGTATTTTTTTTTCAGCGTTTTAATATGTTTATGGTTGTTCTTGTGTGTTTTTTATGTGTTTTTTGGTGTGTGTTCTTGTGTGTGTTTCTTATTTGATCACGAGTTTATTTTCTGAAGTGAAAGGTAAATGTTTAGGATGATAATAAAAAAAAATTGTGTTCCTGAGATTTTTTAGAATGGGAGATGAAAATAAAGGATAGTAAATTACATAAAAATTATTCTCCTAATTTACTTCTCAAATTTGAATAAAAAAAGGAGTGAAGTTGATTTTTAAAGCTTTCTTTTTTGCATTCTTCTCTTTTCTTTCAAACTCAGAAACATATGATAAAAAAATAATTTCTTATTCCTCTCCTCTTTACTTCTCTCTTTTTTCCCTCTCCATCTCTCTTCTTTGCTTTTTGTGCTCGGGAATAAAAAGTGTTGAATGGGGATGAAGATAAGATTTTTATTTTTTTAAATAAAGAGATAAACTCTATATTTAAATAATATAATTATCAAATTTAATTATACTTTCCTTAGTAAAAGTCAAAACACACCCAAACACCCTCATAGGGGCCGGTGTGTGTGTGAGCCCATCATGGGCTCACCGGGCTTACTCGTTCAGTGTAACTTAATTAAATGTTTGTTTACCCATAAAATTAATTAAGCCAATTTGGTAATTAAGCTCATTATGTAAATGACTCATTTATAGTCTCTTATGATTAAGCTTATTGGTCATGCTATATGTACGTGACCTTTAAGTCTTGTAAAACAATGACCAGGCAAAAGAGTATTGACGAGGGCAAGTCCTCGCCAAAGGCCATTTTCATAATATAAAAGTATTTATTTAGTTAAGAATTAATTGAAAATTAATTAATTTAAGTATTTAAATAAATATCTAAATTAAAAGATTAACTTTAAATACAAATTAATTCAAAAAATTCTAAAATGTCATCGTATTAGACTTTAATATTTCGTACTTGACTTATATAAAACCGTTTTAACAATATTCGTATTTGACTTGCGTAACTCAAAAGATGTAGTCGTGTATTAAGGACACAATAAAATTTAATGAAATTCAATATTCTTATCGAATTAATAAGAAGAAACTTTGTTTATATCACTTGAATACTATCAGAGGTGATAGGTAAGACTTTTAGGAGCAATTATACTTTTGTATTTGACTTAAGTTACTCAAAAGATGTTGACGCGTATATTCGCTAACCATATAATTTAATGAAGTGCGACGATTCTTCTCGATTGAATAAGAAGACACTTGGTTCATACAACTCGAACACTTGAATATACTCGTAAGTGGCAATAATTTCTTAGGAACAGCGATACATTCGTATTTGACTTGCGTAACTTAAAAAGATGTCGCGTATATGCGCTATCATTACAATTTAATAAAATTTGATAATTCTTATCTATTGAATAGGAAGGCACTTAGTTAGTACCACTTGCATGTTCATCACTTGAATACTCTCAAAAGTGATATATAAGACTATCCTTAAGAATAACGACACAGTACCTTCGTATTTAACTTATGTAACCCAAAAGGTTTTGTTGCATATATGCGCTATGAATATAACTTAATGATGTGCGGTGATTCTCTCGATTGAATAAGAAGACACTTGGTCATACAACTCGATCACTTGAATATACTCGGAAGTGATACGACTTGCTTGGGTACAACGACTATTTGACTTGCGTAACTCAAAAATGTTGTCGCGTATATACGCTCTGAGTAAATTTTATTTAGTTTCGATGATTCTTATCGATTGAATAGAAAGACCTTTTGTTCAAACCACTCGCTCAATCAACACATGATTAATACTCTCGGAAGTTATATATAATATTTGCTTAGGAATGACGATACTTTCGTATTTGACTAAAAAGATGTTGCGTACATGCTCTCTTAGTACAATTTAATGAAATTCAATTATTCGATTCCACTATAACAACGAGTTTCTTTAATTTTGTCAACATTGAAACTAGAAGTTTATATTTTGACTTACGTATATCCCAAACCAAACTAGCATATATGTCAATAAGAGTTGAGATCCCTAAAGAACCACCATTTGTCATAGAACCATTCAACCAATCCCAACCATCCAATCCAATTTGATCCAAAGGCTGAGATCAAATCATGTATTTACACTTCAAGGGCAAAAAGGACAATTAAAAAAAAAAAAAAAAAAAAAAAAAAAAAAGCGCAACCTTCATTTTTCCTCAAAAAATTTAGGGGAAAAAACACACAGACAAACCCTCTCAATCCACCACTGATAACCACCTTCCATCACCACCCTCAATCCGTCGTCACCACCTTCAATCCGCCGTCGCCACCTTCAATCCGCGCCGTCACCACCTTCAATCCGCCGTCACCACCATCAATACGCCGTCATAACCGTCAATACACCGTCATCAAATGGATAGTAATCAGTTAAGCGAAACAAATTTAGTTGATGTTCAAGTTGCAGTCGATGAAAATCATGTGGTTGTGTCTGATTTAGTTGATGTTCAACTTGCGGTTGTTGAAAATTCAGATGAGATTATGGAGGCTGAGCTTTTGGAAGAAAATACATCTATTATTAAAGGTAAATCACATATGATTCAGCTTATTTTGTTGCTCATTTAGATTTTTAAGTTTTTAAGGTAAATCACATTTGATTCAGCTAGTTTTTAGGGGTTTAAGGTAAAACACATGTTATTCAGCTTATTTTGTTGCTTATTTAGATTTTTAGGGTTTTAAGTTAATGAAAATCACATGTGATTCACAATGTTTTTTTAACAAAATCACATATGATTCTGTAAAACAGAATCTGTGATGACACCAAGACCAACTTTATACCCACATGAAGAAACTCCTGGAGGATCAGTGTATTGGGAACCTGTTGTTGATGATATTTATCTACCTATTGAGGGGAAAAAGTTTAAGACGATAGAGGAAATTGTTGAAATGTACAACAAATATGCTGAAATAGCAGGCTTTGAAGTTAAAAAATCGGCACAAAAAAATACAAGAAGTGGTTTGGTAAAAAGTAAGTACATTATGTGTAATAGGGAAGGACTTCCAAACAACATAAATATAAACACATTGGATCTAGAAAAGAGTGATAAAAAGTCAGAAATACAAGACAACAGATAGCAGGTTGTATGGCCCGAATATTCATCACTTTGGATCCTGTTTCTGGAGAGTATGAAGTAGCTAAATTCATTGCTAAGCACAATCATTTAATGATTCCGAAAGAGTATAAGCATCTAACAAAGAAACAAATGAAGATGACTCAAGGGGAAAAAATGTTCGTTGTCAAAGCTTCAACTTTCAAACTTGGTGCAACAAAGGCACACCATATATACTCTAGCATGAAAGGTGGTACTCAATTTGTTCATGGCACAACTTCTGATTTTAAGAATCAACTAAGGGATATAAATGCATTCATAGGTGAAAGCGACGCGCAAATGCTATTAGACAAAATGGAAAACTGACAAAAGTATTTGCCGAACTTTACATTTCATTATAAGGTTGAAAATAGTGAGTTGGTTGCCATATTTTGGGCGAACGAAGTTGCCAAATGCAACTACAAATAGTTTGGAGATATAGTGTCATTTGATGCCACATTCAGAACTAACAAGTAAGTCTGTTTTCAAGTTTTCAAATCTGTTATACCTTTATTAAAACTTAACACATTCATAAATCACATGTGATTCTCCCAAAATCACATGTGATTCTATGAAAATCACATGTGATTCTTTTTGAGATTTTTCTGTGAAACTTGTGATATTCAGGTACGACATGGTGTTTGTTCCATTCACCAGTATAGATAATCACAAAAAGTGTGTGACACTCGGTGCTGGAATGCTTCTAAAAGAAGATGAAGAAGCTTACACATGGCTACTAAAATCATTCATGAGTGCACATGAAAAACAACCAAAAATGATAGTAACGGATCAAGATGGGGCCATGAAGTTAGCTATTGAAGCAGTTTTTACTGAATCCAAACACAGACTATGCATGTGGCATATCACCCAAAAAATTCCAGCAAAGGTATTTTAATTCATATAATATTTTAAAATTTGTTTATGATTTATCACTTGAATCACATGTGAATCACATAGAATCACATGTAATTCACATAGAATCACTAGTGATTCACTTTTGTTTATATCATGAATAACATGAAATTTTTTTACAGGTTTGTAAAGAAATCTATGATGAAACTGATTTCAAAAAGCGCTTGAACAAGATTGCGTGGAATATGTTCATGGAACCATTGAAGTTTGAAGAAAAATGGACAAAGTTTATTGAAGATTTCGGATTGCAAGACCACAAATGGATGAAAAAGATGTTTACACTTCGAGAAAAGTGGATACCAGTGTATTTTATTGACTCACAATTGTTTGGATTGATGAGCACTCCTTCAAGGTCTGAGAGTGAAAACGCTTTCTTCCGACATTTCACAAATCATGGGTCAACGTTAGTTAATTTCATGATGTGCTTCGAATCAGCAATGAAGAGGCAAAGGTATAGGCAAGAACAAATGGACTTTAACACATTTGACTCAGCTCCAAAACTTTGTACAGAGTTAAATATGGAACGCCATGCATCTAAAGTTTATACAAGAACCATATTTCTGCTTGTTCAAAAGGAAATTAAAGAAGCTTGTTGGAATTGCACTATAGAAGAGTTTAAAATGGAAGAGGGTTGTGAGATACTTAGGGTCAGATATAGGAATGCGGTTGCTTATAGGACACTTTACAAAGAAAAAGGAGAAGAACAGGTGCGGGAATGTGATAAAGTAGCAGAATACAAGGTAAATTTACTTGAAATCATTAAATGTTTTTTTTAACTATTATAATCTGATATAACAATTCACATGTGATTTTTCCAATAATCACATGTGATTTTCACAATAATCACATGTGATTCCAGCATTAAAAAGTTTTAATTTTCTTTCCTCTTTTCTGAAAAAAGGTTCTGCGTTCTCTTGAAGACGAGTCAGTGGAATGTACTTGTAGGCATTTTCTTCGATTCGGATTTTTATGTCGACACGCATTATGTGCTTTGAAGAATCGTGATGTTCAAATGATCCCGGAAAAGTACATTTTTAGAAGAAAGACAAATAGGTATGGAGAAAAAAATGAACCAATTGAAAAATTAACAAATGAGGCTACTTACGTGGTAGATGAATGTTTATATTTGTTGAGTAAAGATGAAGGCAAGTTAGGAAAGTTTGTGGAACAATTGAAATCAATCAAGAAAGAAATTAAGGATGAAGTGCCTAAACCTCCTTCGCTGAAAAAAGAAATTGAGAATGTGGTTGAGGATATATATGCAGTTGAGAAACCTGAAAAAATTGTGGTCCACAATCCATCCAAGGGTAAAACCAAAGGTTGGTCTAAAGAAGCACGTAGAAAGAGTGGAAGAGAAATGGCACTTGAAGAAAGATCTAAACCAAAAAGGAAATATGGATACTGTGGAGAGAAGACTAACAAGCATACCAAGACAACTTGTCCGGAGAATCCAAAGTATATTGAAAAACTAGAAAGAATTGCTGCTGCTAAACAAGCGACAAACGCTTCTTGAATTTCATATTTTGTTTACATTATGTGTTGGGTCACAGAATTCCCCAATCTTTCTCTAACATGGATTTGAACATAAAATCCCCTAAGTGTAAACAAGTCACTGAGTGAACAGTAACTCAGTGAGTCACCTTCAGGATGCTAAGACCGAGCCTAAGAAGAAAGGTTCTCCATTCAGTGAGGCGGAACTCAGTGAAGTGTGATCTAAGCCAAGAAGAAGGTGATGGGTTCAGTGAGGATGACAATAACTCACTGAACCCCATGACTCCTCAACAACTTCATAGTACTGAAGACTGATGACAAGAAGACTGAAGTTTTGGTGGGACTGGGCGGGAAAATCTGAGCTGCATTATTAAAGTGCTTTATCACTTTAATGTCAAACTTTCCCAAAATGGTTAAAACCAGTCTGTCATCAGAAAGTGCCTTTTGGACTTAACTCAATGAAGGTTCCTTGCCAGAAGAATAATATATTTCAAGATATTGTTAGGGAAGCTTTATGTCCAATGTATAACTAGTTGTTTTATACTTGTGTATAAATAGGAAGCATATGTGAGGAGTAAAAGTTGACAAGTTTGTGCAATTAATGCAAAGCATTCACAAACCACTTTTACTCCTCCAAAGAACAACACAACCCCTGAGATAGCTCAGTGGGTCTTGAAAGTTGTCACTCAACATAGATTGAGTTTAGTAAGGAGTCTATACAATACTTGTCGTTTTCAATCCCAAGTGTTATTCCGCAAACACTTTGGTACGATTCTTTTTGATTAACTTCTAATAAAGAATTAAACGTTGGAAAATATTGTCTCTTATATTTACGTTACTTTATTGTTAATCATTTTAAACATCTTTTTTTAAAGTCATATAACTTGGTTACTTTAGCTTTTTAGTTACTGATAACCAAGTAAAAGGGACCAACAAGTGGTATCAGAGCCTCTGATTTGTAAAACTTAAACCTGTTTTCAAAACTTAAGAGTGCTTAAGTTTTTAAAATCAAGATCCCACTATGACTGACATAGATGTTCCCCAGCTTGTCGACAGAAAGGGTGGAAGTTATTCAGCAACTGCCCCTCGACTAGAAGCTGGCAAATTTAATAAGTGGAAAAAGCGAATGCTTTGCTACTTAACTGGGATGGAACCATATTACATTAAGTTGATTAATGATGGTCCATATGTCCCAACAACTGCCCAAGGTTTAATTAAACCTGAAGCTCAGTGGACCCCAGATGAAAGGAGGGTGGTCAATCAAGACCAGCGCCTGAAAAGCATCATTATATCATGCCTTCCTGATGATATAATGGAATTAGTGATCAACTGTCCCACTGCCCAGCAGACATGGACTGACCTGGTTCATAGCTTTGAAGGGCCTTCTGATACCAAAGAGAATAGAATCATGGACCTGAAGCTTGAATTCAATACCTTCAGGGCCAAGGATTCTGAAAGTCTCTCTGAGATTTATACTCGGTATAAGACCCTCCTGAATGAGCTGACCAATGATGGTGTTATACTGTCAAAACATGAGATCAATGTTGGTTTTGTCAACAGTCTCCCTGAGAAGTGGTTAAACTTCTCTCAGGGATTGAGAAATGCAAACCACATTCAGAACCTTGAGCTCCCTGCCATCTATGGGAAGTTTGCCTATGAAGACAATCTTATCACCAGGAGATACCCTGGTAAAGCTCAGGAGACCAAAAAGGCCTTGACAATTTCACCCATATCAACTGCTTTCTATTCAAAAGGTGTTGTGCAGGATTTTCAGGATGGATCTGATGATGAGGTTGACCAAAGAACCAGTGAGGAGTATCTTAATGATCTTCAAATTGAATTTCATGAAAGAGCACTCCTTGCTAATCCTAAAAGGTTTTTTAAGAAAAACAAATTTCCTTCTAAAGCAAATGACAACACTGAATGCTTTAAATGTGGCAAAATGGGGCATTTTGCTAAAGATTGTTTTTCAAAAACAACCTCAGAACCATCTTTCAAATTTTCAGGAAATAACTCTTTTTCAGGCCCTAGCAAATTTCAACCAAAAATGCTTCAGTCTAGTCAAAGATTTGAAAAAGTCCCTTAAATTGACTTTGAAGCCAAGTACAGAAAGGCAAAAGCTAAACTTGCCCTTCTTGAATCATCCTTAACAGTCTCCCAGCCTCCTCAGGCTCCAAAGCCTACTCAAGCCAAGAACAAAGGGCTTGTTGCTGAAACATATGACTGGGATGAGGTTGAAGTATCCTCTGATGATGATGAAGTTCACATCAGTGCCCTGATGGCTCTGTCAGAAGACAACAAACTTGCTGTGGGGAAGAGTCATGCAAGAAATGGTGAATGGGTCAACATCACTATGAGAAAGGTAAATCTTTTACTTTCTATGGATGATAATGATGATTGGAAATCTTGCTTATATTATTTTAATGTTGATCTTAAGTATGTTGAAGAGCAAAGACTTAATTTGTTTTCAAAATTTAACAAATTGAGTTTTGAATTAAATCATTGTAGAGATGAATTACTTGCCTTAAAACAAGCCAAGCTTGAAAGTGTTACACTTCAAATTCAAAACTCTGAACTTGTAAAACAAAATCAAGCTCTTCAGGAAGAACTTAAGAAAGAAAAGGAAATTATTTGGAAATGGACTCAGAAAAACCCCAAACTTTATGAAACACTGAGTCTCTCACCCAGCCCCAAAAAGGCTGGTCTGGGTGATGATCAACTCACTGAAGTTTCTGGGGAGAGTAGCCATTCTACAACTTTTCTATTAACCAACATACTCTCTAGCAAAGAACTAGCTCCCAAACCCAATGATTGGATTGAAAGAAACAATCCTGATAGTAAATTGCCAAATTTTAACACTGGAAGAATCCTGGAGCCTGAAAGTCAGGCTATCAAGGAGCTGCTAGGAGTCACTGATGAACTTAGTCCTACTGAGTCCATCACTGAGTCTAAGTCTGATTCACCACTCCCTCCACTGAAACAACTTCAGGGAGCAGAACCCAATTCTGACCTTGCACCATTAGTCTTTCAACCACATTCTCCTAAAGAGAAATCAGGGTTAGGAAGGACTATTCTGAAAAGACCTACTCCTGCACCCACTGAACACCAAAAACCTTCAGTAAAAACTGAAGTGAAGCCAGAAAGCACTGATTCAAAGGTTGATCAGCTTGCTGAACTTGTCAGGATGCTGAGTGAGAAAATTGAGTCTACTGAGAAAAACTCTGACTCAAAATCAACAAAGCCCTCAGTATCCTCAGGTTCTTCCAAACCAAAAACCACACCCAGACCCTCAGGGAGATGTGATCTGTGCAATTATCCCAATCACAGCACTGATAAATGCTACAGAGTCCTGTTTTGTATGATATGCAAACAAGAGGACCACAGAACTTGTGATCACATCCCCCACACTGCTTCTTTAAAAGCAAGGGGTCTATACAAAACCCAAGGCTATCAGTATGCCACACCTTCCAAACAAAGACTGAAGGCTAAGCCTTTCTCACCATGTCCTCACTGTGGTTTCAATGATCATCTTCCTGATGATTGTATGATGAAAGATTGTTGTGACATCTGTGGAGATTCCTCCCATGAAACCAGGGGACATGACAAAGTGATTCAGTCCAGAAGGAAAAACCAAACCAACACTTCTCAGTCACCTGAGGCATCAACTTCCACAAAATGTAAAACATATGGAAGCTCAGGTCACACAACTTCAGACCATGATTCACTAACTGAGTTCAAAAAGTCCCTGAGGACTAAGCCCACTAGAAAGTGGGTCAACAAGAAAAACTAACCCAGTTTACTGTTTGTGCAGAAACGCATCAAGGATCTTACTTGGCATCTAGACAGTGGGTGCTCCAGAAGTATGACTGGTGTGAAAAGTTTTCTGCACAAATATGTAGAAGAACCAGGACCCAAAGTAGTATTTGGTGATAACTCATCAGCTCCCACTGAAGGTTATGGTTCAGTAAACTGCAATGGTATAGTTTTTACAAGAATAGCTTATGTTAATGGTCTCAAGTACAACCTGATAAGTGTTTCCCAACTATGTGATGCCAAATACATAGTTCAGTTTGATGACAAGAGAGGGACCATCTTTAATGCCAATAAGGAAGTTGTGTTGATTGCCCCCAGGAGGGATGATGTATATGTCCTTGACATGTCATCCCTGACTCAGAATGGGACTTGCCTATTCTCAAAGGCAAGTGAGACAATCAACTGGCTATGGCATAGGAGACTCTCTCATCTCAACTTCAAGAGCATCAACAACCTGGCCAAACAGAACAAAGTTCTGGGCCTTCCATCCCTGGTGTATACCAAAGACAAGCCTTGTTCTGCTTGTGAAAAAGGAAAACACCACAGGGCATCATTCAAAACCAAACAAACCTTTTCCATCAAAAGCTGCCTACATCTTCTTCATATGGACCTTTTTAGACCTGTCAGTCCAATGTCCATTCACCATGAGAAGTATACTCTGGTCATAGTCGATGAATACTCAAGATATACTTGGGTTTACTTCCTGACCAAAAAGAGTCAGGCAGCTGAAACAATCATGTCATTTGTCAGAAACATTGAAAATCAAAATGATGTCAAAGTTAAACAGATCAGGACTGACAATGGCACTGAATTCAAAAACCAAGACCTTGAGTGTTTTTGTGATGAGAAAGGAATTTCTCAAAATTTCACTTCTCCCTATACTCCTGAACAAAATGGAGTAGCTGAAAGGAGAAATAGAACACTCATTGAGGCAGCAAGAACAATGTTGAATGGCTCAGTCCTCTCAAAACATTTTTGGACTGAAGCAGTTAAAACAGCCTGCTACACTCAAAATAGGTCAATCATTGTGAAAAGGCATAATAAGACTCCTTATGAGGTATTCAAAGGAAGGATTCCTGACATCAGCTATTTTCATGTATTTGGGTGTCCTGTGTTTATACATAATCACAAGGATCACTTGGGTAAATTTGATGCCAAAGCTGATGATGGATACTTCCTGGGATATTCCTTGGTTTCTAAAGCCTTCAGGGTGTTCAACACAAGGAGACAAACTGAGGAAACTTATCACATTACTGTTGATGAGAGCACTGAATCCATTAGGTTCTCAAATTCCTCAGTAGAAGAAATTGGTATTGATGACTCATCAAGATATCCTCCTGATGAGTATCATCCTGAAAACAATCCCTCAACCCAATACCAAGCTGATGCTGATGTCTCCTATTACATCATCCCTCACAACCTACCCCAACCACGTATCAGTGAGTTCATTGAAACTCAGCATGTCTCAAATGAGACTGACACCACTGAACAAATTGTTCAGGAACCCTCAGAACAAATTGTTCCTACAGTAATCACTGAAGCACATATTGATGAGTTACCTCATGTTCCTGAGTCTGAACCTAATCAGGCTCCTACAAGCTCAAATTCCTATCCCAAACCCCAGGATAGCTGGACTAGATCCAAAATCATTGAGCTTGTGAACATCATCGGTGAACCCACTGAAGGCATGCTCACAAGAAGCAAGGCTGCTAAATTCAAGGCTGCCACTGCCAATATATGTCTTTATGCTGACTATTTCTCAGAGATTGAGCCTAAAAATGTCAAAGAAGCCCTGACTTATGAAAGTTGGGTTCAAGCCATGAGAGATGAATTGGAACAATTTGACAAAAATGATGTCATGACCCTTGTTGAATGCCCCCAGGGTGTTTTAATCATTGGTATGAAATGGGTCTTTAAGAACAAGACCGATGAAAATGGCACAATCATCAAAAACAAAGCAAGACTGGTTGCCAAAGGATATAATCAACAGGAAGGTATAGACTATGAGGAAACCTTTGCACCTGTTGCAAGAATGGAAGCCATCAGGATCTTCCTTGCCTATGCAACTTACATGAACTTTAAAGTTTACCAAATGGATGTTAAAAGTGCATTCCTGAATGGTAACATCAAAGAAGATGTTTATGTGCAACAGCCTCCTGGTTTCGAAAGTAGTGAATACCCCAACCATGTCTACAAGCTTAACAAAGCCCTTTATGGACTGAAACAAGCACCCAGGGCATGGTATGAAACTCTTTCAGCCTTCCTGATCCAAAACAAGTTTGTCAGAGGAAGAATTGACAACACACTGTTCATCTACAGAACAAAGGATGATGTCATTCTTGTCCAAGTATATGTTGATGACATCATCTTTGGCTCAACAAGTTACAAACTTTGCAAACAGTTTGAAAAACTGATGACCACAAAGTTTGAAATGAGCATGATGGGTGAACTCACATACTTTCTTGGACTCCAAATTAAACAAACTGATAAAGGAATATCCATTTGCCAAGAAAAATACCTCAGGAACCTACTGAAAAAGTATGAGCTCACTGACTGCTCTTCAGTAAAAACTCCTATGGTCCCTCCAAAAAACCTTGGCCCTGATCTCACTGGAAAATCAGTGAATCAAACCCAATACAAAGGAATGATTGGCTCCCTGATGTACTTACTTGCCTCAATGCCTGATATCCAATTCTCAGTCTGCCTGTGTGCCAGATACCATGCTGACCCTAAAGAATCACATCTCACTGCTGTCAAGAGAATCACCAGGTACCTAAAAGGTACTCCAAACCTTGGTTTGTATTATCTAAAACGTTCAGGATTTGATCTCAAAGGGTACACTGACTCTGACTATGCAGGATGTAACATGGATAGGAAAAGTACTTCAGGATCTTGCCAATTTCTTGGTGGTAAACTTGTGTGTTGGAGTACAAAGAAACAACAGTCAGTGGCCATGTCCTCAGTTGAAGCTGAATATATGGCTGCTGCAGGATGTTGTGCAAATGTACTATGGATGAAGAGCCAACTGAGTGACTATGGCATTTAGTATAAGATGGTACCTATCTTTTGTGATAATACAAGTGCCATAGCCATCTCAAACAATCCAGTACTTCATCAAAGAACCAAACACATTGACATCAGATACCACTTCATCAGGGACCATATCTCTAATGGAGAAATTGAACTACATTTCATTCCCACTGAGTATCAGCTAGCTGATATCTTCACTAAACCTTTGGATGAACCCACTTTCACAAGATTGAAAGCTGAACTGGGCATGTTGGACATAGAATCAGGGAACTGATCAAAAATGTTCCAACATGATGTAAATTCTCTAGGTCCCTGATCACACCCTTCCTGAAATTTTTTTTGAATGATAATTCATTCAGGGGGCTCAGGATGAAAAATGGCATTGAATACCCTAACTAAATGCTCTAAGTATTTAGTTAGTTAATGTCCCAGGTAGGTAACTGAATTCTATTAAATATAGGAATATATGTCACTTACACAACTGGCATCCACTCCTTGGGCCCCCACATCTCTCTCACCAAACACCACTGAGCATTAAATGCTCCCTCACACACAAAAGTTGTGATAATTTCTACTCTGCAAAAGTGCATTATTTGCAGAGCCGCACAACTGTTCATCCACGATGTGAGAGAAAATACGGTAATGGGAATCGTGATATTTCATGCGGATATCAAACCAAAATTATTATGCCGTTTCGGTTAAATAAATTAACCTTCGGTATCCGCAACATCACTACCCTAATTCTCACCCTATAAATACCCCCACAAAAAGGGAACACACACACACACGCTTTTAAAATCATAACAAAACTCTTGCAAATCATTTTCAAAACTGCGTGTGTTTCCCTCACTGATACCCATTTTTTCAAAAAAAACCAGGCTTTTATCTAAACCAAATGGCTTCTTCTAAGGTCATAAAATACGCACCCAATGTGGATTTCCAAATGGAAAGCGTAGACCTTACCAAGAACAATGTGGTGAGGAACTTTGCCTACCCTGAAGGGTACCCTGAATACAGGGATTTGGTAAAGTTCCTTCAGAACTGCTTCCTGACCACCTCATTCACAAAAACCCCCTCAGTCATCTATCATGACTATTTGAGGGAATTTTGGTGCACAGCGGTGGTTGAAAACCCTGATGAGCCAAAAGAGGCCAAAATAAAGTTTACAGTCAAGAATGGAACCAAGTCCCTAACTCTTGACTATAAAACTTTTGTCAAAGCCACAGGCCTTGACTACACCACGACCTTCACTGCCCAACCCTCTGAGAAAGAGGTAAAGGAGGTCTTACTGGAACTGGGACCCTATGACAAAAATCACCCTGAGGTGACACCAGGGTCCCTATTATCCAAAGCCCTTATAATAAAGACCTTGTTCCCAGCTCCCTGGAGGATTCTAATGACTTTTGTCATTCAGGTTCTCTGGGGAAATAAATCCTCTACTGAGCAATTGAACACTACTCAGGCAATGATAGTATTCTGTCTCATTGAGGGTAAAATGATTGACCTTGGAGAAATCATCTTCAGGGACCTCATAGCAAAGTTAGGGGGGAAGTCTAGGCAAAAACACATGTCATATCCTAGATTTGTTTCCTGTGCCCTACAAGACTTGCTTGGGTCTGAGTATGTTAAGCCTGACATAGCAGGTTTTGAGCCTGATGTCCTACACAAGGCAAATTACTCTCGTGACCCTCTTGAGGTTACACCTGTCACCCTGACAATGTATATGCGTTCTGCTATCCAGGGTGACAATAAAGTTTCACCAGTCCCCTCTCCCACCAAGAAGGTAAAGAGGAAGAAGGGACAGGGGTCCAGGAAGGTGGCTCAACCCAAGCCACTCGACACTGAGACCTCTGATCCCAAGCCTACCATAAGGAGGCAACCACAACAGACCTTGACTGCTGACACCATGAGAATAATAACCCAGTCACTAGGCCTGCAACAAAAGCCAATGGAGGGCACTGAGACATCACACTCAGTGTCCTCGGGCATACCCGTTCTCAAAGACTCTACTGTCATAAACAAGACAGTGGAGCCGGAACTAACCAAACCTTCACATCCTGCTAAAGGCTCTGGCAAATCACAACCAGAGTCTCAGGGAGTAAGGGATCCTAAATCCTCGGTGGGGCAGCACTACTCCACTGAGAAGGGGGTCCACAAACAATCACATCCCGCTAAACGCTCGAGTCAATCACAACCCAAGCATCAGGGAGTTCAAGTTCCTAAATCTTTGACAGGCCAGAATAAGCCTGTTGGAAAGGGGGACATAACCACTCAAGTGCCTGATGAGGACATTCGCAAAACAACGCTTTTGTCCGAGGGCACAAAAACTCATCCCAAAGACTCAGAGGGAAACATACAACCCGCTGATAGGGACACAACATTCATGACTCCTCAGGATGACACTGAGCAAAACCCATCAGTGTCTGAAGGGGTCATGGGGGACAAAGATTCAGAGGGATATAAACCACCCGCTGATATGGAACCCATAACCACTCCCGGAGGTGCGCATTACTTGGGAACTGGCCTTAAAGACCAGGTAGGTAAAACCCAACCTACTGAATTTGTGAGGTCAGGACCTGGCCAAAACGAAGGCAAATCTTCTTATGTAGAGGTACCGGATAACCTCCACTTGTTGCAGATTACCTCCCTAGCAGATGCTCAGGATGTCTTATTTTCTAATGATGAATTTAACAGTGATGCGGAAGTCTTCACGGCCGGAGATGATATGGAGGTTGAGGAGACAGTCCCTGAACCTGTTACTCAGTCTCCTCAAACCTCTAACCATGATAAAGATGAAACATATTCCGAGCCGGAAACCTCAGAAGAAGCTCAAACTCCTCTCACTGAAAAAGCCTTCAAAAGATTCATCAAGAAAATGACCAATGTTTTGTACAGGGGGGTCACTGACGAGGTGTTTGACATGCACACTGAGCAAGCAGTCCACTATCACCTCCTTAAAGGTGCTGTTGAAGAATACAATGATGATGTCAGGGAGCAAAACTCTAGTGTCACCTACTCCCTGACACAAATGACTTCTCACATCAACTCATTTTTGGAATCCCTTAAAGAATTGACTACCGGGGTTAAGTCGGTTCAAGAATCAGTCAAAGATGATCCTGAGCTCAACAAGAAACTTCTTCAGGCATCTGAGACATACCAGGTAAACACGGTGGCTCTTACTGAGTTACTTGGTTTGATAAAGGGTTCCAATGTTCAGAATCTCAGCTCCACGGTGGAATCTCTCAAGTCTTCCTTCACACAGTTGGAAGCCTCAGTGACAGCTCACTCCATGAAGTCCACTTCTCTGGCATGGACCATGGGATCCAGAATGACTGCCCTTGAAAGCTCTAAGGCTGCACTTGACTCCAAGGTATCTATCATCCATCAGGATACTGCAGAGATCAAGTCTATGATGACGGAGATGTTTCAAGTTTTCAAGGGTACCTCTACTTCATCTTCAGTAACTCCAACACTTGCCATCACTGCAGCTCCGGTAATTGTTGAGGGGGAGAATGTTCCTGAAACCCCTATTACTGATGAACAAGAAGCTGGACAGCCCTCTCACACTGAGGGGGAGTATGTCACTGAAGCCACACCAATCACCGAAGTTCCACCTCAAGAGGAACCAGTCTCCTCCACTCTCATTCAGGACAGAGGAAAAAGTATTGCCACCACCTCTGAACCTACAAATGTGCTCCAGCCAGCCTCCATAATGATCAGAATTGATCCTGATGAACCAATCAGGGTCCCGTATATAATCAATGGACAAGTCTATCAACTCACCCACGACCAAATACAAGCCCATATGGAAAGAGTTGAGAAACTGGCAAAGGTAGCTGAAGAAGAGAGATTGAGCAAGCCTGAACTGATACAGGTTGTTCATGAGGAAGCTGAAAAGATTGATCTGGATGCTGAGGCACTAGCTACTGAGCAAGCTGGTGCAGCCTTTAAAAAGGCTCAGGAAGAAGAGATGAATGCTCTTAAAAGGGAAAGGGAAGCAAAGCTGAAAAGGGATGCTCAAATCAGAAAGACCAGGGTTGAAAGATATCATTGGGTGATGAAGGAAAGGTTGAAGCATGAAACCATCACTGACATTAAAATCCACATGAACACCAAACCCGCAATGGTCACAGTCTTCAGGGGGGCTGATAAAAGAGTTATTGACATTCATAACCCATTCAAATTTGCTGACTTTGGGATTACTGAACTTGATGAACTCCGTCCCATCATTGCCAAGAAAAACAATGTTGTCGTACACGACCTTCTCAAGTCACTGAAGGAAAGATATGACAAACTGAGCGCAATGCCTGAATCCCTCAATATTCCCTCCCTTCTTCCTGCTCCAACAATAGGAACTGCTCCATCAAAAGCCACCAGGAGAAAAAGGAAGCACATTGAATCTGAGCCTGAGATCAAGGTCCCAGGATTGGATTGTGATAGGTCCATTCCTGAAGGAATCACCTTTGTGAGAAACGTTATGCTTGAACACCCTGAAAGAGGTCTATGCTTTATGGATGAATATGGAAACCCTGCTTTCCAAAGATGGTCCGATATGGACAGGGCAGGGGTCAAGGCAATGTTAATGTACCTGATGTTAGCTTCTCCTGTAAGATGTGCTGAAAACCAAAGGTTCTGTCAGGACCTTAGGGCTATGATTGAGGGGCATCCTGAGAAACACCTGCTGAGATCAAAGAAAGCTAAGATAGAGGGACTTGGCTATCATCTGAACATCTGATCTGCGACAACTAACTTTATTTTGTTTGTAATTTGTAGGAAAATGTAATAGCTATGAATAAACTGATGTTTTGTTTAAAAAGTTATGTCCTACTTACAATTAAACATTCAGCAAGAGAAGAAGTACCCTGACAACTCATGTTGAATCAAGTAACACTTAGGCTATTTGTATGTTCAAATAGGGGGAGATTGTTGGGTCACTGAATTCCCCAATCTTTCTCTAACATGGATTTGAAAGTAAAATCCCCTAAGTGTAAACAAGTCACTGAGTGAACAGTAACTCAGTGAGTCACCTTCAGGATGCTAAGACCGAGCCTAAGAAGAAAGGTTCTCCATTCAGTGAGGCGGAACTCAGTGAAGTGTGATCTAAGCCAAGAAGAAGGTGATGGGTTCAGTGAGGATGACAATAACTCACTGAACCCCATGACTCCTCAACAACTTCATAGTACTGAAAATTGATGACAAGAAGACTGAAGTTTTGGCGGGACTGGGCGGGAAAGTCTGAGCTGCATTATTAAAGTGCTTTATCACTTTAATGTCAAACTTTCCCAAAATGGTTAAAACCAGTCTGTCATCAGAAAGTGCCTTTTGGACTTAACTCAATGAAGGTTCCTTGCCAGAAGAATAATATCTTTCAAGATATTGTTAGGGAAGCTTTATGTCCAATGTATAACTAGTTGTTCTATACTTGTGTATAAATAGGAAGCATATGTGAGGAGTAAAAGTTGACAAGTTTGTGCAATTAATGCAAAGCATTCACAAACCACTTTTACTCCTCCAAAGAACAACACAACCCCTGAGATAGCTCAGTGGGTCTTGAAAGTTGTCACTCAACATAGATTGAGTTTAGTGAGGAGTCTATACAATACTTGTCGTTTTCAATCCCAAGTGTTATTCCGCAAACACTTGGGTACGATTCTTTTTGATTAACTTCTAATAAAGAATTAAACGTTGGAAAATATTGTCTCTTATATTTACGTTACTTTATTGTTAATCATTTTAAACATCTTTGTTTAAAGTCATATAACTTGGTTACTTTAGCTTTTTAGTTACTGATAACCAAGTAAAAGGGACCAACATTATGATTTCATACTTAATTTGGTATTATGTTTGAACTTCTGCAAGTGTGTTACAAAGATTCTTAATTCGAACATATCGAATTTCTGCAAGTGTGTTACAAGGATTTTTTTTTTTTTTTTTTTTTTTTTTTTTTTTTTTTTGTTTAATGTTCTTGAGGATTAAACACATGATGTGATTCTTTGAAAAATCACATGTGATTCTATTAAAATCACATGTGATTCCCTAAAAATCACATGTGAGTCTCTGAAAATCACATGTGATTATCTGAAAATCACATTTGATTCTAGCTGTATAACTTAAGGCTACAATAAACTTGTTCAAAACATATTGTAGAAATACCATTAGTTACTAAACTTGTTCAAAGATCATTACATAAACCATCAAAATACTACCCGTCATTACATACAGCTTGTTTAAAGATCATTACAACTTGTTCAAAGACTACCATCAGAAGACTACCGTCATTACAAACTAAAACTACTTTCAATACTACCAAAACACAACACAACTACCATCAGTTATCAACCATCAAAAGACTACCACCATCAGAAAATTACTCTTGACTTTCACGTTGACCTCTGTTTCTAATTGCATCAACAATAATTGAGATCCTTGTAGCATCATCATGTTCGTTGTGGAAACTCATAGCCAAGTCATACATCTTCTGTGCATGGACATTCTCTTCATGCAACAGAATCTTCGTTGCTATTTTGAACCTCATGCGCTTCAACATTAACTTCTGTTTGTCAGATTCTACACAAAGTCCGACATCCCATTTGGAAGCAGCTTGACCCATGTAAGACTCCATATGAATCATAGCGAAAATTCCACAGTCTACGTGATTCATCTTTGTCCTCCATTTCAATTTTAGAATGCGTGGTTTTGCTTTAGCAACAGCAGCATGTTTTGGATGTTTATAATTACTCAAATACCTGGAAAACAATTTTTTCTACAAAAAAAAGGAGAAGATATTGGTAAGTAAACTGAATGATTTTGACATATGAATCACATGTGATCAACAAGAATCTCATGTGATCCACACAGAATCACATGTGATCCACACAGAAGTTCTAATGGAATTAAAAAAAAAATACTTACCAGAAGTTCGCAAGCTTTTTCGTAATTTTTCTCGTAGGCATTTTCTCTACAGTCACTGTTATCAAGGATGGTTATTGTTGTTTGCTTCTTAAGGTTGAAAAAAACCACATAAAAATGATTGGACACACAAACAGGGAAAAACACCTGTTTAAACAAATAAAAAGGAAACTTAAATACCAAATCAAATATCGCAAAATTATATTTCTCACAGAATTAAAAAATTACCAGTTCAACTAAAGAAAGAGTATCATCGTCTTTTTTAAGCTGAGCCGAAATCTCTTTTGAAAAAATCTCCCAATGCTGATCCTTATCTAAACGCGGATCATTAACCATAGCATTTGTCTTAAATAAAATATTAAAAAAAAGTTATAAAAAACTTACAATACAAACATCTATAAAACTGCATGTATGGTGAAAAAACTTACAAGACAACCCGTTGAAAAAATATGCCTCCATGGTGAGGATTCCTCTTTAAATCGCTCTTCATAGTTAAGTATTCCTCCCCAGCAGTCAACAACATTAGAATCTACCCACAAGCTTGGTGCCAACGTCTCCATGTTCAAACGCACAGACGAAACCTCAAAGTCGCCAGAACTACTTTCAAAAACCTTTTCACTATAAGAAAATCACATGTCAGAATAAGAAAATCACATGTGATTCTCCAAAACTTAAAAAAAAAAAAAAAAAAAAAAAAAAAAAAAAAAAAAATAGGGAATTTAAACTCACAGCTTCTCGCCCTGCATTGCAAATAAGCTATTTTCCAACTTGAACTCCAACTTTTGAATGTTAATAATTACTACCGTCTTCTTATTCATGTATGGAGAGCACAAGTACGAAGATGGTTTGACAACGCGTTTCTTAAGATTTGGAGAATGTGGGCTTCCTTTAGAAACATTAGTGACCATTCCTTCAGGAGTTCGAAGACCATCTATATTAGCCACCTGAGCAGCCTGAGGATCATCATTCGGTAGTCCCTGAATTGAAACAAATATTTGGTTTTAAAAAATTTGAAAAAAAAAGAAGAAACTATATTTTTTCTAAGATAGATAGAGTACATCATAATAAACTTCAGAAGTAATATCAATCACATTACCAACCACATCATAATTTTCTTCAAGCCACTGCGTGAAACTTCCAACTTCAATTATCTCTTCATCTTGAGCATCACCTTTCTCACCACCATCCTTCTGACCACCATCACCTTTCTCACCACCATCTTTCTGACCAACTTTCTCACCACCATCTTTCTAACCACCTTTCTCACCACCATCACCTTTCTCACCACCATCACTGTCTTTTTTCGGACCACCTTCATTCTTTTCATGATCTTCTTGGGAAAAATCATCAACATGAACTTCCTCTTGATCAAGTGTCATAGTTTCCTTGAAAAGTTCAACATACTTCTCATACATTCAAAGCACATTCTTATCGCCCGGATACTCTGAATTGGCATGTTTCAAAATATCTTCAAGATCATGCTTCTCATCAGATATTATTGAAAGCTTTTCTTCAATCCTCTGATAAAAACTCTGCAATATAAAAACAAAAATCATAAAAAACTAAAGTTAAAAATCATATAAAAACCATGTCTAGGATGATTACAAATAACTAAAAACAAAAATCACATGTGATTTGTTCATGAATAATTAAAAACCATGCCTAGGATGATTACAAATAACTAAAAACTAAAAAAACTAAAAACTACTTTAAACTAATGAATCATATGGATTAGTAAGCCTAGTTGTATAAAAAAAATCACATATGATTATCTCAAAATCACATGTGATTCTCTGAAAATCACATGTGATTCTCTAAAATTGCATTCTATTCTAATTCTGTCTAAATCACATAATCACTAATAAACTTATCTGCTTGCAAATCTACATAAACACTCAACTAAGCAATCCCAAACACCCCATTAAGGTGAGTCCTGAACTTTGAAAATGTTGTATAACCAAAACATACAATCACATGTGATTCTCTAAAAAATCACATGTGATTTGTAAAAAATCACATGTGATTCATGAACAAATCACATGTGATTTCAGTCCACTAACCTGTTTGTCAGTTGCAGGTGGAAAAGAGTCCAAGCGAGGCCGACTTCTAACAGCATCACCAATAACAAAGCCTTCTGTTTCACGAGCTTCATTTTCAGTCCACTCTTCATGCAATTCAAGCTCTCCAATGACTTGTTCTTTAATTTCAAGATCTTGTCGTCTCTTCATTGCATATGTGTTCCAGTTTTTTATAGCAGGCAGTATACGTACAACAGGAAACGGGTCAAACTTCGTAGAATCCAAGTACAAGAGCTTGTAAAAATAAACAAAAAATAGTAAGATTACAATAAAATAGTAAGATTACAATAAACAAAATATAAAAACATAAAAGGTAAAAACTTACAATCAAGAAGGCGATTGGCCCAATGTAGTAGCCAGTACCAGTATTTAAAAGTTGACTGTATTGAAGACAATTGTGAAGAAACCCGCACCAGTCAATTTCTGAGATTATTGTATCCTCCCGAATACGTTTAAGCACAGTCAAATTCAGAAACCCCCTCATGGTATCAGCAAGACACATTGTGTTAGCAAATAGCATGAGAAATTTGACTTTAAACATAAAGTCAACTTTCTTTGCACCCACCAACATTGAAGCAAGATTAGGGAGAGGGATATCCTTCAAATTTTTATTACCAAATTGCTTAAACTACTTCTTAATAAACGGGTCATCAGGAGATCTCTCAGGTAAATCAAACAAAGATTTACCACCAAGTGGTATTCCTAAAATCTCATGTACTTTCTTAGAAGTAACAACAAACGTCCCCTTATCCAACTTAAACTCATAACTTTTGCTATCAAAGCTAGTCACAACAAATCTAGCAAGCCGAGATGGCATTGTATCCATGTCAATATTGAACAAAAAGCAAAAACCAATACCCGACAGGAAAGATTCCATGTCAACTCTCGAGTTACGGATGGCAGCACACAAGGTCCTAGGTACAGTCCTTGATTTCATATTTTTGAACTCCTTCAGATACGTCAACCTCTTCTACTGCTCTTCAGTTAAAGGTTTCTTCTTTTTCTTCTTTGAATCCTTTATCTTCTCTTTCTTTGATTTAGACTTCAGTCAACGCTTCTTCTTCTTTGAAGGTTTCTCATCTTCAGAGGAAGAGGAAGATGATTCATATTTCTTCTTATGCTTAGACACCTTCTTTTCTTCAGAAACATGCTTCATTTTCTTAGACTTTGGAACATTCTTTTTATAAGAAACTTGCTTCCTTTTCTTAGAATCAGAAACCTTCTATAAACCTTTTTCCTTTAGCACTATCAAACTCCTATTATCAACACTCTTTGATTTTACCTTCTTAACAACTTCCTCATCACTTCCCTCATCCTCTTCACTTTTCTCATCATCTTCATTTTCCTCACCCTCTTTAGTTTTCTTAACTTTGTATTCCTCGTGTTCATCATCCGAAGCCTCTTCATCATCTAACTCATCACTTTCTTCACCATCTCTTTCGTCCTCTCCATCCTCTTCTGAACCCCCATCCTCTTCAGAACCGCCATCCTCTTCTGAACCCCCATCCTCTTCTGAACCACCATCCTCTTCCTCCTCTTCAGAACTCCCATCCTCTCTATCCTCTGAACCCTCTTCTTCACGCTTTTCATCTGAAACTACCTTTTCACCATATTCTTCATTATCTGAACCCTCATCATCAGAACCCTCTTCACTATCTGAACCCTATTCACCAGAAACCTCTTCATCATCAGAACCTTCTTCATCCTCTTCCTCTTGTTTCGACGACTTTTGCTTTGACACTAGCTTTGCTTCGACGATATTTGATTTAGTTTGCTTTGGTTTGACAAGAACCTTTTGGTTGGAAGGAGCATTTGGTTTGGTTTGTTTTGGTTTGGTTTCGTTCGCTAATTTTTCTTTTGCTAAACATTCCTTTGCAGCCGCGAGATTAAGCTTCATAGTATGCTTTGGTTTGACAGGAGGGTTTGGTTTGACGGGAGGGTTTACTTTGATGGGAGGGTTTCGTTTGACGATAGGGGTTGCTTTGATGGGAGGGTTTGCTTTTTCCTTTGATTTTGCTATTTCATTTGCTTTTTCCTTTCCTTTGGCTTTTACAATATATTTTTGACGGCCAGATGTCTTTTTAACAGTTTCACCTTCAATAAATTATAAAATGGATTAGTAAGCCTAGCTGTATAAAAAACAATCACATGTGATTATCTGAAAATCACATGTGATTATCTGAAAAACCATTACAGCAACTTGTTCAAAGCATAACTTGTTCGAAGCATACATCAGAACAACCATTACAGCAAATGTTTAAATAGGAATGTTAGGATTAAAAGTGACGATCATTATTGAGTCAAATAGTTAGTTAAATATATTCATGTAATAGTTAGTGAAATGCTAGTTTATTAAGGTTATGTAAAAGCCTTAATGGCTTGGCCCAAGAGAAAGCCCATGGAGGCATATGTAAAAACTATAAATACCCTCCTAAGCTTGTTAGGAAGGGTGGGAGTTCATGCTTATTCAAGGTTTTATTTCACATAGTGCTCTCCACCTCTCTCTCTCTAGCTCTTCTATCTCTCTCTAACATCATAATCAAAGGTGATAAAGATAGATCTAATGTACTACAAGTGGTATCAAGAGCCAAGGGATGATATAGGTTGTTTTAGGTTAGATTTGGTCGAAAAAACTAGGTTTTAAGGTGATTTTTTGGATCGAGTTAAGAAAAAAATTTCGAGTTAGGAAAAAAAAATTTCGAGTTTGAAAATTTCTTTTGCTAGTTAGAAAATTTTTTTTTCGAGTTTGGAAAAATTTTTTGAGTTAGGAAAAAAAAATCGAGTTTGAAAAAAAAAATTTTGCGAGTTAGACAAACTTTTTTCGAGTTTGGAAAAAATTTTCGAGTTAGGAAATTTTTTTTTTCGAATTTGGAAATTTTTTTTTTGCGAGTTAGATAAATTTTTTTCGAGTTTGGGTGCTTTTATCGAGCAAAATTATCGAGTTAGACACTTAGTATCGAGTTAGATATTTTGTGTTTACCGAGTTACAATATTGGCGAGTTAGCCTTGGTTCCTTATCGTTCATCAAGTAAGGATTTCACTTGGGGTTTACCTAAACGAAACTCTGTCGAAATTTCTTTAATTTTACCGAGTTATCACCTTACCGAGTTATCACGTTACCGAGTTTGAAAGGAGTTACCGAGTTTGAAAGGTATTATCAAGTTTGAAAGGTGTTATCGAGTTTGAATGATTACCGAGTTTGAAAGGTGCTATCGAGTTCTAAGGATTACCAAGTTAGCCCACAAAACCATTTTATCAAGTTAGTAAAAAAACTATATATATATTTTTTACAGGAGACTAAACGTTCAATTTTTACGCGAGATTCAAATTTTGGTATAACGTTGAAAATTTTGACTCAAAAAAATTTTTTCGGTAAAATTTGGGATCAAAATTTTTAAAACTCAAATTTTTCTGATAACCTTAGAATTGCATTTCAATGTGATTTTCAAATTTTGGGAGAGAGAATTTTCAAAATATTTTTGGAGGGAAAATTTGAAATCACTAATATCTACCATATTTGTTTTTCAAACTTCGCCAAAAACACCTAATCTTCATACAACAACCTTTGTTATCTTCAAAGATCCAAGATCAACTTTATCACACATCGCTTAACAATGGAAATGAAAATGCAAATCCAGCAGAGAGATTCAAAGAAAGTGTTTACAGTGTTCAAGTCATATGTAGTGAAGGTCATCAATATTTATGGTTATGATTCAAGGTTCGAACAAGCATTTGAATACTACGTCAGAGACCGATTTCATTATTTCAAAGAGAAACTCAACAAAAGCCTGAATCAACTTGAGATGCTACTTAATGAAGAAGAACTTGATATGAGTAACTGCAAGGAAGCTTTTAAAGTGATCCAAACTCAATTTCAGAGTATCTTTAACCCTTGGATAATGAACCAGTCAGAGTTTATCGATGCATTTTACCAACAATTTTGGGTAGGCTATTCGACCTTCAGAACTAAATGTATAAATAACATGGGGGAACTCGAAAAGATACTTGATGCTGAGGAAGCTGAGTTAAATGAAATTGAGAAGCTGAAACGGGAAAGAGAGCAGATTGAAAAAGAGACGCAGTCTAATGAAAGAAAGCTAATTGAAAGAGAGATGCAGTTAAAGGAAATAGAGGTGATTGAAAAAGAGACAGAGGAAGATTTTCAAAAAGAAGAGGATACGGTCAATGAGGGTGAAGCATCATATGATAGCTTGGTTTTCATGGGAAGTGATTCATCTTCTGAACAGCAGGTTGAAAGCAGGAGTCCTAGCTATGATTCAGATACTGATGGTACACAAAGGAATGAAGCTGTTTGGGACACCGAAGATGATCATATCAGACCTTCATCAGACAAAGAGATATTGGCTACGGTACAACATTCACATACTCATGATAATGTTGATATATTTGAGAATATGTTTGTTCATGATCAGACACATCCTGAGCATCCTGAGTCTATTAGTGACACTTATGTGGTGGAACAAAATGATAGTAATATCACTTTTGATATTCCAGATATGGATCCTAATAGAGGTGAGCCTGCCCTGGATGGATCTTCTTATGAACAAGATCGTGCCTTATTTGCTTCATTAATCAATAATTTCAAACATGAACTTGAAAAGTGCAAAGAGGACAATCGTAAAGCTAAGCAAACGAATGTCTTATTGACAAAAGAGCTTGAGAGATTTAAAGAAATGGAAAAAGGTTTTCAAAATGTAACAAAAAGAAAAGCTGAACTTGAATTTGAAAATTCAAACCTTAAATCTCAAGCTCGAAAGTTTGAAATAAATGAAGAGTCTGTCAAACCACTTTTAATAAGAAATGAAGAACTTGAAGTTGGTTATAGAGAAGCTGTTCTTCGTGAAAAACGTTCCATTCAAAATCTGGATGCTCAAATGGTTATTAACAATAGAAAGGTTCAAGCACTTTTAAAAGAGAATAGTGATTTAAAAAGAGAAAATTCAAAGCTTCAGAAAACCACATCAAATTTTGAGATTGTTAATACAAAACTTGAGAATGAAAATCAAGAATTTTTTAAACGAACAAACGATCTTGAAAACAAACTTCAAAAATTAGGACAGACTTCTCAGACTGTCAACATGTTACCTACTAAAGATGAGGAAGTTTATAAACAAATATCTGGAATTGGTTTTGAGAATAGTGCTCATGTGGAAAATGAAAAACCTTGTTTTTTAAACAAAGTGCAAAAGTTGACACCTATTTTGTATAACGCAGAAGATATGGGAAAAGAATTGTCAGCTGATCTTTTGTTTGAGTCTCAAGATATTTTAAAATCTGAAAAGGAAAAACGTTTGAAAGTAAAACAAACAAAAAACACACTCTCATACCACGGCTTTGTGTATGGTTATACACAATTGACTGATATACCAAAAGGTCCTTTCAAAAGGAAAGACACAAATGTGAAAAGATTTTTCAAAGCTCAACTTGCTACTTATGATGCTAAGTTATGGCAAAGTAGAGTAAGGAAACAATTTTGTAATCTTAAACATCACATTGAGCAAACGTTAAAGGTCCTTTGGTTTAAGCAAGAAAACATCACAAACAACGTTTTCTCTAATCCTCTTTCATCAGATGTACGCCTTAAGATAGAAGTCAAAAAGATTTTGAAAGATGAGATTGAACCTCGTGTGAAAGATATCAACTTATGTTTTGAGTACTTTGAAAAACATCTTGTAACTGAAATGAGAGAAGATCTAAATTACGTTCACTCTCTTGAAGACGAATTTGATGAAAAATGCTTAATTCTGGACATTTAAAAAGAATTTTTCACAAATCAAATAAAGTCGTTCAAGTCAGCATCTATCAGCCATGAGTATGAGAATGTGCATTTTGAACAAACATCTTCTTTGAAATCTGAAAATCTTTGTCTCAAAAAGAAAATCACCTAGCTTTCAAAAGAAGCAGCTGATGTCAAAGAAGAACTGTCAAAAAGAACTGCTCAGTTTGAGAAACATCTTGTAAAACTCGAAGCACAAAGTATCTCTTTCCAACTAAAACTGCAAGAGAAAAATGAGAAAATGTCTTCTGAAATCTCTTTGACATCAGTGCTTAAAGAAAAAGAAAAGATTTTTGTAGAAAATTGTGATGATACCAAAGTTGATGAGTGCTCAAACACTCATCGTTTTTGATATATTTAAACTGCCAAAACGCACAAAAACAATCAAAAAGATATCAAAATACTTAAATTATCCCAGGGATTGTGTTTTATGTGTTTTAAATGCAAAATGTGCAAAAACAAAGAAAAAACGTACAAAGTTTGCAATATTGGCAGTTTCAGTCCCTCAAGTTTCAAAACTTGTCAATTTTAGTCCCTATGCATTTATTTTGAAAGGAAAAGTCAACCCAAGGTTTTTAAAAGTCAAAAATCATAAAAATTACACTTGGGTAACAAGTTTTCCAAAATTACAAGTTTAGTCCCTGAAAATCCAAAAATGGCAAAATAGGTCCCTGGGAAATTTTGAAGTTTGAAAAATGGAAAAATGGTTTTGGAACTTTGGAATAATGGCAATATTGGTCCTTGGAAGCAATTTGGATAATAACACTTTCAGTCCCTCGGGTTTGGCAAAATTACAAAAAAGGTCCTTGTGGTGTTTTGTTATCTAACCAACCGGACCCTTGTTTTATATCTTAACCCAAAACCAAAACCCCATCCAAACCATCTCCCAGCCTGATCCACTACCCAGGCCCAATGCCCAGCCCAATCCTATAATAATAAAAAGGGCGGGTCAAACGGTCAACGAAGGTCAAAGACCTTTGACCCGTCTTCTTCCCAACAAAGCAGCGCAAAACCAGGGAATAGTTCCCCCCCCCCCCTCCTCACCTTTTTCACCCACTAGCCCCCCACAATTAATACCCACACCAAACTTTCCCACCACCATAAATTCCCACACCAACCCCCCACCAGGACCACTCAACTTTGCCCCGTATCCATTTTGGAGCCAAAAGCTAATCAACAGCTCAGATTGATCAAAAGCTAATTCAATGGTGAGGATTTGGTCAAGGGGTCAACACAAAGACCATGGGACCATCAAATTTCAAAAAGAGCCCATGTGGAAGACTTAGGTCCTAGTTTTTGCCTCGTTATATATTGTAGCTCATGTTTGAGCATGATAGTGTGTAATATCTTAGTTTTTATGTTTCTCAGTTTTATTTTAATGTAATTTAATCTTTTTTTTATTAATGAAAGTTCTGTTTTAAAAGCTTAAGTCTCATTTCCAATTTTCAAGCTCATTTAAATTTCTCAAGTGTGAAGTTAAGAATCCAATGCATGTTTAAGCTATTAATAAGCTCTCACAAACTCAGAAAATAACTTTTTAAAAGCTTTACAACCTTTTATCAGTACCTTAAACTCAGTTTGCAAAATTACTAAAAAAATCAAGAAAAATCAAAAAAAAAATAAAAAAAATAGGTGATCAATGGTTGCACAAGCTTGGAGCACAGTAAATTAAGGATGGCTGTGGGTTAGGGACCTCATGGGAGGTCATTAGGTTGTTTCAATTGGTCCTTGGTTTATAATCTGAGCTTGGAAGGCTTATGTGAGCCCACTTTTTCAATTTGCATTCTTCTTAGTAGTATAGTTGCTTGTTATTGCTTTAATTACTTAATTAGTGTTTATTTTCAGTAATTAAATTGGTTAGAATCAGTATGTAGTTTTGTGGATTTGTTTTAATCACATTTACATCATAAAAATCTGTTTAAGGGGTGTTTGGTTGTAGGTTGTTTGTATGGTTATGCTTGTTCATCTGTGTAACTTTGTGTTTCATGTAATTGTTTGAGTAGATATAAGGTCAGGGGAATCAAGCTTTTACTTGCAAATACCAACCAAAGTCAAAATCTTAGAAAATTATCACCACAGTTAACTGTGGTGATCTTGGTGGTGCAAAAACCAACAAACCTTTTCACAAACTTGCATTTTAACTTAATTTGGTCAAATTTCTGTTGATCATAACAATCTAAGTCATTAAACCAGCAATCCTAGTTCATTAAAGTCAACTCTCAAAGTTTCTCAAAAAGTCAAAATCACCATACTCAGGTTTTTCCAAATATGGGGTGATTTATTGTGAATTTTGTGGGTGGTTCTAAGATCTGAAAATTGTTGGAGTCATAGTCTATCAGTAGAACTACAAGTCCCAATGGTTGTCTTAATTTATTGATTTTTTCTCAAGCTTGTGCTTAAGCTCAAACTGAGCTGCAGGGCAAGGCTTTGCCCTGTGCACAGACCGCTCAGTTCACCCACCCAACTTTGGTGGTGTTTTGTGACTGACCCAGTGGGTCCCACACCTCCAACTTAGCATCATTCAACCACCCTCCTACCAGGGAGTTAGGGTTGACCATTTGTTTGACCAGTGGACCCCACTTAGTTTGGCATCAAAAGTTTGTCCCCAGACTGCCTCAGAACCAAATAAGCCAAGTGCTTATTTTGGTATTTTAGCTTATTTACTTAGCTTATTTGTGTGTTACTTGTTTTAACTTGTTCATTATACTTATTTGTATCTGTTTTCACCAAAGTGGACCCCACATTAGCTCATTTGAGCTTATTTCCACTTCTGGTCAAGGAAAGTCAACTGTTGAGGTTTTAAGCACTTGAAGTGCTTATTTCCTTGACCTCAGTCAAAGTCACTTCACAAAAGTTGTCTAAAAACTTGTAATAAGCAGTTTGGAAAAAGAAAATCTCAAATAAGCCCAACTTAATAGAAGTGATAGCTTCTATTTAAGCCATTTGGCTTATCATCAGCTTATTAATAAGCAATTTCCATTTTTACAATTTTCCTAGGCTTCTGGTGTGTAAAAACAATTTCTGTAATTTTTTCAGATTTTTCTTTTATCATTTAGTATTTTTCTTAATTAAAAATAGTTTTTAGTAATTATTAAATAGTTAATAATTAATAATAATTAATTAGTAAATCAGAAAAATATAAATTAAATTTTAAAATTAGTTTTTAGTTATTTTTAATTTTTCCAAATTTTATTTTCACTTTTCTAGTGTATTTCAATAATTAATTAGAATTTAGGTTATTTTAAATAATTAAAAAGTAATTAATAATTAGTTAATAATTAGTAATAATTAATTAAATAGTCTTAAAAATATATTTTCATTTCTAAAATTAGTTTTATAGTATTTTAGATTTTTCTAATTTAATTTTTATTTTTCCAAGTTAATTTCATAATTATTTATAATTTAGGTTAATTTAGTTAATTAAAAGTAATTAGAAAAATAGTATTTAATTAATAGTAATTATTAAATTAGTGTAAAAATTAGTTTTAAATTTCCAAAAATTTTCTCTCATCATTAGGTTTGTAAAAAGTAAATTTTCATACCAGTAGCCTTTCCAGATCACCGTATTCACATTTTTGTACGTTTGTCCACGTCTTCGGCAAACGTACGGTTTTTAAGTTTTAGGTGATTTCTTCTCAACCTTAGTTTCCGTAATCATTCACATAGCTTTCCTAAGCTATTTCTGTCAATAATCTCCAAATAATTCTCACAACAAACCATTTCTGTGAATAAACACCCGATTACAAAGCACGCTAAAGTTACATTTCACACCTCAACGGGATTTAACGACCCGGTGATACCCTATATTACCCGGAGCATTGATCAAGGCTATTTGACTTTGTTGACCATTCCTTGGTCAATATAAGTTGGTGGTTTAGCATCAATCAAAAGTCAAGTTTGATTTTGACGAACTTGATACTAAAAATCTTGAATTGGAACATGTTGTGGCATCATTACAAAAAAAAAATGAGCATTTGAAATAGACTTACAAAAACTTGTTTGATTCAATCAAACGGTCAAGGGTTCAGAATCAAACTTCAAACAAATCTGACTCTCAGATCACACAAAATCATCTTTTTGAAAAAGAAAAATATGTGCTTCAAAAGAAAATTGTTGAATTGGAACAGACGATTGCACAACAGACCTAGGATTTTGGTGATGTCAAAAATGATTTTTCAATCGAAACAGTCAAATATGAAAAATATTTTGCACATCTTGAAAATCAAAATGCTTCTTTGCAAGAAAAACTGGCATCATCAGATCATCTTTCTCTTCAAAAAGAATATAATGATTTGAGAACTTCATATAATGCCTTAAAAACAAAGTTTGATGTTCTTAACCGGTCAAAAGGAAAATCTCAAGTTTCAAACGAGTCTAAACCACAAGTAAGTGTTTCAGAAAAGGTTTACATGGGTGAATCCTCAAAACCATTTTCAAAACGGGTTTCTCAGTTTACCACCTATTCTTTGCAAAAAGGAAGGAAGTTTTCAAAGAGGCCAAATTTTTCTGAAACATTTACTCCTCAAAAGGTTTCAAATACAAGTGCTCATAAAGAAAAGAATCAAGGTTTTCAAACTCCATACTCTCGTTTTACTCCGGTAAAGCCAGTGTGGAAACCAAAGCAAAGTCGTTCAAAACATTTGAAATATTCATACTCTGAAATGCTTCTGCTACAACAAAAGAATGGCTATGCTTTGAAAAATTCTAATTCTGGAAGGTTTCCATTCATCTCAAAAATGAATTTTTGAAATGAAACGCCGAGTTTCAACAATGGATGGAAAACTTCTTCCTCAAGTTTTAAAACTACAAGAGAGACACCGAGTTTCTCAAACAAGTTTCAAAAGCAAAAGAGTTTTAAATCATAGTTTATTCCACGAGCTTTATTTCAAAATGAAACACCAGTTTTCAGTCCTCGTTGGAATTCAACTTCTTTGTCTCGGATTAACACAACTTTCAAATGGATTTCAAAATATGGTAAACCCGTTGGCGCCGTGCTTAAATGGGTTCCAAAAGTTGTTGTTTAATCCAAAAACATAATGAATTCTTAGTATTTCAGCTAAGGACTCGTTCTTCAAAGAAAGGAAAGTGCTTAATCAAACAAAGGTTTAAAGATTTTCCGTGCACTTATCCTAAAAACATTATGGCTTATGCACACATAACAGTGTATAACCCGCGATTTTCAAAGGAAGGACCCTGTTGTACATGTATGTGCGACAATCCTAAAAGATAAGAAGACTTCTCACTAAAAAGCTTATCAAAGTCTTCTTAATTTTTTGAGCAAGATTTTTAAAAATGTTTCTTAAGGTTTTCAAAACTTTTCAAGATATTACTCCCTCAAATCCTTCAAAGCAAATATTTACTCAAAATGTTCTAATTTTGAGGGGGAGTAATAAAATGATGTTCCAAAATGATCATGCTTAAAGGAAACTTATACAGAATTACAAACATCCGTTTCTCCCATATGCTATCTAAAAAGAAAAAGTTTTAATCAATTGGTATCAAAAATACCATGGATATGCTATTTTTGAGGGGGAGAAGACGTGAGTAAAATGTGATCAATGTGTTTAAGATTGTGGCTGAATCTCGTGCGGGCTCGACTCAGAAATGACCCAAGAATTGACGAAACAACAAAAGTTAGTAATCAAAAAGACTTATCCTCGACGGGTAATAACATCAAGTTAGTTACTAGAGCTAGTTGTCACCTAAAAGCTGACAATGGAACTCTTTAACTAGCAACGTAAGCGTATCTCAAAAAGGATTTGTCTTAGTAGAAATGTACCATTTCGAGAGACTTTCTTTGGACTTGACCAGGACGGGTAATAATTTCAAGCTAGTCTAACTAGTGATGTAAACGTGTCTCGAATCGCTTATGTTCATTGAAAGTGGATCAATTCAAAAAGTGCAAACTCCTCCCACATGTGCAAATTTCTCAAAAATCAATGAGCACATGCAAAGGGGGAGTCCTTCAAATGAAATGCAAAACTCTCGAAGTGTTAACAAAGTATGCTTTATTATCATAAACACTTTGAGAGATTTTCACAAATGGTTTGATGGCAACAATAGGATAGTCATGAAGTAATAAGGTGACTAAGGTTAGGAAAAATTGTCCTATGATCCGCCAGAGCCGGAGGGATCTACCCAAGGACAATTCCAATAGTTAGAATTAGAAGTCCTTAGGTATGATACGAAAAAAGGAGTAAAGAATGAAAGGAGAAAGAAGGGGTTGAAGAATTAAAAAGAAAAGATATGAAAAATGGTGAAAAGAAATAGCCCTCCAAATGTTCAACCTTAGGGTAGACACTGGGTTCAACTCATATGCTACTGATTGTTACTAAGGTGACACCGGTATTGAAGACAAGACGTCATGGACCTAGTGACGCACTGGATTTAACCTTCTTAACCACTCAAGTTCTCTTAAAAGAGCTTTTTCATTCTCACGGGGAACCGGTGTAATCCATCGACCTGTCTCTTAGAGATGGTTGATATTGAAACAGGAGACCTCTCCCTAATCTCCGCATAGGAAACCAAATGTGCACTTATCGAGTCTAGAGCCCCGAGATTCATCAAAAGATCTCTTAGGATACACTTCCTATGAATACACTTGTGTTCGCCAAAAAGGACACAAGTTGTAAGAGTCTTTATGAGATCTACGGATCTTGCCTTATCTATCATGATGGTTACTATGTCTCAAACGGTCTACAGTTGTGTGGTGATCTCCAGCAACTCACCTGAATCATTGATGTACTTCGGTGGATCTAGTAAGCCCTTTCAGGGGTATCTGATTCAGGAACGGCCTTGGTAAGGGTTAGAAGGAGTCTTCACACTATGCTGTTGACGATCTCTAATTCCGAACCTGTAAGTACCGGATACTTTATTGCTAACTGTTTTATGCAGGTACTCATAAATGTTCCTTGGAGAAAGACCATTACCATCACTCAAAGATCCACATGCTCATACCCTGCGAAGCTCTCTTCAAAGATCAAAGCTAAGCAAAGTTCTGAACGTTTCTAAGTCAAAGTCAAAGAATCTTCAAACCAAAGAAACAAAGATTAAAGTCAAAGAAAAGAGAACTTCACAAAGATTCAAAGTCAAACAAAGTATGAGCATGTTGGAAAAGACGTAAAGACAACAGAGTAAAGATGTTGATCAAAGGCAAGAAAGATCACAAAGCATGATTGGAACAAAGAAACTAGCAAAACTATTACACAAGACTCAAAGTTCAAAGAGAACAAGCTTCAAAGATCAAAGATCAAGGTCACAAAAGAGAGATCTCAATGATCACCCTTAGGGGGAGATTGTTAGCATTAGAAGTGTTGATCACTTATGTAATCAAAGAGAGATCTCAATGATCGTCCCTTAGGGGGAGATTGTTAGGATTAAAAGTGACGATCATTATTGAGTCAAATAGTTAGTTAAATATATTCATGTAATAGTTAGTGAAATGCTAGTTTATTAAGGTTATGTAAAAGCCTTAATGGCTTGGCCCAAAAGAAGGCCTAAGAGAAAGCCCATGGAGGCATATGTAAAAACTATAAATACCCTCCTAAGCTTGTTAGGAAGGGTGGGAGTTCATGCTTATTCAAGGTTTTATTTCACATAGTGCTCTCCACATCTCTCTCTCTACTTTCTCTCTCTAGCTCTTCTATCTCTCTCTAACATCATAATCAAAGGTGATAAAGATAGATCTAAGGTACTACAAGGAACGAAATCTACATGACGCACATCCTAAATTAGTTAAGGAGCAAATACATATAACATGGAAAGAAGAAGTTACATAGTAGTACTAGACTACTAGTATTAACCAATAACTTACTATATTCTTATGCCCCATAACTCAAATACTTGTTTAAAGATGACAACTTAACTATCATTTTCTATTGCCAATTATTAGAAGAAAAAAAATGTTGTAATCCAAAATTTTACTCTAATGCAAAAGAATAGAGTAAGAGAAAACAAAACAGGATACAAATAGCAATTTTACCTCGAAATGCGGATTTGGTAAAGGGCATGGGACCATGAATCTAAATTTCACCTTTATGTAAATCCAAAACTTTAGTATATAAAAATGTACAAAGTTCCAATTCCATCTACTTTTCTTCTTTCCCACCAAGGAAAATCATCTACTTCAATTGTTTGTTTTTGTCAGGTCCAAGTCACCTTTATGCAACATCTTACTGAGAATGTGGCACATGAGTCATTTTAATGCTTCTGACTCTCTCCTACCTTCTTCATCACTTAACTTACATAAACTCATCTCACTTGTGAATTCATCAGGCTTTATCTATTACCATTCTTTCCAGTGCCTAATATATGTCTAACGTTGGGGTGGCTTATTATGTACATATTTTATTTTGGTCAAGCAAAACAAAGTTAGCTAATATTTATGCATTTAATTTTGGCATATTGCAAATACTCATCAAAATACACAACAAGCCTACTTGCCTGGTTGCTTCAGTTTAGGTTAACAAACACCCAAAACTGTGAATTCATACATGAATGAGATTTCCATCAATCATAACCAATCGTTTCTAGAACACAGAAACTCATCTTAAAATCAGTTTTAAATCATCCAAACTTTAGTACGTAGTCGTCTATTACATAACACCTTACTGTAACACTTAAGACTGTGAATTAGCTGTCAAAAATTACTTTACATAACACCTTACTGTAACACTTCAACAAAACTGATCGATAACATGATAAACAATCAGTTTTGTTAAAACATGACAACTGTAGTTCAAAACTCAACACAGATTAGCCGCCATGCTAGTGGTTGTATTTTGCTAGACACATGTTAAGTTCAAACCACTAGTCATGCAATATCTAAAATGCTTAAACATATTTACTTGAAAACCATTGTCTAATAAATCCTAATAACACATGTTAAGCTTGAAATAAAAGGCTATATCTTAAGCATAAATCCATTAAATACGTATCCAAATCCTTTAAGATTGTTGAACAATAAATTTGTCTGATCTAAAATTTGAGTTCTTAGCAATACTTAACGTTTGACACTTTCAAATTAAAAACATGACTTGTGCATCGCATGGATCAAAATGCCTAGTTAGCTAATATACTACAGTGACAACGGATTAAATGTGTTTCAGATTTTATTCAACTTAAACTGCATGATACAGATTAAGTTAAACACCATCCAATTTAGTTCCGTTTCTAGCAGTTTAACTTGTATAAGAAACTTAACTAAAACACGGACACATAACACTATGTTTAACAACTACATGGCCGAGACCCTAGTGGTCTCGGCAGCCAATGCGCAACAAACAATATCCACATCAAGAACAATAGCACTCGACAATAACCACAACTACAACATCCCATTGTCGAGAGCCTAATGGTCTCGGCTCACCCTCGTCACTACAGCAAACCAAACGGACCTTGCGTCCCTTTTCTCAGCTACAACACCATCAACAACTACCACAAATCCACCATTCAAGACCCAAAACGACCATTCAAATCCTAGTTCACGGCTATATCTAATATGAATCATATTTGATTTTCATCAAAACATAACTCCCTGTCTAAGAATAACACATAACTCCCTGTCTAAGAATAACACATAACAGTATCATCTAGATCTAAGCAACAGTATCATCTATTCTATATATATATATATATATATATATATATATATATATATATATATATATATATATATATATATATATATATATATATATATATATATATATATACTACTTATAAAGCAAAAATGGTCAAAGGGGAATGTGGAATTGTGAAAAGTTGAACTTTTGGTCAATCCCGATTTTACCCCTGCACATGTCAAATGGAAAAACTTCTTCTATACTCTTTCTATGCATTCATATCATTCAACAAACAAACATACTCCTCCGATTCAAAAACCTGGTACACTTTTAATTATCCAATCAAATCTTCTGTCATACTCCTCTGATTCAAAAACCTTTATTAAAAAAACATCTATATATAAATCGATTTATACTATAAGAAAAGTTTGATTCAAGAATTCGATTTTTAATTATTCGAGGGATTATGTGGAACGATTGCTAAGGTAAATACGATTATCTATTTGTTTGTTTCGTGACTTTATATTTAATACAATTATTCTATTTCGATTCAAATATATGATATAATTCCATTGATTCTGATTAATTATATTTGTGTTTAATGAGAACCCTAATTTTTTATTTTGGGGAAATCACCTTGATCGATTCAAAATACAATACCCTTTTGATGGTGAGCGTATATTAATAATCGGTGAATTTGATGTTTTCAGTTAATGGTAGAATCGCATTTTGCGGTGTCTAAATTAAGATGATTTTAGGAAGCAAAGTGGCGGAACTACGATTCAGGTTTGAAAGGGTATAACTTTTATACAATTTTTGAGTTAATTGATGTTTTGTTTTGCTGATTTAGGGGTTAGGTATGATTTAGGGGTTAGGTATAATTGATGTTTTGGTAAGTTGCCTTTTAAAAAAAATTAGGATGTGTATTGTTGGTTGGTTTATATGGTTTGCGATATATAGTGTTTGCTATTTTGTGGAACAGGTAAAGTGAGAGGTTTGAAAGAAAAGATTGGTTTTCATGGTCTGGATCGTCTTGCGGCTGCGAAAGAAGCTTTAACTGAGAATGTGAGTTCATCACCGATTTCATATGGTAGAAGTGAGTCACAAAATATTTCTTTGGAGAGTTCGAAGTCGAAAGAGAATGTTAGGGTTACTATTCACTTTCAGCCATTCAGGTGAATTAGTAATTTGTCATAAAGTAGAATGTTAGGAAAATTGCTTGATTTAATTTGATTAAAATGTGTATGTGATCATCGCAAGAAATGGTCCGGATACTTCATCTTGGCTTCTCATTAAAGGCCATGTCTTATGGTTATGCAGCATATTTTCTTATCCTATATTATTTCCTTTCAAGTTTGAACTCTATTTGGATGGTTACCTTACCTAATGGTGTCATGTTCCATGTTCCAGGATCCAAAGAAAAATGGTGCAGAACTTTGAAACTGGGAAACCTGGCTTGCAGCGACGGGAAAAGTATGTCGTGATTGCTGAACCATTACCACATTCACACTATGTGGTAAAGTAAAATAAAATATTCTTCGATCCTTTTTTTAAGTTTACATTATTGTGCATTTTATCTTTATATAATCAAAATTTTTGAAAGGATAATTTGTTTGTAATGAATAACATAATGTTTTTTGTTTGTGTGAACAGAGATCAGGGCTTGTCGAAGAGCAGATACAAATGACGTAGATGGAAATCAATTGAAGTTTCTGTTGAGAAGATTACTCATGCGTAAATGGCCAAATATTTGAATGCTGAGGTAAGTTAAAATGTTAGACCTATTGTCAGAAATGGGTAACTAAATAGGGATTTTCTGTTTTTTTGCCATTGTGTGTGGGCTTAAGTAAGCCAACCCTACCAATTTCGCACCCTTAACCTGCTCAACTTTAGTGACCATCGTATAGAGCATGAAATACAATCCAGTTATCAGTTTTTTTTAGCTTAGTTGTAGTTTTTTAGACGTTTAGCCTGTGATCTTAACCAGTCCTCAAAAAGCGTCTTCCAAACAGTCCCTTTTAGCCAGATCCTGTCCAAACAATCCCTTATATTGGAATGCTATCTAATGTGCAATTTATATGCATTATCCTGTATTGGTAACTAAATGCAAGTACATTGTAGCTGATATTTTTTGTTTATGTGCAGGTAAATCATCTGTCGATCCAAATAGGACGGTGTAGTTTGTATTCACGCTGATTAAACCTGGAGATTACCGGGATCAAGTCAAACCTGCGGTTCTTTGCCACCAACGTCATCACCTATTCTTACACTTTAGGTGATTGATGCTATCAGTACACCTTTACCTCCAATAAATGCTAGAGCACACTGATAGTCCAACAAGGGTGGTGGCCTATTGGAATCTGGTCAGTGATGAGTTTGGATATGACTTTGTTGCTTCTTACACAGCGGTACGTACTTAATTACATACTTTCAGTCCGACCCAAGTTTTTACTAATTTACGTTGAAATAGATGAGCAAATCACAAACATTTTGGATAAATCATGTATGCTTGACATGTGGTTTTATATTGCCAGGGATATAGCTTGAATGGTTACAAATGATTATAGAAAACGGGCCATGATTGATGGCACCTTAAATGAAACAGGTGGAGATGGTGATATACCTCGCTTTCGTATAGGTAATGCTAGACGATGCCACTTCCTGATATGGATATGCAACATAAGGTAATATCAATACCCTTTATCTACTATTAATTGCTACTCGCATCCAATGACGGTTACATATGGAAAGCAGTGTAATGAAATCACTTGAAAGTGCTTCGTAATATGATAATTTAGTTGATAATGAAGACCAGAGATTAAAATTGTGTCTACAACTTGATGTCGCCCTGTTACTACTTAGAGAGAATAAGAAAAAAAAGATATGCATATACATGATAAAATGAACTACAACTTTGTACGTGATAAGATAAATCTCCAACCCTATCTGATAACACATGAGGTGATAATACTCAAATAGGAAAAATCAAGTTCTACTAAACCTAATAGCATTTCAGTTTGCTGCACATTAGTCATCACCAAGATAAATCCATTTTTCATCAGAAATTCTGAAATACGATGCCACTGACACTGTCAATCTCTTTTGATTTGTGGCAGTTCATGCTGCAAGTGACGACTATATGCACCTGAATCTGCAGCTATAAGTATAAACATTGTTTGTTGTTTCCTGCTACAATGGACTAAGACGAATAACTGACATCGCTATGTGAATCTACCAAGAGATCATAATATAATAAGGTACTGAGTTGAAGACTTTAAACTGAAGCCAACGACTCCGTATGCGCGCACAAAGGTATCACATTACCACCCTTAAAGATGCTCTATTTGTTACTGTTTGTGCATCGAAACATTTTGATTATTTAACGAAAATAAACAATCAGATGTGTTTTCGTGTGTATGTATGTGTGACACTTGAAGATGTGATGAAGTTTGTTTTGTGTGTTTGGCATATTTTGATTCTTAAATGACTCCCATGTAAAAAAGGATACCTATCCGACCCTTAGAATATTAAAAAAAAAAAAAAAAAAAAAAAAAAAAAAAAAAAAAAAAAAAAAAAAAAAACATAATCATTTTGACCACAACCAAATGCTAGAAATTATAAGAAAGAAGAACAAGACAGCCATTTTCCATGTAAAAATGACCCATATCGCATAAGGCACCCCTTAATGCTTTAATCATTGCATAAGGTCTCACCATTTTCCATGTAAAAAAAGACCCCTATATAAAATTATATAAACATCTATAAGTTTGTGGTTGCACCCGACTGGTGCCGAAGTGGATCCGGGTATACGGTTGATTTGTGTTCTGTTTTTGGATCCGGTCATCTTACATGTATTTCGCTTAAGATATATATATATATATATATATATATATATATATATATATATATATATATATATATATATATATATATATATATATATATATATATATATATATATATATATATATATTTTAAATGTAGGTGAATGATGCCACATAAAATACTCTATGCAATATTTTGAAAACCGGGTTCGACTATGGATCAGTCTTCAAACATATTATAATGCTACGGTTGGTATTGCTCTTATGTTTGCAGGGTCTGTATAACCAATATTTTGAAAACCGGGTTCGAAATCGACCCGATCGAGTCACCAGACACCGGGTCAACCGGTTCGACCGTCGGGTCAACCCGGTTTTTAATTTATTAAATTTTTATTTTTTTGGCCGGGTCAACCGGTTTGACCACCGGGTCAACCCGGGTCTTTATTAAAAATTTTTGAGAAAACGAAATCCGGCCGGGTTTCAAGAACCGGGTTGACCCTGGTCACTCAAAACCCGATGGGTCTAACCGGTTAACCCGGTTTTAGAATCTCGGGTTTTTTTTACCCGTTTTTTTTACCGGAACCGGTCAAACCGGTTAACCCGGCTGGGTCGACCCGGGTTTCAAAACACTGTGTATAACTGTGACATTTTTAAAGCTTCTTATGTTATTTTATTTTTTTTTTTGTAAAAAGTGACTGATTGTTGTAAGAACACAAAACAATATGCTTCTATTTGAGTTTATTGTATTATTCAACTTTATAATTATGAGTTTGTTATTAAACTTTGAGGGAATTGGATATTTTTGGACATAATCAAGTAAATTGGTTCAGGAAATATTTCCATGTCCAAAAAAAGGTTAGATGATATTCATTGACTTGAACTTATTATCGGTATCTTCCGGACTTTCCTGATTGTGAAATGTTCTCCTTTGAGTCATTAATTAGTCTAGATTAGATGACTCTATATGAAATTAACTATACATGTTATTTAGTGGTGACCGGATGTTTGGACCAACATTTTGCTGGTAATATTATTTTTAAGAGTTGTATGAAGTGTCAACATGGAATTTACGAAGCATGTTGTGTGACCATGAGCTCAAGCGTTATGTATTAGACGGCCCATAGGTTGAATCATGTTTTAGCAATTGACAACTTAATGATGTATAACCGAATGCCTATAAACAAAATATAACAATGATACGTAGTTTGGTTTCGACCAAAGTCCAAATATCTTAAGTGTTGTTTCACCAAGTGGTTAGTTATCATGTAGTACAACCGTTTGCAATTACATTCTTATCAGTTCACGTTCTATTTTGAACGCTGCACAAAACACTCACCACAATATCACAAATCGTTAATTGTCTGCCGCTAGGAATTCCGTTGCTATGCACGGGTACTCGCCTAGTATGTGTGTGTGTATATATATATATATATATATATATATATATATATATATATATATATATATATATATATATATATATATATATATATATATATATATCTACATTATATATAACAGGAGGCATTTGAAGAATATGCGCAGTCAATGCCCAGTAATTCAATTTCAGCCATGTCATCAGCCATGTCATCACATGTAAGCAATTTTTTTTAAATTTATGTATTTTTTAAAATTTTAAATGAATTTCATAAATTTATATATTATATACAATTTTAATATTAGGCGTGTCATCAGCAATTTTTATTATTAATTTCACTTTTTATAATTAATTTCGTTTGTGTTTTTTTTCCCAAAAAAACACCTACATGGATTCGAACACAAGACCATGTAGATGTTATGTGGCATGTTTACCACTAAACCACCACATTGTTTTCGAGAAATTCTGTAACTCGAAATCTATAAACGTGTGCAATTTATTATTTTTGCTAATTCACATATATCTTCAATTCTGCGTTTACAAAACATTAAAAAAAAACCTAACGCACTTCAATTGTGAGCCTCTCCAGAAAACCCTAGCGTGCTTCTTTATTCAACCGAGTTTACAACCTAACAGTACCCCTCTTAATCTTCCATTTATCATATTTTATTGTGCTTACACAGTTTCTAAAACAATGTCCACAGGCGAGCCTTTCATAAAGCTTATATTCTTGATCTTATACCACTTTATATTATGTAAACAGACACAATGTGCAGTAAATAAGCTTCAAACGGCTAAAAAAAAGCGCTCAATTGGAAGGTATGATGCTAAAAAAGATTTTTCAGTTTATACGCATGCATGAGAATAATAGAGAATAAAGCTTCGAAAATCGAGATTCATGTTATACCTTTACTGCAAAGGTTAGTGTTATTAATCACAAAATCATACGTGATTACAACTAAAGATCATAAGAACATATGGCATACCCCATGTGACTAACTTACCCAAAATTCTTACTGGTATGGTCCGCACGAGCAGGTGCTTTTCAAATCACACCCTGTTTCACAAGGCCCTGGAAGAAGCCTTCGAGGTTTTTTGCAATAAAGGTTATCTTTGTGATTTATTTAATGATGACTAAGTTGCTACCTAATACTTTCTGTATACACACTATGTGCAGGCACGAACGAGTCTGGTCTGGATTCTGAGCCATGTGACACAATGTGACAGAATTCGATAAAGGAATATTTTTACTCTATGATGTCCTTAATGGACGTATCTTGCTTGAATATCTTGCTTCTAATACATGTTATACTTATAGGATTGCTTACTTGTTTATTGTGGTTTTAATATAGTAGTGAGTAGTTTTGACTATATGGATAAAAGCAAAGTGTTGTTCTAATTGGATTCTTTATTAAGTCTGTGTCATGAGGTTGTTCAAATAATGTATCTAAAAGCTTTCTCAATTACATATCATGTTTCATGTCTATTATAAAGTTATATTTGTATGACCAGGACTCAAAATTCAAGTATCTATCTGACTACTCAGGCATGTTGACAAGGTATGAATGTTGTTCTTTTTTGCTATTGTTTAAGTTAGTTTATGCTGCCAAGAGGACTCTTTTATTAATTACATATTTTCTGTAGGCATCACGAATCATGTTGGCAATAGATGGTGACAAATTGTTAGATGTGTTCTTATTATGGTCGTTTGTTTGATTATGGGATCTTAAGTAACATGATCTGTTGATGGACATAAAGACATTGATGAATGGCGGCTCTTGAACTTGCTTGAGCTTTTACTGTACCACTTACCAAGTATAGTAATGTATTCAGTCGAAGTGTAGCTATTTCGGTCTTTAGTGGTGCTTAAAGGTATGTGCTTTTATTAGATTCGGATTTTGATTATTTTTACATGTTAATTTTTTTCAGGAATTTCTTACTTTTAAATTTGTATCAATCTGTCTTCACGTCTATGCCATTTAATGAGGGCGAAGGTGAGGGGTTTGTGGATGTAGTGGGGATGAGTAATTGGATGGTTGATTGGGTCCAATAGCTTTTACTTCAGGTAAATTTATGAGAAGCCCTTTAAATGCTTTTTATCTGTTTGATTCGAAGAGGGTGTTTGGGACTGCTTAAGTGATAAATTTGTTTCGACAGAGCAGATAATCCGTTTCAGTGATTATTTGGGTAACGCGATGAACAGTTTTAGCGAACACTTGGGATTGCTTCACAAGTAGATAGTTCATAAATGATGATTATTTATCCCCTTACATATTAAATAACTTCACTATTGCCATCTTGATTATATGTGACTTGAAAACTTACTAATTAGATGCCCATCTCAGACCCTTAGTTTCGGTTCTGAGTAAATTATGTTATTTCAGAACGAGCATGTGGAGGAAGATTGTACTGTGAGCCTAATCTGTGATGCTGGTGTTTGATACATTGAAGCCTTTGTCAACCAATCATATCTTTATTACATTGGATTTGATAGCGCTACTGGGATACAGGTAACTTTATTACTACTCTATTTGTTGTTGTTTAAGATGTTCTTATGTGTCGCCCGTATATAATGTATACCTTGACACTGGTCAAACCTCTTGGCAAGCTTATTTTGAAATTATTGTTACTGAGTTCTACATTTTTTAAATTATCATACCTAATTTACTGTTAATATAAGTTACAGCACCTTAAATCACTTTCAAATATAAGTCAATGTTTTTGACGCTTCTACATGACAAAGACCAATCACTCATACTTCTCTCCTCATAACTTTTCTCGCCTACTAGAATAGTACCTCATTCTGCCACTTAAAGCAAAGAGATAACCTACTTTCTTTCAGCGATCTTATGGTCGTCTATAAGCATGGTTATAATGGTTCAATACCACACGATCGGGTATTTTTTTTTCCGGTATTGTCTTGGTTGCTTTGAATGGGTTTGTTCAGTGGTTTAGTTTAGTGGTTGGTTTCAAGGGGTGTGTTCAGGGAGCATGTTCAGGTTGTGGGTTCAGTTTGTTGGTTCAGTTTATTGGTTCAGTTGATACGTTCAAAGGTTTGTTTAGTCCAGTTACTTTAATCTGCCTATTGTGCCTACTTTAACTAAAAAAAACGAGTTATTTATATCTTCACATAGTCTGCATTTGTCTGCAAGATAATCTTTTTAGTTTCATATGACAGAGGAGCTCCCATGTAAGGTCGGTTGTCGACTAAAGATCGATGCTCAATCTGCAAACAACTTTAAAGAAAAAAATCGACTGTGAGTACCGTGATAACATGTATGTACCATTATTTTTAAATGATGTATATGAATGACTGTTTGTAAATGTATTGCACCATAACTAATTGACCTGTGACCGTCGTATGCAATGCAGGACTTTGGATAACCTCCCATTTGTTGTCGTACGACAACGACGTGATGGAAGTCAGTCAACCACTTATGAACATGGTTACCGCGTAGGGTTTAAAGGAAGTTTTGTTGGGGTGAGATTCGCTTGATATTTCTCCACAACCATTAACGTTGTTTCACAATATTCATAAATTGACTCTTTTGTTTATTTCCTCGGAGCAAAGATGAAAAGTATTTCATCAATAATCATTTGAGTTTGAGCCATGTATCACAAGGATCTCGAGACTGTAGCAACTTGAAACTGTAAGAACTCTAGAACCAACTGGAAGGATTCATGTACTCATAATTTGATCTAACAACAGAGATTAGCAAGAGAATGACAAATCCTTTAAAATGTGATATTTTCTTTGTTAACTCATGAGCTGTTATTATTCGATGTTATTATTCAGATACATAGTAAATTAAATAAATCTTCCATTGTGAATAGTATTAGCATAAATAATTAAGTGCTTCTTACTTACACTATCAGATAAACATGAACTTAACTATGTACTTAAGAGACTGAGCTATAGTATGACAACTTGCAGCAAAACTATAACACTCTAGCATCTAAGTCAGAGTCGTCAAAAGTATAGAATCGGGCTTTCCTTAACCAGGTATCATAATAGTTACAAAATTGCCAGGTCGAGTAAGTTGAGACTTGGAAGATGGGTCAAAATGTTTGTTTTTGACTTTTTTGTACGGGTCAGGTTCCAAAATAATATATAGGTTGTCCAATTATAGTTCAATCTTTTTATATATAATAAGTGTGTTAGTATTATATTAAAGACTGAGTAATATCATATTAGGGGGTTTTTGGATTGCTTATTAGAACAGCTTATTTTTGTATTAAGTTTTGCAAAAAGAAAAAAAGTTTTAGGTTGTAAGGAATCCTTATCCAATATACATCCTGTTTAATTCATTATTTGTGAGCTATATAACCTGTTCTGAATAAGCAGTTTCATGTAGTTTATTTCATATAAATCAATAAGTAAATGGGTTACAATTACCACATCCAAAAATCAACATAATCTTAGTTATCCTAACCCTTATATGCTATTTGATTAACAGTTATAGACTATTAAGAGAGCTAGCGGATGCACAACAACTCAACAAGGGAACATAACTTAGTGTTACGATATCCTTGTCAATGACAAACAATTCAACACTTTTTTCAGAAAACTACAACCGTCAAATAGATCCATATCGGGTAAATATTTACTTTTTTAATAATATAATGAAATTTGATTGACTATATAGTCAAATTTGATTTTTAGTCAAGATGGCTCACAGTCAATGAAATAGTTTATGCGACTTAAAGTTGCTGCTCACTTAAGCTCTACTACAATTTTCACAGTGTCGACTAAAGATAAATGTTCAGAATGTTATATTTATGTCACAAAGCTTTTAAATGGATTTGTTTGTTTAACTATTTGATGTGGGAGTTTCTATGAGATGAGTCTCGTGCAGTATATTAGAAATGTGATATTGCCAAATTATTTGTTTAATTTCTACATGAAGTATTCGTATTATCCTTGGCCATCATTTAGATTCGTCTGAGTTTTATGTAGATGTAACAATTGTTGGTAAACACATACAAAATTGATCTATTTGCAGGACAAAATGACTGGTTTGCTGTGAGCAATGCTTGATGATCGTTTCCATTGCCTTCTTCAATTCAGGTGAATTTTATACTGAAGTTGACTGATTTTAAGATTTTTGTTTTTACGTGTTATCAAGATCACAGGGAATAGATATAGAAGCAAACTTCATGTAGGTAGTGCTTTAACTTTTATGATTAAGAAGCGAGTTAAATTATGTTGACATCTACTCCGTGTGTGGAAGCTGGCCCAATGCTTCCTATTATGTCTGCACCGGTATCTCCTAACTCCTGAAAGGTTTGTTATATTACATCACAAATAAGCTCTTTATATTCGTTTTTATGCTGATTACAGTTTCAATTTTTATGCTGGAGATATGTTTTGAAAGTCATGAAAGATGGGGATGGTTATTAACTCATTATGGTTGTTTTTGAAAAACTCTATGCTATGAGGTAGAATTTTTTGGTGGTATTTGATTGTTGTATATTCATCGGATGGCCAATATTATCAAATGTTTTATGCAATTGATCTTTGAAATAGCAATAAGAAGTGGATTAGTTAATCGTTTGACATAAGTAGTGAAAGATATTCATTAATAGTGAAATATATTCATGTCCTTTTGACATAATAAACTGATATATGAGCTACTATCTCAAATTCCATGTTTAAAGGCTCTATATAATAATTTTTAATTGCTTTGATTCAAAAATAGGTGTCCATTTTTTGGTTGTAACTCTGTTGTCTTTTTCAGGTGGTTGTTCACATACTTAAGCATGTATAAGCTGAATTAAGGGGTGGGTGTGACTGTTTTACACTTGCTTTAGTATAATTTCAAATAGGCAACCAAACACCTCCTAATCTAATAAGGTCGTCTAAAATCTGCAAAAAAGATATATGGTTCAGCTTCTGTTAGGAGAACCTTACCTGGTCCTTTTTGACCCATATCAAACGATTTTCAATTATTGATCCCAACGTTCAAAGCTGTTTATATGCTGTACGAAAATGGGTTAAAGTAACAAGCATGTTTAATTATTGATCCCAAACAGCCCTGTAGTTTATGGTGTTGTGCCGAAACATTGTAATTCTAATTGGTGATGGAACTTCCAGGCAACTGCAGAATCATTGTGCCGAAAGATAGGTTCCTTTGATCACTATGAAGATTTTTTGGTCCGATAATTCACGACTACCGAGTTTGAAGACCTTCTAGCTTCTGAGAAGACAATGTCACTCCAACGTATTACACTTTTTACTAGGTAAGATTTATCTTATTACATTTCCTTTTATGGCTATATTTGTGAATTCCATGGGTAACCATTAATGACATACTTTATGAGCTATATTCAACTATAATACTGAGATTTCAACATAATTCTCCTACTTTTTAACTAACGTTTTACTCGTGTTCATCGTGATTGCGTGATTAGTAACCGTAGTATTTAATCAAGTACCTTATACAATCACATTTTTACAAATGCTAGAATACGGTTCATGTGGATAATTTTTTATCAGCTAAATCAAATACAGTAATAATGTTGGCGAGATGGTATGTTGGTGGTGCATTAAAAGAAGGGAAAACAAGGTGTAGAATATGACTGTATGCATGAAGAAAGGTAACCTAATGGTGGTTGCATGCCTTTTGAGATTTTTTCCATTAACCAATGAGCATTGTTACTTGCTAAATCAAGTAAAGGTGTAACAGTAAAGTTACACTAACAAAGAGTTTAGATTGATGACAAGACATTATCTCCCTTTCATGTATATTGGTCTGACTTTGTATCCATAACCACCAACTACTGTAGTACTATGTATAGGTGAACAAATGCACCTGGTCATGCTATATATCAATCTACGCATGTACGAGGAAAAAAAAACGCCCGTACGAAAAAGGCCTAAAAGTCCCGGTTAAGATGATCTCATTTTATTTATTTTTATTTACTTCTCTTGATTATGCATGGGTTTTTAGCTATGTAGTTGTTCATATTCAAGGTTATCATCAATAAATTATGCATTCAAAGAGCAATCTTAAATTCATATTAATAACTTTTGAGGAGTTGAAATTATGCATTTGCAATATTTTTTTTCTTTCTAAATATGTTCAATCCAGGTACGCACCTAAATTGAAGGTCAAAGAAAATAATCAAAATATTGATCATGGTAGGAGATCAGATACCCATAATGTAGTAAAGGAAACTCTTATGTAACGGGATGATATGATGTATTGTTGTGTGCTTAAGGGACCAATTTTTGTTGTTGTATGATTGTGTATTACAATCTGTAAGGATTGATAAACATTTATCAAAAGTCAATACATTACCACATTTACTTGATGTATCTTTTAACATGGCTTAATTTTGTGAAAGCATTGGTAATTCTTTTTACACTTCTTACGGATATTTGTCTTTTTATTTGATTTCATTTTATCATAAACATTGTATATTATGCATTCAATGATTGCAATTTGAGTCTATATGAAACTAATCATGAAAGTAGAGAGATATATGAAATTAATCCATAAATAAATAAATTATAAAAAACCCCGTGCATGCACGAGTATTATTCATTCTTAATGAATTAAAAATACACATTCATACGTTTATATTCCCCCCCCCCCCCCCCCCCCCCCCCGTTAACTAATACCTTTCAACGATAAAAAAATAAATAAATAAAATAAAATTTTCTTATAAATAATTTTTATTTCGATTTATAATTTAGATAATATTCTATATTCTAAAAAATAAATTTAAACCTTTTACCAGTTCATTAATTGTTGATCATCAACTATTTTCGTATATACTATTTTCCAATAACTAATACCTTCTAATGAAAATTATAAGTCATGCCCGCCTTCCTTATATATTATTTTTCGTTAACTAATACCTTTCAACGATAATTATAAGTCATGCCCGCCCATCGGGCGGGCCTTAAAAACTAGTATATATATATATATATATATATATATATATATATATATATATATATATATATATATATATATTAAGGGAAAAATTGAACCTTCAACAGTATAGAGAGCACGAGCAGATGATGATTCAACCTTCGATTTATGCTTATCCATTGATATTTCATCTCGAAGATCCGCCATTCATAGAAATTAGGGTTTTGAAATGGAGAAGATGAGTGTGAGAGAATGAGAGCGTGAAGTAACCGTTGTGAGCGTTGTGTATGAGTGTGTGAGTGTGTGAGTGAAATTCGTGAAAGGTAAATGACCACATTACCCCTTCAATAATTGAGGGGAAAAAAAAGGTTGATTTATCACAACTTTATATGGTAATTAAAATGGATGGATGAGATGATATATCCAGATCTATGACAAAATTCGGATCTATACCGAACTTTTGTCATGTCAATAATCCATTTAATTAACAAGTCTATATTAGAAGTCCATTTGTTCTTTGCACGAGAATGCAAATAAGGTCTCTCAACTTTTTCAATGAATTCTTACGTACTTTTCATATTTAAAGACAATACAAATAAATTTTCTCACATACGGAGTATATTTTAATTTATATGTTTTTATAACTTAAATAATGTTTACAATTAAATTTATGTTGAAATTATCATAACTGTACGGAGTAACATTTTTAAATAATTTAACGAGTATTCTAATGATTTTTATCTTTGGTGACAACAAGTCTTCGCCAAAAGCAAAACCACGTAATTAGTTTAATTTAATTACGTATTAAGGTGTTAAATAAAAACATAATTAAGTGGTCAAGTTTTGGTGATGACATGTCTGTTGGAAAATTTAGTGCTCTTGAGGGATCAATTCACACCTGGTAATGGGTTTGGAGGTATGGAGTATACACCCATTTGGTCACTGAATCCCCTGACTCAAAGTGGTTATGTATTGATCAAGGTACTGCTTGATCAAGGTACTGCTAGTAGACTCTGCTGCTGGTGTTATGAATCTGCTGCTAGCTGATTCTGCTGCTAGTTGATTCTGCTGCTGATAGTGTGATTCCACTGAAGTGTGATTCTACTGATAGTAGATCCAGCTGCTAGTGTGTTTCCACTGATGTGTTAATATTACCACTGCAAGGGTTATTGTTTCCACTGCAAGGGTTATAGTTACCACTGATAGTGTTAACATTACCACTGCTAGTGATAATGTTTCCACTGATAACCACTGATCCCTACTATTATGGAAAGTATTATGATATACTCTAAACACAAAACCCTAAACACTCTAATACGCATCTGGTTCTTGGTTTGTGCCTAAAGCAAGAACATCACTTGGTCTTATCCCATAGAGATATCCGTGTAACCCAGGCATAGGGTCGAATAGTTTCTATTGGAAAGTGATACCACGATTTCAAGTGAATATCCGGTACCTTCATTGATTATCTTAACCCTAATCTGGAACTGTTTTGCAGCTAAACAACCAACAATCAATAGAAACTATTTAGTGATAATCAATGGCTGCTGCTATGAGACAAATAGCTGCTAACTTTTCCAAGTTGGAAAAGTTTGAAGGTGTTGATTTCAGAAGATGGCAGAAGAAGATGCAATTCTTGCTGACCAGTATGAACGTGGTGTATGTTCTTACTACTGAGATTCCAGAAGATTTTGGAGAAGCTGCTACCATGGATCAGATGAGAGCAAGGAGCAAATGGGAGAATGATGACTACGTTTGCAGAGGTTTAATTCTCAATGGTATGTCTGATACTTTATTTGATATTTATCAGAATGTTGAAACTTCACAAGAACTATGGGATTCCTTGGAAGCCAAGTATATGGCTGAGGATGCATCAAGTAAGAAGTTCCTTGTAAGTAATTTTAACAATTACAAAATGGTTGATTCTAGACCTGTCATGGAACAATACAATGAACTTCTTGGTATACTTGGTCGATTCACACAACACAAGATGAACATGGATGAGGCTATTTCAGTCTCTTGTATCATCGATAAACTACCTCCTTCTTGGAAAGAATTCAAGCATATGTTTAAGCATAAGAAGGAGGAGTTAACTCTTGTTGAGTTGGGCAGTCACTTGCGCATTGAGGATTCACTCAAGGCTCAAGACATTGACAAGCCAAAGAGTAGCACTGCTACTGGTCCATCAGTTGTCAATATGGTGGAGCATAACAACTCCTCCAGGAACAATGACAACAAGGGCAAACGTAAGCATCAAGATAACACCAAATCTGATCTTAACAAGAAACCTAAGGTGACTTGTTGGAAGTGTGGGAAACCTGGACACTTCAGGAAAGATTGCAAGGGTGGTAAAGTTGGAAACAAATCCAATGGATCAGGCACAAGTGGAGGGAATGGTAACTCCAATTCTCTGAAAGGTCAGAATGTGTTTAATAAGTCTTTTAAGATTTATTATGTTACATATATATCTGACATTTACTTTGTGCAGGATGATGATGTTGCGTGGTGGGTTGACTCTGGAGCAACAATTCATGTGTGTAAAGATAGAAGCTGGTTCAAGACCTACAAGTCAATGAATGATGGTTCTATTCTTCACATGGGAAACGAGTCAACTGCTCTGGTGCATGGAAAAGAATGTGTTGATTTGAAGTTTAGTTCTGGAAAGAGTGTTTCTTTATTTAATGTTTTACATGTTCCTGATATCAGGAAGAACTTGGTTTCTAGTAGTGTTTTGAATAATTGTGGTTATAAACAAGTGATTGAATCTAATAAGTTTGTTTTATCTAAAAATGGTGTGTTTATTGGTTTTGGTTATTTATGTAATCAAATGTTCAGACTTAATATTGTTCATGATAATATTGATTATGCTTTTATATCTACATCTAAACTTAATGATTCAAACCTATGGCATGCAAGACTTGGCCATGTACATTTTAAAAGAATGCAAGATATGTCTAAGGATGGGTTAATACCAACTTTTGATATGAACACTGAAAAGTGTAAAACTTGCATGATGACTAAAATTACTAAGAAACCATTTCAAAGTGTAAAACGTGAAACTGAAGTTTTGGAGCTGATTCATAGTGATCTATGTGATATTCATGCTACTCCCTCTTTAGGGAACAAGAAATACTTTGTGACTTTTATTGATGATGCTTCTAGGTTTTGTCATGTTTATTTATTACATTCTAAAAATGAAGCATTAGATAAATTTAAAGTATTTAAAACTGAAGTTGAATTGCAACAAAGTTCCCTGATCAAAAGATTAAGGACTGATAGGGGAGGTGAGTACATGGATACTCTGTATTTTCAGTCTGTTAGTATAATCCATGAAACGACTGTCCCTTATACTCCTCAGCAAAATGGTATTTTTGAAAGGAAAAACAGGGTGCTGAAGGAGATGGTTAATTCCATGTTGTCCTATTCAGGGCTGAGTCAAGGGTTCTGGGGTGAAGCTATGTTAACAGCTTGCTATTTATTAAATAGGGTTCCCAACAAAAGGAACAAAGTTACCCCTTATGAACTTTGGACTAAAAAGAAACCTAACCTTAATTATCTTAGGATATGGGGTTGTAGGGTTGTTGTAAGACTCCCTGATCCAAAACAGAAAACTTTGGGTGAAAGAGGCATTAAATGCATCTTTGTTGGATATGCTGAGCATTCCAAGGCATATAGGTTTTATGTTATAGAACCTAATGAGTCTGTTTCAATTAACTCAATAATTGAATTAAGGGATGCACTATTTGATGAGAACAGATTCTCATCTATCCCTAGACCAAGTCAAAGGATTCCAAATGGAACCAATGACAATGGTGTTTCAGAGGTTCCTGCTGATGAGGTTCCTGCTGATGAGGTTCCTACTGATGAGGTTCCTGCTGAGGTTGTGGAACAACAACCTGAACCTGAGCTCAGAAGGAGCAATAGGGTGAGGACTCCAAAGTCATTTGGACCTGAGTTTCAATTATACTTAATTGAAGGTACAAGGAGTGAGGTCTCTGACCAATACTCTTATTGCTTCATTGTTGAGGATGATCCCAAAACATTTGAAGAAGCAATGAAGTCCCAGGATGTTGCTTTCTGGAAAGAAGCAATTAATGATGAGATGGACTCTATCATGGGCAATAACACTTATGTGTTGACTGATCTACCACCTGGTTGCAAACCTTTAGGTAGCAAATGGATTTTCAAAAAGAAAATGAAGGTAGATGGAACTGTTGAAAAGTTCAAGGCAAGATTAGTTATTCAAGGCTTTAAACAAAAGTCAGGAATAGACTATTTTGATACTTATGCTCCAGTGGCACGTATCAGTACAATAAGATTGCTAATTGCTTTGGCATCAATTCACAATCTGATTATTCATCAGATGGATGTGAAGACAGCTTTCTTGAATGGTGATTTAGATGAGGAGGTTTACATGAACCAACCTCAGGGCTTCATCATGCCTGGCAATGAACACAAGGTGTGTAAACTGATTAAGTCTCTTTATGGACTAAAACAGGCACCTAAGCAATGGCATCAAAAGTTTGATGAAGTGGTTTTGTCTAGTGGTTATTTACTTAATCAAGCTGACAAATGTGTATATAGAAAATTTGATGAATCTGGTAAAGGAGTCATCATTTGTCTATATGTTGATGACATGTTGATCTTTGGCACTGACCAAAATCAAGTTGATCTTACAAAAGAATTTTTGTCATCAAAGTTCTCCATGAAGGATATGGGGGAGGCAGATGTTATCCTTGGTATTAGGATTAAACATGAAAGTAACAAAATTTCTATCTCTCAGTCTCATTACATTGAGAAGGTGTTAAAGAAATTTAATTACTTTGATTGTACTCCAGTGAGTACTCCTATGGATACAAGTGAGAAGCTAATGCCTAATACTGGCAAAGCTGTATCTCAACTTGAGTATTCTAGGGTGATTGGCTGCTTGATGTATGCCATGACATGTACAAGGCCTGATATTGCTTTTGCTGTGGGTAAACTGAGCAGGTATACTAGTAATCCTAGTGCTCATCATTGGCAAGAAATTCAGAGGGTCTTTAAGTATTTGAAGAGAACTATGGATTATAGTCTCTCATATACTGGTTATCCTTCAGTATTAGAAGGATATACTGATGCAAGTTGGATCAGTAACACTGAAGACAATTCGTCTACTAGTGGCTGGGTATTCCTACTTGGTGGAGGTGCAATTTCTTGGGCATCCAAGAAACAAACTTGCATTACCAGTTCAACTATGGAATCTGAATTTGTGGCTTTAGCTGCTGCTGGCAAAGAAGCTGAATGGTTGAAAAACTTGCTTCTTGAGATTCCATTGTGGTCTAAACCTATAGCACCTATTTCTATCCGTTGTGATAGTGCTGCTACATTGGCAAAGGCTTATATCCAGATGTACAATGGGAAGTCTAGACACTTAGGTGTTAGGCATAGCATGATTCGTGAGCTTATCATGAATGGGGTGGTATCTATAGTGTTTGTTAAATCTCAACAAAACTTAGCTGATCACTTGACAAAGGGTTTGGCTAGAGACTTGGTTTTGAAGTCTGCTAAAGGGATGGGTTTAAGTCCAACTTAGTCACTGAATGCAAGGATACCCAACTCCCTTCTAAGGAAACTTGGAAGCTGAGTTCAATGTGGAAAGCTGATCATTTGGTGGACTGAAGCACATGTATCACATACATCCCAAGGTTGTGCTTGTTACCTGCTAAAAGGAGGATGAAGTCTTCACTTCTTAATGGTTAATTTTCTTTGAAAAAGTGCTAAGCAGGAGCATGAATTAAAGATGAACCACCTATGTAAATGTTGAAGTTTTGCCGCTTCAGGAAGCTTTGGACTTTTAGCTTTCACAACATTTATGAATTGGATATAGACACATGGCTTGTATAGTGTCAGGAGTATTTTAGTGTTTGAAAACTTGTGTGTATTTATCATCAGGTATTCAAATGGGTTGAAGGGTTCAATTCTTAGAACACCCTGATTCTCGAATATTTGAAAGTATATGTACTAATGTGGAAATTCAATCCTCAGGATATTTTCATTTATGCACTTGTTTTGGTTTGTGTTTGAATTTTCATGCAAAGGAAGAGAACTAAATTTGGGGAGGATTGTTGGAAAATTTAGTGCTCTTGAGGGATCAATTCACACCTGGTAATGGGTTTGGAGGTATGGAGTATACACCCATTTGGTCACTGAATCCCCTGACTCAAAGTGGTTATGTATTGATCAAGGTACTGCTTGATCAAGGTACTGCTAGTAGACTCTGCTGCTAGTGTTATGAATCTGCTGCTAGCTGATTCTGCTGCTAGTTGATTCTGCTGCTGATAGTGTGATTCCATTGAAGTGTGATTTTACTGATAGTAGATTCAGCTGCTAGTGTGTTTCCACTGATGTGTTAATATTACCACTGCAAGGGTTATTGTTTTCACTGCAAGGGTTATAGTTACCACTAATAGTGTTAACATTACCACTGCTAGTGATAATGTTTCCACTGATAACCACTGATCCCGACTATTATGGAAAGTATTATGATATAATTAATGGGCCGTTAATTATACATAATTCCATGGGCTAGGGTTTTGAGTATTCTCTATTATAAATAGAGGTCACATCATTCTGCATGCATATACGTTTTGAGATACAACTCTAAACACAAAACCCTAAACACTCTAATACGCATCTGGTTCTTGGTTTGTGCCTAAAGCAAGAACATCACTTGGTCTTATCCCATAGAGATATTCGTGTAACCCAGGCATAGGGTCGAATAGTTTCTATTGGAAAGTGATACCACGATTTCAAGTGAATATCCGGTACCTTTATTGATTATCTTAACCCTAATCTGGAACTGTTTTGCAGCTAAACAACCAACAATGTCCTTGCCGAAAGATTGACGGGAAAATGAGAGGTAAAAAATAGTCAACAATAATCAACCTTTTGTCGAAAAGATATCATTGCTAATGTGTTTGGTAAACTTTTCTTACCTTTTCGACAAAGTCAAAGTCTCGGAACGAGGTTTGTATTTTTTTTTCATCGTTTAGTGACTTTTGACGAAGACATATTGTCTTCGCCAAAACCTTCATTGGCCGTACTACTTATTCCTGTAGTGTATACACCCTATTTCATAAGCATCTTCATCAATTGCCCCATTAGTGTTTCTGTGCTAGTTTGAACTTGATATTGTTTCACCCAGTGTTTTGAAACCCGGGTCAACCCGGCCGGGTTAACCGGTTCGACCGGTTCCGGCCAAAAAACGGGTCAAAAAAACCCGGGTTTCTAAAACCGGGTTAACCGGTTAGACCCGCCGGGTTTTTAGTGATCCGGGTCAACCCGGTTCTCGAAACCTGGCCGGGTTTTGTTTTCCAAAAAATTTTAATAAAAACCCGGGTTGACCCGGTGGTCAAACCGGTTGACCCAGCGGTCAAACCGGTTGACCCGGTCAAAAAAATAAGAAAAATAATAAATTGAAAAACCGGGTTGACCCGGCGGTCCAACCGGTCGAACCGGTTAACTCGGTGCCTGATGACTCGACCGGATCGATTTCGAACCCTGTTTTCAAAACATTGGTTTCACTATATGTAGTCATTTAATTATTTAATTAATACTTGTAGTGCTGTATTAATTTGGTTTTTAAATTTAAGGTTGAGACTTCAAACTTACCCATTATTCTTTTACATTATATTACTCTAGATAGTAGAATATTAATAGAGGGCAGAAAAGGAAAATCTTAAGAACGTGGATCTTATCATTTTCTTGATTTTTGTGGACAAAGTCATTGAATATCCTATTTTTTTTCATGTAATGAAAGTTTAATCTCGTACACATGTTGTGGTGTTTATGAGTAGCCCAATATGGGTTATGTTTGTGTCGGTGTGAAATTATTTCTTATGCTACCCTTAAGTTGATGGATTAATAAACCTAACATGTAAGAAACATAGTTTGATAATTTGTCATATAGGTAAATGCATTTCAAGACTTTCATATCTTCATATCACTCTCAAGTTGAGACTTAATAGACGTAAACCAAGTTAAAATAATAGAGTTGTTTTTTTTTTTTTTTTTTTTTTTAACAAACCGAAAACTTAAAGATAGCTCCAACTAAATGACTTGTATTGATCATCATAACAAATTATAATTTTAGAATAGACTTTAAACCTCGCTAGGTGAACATTTTGAAATGATATACGAGATTTAAAAACAATCACGAAAATACTAGTTAAGTCGTGAATTCTTAAAACGATCATGAACCAACAAAGTTGAGGGTCTCATTTACAAATCAAGTAAACCAGTGGGGTCTCTTCTTAATTCAGGTCACATGCGAAGATGTAAACACGATTTACCCAGTGAGGGAGAAATCCACTTTCCAACCGAGTGACCGACAACCCACAAATCGAATCTTGTTCACTAAATATCCAAAAATGAGGACCAAACCCGTCTCATTTTCATATTCCAAGGGCTTTAGAGAAACAAAAAAATATAATAAAATATACAAACGCGTGCACATAACAGACTACAGCTTGCACCAATATTTTCTTAACGTTAATGATTTCCGAGCCCAATAGCCCATTATTGATTATGCTTTGCAAAAGGTTTATTATTGTCATTGTGGTGAATTTTAGCCGACAAACTCGCATAATTGCTCACACTTAAACTAGGTAAAATTTTTATTTAAAAAAAAAGAAAGATTAGCGTGTTTATTTTAAAATTGTTTGCAGCTAAAGTTTTTCTTACGTTAGTTGAGTCATTACCTTATATTTGGCCTTATTAGCAATAATACCGGCCAGTGGGGCATTTCTTTAATGGTATCACTCTCTCGCCGCAAACATTTAGTTGACTGATTAGCGAAGACTTTGGGAGAAATATGTCTTGTGTTCAGTCACAACTCATGGTTAATGGTTATTGCAATGAATGCTCATTATCTGGAGCTAGATCTTTGAGGAATGATTAGTTGACACCTGATGAGGTCAGAGTGTATAGGGTTAGAGTTTTTCCGCTGATTCAAACCTTTTGTAGATTAGCTATAACATTGACGATATCATACTGGTCAAGTTGAGTATCCTGTCAATGCTTAATTTTAACTTTTTGAATTGTGTTTGTATATTTTAGTGAGTCTTACAAATGAGAGTGTAAATATGGTAGATCATTTTGCCAGTGTGGTAATATCTTTTGACGACCTAACAAATTAACATTGTTGCATCAGTGACTTAGATATCTACATTGAGTCGAGCCAGCCAGTCTTTTTAAAGATTTAGAAGATATCCACAAATTAGACAAACTTACATCATTAACTTATACTCCCTCTTTGCATTTCGAATTGTCTCAAAATTATTCTCTCTTTTCAAATATTGTTGTGAATAATGTAGCAAGTTTATCATATTGCATCTAGTGATATAAAAATTACAAATATCAATTAAAGCTTTAAAAAAATGCATAGAAGTAAAACTGTCATTTTATAAAAAGGGTTCTAAGGGCTGTGTTTAAGCAAGTTGTTGTTCTTACAATGTTATTAATGAATTATCATGATTGGATGAAAGGCGCTAAAAATACGGAAATAATTCTGAATAAAGTAAATACATAACTAACACTTAATTCTAATTGGTTGAAATATTATATTACTAAAAATTGTAAGAAAAAATATTCTCTTATTGTTAGTAAATCCCTTAAAAAAAATAAAGGACTTTTCTTTTTTATTTTTTAAGAAATAAAATAAAATAAATAAACCTGACCGATGACTCGATGAGAAACTAGTGAAGGGAGTATCCGTGATACTCTAGGGACCAAACAAAGACACAAAAAAGAAATAAAAAAAGAAGACACGCAGAGTAGAGTGGAGACAGACAGTGAAAGTTTGAGATCTACCCTTTCAATTCTGTTTATATTCCACTTATTATATATACATACAAATCACCAATTTCAGTTTCCTCACAATTCACACCGCTGCAGCAGCAGATAGAGATAGATAGATAGATCTCTAATCTAAACCAAAGTAAGTTCACATTCAATCCTTTTCACTCTCGCCCTAGATCTGATTCCATTTTTCACTTTATTTCTTCCATTCATTCAATTAGGTCATACAATTATATAGATCCAATCTCTTCAATTAGTTTGATTATTCTACTCAATTTTATGGTTTTATTTTGACCTAATTAGTGTCGGTGATGTTTATATATGATTCAGTTTAGTTAGTTAGTTACTTATTATATTTAGTTATATTTGAATTTTGATATTATGTAATTTAGCACCTTCATTAGATCTCTCACATTTATCATTAATTAATGTGTTTCGATTCGATCTTCGTTTTAGCGCGTAGGGGAAGTAAGGTAACATTAATAAGTTTAGGCCATCAACCTTGAATAAGCGCGTTACTAGTACTAGTTAGCGGATCATAATGTTTTGTCTTATAAAACTAATGTTATTTAGTTGGTAGCTGTATATATCAAACTTGATCTGCGCTTTTGTGTTATTGCTGGTTACTCGTCACTTAACAATGTGCAATTTAAAAACAGTTTATTTAGTGGCTAGTATTTACGAAAAAGGTGCTGATATGTTTCGGTTTTAAATTGCAGGTTGGTAAGACGACACAAATCTGGTATCATTGAAACACACAAAATTGAATAGTTTGCATAGCTGATACCAGATTGTTTGACTGGGATCTATCGTTGATTGATTAAACTATGCGATCGGGCTTGTGATCTAAACATTGCTTAGTTGAAACCAATTAACGTTGTGGGGTGTTAAACATAACGTTAATGATGAGAGGAAGAGCAGATGGATCGCAGAAGAAGCGTCTGCTGACTACTTTTGCTCTTGTTGCAGCTGTACTTCTTTTTCTTTATTTGTATTTCGGTTCTCAGAGTCAAGGTGAATCAGCTCTAGAGTACGGTAGTCGGTCTCTAAGGAAGCTTGGATCTTCCTACTTGGGTGGGGATGAAGAGTCTGATCTTGGCGGCAAGCAAGATGATTTTAAATTTGGGCTAGACGATGAAGATGGTATTGTACCAAAGAGCTTTCCCGTGAGTTTCCGTCTTTTACCTTACATAAAAACTGTTGCCGTCTAAGAATATTAAATTTTCACGTCTCTTGATATTTTCCGATTTTGATTTTGTTGCTGTTATTTTGTGAAGGTGTGTGATGATCGATACTCTGAGTTGATACCGTGCCTAGACAGGAACCTTATCTACCAGATGAGATTGAAGTTGGATTTGTCTTTGATGGAGCACTATGAAAGACATTGCCCTTTGCCCGAAAGGCGTTTCAACTGCTTGATTCCTCCACCAACTGGGTACAAGGTATGGATATAAATAATATATTCAACCAACATCGTTTATTTGCTGTTTATACCTTTTTCTAGTTCTCGAAGTGTAGTTAAGTTGGTCTTATTGTTCTTCCCTTGTGGATTTATTTGTTAACGTAGGTTCCAATTAAGTGGCCTAAGAGCAGAGACGAAGTATGGAAAGCAAACATACCACATACCCACCTTGCACACGAGAAATCTGACCAGAACTGGATGGTTGTAAAAGGTGAAAAGATCATTTTTCCTGGTGGTGGTACTCATTTTCACTATGGAGCTGACAAGTACATCAAATCGATCGCAAATGTAAATACTCTCGCTCGTGTTTTAATTATTATGATTAGCTGTAGTTTTACTTGTTAGTTGTAGCTGATTAGCATTTTAAATTGGCAGATGCTTAACTTCCCAAAAGATATAATGAACAATGAGGGAAATTTGCGAACTGTTCTGGACGTTGGTTGTGGTGTTGCAAGTTTTGGGGGTTACCTTCTTGCATCCGACATCCTCACAATGTCATTAGCACCTAATGATGTGCATCAAAATCAGATCCAGTTTGCTCTGGAGAGAGGTATTCCCGCCTATCTTGGGGTTCTAGGCACGAAGAGACTTCCTTACCCTAGCAGATCTTTCGAACTTGCTCACTGTTCTCGTTGTAGAATTGATTGGCTTCAAAGAGACGGTATCCTTCTTCTTGAGTTGGACAGGTTGCTCAGACCAGGTGGCTACTTTGCTTACTCGTCACCTGAAGCATATGCTCAAGATGAAGAGGATCTTAGGATATGGAAGGAAATGAGTGCACTTGTTGAGCGTATGTGCTGGAAAATCGCTGCAAAGAGGAACCAAACTGTCATTTGGGTGAAACCTTTGACTAACGATTGTTACTTGGAGAGAGCTCCTGGCACTCAACCACCTCTCTGCCGATCAAACGATGATCCAGATGCTGTGTATGGAGTAAACATGGAAGCTTGTATCACACCTTACTCTGACCGTAAGTTTCTTATATCATTTCATTTTACATCCAATAGTGAAATAGTATATTTCCGCTTATATTTGTACAAATTTATTCAGCTTAATATACTTTTTATATCTCCCAAAACTGTAGATCATATGTTTCTCAGATGATATGAAGCTATATATTAATCGAGTTTAAAAAGTGATTTTTTTTTAGTTCTAAAAGTCAAACAGGGACTTGTGTGTGTTTAGCGACAAACTGAACAAACTCCTATACTTTCCCTGTTCTTTCGAGATCCTACTGTACATTTGTGGAAGTACTCAATGTTAGTTTATTTTCAGTTTGAACTTGTGCAACACACTTACTGTTCTTCATTTTCCTTTTCAGATGATCACAATAGTAAGGGAAGCGGATTGGCTCCATGGCCTGCTAGGCTAACTTCTCCACCTCCTCGTCTATCTGACTTTGGCTATTCAAGTGACATGTTTGAAAAGGACACGGTAAATATACAATTTCTATCTTGTCTAATTCAACTCAATTGTTGACCAGCTCACTAAATTTTGCATACCCTTACAGGAGCTATGGCGTAAGAGGGTTGAGAACTACTGGGATCTATTGAGCTCAAAAATATCAACCAACACTATCAGGAATGTGATGGACATGAAGGCAAATTTGGGTTCATTTGGAGCTGCTTTGAGGAGCAAAGATCTTTGGGTGATGAATGTTGTCCCTGAAGATGGACCAAACACATTGAAGCTTATTTATGATAGAGGCTTAATCGGCTCAATTCATAACTGGTACGTATATTTGTATTCGTTACTTCTTTTTTTCTTTTTTCTAAAACATTTCATATGTGTATAGAAGATAGCAACTGAAATCCAGTGAGACTGTATTGAAACCTAAACTTGAATTGAATTAGAACCTGGAACCTGTGTTTAAAAAAGCGCGCATCAGGCGCGCCTAATGCGTGATGCGATGCGATGCGAGCCTTTGTTGCATCAGACACCCTGATGCGTTGCGTTTACGAGATGCGAGGTGATGCGCGCGCATCAGACAAGCATCAGCTGATGCACGCATCGGCGCTTTTTTGCGCATCATGTACTTTGACCTGATATAATAAAATTGGACTTATTAAAAAGTAATGGGCCTACTTCTAATGGGCTGTACTTTTGAATATGGGTCCAATTTCACATATAACTAACAAAAATATACAGAAACTACCTAATTCTCATTCCCCCCAATAACTGAACACCTCCTGCTACCTTCTTCATCTCTATCTTCATCAATTGGTGAGTTCTTCAGTTTCTTCTTTCTACACTTTTAATTTCTACTTTCTAAACTCTTATTTTCTACTTTCTAAACTTTCTTTATCTATAATCTTCTTGTAATTTCTGATTAATATCATCAAAATTACAATTCTAAAATTCTAACCTTAATTTTAGAATGGATGCCCAAAATGTTTCGGGTTCAACCAATCCCAATCCCTCTTGTGCATCAACTGATTCTAAGGACATAGCTCACCAATTTGCACTTCAAGATCCTAAGAAACAACTTTACATGTAACTTCTGTGGTAAAGTAACAGCTTTACATGTAACTTCTGTGGTAAAGTAACTAAGGGAGGAGCATTTCGGTTAAAGGGACATTTGGTTTACGTATTTTAGCGATATGGAATCGTGAACAATGAAAATGCATGGTATCTTTTGATATAAAAGCCTAAATGGTGGTATGAATGTGTTATTAATGTGTTTTGTGCTCTATATATAATTTAAGTATTTTTTTATAAAATTGTCGCCTCGGGTACGTGATGCGCACGCTTTCGCCTCGGCGCATCGCGCCTCGGCTTTTTGACCCTTATCGCATCGGCACGCATCGCGCTTTTTAAAACCCAGCCTGGAACCGGACATAAAAGCTTCTTGTTGATGGTGTCATACTGTCATTCCAGTTTCTCAATGAACCATGACAGTATGACACGTTCTTGTTTCAGACTGACTTGCAGTAACATTTACCATATACCTAAAACACGAATTCTTTAAAACGACTTGTTAGATAGAATAAAAATTGAGCATTAAGTTTAAAAGATCTAGAGGATCTTATGGTTTGATTTGGGTTACATACTACAGTATCTCTTAGTGGTTCAAATGGGTCAAGCAAAAGCAGCTAACTCAAAGGAAACAGATGAAATGCGTCGAGCGGGTCGAAATTTATACTATGCTTAAATCTTCTGCATGCGCTTTCTTAAAAAAGAGTTTGGATTATTGTTGTAATATAGGTTTGTAAAACATATATAAAGCATCAAAAACTTTGGTTATCAGCCCATTTTACCGCCTCCTAAAAAGACCTTATGTTGCCATTTTTTGGTTTTTTTTTTCCTCTTACTAGTGAGATTTCTGGTGCATATTTATTGAATCTTTTAATATTCCAATTCAGGTGTGAAGCATACTCAACCTACCCTAGGACATACGATCTTCTCCACGCCAGCAATGTTTTCTCAGACGTAATCGAAAAGAAGGGTTGCAGTGGTGAAGATCTATTAATCGAGATGGACCGTATTCTCAGACCTACCGGGTTCTTAATCGTTCGTGACAAAAAACCAGTCATCGACTTCGTGAAGAAGTATTTACCCGCGATCCACTGGGAAACAGTAGCAACAGCAGACTCGTCATCAGAATCAGATGGAGACGACGTCGTGCTCGTAGTCCAAAAGAAACTATGGCTCACAAGTGAAAGCTTGAGGGAAACAGACTAAAGTTATGAACCTAAAAACCACTCTTGAAAAGGAATACTAAAAGAGGGAGAAATGGTTCTGTTTTGTAGCATCAAATTGTGACTTTAGTTTCCTACTTATGATTTAGTTGATTTATTTGTTATGATGATATACATTTGCATCTACAAACACTTAATTTTCGATATTTATTTGTGTATTATTTTTAGTTGGATTTAAGTTAAATAATCCAGATATGCATACGTTTTATAAGTGAATTTTATAGCAATGTTTAGTTAATTTAATGTGATAGTTCAGTTTTTGTGCTTTGGTTTTATGATAGGCGATGTTATCGTATTTTGTCGTAATTCAGTATTCTAATTGATTATTTTAAACATGATATTTTATGTTTTTCAACTGTATATTAGTTAGGAACAGAAACACACCCACTATGTGTGTATGTGTAAAGTATGTTACCTGAATCACAGTTATAAATAAGGAATAGAAAACACACAATACCCGATCCCGTTGTGGTACGGGAATGGTATAATGCGGACGGTTACACTCTTGAGGGGAAGGTTGTGCATTGGGCCAGAACCGAATAAAACGAACCAATTAAAACTGAACCGAATTGTAAATCGATTTTGTGAAAGAGATGAACCGAGACCGAACCGAAGTGACTCGGGTCAGTTTCGGTTTTGTGTCGGTCGGTTCAGTTTGGTTTAGATAGTTTAGGTGTGTTTTCCTCAGGTTTGGCCCGAACCGAGTTAAACCGAAACCGAAAACCGTAAATATACAAGACCGAAAACCGAACTGACTCAGTTTGGTTTCGGTTGAATCGATTTGGCTCGGTTTTTCGATTTGGTTTGATATTCGGTTTATTTTACTCAGCCTTAGCTTCAACACTTCGGGCTGTGTAACTGTGAAATAAACAGATGATGTTTTGCAAGTGACACAAAAATCATTTGATTATTTTTAGTAATATATTGTATGGTATATTACAAGATTACAAAATGGACAAACATGTTTACTAGAAAGATCAAATCAAAATGTGGTAAGACGTGATAAAAAATCAAACAGTGATTGGGACAAATTTGTTTCTTGGTTTTATCCCCGCGTTCTCTTGTCTTAAATTGGCATTTTACTTTTGTATTCTTAGTTTCAAATTGCATTATTTTTGTTAGTTAACTTGACTATAAAAATATGTAGTTTATGAAAGTATGAACAACATTTGTTGTATTGTAGTCTACAATGAGAACTATATCCAAAAATTTTATATGTTCTACTAAAAAAAATAACTCCGAATACCGTCTTCCACGATGTATCGGGGAGGTTGAGATGTAGACAGCCTTACCCCTATCTAAGGTAGAGAGGCTGCTTCCGGTTCTACCAAAGGTAGAAAAGGACTTCCGGCCTTGCAAGGGTTGAGGATCCCTTGACCTCTGTCTCCAAAGGAGAGGGTGTTAACCACTTGATCCGACCTTGCTAATTTTGTTTACTTGGGCCTTGGGGCCTTGTGGCATGACTTTCAACAGATAGAAACATAAATTGTTTTTTATGTATTTGCCATCTTGAGTTATCTAACATTCTAACTTTTCAATGTTATAGATCAATCGAGTGAACTCGTTAGAAAACCTACACGGTCAATGAACATGGAGATATATTGAGTGATCAATGCATCCATGGTGTTGCGTTTTGAAAAATAACAAGTCCATGTAACGACTTTTAATCACCTTCAAGTCGGTGTATGACAGCGATATTGTGTTAATTTCCATCAAGGAAAATATGTCCAAAGAAATGTTCGTCCTTGGTTGAAAATGGAACAGATCAATAAATGAAATCATAAAAACATAAGAAACACATTGGTCTTAAGATAAAAACATTCAAAATATCAGTATTTGTGAACTACATACGCTTTGGACCTAACTAATTGAGAAAGTAAATAAAACTTAGGCTTTGAAGTTTTTTATCTTCTAAAGTTAAGATCCAATAAGGATTGAGGCATCTTCTAATATGAAGATTTTATATGAAACATGTGGTTAAGTTTTGTTAGAACATTTTTGTAAAATAATATCTGAAATATTGTGAAAGGTATAAAGCTATTATGATCCAAATATATTTGTAGGCCTCATGGTCATGGGTATGGGTTCTATTATTGATTCATTGTTATATTTACCTTGTGTTGGTGTTGTCTTGTCCCCTTAATTTCCTTGCTAATAATGGCAAAGTTTCTAGGGCCAAAATTTTCAACACAATCAACTTTGTATTTTATTTGGTTTCCAAAAATTATTATTTTTAGGTAATTAAAAATAGATATTACATTATTCATCCAAATCTTACTTTTAAATTACATTGTTTTCCTAATTATCATTAAAATTGTGTTACTTGAATACTATAGCATCCATTATAAAATTAAAAATAAATAAATAAGGTATCTAACATAAACATTGACCCAAAAATTGTTTTTTCTTAGTATTTAAGTTATTATATAACATACTACTTAACGGATTTATAGAACTTTTATAATTAGTTATGTGGTATTTAGAGATAAATTTCAGTGTCTTTCACAAATATTGCTACAAAATATAGCATTATTGGTAATTAAATTGGTTTTAGTAGTGTAGTCTTGATAAGCTGGCTTTTATGAAGGGCGTTCACAATTTGGGTAATACCCACAGGAATTGAAAAACGAAATCGAATTAAATCGAACAAAATTGGGCCGCGTTTGTAACTAAATCGAATTTGTTATAACCAAATCAAACTAAAGTGATTATCCGGTTTTCGGTTTGTATGTGGTTTTGCAAAATAAAAACAGAACCAAATCGAAAACCGAATTCACGTAAATACATATATTATTTTTCCTATATTTATATACATAAAAAATCATTAAAACTCTTTCCTAATATAAATCTAACATTTTTAAGCTTGATTTTTTTTTTTTTTTTTTTTTTTTTTTTTTTTTTTTTTGCTAAAAGGCTATATAAGTAAATGAATAAATATATATAAATTACGTAATTCGAGTGTTATTCGGATCAATACAAAAATCGAACCGGATTCAAATTCGGTTTTTGTTTCGATTCAATTTTTAATTTTACTAAAAATATTTAACCAAACTAAATTAACCAAATAAACCGAACAATCCATTAAGTGAACCAATTAACACCCTAACTTTTATGTTTGTCAAGTTGGCATGATAGATATGAACATAGCCCACCTTATATTATTGACTATGAATTTTTGTTCTCAAGAAGTCCACTGCACATGGAATGTCATTGTTGTCATTGTTGCCTATAACCTATCCTATCTCTTTCTCATTTCGGGTAGATTAATGTTTAGGTTCTCACATAGATACTTTACTGAGTTACATCAAATAAGAGGTTATTAGCTCATTTGATCAAACCCTTAACACGTTTTTATTCAAGTCATGTCATTTACACTAGGTAATTTTGATGCTCAAATCGATGTATAGGAACATTTGATGATATTTTATGTACATGTTTTAAAGATGGAATTCAGTGATGTTTTTGTAATTCCATTGTAGGTGTGTATCTATGGACGTATGAATGAAGGGTTTATACTCTAATAGGTACATACAAATTAATGTATACATGTATACTTGTATATGCATATAAGCTGTGGAAATTCGACAAAAATGTTGATGCAAACTAAAATGAGCTTAGACAAACGATTGACATGTCTCAAGCCGCCTTCGAGAGCAACATGGTCTCAAGCCGCCTTCGAGAGCAACATGGTTCAAGCCTTCATAGTTGTTTATTCCATCAACTTATAGACGAGTTTTGCAAACTTTTGGAGTTACGTTAAATGATTTGTTCTCTAATACGTAAATTGACGTGTGACATGCATTCGTAACTCTTTATTATTATTATTATTATTATTATTATTATTATTATTATTATTATTATTATTATTATTAGGGTTTGTCTAACTTGTGCCTTAGGGGCACAAGTTAAGCACACTAAAAAACAGCGGGGTCCCACAGAAAAGGACATAGGGATCCACAGAAAAGTGTACTTTTGTGTGGATCACTATGTCTTTTTTTGAAAAATCATTATTATTATTATTATTATTATTTATGTATGGATGTACATAGTTGGTTCTTGACAATGAGATGTATACGTTAGTTAGCCATTGTGATTACTTTTATATGATTCAAATGTGCTTTAACATAATTTGGATAGTTGCTATAGACTTTATTCGATAACAACCAACAACTATGAAATTAACTTGTACCTATCAAAGCAAGAAATCATGGAGATTTTTTTTTTTTTTTTTTTTTTTGCTTAAAATGCATAAAATTTTTCTGTACTTAAAATAGCAAAAGGTCTTTATTGAGGTGCACTAAAGTTGGAGAGTGGATGCAACCAAAACCTACAAGTAGCATAATGTTCCACAATAATATAGGTAGAAGTGTGGGACATGCATGTCAAAATCCCACCTAATGTAAGATTGAGATCACTTGAAGAAACAGAATGATAAAATCTCTGTCTTGATTCACGGATAATTATGTAATCATTTAAGGATTACGAGTGTAGGATTCCTTGATAAAAACTTTTCCTACTTTCTTATTGTTTATAACTTATATAAATAGGTCATCATTTAGTTAAGTTTTAATGGGTTTGTTTAACGGGTATTCATATGTCTTGTTTAGATGCGTAAAAAGGAAATACTGAATTCACATAACTAAAAATTCATGTAATTAAGGTAACTGATATGTTTAATTAATGTAAATTAAATATATTTTTCAATTTAAAAAAAGTTAAGTTTAAATTAATAATATCTAACCATTGTCATATGTTCACCCGTTACACAAACACACTTTTAGTATACATGATGTGCTCATTTAGTTCATTTCATACATTTTATACGAGATACTTTGTTTATTTGAAAGAATTTTCATGTGACAAATAAATGCACTAATTTTCGGGGCATTTTATCATTTACATTACTTGGTTAGTTTTTTCCTTGTTTACTTGCTATTTTTTTCTATTTGCAGGTAGTTGATGATTTTGGACTATAAAGTGTAATTCAAAAATGAATAAAAGATGAAAGAAATTGAAAAATGTGACTCGGGACTTAAGCCATACGCCACAATAGTTGAGACGCCTTCTAGACGTCGTTTAGAAAATGAGACAACCCTTTTAGAGAGCAACGTAACTAAATATTGACACAAAAATTCGTGACTAGATTCATTTTGAAGAAATTAAGATTTTTTATCGAAAGTTTACACTAGGCGACAAACATTTATCGAGTCCCTATGAACCTCCGAAAACCCTCTAGGTCCGCTTGCGAATGAACGAATGGAATGTGACTAGAAGAATGAATTGTAATCTTTTCCAAAACCTCATGCTATACTAAACTAAAAACTAAGACTACAAAAAAGTTTATTTTTTAGTCGTTTAATAAAACCAGCCCGACGATATGCTACACTGCACCTAAGGGGGTGACAATGATGTCTAACCATGCCTCAAACTAATTTGTCATTAGCCAATAAAATGAATCCAACACATTTCATGCCTCATCATGCCTAACCATTTATTTTTAGTGGCAATGATGCTTAACCATGCCTCAACCATTTATTTAATGTGGAACGGTCAAAAAATTGAATGCTATACACTATACCGAATCAGTAAACATCACCGATTCACTTGCTGATTTGTCCATGCTGAATGGCAGGCAATGAGGATACCGAATCATGCCGCTTATGCCGTTGCCTTTGCCGATCACGTTGCCACCCCCTAAATGTGACCATTATTTGAGGCAAATTTAACGTACAAATCTTGTTGTTAACCTTAGGTTACCCCTAAGGCTAGATGGCAAGGACTCTCATTTTTCACCTTACACTTCAACGTCACCTTAGTTTTCTCTCTCCTCTCACTTCACTTCACCTTTAAGTGAGTAAGGATACTACATATTCACCTTTCATTAAAATACCCACTTTATACAAATATATCTTATTAAATACCTCACACACACTCGCACACCAAATAAAAAAAATGATAATAAAACAAAAAGGAGAGAGAAAGGTGAAAGGATCACCATAAGTATTCTAGGGATGTGGGAGTCGCGTGTGACTCGAGGTACTAGGCAAGGCTATCACGCGTGAATTGGACATGGATGTTGATGCCTTCACCTACCTTGCCGAATAGTCTAACTCTAACACCACCTCATCTTTATATTAGTGTCACATTAACTTTCTCTCTCCTTAACCATCATCTCACTTTTCACTCCTAACCATTTCGCACCACTCTACATTTCAACACATTTTTTAATCATTAAAATACCCCACTAAATATTCCAAACACACTCACAACTAAAAAAACAAATAATAAAAATTATGAAAGTCACAGTGCCTGAAAGGTGAAGGATTCACCTTGGTTGCTTATTCCTCTCTCCTTGCCAATTGCTCACCTTTGGCTCCCAATGGCTTTGCTGCCTGAGGTGAGCTTGCCATTTGCTCACTCTTGCCCCGTTGTGGGTAGCCTTATGCATGTACCTTAAAAACATGTGAACAAAAAATTATACTTAGAGCGATGGGTAAGATAACGCAAAACATGCGTTAACTCTTAACGCACCACAAAAAGACGGATGTTAACTTACCGGGTTTCATGGTGAAATACACGTTAACGTGCCAAGTTAAGTTGCTAACGCAGCATTAAGCTGCATCTTAAAAAAAAAAAAAAAAAAAAAAAAAAAAAAAAAAAAAAAAAAAAAAACTTTTGGCCCTTGGCATATTATTTGCTTTTATTAATACCAAAATGAAAAAGTTACAAAACACCCCCTACGATTTAAAAATCAAATCATAACTTAAAACTCATTATCGAATACAAGACAATATGAATACATAAACCATCCAACGATACTCGGTAAGCTTTTATATAGATTTGTAATTGTCGACGAGCTCTGACTTTTGTTCCCACACCTGCAACACTTGTTCCCTAACCATCTTTAAGGCTACATGAAGTTCAAGATCTGTTTCATCGTTTCTTAATAGAGTTTGCAAACCGACCCTGATAGCTGGATGATCTTGAGACAGCTCACGCAACCTTTCGATATCTGGAGCACGATCATGCTTCTGGAGCATGATACGAGTTATCTCACTTAGCAATTTGTTAATTAACCTGAGCTCTTTTTCTTGTTCATTGCGTAATCTGGTTCGTTAGCCATTGTGTTTGTGTGTGAAGATTAGTGATACTTGTGTGAGAAAATATATTTTTGTTAAACTGGTTTTTATAGGGGAAAAAAGACGTTAAACAAATAGCCGTTGGAAAAGTAGCCGTTAAGCCTTTTATTCAATTTCAAATTTAAAGCAACACATAATAGAATTTTGAAAACCGAGCGGGATCTTTCAAACGTTTAAAATTCAAAAGCTCGTGGGCGGATTTATTTTAAACGTTTAAAATTCAAATCAATAGGCGGGATTGTTTTAAACGTTTAAAATTCAAATAAATGGGCAGGATTTATGAGCTTATTTAACACCCATTCACAGCTCATTATTGCTCACATAATTCTCTCATAAATCATACATAATTCACAAATAATTTTCTCAAACAATGTCTCGCAAAGACTTCTCCCAACAATTCCCAACTCACCGTGACTTCTCTTAGCAATTCCCAAGTCACCATGACTTTTCCCATCAAGTCTCAAGCTCCAGCATGATACCGAATGAACCGAAGAACACTTCACCGGAAGACATCTTTCCGGTATTCACAACGGATAATGAATCGGTGCCCAATCCACCGGTTGTCCAACAACAACCCGATCAACCGGTGAACAATCCACCGGTGGCAAACCAACCCATTTGGAGAGGGTTGACTGATGAAGAACTGTTTCAGCAAGATATGCAAGAATTGTTACGTGTTCAAGCAGAGGAAGAAGATGCGGCAAGAGCTCTTGAGGAGTACTTAAGAGCTAAAGAGGCTCGGAGAAACCGTCGAGCAGAATGGCGAATTCAAAATGGATTGCCCCGTGTGCCATACAGTGAGGACGATTCGAGTGCCTCTTATTCGAGTCATGAGGGCTATGTGTCTGATGATTCGTTTTTTTTAATAATCGTAGTTTATTTAACTCGTAGTTTATGTTCAAGTATCGTAGTTTAATTATTGTATTTTAATTAAGATGTTTATGTTTAAGTATCGTAGTTTAATTAAGATGTTTTCTTTTTAATAATTGTAGTTTAATTAAGATATTTAATGTTTAATTATCGTAGTTTAATTAAGATGTTTTATGTAATTTGTGTTTTATAAATGTTTATGTTAGTTTTAAATGAATTGTTTGTTAAAATTTGGGGTTGTTGGCGTATGTGGCTGAATGGCCCAAAACCCTTCGGCTGATAGACACCTAGCCGAAGGGCAAGTTGTAACACCCCCAAAATCATCATGTCAGCGGAAGACTTAACATGTCAGCGGAAGACTTAAAATGTCAGCGGAAGACTTTTTGGGTGTTACTTCGAGGATCTTTATCACAATAATAGAAAACGACACAAAAGTGACGCTTTAAAGTTTAATTCATTCAAAATACCAAATATTCGAGACATCAAGATGTTTCATAATTTAAACAACAAGTTTATTTGAAATGTGTCAAAACGTTTATTTAAGCCCATGCCGGGTTACAAGCCCACTCCGTTCCTTCAAGTTCCTTCTTGTATAGTTACCTGAGATAAACACATGCTAAAAAGTGTCAAAACAAAGGTTGGTGAGTTCATAGAGTTTATAGTTTAAATCGTTAATTAGAAAAATGAGTGATTTCCTTATCAATTCAATACAAATTAATCCGTTGGTTTGCCCTTCACCGGGACAACACCCAAAATAGTAGTTGGTTTATAAATCCATTTAACACGAGTTTCGATATTTGGGCCACGTTGTTGCATCCATAACATAAACAGTTTACGGGGAACCATATTTAAACAGTTGAAACTGTATCCGAACAGTTTGTAGAGAACCGTATTTAAATAGTTGAAACCGTATCCAATCAGTTTTCGGGGAACCGTATTTAAACAGTTGAAACTGTATCCAAACAGTGTGTGGAGAACCGTATTTAAATAGTTTGTTCCATAATTCCAAATATCGATAATAAAATCGTTAGAAAAGTTGTTACACATGCATCTCTCCCAAAGAGTTTATAAAACAGTTAAACGATAGAAAGTGTAGCTATGAACTTATAGTAATATGTAAATAGTTAACGAGTACTTGTAAAAGTATAAAGCAATAGTTAAGCATGTATCTCCCCCAAAAACATGTATAAATCATTATAAAACAATTAAGAGTAGGGGCTATGACTCACCTGAGAGTTTATGATAGGCATAGATAACGTAATGTCAGAGGTAGAATGGAAATGACTTCAAAGATAACCTGAATGATATGGAAGTTCGAGATAAGTTTGACTTATCGAGAATCATGATTTGAATAGTGTTCGATGACAGAATGATTTGTGGCAGAGGTGGCTTGCGTGGTAAAATGCTTTTAAAGTTTAAGAACAAAGTTATATACTATGTAACTTGTCTTTATGTATAAAGTATCGTTATTATTTATATTTCCTTGTTATGGAACAATTATAATATCAAACGTTTAGTTGACGATGAATTATAGTAATTGTGAAATATTCTAGTTGTAATCCATTTTAGAAATCCTATTTATATATTTGAAATGGCTTCTTTATTTGTCGATGTATGTATAGTTATTGTCTAATGACTATAAGAGTTTGTAAAACGTTTATTAATTTATAAAGTTTTAGGATGTAAAGTGTCAAATTTCATCTTTGAAGGGTTGAAAGTGTAAAAAAATAATATAAGTGTTTAAAACTTATAAAAGTTTTTAGAAATGTGTCTGGTGGTGCAAAGTGGAGGGGTTGAAACTGCCAAAAGGTGATAGTTGATAAAATAACAAAAATAGCAAAAACTGCTATAGGATAGTTTCGAACCAAGGGCCTCTTGATCACAGCCAAACGCCCCAACCAACTAAGCCAAAGGCTTTTTGATGTTAGATCTCATTGTTTAATGTGTTTATGGCATTTTTCTATTGTGTTATATTTGTTATATACTTCTCAGTTTCCAACCGTGCATGAGTATGTATTGTGTAACTATATTTGGTGCTTATTTAGAAAATATGTTGAAAAACTTTAATAGGGGTGTTTGGTCTTGTGGCTCGTGACCAGGAAAAGGTCCAAATAAATACGGGATGCTTAGATGTTTTGACAAGGTTAGGGGGCATTATGATGTGCCTTGGTTGGTGGTTAAAAGGGCTTAATATCTCAGCTTAAAGCTCGAAGTTCGTAAGTTAAAACTTGGTCCCAAGTGAGGCGTGTGGGCTGTTTTGTGTCAAAACAGAAAGTACCAGATATTGTTCTAGATTTTGTAAAGACTTAATACTTGTTTATAAAACATGTTAGTTGATTGCTTAGCTTATTCAAAGGTCTCATTAAGTAGCTTTTAGCTTGAACTAATTTAACAATTAAGGAGGGTGTTTGTTTGTTCACGCTGTAACAGAAAGAAAACAACATAGAATAGTTCTGAAATAAAGATTTAGTATTCCATTCCTTTCACCTTTAATCATGTTTACTAACTTGATTAGTGACTTTTATGATGTGTGTATAATTTGTGAAGCAAGCCACAAGTTTATAGAGGGTGTTTTTATTTTAACGATTGCATGTAAATTTCAAGAATATACGTATAAGTATCAAATGAGATGTGCTCGAGTTTGCTTACAAGGATGAAAAGAGGGTACGAGTGAGAGACGAGGACCAAAGGACCAAGATTTGATCTAGCTTTCCAAAGCTAGAACCCGATGAGCTCCCAATATTCCTTAGCTTCCATAACCCCTTTCTCTTGATAACAAGAAGACCAGTGCACCTTTATTTGTGTTTGTAATCTGTCGTGACCAAGAGTGAAAGGAAAAAGGGACTGTGTGAGCTTTGTGAAATAATCACCCAAGACTTGCTTTCCTAGTTTCCTTTCACTGGACAGTAGCAAAGAGGATGAAGTGTTTGTGTTTTGTTTTTAGTTTGTGATGCATGGCTTGATTTCAAAAAGGTAGTACATGAGCTTTTCAAAGTGGCTTATTAGTGTAATTGCTTATTTGTGACTAGTATGTTACATGCCAAGAGGACTTGAGAATTTGCAAGACAATACCCTGCTCCTTCTTTCTCGACAGTGAATAAAAGAGAGTGAGTAATTAAGTGAGTTTTGTTGGTGGTTTGTGATTGTATGTTCTAGTGAGCATGTTGAACTGTATGTAACCTTTATATACTCAAGCTGGACGTGATAGGTGGCAGAATGGAGCAGGGATAGAATGTTTGCATGTATTTGGATTGGGCCATAATGGTGGTGGCGTGAGACTTTGCACATGGTTTTCCCCCAGGTTACACCTGAGGTAGTAACAAACGAGGGGAGGGTGAAGATGTGAGCTGCCATATTACATGTTACCTCCTTCAAGGACCAATCAAGAATAAACAACCATCATGGCAAAGGAAAGTGTAAGGCATGTGCTTGTAAGAAAGTAACATGTAGGTGCCTAGTCGACCAAGAGAAAGAAGTAAGAAGGAGAAAGGGGCTCGGTTTGGTTTAAACTGAGATTGGTTTCCATGTATATGTCGACCTGTATTTAAGAGTATATAGAGATAATTTATTTAAGTTGGCAAGTCGTTTTGTTGATGAGAAAACAGAAACAAAATAAGTATAGGTAGATCGACTAGAAAGATGTCCAAGGGTTTGGTTTGTTGACACATTATATGACTATTTCGAAATAAAGAATATGTTAAGCTCTTGTTCTTGATCAGTTTCCATCTTATGATTTTATAGGATCTAAGCTTTGTCATTCCTAAATTTTTATAGTGAGTATATTAAGGAACGGTTTGGTTTAGTTTATTTATTGCATATGTATGTATATATACGTATAAAATGGGAATGGGGTGAGGACTTTTATAAGCTATTTGAGTACATAATGTGATAGTGATTTATGAGTGTGGTCCAAGTTGAAGAGTGGTCCTTGGCTTGCTAGTTTCGACTACAAGAAGGAAAACAAAAATGAATGGAACTTGTCCTTAATCCAAAAGAAATACAACAACTAGTATTTGGTTTTAGGAATTTGCATGTGCCCGTATAAGAGTTTGAGTGTGAAAGTAAGTTTGGACAAAAAGTGAGAAAATAATATTATGTGTTGATTTGTTTGTTATTTAGAGTAACGGGATATATATATATATATATATATATATATATATATATATATATATATATATATATATATATATATATATATATATATATATATATATATATAACTGAGATTGATTCAAGGAGGGTGAAAACGCGTCACGACACTTTGATTTGTAACATAGTCGGATAAAAGCAAAAAAAATTTAGCCCGTAAAATGGATAGTTAAATGGTGACGATAGCTTACTGTTATTAAAATTTAGAGGGGAAATTTACGGGATGTTATACAAGTTGCCGAAGAGAAGCCTCAACGGGCATAAGCCGATGTCACAACACAATCCCAGGATTTTAGGGATCGTGTCGCCCACTTGCTCTGACACTCACCAACTAGGTATGGCTTGCTCCTTCCCAAGGCAGAGTAGGTAATGAGGTGGGTAGTATAAATACCCCCCACCTCATTTATGATTCAACTAACACATACACACTATTCTCACCAGCATTTATTATAAACCATTCATCCTTTCACATACTCATCCTCACACCAGAGGTTGGTCTTGGGATAAAACCCAGGGCGAGCCTAACGTGTGCTACTCTTGTGCAGGGCATTTCAAGAGACCGAGCGACAAACCTAATGGCGGGACCTACTCACAAGGTTTTACCTCAACAAATTGGCGCCATCCGTAGGACCCGTTATTCATTCTACCTAAAGAATCCGAATGTCAGGACCACCTCCTTTTCCCCCCTTTCACACGCCTGATCCCCAGGTCGGAGGGAGTGGGAATAACAACGATAATACGAACAATCACGATGATTCAGAGAACGATTAGCCCAACCTCCAGGCGATGATCCTCAGTCAGATGGCATCTTTAACGGAGCTTATTAAGGAACATAATGCGAAGGGTGGAAGGGTAGTTCAACCTATACGTTTGGATTTCGGAGATGAGAATGACAGAAATAAGGGAAAAGAGAAAATGACAGAAGCAGATGAGGAGCTGAAGAAACCTTTTAAGGAAGTGCTAAGATCTCCATTCACCCGTCGAATAGTCGAATTTGCGGGGGAAAACTATGTGATGCCGCTGAATATGAAGTTTTATGATGGGTCTTCGGATCCGAATGATCACCTCACAAGGTTCACTGGGGCCGCCAACCAAGGACAGTGGCCGATGCCAACTTGGTGTCTCATGTTCCAGCAAACCTTGGATGGAGCGGCCGGAGGATGGTTCGAACGGCTGGAGCCGGGCAGTATAGACAGTTGGAACAGTTTAAGGGAGCAATTTTCAACTCGGTTTTCATTACGGAAGAAATGTACTAGAGACCCCACGGAAATCACCAAGATTGTCCGGAGGGCACATGAGTCGTTACCAGACTTCAAATAACGGTGGACAGACGAAGCAAGCTATATCAGTGGGGTACCGGAGATCATGCGTATTTCGGCCTTCATGGGTGCACACAAGTGTCCAGCTCTCGCTAAGAAGTTCTCAGATAGAGAACCACGAACTGTGACCGAGATGTTCACCCGAGTGGGCGACTTCATAAGATCAGAAAAAGCTTTCCGGGATACAGAGCTGCCCAAAGGAGAGGGGACGGACGCAAGCCGAGGAAGTTACTCCGCTCCCAAAGGAGATCGGATGGTTAGAGGAAGCTTTGGAAATAAGTTCATGGGAGATCGCCGGAATGATCAACGACGAAGAGATGTATTCCAACCTTATATTTCTCCTCGAGCCAATCCTGGACGGGTCGAGACAAATAGCCGAAGTAATTACCAACGCTCAGAACCATTTCGGAACAATGCCGATCGTACGAGTATAGGTTCGCTGGCCAAACTGCCCCGTGAAATTTTGGCTACCGAACGTCAGTTGAATCTGCCGCAACCCCCACCGATGGTCGGTAGACCGAGGGCAGAAAACATGGATAGGTTTTGCGAGTACCACGGTGAGAAGGGTCATCTCACGAATGATTGTCACCAACTCAAGAGGCAATTAGAAATGGCGTTGAAATCCGGAAAGCTCGATCACCTACTCAGAGACTGGAAGCAAAGGGATGCCGGAGGCAATAGGGATCCCCCCCAGAAAAGATGACAGAGGAAAGAATAAGGTAATTAATATGATCCGAAACTCGCCCATCATCCAGAAAAGAAAATACGGAGGCCAGGAGGAAGACTGGATGAAAGTGCCTATAGTGTTCCCGTCCATATCAACGGGCGATTTGTCAGAGGAGCCACTTATCATAGAAGGGGACATAGAAGGATATCTGGTACGAAGGATATACGTAGACGAAGGGTCTTCTGTCAATGTAATGTATAAGCATTGTTTCCGCAATCTAGACGCTTCCATCAGGGAGAAGTTGGAGGAAACCAACACTTCGTTGATTGGTTTCTCCGGAGAAACAAACAGGCCGTTGGGAAAAATAGAGCTAGAAGTAAAATTCGGTGATAATGGTTTATTCCGAAGGACCATGATGAAATTCTGTGTGGTACAATCCCCTTCACCTTACAACGTCATACTGGGAAGGACGAGCTTGAAAGGGCTTAGAGCCGTTCCCTCCACCATCCACTCCATGATCAAGTTTCCCACACCCCGAGGGGTAGCCACCGTAATGGCTCGTCCGGCGGCTGTTCTACAATGCCGGAAGCTAGAAGAAAGCCAACAAGATAACCCAAGAGGAAAAGTAAATCTAGAGGAGAAGGCCGCAGAAGAATTCTCAACGGAAGATGTCCTTGTGAACCCAGCGTATCCGGAACAACTGGTTACTATAGGGAAGGGATTCCCTGCGGACCGCCGGAGGTACCTTGTTGAATTTTTAAGAAGGAACAATGATGTATTCGCGTGGAAACCTTCAGACATGACCGGTGTACCTAGGCGGTTAATAAAACATCACTTGAACGTAAATGTTTCAGACACACCGGTCGCTCAAAAAAGAAGAAGCCTCTCGGCTGAAAAGAATCAAGCGATATTAAAAGAGGTGGAGGAGTGGTTGCACGCCGGTATTGTTAGGCCGGTAAGATATCCCACGTGGATTTCCAATCCGGTGTTAGTCAAGAAGTGTGACGGAAGTTGGCGCATGTGTATTGATTTCAAAAATTTAAATTCTTCCTGTCCGAAGGATTATTACCCTCTTCCCGAGATTGATTGGAAAATAGAGTCGGTGGTAGGATACAAATACAAATGCTTCTTAGATGCATATAAAGGGTACCATCAAGTGCAAATGGCAGAGGAGGACGAAGAAAAGACGGCATTCTACACGGAACAAGGAACTTATTGTTACACAAAGATGCCGTTCGGCATTCTACCAGCGTCTAGTTGATTCGGCTTTCCGAACACAAATAGGAAGAAACCTAGAAGCCTACGTGGATGACATGGTGATTAAAAGTAAAGGGGAAAAAGAAATGCTGACAGATATTGCCGAAACTTTTAATAACCTAAGGAGGATCAACATGAAATTGAATCCTAAGAAATGCTCATTTGGTGTAGAAGAAGGAAAATTCCTAGGATACATGATAACGTCCGAAGGTATTAGAGCAAACCCCAAGAAAACAAAGGAAATTTCGCAAATGCAGTCCCCTCAGACTTTAAAAGAAATGCAATCTCTGAGCGGGAGATTAGCCGCACTGAATAGGTTTCTTTCCCGGTCAGCCAAAAAATCACTCCCATTCTTCGACACATTAAAAAACATAACCAAAGAGAACAAAGAAGAGTATAAATGGACAGAGGAGGCCGAAGCTGCTTTTCAGTCACTCAAGAAGTTAATACTAGATCTACCGTCGTTATCGACCCCCAAGAAAGGGGAAGTTCTGTACATATACCTTGCGGCAGCTAAAGGTGCCGTTAGTGCAATACTGATGACGGAGAAAGAGGATAGGCAACTGCCTGTTCATTATGTCAGCCGAACACTACATGAAGCCGAGAAGAATTATGTTCTGGTCGAGAAGTTGGCTTTGTCTCTGCTACACGCATCTCGCAGACTGAGAAGGTATTTCGAAGCTCACCCAATAAAAGCCATAACGGACCAACCCATAAAACAAATTCTCAACAAAGCCGAAGCGTCAGGACGGATGGCCAAATATTCGGTTGAGCTTGGAGCTTACGATATAGATTACATTCCCAGAAACGCGATTAAGGGACAGGTTCTTGCCGACTTCATCTCGGAAATCTCTGTTGAACCGGAGGGTAGTAGACGAAGATCCCAGAAAAAAGATGTACAGGACGTCCCAAAACCGTCCAACTGGATCCTTTACACAGATGGGGCATCCAGCAAAAAAGGATCCGGAGCGGGTTTAGTGTTAATCGGACCCGATCTAGTCGAACACACGTATGCACTTCGGCTCAACTTTCCAAGTACCAATAATGAAGCAGAATACGAAGCGCTCTTGGCCGGATTGAGAATCGCTAAGAAAATGAAGGCGAAGGAGTTGGAAGTAAGAGTTGATTCTAAACTAGTAGCAAGCCAAATAAACGGAAATTTCGTGGCAACTAAGGAAAGTATGATTCAATACCTAGCAAAAGCGAAAGAGTATATTGGGGGCTTCAAAAAGTTCAAAATTTACAACATACCAAGAACCCAAAATCACAAAGCTGATGTATTGAACAAATTAGCATCGGTAGCTTTCAATCATCTTACCAAAGAAATACTAGTTGAAGTGTTACAGAAGCCGTCAACCGAAGAGAAACAGGTGGGAGCAATAGTAGAGGACGAAGAAGACAATTGGATGACCCCCATCATTCGGTGTTTAGACGAAGGTATCTGGCCAACGGATCCTAATGAAGCAAGGACCTTACGAATGAAGATTCCGCAGTATGTTATGGAGAATGGTGTGCTCTTCAAAAAGTCCTACTTAAACCCAATGCTACGATGTGTAGGACCTCAACAAGCAAACTACATAATTCGAGAAGTTCATGAGGGGATGTGTGGAATGCACTCCGGTCCCAGGTCAGTAGTAGCTAAATTAATAAGGCAAGGATATTACTGGCCGACGATGCATAAGGATGCAAGAGAAGAGATTCAAAAATGTGATTCTTGTCAGATACACTCTCCGGTCCCAAAGCTGCCTAAAACCAATTTAACTTCCATAATGGCGCCTTGGCCTTTCTATCAATGGGGAATGGATGTGTTAGGTCCCTTTCCGGAAGCACCAGGGAGGTTGAAATATATGATTGTAGCAGTGGACTACTTTACGAAATGGATAGAAGCTAAACAGTTGGCCAAAACCACTGGAAAGGACGTAAAGAAATTCGTATGGGAGAATATCATTTGTCGATTCGGCTTGCCAGGGATCATAGTTACAGACAATGGAACAAACTTCGTCAATGATCCTTTCAAGGGATGGTGTGAAAAGTTAAAGATAAAGCAGATAAACACCGCTGTGGCACACCCACAGGCGAACGGATTAGTGGAAAGAGCAAACAAGAGCTTGATGCATGGCATAAAGACTAGACTCGGGAGGGAGAGAGCCGGATGGTCAGACGAGCTGCCAAATGTTTTATGGGCTTTCCGAACCATGATGAAAACCAGTAATGGTGAAACTCCTTTTAGCCTGACCTACGACAGTGAAGCAGTGATACTAGCAGAAATAGGAATGCCTACTCACCAAACCATGCTCTATAACCCGGAGGATAGCGAAGAACATCAACGATTAAATTTAGACCTCTTGCAAGAAAGACGTGAAATGGCGGTGATCCGCGAAGCAAAGTACAAAGCAAAGGTCGAACAATACTATAACCGAAGGGTCAAACCGATGTCTTTCAAGGTCGGAGACTTTGTCTACCGAAGAAACAAAGCTAGTCGGGTCGAAAATCAGGGGAAACTGGGTCCAAACTGGGAAGGACCATACAGGGTGGTTGAAGCACACCAGAACGGTTCGTACAAACTTGCTAGTATGGACGACAAGGAAATTCCTCGAACCTGGCATGCAACCAACTTACGAAACTGTTTCATGTAAAAAAGTTCGAATGATCAATGACAACCTATGTCTTCCCGACTATATGGGAAGCAAATTTTTCTAAACGGATCGTGCAAAAACACTCCGTCCAATTACTTATATACGGATCGTGCAAAAACACTCCGTCCAATTATTTATATACGGATCGTGCAAAAACACTCCGTCCAATTACTTATATACGGATAGTGCAAAAACACTCCGTCCAACTACTTATATACGGGTCGTGCAAAAACACTCTGTCCAATTACTTATATACGGATCGTGCAAAAACACTCCGTCCAACTACTTATATACGGATCGTGCAAAAACACTCCGTCCAACTACTTATATACGGATCGTGCAAAAACACTCCGTCCAACTACTTATACGGATCGTGCAAAAACACTCCGTCCAATTACTTATATATACAGATCGTGCAAAAAGACTCCGTCCAAAATTACTTATATACGGATCGTGCGAAAACATCCGTCCAAAATATTCCGGCCAAAGTTACTTATACAAATTCCGCTAAAACGATATACGGATCGTGCTAAAAAGATACAAATATGAAAAAGCATAAGAACGGAATGATGGTATATATATATATATATATATATATATATATATATATATATATATATATATATATATATATATATATATATATAGACAAAAACACAAAAACCGCTCTTCGGTAATACAGTTACAATTCAAAATGTGCTAAAATACTTGTTACAGTCCCAGTAAGACACAAAAAGGGGTACATGCACCCCGGATATACCCTAATCAACCTATTGGGTAGTTGGAGCAACAACGGCAGGAGTGGCAGTTGCCTTCTTAATAGGCTCCTCCGGAAGGAGATTCATCTGATCACCGAGGGGAAGACGGAAAGATTCCGCAAGCTTCTGAACATATGGATATTCAGCCTCGAAAAGCTTATGATACTCCGGCTTCCAAAGTTTGGGTGCCTCCATGTTGTGCTTCTTGATCTTTTGCAGAATCTTTTCCGCATCGTCCGGTTTCCTTTCGGCACGAACATCGTCAATGAACCCTCCGGAATAAGACAAACTATAAACTCTTCCTAGGCTCTTCTTATATTCATCACTCTGAAAGAGCCTCCGGAAAGCAGCCGGGATCAGTTCCTTCACGGTATTATGTCGAACAACCTCAGTGGTAGCCAACTGAGCGATCAGGCCTTTGTTCTCTGCTGACAGCCTTTCGGCTTCCTGGGATTTCTCTGCCAACCTTTTCTCAAGTTCTTTAATTTTAGAAACCTGGGAAGCAGATAGGCTGGTTGCCTCATTTTTCTCCTTCTCAGTTTCCTCCAGTTGGTCAATCAATCCCTTTTCCCGGGTGGAGGCTGCAGCTCTCTCCTCCTGCTGTTCGTCCTCCAACGCCCGGAGCTCTTTCAACAAATTTTCAAACTTTGCAATCTGAACATCCTTCTCCTCCTCAACGGTTTTCAACCTGTCGGCAACAGACTCACACTCCCCATGAGTAGCCTCTAACTCCCGGTAATCCCGGTTCAGCTGGCTAAACCTCTTCAACACTTCTGCCTGAAGAACCACGCCGGAACCAGAGTTGATATACGCCTGGCGAACTAGCTGATTATTGTTTAGTTCGGCCAATGCTTCCTCTTCGGCAGGGGTGGCAAGATGTGTCATCATCTCTCGGCATGCTCGAAAGGAGTTCATGCGCACATCATCTCTGAGAGTCCACCTGGGGATAAAATACCCTCCAGTCAAATCAGTGTGACCTGAAAATAGCAAAACCATAGGGACTGAACCTCTACAAAAGCCAGATATAAAAAATAATAATAATAATATCAAGATATATAAATACCACATACCTTCAGACAAGGGCTGACCCTCTTCGGAACGCACGTGAGATCTGGAAGCATGATGTTCCGAATGAGCTGCACAAAGAACTGTGAATAAGCATTCAAGTAAAGCCGGGAGACGACAAGAAATATGATTTCTTACCATCAGAAGGAGACGGATGGGGCTGATCCTGAAACCCTTTGGCAGGTGGAGACTTGGACTTCTCCAAAGAATGATGCTCCTCTTCAACATCCACGACCGGAGGATTTTGTCCGCCACCACCTTCATTATCTTGTTCGGCCCTGTCCGACGGCTCAGCCTGGTTGAGAGGGTTGGCATCCACAGTATGCTCTTTAGACTCAACAACCTCTTCATCGGCTTGCAATTTTCTCCTTCTTTTAGGTTGTGCACTCGGCCCAGCTATAGCTCTCTTCTTACCAACCGGACGGGTCAGCTGCTTCTTTCTCTCCTTTTCCTCTCGGGCAGCCACCACATCGGAATTAGCCGTCTCAACAGTTAGTTGAGCGTATGTTTTCTCGGGAACCGCAACCTCGGGAGCAAGGGGCGCGGCAGTCTTGTTCGGACGGGGCTGATCCTCCGGCAATGGATCTCCTTTGCTGACCACTGACCCATCAAGCTCCGGAAGCTCTAGGTACTCAGACATAGTGATAACTGCAGAAAGGAAAACGCACAATTAAAACAAGCAGGAGTGGCATAAACCTTTCAAAATATAATAATAAACACCCCTTCTTACCCTCCCCTCCGGCATTCTTTATAACAAGATTGTGGCCTGATATCCAGAAGGTGTTGGTAAGCCCATACACCCAAAGAAGACTGGTCGGAGGTTTCCGAAGTATTATGGGTCGGAGGGCCAGTGTGTTAGCATCCCGTTGAGAGTAACCGATTGGGAATCGATCTGTAATCTGTGAATCCCTATGTCTCCACAGCATGGCGATCGGTATAGCCCTTCGGTCAATCAAAAAGAAAAAATCCTTCCACCGTTTCAAACTTGATAAAATCTCCCTAAAACACTTCTTGGCGTGTTTACCCGTCCGATGTTCAAACGAGAACCAGTGTCCCTGCTTACATAACCGGTAAAACACTCGGAACAGGGAGACAGTGGGCACAACATCCAAACTATAACACCGAACCTCAAACAATGTCACCCTATTTACACCTAACGGAACTAGCTGGGAAAAGTGTACATTAAAATGATCTATGACGCTCAAAAGGAAGGCTGAGAATGGTATCCTAACACCCCCTAATCTCATGTGCTAAACATACACCCCTATTTTATCTCCCGGCAACTCATTCATGGTCAGATCGGGGGGAGGAAGTACAGGATGAAGATCTAACGGGATACCAAATTCTACTATCATATCGTCTAAATCTCTTTGGGAAAGCTTAGACGGATGCACATGCATATCGAACTTACCGGGGGGTTTAGCTGTTAATAATAAAGGTGGGTCAACCGGAACGTTCATCTCCCCAGGTTCACTAACGGCCATGGTCTAAACAATACGAAGTAACAAAAACAAAGAAAGGTTGAAACGCACCTCGGAATAAACTTTGCAAAATAACAGAAAGCAACCGAAGAGAATTGAGGAAAAAGCACAGTAAAAGGTAAAAATGAAGAGTAAAGAAGTGGTATATATAGTCGGTATGGGGATACGTGAAACGTCGCATCATGCGCCACCCTTGACACGTGGCTAAGCACCGACCGTCTGATATCTGTGCCAAAGTTAAGTGGTAACCAGCTGTCAAAGGGGCATAATGGTAATTTTGCCGCGGCGAATACACTTCGCATAAAAACGCGCAACATCTGCGACACAACGACAAGGGAACAACGACACCTATACGCACAATGGAATTGAAGCACCGGTTGGAACCGATACTCCAATACTGGGGGGGGGGGGGGGGGGGACATGTTGGCGTATGTGGTCGAATGGCCCAAAACCCTTCGGCTGATAGAGACCTAGCCGAAGGGCAAGTTGCCGAAGAGAAGCCTCAACGGGCATAAGCCGATGTCACAACACAATCCTAGGATTTTAGGGATCGTGTCGCCCACTTGCTCTGACACTCATCGACTAGGTATAGCTTGCTCCTTCCCAAGGCATAGTAGGTAATGAGGTGGGTAGTATAAATACCCCCCACCTCATTTATGATTCAACTAACACATACACACTATTCTCACCAGTATTTATTATAAACCATTCATCCTTTCACATACTCATCCTCACACCGGAGGTTGGTCTTGGGATAAAACCCAGGGCGAGCCTAACGTGTGCTACTCTTGTGCAGGGCATTTCAAGAGACCGAGCGACAAACCTAACGGCGGGACCTACTCGCAAGGTTTTACCTCAACAGGGGTTGAAATTGAAAATAATTGGGGTGAAGTTGAGTTAAGGTGGGTTAAATGTAAGTTATGTTACCGGGGTGAAAAGTCAAGAGTTAAGTTAAAAGGTAAAAGCTGATGTAGCGCTGAAGTGACAGTGAGTTAAAAGATAACACAGGGTTACCTTACCGAGTGCTCTTAAGACAAGACATCTACAAATAACATTGATGTAGTTTCTATGATAACAATATTTCCAATAGACGCTTGAAGGTAGCAAGTAAATCACAGAAAGGTAACATTATTAAATACGGAGTAATAACTTACTTTTTGATTTGGCAGTTAAAATTTCTTTTTCCTCTTTGATATTTATATTTTCATTTGATGTTCTAATTTGGTAACTCATGGATAATATATTAATTGTATTTTATGTGACAGTAACTATATGATGTGGAGCCGTGATTAAAACATTCTTTTCACATTTGTGGTCAAATTTATTGTTTTTCTACCAATACCAAAACGGTTGTGTGAATAGAAATTTCAAAAACCCGTGACCAGTTATTTAGACATAAATTTTATCAAAACCATCAATAACTATTCTAATTATGGTTTTTACGTGGGCGGTAATTTTTCTCTTATCTCGGTTTTCTGTAATTGGCAAGAGGTTTTTTATTATTTTTATAATTTTCGCAGTTAAAACCTTGAAAGGAATCTAGATAGTGTAACTTTGTTTATTTCTAAATTGTATCTGTACTCTTTAGCTTCTAGTGCCTTGCTAGTAGATTTTTTTTTAATAATGCTAATGTTCAAAAAAATAATAATTATGGTGTTACGTAAAAAAAAAAAAAAAAAAAAATGTGTTTAATATCATTAACCACATAGAGAAAGTTTAGTGTAGTTTTGTATTTACTGCAAACAACAAGGGGGAATAGGTAAAATATAACTTTGCTAATATGCTTCTTGTCGCCACAAAATATCGTATATCGTGATATAATGAGGAGTTATCGTGAATGCGCGTGGATTATAAAAGTCACATGATCAAAGGCAAAAGTGTTTCAAAGGCAAAAGAAGAAGACTTTAATAATCCTGAGATTCTATACCAAGTTATCCAGATGATTTTCCATTGTTCTTTTGGGTAAACTAATATGGTATCGGCGTAAAGCTGCGGTTACGGCAGAAAAAATATATAAATAAAAATAATGACGTCGATATATAGTAACCGTAAAAAAAAGTCGATGGTGGTGGTTGTCAGTGATAATTGTTGACTGCACTTATAAAGATAGATTCATGTTTCATTTATTTTACGTAAAAGTAAATAATATTTAATTATACTATTATAGGCATTTATATTACGTAACTCGTCAAAAAAATAGTTTTATGCAATTTTGTAATAGAAATACGAGATGCTCGATGCGAAATATATATTAAAATCACCAACTATAGTAATTGTGTCTTATAAATTACGTGAAATTTGTTAATACACTGCGTTTAATGTTTATATTATAGACATAACTACATATGATTGTCCGTAAAACCTCCATGAGATAATAAGTTGCAAAGTTTCTATTTTTTTTTTAGTTTAAAATTATTACGCTGATAATTATATAAATATTTAGCAAGTGTGTAAACTAAAAAATTTTAAGACTTTTAAAAATAAAAGCCCTAAATATTTTATATCTATTAGAGATAAATATTTTAAAGACATTTTTATTTAGTATAATTAATATATGCATAATCTATGTATTGGTGTATCCATAATCAAGAGATAGCAGTCTTTATTATAGAAAGGACATTTTAAGGTTATAAGTTAAGATAAAATTGAGCTGAAACCACCATATGTCTTATTCTTAGAGTGAAGAACCCAACACTTTTATATAATCCTTGAAAAGTATAAATTCGGGGAAAAACTATCACATTGTGCGCTATTTTTGTTAGAGTTTGACAATCAAAGTACACATATTGCGGAAGCTAGGATCAAGTAATAACACGTATAAAGATTAACTAAAACATAAATAGAAAACATACCCGATGCACTTCAAATAAACCTTGATTCTTGTACAATTAGATCAATGATAAACCCCTTACCGTTTTGTTTATCGATCTCTTGATAATTACTAAAGTAAGTAATTACCTCGTTCTTGTACACACAAACTACCAACGAATAAAGGTTTGATGCAAGTAAACAAAACACTTAATTTGCTTATGAAAATTTCGATCCTAAAACCCTTATGGGAGTAAGGATCGATCGACCAAGAGAAGAAACAAGGAGAAGAAAACTTTAGGGTTTTGTGTGTGTGCACAAGAGATGTGAAACCCTAATCCTTGGCCTTGTATATATACTAGGTGATTCCTTGGAGCACAAGCAAGGGTGGATCGACCCATGGTGTGGGCTTCGACCGGCCTAGGCACCCTTGGGGTGTTTCTAGATCCTTCTTGACTCCCAAGTTACACTCTAGTCCTCGTTCTCTTATCCCTTAATAATAATTAATACTTACGTTTAATATTAATGATTATTTAGTCCCTTAAGTGTTTATAAATATATATATACGATACATTTAACATATATATATTTATTTACATTATTCTTGTTTGTAAAGTGTGCAATCCCGAGGTCTCGGGTTCGATACTAGACATTTACTAATTAATATTTATACGTAACTTTTAACAGCTCCCACTCGTATATCTATTAATAGTAAAATGACAATGGTTAGCGTCTTGCAACACTCCAATGCCCCTAGTTCGACCTGAGCTAGGTTTCCTGGAAAACCTTTAATGATTCATCATTATTATTATCCTTTCGCCTCTAATACTACATTAATAAAGATGTGAGGTTCTTTATTAAATTCTGTTTCTCGTCTCTTTATGATTGAACAAAATTACCAAAACATCTGAACGTATTCCAGATAGACTTTGGGCGTGGCCACGCAAACATTTTGTCAACCCTACGAGGGGCCCAGCAGTATTAAACTTCTGAACAAATCAGAAGGAGCGAATTCTCTCTTGACTACAAGAATAACCCATGAACTTTGCAACATTCTGAAAACAACCCTTATGACTTCCAATTACGGTAAGCGGTAGATTGCTCCACAAAATGCACTACATCCATGACACTTATCTGGTATCTCAAGTCTGAGGATAACTATTAAATATGATTCTCACAATAAATTTAAATCATATTGTTGGGATAAGTCCAATACTCAATTCATTGAATATCATGTGAAATTGATATGACTACGCATCAATATACTTTCAAGTATATCCTAAACCAATACTCAAAATTGTCTTAGTTTAATGATATTCCCATATCATTAATCGACAACGGACTATTTAGAATAATAAATTATTCACGGATCTTAAACATGCAAATATAGGATATATTATTAATAAGACAATGAATAAATAAACATAACCAATATTTTATTTCAGTAAATATTAATAATTGTACATTACATCCTTTATCCAAATACTAATCACAAATGGGCATGAAACTATCAGCTAATTTAAGTCCTATTCCTTCAGCATGCTTGTAAAGCTTGGTGCCAGGTAAAGGCTTTGTAAATTGATCAGCTAAGTTTTCATCTGTGTGAACTTTGAGCATTTCGATTTCACCTATCTCAACTTGTTCTCTGACATAGTGGTGCTTAATCGGGAAATGTCTGGTGCCTCTCATGATTCCAGGTTCATTGGCAAATGTAATTGCGGCTGAGTTGTCACAATACATTTTTATAGGTCGCTGAATCGAAGGCATAACCCCAAGCCCTGAAACAAACTTCCTAATCCAAACAGCTTCCATTGCAGCTTCTGAAGCAGCTATATACTCACTTTCTGTAGCAGACATCGCCAGTACATTCTGCTTTTTGCTCCTCCAATCAACAGCTCCTCCATTAATGACAAAGACATAACCCGTCTGAGACTTCGTATCATCTTTATCACCTTTCCAAGAAGCATCGCAGTAACCTGTTACATCAAGCTCTGCAGATGGAGTACCCCCATATACTAAGAACATCTCTTTAGTAGCCCTAAGGTACTTAAGAATATTCTTAACAGCAGTCCAGTGTTTTTCACCTGGGTTCTGCTGATATCGACTGGTTAAATTCTGAGCAAACGCAACATCAGGCCTTGTGCTTTTTACCGCATACATTATAGATCCCACAGCCGAAGCATAAGGGACTCTCTTCATGCGTTGCACCTCTTCGGGTGTTGAAGCACAAACTTTGTTGCTCAAGCCATGTTGCTCTTGCATCGGCAAATATCCTTTCTTGGAATTTTGCATACTGAATCTCTTCAATATTTTATCAATGTAAGCACTTTGGCTTAATCCAATTAATCGCTGAGATCTATCTCTATATATCTTGATTCCCAGAATAAATGCAGCTTCCCCTAGATCTTTCATAGAAAAACAACTTCCAAGATATTCCTTAACCTTTTGTAAACTTGGAATGTCATTCCCCATGATCAATATGTCATCGACATATAATATAAGGAAAATTACATTACTCCCACTAGCTTTGTGATATACACATGGCTCATCAAGATTTTGAGTGAATCCATACTTCTTAATTTCACTATCAAATCTTTTATTCCATTGTCGTGATGCTTGCTTTAATCCATAAATGGATCTCTTAAGCTTGCATACACGATCTGGGAATTCTGGATTTACAAACCCCTCAGGCTGCGCCATATAGATGTCTTCATCTAGGCGACCATTTAAGAAGGCGGTTTTGACATCCATTTGCCAAATCTCATAGTCATAGTAAGCGGCTATGGCTATAAGAATCCTAATTGCCCTTATGTCAGCTACAGGAGAAAAGGTCTCCTCATAGTCAACACCTAAAGTTTGAGTATAGCCTTTAGCTACCAAACGGGCCTTATAGGTGTGTACAATGCCATCCATATCAGTCTTCTTCTTGTAGAGCCATTTACTCCCAACTAGCTTGGCACCCGGAGGTAGGTCTACTTCTTCCCAGACTTCATTATCTTTCATGGATTGCATTTCCCCATTCATAGCTCCCTGCCATTTTTCCTTTTCTGGACTATTCATAGCAGCTTTATAACTTGTAGGTTCATCAAGATCCCCTATCAAGTTGTCATCACACTCCATGTTTAAACATAGACGTGTAGGAGCCTTCACAGATCTTGAAGATCTGCGAACGGGAATCACTTCAACTTCTGGTGGAGGACCTAAACTTTCAGGTTCTTCAGGAAGTTGGCTAGTGTTTTCAGAAGGTGTCACATCTTCATGATCGTCTTCCAGATCATATACTCTCCCACTGAATTCTTGAGATATGAGCTCCTTTTCTAAGAAGTCTCCATACCTTGCAACAAAAACCTTGTTTTCAGCTGGGTAATAAAAGTAGTAACCCATAGTTTCCTTAGGGTAACCTACGAAGATGCACTTTACAGATCTTTGTTGGAGTTTGTCTGCTGAGTCACGTTTAACATACGCCTCACAACCCCAGACCTTTAGATAAGACAAGTTAGGAACTTTCCCAGTCCATACTTCATATGGAGTCTTATCAACCTTCTTTGTTGGAACCATATTTAAAATGCGAACTGCAGATTCCAAGGCATAATCCCAAAACGAGTAAGGAAGAGTTGTTAGATTAAACATAGATCGTATCATATCTTGCAATGTACGATTCCTTCTTTCAGATACACCATTTTGTTGTGGAGTATATGGAGAAGTAAGGTGCTGGACAATTCCCTCCTTTGCTAAGTAATCTATAAACTCTTGACTCAGGTATTCACCACCTCTATCGGATCGAAGAGCTTTAATCTTCTTTCCTAGTTGCAACTCTACTTCTGCTTTAAACACTTTGAATGTCTCAAACACCTCATGTTTATGTTTAAGTAAATAAACATAACCATAACGGCTGTAGTCATCCGTAAATGTTAAGAAGTAGCTAGCACCTCTCCTTGACACATGTCTAAGTGGTCCACACACATCTGTGTGAATAAGACCAAGTAGATCATTCGCCCTTTCAATCCTATTTTTAAAGGGTTTCTTAGTCATTTTCCCAGCAATGCAAGATTCGCATTTATCAAATGATTCATCATTGATCTTTTCTAAAAGCCCATCATGTTGCAGCTTTTTCATGCGATCTTTGCCAATGTGAGCAAGTCGACAATGCCAAAGATAAGATGAATCCAGACCTTTCTTGATTCTCTTATTGTTGATGCTATACATTGAATTATTTTTAACAAAAGCTTTATCATTATCATTCATATCAATTTCAAAGACACCATTCACAGCAATAGCATTAAAATAAAAAACACCATTTAAAGAAACCGAAATTCCATTGCTAGAAATAGTATGCTCAAAACCAAGGTTCAACAAACATGAAAATGAAATTACACCTCTAACAATTGACGGTGCATAATGACAATTATTTAAAGATAGTACTAAGCCCGAAGGCAACACTAAATCATAAACTCCTATAGCTTCAACTCCTGCATGCGCTCCGTTACCAACGTGCAAGAATTGTTGTCCATAGGCCAGCTTTCTCTCAACTCTAAACCCCTGCAAGGTATTGCAAATATGAATGCCACATCCCGTATCATATACCCATGAATTCAATTTAGGAGTAAGAGTGAATAATTCAATCATAAAGAACGCACCTGATGAACTGGGGTTACCAGCTTCATTCCCCTGCTTCTTGAGTCGCAAGTCATGAATATAGAGAGGACAATTGCGCTTCCAATGGCCCTTTTCATGACAATGGTGACATGCCTGATCCTTCTTGTTTGGTGGATTCACCTTTTTCTGCTTAGGCTGATGTTGCTTCATCTTGGGTTCAGGTTGATAGGCCATGACCTGCTTGCCTTTGTTAACCTTCCCTTTGCCTTTGTTCACATGCGATTTCTTCTGGATTCTCCCACCATGAATTGCCAACACTTGCGGGGTAGGATTCTTGACCTTGGCTGGTAGACTTTTCTCATACTCAATAAGCAATGCGAGTAATTCAGATACTGTCTTCCCCGAGCAGTGCATATTGAAGTTCTGCACAAAACCAGCAAAGTCCTTGTTAAGGGACCTGTTGATCAAGTGCACTTGCACATTGTCAGGGTAACCAAATCCAATTCTGTGAAGCTGATCAAAAGATTCCTTCATCTCAGTCACATAATCTTCAACTGGTTTACCATCACCATGCTTGCAGTTATGTAGCTTGTCCAATTCATCATACAATTCAACTGCTGGTGGTTTCTCATAAGATTGCCTAAGAACATCAAGCATATCTTTTGGGAAAAAGTACTCAAACTTCTTTTGCAATTGAGCACTCATGCTAGTGAGCATTAAACAAGCAACCTCATTAAACTTAGCATGTTCCACCCTCCATGCCGCCTTGACTGCTTCTGGTTCAGAAGCAGCAGGCTCAGCTGGGCATTCTTCGGTCAAATAGTCCATTTTACCGGTCGACCTCAAGACAATTCTAAGTGAGCGGTACCAATCATTGAAATTCTTTCCAGTCAGTTTCTCTCTCTCAAGATGACTCTTGAAAGCAGAAATCACAGATGGGGTATCGGGTTGAGCCATATCTACAGATAAAAGTTCAAACATTAGTATTTTCGATAATAAATATCTTCAAGAAAATAAAATACCCATTAGTTATATTCATATAACCACCAAAATTTTCTTGAAAACCTAGGATCTAACTTTACATAGTTCCACCACATCAGTTGATCTGCTAGTGGTGAAAGTACAAAAGATAGTAATCTGTCGAACAATAATTGGCAAACAAGATTTCCAATTCCTAGATCATTATGGGAATTACATCAAATTGATTCATCAATTTGCCTTGTAAGCATGTTTCATCCCATCTCATGCCTTAAGTTCTAGGTCTCACGCACAACTTAATTAAGTCGTCTACCTTAGAAACTGTAAAATTACAATTATGGTCTCACGCGTTAAAAGAATTTTACCTTGTTATAGTAATTTAGCCTAGGTCTCACGTTTACTAAATTAAAATTCCAAGTGTTTCTTATAGGTAGATGGCATGTAACTTAAATTATAAAGGGTATTTATTTTTGATATGTCAATCAAAATATGTACAAAGATGCATGCACTCATCTTTATAACATAAGTTTTCATAAAAACCTTTTATATCCAATTCGTGAAATTAATACACAAAGTTTTACTTGAGGTTTATGCCAAAACCCTAAGATGACTTTCTACAACATATGATTTTAAAAGTAATTCGTTTAAGACATATTCAAGATTGTGATAACCAAGGCAGACTCTAAGGCTCTTTTCTAAGCCTTCAAATCACGGTTATGAATATCATCTTAAAAGACTTAATTTTAAAAACATATTTGCACAAAACATCATTCAAGCAAAAGTTTATGGATTCAATCTCAAAATAGTAATAAAGTTTGAATTTTGCTAGTCTCGACTGGGAGCTGATTACCGTGCGAATCGGACCACGATTGTCAATAAGACCTTGCAAGATTCTTACTTTATCACTTTAGGGTTTCAAAATTATTAGTCCATATTATTTTCTTTTATGAAAATCACCCTTTTTATTGCTTACATCAAGTCAAACAATTAAGAAAACAATAAAACAAGTAATTTAAAGAAAATAAACAACTAATAATAAAACCTGAAACAATTAGCCACATGCAAACCATATTAAAAGATCCTAATAAAATCAATTCTAGGTATAATTATGCATGTAATCACCTAAGGCCTTCCCTTCTTAATGGAAGTGGAGCCACATACATTGACGAATCAATTGCGTAGGCCAAAGATAATATACACACCACATAGCATATAAATTGATTTTAATATATATGGAGTCTTCCCCAATTTTAGATCTATTTAAAACATGTGACATAAATAAACAAACAAGATCCATGACTAACATGCATGTTTCGTCACGGATTAACCTAACAATTAGCACATAGGTCACAAGTATGTTCACAAAAACCGGTTTAGACCTAGGGTTTCTATATGATTATTATATAATCAAGAAAACCACAAACCCTAATTAGGGTTTTATAGTGGAAATCGACCCCCCCCCTTAAAATTAGGGTTAGGGTTACAAAAATTTTTAAAAAAAAATTTAAAGAAAACCCTAGAAAAACATGTATCTAAAACAATTAAAGATCCGATTTTTATTACGTTTTAGTAATCAATTACATGTTATCCATGGCTCGTGATGCCACTGTTAGAGTTTGACAATCAAAGTACACATATTGCGGAAGCTAGGATCAAGTAATAACACGTATAAAGATTAACTAAAACATAAATAGAAAACATACCCGATGCACTTCAAATAAACCTTGATTCTTGTACAATTAGATCAATGATAAACCCCTTACCGTTTTGTTTATCGATCTCTTGATAATTACTAAAGTAAGTAATTACCTCGTTCTTGTACACACAAACTACCAACGAATAAAGGTTTGATGCAAGTAAACAAAACACTTAATTTGCTTATGAAAATTTCGATCCTAAAACCCTTATGGGAGTAAGGATCGATCGACCAAGAGAAGAAACAAGGAGAAGAAAACTTTAGGGTTTTGTGTGTGTGCACAAGAGATGTGAAACCCTAATCCTTGGCCTTGTATATATACTAGGTGATTCCTTGGAGCACAAGCAAGGGTGGATCGACCCATGGTGTGGGCTTCGACCGGCCTAGGCACCCTTGGGGTGTTTCTAGATCCTTCTTGACTCCCAAGTTACACTCTAGTCCTCGTTCTCTTATCCCTTAATAATAATTAATACTTACGTTTAATATTAATGATTATTTAGTCCCTTAAGTGTTTATAAATATATATATACGATACATTTAACATATATATATTTATTTACATTATTCTTGTTTGTAAAGTGTGCAATCCCGAGGTCTCGGGTTCGATACTAGACATTTACTAATTAATATTTATACGTAACTTTTAACAATTTTTTGTGTCAATTGACAAGCTCCCTAAAAAACCTAGCACCAAGCAGTGGGTGTTGAAATTGAACCACTTCTTATGTTAACTTGTGTTTGGTAATTTTAGTGTCATCACTTAATATGTATAATTGTAATTTACTTGATGTCGGAGTCAGAAGGTGCGGAACACACTCGGCTCAGCTAGTTAAAAATGCGAGGGTCAAGGGGTAACACCACAACGATTTTCATAAATTAGCTACTAATATATTTTCCCTCCAATCGGCATTTCCTACTATAAAGGACCAACCGACACAAGGATTAGTTGACCATTGTGTCTTTTTGATTAAACTGAAATTAACCGCATTTAACTGCTTTTAACCTAAAGAAACTAAACTTTGGTTTGGTTTTTATAACAAAAATTATCTCTTCCAACATAACTTATTACATAACAATTTAAAGCGTATTTGCTTTGTTCTCCCGCGTTTTAGAAACAAAGTGCGATTTTTTGAGTTATCCAATTGAGGATTATGTGATATCAACTATATATAAGTCGAAATACTTTACTATAAAAGTAATCTCTACACGATTTACCATTCACACACATCCAATATCCAACAGCTTGTGTTTGATATGATTCAACCTGCATAGAACTATTCTTAAACCAATTAAACACCAAAATACTTTAGAAATAAAAAGTTGTGTATCAAACTGTCATATAACTACAAGCAATTTGTTTTTGTCACATATTCTTCTCAGTCAAAGTGCATATTAACTTAAGTTTGCAAAAATTTACCCTTTTTTTGAACGGCCGATTTATTAGAAACTAACAAGGACATTTCATCCAAGTTACCCAATCAAAATTCGATTCACATCTATTAGAGCACCAAGTATAAGATAAAAGAACAATCTCATCAAAAAGAAACTCCAAACGCGGATAAGAACTTCCAAACAGAACCTGCTTACGATATTTCCAAATAGCCCACCACATGACATAGAAAATGCCTTCCAACACATCTTTAAGACTTTTAGAAAGCCAAAGATTATTGAACCAACCAAGCCAATCAGCATAAGAATGACAATCTTGAACCTCCAATTCCCACCAATGAGCCACTTTAAGCATAAGATGATGGGCCAATTGACAAGAAAAAAGAAGATGCGAAGTAGACTCCACCTTGATACTACAAACGGGACAAAGAATAGAAGGAATATCTACCCCACGGAAAGATAAGTTTAACTTCGTAGGTAACTTGTCCAAACACACTCTCCAAGCAAATATGTCGATCTTAATAGGAACAACTTTAATCCATCTAGTAGGGTCACCTACTATTGGCAATAAAGAGTCATCTATATAAGAACGAGCTGACTTGACTGAAAAATCTCCCGAGGGTTCAAGGCGCCAAACCCATCTATCGTTGATATCTGGTAGAAAGATGGAATCAGTACTTGAAGCAAGAAGACGAAATTGCTCTTCTTCTACCCCTCCACGAGGGGCTCTTCTGAAAGAGGAAATAAGTTGGTTTCCCTAAGTTTGGCCGCTACGCTTACATGTTTATCATTTTCCAACGCATACAACATCAGATAAAGCTGCTTCAAGGGGAAATCATCAAGCCAAATATCATTCCAAAAGGAAGTATTATCACCATTACCCAGTTTCTATTTCACTAAGGAGTTCAGATCAATACCTTTTACTAGTTAAAGCATCAAACTCACGGATAATTTAACTAATGTGAACGTCTAGATACCATACGAGGGTTGTCGAGAGCACCACGATCACCATAGATGACCCTTGTAAAACGAGACCATAAAGAATAACCATGAGAGATGAAACGCCAAATCCATTTGAAAAGAAGCACACGGTTAAGAGGGATAATAATAATAATAATAATAATAATAATAATAATAATAATAATAATAATAATAATAATAATAATAATAATAATAATAATAATAATAATAATAATAATAATAATAATAATAACTATTGAGCTTATGGATGCTGTTGCTAAGTTTAATGATCCCCAATGTGAGTTGTTGCTACTGCGTGCATGTGCCGGTATTTTCAAGTTATATTTTTCCATGCGTACATGTCCTCCTCGGGTTTTGAGAGTGCTCAGGTTTCTTTTGATGCAGCACTTCGCTCTTCTTTGGAACGTATTGTCACTGCTTCTGGACCTGGGTTTGGTGATTGGCAATGGAGACTCGCCACCCTACCTTTTGCTCTCGGGGGACTTGGGGTGTATTCTGCAGGTGATGTCTTGAACTATGTCTTCCTTGCTTCTAGACTTCAATCTACCAGCTTACAGACTAAGCTTCTCCGTAGTTCTGGTATTGTGTCTACTGGTCCCTCTTTTGATGATGCATTGTGTACTTTTAATGTGAATATGGATATTGACCTTATGAGTAACCTTAGTGAGATCGCTGCCCCCAAACTTATGAAGAAATTGGTAGATATACATTTCGCACGTGTTGCCCAAACGGTTGAACCCACTTTCCATTTATCCTCTAGACAGATGGCTTTATGGAACTCTTTAAAAGAGGATTACACGTCAGATTGGCTTAGGGTGACACCGATATCCGGATTGGGACAAACTATGAATGCCAGGACTTACCGATGTGTGTTATGTTATCGGTTGGGTGTTCCTCATTTTACTGTCCAGATGCCGTGTTCAACTTGTTCTAAGGTCTTTCCTGGAGATATTTTTGGAGATCATGCTGTATAGTGCGCAGGCTTAGTTGGTATTAAACATCGGCACAATGTTGTGCGTGATGTTCTTGTTGATATATGTTCTCGGTCTGGAGTTTCAGTTCGTAAGGAGGTGGATATTGGGCTTCGTGAAGAGAGGGACAAAACCTTACGTCCGACCGATATGCTACTTTACTCTAGGGATGGTGGCCTTGATGTTTGTGTTGATCTTACAGGATCGTCACCTTTGACGCGTTCGTGTATGGTTGATTTTATGCCCGGTCGGGCGGTTATTGAAGCCGCACAACGTAAACGTGTCAAGTACGCAGCTAAATGCGCTGATATCGGATATGGGTTCCTCCCCTTTTCATTCTCTTCTTTTGGAGAACTTGAAAAGGATGCAACGACCTTATTAAAGCGCATTAGACGATTCTCTATGACCCAAGACATCGGAGCACGTGCTGCTCCACATATTTTTAGTAAGATTGGTTTTGCTGTAGCTAGAGGTGTGAGGGTTCAGTTAGTATCTCGGCTCCCCACTAATTTCTTGTAAAATCCTATTTGTTTTTCAATAAAGTGGTGATAATAATAATAATAATAATAATAATAATAATAATAATAATAATAATAATAATAATAATAATAATAATAATAAAGAAAAAAAAAAAAAAAAAAAAAAAAAACTAGAAACTCCGAGCCCTCTTTTTTTCTTAGAAGCCAAAATTTTCTTCCGACCAAAATTTACTTGGGTTACCTTTTAGACATGGAGATTTTACAAAAACACTCGGCGGCTATCATTTGTAGGAAATTAAACGATAAGTATCTATGTTACATTATAAATCACTTGGACTTCCTATAAAAAGAAGTGTTAAAATTTTAAGCCAAAAAACATTGCTATACAAGAAAAATTAGAAAATTAATGTAAAATTTGAAACTTTAAGTCTCATTTAAACTATATAATAACCCTTTTCAATAAAAATAAGTAAAGTAAAGTAACTCTGAATACCGTCTTCCACGGGTTATTGGTCCCAATACAGTCTTCCACGGTGTATGTGGGAGGTTGAGACGTAGACAGCCTTACCCCTACCTAAGTAGAGAGGTTGCTTCCGGATCTGCCAAAGGTAAAAAAGGACCTCCGATCTTGCTAGGACTGAGGATCGAACCCTCTCTAATAATGATATATTTTAATAGAATTGTTTATAAGAAAAACTCAATAAACTTATAATAACCAATTTAATGCTAAATTTTGAAAAATAAGTGATAACTATTTACACTATTAATAATTTAGACGTTCTACTTTTAAAGTACATATATCTACAATGTTATAAAGTATATGAGACATGCTAAATAAAAATGGTTTAAAATGAAAAACATTTACTCACTACAAAAATAGTAATCGGGTATCCGCCGCCGCATTGCGCGGATACCCTTATTGGATATATTCAATGGGTGATGTTATTGATACTTTGGCCACCTTTTAGCCTCGATGATTTTTTTAATTTTTCGTGTATCTTGTTAAACTTTATATTTTCTGTTTAGTACTTTCAATTTTGTAGTTTTTTAATACAAACAAAATTATAAAAAGAATAGTGAATATTACAATCATTTTAGAGGTACCAATAACTTGTCCCATATTCAATATATATGCTTGATGGGAAAATGAACCGCCATGAAAAAAAAATAATAAAAAAAAATAAAATAAAACAGCCCAAATTCGCTATATATTTGACACGGCTTTGCCATATTGCTCAAACTATGGTGAATGCATCTATCGTCATCGATGCATAAATAAATATATGGAATGTGTCCCGTCGATGATGGATTTGTCATAGGATCATTGATCCACAATAAACTTATTGATATGATGATACTGCAATAGGAACTAGACATATCAGGTCATACAAAATGATCGTTGTCATTAATTTACATGAGTATAGGCCGGCTTGGGATGTAAAGCATGGACTTCCTGAAAGAGCAAGAAGAGATGAAAATTAGCTAGGAGGACACAAACATGTCGATGATGATGTTTTAATGACATACATGAGGCCTATCCAAAATGGGTATATTGAATGCAATTAAGATGAATATAAATGTGTATAGTTGTGCCTATACAACATTGACATGGTACATTATGGTCCGAGCCAAGTGGTAGATGAAGACATGGCCGACGTCTTAGTAGCAATACGATGTTCATGATCGTATTCACATTTTAATAAAATCTTGTAACATACATAATAATCTGCTTATCTTCAATTCTTCATGCTTGATCCATTCGACTATAATCCTACAAATGCTATACTTCAACAACATTGGTAAATTAGCATGTCATGTATGAGTGTGGTGCACCCCCTTTACCAGTCGCTAGTAGTGTGCCTTCTAAGGCTTAACTATGCATTGATTTCTTTTTATTAAACTAAAAACTATGCATAGATAATAACCTTCATTTTTCATTTGGATTGGATTACATAAATTATCCCTTAACTTTAGGTGCATGTACACTTTAGTTTGCATATCAATTTGCCATTAGTTTCTCAAGTCCAAAGCACATGACATAACAAGTTAAACTAGTTACTTCGCTATATCTTTATATTATATTGGGTAAATTGCAAATTTAGTCCCTAAAGTAACCACACTCCTTCCATTTCATCATTTGGATTCACGTCCCCAAATTTAAATCCATTTTTAAATTGACTTTTCTTTCTTTAATGATCGAGTAGATTGTTTAGCTAATAAGCTGGATCAAAGACCAGAAAAGAATTGTTCCCTCGTGCTTAAAAATCCAGTTGATTGCAAAACTATTGTTTGTCAACAACGAGATCATGTTGATCTTAAAAACATAAAATTTCCAGGACCAACACCAAAGGTTCAGGAACCTTCACCTAAGACAACCTCAACGCCACCTTTACAGCGACCAACAAAGACAACGGCCTTCAACGACCTCATTCTTCCACCCAAGACTGGTTCACGATAATCATATCATCGCCGCATCCACTTGTGTTCTCGAAAAGTTAGATGTTAAGCCATTAGAACAGTTCTCTTTATATCTTGTAGTAGCCTTAGGTTTCTGTAGTAAACTATCATCTTTTAGACTAACTTAATTGTAACGAATTACTAATGAAAATTTTTCACATTTCGTCCATCTTTTGCTTTTCTTTGCATAATAGTTTTTCAGTTGTCCTGTTTAGGTATTTTGTATCTTGTTTTGGTACCATGTCTTTTTTAAGTTCTGCAACTAAAATTTAGTCGACAAGAAGTAGTTGTAGGCTTGATTCTCGTGACTATTGTTAACATTTAATGATTGACACATGATATTTACAAGACAAAGTTAATCAACAACTAACTGAATCATGTCAACTACAACTCCCATCAGAAGGCGTCGTTTTGGATCACGCAAAAGGCATGGATTTGCAATCATGATCATATTCAAAGCATTATCAGTAACGTCCAACATTCGTTTATCAGGAACCCCTTTTGGTCCTTATTTTTTTTTTCTTTTCTCTGATACATACTCTCCTAATGCTCAAAACCACCCACACCACTAATCCTTTTATAAACTTTTCTAATGATCACCATCGACCCATTATCAAGAACAACCTTATAGAGTGTCTGATGAGTGGCCTTTTACTCATCATTTTAGGCCCAAAAAACCCATCAAAACGACCAAAAACACCCAAAAATGACCATATAATGTTACAAATATCCTTGGAGTGTGTTTTTGAGTATTTCAGGTACAAAAGGATTGAAAACAAGGCAAAAGTGAGCAAAACGGAGCTTGAATGGGAATACGGAGCATAATGGAGCATTACCGGATCGATTCGGCACGTTTTTGAAGAAAATCGAAGAAAAAGACAAAAGGTCAACGCCAAGTCAAGATCCCGGCAATGTGACATGAGGGAGGTATGCAAAACCAAACCGAAACCCTAATTACCCATTTTCCCCTTAACCATAACCAAATTACCATTTTACCCCTCACATTTAACCAAATTCCCAAATTACCCCTAAACCCCAAATGCTTAATTTCCAAATCTTTTTCAAAACACCTTGTTCAAATCAAAAATTACTTTTCAAATAAATCACAAAAATATTTTGATAAAACTTTTCATTTTTACTTTACTATTATTAGTACATTATTATTATTAAAAAAAAACAAACAAACAAACTTGTTGAAAAATCTATTTTAATAATTCTTACCTAAACCTATTTTCTACTAATTCTATTACTAATTTACTAAACCTAGTTACTTAAGAATTAAAACAAATAAAATCCAAACACAAACTTTAACCCCGGATCCACTAAACATCCTAAACCACTAATCCTACCACTTCACTTACAAACCCAAACACAAACCAGTCCATTATCCTTTCATCCCATAATCACCACACCACAAACCCAATTACACACCAAAACCTTAAACCATAGTGACCCCGTTTGCACCTTTGACCACAACATAGTCAAACAGACACCCTGTTACCCATTCCCTCCAAAAACATAACAAGCCAATACCCCTGTCCCTTTCCTCCCTTCCAGCTCACCACAACCTGCCAAGAGTATCACATGCTACTGTTTATTTGCCTCCCCCTCCAATTGCCAAGTTGGCAATCCCATACCTCTTTTACATCTAACGGCTCAGGACCACCCCTTTGGGACCAAGGCAAAATTGATGGATGAGATGGATTCAAGAAAACACAAGGTGGATTCAAGCTGCTTTCCAACTCACACGAGCAAACAGAAACGTTCACAGGATGTCCCATCATGTGCTTGCCATGTCAGCAATCCATCCCTTCCTATTTTGATCCTGTGGCCACAAATGAAAAAGTGGAGGCCAAGATTTGATCTAATGGTTGCTAATGACTCCAAAGAAGCACAAGGCTCCTTCTATCTCATAACAAAAACACAGCCAGGAAGAGGACAAGGAAACCAAGAGGAACTCCAATATAAATTGCAGCTTATTCCCACACTTAGCTCTTGTCCAATCTTTTGTGCATTTAGAAAGTTTTTGACCTTTTAGTTTTTCTTGTAATTTAAATTCCAGCTTTTTATTTTACTTATAATTTCAAATTCAGTTTTGTAATTTACTCCTTTATTAATACAATTTACTATTTCCTTTAAAATTCTTGTTACTTAAATTCCAAACACTTTTTACTGTCTCCAAGTTGTTTTCAAAATCAGTTGGTACTTTTTGTTCGATAGCATTGCTCTAATTCACATTTCCTTTTCAAAATCTCAGCTTAAACCTTGTTTTTCATCTCTAAAATTTGCATCAGTCACTCCCTTAAAGGGTGTTTGGCATAGCTTTAATTTTTATTCTAAAACTGTTTTTTACCAATTTTTAATATTAGATCGGTTCTATTTTCTTGTCTTTAGTAGATTTTAACCAAGTTTTTACATTTTCTAAGAGCTTTCAAGTTTACAAGTTTGTTTTTCTAAATTTTCTTATATTAATTGTTTTTATCAATAGCTTAGGATACATTAGGATTTAGTCCCTTTTAAATGTTCACTTTGGATCATAATAACTGCATTTAGGTTATTGCATAGTTACATAGTTGTAGTTGACCTTTACAAGTCAAAAACATCGATTTCTGACCCACTTTGGCCTGCTGCATACAGTTGACCCATGTCCTAGCGGCCCTTAGTAAGGCATTTTTAATTTCTTTGTTTCTAATCCTTAGGCCCTAAAAAATTTCATGATTATTCTTTAGTAGCTTGTTGATTTAAGGATATTTTTAGATTAATTTTACAATTTTTTTCTGTCAGCTTTTTACAAGCCCAAAGTAGCCCCTTAGGCCATTGTTGCATCTGTTCATTCTTAGCAGCCTTAGGATTTGCTTTTTCTGTGCTTTTTAGCTTCTTTAGTTTGCTTATTTAGGTTCCTTTAGGATCCCCTTAGTGCCTTTTAGCTTATCTTAACCCTTAGTTTAGCTTTTAGTAGTTTGATAGCTTTTAGGATTTCCCAAAGGGCCTTAGTTTAGCTTTTTCCAAACTGTTTTGCTTACTACTCTTGCATCTGCTTATGTGTGCTATTTAGGTTTAGTAATCTGCTTTTATAGATAAAATTAGCTTATTTAGGAATCCCTTTAGTTAGCCTTTAGCTTCTTCATCCTTAGGTTAGTGACGAGGCGAAAAATGAACCATTTTTAGGGGGTCATTTAAGCCCGAAATTGAATTTATTTGATCAAATATTGCCCTAAATCGTTCCTTTTGTGAGTTTAGGTACTTTGGGAGTGAATTCTGGAAAAGGAAGCAATTTGGATGTTTTTTGGAGCATAAAAGTGAAGAAAACGGCAAAGACTTAATTTTCCATGCTGAGAACAGTACCTGACGGCGTCAAGAGGAAGATCATTAAGGCGTCAAGAGTAAAAACCATGACGACCCAGTGAAAACCTGAAGGCATCACAACAAGGGCGTCAAGACAATTTTTGATGACGGCCTACATAAGGAGTATACATGACGGCGTCAGATCCAGATCTAGGCAGTCCGAGAAACTATTTGGCGGCGAGATGACGGCGTCAGACATTTGTTCTTGACGCCGTCACCTATCAAAATCTATATATAGTTTTCATTCATTAAGAGGAACTTGTGTGGAGAATACTAGGGCCGAACTTTGTAAACCCTAGGTCATATTTTACAGTGTTTTCAAGGGTTTTCACCCCTTGAATCCTTTCATGTTCAATTGAGATAAGTCTTCTTTCAATTCAACCAATATGTCTATGTGTTGTTTGAATATATCTTATGCTTGTCTTGATTTCAACATGTTAGGCTAGATCTATCTTGTGTTTGCTTAGATGTAATGAAACCTAGATGTTAATTATATGTTGATTACTTGTTTATGGTTGTAATGGATGAATGATTTCAATGTTAGGCTTAAGAAAACTGGCAGATCTCCATTGTGTAACATGCTTGAACGTCTTAGGAAACATGAACCGATGTGTACTAGGTTTTATTGGTTGTATTTAATGCATGAGCAAATTCTAGTGATCCCATGTTAGGAGCTTCTTAGCCGGCTCGACATAGGAGTGAAGTAGACGCTCATAGGATTGGGGAAGTAAGTACGCCACCCCATGAATGGTATTAAGGAATACAATCCATCATCCACGCAACTATAACAAGTAATTAACCTATAAAAGATATCTAGGGAGTAGTGAAATCTAAGTAAACACAATTCACCCACATATTGCTCACAACTTTAGTATAAATTAGTTTATTTTCATTTTTAGCATTTTATTTTGATTGCATCTTTAGTATTGGGTTAGTTGACTAGCAACTAATTCCGCCCAACTCCTTCAAACCTGAGATTTTTAATTGCTTTCATAAAAATATAAAAAATACAAAAAGAATCATCTCTCATCTCTAGACCTAGTCTTTAGGTTTTCTAATCCTAGCGACACTATTCCTAGCTGAACGATCAATCCCCCTGTACTTGTCATTATACTATACTACATCGATCAGGTACACTGCCTTGTGGGGGTTGTAAGCTTCTCGAGATCCCTCGAGAGGTAAAGCCTGGTGCAATCCCTACGCATCAGTTAGCTTATCAGTTGCCAAATAGCTTTTCTAGTTTTCAGTTTTAGTTTGTTTTAAGCCTTTAGCTAGCTACTTATTATTTTGCCTTATGCTATGCTTATTTGAAGATTTCATAAGAAGTGGTAGTTAAGTAAAATTCTTATTTTAGTTAGTTTAATAAGTTTGTAAAGAGAAATATAAAAAAAAAATGTTTTCAAAAAAAAGGTAGTACACCAGGTTCGAACCTGGGACACTAGCTTTCACAACAGACCACACAGCATAACCCCTTCCCATCTGTTCTGTTGTTATTTTCTTGTTATGCCTTCCTTTATTATTTATTTCTCTAATTTTAGTTTACTTGCTTATTTAAGTTCAGCTTTTAGTCATTGCTTTTTCCTGCTTATTTTAATTGCATATTTGAAGTTTTTATTTTTCCTAGCATTTTTTTAGCATAATAAACTTTCCAAAAAATTTCGTAATTTTTTAAAGTGTTTTACTATTTTTCTGGCATTTATTTACTTATTTTAGTTTTTAATTCATTATAAAAAATATAAAAGTTAAAAAATTACTTTTCTTTTTCCAAAAATTTTCTTTTTACTTTTAGAACCTAGGAGAATTATTTTCATTCTCGTAGGCTTTTAAGAACTCAAAATTTACTTTAAAAGCCATTACCGAGCCCGGTAACGGCCCGTTTTCAATTTCTTTCACGTTTTTTTAAATTTCAAGTTACGTTTAGTAATTTTTCAATTTTTCAAATAGTTTTTAATTTCCAAATTTAAATTTTAGCTTAAAATTAGTTAAATTCCTTTTTGTTTACGTTTTTAAAACCCGTACGTTACGTTTTTAATTTTAATTACGTTTTAGGTTTTAATTCCTTTTACATGCTTCCCGTAGTCACTTACTTAAGATGTTTTAGCTTTGATTTGTTGAAATTAGTTTAGAAACACAAAATCTCTTCTTTATACCCTATTTAATTCACCCGATCAGAAATCGGTTTATGATTTCGCATTTCACACCTCGTCGGGATTTAACGACCCGGGGACACACTATACTCACCGGGGATGAAGCACATATGCAAGGTTTGACCATATTGACCATCCTTGGTTAAGTGGTTGATCCGAGCGTATCAGTGTCCCTATTATTCCCTCTCCAAGCCTATTTTTCGGCAACTGAACAAGCTCAGAAGGGTCCAAAATTTTAATAGTTTCGACGTCATCAAATATGATCGTGGTAGGCAGTGTGATCTTCACCTCTAGTGAAATCGGTGTCTGGTTAGTGACACGTGTATTGCTAAATTTAGTAACTTTAGCTGAGATGTAAGTTATGCCTTTGTGCAGAACCACATGTAATCAACAATAAGAACGGAATGAGCAGCTGCCATAAATGAGCAAGACAGTTCTGTGGAAAACTAGAAGGGGGGTTGAATAGTTTACCGCTTTTTATATTCTTTTTTACTTGAATATCTTTAAAAACTTTTACGTTTGCTTAAAGACATAAACACAATGTTATATGTTTGGTTCGTTGAAAAGCTTTTCATATTGATAACAATTCTAACTTTACTAGTTTCATACTATGAAAAGCTTTGCTTGTGATGATCCTAACTTTGCTTGTTTAATTCTTTGAAAAGCTTTACTTTTGTTTGAAGATATAAACACATCTTTACTTGTTTAGTTCTTTGAAAAGCTTTATATGTAACTAGCAATTCTAACTAAAGAACAACATGTAATAAGCAAAGATAAAGAAAGAAATGATCAAACCACAACACGATTGTTTATCGTGGTTCGGCTACAAGGACTCTTTTTCCTTGCCCTACATCCACGCCCCGAGTTTCCAACTCGAGAGTTATAAGCACTAATCAACAAGCTCCTTTCACCGGTGGAGAAAACCTTTACAACGTCGCTTACACTTTTACCGACACTAAGCTAGATGTCGAGTTCTTTTACATGGGTACAACCACTCCCATCGTCGCTTACACTTTTACCGACACTAAGCTAGATGTCGAGTTCTTTACCAAGGGTAAAACCACTCCCGTTAGTTCTTTTACAAGGGTACAACAACTCCCGATACACTACGTATTTTGAGGCCTAAAATACTAACCACTTACTTCTACATACATGACACAAATGAAGTATAAACTACCAAAGCTTATACATGACCAAGCTACCAAGACTTGCAACTTTAGAGTTGAAGCTTGTAACTTCTTGAATGATCTTGTGAAGTTCATTGCTACATAAGAGAATCACACAAATCGAAAGGTTACTGAGTTAGTTGAGAGAGTATGTGAAAAATATGTCCTAAAGGGGTTACACAAAACTAACAAATGGTTTGGTATTTATAGCAAACTATTCTGCAGGTCTGGCGGATACGGCGGACCCCTCAGAAGGGTTCCGCCCGTGTATCCCCAGGGTACCGCCAGGGCAGTAGTTAGTTTTTGCAATAAATCTTCCAAACCAAACAAGGTCACATCACATTACTCCTAGTCAAACACAAGACTTGTAAGCAAGCATAAGGTTAGTCAAACAGTCTTTCTTACCATAAATGTATATGGACAAAGCTTGCCCTAAATGTGATGTGACATTACTATTTTAAGAAATAAATATGATGTGACAAGACACTTTCTAATTTAAGAAATAAAAACAATGTTTTGTTTAAAAGGAAATGTAAACCTTAGTTAAACAAGACTTAAACACTTAAAGTGATGATTTACTTATAGCTAAACTTCATACTTTGTCATTAACAAAACTTAGCAAAGATCGTAAAATATAAATAACATTTTTAGGCGATATTTGTATTAACAATCTCCCCCTTTTTGTTGATGACAAAACATAAACTTTATTTATAAGTATGTCACTAGTTTTAGTGTTAAGTCTTATAAAGTTAGTATAAAAACTTGTTTTTGCAAAGATGAGGTGACAAGCACAAGTTTATATAAATTCTCCCCCTTTTTGTCGAAACAAAAAGAAGAGTAGCGAAGCGGAAGTAAGCACTTGCTCCCCCTTGGACGATACTCCCCCTAAATGGAGTGCCAAGAGAGGAGACATGGATTTTGAACCTACAAGAAAAAAATAGTTGTCGCACAAGACAAGTCATGAAAGCATTTCATGTTTAAAACACAACTAAGAGTTGTGAAGTGAAATAATACAACACTCATGCTCCCCCTTGAATATTACTCCCCTAAATGGAGTATCAAGGAAAGGAAACATGGATAATGATCCTACAAAAAGAAATGTTAGGTTCAACAACACAAGATATATGTATGGTACCATAGCAAGGTATATTTCACTTATTATACCTAAATGGTCAACAAACAATGAAAACCTTGTAGTGGAATGAAATTCATTTCATGTAAAATTTTGACTCTTAAAAAGTCAAAGACAAGAAATTTGGATTACACCATCCTACTTCTAAAAATAAAGAAAAACTATAAATAAACTAAGACCATAAAAAGCTACAAGGAAATCATCATTTTCCTTAATGAGAAACATTTTCCAAAAACAAGGCTAAGGTTGTTTAAGGATGAAAATGTGGGTTGGAGGGTTGTAGTGGGCTTTATTTTGAAGGTTGAAAGGATGACACGGTTTTGGTTTGTTGGTTTAAATGGGAAACATTTTCCAAAAGAAACGGTTTTGTTTCATTTTGGAGACTCTAAGGTTGAGGTGTGTGAGACGAGGATTGTAGAAGATCCAAAATGTGGTTTAGTATAAACCTCATTTCTTCGGATAGCTCATGAATTTCCCTTCGACACCCTTCACTAATGTAAGCGGTTCTTTCGCAATGATTGCAATCATGGCGGGGAAAATTTGGTGGAAGAGTGGTTTGATATGTTGGTGGTGGATGGTTTGAACTTGAAGGAGCAAAGGTGGATGGTTGAGTAGTGTTTTTGCTTCCTTCATTTGTTGAGTGAAGTGTTGTTTGTAAAACCGTAATATGGTTGATTTGAGACTCAACCATACGTTTGAAGGCATGAAGGTGGTTTAAATGAGTGTCAATCTCATTATTAAGGTTTGGAGGTTTTTCCTATATGGATGCTTCTATTTTCTTATAAGAAGAAAGTAGAGATTCAAATTGTTGGGAAGGTTCTTGTGGTGATGGTTGTTGTTGTTATGGTGGTTGTTGGTTTTGAACAAAATGGCGGAAGCTTGGTTCGTCGGAAGGATTGCCATGAAGGTCTTTGTAAATTGGGTGAAACACAAATGATTGTGAGTGGGTATGACCTTGATCATTTGGAAAAATGGATGGTCTAGCATAACGGTAAGCCAATCGTTCTACTAATGACGGTTGATGGGGTTCATCATCTAGTTGCTCACTAGATTGTTGTTGGGTTTCCATTTGAGCAATGGTGTCAAAGAGTGACAAGGATGATGGACTTGATGATTTGGGTGAAAGGTCTTCTAAAGTTTCCAAATAGGGTAGTGGTGATGTTGGAGGTGTATGAAAAAGTTCCATTGGTGAAATCGTTGGTGATTGAGGTGATGAAGTTTTTGATGGTTGAGCTTGTTGAGAAGGTGATGATGAATCACTTGAAGGTCTAGTTATTGGATGAATGGTGACCATGTGTGTGTAGCTTGGTGTTGGAGAGGGCGTTGGAGTATCAAGATTAAGCAATTCTTGAAAGGTAATTACATTGGTATTACAATGTGTTGGGGATTGTGTTGAGGTAGTGAGGTTAAGGAAATCTTGGATAGGTGAAGAAATATTAAGCGAAGCATCACTTGAAGAAGATGAGCTTGACTTGACGGTTTTGTTGAAGCAACAAGGTTTAACACTAATCCTAGTAGTTTTTGAGAAGGATTTTGATGACTCAGATGATGTGTTGGATTTAGTCATTTCAAAGGTGTGGTTTTGATGTTTTGAGAGAAGAAGTTTTAATGGTGATGGTGTGATTTGAATTGTATAGGATGAAGGAGATGTTGAAATGGGTGTTTGGATTTGATGTTTTACCATTTAAAGATTGAGGTTTCAAATGAATTACATAGTTTTCATGAACATGTCAAATCATTGCATGTCAATCCAATGGAGTAAGGTGGAGTGAAAGACCAACATATGCACTTAATGCTTTGTGATCATGGGATGTGATTTGGTTGAAAATGTTTCAATGGTTTGAAGGATCCTTTAAAAGGGTTCCTTGGGTTGGTTATGTTTGAATTTGAATTTTTGGAGGGAAGTGGCTTCCTAATTGTTTTAGTGAGTGAAAGTTGTTCTAATATGGTTATTGGAGTTAATGGAAGATGTTTCTCACTTAGGAAAATGGTTTGACACTTTACAAGTTTTGGACTTAAGAAAAATGAAAAAAATTTCTGCAGATGTCTGGCGGAACCCTCAGAATACACTGGCGGAACCCATTTGAGGGTACCGCCTGGTCCGTTGGGCCATTTCTGGAATTCCCAAAAAATACACTGGCGGAACCAAATTTTGGGTACCGCCAGATCCGCCAGAGCTCAAAAATTAGGCAGTCCGCGTTTTTGACCCGCGAGACGATTTTCAAAATTTTTGAAAATTCCTAAAATCAAAAATATAATGCATATCTGGTTAGTAAATGCAAAAAATGAACATGTAAACACTCATATCATATGACTTTGACCGGGGGCTAGCGATGTTCACTAAACTTAGTGAAATTTACCATAAGCATAAAAATTGACAAACAACTCAAATATTGTCATTATGCATAAAAGTTCATACAAACATAATCCGACAAACGTAATAAACCATGAAAGTGAAAAGCAAACAATTCACGTAGTTTAACACATAAACGATTCTAAAGCATTCATAAGCCAAACACTCCTTAATCTTCTCACAACCGGTCTATCTTCTTATTGAGCTTGTTTAGGTACCTTCCAAAGCATTTGAACATTCCTTTGGTTTGCTTGAACTCTTCGGATGCATTGTCAATGGCGGGGAGTGCTTGAAGGTATTCTAAAGGAGGTAACTTAGAGTTAGGAAGTTTATTGTCCTCGCTCATGCCGGATGATGATGATGATGGTGTAGGTGATCGAGTACGTTTGCCCTTACCTTTGAAGACTCGTTTATCACTTAAAGGAACGAAGATGTGAGGAACAAGAGAATAGTCAAGGCGCATTCCATTTTCGCTAGGAGGAATGGGTGAGATTGCTCTAAAGAGGCGAGTAAGAAGTATTCCATAGGGAAGAGCGGTAGTTCCAACTAAGGGTATGTCGGCCATTCTTTTGGCTAGGTAGTAGGCTAAGTTGAAGGGTTGACCGGTGGAAATGCTATAGAGCATGTAGCAAAGACATGTGTTAATATGATCTCTATTTCCTATGGTACTTATGACGTTAGCTCTAAGGATTTCTTCCCACTTCTTAAATTGTGGTTTAAGCTCATTGAGCTCCATACCAAAAGGATCATTATCTACAATATTCCCCGAACGATTCACCCTAGTGGTAGAGGTTCTAACAAAGAGATGTTCCTTAATGGTTTCCTTACTAGCAATAGGTATGTCGTATGGATGAAAACGCTCACTCGATTCAAGGCTTGAAATAGGCCACTTATCCGTGTAGAGACAAGTACCTTCATTTGAGACACCAAAAATGATAGCTAAGTCTTTTAGATCTATGAAATTAGGTGTTTGATTTGTTGTGAAGTTTAATGATATCTTGCCAAAATCATTTGTGGAGAGGTTTACGGTTGCATAGAATTCCAAGATGAACCTAGGACAAAATGGCTCATCGCTATCAAGGAGACAATCAAAGTTGATTGCACCAAAGTTTTGGCGAATAGATGTTCCTTCTAGAAAGGATGGGTCAATGGTTCTACCTTCATGAACATAGCGTTTTTCTAATGCCTTAAAGGTTTCTACTTGAACGGGGTTGAGACCTTTGGTCCTATGGTGTTTGGGCATGTACTTAAGGGTTTCCTTGTGATCGGATTTATTTGCGGGAGGCATGTTGATTCCTAGAAAACACAAAATTATATGTTAATGATTTTTAACAATGTGGATGTTCTAATGTGTTCCTATATGCAAACAATGTGGAGACTTGGTTATCTTGACTCATTTTGATTCCCAAATTGTTTTGTTATGCAAATTTTGTTATAAAAACAAAAGATAACCAACACTCTCCTAATTGAATATGTCTTCGATTGAATGTACCCGAAAATACATATTAGTTATGTATCCCCTTTAGCATTCAAGAGATAGTATGCAAGTGATGTTTAAATGATGTTTTTCATTTGTTTTAACAATGTGGTGATGAATCATGTTCTAATATTGGATGCGATTTTTGAAAGACAATGCACTTGGTGTGTTTGGCAAATCAAATTAATCAACAAAAAGATACAATTTTTAACTAATGAAATACATAATTGACTAGCCACCAAGTTTTTCATGAATCAAGAAGTTTTATGCATAAACCCTAAGATTCTAGTTAATGATTGTAAGCAAGAATGTTATACTTAAATCAAATATGCAATTGTGATTAGAATAGTTACAAAGTTAGTTGGATTTGAAGAGATTGGGTTGAAAGCCCTAAAATTCGTAAGGATATGTGTTTTTTTTTTGAGAGGGTGATGGTTGTTTGAAAGTTGATGTTAAAGTTAAGAGGGTTTTTGGTTTTGAAATTACAAATAAAACAGTCTGAGGTTTTGGCGGACCAGGCGGAACCAAAAAATGGGTTCCGCCCGTATGGTCCGAGGGTGCCATGGGAGATGCAGGGAAAAACTCAAAAGGAAGTGTCTTGATTTTTGTGGTTTCATCCTAATGTTCAAAACCTAGGTTTTAGGTCTTATGAGTCTTTGACTAAGCCTAGGAATTATGAATGCTTCACATTCAAGAGATTTTGTGGAAGCGTTGATGAAATAGTTAACGTGGAACACTTTCCTAGTTACGACATTCCTCAATGAACAATCTTACCAAGGCGATGATGAGGGATCACAATATGTCTATTAAGAACATAATGGAATGAATTGTCGCCGAAGTCGATGCTTCCTTTGTTGAAGGGATAACAATGTTGATGAGATGAATTTCGTTGTCGACGTGAGTTAGCTTGTTCAAGTGGAGCTTGTTGATGTGCTTCTCCATCCGAAACTAATTTGAGAACCTTACGTGTTTTGGAGAATCATTGGGTAAGTAAGTATAAAAGTGCAAGTACCACTTGTGCTTTTCTTATCAACTTATTACCGACATAATTCCATTTTGCATACACTATGGTTTCTATTCCCGTTCTTTTGGGATATCATAATCCTAGTTGTGTAGTACCTTATGATGTATCCAAACAAGCTCAATGGTGTGTATTAATTTACACACCTTTTATTAGACCAAAACCAGACCGAATAAGACCAAAAGCTAACCAAATATGCCAAATTTGTATTGTTTTTGTGTTTTTGAAAGTGCAGGTACGGATATTATACAAAATGACGAAAAATCACGAGAAAACAACGAAACCGGGCAAGAGAGTGGAAGAAGGTCAAAAAGTCAAAGTCGGAATCCAAAAGTTCATTTCAGTCCTTTATGTATCCAAGATTAGCAGAATAAGTCCCTGTGATATATTTTGAGAAGTGACGGAATCAGCCCTTGGATTTTAGCAAAATACAAAATTGGTCCTTGATTATTATTATAACCAAAAATCTGAAATTACAAAATGAAAACCCAAGTCCAATAATAAATCCTTTGTCCAAAATAAAAATTCATTTCCAAAGCCCAAGTGATAACCAAAGCCCAATCATTCAAAAATCCCATACCCGACCCAACATCTATCCTCGGTAAAAATACCCAGTCAAAGGTCAAAATAAATAAAATATTACCCTTTTCCCTCCACCCCTTTTCACCCTCAACCCAGAAAATACATTCACCCCAAGAACCCTAATTTATCGTACATCATAATTACCATCATTAAGGGTAATTCAGTCAAATCTAATGCTTCTAGAAGGGTGTCAGGAGTGTCAGATATTGTCATAGCTTAGAAAGCACAAGGAATGCTACGTGGCAGCCAATGATTGGGAGGAACGCGTCATAATTTGCAATCCAAGGGATGATATTAGAGGGCAAATGATTGGGAATGATCCAATGACTCAGGATGGCTCAGAAGAAACACAAACTCACACGGATTGCCAGCTTGGCAATACGTGAACTCTCACCCCTCCTCTGCTATAAAAAGAGACTAGTAGTAGCTCATTAGGGTGGAGTTTTCGAATAGCGAAGCTCTGCCATTTTTCATTCTCAGTATTAGTGTAACTTCATTTCAATTGTACTCTTTAATCTTTGTAATGAATTCAGTTTATGTTTTATAAAAATTAGTTTGTTGTTTACTGCTTATCATTCAGCTTAAAGTTCTTTTACTATTAGCTTATTTCAGTTTATTAAGCATTTCATTCATTTCTTACTTTCAATTCAATTTAGTTTTTAATCATAAGTTTTCATTTAAGTCAGAAAAATAAATATAAAAAAAATATAAAGATAAAAATAGTTTTGTTAAATTTAGTTTTGAAATAAGCTTGTTCTAGTTTCATTAAGCTCAAATCAGTTTTAAATAGAATCTGTGAGAGTTGATTCAATCTTATTTGTTCAAAAGTTGGATGGTCAACAGTGGTCAACTGTTGTGTTAATTGGTGGAATATTGGTAGATTGGGATAGATAAGGAAGATCCTAGCCTATCTAAAGATAGGCTGTGTGGAATCCTCTCTATTTTGAGCTGAGAGGAATAGCATTTGTAAGTTCCATTTTCATCTTTGCTTAGCTAGTAACTGTTTGTGCTTAGTAGTTATTAACTATTTGAATTGCTTCTAATAGTGTAGTGTAATATTTGTTTAACTGATTTTCAGTATTGACTAGTTTAGTTTGGTATTTCTACTTCAGTTAGTGTTCATCTATCTCAGCTTATTATATAGTTTGGATCTAGGTAGCTGCTAATTTAGTTTGAGCATAAAATGTTTGATTTAGGTAATTTTTGTGGATTTCAGATTTGATTGTTGTTAGTTGTATTTGATTGCTGTATTGGATCTGTTATAGCTTTTATAGTATTATAGATCAGTAGAATGTAAGTCAGTGGTTGATTTTAGTCAGTTGTAACGTTTAGTAGCAGATAAGGGAGTGTTTGGAACTGCTAATTACTGAGTGTTTTTGTGGTTTGATTCTGTATTGCCGTTTTAACTATGCTTCATTAGAGTTTTAAATTTTAAAATCAGTAGGTTATTCACCAATAAGTCAAAGTTAGATTACTAGACAGCTTCACTGTTAGTATAGGATTAGCTCAGTTAGTGTTAACTTAGTGATTGTTGCATTATAGTTTATAGTTGCTAAAATCAGTTTTAGATTAGATTATAACAACATTTAGGAGTAGATTAGCTTAATTGAATTTGGGAAAAGTCAAATAAGTAGAGTAGAATTTAGTCAACTGCTCATTGTTTGGTTGTTCAATGCTGCTGATTTTGAGTATATTTTGAGTTTCATTTGGTAGCTTTAGGCATGGAATATTAGTTACTTTGCATCTCAGTGTAATAGTAAAGCTATTACCACCATAATATTGTAGATCTTAGCTTATTAGGATTGCTTATTCATGTCTGCTAATTAGGGGTTTGAGCTTGTTTTCCGTTTGGTAAAATAGGACTGCTATTGCTAGTTTAATCTTGTGATTGTGTTGTATTGACTTTTCTGAGTATATCTGAGTTTGCTTAAGTGAGTTACATTGTTATTGAGCTTTTGGCTATTCCTGGTTCATTTGTGCTTATTACATAGCTTACCTCTCATTGCTTATTGTTTATATTTGCTGCTTCTGAGTTTTCTTTGTTCATTTCTGTGCTTTTTAGAGCTTAATATTGTATAATTCACTTGTGTGTTCAGTCTTGATAAGATTTGTGGCAAGTGCTTATAAATAAGCACTTGCCATAAGCTGTTTAGCTTTGAATAAGCACTTCTGCTCATTATTTTCTTTTCAAAATTTTTCTGCAAGCTTAATATAATATTTTAGATTTTCTGTAAATTTTTCATAATTTTCTGAATTGATTTGATATTTTTCTTAATTTTTCTTCATATTAAGTCATTTTTAAATAACACAAATCCATAAAAATCAGAAAATGTTGTGAAAAATACAAAAATATTTTTAGAAATTTTTTTATAATATTTTAGAATTTTTAGAATTAAAATTTTATTTTTCCACTTAATTTTTCTATTTTTCTTTATTTTTAATTCATTTTTAATCCCTAAAAAAATAGAAAATAAATTCTAGAAAATAAATAAAAACTCAAAAAAATATTTTTCTTTTTCTTAAAATTCTTTTTATTAGTTTAAGATTTTTAGAAAATATTTTTAAGTTCGTAGGATAATTTTTCAATAAACGTAACGTTTTAAATTTTGCGGTTGCATTTCCGTTTTCGCGTTTTTAACTTTTGTGCATAATTGGCTTGTACTCTTTGCATATTTCACACTTGTTTGTTATTACTTGAACTAATTGATTGTTATTTTTCATTTTTTTCACTTTTCAATTCACGATTTCACGAATCGATATTCTCGATTCCATTCGCCTTCGTTGGGAAACGACTCGGGTGATCCGTATTTTACGCGGATCACTTCGATACTACACTATACTATATATATATATATATATATATATATATATATATATATATATATATATATATATATATATATATATATATATATATATATATATATATATATATATATATATATATATATATATTATAATTGGTTTTCACGACGAATCAATTTTTGGCGCCGCTGCCGGGGAAGGCCGAAGTGAATTTTTGAATATCGTTTTGAAAAATCGTGTTTTGTTAAGCCTTCCTCTACTTTGTATATATATTTCTATGAAATTGAAAAATTCAAAACACTTTTCCTAAAGTGTTTACAAAATAACAAAAAAATAATAAAAGTTACAGCCTCGACTCAACCGAAAGGAAGGGCGTTGTAAACCAAAAAAATCTCGCAATATAACGAAAACGTGAAATTAATTGATTATCGGATTATTTCATTTACTACAACCGATTAAGCGGAAAATACGGAAGCTAAGACATTAAATTGCTAGCTGAAGAGAGAAACACTCTTCTTTCCCGTCCCGTCGCGCGTAGTTTTGAAAGAAACGGTTTTTGATTAACGTAACGTTTCAATAAAAAGAAAAACAAAAGAAATTAAAAGTTTTTGTGAAAAATATAAAAAACAAAAAGATTTTATTTTCTCTTTTTTTTATTTTCTTTTTGATTTTGCTCGTGGTGTATGCACACCCGATCTTCTTTTGAGAGTCTTACGTCTCCGTTCTCTAACCCCGAGCGGGTTTTACGACATACGAGTCGGGTTCATTTCCTTGACGACGAGGAGATGAACCAAAACGAACACAACGGACCCCCGCCGATGGGTGGTCCGCAGCACAATGTTATTCCGCCGATGGGACAACAACCGGCATTTGATCCACGTCCGATGGAAGAACAACTCCAATCACCATTCAATGGTGTGAGGAGAGCTATTGTGATTCCGGACATCAATGCCAACTTTGAGATCAATCACGGATTACTCAATTTGATCACGGGTATATCCTTTCACGGGTTCGATCACGAAGACCCTTATGCTCACATCAGAAATTTCACCGACATCGCTGAGACCATTAGAATGAACCAAGTTCCTCACGATGTGGTGAAATTGAAGTTATTTCCCTTCTCCTTAAAAGGAGCAGCCCGGACCTGGCTGGAAAAGGAACCGCCTAACTCGATTCACACTTGGAATGATCTCGCTTCCAAGTTTGTGAATTACTTCTATCCTCCCTCTAAAACTTCTAACCTACGTTCTCAAATCTTTCGGTTCCAACAAGCTTTTGATGAAACATTTAGTGAAGCTTGGGACCGGTTCAAAGATTTGAAGGAAAAATGTCTGAACCATGGGTTTACCGACCTTCAGCAGATTGATACTTTTTATAATGGTTTATGTCATGCTGACCAAGATTCGCTTAGTTCTGCTGCGGGTGGTAACTTGTTGGCTAGGAACACGAATGATGTTTTCATGATAATTGAGAATAAAGCTCGTGTAAGAATGTCAAGGAATAAACCTCAAGTGTTTAATAATGGTAAAAATAATGATGAATTGGTAAATATGATTGTGGCTTTAACAAAGAAAGTTGATGCAATGTCTATTGAAAAACCAAACCATCAAGTCAATGTGGTTAGTCACGGTTGTGAGACTTGTGATGGTCCACATTTGTATTATGAATGTCCGGCCACCGGTGCCTTTTCTCATGAGAACGCGTATGCTGCAAATGCGGGTAACAACGGTTACCCACAACCTCAAGGAGACCGTAATCTCCTCAGCTACCGTTCTCCTCATTATCTTGGACCACCCGTTCTCGAACAACAAAACCAAGTCAATCAAGTCAACCAGAATCATAATGCTATGAATCGTAATAATCAAGGAATTCAAAATCAGAGTCGAGCTAATAACGGTTTTCAAAATCATAATCAAGGGTTTAATCAAAACCGGGGTTTTCAAGGTAATTACAATCAAGGCCCGCCTCAAGGGAACAATTTTCAAAACCATCAAAACCATGGAAACCCTGGGAATTTTCAGAACGCTAATCATGGAAATCAAAATAATGGTAATTTCCAAAACCGTGGGCAGAATTTCAACAATAATCAAAATCAAGGTGTTATTCAAAATCCATCGCCCACGGAAGATTTGATTAAGCAATTGATTCAAAATCAACAATCTTTTATGGCAAAATATGAAGAGTCAACACGGTTGTTTGCTAATCAAATCAGTGATATTAACAAACGTTTAAATAATCGACCCTCGGGTTCGGGTATTACATCTTTGCCAAGCAACACGATCGCAAACCCGAGGGGCGAAGTTAAGGCGATCATAACTCGCAGTGGTGCTCAATATGATGGACCCACAGCTCCTACTACCTTTTCTTCTTCGTCTCCGCCTAAGGTAGTGGACTGTAAGACCGAGGCGACAAAGGACCCGGTTCCTCCTATTAATAATGGAGGAGCTGAAAACGTCCAACCTCCGGTTGTCCAAAAGTCGAAAGATAAAGAAAAAGTCGTTTTTGAGAATAATGTGAAATACAAGTCTAAATTGCCATATCCGTCACGATTTAATGATGAAGAGCTTCGTGCAAAGTCTAAAAAACAAATGGAAAAATTTCTGGATATTTTTCAAAAATTGTACTTTGATATAAGTTTTATGGATGCTCTCGTGTATATGCCGAAATTTGCTTCCACTTTCAAAAACCTCATAAGTAATAAAGAGAAATTGCTTGAATTAGCCGAAACGCCGATAAATGTTCAATGTTCCGCGATTCTTCTCAAGAAGCTTCCCGAAAAGCTTGGTGACTCGGGAAAGTTTCTCATTCCATGTTCATTGAAGGATCAAGAAGTTTGTAACGCCCTGGCCGATTCAGGTGCGAGTATTAACCTCATGCCATTATCGATCTATGAACAACTTGGAATGGGGGCTCTTAAACCGACGAGAATGACTTTGGAGCTTGCTAATCGATCCATCACTCATCCAGTTGGAATTGCTGAGGACGTTTTTGTTCATGTGAATTCGTGTACTTTTCCGGTAGATTTTGTTGTTGTCAATTTTGAAGCTGATCCGAGAGTTCCTCTAATACTAGGGCGACCGTTTTTACGAACCGCTAAAGCCCTAGTAGACCATTTTGAGGATACTCTAACTTTACGACATGATGACGATATTATGATTTTTAAAGCCGATGCTTCGAAATTGAAGAAGTACTCCGTCAAAAGCATCGATGTTTGTGATTATACCTTTGATGATTTTGTTAAAACTTTCATCTCCGACTCTTCCCCATCATTTCCTCCGACTAAGGAATATGACTCTCTTTGGGAAGAGGTTGATGAATTTCTTGCAATTGAAACGCTTCCGATTTCTGAGACTGACGACTCTTACTTTGATTCGGAGGGTGATATTATTTTTCTTGACAATTTGTTAAACGATGAATCGTCAATCCCTCCGGATAAAGTTAAGACGAAGATTGAGCTTATAATTGATGATCCTCTGGAGCCCGAGCTCGAGGAATTTCTACCAGACTTTGAGAGTTTTACCTTTACGACTGAGGAGATGAGTGGCAATCCTACTTATTGTCCTGATTTTTCTGATCCGACATTTGAAGCTTTTCATTTCGATCACTCGGAAGAGACGAGTCGTGGCAGTACCACTTCTCATGCTTTTATCTCTCTTCCGGAGTTTGAGTCATTTCGTTTTGATGAATCTGAATGTGAAATTGAAAAGTTTTCTAAACCTGAATATGAAATATTCAGTTTTGATCTTGAAGTTGATCACGATCCGGGTGGTGTTCTTAAGAATGAGAGTTTTAAAGAAAAGTTTATCCCAACACTCCCACCCGGAAAGGATTTTAAAAGGAGCTTAAATGATAAAATTCATAATTTCACAATTATGAAGTTTTCTTTTAAAGATGAGGAGTTTTTCAAGATTGTTATCATGACTTTCTTGCCGTTTGTAATGTTTAGTGTGGTTTCTCTTATCCGTCACTCGGTGGGGAGTGAGGATGTTGTTTTTGACCCTGGTATCGTTGTTTCAAAGTTTTCATAAGTAAAATACCATTGGTTATCTCTTCGGGATGGAACTCTCAAATAACTCATATGTTTTTCAAAATATTTTGCATGAAAGCCCGAATGCGATTATTTTTCCACGGTTTTTCCCCAAGGACGAATTAATTCAGGGATCGAGTCAAGCTACGTGACTCGGAAATCAAAAACAAAGCGCTTCGTGGGTGGCAACCCATGCTTATCCAATTTCATCTTCTTATTTTTCTATTTTCTAACAAATAACGTGAGGAGGGGGTGCCTCTTCTACTCTTGTGTTTCGTGGTTGTTTGTGATATTTGTTAGGATTGTCCGCGATTTATGATGACTCTCGTGCTCGTTATCATCTCTCCGCTCGAGTTTCATTCATCGGTGCTACTTGGAAATCCTATATCCGTTAATCTTATCGACTAACGTTTTCTTTGGCATAATTCATAAACGGCCTAGAATTTTGTTAGGATTACCTTAACCCGTAAAACATTGAGGACAATGTTTCATTCTAGTCTGGGGGGGGGGGGGGGGGTGAATCTTCGATTCGATTTTAACCTTGCATTTTTCACATGTCGTGCACTCTTGCAACTCCGTTTTTCCACCAAAAATAAAAAAATTGAAAAAGTTTAAAATTTGAAAATTTGGAAGAAAAATCAATGAAAAGTCATGGAAAAGCACAAAAAAATGAGAAAAGTTGAAAAAGTTGTACAAAAATATAATAAGTTTGAATAAGTGTTTTGACATCTTGTTGACTTTCTTGCTGGCGAGAGTAGGAATAAATATTTTGACTTGACCGGGCGTGTTGAGCCCTAGCTTGTTTCCTTAACCAATGATGATCACATAAGCTTGTACTAGTCTTGTATACCAGGAGCTATAAAATGCGAATTCTTTCTTAAGAATCTGCAAGTTCTCGTACTTGACTTTATACATGCGCAGCTTAAAAGCTTTCGCTAGTCTTTTACATCAGGAGCTAGAAAACGCGAATTCTTCTTTTAGAGTTTGTAAGTTTCCGTAACTGACTTTATATATGCGTGGCTGATTATCGGCTAAGTATTCGCTGGTTTCATTATTTGGAATCTTAAATTGCGAAGAGCGAGAAATGATAGAGTTTATTTAGAAGTTAGATGCTAAACGTGGAGTAGTGGTTCTCTTTAGAGCTCATGAGAGGTACTTGTGGCTTTTTACTCCCATCAGAAACGTCACCCATATAAAATAGATGTTCTAGGTTAATTAGTGGTATTTCGGTTTGAAGAATATTTAGTTCTTTGTTTTCTTAAGAGGATTTTTGCTTTAAAAGTTGGGTACATATCAAGGAACATCAAAAATAAGAGCAATAAGTGAAAAAATCAAAAGTCAAAAGTTGATTATCTATGTGGTTTTGGAGCTACCCGATAAGCTTCCATTGATGTTATGAGAAAAGTCAAGAAAGAAAGAAAAAAGTGAAAAGTATGAAAAAATATGAGAAAAGTGAAAAAAGTGAAAAATGAATAAGTGAGAGTTGAAAGTATGATGAACAAGAGCTTCTGTATTAATAAGTTGTTGGCGCGTGAGGTGCATGTGTTTGATTAGTAATCAATTACATGAGGTGCACGTGTAGTACTCCGCAACTTATATCTATGATGTTGTATGTACCCAAAATTCCTTGATGTGGACCGAATTTCTATTGCAGTGGTTCTTAAGAGAAAATGAATAACTACTTATCGTTTAAACTTAGGTATCACTATCGGACTAAAAATTATTGAAACGAGAAAATATGAAGCAATTCATTTCTCAACAAAATAAAATATTGAGATACAAAACCTAGGAAATTGGAGTAAGGAGTTTCCACAAGTAACTGTTATGAGTAGTGTTAGCATCTAACTTGTAGATAAGCTGTGATCTCGTTTGTACGCTTAGTTTGGGACTTGTGAAAAATCAAGGATGACGATTTTTATCCGTATGATCACTTCTTAAATAGAAGTGTTTCTACTCGTTGACCCTAAATATTATTACAAAATAATGAAAGTTCAACAAACCGTCACAAGTGTGAAGTATGAAAAGTACAAAAATAGGAAGTGTAAGTGGAATAAAGGAATAAAGGAAAATTTTGGAAAACGGAGCGTTTTCGGGATTAAATGATTTTATTACTTTTTTCGAACCTCCTTGCTACTTTTCAAAGTTAGTAAAAAGAGTTTTGAAATTATTTATCCCAAAAGCGTGAATTGATCACATTGCGTGAGGACACGGCAATACCTTAGTCGGGGGGATTTTGGTGTGTATTAATTTACACGCCTTTTATTAGACCAAAACCAGACCGAATAAGACCAAAAGCTAACCAAATATGCCAAATTTGTATTGTTTTTGTGTTTTTGAAGTGCAGGTACGGATATTATACAAAATGATGAAAAATCACGAGAAAACAACGAAACCGGGCACGAGAGTGGAAGAAGGTCAAAAAGTCAAAGTCGGGATCCAAAATTCATTTCAGTCCTTAATGTATCCAAGATTAGCAGAATAAGTCCCTGTGATATATTTTGAGAAGTGACGGAATCAGCCCTTGGATTTTAGCAAAATACAAAATTGGTCCTTGATTATTATTATAACCAAAAATCTGAAATTACAAAATGAAAACCCAAGTCCAATAATAAATCCTTTGTCCAAAATAAAAATTCATTTCCAAAGCCCAAGTGATAACCAAAGCCCAATCATTCAAAAATCCCATACCCGACCAAACATCTATCCTCGGTCAAAATTACCAGTCAAAGGTCAAAATAAATAAAATATTACCCTTTTCCCTCCACCCCTTTTCCCCCTCAACCCAGAAAATACATTCACCCCAAGAACCCTAATTTACCGTACATCATAATTACCATCATTAAGGGTAATTCAGTCAAATCTAATGCTTCTAGAAGGGTGTCAGGAGTGTCAGATATTGTCAGAGCTTAGAAAGCACAAGGAATGCTACGTGGCAGCCAATGATTGGGAGGAACGTGTCATAATTTGCAATCCAAGGGATGATATTAGAGGGCAAATGATTGGGAATGATCCAATGACTCAGGATGGCTCAGAAGAAACACAAACTCACATGGATTGCCAGCTTGGCAATCCGTGAACTCTCACCCCTCCTCTGCTATAAAAAGGGACTAGTAGTAGCTCATTAGGGGTGGAGTTTTCGAATAGCAAAGCTCTGCCTTTTTTCATTCTCAGTATTAGTGTAACTTCATTTCAATTGTACTCTTTAATCTTTGTAATGAATTCAGTTTATGTTTTATAAAAATTAGTTTGTTGTTTACTGCTTATCATTCAGCTTAAAGTTCTTTTACTATTAGCTTATTTCAGTTTATTAAGCATTTCATTCATTTCTTACTTTCAATTCAATTTAGTTTTTAATCATAAGTTTTCATTTAAGTCAGAAAAATAAATATAAAAAAAATATATAAAGATAAAAATAGTTATGTTAAATTTAGTTTTGAAATAAGCTTGTTCTAGTTTCATTAAGCTCAAATCAGTTTTAAATAGAATCTGTGAGAGTTGATTCAATCTTATTTGTTCAAAAGTTGGATGGTCAACAGTGGTCAACTATTGTGTTAATTGGTGGAATATTGGTAGATTGGGATAGATAAGGAAGATCCTAGCCTATCTAAAGATAGGCTGTGTGGAATCCTCTCTATTTTGAGCTGAGAGGAATATCATTTGTAAGTTCCATTTTCATCTTTGCTTAGCTAGTAACTGTTTGTGCTTAGTAGTTATTAACTATTTGAATTGCTACTAATAGTGTAGTGTAATATTTGTTTAACTGATTTTCAGTATTGACTAGTTTAGTTTGGTATTTCTGCTTCAGTTAGTGTTCATCTATCTCAGCTTATTATATAGTTTGGATCTAGGTAGCTGCTAATTTAGTTTGAGCATACACTGTTTGATTTAGGTAATATTTGTGGATTTCAGATTTGATTGTTGTTAGTTGTATTTGATTGCTGTATTGGATCTGTTATAGCTTTTATAGTATTATAGATCAGTAGAATGTAAGTCAGTAGTTGATTTCAGTCAGTTGTAACGTTTAGTAGCAGATAAGGGTGTGTTTGGAACTGCTAATTACTGAGTGTTATTGTGGTTTGATTGTTGTATTGCCGTTTTAACTATGCTTCATTAGAGTTAAATTAGAGTTTTAAATTTTAAAATCAGTAGGTTATTCACCAATAAGTCAAATTTAGATTACTAGACAGCTTCACTGTTAGTATAGGATTAGCTCAGTTAGTATTAACTGTTAGGAATACAAATATTCCTGTAAAAGTCTCGGTCACCTAATGATTGTAATAGCATTAAGTTAGCTCGTAGTTAGTTTATTTATTAGTTAGTTAGTTTAGTTTAAGTAACACCGTGGAAGAAGGAACGGGTCTTTACCCACTGTATGCCTGATCCACAGCCCGGGAGTGGGCGTAATATTGTAACTATAAATACCCCTCTCCACATGTGGAGAGGGTTGGACCTTCATTCATTTTAATCTAATCTTTTCTTTTTCTTTCAAGGTTCCTCTCTTTCTCTCTTCTCCTCCCTCCTCCTCATTTCTACGCCTCTCTCAACACCACTTGATCATGTTTTCAACATAATTAGTATTCTACAATTGGTATCAAGAGCCAAGGTTTCATCTTAGGGCCTTGTAGAATCGAATTTGATGATGTTTTGAGTGGTTTTGTGAGTTTGGTGCCACTTTCTTGGAAAACATCTTGGCTTTATCCCTCTAGTGTTGTTATACATGTTTGTGATGTCCTTTTATGTTCATTAGTGTTTGTGGAACATTGTAGTGTAGAGTGTGTTACAATATCATCAAGCTATTTGAAGTTTGGAATTGATTTTAGGCGTTTTTCTTGGTTGCGGTTAAGTCCACTGTTTCATTGCTTGGTTGCGGTTAAGCCCTGCGAGCTGCGATTAACTTTCTGCGTTTACTATTTCGGGAATACAAACAAAACGCAACGAAAGTGACAGTTTTGGACTTTTGTCTCTGCGAGTAGACTCTGCGGTTAAGTCTTCCTCAGTTTGCATATTGCGTCTAGGTTCTGCGGTTAAATACTTTGCGTTTGGTTCAAAGTACTGCGGTTAGTTTCTCTGCGGTTAAGTGTGTTGCGGTTAACTCATTGCGGTTAAGTGTCTTGTGGTCAAGTGCATTGCGGTTAACTGTTTCTGCGGTTGGTTATTTTCTGCGGTTAGTTATAATCTGCGGTTAGTGTCTTGCGGTTAGTATTTTTGGCCTGCGGTTCGCTTAGGTTGCGGTTAGTTCATACTGCGACTGGATTTTGTTGCGGTTTGGTATAACTTACGGTTAGTGCTCTGCGGTTAGTTTCTTTGGCCTGCGGTTTGCTCTGGTTGCGGTTAGCTCATACTGCGGTTGGATTGTGTTCTGCGGTTTGGTCAAGTTGTGGTTAACTTATTTGTGATGTCGACTTCTTCTGATGACATTCAAGCTGCGGGGTCTGACACCCGACCTCCGATGTTGGACAGAACTGACTATGAATCATGGGCTCAAAGGATACGGCTGTACTGTCTTGGTAAAGATAATGGGGTTAACATTCTGAAATCTATCGATGAGGGACCCTTTCAAGTGGGTACTACTAGAGACACGATTTCAGAAGCAACTGATCAACTACCGGCCGTGTTTGGTCCTGATAGACCTCGCACTTACAATGAGTTGTCTGAAGAAGAAAAGAAACGCTATGATGCAGACATCAGAGCATCTAATATCATCATTCAAGGCCTTCCCAAAGATGTCTACAAACTGATCAACTTCAACACTGAAGCAAAGGCGGTCTGGGATAATGTCAAAATGCTTCTTGCAGGGTCTGAGTTAACTAAAGAAGATCGTGAGTCACAGCTATACGATGAATTTGAGCATTTCAAAATGAATCCAGGTGAAAGCATCACTGACTATTACGTCAGATTTCACAAGCTGGTCAATGACATGAGAGCTATCAAGATGACAATGCCCAACATACAGCTCAATTCAAAATTCGTGAACAACATGGCACCGGAATGGGATAGGTTTGTCACGGCTGTTAAGCTCAACAAGGGTCTCAGGCATACCAATCATGAACAGCTGTATGCGTATCTCCAGCAACATGAGAAACATGCAGCTTACGATCGGCTAATGCGAGAAAAGCTCAATCCGTCTCCAACAAATGAATCTCTTGCTTTTGTCTCCAATGTTCAACAACCTAATCAAACCTCTAAAGATCAAGTTCAACCATCACAATCATCCTCCAGGTCTACCCCAACCATTAGTCAATCATCAACTCCCTCACCATCTGCATTGAATACTCAACTTGATTCTGGGTATTCTCACACTGACATGATGATTGATAATCTCTCCAACCAAGTGTCTTTACTGGTCCAACAGTTCAGGGCTGCACTCCCATCTACTAACAACCAGCTCAGAATCTCATCTAATCCACGTAATCAGGCAATCATTGAAGATGGTCGCGTAGTGGTGCAGAATGTGCAGGGAAGACAGAACTTCAACCAAAGAAATGCTGGTAGAGAGAATGGGCAGTACAGAGTTGGGAATGCTCTTCAAGCACAAGCTAAGCAACCGAAATGCTACAACTGCGGAGGGTTGGGCCACATTGCTAGGAATTGCACTCTCCCAAAACGTCCCCAAAACTCTGAGTACTTCAAAGACAAGATGCTGCTGATGCAGGCACAAGAAAATGGGACTGTGTTGGATGAAGAAGCTTTGCTCTTTCTGGCTGGTAATGATGGGAACACCTTTGATGCTGATGTGGATGATCAACCTGTTCAGGACATGGCTCTTAATGATCCAAATATCTTTCAAGTTGAAGAGTGTGATGCATTTGACTCAGACGTGGATGATGAACCAACTGCTCAAACAATCTTCATGGCTAATCTGTCTGCAGCAGCATCCTCTTCACAGCATCCTGATTTATCCATCACGTATGCTATCTCTGAGGTACCAACATCTTCTAAACATGATCTGAATAACTCTGCACCTGTACAGGGGGCATGTGGCTCTGTACAACTTAAGAATATTGTCAACACAGACATCACAAATATGGGTAATACCAATAATATCCCATATGAAATGTATGTGTATGACAATGGAACCCAAGTTGTACCGAATGACATGCCGTCTATTGATTCTAGTAAGCATGAGATATATGAGCACTCTATATACAACCCTGATGATTCTCTGATCACTAGAATTAAAGCCCTTAAGGATCAAGTAAACATTTATGAGCAGCGTGCTAAGTTTGAGTTGAATGAACGTGAGCAGAAAATGGAATGGCAACTGCGTACTTACATATCTGAAAATAATTCCAAACAAGAATCATTAAAAAGGGAACTAGTTTCTTTAAAGAACCAATTGAATCAAACCGTCAAACAAAAACTTGAGGTTCAAAAAGGTTTGACTACAATCAAACAAGAATTCAAGGATAAAGAAACTAAACTTCTAAATGACTTCTCAAAATTAAAAACGTTAAAAAATAAATTGGAAGATAAGTTGTACACACAGGGCCAAACCATTCAATCTGCTCAAATGATGGAAAGCCACAGGAAGTTAAGTGATGAATTTAGTGAACATGATACCTCCAAACCCAAAGCAAGATTCCTTAAAATAGGTCTAGGTGCACAACCTGCATTATATGATGCAAAAACTATGCTTGAACCTAATCATGCACCTCCTGATACTCGATCCTATGACCACATCAATGAGGCAGAGGATAGAACTAGGGCAAAACTTGCTGAACGGTTAAAGGATCCTAAATGCATTGCTAAGAATCTCGTGTTTCACTATGATTATGCAAATGACAATCACACTGCAATTTTTGTTCCTCAAAAGAGAATTTTTCCTGAAAAAGTGTTTTGGAATATTGACATTGAGAAAATGCAAGCTGAAAGAGTTGTAGGCAACACACGCACTATGTTTAGAATTGCTCACCCAACTGCCTATCCCCTGAACACACCCAGGCACCTTGTCCCTTTCACTCTTCCCACACAATGTAATACTCTAATTGGGCTGTATGTGCTTGGTCAATTGTTCAATGACTTTGAGAAAACCTGTAAAATAAGAATTACACCTACAGGGATTACAGAAGGGGAAAGGGGTTTTGAGCAAACAAAACAGTGTTACCTAACTGAAGTTATGCCATTTTTTAAACTTCTAAAAGAACATTTTGAGGGACTTAAAAACACCATTAATGATGATGTGACTCAAATGAAAAAGGTTTTTGATGAAGTGGAAAGTGAGGGTAACCAACTTGCTATTGATCTCAAACACAGTGAAATTGACAGGAAAAACATTCTCATCATGAATGATAATTTGATTGCTAACTGCATTGCTAAAGATGTGTTTTATACTGTTACCGACTCTGCGCTATCTGCTCGACAATTTCATGAAATGTCGGTTACTCTGAATGTCTTCCAAAATCGTGTGATTGAGCTTGAGGGGGAGAATTACAAACTTATTAAAAAAATTCAAAACGATGATCATGATAACATGGTCAGGAATTTCTCAAAACGATGATCATGATACATGTTTTGAATTAGCCAAAAAGGATGAAGTAATTCAAGCTCACTCAAACACGATTCGGAAGTTGAAGGTCCAAATTGCACAATTAAAATCGAACAGAAGCGATGTGATCAATACCAATTACCAGAAGTCTATGGATTCTCAAAATTTTCAAAAACAGGGCATTATCAATGAGTTACAACATGAAAATGAGTGGCTTCGTGCTGAAATGTCCAACGCTAAACAACGTTATAAAGAATTGTTTGAGTGAATCAAAACACCACGTGACCAAAACAATGAGAAAGTCACTTCTTTGTTAAATGAAATTGAGAATCTAAAGACCATGGTAAAGGGTAAAATGCCCGTTGTTTCATGTGATCATGCAATGTCCAATGTACCTGCTTGTAATAAATATGCGTGCGATGCTGTGAATGTTTCTCTTCCCCTTAGGAACAATAAGTTAGTTCATAATAACTATCTTAGAAATCTTAAGGATTGTCTGGCCATACTTAGAGAAACCATTGAAGATGAGAGGATTGCTAAACCACTTGATGATGTTATTATTGGTGCGTGCTTCCTCACTAATAGGGCCCAGGAATTATTAGAATATGCCATAGGATCATGCCCCAAGAATAATACCAAGTCGGATAGGACAACTGCATTGCACCCTCTCAGTGGCAACAAGCACGTCACAGTTGACTTTCCCCAAATCATGCCACAATCCTCCATCTTGATCACCAGTAAACAAGTAGCAACTAATCAGACTAATGTTCCCATCATTGCTTCTACAGGAGTAAAAGGTGTATCTAATGCTAGCAAGTCACAGCCTAAGGGCAATACAAAGAATGATAGGACTTTGCCGGCTAAGAGCTCACTTATGAAGGAAGTAGAAGAATCATCTAGGAACAATAAAGTGTTGCTTAGTGAAAGGAATCGAGTTATTTCAAACATTTGTGTGAACAATGATGTAGTTAATTCGAATTATGATGCTATTTGTAAGACATGTAACAAATGCTTATTTTATGGTAATCATGATGCATGTGATGTGCCTTTTCTTAAATCTATTATACGATCACCAGATATGAATGTTTCTAGTGTTAAACGAGCAAAACAAGTCTGGAATAAAACAGGAAAAGTGTTCACTAATGTTGGTTATCAATGGAGACCTACTGGAAGGAAATTCACTCCGAGGAAAATGTGCCCAGTGACTAGGACTACTAACTCTAGAGATATGCCGATTAGGAAGTGGAGACCTACTGGTAGACTATTTCCTATAGAAGCAATAGATACCACTTCTAGTTCTAGTGCATCAAAATGTGAACACTCCAGTGAGATACCTGTTACTTATGATAATCCAATATTTGTGTGTTCTAACCAAACGAACCCCAATTGTGTGTGGGGCTCCAGCTTTTTCAGTTATCCACGATTGTCTGGTTTCAAATGCAGGTCGTACAAATCGTCCTTTGGTATTTGGACTCAGGCTGCTCAAAACATATGACTGGTGATCGCTCAAGGCTCAAGAATTTCGTGGAAAAATTTATTGGTACGGTTAGGTTTGGGAATGACCATTTTGGGTCTATAATGGGTTATGGTGATTATGTCTTTGGAGACAGTGTTATATCCAGAGTCTACTACGTGGAAGGTCTTGGGCACAATCTATTTTCTGTTGGTCAATTATGTGACTCAGATCTCGAAGTCGCCTTCAGAAAGCACACCTGTTTTGTTAGAGAATTAGATGGTGTTGATCTTCTCAAGGGGAGTCGGGGCACTAATCTTTACACCATCTCCATCGAAGATATGCTACGGTCCTCTCTAATTTGTCTGCTCTCTAAAGCATCCAAGAACAAGTCATGGTTGTGGCATCGACGTTTAAACCATTTGAACTTCGGTACCATCAATGAACTTACACGTAAGGATCTTGTTCGAGGCTTGCCCAGACTCAAGTATGAAAAAGATCATCTGTGTTCCGCCTGTCAAATAGGCAAAAGCAAAAAGCATACCCATAAACCCAAAACCGTCAATTCAATCATGGAAGTTCTTCATACCCTTCATATGGATCTTTGTGGACCAATGAGGATTCAAAGTATCAATGGAAAGAAATATGTGCTGGTTATTGTTGATGATTACTCTCGATTCACATGGGTGAAGTTTCTAAGATCAAAAGATGAAACTCCTGAAACCATCATCAAACTCATCAAGATGTTGCAAGTCCGTCTTAATAAAACAGTTAGAGTCGTTCGTACTGATAATGGAACAGAATTTGTGAACAGACAACTTACTCTATTTTATGAAGGTGTCGGGATTAGTCATCAAAAGAGCATACCAAGAACTCCTCAACAAAATGGAGTTGTAGAAAGACGCAATCGCACCTTAGTTGAAGCTGCAAGGACTATGCTCATCTTTTCCAAAGCTCCTCTATTTCTTTGGGCTGAGGCAATTGCCACCGCATGTTACACTCAGAACCGATCCTTGATACATCCTCTCCACTGCAAAACTCCCTATGAACTGGTTCATGGCAGAAAACCCGACCTTTCGTTTCTTCGAGTTTTTGGTGCACTGTGCTATCCTACTAATGACAGTGAAGATCTTGGGAAACTCAAGGCCAAGGCCGACATTGGTTTCTTCGTTGGCTATGCTCCAGAGCGAAAGGGGTACCGAATCTACAACAAACGTACCAGAGATATAATGGAAACAATCCACGTTACTTTCGATGAGCTGACTGAGCAACCAGTTCCTGGACAATCAAGTTCTGGACCCGTACCTAACCTTTTGTCCCCTGGACCAATTAGTTCCAGGCTTGTACAGAATCCCATCCCTGCTGCTCCTTTTGTACCCCCTACGAGTGAAGATTGGAAGAAATTGTTTGACCCAATGTTTGATGAATACTTTGAACCTCAACAGATGAATGCTCCCGAAGCTACAATGGTTCAACCACCAGATGGGGTGGTGAATGATCAAGATGACAATAACGGTCCATCCACTTCATTGTCATGGGATTCTGAAGCCCCCGCCATCAGTCAATCGGTCAGCACGTCCAATGTCCAACCTTCACTTGCACATCGAGCGGCAAATGTAGATAATTCATCTGAAGTTAATCCTTTTGCTCCACCTGATAATGAGCCATTTGTTAACATCTTTGCCCCTGAACCATCAAATGATGTAACATCCTCTGATGAATCTAACACGGCTACCTCAGTTCCACATTCTCAACCCCATGAATACCTTCGAAAATGGACCAATGATCATCCTATTGACAACATCATTGGGAACCCTTCACGTCCAGTATCAACCCGCAAGCAACTTGCAACTGACGCATTATGGTGTTTCTTCAATTCTGTTCTCTCTAAAGCTGAACCAAAAAGCGTCAAGGATGCAATGTCTAAACACTCATGGTTCACTGCAATGGTGGACGAGATTCATGAATTTGACCGACTGGACGTCTGGGAACTAGTACCACCTCCCGAGTGTGCTATGATCATTGCTCTCAAATGGATATTCAAGGTCAAACTTGATGAGCATGGAGATGTTCTGAAAAACAAAGCTAGGCTTGTGGCAAAAGGATATCGACAAGAAGAAGGTATTGACTTTGAAGAATCCTTCGCCCCAGTTGCTAGAATAGAAGCCATAAGGATCTTTCTCGCTAATGCTGCAAGTCAAAACATGGTAGTTTATCAAATGGATGTCAAGACCGCATTCTTAAACGGGGATCTGAAAGAGGTGGTGTACGTATCTCAACCCGAAGGTTTTGTGGATCCAGAACGCCCTAATCATGTGTATCGATTAAAGAAGGCTCTATATGGGCTTAAACAAGCACCCAGGGCGTGGTACGACACCTTGTCTAAATTTCTTCTGGCCAACAAATTCTCCAAAGGCGTTGTTGATCCTACCCTCTTTACCAGAAAAACAGGCAAACACCTCCTACATGTACAAATCTACGTCGATGACATCATCTTTGCCTCGTCTGATCCCTCAGAATGTGATCGTTTCTCTCAAGAGATGAGCTCCGAATTCCAAATGTCTATGATGGGTCAAATGTCATTCTTTCTAGGACTGCAAATTTCTCAAAACCCCAATGGCATATTCATCAATCAATCCAAATACGCCAATGAAACGTTGAAGAAATTTGGATTCGACTCCAGTGATTCAGTTGATACTCCAATGATTGAACGTTCAAAGCTTGACGAAGATGATGTGGGAATTCCGGTCGATCAAACCATGTATCGAAGCATGATTGGCTCATTAATGTACCTTACTGCAAGCAGACCCGACCTTCTGTTCGCAGTTTGCATTTGTGCCCGGTATCAATCCAAACCCACCAAGAAACATTTGGAAGCTGTCAAGAGAGTCTTTCGATACCTTAAAGGAACAATCCACTTGGGCCTTTGGTACCCTAAAGAAACTTCTATGGCTCTCACAGCATATTCGGATGCTGATCATGCTGGATGTCAAGACACTCGTCGCAGTACATCTGGGGGCGCACAGTTTTTAGGAAATAAGCTAGTCAGTTGGTCTTCAAAGAAACAAATGAGTACATCCATCTCCTCCACTGAAGCTGAATACATTGCCATGTCATCATGCTGTGCTCAGATCCTCTGGATGCGATCTCAACTTTCTGACTATGGTTTCATTTGCAATAAGATTCCTATGTACTGTGACAACAAAAGTGCAATTGCACTCTGCTGTAACAATGTCCAGCATTCAAGAACTAAACACATTGACATTCGACATCACTTCATCAGGGAACAAGTTAAGAAAGGAATTGTGGAACTTTACTTTGTGAGGACTGAGTTCCAACTAGCCGATATCTTCACCAAAGCACTTTCTAGGGAACGGTTTCACTTCATCCTCCCACGCCTTGGTATGAAGAGTCTCACACCTGAGGATCTCAAATGTCTTCAGGAAGATCAAGAGGAGTAAAGGGGTTGCTTCACATATCCTTGTATAGTATCAAATCTCAAAAAAAAAAAAAAAAAAAAAAAAAAAAAAAAAAAAAAAAAAAATCTTCTCTCGACATGTCTCTTGTATAATCGATATTATGTACGATTCTAGAAATGTCATTCAATAATGACACGGAATCATACATATGCTTGAGCAAGAGTTTTTCGGTTTCAAATAAAGTTCTTTTCAAAAACATGTCGTATCTCAAAACATTCTTTAAATATGGTTTGCTATTACTTCAGATAGCAACCCGGTTTTCAAAATTAAGGAAAACACGTCGCCAAAAAGACGGTTGTTCCTAACAAAGGGTGCCGTTCATCCGAGCGTGAATTACTTTATATTCATGCACCCTCGATCTAATGTACGCTTCAGTGCATTATTTCTTGACAAAGAAGAGAAATCTTCTTTTTATCGCCAAATACTTTCCCTTCTATGATTTTTCCGGAAAGTGTTTGTGCAAAACTTGGTGGTACCATGAAATTTTGAATGAAAATCAAATTGAACTCAAAAGTTTGATAAAATTTTCACTCAATCAATGACGTTAATAGTTTATGAAAATATTTATGCTTTAACATCCGTTATTGATTGAGGGGGAGAGTGATTTCTCAAAATTTTATGTATCATCAAAACTCCCCACACTTCGTACATACAACCTTGCAACAAAATGTTTTGTGATGTGTTATGTGTCAGAATGAGTAAATTTTCAAAGAGTTTTCAATAAAACTTCGAATCTTTTACAAACTCTTCAAATCTGACATATAACAACCTCCCTCACATTTTGAGGGGGAGCAAGAAAAAGTTCCGTTTTATCAGAAAATATTAAAAAATTAACCGCAGTTCTCTCCCAAAAAGCTTTCTAACTTATTTAAATCAATTGAGATCAAAAATCTCGAAAGATTTGAAATTTTTGATCGGGGGAGAGAATGTGATTTAAATATGAAATCTGATAATCAAATGTGATCTTTAAGATTCATAAAAGGCTCCCGCATATGTGCTAAACACTTTCGAATATCGATGCACATATTGAGGGGGAGCAAACGGCGTTTGTGGAAGTTATACCAATGACCGACCATTTATCTTTATGCATGGAGTTATAAGGTTGGTTAAGGTTAGGTATGAATTCCCATGATCCACCAGAACCGGAAGGATCTTCCCAGGGACAATCCATAGATAGATTAGAAGTCCTTAGGAATGATTGAAAAAAGGAGTAAAGTGAGAAAGGGAAGAGTGCGGACTGAGATAGAGCTAGGACTGGAACAAACCCAACAAGGTTCTAGTGATGAAGTCTCGGTAAGCACTGAAGGGGTTGAAGAATGAAAAAGAAATGAAATGAGAAAGGGTGAAAAGAAATAGCCCTCCAAATATTCAACCTTAGGGCAGAAACCGGGTTCAATTCATAATCTACTGGCGGTTACTAAGGTAACACCGGTATTGAAGACAATACGTCATGGACCCAGTAACGCACTGCACTAAACTTCCCAACCACTCAAGTTCTCTTAAAAGAGCTTGTTTCAATCTCACGGGGAACCCTGTGCAATGTATCGACCGCTCGTTGCGAGCTATGTTGATACCTAAAACAGGAGACGCCTCCCCAGTCTCCAGGAACGGATCAAAACGCACTATTGAGTCTAGAGCCATGAGATCATCCATAAATCTCATTAGGACACACTTCCAAATATGCTTATTGTTTCACACAATGTGGAAAATAAGGTAAAATATTTAGAGTCCTACGCATTATCCTTATGGTATTGCCAGAACATCCGAGTGATATGAAAATATTCACAATGAAGATGGAAATCCTTCTAGAGCGAACATCATTCAAGCTCTTGTAGGTGACATGTGAGATCCATCTTGGATCAATGATCAAGTGACAACTGGAAAGCAACAATGGTGCGATTCAACATTGAATCAAACTTGTTCCAGGATATGGATTGACGGATACTTTTGCCAAAACCTCTCAATGTGCTCACCAACCTATCTTTCGAGCACATTGATTGTATATAATGTTTCAAACAAAAGTATTTTTGATGGAAATGTGATTCAAAGCTTAAAACTCTCATCGTGTCTCAAAAATTGTTTATCATATGACACGCGAGTGATTTCTATAAATCAATTTCTCATCAATCCGTGAATATCAATTCACCGATTCACTCTATCGTGCTGTCTGCTTTGAGACGTTCCGGTATGAGAACATGCTTAGTAGGAAGATTCCAAAGTGGATTCTTTGGAAAATTCATTACTACAAGCTGGAAATTCATGTCAAGGAGAGTCTTCTTTAAAAGAGACTCTACCTGATCACAGGTCGGTTTTCACAAAACCGGAGGGTAATCTGTCCTCGCAGAACGAATGACAAAGCCATATTCATTCTCTATCTTTATTGCTAACTGTTTTATTTCAGGGACACATATAAAGATGGTGTTGATAGCTCCCATATCCAGCAGAATCGGGTCAATCCATACCTCATGCTCACACATCCTCCACAATATCAATGAAGATGAGAGACTTGCTACAACAAATGTTGAGAGACTACTAACAACATTTCCGCAACTCTGATGAAAAAGTCTCCTGATCCACAACTCTAATGCAACGTCTCCAGATAAAGAAGGGTGTGAGCATGATGGTCCTAAAGTCACTACATCACATGAAGGCGATACTACAATGGATGAGCTTGGAGATTTACTTTGGCTGATGATCTCAAAGAAGCTCAAAGATCACACATCACAAAGGAACTCTAATCACAAGTTCGCTTGCTTGAAGTACGAAGTGAGCTGAAAAGAGAAGAATCAGATCCTACGAGCTACAAAGACTAAAGAATGCTTAAAGACCAAAGAGCTTAATTTCAACGGTGACCTCGCTTAGGGGGAGATTGTTAGGAATACAAATATTCCTGTAAAAGTCTCGGTCACCTAATGATTGTAATAGCATTAAGTTAGCTCGTAGTTAGTTTATTTATTAGTTAGTTAGTTTAGTTTAAGTAACACCGTGGAAGAAGGAACGGGTCTTTACCCACTGTATGCCTGATCCACAGCCCGGGAGTGGGCGTAATATTGTAACTATAAATACCCCTCTCCACATGTGGAGAGGGTTGGACCTTCATTCATTTTAATCTAATCTTTTCTTTTTCTTTCAAGGTTCCTCTCTTTCTCTCTTCTCCTCCCTCCTCCTCATTTCTACGCCTCTCTCAACACCACTTGATCATGTTTCCAACATAATTAGTATTCTACATTAACTTAGTGATTGTTGCATTATAGTTTATAGTTGCTAAAATCAGTTTTAGATTAGATTATAACAACATTTAGGAGTAGATTAGCTTAATTGAATTTGGGAAAAGTCAAATAAGTAGAGTAGAATTTAGTCAACTGCTCATTGTTTGGTTGTTCAATGCTGCCGATTTTGAGTATATTTTGAGTTTCATTTGGTAGCTTTAGGCATGGAATATTAGTTACTTTGCATCTCAGTATAATAGTAAAGCTATTACCACCATAATCTTGTAGATCTTAGCTTATTAGGATTGCTTATTCATGTCTGCTAATTAGGGGTTTGAGCATGTTTTCCGTTTGGTAAAATAGGACTGCTATTGCTAGTTTAATCTTGTGATTGTGTTGTATTGACTTTTCTGAGTATATCTGAGTTTGCTTAAGTGAGTTACATTGTTATTGAGCTTTTGGCTATTCCTGGTTCATTTGTGCTTATTACATAGCTTACCTCTCATTGCTTATTGTTTATATTTGCTGCTTCTGAGTTTTCTTTGTTCATTTCTGTGCTTTTTAGAGCTTAATATTGTATAATTCACTTGTGTGTTCAGTCTTGATAAGATTTGTGGTAAGTGCTTATAAATAAGCACTTGCCATAAGCTGTTTAGCTTTGAATAAGCACTTCTGCTCATTATTTTCTTTTCAAAAATTTTCTGCAAGCTTAATATAATATTTTAGATTTTCTGTAAATTTTTCATAATTTTCTGAATTGATTTGATATTTTTCTTAATTTTTCTTCATATTAAGTCATTTTTAAATCATTTTTAAATAACACAAATCCATACAAATCAGTTAATGTTGTGAAAAATACAAAAATATTTTTAGAAATTATTTTAAAATATTTTAGAATTTTTATAATTAAAGTTTTATTTTTCCACTTAATTTTTCTATTTTCCTTTATTTTTAATTCATTTTTAATCCCAAAAAAAAATAGAAAATAAATTCTAGAAAATAAATAAAAACTCAAAAAAATATTTTTCTTTTTCTTAAAATTCTTTTTATTAGTTTAAGATTTTTAGAAAATATTTTCAAGTTCGTAGGATAATTTTTCAATAAACTTAACGTTTTAAATTTTGCGGTTGCATTTTCGTTTTCACGTTTTTAACTTTTGTGCATAATTGGCTTGTACTCTTTGCATATTTCACACTTGTTTGTTATTACTTGAACTAATTGATTGTTATTTTTCATTTTTTTCACTTTTCAACTCACGATTTCATGAATCGATATTCTCGATTCCATTCGCCTTCGTTGGGAAACGACTCGGGTGATCCGTATTTTACGCGGATCACTTCGATACTATACTATACTATATATATATATATATTATAATTGGTTTTCACGACAAATCACTCAACTAAAGAGTTGTTCGAGGATCTTATTTAACACGAGCACATAGACAAATGCTAAACATAATGTTGGATCTAATTGTTATGATAACAAGTAGTCTTCCGAACATTTCTCTACGTTTAGTTTTACCTACGGATTTACTAATCTCATTCTTGACAAGTCATCAATAACTTAACCATTGAAAATAAGAGAGTAACTAGGAATGTCTTTAAGTTAAAATCTCTTGCTTTTGGGGCTTGCTTTTATTATCAAAAAGTCTTTCAAATATTGACACTATACTCACTTGATTACTTTGAAATATCAATTTTGTTTCACTAGTTGTTTTTCTCTAAATTCCAAAAATTGTTTTTGTTGAATTTGTTTAGACACAACTATGACCTATAAATCAAGTTTTATAACTTATGTCAATTTTACTTGATTCAATGTTTTACACAACATATTTGTCTTGCCATCATTGGACTTTCGACTAAGTCATCATCTACCAAAGATGATATCTTAGAAGGAGGAGATTGCTCGTTAAATGTTATATTCAACGACTCCTCGACTCTTTGGGTTTTCTTACTTAAGAAACTATGAACTCTATTTGTTTTGAAAATGTCTAAGAGGTACCACATCATGAGACTATGTGTCACATTTGATGTGTAAATCCTAGATGTTGAAAACTCATTCTCTTTCACACATCTTAATGTAAGCTAATGTAATTTATTTCACCTTGTGTGTTTTATGTGAGATTATCATGAAGAAGTGATTGAGGAAAAACACAATTTAAGACTCAAAGTATGGTGTTTGAGAATGTTATTTAACAAAGGTTTGTTTTGCAAGCATCACAAAAGTGTTAGACATTTTAACACTTAGAAAATTTTTAGTTAGCTCTCTTGTAAGCAAGAGTTGAGTGAGACTCACTCAAGAGTTTCTCGTGTTTATCTCTTGATGGTTAAAGAACCAAAACACCTTATATCTCCTACTAGTACTATTGACGAAATTCTTTGTTACATAGAATCTAATCTTAGTTATTACTAATAGCAAGTAAGCACTTTTAGAGTATTACTAATAACACATATTCCAACACATAATGCTAGAAACAAGAGACAATCAAAGTCGAGTTGAAGTAATGCGTACCTTTTAAATTGCATAGAGATGTTATCAAGAGGAAAAACATTACGCGTAAAATCTTGGTTTGACGAGACGCTTTGAAATTCAATAACTCATGTATCCAAGAAGATTAGATAATCATATAAAAGCATAGAGAATGATAATCCTAATCCTTTAATCATGAGTTTCTATTAGAGATTGAATTATCTCTAAATCTCTCTTCTAGGTTTGACAAATTTTACTTGCTTTGTTTTATTAGTTGATGATGCTTTTGAGTTAAATCCTAATCCGGTTTTATCTTTAAACAACCTTTGACTCCTCAACAATATTTCAAGAGATTTTGAGCTTTTATCAAATTTAACTAATAATTTTCCTTTCTCATTTTGCTTGTTAATCTTATGTTTGTAATCTAGACACAATTTACATTCTAGATCAATTTTAACATAACTCTCAATTCTAGACATTTTATCTTCTAACAAGATTTCCTTTTCAAATATATTTTCAAAAGATTTTGAAGACTCATTGTTAAAGATAGTTTTTAGGTTCATGTTGCATAAACGTTTAGACTCATTTTCTAGTTTAGAAAACTTTAGGATAAATTTGTCAAGCAAAAGTGTTTGATTTCAAATGTACCTTGCTTGATGTTTTATCTAGTTGAGAATCACAAACAGGATGGTTGGCTTCATCTTCATCCGTGTTATTCCATGAGTCGTAAGCAAGTCCACTAAGAGCTCGTCATGAGTAATCATCTTCGCTTACACCTTCATTTAAAACATTTAAACTAGTAGTACATGAATTCATCACAACTAAATGTCTATCTATTAATATTTCTAAGACTTCTAATTCATATGTGAGATCAAATTGATCTTCTTTGACTTGACATATTTCTTGATGAAAAGTTTAACTTATTTTTCCAAATGTCATTAGCCGTTTGGCAAAAATACATTATTTCATATTAGGTACTAAAGCTTTATAAAGCATTGTTTTAGCTTTACTACTTTTATCAAGTTTAAGATAATTATCTTGGTTTTCAAAAACTTGTTTTCTTTGGTTTGAAATCACCAAAAGAAATAACATGCCAAAGATCTAGATCAATTGATTTCACATAGTTTTCAAAATTACTTTTCCATTCAAGTAAGTTTTCTTTTTCAAATAGCGGTGGGTTTTGAATAGGTTGCCCTTCTTTGAGATTTTCAAAATCCATGGATCGATCCAAGTTTTAAAATACAATCTATTTTAAAGATCTTGAGTAACGTAGCTCCTGATGCCAATTGTGAAAAACTAGAAGGGGGTTGAATAGTTTACCGCTTTTTATATTCTTTTTTACTTGAATATCTTTAAAAACTTTTACGTTTGCTTAAAGACATAAACACAATGTTACATGTTTGGTTCTTTGAAAAGCTTTTCATATTGATAACAATTCTAACTTTACTAGTTTCATACTTTGAAAAGCTTTGCTTGTGATGATCCTAACTTTGCTTGTTTAGTTCTTTGAAAAGCTTTACTTTTGTTTGAAGATATAAACACATCTTTACTTGTTTAGTTCTTTGAAAAGCTTTATATGTAACTAGCAATTCTAACTAAAGAACAACATGTAATAAGCAAAGATAAAGAAAGAAACGATCAAACCACAACACGATTGTTTATCGTGGTTCGGCTACAAGGACTCTTTTTCCTTGCCCTACATCCACGCCCCGAGTTTCCAACTCGAGAGTTATAAGCACTAATCAACAAGCTCCTTTCACCGGCGGAGAAAACCTTTACAACGTCGCTTACACTTTTACCGACACTAAGCTAGATGTCGAGTTCTTTTACACGGGTACAACCACTCCCATCGTCGCTTACACTTTTACCGACACTAAGCTAGATGTCGAGTTCTTTACCAAGGGTACAACCACTCCCGTTAGTTCTTTTACAAGGGTACAACAACTCCCGACACACTACGTATTTTGAGGCCTAAAATACTAACCACTTACTTCTACATACATGACACAAATGAAGTATAAACTACCAAAGCTTATACATGACCAAGCTACCAAGACTTGCAACTTTAAAGTTGAAGCTTGTAACTTCTTGAATGATCTTGTGAAGTCCCTTGCTACATAAGAGAATCACACAAATCAAAAGGTTACTGAGTTAGTTGAGAGAGTATGTGAAAAATATGTCCTAAAGGGGTTACACAAAACTAACAAATGGTTTGGTATTTATAGCAAACCATTCTGCAGGTCTGGCGAATACGGCGGACCCCTCAGAAGGGTTCCGCCCGTGTATCCCCAGGGTACCGCCAGGGCTGCAGTTGGTTTTTGCAATAAATCTTCCAAACCAAACAAGGTCACATCACATTAATCCTAGTCAAACACAAGACTTGTAAGCAAGCATAAGGTTAGTCAAACACGCTTTCTTACCATAAATGTATATGGACAAAGCTTGCCCTAAATGTGATGTGACATTACTATTTTAAGAAATAAATGTGATGTGACAAGACACTTTCTAATTTAAGAAATAAAAACAATGTTTTGTTTAAAAGGAAATGTAAATCTTAGTTAAACAAGACTTAAACACTTAAAGTGATGATTTACTTATAGCTAAACTTCATACTTTGTCATTAACAAAACTTAGCAAAGATCGTAAAATATAAATAACGTTTTTAGGCGATATTTGTATTAACAAGTTCATTGTTTGTGACTATAAGTTTGATCGGATTGTTTGGAAAATTTATTGGTTGATAACTAATATTAGTGATGCCCATAGGTGATTTCACCTGAATCTTTGGAATCATCTAGTAGACAACTTGCAGATTGAATCTATGAGGAAATGTACAAAACTTTACTATGTTTTTTATATGTTCTAAGAGGATTCATTGGTTGTATAAAAAAGATTGTAGATAGATTCATTGATTATATATATGGAATCATCCTGTTATAGACGAGTTTAATACGGTTGTCAGATACTAACAACTAGCGAATGTGATTCATAAGTTTATGATGAGAATCGTAATAACCACCTAGCAGAAAATGTTGTTACGAAATGCCAGCTTTGGAAATACCAATGCCACAACGACAACATGGTTCAATTGTTTTATGTTTCCTATGCTTTACACTGTTTGATATTTAACTTTCTTTTGTAATCTATAAATTCATATCTTCGTTGAGTTGTCTAAAATAATGTTCTTAGACTTCGATGTTTTGGCTTAAGACTAGCAAGATTTCGAAATTAAAGAGTCCATCCAGGTTTTGAGTTATTGAACACAACTCATGATAAAGTTATCAGATTCTTTCTATTTAGACCAAAAGATCATGCTTGGTTCATTTCATATTTCACATTCTTTGATCTTATATCAAGTTTTAAGATATATATCTACTCAATCATTAAAGAAAGAAAAATCAATTTGAAAATGAAGTTAACTTTGGGGATGTGAATCCAAATGATGAAATGGAAGGAGGAGTGTGGTGGTGGTGGTAGTGGGTGGTGGTGGCGGTAGAGGGTGGTGGTGTTGGTTGTGTGGTGGTAGAGGGTGGTGGCTTCTAATAAAAGAAAAAATACTTGGGTAAATTGCAAATTACGTCCCTAAAAGTGGTGAAGAAGAAGAGGGTATATTAGTCATTTCGCATGCCACTAATGAGAAAATAACGGGGTTATAAAAAAGTAGCTCTCGGTGGCTATTTTGCAAAACAATGAAACATTAATGTCGTTTTTGCAATACTTTTTGTCTCGGTGTAGTTTTTGCGCATTTGGGCTACTTTAGGGACTAAATTTGCAAATTACTGATAATGATTTATTTGATACATTTTAAGGGGGTCATTTAAACCCTAAGTCGTGATTTTATGATCAAATATTGCCTCAAATAGTTCGTTTTCTCATTTTAGTTACTTGGAACGTGATTTCTGGAATATCTCATTTTGGAGCTTTTCGGACGTTTTTATGCTGAAGAATGAAGAAAACAAGCAAGTCAAGAAAAGTCAGGTTTTTACACTTGACGGCGTCATGCTTTGGAGGCTGACGTCGTTACCTTATGACAAGAATGGAGGATTTTTATAATGAGACCCCCCAGAAAAAATTTGGAAGTTAACACCTGACGCCGTCAAGCACAAAAGGAGTGAGGCCGTCTGGCTTTGCTACTACACGAGATGGCCCAGAAGTATTTATACGTGACGACGTCAAACGATTGTTTGGGCGATACGAAACCCTAATTGCGGCGTTCTAACAGCGTCAGAAGCCATAACCTGACGCCGTCAGCTTTGTAATTCTATACATAGTTTTGGATTTTTCATTCATTAAGTGTGCAACTTTGGAGATAAACCCTAGTCTGACTTTTACAGCATTTTTAGGGTTTCAAACCCTCTTTTCTTCCATGTTCAATTGAAGATAAGTTTTTCATTTAATCATTCAATATGTCTATGTGTCGTTTGATTAATTGTTTGTCTTTTCTTTACATTAACATGCTAGCTTAGATTTCTTAGTGTTTGCTTAGATCTAATGAAACCTAGTTATTGATTGTTGATTTGTTGTTTGTTGTTTGGTTGATTGACTCGCATTAGGCTTAAGAAAACTGGCTAATCTCCTATACGGTAACAAGCTTTAACGTCTTAAGAAACGTAATTGGATGTGTACTACGGTTTTATTGATTGTATTTAATGCATGAGTAGATGTTGATGATTCTATGATAGGATACTAAACGTGTCGTCACAAGAAGAAATAGATATTCATAGAGTTGGGGAAGGACGTACACGCCCCCACGACTGGTATTAAGGAATACAATCCTTCAACTAAACAATTGTGACATTTTAACAAATCAATAAGTATATAACTAGGGAGTAGTGAAATCTAAGTAAACACAATTGTCTCATATAAGAAGTTCACTACTTTACTTTTCTTGTTATTTATTTTATTGTTTTTAGTTTAATTAGTAATTTTGGGTTGGTTGAGTAGCAACTAATTCCGCCCACTCTTCCAATACCCGAGATTTTTATTGCTTTCCATAAAATATAAAAATACAAAAAGAATCACCCCTCACCTTCAGACCTAGTTGACCTACACTTCAATCCTAACGACATTATTCCCCTAGAGAACGATCAATCCCCCGAACCTACCATTTACTACAATACAACGGTCAGGTACACTGCCTGGTGGATTGAAAAATCTCTCAAGATCCCTTAAGAGGTAAAACCTTTTGAGAGGTTGCAAAACACGCATCAAGTTTTTGATGCCGCTTCCGGGGAATAGTTATTGCTTAGGTTGATTTTATTTTGATTAGGTCTACTCATTAGATTCACATCTAGTGAGATTTTTATTTTCTTTTTTTATAGAATTTCTTTAGTCTATCTTTTTCTTCGTGTCTTTGTTTGTAATCCATAACATCCGCCATCATGGGATGTAATATCCTAGAACCCATCATTGCACAAAACCACCAAAACTACCAAAACACCCGAACCACCTAAAGCACGCTCCTTAGGGGACTAATCCCGACCTAGCCACCAAGGCTATTGAAACACCATTGAGCTCAACCAAGGAGCCAATGTGTCTCCCTTGCGATCCGACACCATCCGGTTGGTGCAAAGCGGATGTGCATTTCATGGACTTCGTTCCGAAGATCCAAACCAACATCTCAAGGATTTCCTTAAAACCGTTGATTCCATAGACCTTGATGTTGCCACTCGAGAGACGACATGATTGCGCCTCTTCCAATTCTCTCTACATGACAAAGCTAGTCAATGGCTTGCGCGTTTACCTACGGGATCCATCACCTCTTGGGATGATCTCACCTCTCGTTTCCTTGCTCAATTTTTCCTACCGGGGAGAACTACCAAGTTAAGGAATGACATCTTGATGTTCCAACAACATCAAGGTGAAACTCTTTACGAAGCATGGACTCGTTTCAAGGACTTACTCCAAAAAGTCCCTCATCATGGCATAGATCTTTGGCTCCAAGTCCAAATCTTTTATGATCATGTCAATCTCTCCACAAGGCAAACCATTGACCAAGCGGCCGGTGGTAAGCTAACTGATAAGAATGCGGAGGAATCATGGGGAATCATAAAAGATCTTGCTCTCTATGACAACAAATGTTCGAATGACCACCGTGATTTGAACAAAACGGACAAGGCAATATCTTTTCCTTCGAACAATTCAAGCATTCCCGACTGTAGGATTATGGAACTTGAGGACCAAGTAAAGTTTCTTATGAAATCCTACGAGGCTCCTAAAACTTCAAGCCAAGTGAATAAAATCACTTCTTTATGTTAGTATTGTAGTGGTCCCAATGACACTCGTGATTGTATGGAACTCCCCGAATAAGCTTTTGCGGACAACGCATCCTCGCGTACCAACGGAGCGGGAGAAAAGTGGTACACTTTCAAACCCGAGCCAAACCTTTACGGTGATTCATACAACCCTTCTTGGAAAAATCACCCAAACTTTAGGTGGAAACAAAACCAAAACCCTTCTCAAACCAATTCTTCCAATCCACCTAATCGTTTCCAACCAAACGACCCATCCTCGAACCGTACTTGCAACAACAATCTTTCCAACAATTACGACAATACCAATAATTTTGAAGGATTGATGTCCAATTTTATGACATCTCAAGAAGCGCGTTTGACAAAGTTTGAAGCCGATTTCAAACAAAAACAAAGCAAGATAACAAGTAAAATTGATACCTTGTTGAAGGTTCTAAATGACCGAGAATTGGGAGCTCTTCCAACTGACACCGTCAAGAACCCGAAACTAAACGTTAACTCCATTTCATCATTTTCATCTCCTAGTTCTTGCCCACAATATTACTCGGTCAATGCTATGAGCACGTGTTTCAAAACTCAAGTTCTTAAAAAAGACCAACAAGATGAAACAACCAATAAAAAGTCGGTCAATAAATAAATGAAACACCTCTTACTCAAAAACTTGACGAAGAATTCAAGGAGCTTCACCTTGAACGTCCGGTTATTGATGTATTAGCTCGTACTCCTTACTACAATGCCCTTTTGGAAAAATATGAGAAAAAGCTTAAGCTAGGTAAAAATGAGATCGCTTTCGTTCAAAATAAGTTACCTAAAAAATTAGATGATCCGGGCATATTTGTTTTACCATGCAAGATCGGGAATTCTGAAGCTTTTGACAAGTTAGCCGATCTTGGATCAATCCTCAACTTACTTCCGTTATCCCTCTACACCACTCTAAAGTTAGGAAATTGGATGAAACAGAGGTAATAATTGGCCTAGCGGATGGAAGTGTCGCATACCCAGTTGGAGTAATAAAGGGCGTATTAGTGCATATAGTAAGATTAACTATTTTAGCTGATTTCCACGTCCTTGATATGGTTAGTGACACTACATGCCCTTTGCTAATCGGAAGAGGATTTTTAGCTACCGCAAGTGCAATGATTGATTATAAGGAATTTAAAATAGCGGTAGGAGAAGGTGAAACTTGGTCGGTCTACAATGTTAAGAAACAATCCTATGATAATAATGAGGAACCAACACCTCATTGGGTAGATGTACATAGGAGACCCTCTAGATACAGACCTTGGATCAATAGAGACTTCATAGGACCCCAACGCCCATTCTACATGGAAGAGGAATTTGTAATCCAAACACATTTGGTAGAACAACTCTTGGCTAGGGACACCGAATTGGACCCATTTGAAGATCCTCTGATATTTAGAAAGATGATTGAATTCCTAGGAGTTTTGTCAATTAACCTAGGAATGAATAAGTGGAAGAGCGAGAATGATAAATGTAAGTGAAATTGGAACAAGACACCTAAGGAAGGAGATGGATCATGGCACATAAAAATGACATTATATGATCCGGATGCAGAGAAGTTTGAAAAGTCATACCAAACAAGGTGTACCGATAGAAAGCTAAAAGCCAAGTTCTAACCTAAAGATGTCCTCGATGAGGAACTCACTCACATAGGATAGGGTATGAATTTGAGTTTAGCTACAAGAATCGTAAATAAAGAAAATCGCTTCTTGGGAGGCAACCCAAGCTTCTTTTTCATTATTTGTTTGTTTATTTGATTTTATTTTATTTGTTTCCGTATGTATACTTTTTCTTATTGTTTATTGTTCATGTCTCAAATAAATTATGAAAATACTTTATTTTGTCTTTAACCTCGTCTTAATTACATATAAAGGTATTTTACAAAAAGATAAGTGTAAGGGAAGATCATATTTGTTTCTAAGAACGGATTGTATACATATTAGTATTTGTTTGAGTCAAATGCTTGTATCGAGTCACAATGAATGTTTTGCAGGATTCCAGATATTAAAAAATAGATTTTTCCATAAATTTTCCGGGAACAAAATATAAAGAATTCTGTCAGATCACTTCTGACGGCGTCAGGAGTTATTTTCTGAAAAATTTTCTAGGTTTTGTTTTTCTGCTGGAATTGTAAAGTTTCGTAAAATGTAAAATTTTTAAACTTCAAGAATCTGCAAACATTTATTTTATAAGCATTATATCCTTTTAATTCCTAGAAAGCAACGTAAGATATATATATATATATATATATATATATATATATATATATATATATATATATATACACACACATACTAGAAGGGTACCCGCGCAATGCGGCGGCGGGTACCCGGTGACTATGTTTGTGGAGAGCAAATGCTTTTCATTTTAAACCCTCCTTATTTAGCATTGTCCTAAATACTTTAAAACGTAGTAGATATATGTTTTTTATAATTAGAACATTTAAATAATTAATAGTGCAATGTGTGTTTAGAAGCTGAAAAGAAACTGTGTTAGTTTGTAGGCTTTATATATATGAAATATAAATTAAAAGGTAGTTATATCATGTTGATTAAAATGGGTTGTTATATAACATTGATTAAATGGGGTATTTCAAGTTAATGAGATTTATAAATATCAGTGGCTACTACAATTAAAGAGATTAAAATTCATAATGTAATGTAACTCCTATTCATATGTATGTGTTAGTTTGAAATCCTTCCGATTAAAGAAATGTTTTTTGTCTTAATTTTTTAAGACTTCCTTTTTAGGAATGGCCTAAATGCATTATAATGTAGTTAAGATATATATATATATATATATATATATATATATATATATATATATATATATATATATATATATATATATATATATATATATATATATATATATATATATATATATATATATATATATATATATGCTCTTTTTTCTAGGATTTACTTTTACATATAATTTACCGCTGATTTTATGTGAGGTTTCATGTTTGTTTTCTTTGTTGTTTAACAGGTTATATTGGACAAGAAGATGATTATATTTCAGGAATGAAGCTTTACATGTTCATTTTCTTGGAAGAGGATTTAACCATGTTACCATATCGTCCATACCGAGCGAATCAGGGGAGTATTAGTTTCTTTCATTTTCATTAACTTTGCTTTTACACCTTTTATTTTGAATATTTGGGATAATGTTCGACTTAAGTGTAGGGGGGGGGGGGGGGGGGGTAAATTAGGATACCTTAGAAACTAAAACTTCACGTGATTTTTGTTTTGTTTAATAGTAGATATGTAATAAAACTAAGATAAATACTTGTTAGGATAATTTTGGAACCAAATTTAAATTCTTTTGCAACATATAGGAGTGAAACTTTAGTCTTAACAAGCGTCTCATGGATATGAATTGTATGACAAGCACAAAAACCGTACCACTCAAAAAATTTCCGCCCCAAATATGTGAGGTTCGTCTTTAGATCTTAAGGAAAAAGCATTCATCGTTAGTGCTTGTGAGTGTACCGGTAGCATTTAGATTCTTGAACTTGCGTTAGTGATGCATTCCAAGACCGCTAGTGAGACTACATTCGTGTAGTTAGTATTTGCTATATGATAAGAGGAATTATGATAACCCATGTTTTAAACATGTATTATAATTACATTAATTTCATTGGTCAAGTAATTTCCCCACACCTTTGCGATATACTCATTTTTAGTACACGATACCCCTATTACACCCCTCAGAGCCTATCTTTTTCATTTCTAACTTTAAGCATTTTACTTAAAGGAAAATTTTGTTTACAATCCACCCCTAAATTCTTGTATGCACTCATCTTTAGTGCATTATTGTTACACCTTTAAACCCTTAGTTAGTTGTCTAATTGATTACATGGTTGCTAAGTCGAGTTATATCTTGTACATATTGTTTTTGGACGATTGGGACTTATAGGTAAAGTACTAGTGTTATTGAGTAATGGGGAAGAACATCATTTATTACCCCCATATGTGCGTTAATATTTTAAAAGTACTCCAAATGTTTCGATTATCTTAATTCGAGTATTAATTTTTAATTATGTAAAAGTTTAAGTGTAAGTGGGAAGCAAGTTCCATTTGATGTATAATTTTGGAGGGTAGAGTAAAAGTGTATGCACAAAAAAAGGGGGGGGGGGGGCTACCATCCGCTTCTTTTATTCATGTTGAATCAAATAGTGTCTTGAAAATACCAAAAAGAGTTGTAGTTAGTTGAGTCGAGTCTTGGCTTAGCAACACCTCAATGTGTATTGATGCGTGGGATTGCGCCCTCGCAAAAGGTTTTACCCCTCAAGGGATCTCAAGAGGCTTGCAATCCCCACCAGGCAATGTACATGACCGATGTAGTATAGTGTAGTGGCAAGTACCGGGGGATTGATCGTTCTCTCGGGGAATAGTGTCGTTAGGATCAAAACTTAATTAAACTAGGTATAGAGGTGAGGGACGATTCTTTTTGTATTTTTAACGTTTTTTGGAAAGCAAGTAAAAATCTCAGGTTTTAGAAGAGTGGGCGTAATTAGTTGCTAGTCAACTAACCCAAATATCTACTAATGCAATGAAAATAAAATAACAAGAAAGTAAATTTGGAGAAAAACAATAATAAGAGAAACGTGTTTACTTAGATTTCACTACTCCCTAGCTATCTTTTACTAGTTGATTAGTTTGTTACAATTGCGTGGATGACGGGTTATATTCCTTAATACCATTCGTAGGGCCGTGTACGATCTTCCCTAACTCTATAAGCTTCTACCTCTTCCGATGTTGAGTCGACTACTAGCTCCTAACATGGCCTCCTAAGTAGTTACTCATGCATTAAATATAACCAATTAATCGTAGTACACATCCGATTAATGTTTCTTAAGACGTTCAAGCATGTTACCAATTAGAAATCTGCCAGTTTTCTTAAGCCTAACATCGATATCATTCATCCAATACAATTAATATCAAACAACCAACTAATAATCAATAGCTAGGTTTCATTACATCTAAGCAAACACAAAGAAAACATATCCTAGCATGTTAAAGTGAAGACAAGCATAAGATAGAATCAAACAACACATGGACATATTGAATGATTATTAGAAGACTTATCTTTATTAAAACATGGATAATAAAAGGGTGAAAAACCCTGTAAAATTCGACCTAGGGTTTCTCCACAAGTTCTCCCAAAAGTCTCTTTAAAATTCTCCTCTCAATACACAAAAATTAGAAAACTATTTATAGATTTTGTGGTCTGACGGCGTCACGTAGTGATTCTGACGCCGTCAATTCGCCGCCAAAGAAATCCTCAGATTGCCTAGATCCAGATCTGACGCCGTCATGTGTTAATCTTCTCATGGTCGTCTCTTGCAAATTACACGTGACGGCCTTGGTGACGCCGCCACGCTTTAAATCTCAAAAACATTCTGGCGCGTCTCGTTATACTTTTTATCCACCTTTTTGCCACAACGTGACGCCATCACATGCAATACGTGACGCCGTCAGGTACAATTTCCAGCTTGATTTGAAGACTTTGCCGTTTTCTTCACTTTTCGCTCCAAAAATGTCCAAAATGCTTCCTTTTCCAGATTTCTTCTCCAAAGTACCTAAAATGACAAAAGGAACGATTTAGGGCAATATTTGATCAAATAATCTCGACTTAGGGCTTAAATGACCCCCTAAAAGCGGTACACTTTTCGTCTCATCATGTATGTAATTAACTAAAACAATTGACTTGCCACCAGTAAACTATACCTTTATCCAACAAACCGTGTTTTTCCTTACCCCTACACCTAACGTTATAACCCTTTAAAGACCTCTTTGATAGTTTATCCTAGGTGCTTACACAAAAGTGGTGGAAGTTTTGATCCTTTTCCAAGCCTATGGTAATCTATTTGGCATTTGATATGACAGGTAGTGAGAGATATTTTTCCTTTTCCATTTGTGATATATAAACTTATAACACCCGAGAGATGAGAGTATCCAAACACTTATTGTGAAGTGCTAGTGTATAATTTCCGTGCTTGTTTTGACTAAGGTAGAATGATCATTTGTTGTAATTACTTTTATATTAATGTTAAATGACCCCTAACTTGTATTTTGATTAGTATAAAAGCTCATTTGCTTAAGGATAAACAAATCCCAAGTGTAAGGGTATTTGATAAGGATTTATTTGATACGTTTTAGGGGGTCATTTAAGCCCTAAGATGTGATTTTATGATCAAACATTGCCTTAAATAGTTCTTTTTCTCATTTTAAGTACTTGGGACATGATTTCTGGAATATGGAGCATTTTGGAGCTTTTCGGACGTTTTTATGCTCAATAATGAAGAAAACAAGAAAGTCAAGGAAAGTCAGGTTTTTACACCTTACGGCGTCACGTTTTGGAGGCTGAAGCCGTCACCTTACGATGTGAAGTGTTGGATTTTTACACGAGATGCCCTAGAAAGATTTTGGAAGTTAACACCTGACGCCGTCAGGCACAAATGGAGCAAGGCCGTCTGGCTTTGCAATTACACGAGACGGCCCAAAAGTATTCATATGTGACGACGTTAGAGGCTTGTTTGGGCGATACGAAACCCTAATAGTGGCGTTCTGACGGCATCAGAAGCCATAACCTGACGCCGTCAGCTTTGTATATCTATATATAGTTTTGGATTTTTCATTCATTAAGGGTGGAACTTTAGACTACAACTTGGGAGATAAACCCTAGTCCGAATTTTACAGCATTTTTAGGGTTTCAAACCCTCTTTTCTTCCATGTTCAATTAAAGATAATTAGTTCTTCATTTAATCATTCAATATGTCTATGTGTTGTTTGATTAATTGTTTGTCTTTTCTTTACATTAACATGTTAGCTTAGATTTCTTAGTGTTTGCTTGATCTAAGGAAACCTAGTTATTGATGATTGATTGTTGATTTGTTATTAGTTGTTTGGTTGATTGACTCGCATTAGGCTTAAGAAAACTGGCTAATCTCCTATACGGTAACAAGCTTGAATGTCTTAAGAAACGTAATCGGATGTGTACTAAGGTTTTATTGATTGTATTTAATGCATGGGTAGATGTTGATGATTCTATGATAGGATACTAAACGTGTCGTCATAAGAAGAAATACATACTCAAAGAGTTGGGGACGGACGTATATGCCCCCACGACTGGTATTAAGGAATACAATCCTTCAACTAAACAATTGTGACAACTCAGTAAATCAATAAGAGATAACTAGGGAGTAGTGAAATCTAAGTAAACACATTTGTCTCTTATAAGAAGTTCACCACATTTACTTTTCTTGTCATTTATTTTATTGTTTTTAGTTTAATTAGTAATTTTGGGTTAGTTGACTAGTAACTAATTCCGCCCACCATTTGCTACACTACAACGGTCAGGTACACTGCCTGGTGGATTGCAAAATCTCTCAAGATCCCTTGGGAGGTAAAACCTTTTGCGAGGTTGCAAAACACGCATCAATAAATGTGGCGAGTAAATAAGGGAAATTCAAAAGGCAATATTTCCTACATATTCACTATTCATCTGTTAACATCCTCAACTCATCTCTGGTGCCTTATATGTAAGCAAATTGAATTACAAATTTCATACAACAATGGATAAAGGTATAATCAAATTGTCTAATTTGCCATGTATTTAAATGATATGAGTAACTACAACTATATGCTTTTTTTTACTATTCCAGGTGTACAAAACAATCGTGCCCAGATTTCATTATTCTTCAGTATACTAAACAATTCTATAAGGATTCATTCAGAAACTACTGTTGGTCAAGATGGGCAGCTATAGTTATACTGTGGTCTGAAACTAACACAAGATACAACTGCAGGACCAAGTAAATACACATACATGTTTTTGGATTGTAAAGGAAAGTCACACAAATGTGATAACAATTTAATGTCTTACATCAGGTACATCAGCAGGCCCAAAAACACACTACCATATCCTACACAAAATACAGGGGGCTCTACTTCCAATAACCGCGTAAACAGACCTAACATTGTTCCACAAACAGTTAAAAGGAGCAATCCCAAAAAATTTAAAGAGAACCGCGATCACGTCTGAAGGTAATTTTGTATCTTATTCAAACCTGTTAATAAATTACACTTTATAATTTGGTAAAATATTATAACAAAAAATTAGAGGTCATGATCTAAAAAATACTATATTGGGATCAGATTATCCATGTGTTCATTTAATAATAGTAAATTATGCTTTCGTAGGCGTTCCTATCACTTACAATAATTTAGGTCCTCCGTCGCATCAATGTCGTTGATGTGATGCGATAATGTGGTATGATGAGAGAAGTAATAAGGCTAAAAGAGCTATCAATCCATCATTCACACAATGTTGCCAAGATGGTAAAGTACTCCTCCCCAAATTCAGGGAACCCCCACCACCCTTAAATACTATCTTGGATTACACTGACCCTACAACATCAAAATTTAGAGACCAAATTAGAGTATACAATAGCATGCTCTGCTTTAATCTTTTTGGCGCCAGAATAGACCATTCCATTAATACTGGCAGAGTGCATTACACAGTCAGTATAAGTGGTCAAAATTATCACCTACTCGGATTTTACTACCAAAAGTAGGCGTTCTACCTAAGTTTTCCCAGCTTTACTTCCTTGACACCAAGAATGAAGTAAGGCATCGGATGTCTGCTTTCATTAATAACGCGGGAAGTGAAGAAGTTGATGAAAGAATAGTAGCAAGTCTCATTGACATGTTGAATCACTCAAGCTCAGTTGCCATGGCATTTAGAATGGCAAAGGATTGGTGCACTGCTCATAATTCAAATAACTTTCAGCTCCGCCTACTTGGCCAAAGAACATCTTCAAGGCAGTACAACGCACCTTCGGTTGGAAGTGGCAACACTAATTATTGTCGATTTCAGTGAAGGATAGCCGTTAGAGATATCATTGTAAACAACAAAGATATAGGGCCACAAAGAATTTCAGAATTGCATCCGTCCTATATGGTGCTCCAATATCCGTTGCTATTTCCATACGGGGAAGATGGGTTCCATGATAAAATACCTTATCATGACAATACAGGAAAAAGGAAAACCACACGGGGTTTTGTCACTATGAAAGAATATTAAGCTTACATGATCCAACAACGAATAATCAAGGGGCCGTTTATTTCAACAATATTTAGTAGATGCATACACGGTTGTTGAAGAAAAAATGCTTAAATGGAACAGGAATAATCAAGATGCCCTCTGTGTAGATCTCTATTATAATGTATGCGATGTTGTGACAAGAGGAGACACCGACGCAGCAGCAATTGGAAAAAGAATAGAGTTGCCATCGAGTTTTACAGGCGGTCCAAGATATATGATGCAAAATTACCAATATGCAATGGTCCTATGTCAAGCATACGGGAATTCGGACCTCTTCATCACATTCACCTCGAACCCAAAATGGCCTGAGATAACTATAATGCTATCCGATGTTCCTGGACAGAAGCCACACGATCATCCAGAGGTTAGGACCCGGGTTTTTAAAATAAAACTAACTGAGATGTTAGATGATCTTACAAAGAATCAGATTTTCGGTGAATCCCAAGCAGGTAACATACCTTACATACTGGTTATAAATATGAATACTGATGAAATGTTTAATGATGTGTGATTTCTGTTGTGTATGTCATTGAACTCCAAAAGCGTGGCCTTCCCCATGCCTATATTCTGTTATGGCTCAAAGAGAAGCCTAAGTGCAGGTGATGAGTGCTCAAACACTCATCATTTTTGGTCTAATCTGAACTGTAAAACATACAAAAACACTCAGTAATGCATCAAAATACTAAAAATATTTTAAAATTGTGTTTTATATGTTTTAGATGCAAAATGAGCAAAAACAGATGAAAAATGTATAAAGTTTGCAAAATTGGCAGTTTCAGTCCCCCAACTTTCATAAAATGACAAAACTAGTCCCTGGATATTCAAAATATAGAAAATTATCACCAAAGGTCCTTTTGAAATCATAAGTTGTCATATTTTGTCCTTTGGTGAAAAATTGGAAAGTTTTGGAAATTTACACTTTTGGTCCCTGGAGTTTCAAACTTTGGCAGATTTGGTCCCTGGTGGGATATTTTTGGATGAAAAATCATTTTTAGTCCTTGGAAATTCAAAATGTTCAATATTGGTCCTTGGATAAAAGATTTTCATAAAATGGCAAGTTTAACCCCTATACTTTAAAAAATGTCATTTTTAGTCCCCGGGAAATTTTGAAAATTTGAAAAATGAAAAATTGGTTATTGAACTTTGGAATATTTGCATCTTTGTCCTTGGTGATATTTTGGAAAAATGACATTTTCAGTCCCTTGGTTTTTGAAAATTGCAATGTTGGTCCTTGTTGTTTATTAGCTAAAAAACCAAACGGACCCTTCCATATTATTACCCAATCCCCACCCTTTGTAACAAGCCTGATCCAATTCCAAAGCCCCCCAAGCCCAACACCATAACCCGGCCCACACCCTTTTGATAACATAAGCCGTTTGACCCAGTCAACCCCTCACCCCCTTGCTACTGTTCATCACCCCCATTCTCTATGTTTCCAGCATCTGTGTTCCCCCCCCCCTCCTCCAAAGTCCTCACCTTTATCACCAACTACAATTAATACATTCATCTACAACTTACACCAACCCCCTCCTCATTAACTCCCCACCAAACCCACTCACAACTGCCTCTCCCCATTTTCCCGCCAAATCCATTTTGAATGGTCAAGATGGTTTCAAGCTAATCCAATGGCTCAGAAGATGTGGGAAAAGTCCAAGTAACTCTCCAGGACCTATAAAGATAGAGAAAATGTGAAGATTATGGTTGTCACTAGTTTAGGACCATCAGTAGTGTAATTTATGTTTATTTCTTGTTTCTAGTCTTAAATCAAGTTTAAATTATCATTTCAAGTTTGTTTCCTGTTACTTGTTCTTAATTTCGTCTGTATTGAACTAATATTCCAAAGTAATAAAATTCAAGTTTTTCAAGTCTACTGTTAAATTCGAATCAAGTTTGGTATTTATCAAATAGCTTATTATCTGTTTATATAAGCTTATACAAGCTAATTATAGCTTACTATGAGCTTATGTTAGTTTAGATTTGTTCTAATTCAAGAAAGAAGAAAAAGTCAACCTGTGGTCCAATAAGCAGTTCTGAGGGGGTAGAAGCTAATCTGGATGGCTTTTCTGGTTTCTAGCTTGTTGACAACAAGCTAGGAGTGGTTTCTGATCCTTGGTTCATGTTCTTTAATCCTCAGAGTTGTAAGCTTAATTCTCATTTTAGTTTGATTTTTCATTTCACTGTTCTATAGCTTAATTGTAGCTTGTTATTATAATTATTAGCTTATTAGTAGTTTACATACATATTTCATTCAGTTTCATAGTTATTAACCAGCCTGTTCTTCATTTTCACTTAAAAAACTCATAAAAGCCAAAAATAGCTTAATTTAAGTATTGCTTATTATATAGCTTAATTCTGTTAAAAAGTTGCTTTTTAGTGCTCATCCTAGTTATTTGTTAGTCTGTCTTTCCATTGCTCAACTTTAAATTATCTGTTTCACTTCAAAAAGCAAATCAGTGAACATTAGGGGTGTTTGGATTAGTTTGACAAACTGGGTCAAACCCTGTAGTACTATTCATTTGCTTGTTGCCTAAGTTTGATTGAACTTATAATAGGTTAGATAAGCTGTAGTTGCTAGGTTCTAAGTTGTTTTGAGCACCTTTGATGATTTGAGTGTACTAGTGTAAATTTTAGCATCAATACTGAGCTGATAAGCTCAGTATCTGCTAAGGCTTGTGTGGTGCAAGTTTTTGGCAACTTTAGGTGTAATTTAGTTGTTACAATAAGAATCCAGGAGTTGGTGTTGTTATATTGAGGATTGACAGAGTTAGGAGTAAAAATTCAAGTTTACATAGAAAGTCAAATTTTCTTTTAAGCTGAAAAACCAAAAGTTGGATGTTTTTTTGTGATTTTTCTGTTCTGATTTAGACCATGAGCTTTTTACATGTTTAAGTTTACCAGCTAAGCTTCAATATTCTACCCTCCCCTTATTTTTGTGAATTTTCTGCTGGGCCCCACACAACTCCAAAGTTACTTGCAGGTAGGGGTGCTATTCGGGTCGGGTTGGTCGGGTTCGGGTCAAACGGGTCGGGTCCAAGTCGGGTCGAGGGTAAAAATAATATACCCGAACCCGACCCTATTTGAACTCGGGTTAGTCGGGTTCGGGTCAAAACGGGTCGGGTCAAGTCGGGTTCGGGTTTGTCCAATTTACAAAATCACATAATTTTTTTTTTTTTTTTTTTTTTTTTTTTTTTTTTTGCGAATGACAATTATGAAAAACCAAATTCACTTTGTAGTTTGTACCTTTAACATGAAAAACTATGTATATACTAAGATACCAAAGATTTCATTCATACGGAATAAAAAGAGAAGATATGCATGTAGACTACATGATGTAGTAGAGCCATGTTCATGTTTCAAGTGTGAGGTATCCATGTTGCATATGAAAAGGGGCATGAAGTTCAAACACTATAAATTCTCACACCCACCACCTTTTTCTCGAGGAAGTAATTTCTACGTTCAAACACTATGTCGAGGAAAAAAAAATTATATAGAAAATGGGCCAAGTTTACTACATGGATCACTTAATTTAACTTGGGCCTATCAATTGAAAAAAAAAAAAAAAAAAAAAACCCGGGTTAGTCAGGTTGACCCGAACCCGAATAGGCAAGTTTTTGAAACCCGATACCCGACCCGAGTTCGTAATCGGGTTAGTCGGGTTGACCCGACTAAGATTTTGGACCCGAGTAACCCGACCCGAGTATCATTATTCGGGTTCGGGTCCGGGTCGGGTCGGGATTTATGACACCCCTACTTGCAGGGCAACCCAGTCCTCTGTCTCAGCAGACCCAAACCACTCAGCCACCTTAGGGTGTGTTTTGTGGCCATCTCAGTGGGCCCCACTTGTCAAAATTTAGACCTTTGAACCCCCCTCCTTGTAGGCTTTCTGTATTGACCTTTTGTTTGACCCCTAGGCCTGTGGACCCCACCTAAATCAAGGCATCAAGTCTGTCCAAATTTTCAGTGAGTAGCAAAGATTACAAGTGCTTATTTGTGCCTTTTTACTTATTCTGAGGTCCACTAGTGCTTTTTCCAGCTTAAACAAGTTCAAACAAGCTATTTGGATCAGACTTAATCATTGTGGGTCCCACTCTTGGTCATTTAAGCTCATTTTCCCCCTTGGTCAAACTTAGTCAACTGTCACCCTTTTTAAGTTGTATTATGCTTATTTTTAAATTCTAAAAAAGTTGTTTTTACAAAAAGTGTTTGTTTTTAGTTGTAAAATAGATTGGTAAAAGAAAAATCCAGAAAAAACAATTTTAATTTTAAGTGATAGTTTCTATTTAATGTAATTTAATTTTAATTTTCATTTTTAAATTTTTATTAAGTACTTAGCTATTTTATATTTTTATTAAATTCCTCTTATATTAAAGTAGTTATAATAATTTTATCAGATTTTTATTTCATCATTTGGTATTTATTATATTTAATATTAGTTTTATTAGTAATTAATTAATATTAAGTTTAAAATAGCATAATTAGTTTTTATTAAGCAAAATCTAGTTTTTATATTTTTTATAGCTTTTATATGTTATAAAATATTTTTAGAAATTTTCTTAGAATTTTTACTGTTCATTTAGTATTTTCCTTAATTTAAAATAGTTTAATTAGATAATTAATGTTTAATTAGTAATTAATTAATATAAAATTCACAAAAAGATAAAAAGACTTATTTTTAATTTTAAAACTTGTTTTTAGTTATTTTATAACTTTAGAAATTTTATTTTCACCTTTTTAGTATTTAATTAATATTGTATTATATTTAAGTTGTTTAAATATTAATAATTAGTATTTAATTAATATTAAATAATTAATTAGTGTTAAAATTTATTTTCATTTTCTAAAAATTTTCTTTTACCTTTAGGTTTGTAAAAAAGTCATTTTCACCCCCTGGGTGTTTTCAGATTTTAGTTTTTACGTTTTATCTCGTACGTTAACGTAAATTTGAATATAACGTACGTGTTTTTAGATTTTAATCGTTTATGGTTTTTCTAACTTTCTTGTCTTATTCATATAGCTTGTTTAAGCTATTTCTTTGTGAATTCAGTAGTGTAATCAATCTCACAAACCTTTTCCCGTCCAAATTCACCCAATCACGAAATCGTTTGTTAGCCATTCACACCTCGTCGGGACATAACGACCCGGGGAAACACTATATTCCGCGGAGCATTGACTCTAGGCTGTTTGACCATCTTGACCACATCCGTGGTTGACTTTGGTTGACGGTTTAGCATCAATCAGCAGGACTCCAAATGAGATAGATGACATAACTTTAGCCGAGTTTCCATCTCCAACAAATGATCCGGATGGATACAAAGCTGTTACTGACTATATGTTGCATGGTTGTTGCGGGAAAAGCAAAATATGTTGCTTGCAACATTGAAGGCAAATGTTCAAAACACTATCCCAAAGCATTTTAAACAAAAGCAACGCTAGATGAGGATGGATACCCTGTTTACCGGCGGAGAGATTATAGAGTGTATGCAATCAAAGGAAAACACACTTACTCTAACAAAGATGTGGTCCCTCATAATTGGTATATGCTCCTTAAATATCAGGCACACATAAATGTTGAATGGTGCAATAGAACTAAGGCCATTAATTACTTATTAAAATACTTAAATAAAGGACCAGATCGAGCAAGTATTATTATACAGGAAAACATTACAAGAGTTGATCAGGAAGGGTCTAAAAACGTTATTACAGTTGATGAAATAAAAAATTTCTCAAACTACCATTTTTTAGCACCATGTGAGGCAGTATGTCACCTATTTTCATTCGACAAACATTACTCTTACCCATCAGTCATGAAGCTTAACTATCATTTACTTAATCAGAACATCATCACGCTGCGTGACTCAGAAAGCTTGCCTGCTCTTCTGGCAAAAGAAGGAATCAATATAACAATGTTCACCTAGTGGTTCTAGCTAAACAAGCGGGACACAGATGCCAGGAAACTCACGTATGCTGAAATTCCCAACAAATATGTGTGGCATGAACAAGCCAAAGTTTGGAAGCTTAGGAAGCAAAAAAAAAAAAAAAAAGCACCGGGAGGAATATTTACTCAAACCTTGCTTCAGGGGAGCGTTACTATCTTAGGATGCTAGTGAACATAGTAAGAGGAGCTCAATCGTTCGAGGAACTGATGACAGTCAATGACATAGAATATAGGATATTTAAAGCAGCATGTTTTGCATACGGACTACTCAATGATGACAAGGAATGGACACATGCTATAACAGAAGCAAGACAATAGGCTTTAGCACCAAAACTTCATGACTTATTTGTCACCATTTTGCTGTTTTGTGACATGAGCAGGCTACTACAGTTTTGGGAAGAAAATTGGGAGGCTTTATCAGAGGACACTCTGCATAAAAAATGGAAACATTTCAGATACCCTGATTTGGAGCTTATGGACGAACAAATAAAGAACTACTACCTCATGGAAATACAAGATTCGTTAAACATGAATGGCAGATCTTTGACGGATTTTTAGGATCTTTCACGACTAGACCCAAGGCTACTTACTAATATGGACAACTGGCTAATAAGAGAGGCCCTTGACTTTGATATGAAAAAGAGCAAGGTTGAGCATAATCAATTGCATTCATTGTTAAACACCGAGCAATGCTTAATCTATGATGAAGTCATCGACTCTTGTGCATAATCAGAAGGGAAGATTTTACTTTGTTTATGGGCCCGGAGGGACGGGGAAGACATTTCTATACAAAACTATAATTTCAAGGCTAAGATCAGAACAAGCCATAGTTCTTGCAGCCGCATCTTTAAGTAACACGGTTTATACATGATTGTTACTTGATTGCATCTTTCTTGCATCCATTACACCACATATGTCTTATTTAAATAATTTACGAATAATCCCAAAATTTCATACGTCTTCATTGCTTCTGCCAGGCAGGAGGACTGCTCATAGCAGGTTCGTTATTCTGCTAGAATTAATGGAGAATAGCACCTGTGGAATAAAAAAACACACACTTAGCAGAGCTAATGCAGGAGGTAACATTGATAATATGGGATGAGGCACCAATGACCCAAATATATGCTTTCGAAGAATTAGACAAAACGTTAAGAGATATATTGGGATCATAATGCTGAGAATATAGAACACATTTTTGGAGGGGTGACAGTATTATTGGGAGGAGACTTCAGACAAATTTTACCAGACATTACCAAAGGCAAGCGGGCAGATGTGCTTGATGCTTGCATTAACCGATCATCATTATGGAAATCTTGCAAGGTCTTAACCCTCAGTTCATCCATGAAAGTAAATGAATATACTGTGGACGACAGCATTGACATTAGAAAGCAGGAATTCAATAAATGGGTTTTAAACGTGGGCGATGGGAATTTGCCAGTGAAGATTAAAGAAAATGAGGATGAGCCTACTTGGATTAAGACCCATGAGGAGTTCGTTATCAATTCATGGAATACTCCTATTGAGGAGATAGTCAACGACACCTTCCCATAATTTACAACAAGACAGCATGAGGACGAGGTAACCAAAAGAACAGGCCATTCTAACACCCAAAAATGATGACGCCGATGCAATCAATGCCTATATGTTTGAAAAGTTGCAAGGCCTACCCATGACCTAAAATAGTGTAGATGAGATATGCAAGGCTTCGACCGATGCTTCTGGCCAAAAAGACCTATACCCAATTGAGTTCTTAAATTCGTTAAATTTTCAAAGGATGCCATTGCATGCACTATCCTAAAAAAAGGAACTCCTAGTAATGCTTTCACGAAATGTAAATCCAAGCCAAGGGCTATGCAACGGGACTCAGCTCATCATTACTGATTTAGGCCAATTTGTTATCCGTACAAAAATCCTAACTGGGTCGCATATAGGAGAAATTGTGCTTATACCTAGAATCACACTGACATCCATGCAATCAAACTGGCCATTCATAATGAAGCGACGACAGTTCCTATCAAACCATGCTATGCAATGACCATTAACAAAAGCCAAGGATAGTCGCTAAATCGTGTAGGTATATACTTGACAAATCATGTGTTCAGTCATGGGCAACTTTATGTAGCAATATCCAGGGTGATAAGCCCCGATGGACTCAAAATTCTTATGCTGGAAGACACAGACACCGATCTAAAGGGCCATACCCGAAATATTGTTTATAAGGAGACTTTTGGAAACCTATATTAACAGCCACATGTTTTCTACTACTAATAAAACACCACTCCTAAATCCATATTCACATCTTTCTAAATTTATAACAGCTATCTCACACATTTGTACTTGCAGGGTACTCTGCAGGATGCATACGCGCCACAAGCTAGGGAATTGAGCTACTTATGCTTATTATTTGTTTGCTTTTAAATAATTTGGAAGGACTTCTTTTGTATATAAATCAATGTTCTGTTATCACTATCTATGTTATGCTTATTAAATTTCACAAAGCAACAGTGCCACCTATTAAACTACACGCAGCAAAATAATCCTATTTAAACTGAAGATTCATTCAACAAAAATATACAACATAGCAATTATCAAGCCAAAACATCAGCAAAGAAACCAACCTACTTTTCTAAACACTTAAAACCAAACTTATGATGTAAGCTTGAGCACTTATTTTCATCATTATATATTTAAATTATGATGGTATCACACATTTTCTAAGTATGACACACATTTAAAATAGTTTATTGACAATAAGTTCCTAAGTTGTGATGTTACCACAACTTTTGTTGGTCAATAGGTTCCTATGTTTGCCACTAATTTTTGTCATAAACAACTTGGGTTGCCTCAGGACCCGTGCGAAAATGATTGTGTAAATTGTCGGGTTGTTAGTATGATGGTGAGGCCCAAATATACAAGAATAGTTTATTGACATTAAAAAAGTTTATGTGAAGAGTCTCTTCACATGTAATTTTTTAATATGTATAAGTTACATAAATTATTTTATATATGAAGCGATGACATTAATGTTGGAGACCTTTTATATTCATCCCCGTGCGATGCACACAGGTTTGGACTGCCTCATGACCCATGCAATGCACGCATGTTGGATCTAATTGTTTTTTTTCGTAATGTTCGGGACTAATTTTTGGTTCATGTTTGAAACTCTCATTTTTTGTGAAAGACGAACTTCGTTGTTCAAATAAATGACATTATTAAAAGCGAACTATAAAACAAATTTCCTTTTTAACAAAACTATAAAAACATAAAACATTAAAGTAATTAGTGTATTCAAGAGTATAAATTATAACTCGTATAATAAAAAATCATATCTAATGACCCAAGTCCGAATGATAAACCCGCTCCAATCAATCAATAAACCCGACATTTAACTAAACACAATTTTCTTCTCCTTTATATACTTCTTCGATTTAGAAGGTTCTCATTGTTAAGATGACAGTGTGAAGATGTTTTTATTATATACTTCTATTTTTAATATGTAACATCGACATAATTTACACAGTCATATCAAATATCAAAGACACGCAATATTCCAAGATGTTTAATTAAGAAAGTGACATTAACACACCGCAAGACAAAAAACTACATTAAGAGCAAAAATATTAAAATGCACCAACAAAGTGTAGTAATAACTATTGACTAAAAATTGAATGCTCGTCACATTATTTTCAATAAACTTACTTGCTAACAAATCAATAGTATTAGCCCGTTTATCGGTATTACATGAAGTAAAATATTGCATGTTTAATTTGTAACATACTATTAATATTCATTCCACTGGTGGCCGTGGCGTTGTTGTTGTTGTTGTTGTTGTTGTTGTTGTCTTTGTCGTTATTGTTCATTGGCCTTTTGCATGTCTTGTTCTTGATACAAATTTTGTGACTTCTCGATCTCTCTCTTTAATGCTTCTTGACGCGCTGCAAAAAACAATTAGATATAGTCGATCGTTAGTAACTTAAATACAGTAATCAATATATTGCATTTTCGATCAAATTGAAAATGTTTGTGCATGTTCCACTTAATTGATAAGACAAAGATGTGTAGGATATCTTAAACCATTAGAGAAGACGATGTTACTACCAAACCTCCTAAGCACCATCTTTATGTCCTACATTGTTACATACACAAAACACACGTGAAATTTACATAAAACAATATAAATCAATATGCTAAATAAGCAAGACGATATGATGCTTACTTTACCACCATAATAAGTTGTAGCCCAATGTGAACGCGGTGTGGAGGAAGTTGTGGTTTTTGACACATTATATAGTTGATAAAATATTTGTAACTCATGGACGAGAATATAAAAAGACTAACCACTATTAATTGAGATGTTTGAGTTGCTTGCAATCAATGTACACATGCTAATTGAGATGTTTGAGTTGCTTGGAATCAATGTTGAAAGCTTTATATGATAGAATCAATTCTTGAGATATTTATTATTATCCTTTTATATTTATAAGGCTATTTAAGCTTTATATATAATAGTATAAGATTGTAATAAATCATGAATATTAATAAAATAAAGAAAAACATTCATTGTGTAGAGCTCAATGGGACTTTAATACACATTTAATCCAATTTAATGTATACCAATAAGTCAAATGGCACTTCTATTCATTGTTATTTTGTCACCATTAATATATCATTCAACTAGAATCTTGAGACATAATTATAGTAACTTATAATAACAATTTCATTTATCTCACAGGTGTCATAACATTATGAATACGAAAATACAAACAAAGATAACAGTATGTCAGAAAATTATGAAAACGAAAATACAAACAAAGTACTTGTTCTCAGAATCTCATTCCAAATTACTGTAAATACATCTAATTTCCAAAATGTACACTGAAGCACAATCATTACGTCCTATGAATCCCGATCGTGTTTAACTTTTACAAACTTGAATTGTCTAAAATATAAAAAGAAAACATATCGTGAGATAAAACCGGAAAAAATAGACATTTAATTTTGAACGAAAAAAGTAGCTAAACTGTGAATAAATTACCTATTTGAAAACATTTTTTTTAAGAGTTTCTTTTAAGCTATCAATTTATTGTCTTGAAAACTAAGTTGCGAATAATTATAAGGATGTGTTTTGCAAGGAACTTTTACTAGCGTTTAAAATTTAAGGTTATGTTTGGCGAAGAGCGTTTTGAAGTTTTTCGGGACGATGAGCAGTGCAATGAGCTTTTTGATTTTTACTGTTCGTTTGACAAAAGAGCGGTGAGCTTTGCTATTTTTTAGAAAAACTCATTTTTCCAAAGCTTCTTTAAGAAGTTGTGAGCTGTGACTACAGCTCACAGCAGCCACAACTCACAGCATTACTTTTGCCAAACATAGCCTAAAACTTGTTTTTGCAAAAAGCTTTTTTTCCCCTAATATTGAAAAAGCGTTTACCTATATGTTTTTACAATCACATAATGCAACTATCTTAATCAATTATTTTTATAAAACAAACAGCTACCGCGAACTGCCGGTAACAAATAGTTTCAACAAGCATAATAACCATTACCAAAAAAGCACACAACATTACCAAAATTGGAAGACATTTATAAAGAAAAAAAAAATGACAAGACAAAATCCATTGACAGTAAGTTATACACACTACACACACTAAAAATAAAAAGCACTAAAATAGAAACCTAGAAAAACATAATACCAATATCTCGTGACGATAAATTGAAAAAAAAAAACAATAAAGGTCACGCGATAGAAGCACTGAAACAACAAAACCACAATCCAACAAACAAATTCAATTTCAAAAAGATTTCAACATTTCTTCTCTCTAAAATACCAACTCTCTCACTCCGCTTTTTTAGGGTTCACAGTTATTCGGTAATTTTTGCTTAATTCTTCTATTTAGGGTTTTTGAATTTGTTGAAATTAGTTTGATTTAGTGTTGACTGTGGCACATTTGTTAACTGATGGTTAATTTTGATCTCTCAATTATATAAAGTTTGTAAATTCTGGTTTGATTTAAAAATTTGGGGGTTTATGATTGATTGAATTCTTACTAATTACTAGTTGCTGTTTATTTATTTATTTTTTTTTTTTAAATAATTGGGAGATTTTTGTATAATGGCAGGAGGTAATTAGGGGGTGTTTTGGGATTTTATTTTATGGGTTATTTGCATCTGATTGCTGTGTTCGTAAAACGCCTGTAATCCGAAAATAGTGTTTTTAAACTGTTGGAAAATAGAAGTGATTATCTACGTTTTCGTGTTCGTAAAACGCAAACAATTAGAAGGAAAAAAAAACTGTTTTTATGAAGAGCGATGAAAAACGCAGTATTGCAAACGCGTAATTTGTTCAGATTTTGAGAAACGTGTTGGTATCATTTATCAAATGATTTGGAAAGAAAAAAGTAGTTTTTAAGGGTAATAGTGTACTAGTTTGTGTGCGTTATGTTGAATGAAGCAGTTTTTTGATTGATGATTAAGTGTGTGTATATGGATGAATCAGTTAAATTGCGTAAAGTATGTGACTTTTTGTTTTGAGTGTATTTTTTCTGTCGTTATATTGAATATAACGGTTGGTTTATTGTTGCAGATAATTTCGGATTGTCGGCTTTTGAGTTGGTGATGGTTTGTTAGTTTTTGTTGACGCAGAATTGGGTATCAATGTCTTGGAACGCAAAGAAAAGATAACAGTGGATTACGTTTTATTGTAGTTGAGTAGTTGTTAGGAGAAAGTGTTTTGGTTGATTAGAGAAGATGGATTTTGCGAAACGTTTGTGTAAAATGTTACGGCCAAAAGATAGGAGTAGATCTACTCAGAGAAATGACGTTAGAAGTAATGGAAGGGAAGGTGTAAGAGTACCAAACGATGAAGCGCCGTCAAATGCGACTAAGCAGAAGGTTGAAGCTGCAAAACAGTATATAGAAAAACATTACAAGGAGCAAATGAAGAATTTGAATGAACGACGGGAACGGTATGAACTCTATGCATCAGTTGGTTTTTATGATTGTAGCAAATAAAATCCGCTCATAATTAAGCCTAACTTGTATTCTAACTGTACACGCATGTTCTTCCCGCGTTTGACAAAATTATAGTCTTAGCGTATATGCATGTTCCTTTACTGGAAACTTTTATAATGGATTCTGGTTTTCGAGGTTTAAAAACTGCATCCTTTAAATTGCTTGATTACTTCTAATGTAACCGTCATCTATGTTGTCGTGACTCGTTATGTTAATAAATGATTGATATTACTTATCGGAAACGTGGGTATTTTTTTACTTTTATTTATTTATTTATTTATTTTAGAACTGCACGTTTTTCACACCCTATACCACCTATCTCACAATATATCTCACAAATGCCTTTGCCAGGCTTGAACCGACAACCTCTTGGTTGGTGGGCAACTCACATACCACTAGACCAAATGCCTTGGGTAAAAATGTGGATATTGTTTCTGTTTTTTATTATAATACTTAAAATGATAACAAAATTTCGTTCTTGATTTAGGCGTCACGTACTTGAGAAGAAATTAGCTGATTCAGAGGTTACTGAAGAAGAGCAAAACAATCTACTTAAACATCTGGAGAAGAAGGAAACTGAATATATGCGTCTTCAGAGGCATAAAATGGGCGCGGATGATTTTGAGCCATTGACAATGATAGGAAAGGGTGCATTTGGAGAGGTATTTTACCAATTTACACTCATAACGGTTATAAAGTTGGTCTATAATCTAAATATTTTTACCTTACTATATACATGAGTCAAATCCGCCAACCCTTTTATGATCTGCCTTGACTATTTGACTTTTGTACTTCCAGGTTAGAATATGCAGGGAGAAAACAACTAGTAATGTGTATGCGATGAAAAAACTTAAGAAGTCTGAAATGCTTCGTAGAGGCCAGGTAGAAGCTTATTTCAGTCGAGTCGTTTCTTATGAATTGTCTGCTAAAAAGGGTTAAATTTGGTTTTTACACGAGTTTTTTTAGGTTGAACATGTCAAAGCAGAAAGGAACCTACTTGCAGAGGTTGATAGCAATTGCATCGTTAAACTTTATTGTTCATTTCAAGATGAAGAATATCTCTACCTCATCATGGAGTATCTACCTGGTGGAGATATGATGACTTTACTGATGCGGAAGGATACTTTAACTGAAGATGAAGCTAGGTTTTATGTTGGGGAAACGGTTCTTGCAATTGAGTCCATACACAAACATAATTATATTCATAGGTTGTTACAGGACTTTGTTTTTACTTCACTTTATACATGTATTAAAGCACGTGGTAGTTTTTATCGAAAAAATAATCCTTTTACCAATTGATGCAGGGATATTAAACCTGACAACTTGCTTCTTGATAAATTTGGGCACATGAAATTGTCGGACTTTGGGTTATGTAAGCCATTAGACTGCAGTAATCTCCAGGAAAAAGATTTCTCTGGGGCAAATAACTTAAGTGGGGCCCTTCAAAGCGATGGCCGCCCTGCAGTACCAAAGCGCACGCAACAGGAGCAATTGCAGCATTGGCAGAGGAATAGGAGGATGCTTGTAAGTTATTTTTACGTGCCTGAGAAAAGACCTCCAATCTTGTTTTCTTCAAACCTTTGATATTGATTATTAAACATCATAAATTTATGATTATCTATAATGTTGTTATGATGTAGGCTTATTCCACTGTCGGGACACCTGATTATATTGCTCCTGAAGTTTTGTTGAAGAAAGGATATGGAATGGAATGCGATTGGTATGTATCTTTGACATTGTAAAAATAAATACTTATTGCTATAATAATGAAATAAATTGGATTTTGTTTTCTTGCCATAGGTGGTCTCTTGGGGCTATCATGTATGAAATGCTTGTTGGGTACCCACCTTTCTATTCGGACGAGCCAATGTCTACTTGTAGAAAGGTAAATTGTTCACTCTAGCATAATACATTATTAAATTTGTATTATGGTGCACAGTTTTGTATATGTATCCATATCGATGTTTATTCATTTCATACTGTTAATACAGATTGTGAACTGGAGAACTCATTTAAAATTTCCCGAAGAGGCAAAATTGTCTCCTGAGGCAAAAGATCTTATCTGTAAACTTCTATGCAATGTTGAAAAGAGGCTTGGAACGAAAGGCGCTTACGAGATAAAGGTGTTGTGTAGTGTGTCGTATTTTTTTATTTTTAAAATATAAATGTGCTGTTAAGATTCGTTGGTCCATTTTCTGAATGCTACAAATGAAAAAAATTATGTTTTTCTATTTACAGGCACACCCGTGGTTCAAGGGTACAGAATGGGATAAGCTGTATCAGATTAAGGCTGCATTTATTCCAGAAGTAAACGATGAGCTGGATACCCAAAATTTCGAGAAGTTTGAAGAGGTGGATTCCATAGTTGGTCCATTATTATAGCTATCACCAGTGTATATACTTCTTATATCCTGGTTTTTGCTCACTGTTTTTGCCATTTATGTTATACGAATGCAGGGTGACAACCAAATTCCCTCCTCAACAAAAGCAGGCCCTTGGAGAAAGGTTAGTAAGAATCTTGGTATAGCGATTGCAATCAGCACATTATTATTATATCTTGTGAATTGTACTACTTGGAAGTTATTCAAACCTTGCTTTATAACCCTTGTTTTTTCTATCAATTTTTCTTTGAATTTGTGACAACCTTCTGCCTATGTGTATTTCTTAATTTATCCACCCGTGTTTAACGTCTGTTGGATCTCTTACAACAGAAGTTCCTCTTATGTTTTCCTCAAATTTATTGCATGCTCTTTTACTCTGCTTGTAAATATGTTTGATATCATGTAGGTATTTGGTGGTTAATTGCTTTATAAACTTGTACATGTTAACATGTAATTAGATGTACCACTCGAGTAATATTAGTTATAAGGAATTAAATATACCAGTGTTGTAAAAATCGGCCTAGATGGCCGTGGGTGATTAGTCGCTAGGCGTCCATATGCCTAGGCAATGAATGTTGAATCGGCCATGTTAGTCAGCCAGGTCAAAACATTTAAAAAATCGGCTAAATCTGGCCAATTAAAGGTATCAGCCCCTACTTGCGGTATTATTATTTTTTAATTCTTGTTTCAGTCGATTTATGTTTGTCTGTTTGATTTATGCTGTTAGAAGTTGATGATCGATTGGTTCAGAATCTCTTAGTATGCTTATAACCATCATAAAGAAATAAAACTTGAAAAGATTTGGAGCAAAGAGTATGATCATGCTAATTTGCATCATACAAGGCATAACTCGAATTAGAGCAATAAACTCTGCATACACATATAATTGTTGAAATGAATACTATTACGACGGATTTTTCCCCTAGAGAAAGGAACTTTATTAAGCTACCCTCTTATCTTTTTGTGGTGAACTGGTAATAATTATCTTTATACTGTATTGTTGAAGATATCACTCTAGTCACTAGCTTGAAAGTTTTGGAAAAAAATTATTACTAAAGGCGTTCTATCAGAGACAATTAGTTCATTTCACGTGATAATGGGAAATTTTCTCTGACTTTCTCCATATATCTTAAATCTTTGTAGCATTAAATGAGATACGGACACTTGTTTACCGACTTACCTGAATTTTAACAAGGTCATATAAAACGTGTTTAAATAAAGATAGAGAGAATAGAAAATTAAGTCAACCGAGTAGTAAGTAGGTTTGTAAGTTGTAACTTCCTGACCTGAAAAAATCATCATTATATAGTCAGTTATGGAGAAGTCACCATTATGTGTAATGACTTTATGAAAATCATCTTTAAATGTTTAACACTTGAAATTTTAACATAGATTTTTTTAGGTATTGGACAGAAATAATAAAATCCCAAGATGGAATAATTAGATCAATATGTTCTATGCAGTAGGAACAAGTGTTAAGAACTTTAGATCAATAATTAGATCACTTGCATATTATCATGAATAAATGAATTTAAAGGTACTACCCCACGTGGATGGTTGAACGCTAAAGTAAGTGATGAATCATGTCTGACGTGTACAAATACTCAGCCATATATGGCAAAGTATCGCGGTTCTCCATATTTGTCTTGCAATCTGATTCATGATATAAACAAGATAGTGTCGCTAGCAAATCAAAACTTTTTCCATGTCACTATATGGCAGACTTGTCATTTCTGTTGTTGACTTGAGTCATACTATTTGATTCTATAGGTTTTACCTGTGACTTACTACGGTTGTGTGTGAGTGTGTTCCTTTTTTTTTTTTTTTTTTTTTTTTTGTGTGTGTGTGTGTGTGTGTGTGTGTGTGGCGTATTTGCAGAATTTATTGCTCTAGAACTTATTAGCATCCACGTGAATAGGAAATTTCTTTCTTTTGACATTTGTCAAAGTGGTGTGGAACATCCTTTTGACTTGCGCTCTAGACGTCACTATATGCTTACATTTTTTGTATTTGTGCATATGGAATGATGTATTTTTAGGAAAAGTTGAAACTTATCTATAGTCTGTTTGGGTTTATAATTCACAATTTATGAAATTAGCATAATGATTATAGGCTCGTTCATGCATTCACCCTATAAGGCACCTCAGTAAATTGTTTTCCACCATACACAGCTCCTAAGGTTTTCTTCCCATTTTGTTATTATTGTTAAGGTATAAAATTATCAAATTCTTGCTCTGTTCTGCTGTAATTTTCTTATATTCGATTTCTTTATGGTGAGTGCAGATGCTCTCTTCTAAGGATGTCAACTTTATGGGGTACACATATAAGAACTTTGAAATAGTAAATGAACATGAGGTCCCTGGAATTGGTATGTATTTCTCTCCTTGCTTGCATAACTCTCTGCACTAGTAATTTAACATATGTTGCTCCTTTTGTTCCTTAAAAGTTTATCATGAGGATAAAGCATTAGAACTTTTAGATAGGCCAAACTGTAATTCCTTGTTTAGTGATAATGACTTTGTTCATAATTAATTATTCTTTTACATTTTCAGCTGAGTTGAAGAAGAAGAGTACAAAGCCTAAGAGGCCGACAGTGAAGTCACTTTTTAGTAAGATAACTCTCTTTATCCCCCACCTTATTAATTATTCTTCTCAAGGGAAGCACACAATGACCCACTGAACTAATCATTAATATATCACTTCATCCATAAAAATGGCAATGGTCGACTGTGCTAGTGAAAATATTTGATTATAATCAAATATTTAAAATACCCCTTTATATTAGAAATAGAGTAATCTTCCGCCTATTATGTGTCTAATGATTTTCAAATGACGAAGGAGAGTTTTTGATTGAATTTTGCTTGCCAAAAAGAAACTTCGCAAATGTTTTGGGACATTTGAAATGGAAATTATTGCCCAAAAAGAAACTTTGCTTTCCCTGCCCCCCTACATTTCGAAATTAAGCACCATCTGATTACTGTTCTTCCTTCTATAGTAATATAAAGATTTTGTAACTGGCTCTGGATAAGATACATCATTCCTAGTGTATACAATTCTAGTTTTCCATCAACGAACAGTTGACACCACATGTAAATCTGATTAAAGTGTGGTTATTAGTCTCATCAATCATGAGCAAATATAGGAGATTGTGCTGACCAAAATTTATGCCACAGACGAGTTTTAATGATGTATGGACTTTGCATGTGAATATAGGGTTAGAGGGACTGTAATGGGGGTTGTCGTCCTCTCATACCATTATATCCAAAAGCAAACTCCAGAAACCCTTATTTATGTCAAAATAGCATAATCTTGTTACCAGTGACCAATGTGTAAATAGATGGCGGTAGTTTGATTATTATTATTATTATTATTATTATTTTCTTCCAAAAATGAAGAGTTTGTAATCAACATTAGGGGGTCCTATTATTAGAACTATCACAATCTTCAGATGACAGGGGTATGTTTTTGTGGGTTTTCTTTTCTCATCTGCAGTAATGATCCTAAAACTGATACTATAACAATTTTGTGAGACATGCAAGGTATGTGAGATCCTGAGATTAAAGATTTGATAAGCATGAAAAGTGAGAAAATACAGAAATTAAATGGACTGGGATTAAATAACAGAGATCTTAGTGTAGGTGGCAACATGATTAGCTGGGCTGAAGGGTGGGTAAAGGGTGAATTTTGGTATGGGTCGAAATAGGCCAGTCTGGTTTGGATTGGCCTGAAACTATTTTGCTAATATACTAATTACTGTGTCGAACAGGACTTCTGTCAATATTAGAATATAGTGATTTAAGAGGTTTTCTGCACTAAACATACACTTGAGGCGACTTCCTAAGCGTGCGACTCACTACAGACAATTCACTGCACAAATCAAACCATTCATAAGTAAATGAGCCGAAAATGCCACCTCTTCTTACATTGCTGTGTTTTCTTTTGCAGAAGAAGAAACAGATTCGACATCCTCTCAACAAACTCAAGGAAGCTTTCTCAACCTCCTACCTCGCCAGCTAGAAGTCTCAAAGGAAGAAGAGTCTAAATGAACCGTTTACTGATCTGTTCATAACAGTCACATAGCCATAGTTATAAAAGCAATCAAAATCAAAAGCAATGTGTTCTTTGCAACTGGACAGCTTTTCATTACATGTGAGTGGGGGTATATACAGAATGAAAGAGGGGATTTGCAGTTTGTTCAATTTGCAGACGAAAACGATTTGTTTGATATTTATGGATGACCGACCGTTTCGTGGCTTTCGGCTTATTTTCTTTTCGGTTTTTGGGTCTCTTGTAAATTGGTAACTTGGGATTGTGTATATTTGTTTTAGGTTTACTTACTGTAATTGGTGTGTAACTTATCCAAGTGTCAAAGTAATATTCATGAGATCTTAATTGTTCTTGTAAGTACTTTGAACATTATAGGGTTGAAGTTGAAGGTAGTAATACCTTTTGTTTGCCAGTTTGCTATGACTCCACATTTTCGTCTCAAAAGAGTTTGCTTTAGTTTGGAACGAGGGGTTGTTTAAGAGTACTTTTACTTGACCACATTTTTTAGTCAAGAAAGAAATCAGAAACCTGCAAGTCCATTTGAAAGAGTTAAGTTACGGTATTTACATATCCTGCGTCTCATTTCTTAGGTTTGGTTACATTTTTATACAAGTATCACTAGTGTTGAAGACCAAAATCATGTCGCGCTGTTGAGCTAACCATGAAGGAACGCCTTTCTGTAAGCCTTTTTAATTGCTAATATGTTGAGGCGCGAGATCCATGCTTTACTTTGATATTGTCATAAAAAACTTGTACGACCCAATAGTAGCACGTGACTCTATTTAGCGCTAACTAAAGCTAGAAATTATGACACAGATGATATTTTCATGAAGCATGGCCCTACAACGATTCTAACATGAAAAAATCGAAGACTATACACATATATACTAGTAATTGATTTTGGTTTAGCTATATGGTTCTTTAAATCGGTTCGAAACTCACCCTATAATGTATTGTACTGTATTAATAAAAAAATGTGACTGCACTTTTTTTAACAGTAAGGATGCAAGAATCCATAAGTGATGTCTAAGATTTAAGTCAGACATCAATATCATTACCACAAGTGACATTGCAATGCAATCTAACCATGAGAGCTAATTTTAAAGGGAAGAGGATCTCTCAAGTTGTTTATAACTTGATTGATCAAGTTAGACAACTACTAGTCATTTTTGACATTGTTAAAAGACATCATTTATATGATTTTACAAACCATAACACTTAAAACTATAACTAAAAAGTAACCTTGTAGTCTTGTACTACTTGTAATAAGAAAAGGGGGAGTACTCATACTCGCACCATATAAATTGATGCATACACCACAATTATGCACATATCATGTTGTAATGCATTAGTAATGTGATATTGTGGTGTGTGCATCAATTTTTGTGGTGTGAATATCAATACCCATAAGAAAAGGAGTCGAGGCCAATAAATAGCAACAAACTATCTTTACAGTTTGAATACGTGAAATGAAAAATGTCATATAAATAAGCAAAACTTTCAACAAGTGTTATAATATACAAATTTGGTGACATGTCATACCCCAAAATGTGGCATGTGTCACCGTTTTTTTTTTTTTTTTTTTTTTTTTTTTAGTAGGAGTGATCTTGTTTTATTCAAGTGCTAGCTAATTAGAGTGTTTATACGATATCAATATGTAACTTGAATGGTGTTACATAATCCAGTTTTGTCAACACCATTCAAGTTACCTATTGATATCGTATAAACATCTTCATCTCTACTTCTAATATGAGCTCTATTTCGTATTTTCCTTCATCTTCAATAATTTTGTTTTTAGTAGAAACGGTCTGACGCCTTCTCCTTTGATCATCACACTTTCTTCCCATTTGTTTTGAAGCATGAGACCTTCCTGATGAGAATGGAGTGAACTCGTCATCGTCATCGTCATCATCATTCTCACTATCCGCATAAGAATCACCAATATCATTCTCATCAATGTTTAATGTTTTAAAATGAAAACCCAACATATTATGGGTGTTAAAGTGGAAGAAGAAGATTAAAGGAGGAGATTTGCATGAGTAATAATCCAAATATATAAAATGACCGTTATGCCTTTCACTAAAGACAAAACAAAACATATGGGTTTAAGTCATTGCATGTTGTTATCCAAATAAGTTTGGTGGAGGGACGAATTCAGACTTAAAATTTCACTATTTGGACTCCAGGCGACAAAAAAAAAAAGAAGTTAAGGTGGCATGTGATGTTTCGTCACAAGTTTAGGGACCAACGGTGTATTTTAGTAAATTAAAAAAAAAAAAAAAAAAAAAAAAAAAAAAAAAAACTACTCTACCACAAAGTAACAAAATAGGAGTAACAAGTAGGTACACCCGCACTTCGTTGCGGTATACGCATCATTTGATTTTTTTTATTTTCTATAGTTCTTCATTTGGGCCAAAAAACAGAGAAGTAGCAGCCTAGCAGAAAGCTCAAAAAAAGCCTAGAGTATTTGCAATATTATATTAATCCCCCTCTTTTATTTTTTTATTCTTTTGTGTCGGTGGGCCACCAGTTTTGGGCTGAAAATAATTACTAATTTTTTTGCTTGCCTAATATTTTATTGCCGAAGGGACCGTATTGATCGGTCGTTCAGAAAATATTTTTTTATTCAAAGTTCGCTGATAATGTTGTGCTATAATAATATAACAAGTGGGAAGGCACCCACTGCGCTGCAGCGGGAATTTTTGAGGAATTTTTGCGATAATTATTTACGAATAATGTTTAGGTGGTGCTTCTCGTTGTAAGATCGTGGTATGTTTTTTGCCTACACGTGTTGTATTTGTTTGGAACAAACATTGTGTGAAGCTATATCTGTAGTTGTCGTACGACGTCCTTTTTAGAATTAATGTGTGTTGCGGCTGGACTAATTTTGACCATTATGGTTTTAAAAAAAATTAGGATAATTCGAAAGTTATTTGATAAGTTAAGGGTGCATTTTGAAAATGCTTTTATTTAGAAACTATATATATATATATATATATATATATATATATATATATATATATATATATATATATATATATACTAGACGAATACCCGTGCATAGCAACGGTTCCTAGCGGCAGATAATTAACGATTTGTGATATTGTGGTGAGTGTTTTGTGTAGCGTTCAAAATAGAACGTGAACATATCATAATGTAATTGCAAACGGTTGTACTACACGATAACTAAAGTCTAAGAAAAATTCTTAACATCTATCAAACAACATATAAAAACATTTATAGTTGCGATATTGTGATAAGTGTTTCGTGTAATGTTTAACATGAACATGAAAATATCAAAATAAACTAAAACAATAATAAAAAAAAGTTGTAATATATTGTCTAATAGGGGTATGCTACATTCACAAAAAATCTTGTAATAATTTGTTGTACACTATCTTTCTTGTCTTTTACGTCTGAAAATTATGTGCATTAAATTGTTGTAGCACTATATTTATTTTCTTGTAAATAGTAGTCATTATAGTAATTAATACATTGGCCACATTAATAACATTAATGTTGTAAGTCTGAAAATTACACCATGCTTATTTTTGTTGTACATTAAGTTTTAAAATTGTGTGAATTAAAGTGTTATAAATCATGCTTAATTTCTTGTAAGTTTTAAAATTTTAGAGTGAGAGTCATCCATGTAGTATAGATTTGAAAGTTTCAACTTTCAAAATTTTCAACTTTTTAAGATTCAGAGATTTTCAACTTTTCAAATATATATATACAAAAATTTGATATGTTTAAAAAGTTTAATTTTTCAAAAATTTTCAATTCAAAACTGAAATTATTCTGTTCAAATTTTCAAAATTGCAAAATTTCAAATGTTCAAATTTCAAAACTGAATTTATTCAAAAATTTCAAAATTGCGAATTCTCAAATATTCGAATTTTCAAAAATGTTAAATGCAAAGCACAAAAAAGAATATTTCAAACTTCAAAAGACATGTGTATGCATTGGGAATGGTATTTGGAACCAAATTTATCTTATCTCTTCTTTTATTGTTTCCATCTCCCAACACAAATTTAGCATTCATTTTATTTAGTCAAAAGATTATGACAATTCATATGTCTACAGACTACAGTAGCGGCATATCACATTTTTAACCAAAAAACTACGTTTTGCGCTTGTGTGTATGGTTATTTGTGTGTATGGTTCTCGTGCCAGGTTTTTTACTTGACTTGCTTTAGTTATCTCATGCGTATAGTTTTAAATAAAGTACAATTCACACATTTTTCAATAAGAGACATTTTGAGGCTCAAAAAAGTAAAAGCACTTGAGTATTTCGAAATTTCAGTTGAATAAATCTGCTTTTTCATATTTCAACACTTGCTAAATTTAAGCGATTATTAAGCCCCTTCATATTATTGCATCTTCATATACAGTATATAGTACAAGTTTCAAATTTCGGAATCACTGACACTTTTGGTCCAGAATAGTTCTATCGTTCTTAGTATATGCCGCAAGAACAAATATTTAGTTGCAGACTTGCAGTAACACATACGACAGTTCAGAAAGATAACTACGACCATACAACACATTTTTCATGAGGAAATTCATATTCACTTTTCATAACAATGCTGCATCACATATGCTATATATGTTCTATGGAACCCTACTACTATACTCTTACACATTGCAAAAATACTTATCACAGTGAAATAATTTCAATACCCGCGTTTTATTACCACACAATCCATCAATCACCACGAGTATGACCACGTGGACGAGAGCGAGAACGAGTCTTATTAGCACGATGTTCATAAATTGGATTCGCATAATGGTCTAATGGCTTGATGACCATTGTTTCAGCTCGTTCTTGCACCACTCCAAAGACAATCTCGTTAGTTTTCTCATTGCTTTGTTCATAGTATGTTTCCGGCATTGAAGAATAGTACCTGTTGTGATGATGTTGCTGTTGCGGCTGTTGCTGCTGTTGTTGATGTTGTTGTTGTTGTTGTTGTTGTTGTTGTTGTTGTTGTTGCGGTTGCTGATAATCATGATCCCACCCACTGTAAAGATGGCGGCTTTGACGAAACTGTTGCATTTTTTCCGCATCATTTGTCATGAAAGGATATGTTTTCTTTGGAGTCGGGGTTCGTGTCTCAATTGAAGGAGGTGGTTCATCTGAGTCGGGAATCACATAACTATCTTGAACAGGCCATGGGTTTGATGAGTACTTGTGGTCTTGGCGAAATGGTTGTTGGTCTGGGTAGTTATAATTCAGTTGTTGCTTTTTGAAGCCTGGAAAGATATTTCCCAAGATTTCGGTGAATGATGCGGTGGCGTCGGACATGAGCTTCACAAGAGATGCAAGGAAACCCTCTTCTAGTTTCTCTGGCTCGTTTTCTGATGGAATCAGTGGAGGCCTCATTGATTTCTGGTATGGTGGGGTCGGAGCGATGGTTGGTTTCATAGTTGTCTGGGTTTCGTCCTGCAAGAAATGAATAAAACTTTGACGTCTAACGAATGCTATGTTTTACATCAGAGTCAAACTATGAATTTTCTACTCTTAGTTCTGAAAGAAGTATGGTTTGACTTTCAAAGTCAAACTACCCACTTTCAGCTTAAGATTTTAGAAACTTTATTGAGCTTCATGAGAATCATTTGCTACCTATACCACACTTTATACAATGCTACTAACCAGAAAGAAGTTAGTGAGAAACAAAAAAAAAAAAAAAAACGCAAATTTGACAACTGAAAAATACTATATTTGACCCACCAAAAGTACGGCACTTCTAATAGAGTGAAGAACCTAGGACTTACCATTTTATTGGAGATCATGCTACCAACTCTGCGTTGCAGCAATGCAAGCATGTAACCAAAGAACCCCGCTGCAACCAAAACTGCAATCCCTGCACAAAACGTTCACAGAATTCAATATGACGGTGATTTAGATACTTTGGGATACCAATAGTCAAAAAGAAATATTAGTATACCAAGAGGAAAACCGCTTCCATACTGATAAGCACAATCATCGAAGGGAAGTTGGATCTCACGGATAGCTTGGTTTCCTCTGTCTATAACAAGAAGAGAACAACTACTACCAATGTAGAGCACATCAAAGTCATTAGAAAATTTAGCATCTTCGCTTGGTCCATCCACGTGTCCCCCACGACCCCCTTTCCCACCTGCAATTGTCGTCACCCCTATACCAAAAAAAAAGTAATAACGAATATTAGCAAAAACACACTTTATTCGTCAAAGTTGTTAGAAAATTTTGGTATATGTAAATTAAGATGAATAGAGTGTAAACGGACGTTTACACTTAATTCATATTATTGTTACATATAACAAATGTATATGACCAAATTACCTGTATCACTTATCTTCCTAATTGCCATGTTGTCCGTATCGGCAACGTATATGTTTCCTTTATCATCAACCGTAAGACCTTTTGGATGATTCATTTTAGCTTCTCTAAGCCTACCATCTACATGACCAAAATACCCATCCGCCGATCCAGCAACCAACTTCGGTCTACTATCTGAAAATATATTTTCACTTCAATTCATTACAACTAAAGATCTCACAGGTACAATGTAGATAATACAAACCACAAATGAACCAATGACAAACTCCACATAAAAATAAGTTATTTGACAGTCACTAATTTTCAAAAAGATATATATATATATATATATATATATATATATATATATATATATATATATATATATATATATATATATATATTACTATAACTCAAGGAGCTCAAGAAATCGTATTGTAGTAATAAAGACCAAATAAATCAAAATCTATCAAAGATATTACAAAATTTCAAAATGACTTACATGACCAAATTGTCAAAAACGCATATGACAATTTATACAGTAAAAAAATTTACACAAATTTTGTAATAAACTTTACATTAGCTTTATAAAAAAAATACATCATAAACTTTATACTAAATCTACTCATAATAAATTTACACCAAATTTACAAAGTAAACTTTATAATAAAACTCACGTAGTACATCTTATAACAAAGTTAAACAATAAACTTTGAAAAAAGTTACACAATAAAGATTATAACAAATATTAACCACTTTAATAATAGAGCATACGTACGTCACACCAACAGTCAAGGGGGCAATAGTTACTTCCGGCAAGACAGCGGCAGAAGGTGGCGGCAGGCAACAGCGGTGGCGGCAGAGGGAGACGGCGGCGGCGACTGAAAAAAACGCCCAAGATGTTATAATAACTCAGATCTACATATAAATCTATAGGTTTGTAAAATAAGCCTTCAATAATTGATAAATAAGCATATATCTAGTAAAAAAAAGCTCAAAAAATACCTCAAACCCTTCAAAAACCTTCAACAATACGCGAGTCAACTGCGGCGGCTTGTAGCGGCTATAACAAAAAAAAAAAAACGCAAAAAATTAGTAAAACCTCAGATCTACAAATAAACACCAAAGAAAACCTTCAAAACATAAGATCTATTATGAAAACTCAAAATAAACACCTCGATGGTGGCGCATCTGTGGTGGGTTTCGGTGGTTGTTTTTAGGTTCAGTGGAGGTGAGATCCGGAGGAGGGGTTTACTGGGGTCGTGGTGTCCGGTGAGGTCACGTCCGGTGGGGTAACGTACGGTGGTGTAGGGGTTTGTGGTGGTAGATGAGTTGGTGGGATATAAATCTGTCAAAATACCCCTAAACTTCATGGTGGAGGGTTTCGGTGGTTCCTGGAGTTCAGTGGAGGTAGCGTCGGTGTTTGTGCTCACTGGTGCCTTCGGGTGGTGGTGGCGTCGGGTGGTTGGGTGGCGGCAGCGGGTGGAGGCGTCGTTATGGTGGTCGGCTCGTGAATGGTCGACGGCTGTTGTTTTTTTAGAGAGAGATTTATTTGTTAGGTTAGAGAAATATGTGGCGTGAGTATTTGTGTGGTGTGTGTGTTTGTTTTTTGTTTTTATATAAAGTAGTTAAGATATGTAGTTAAGAAGGACAGGGGCAAAATGGGAATTACATTAATTTCAGTATAGATATATATATTAAACTTCAACATTTTTTATAAAACCGTACATACGTCAAAAGTATATCAATATTAGGCTTGTTTTGTTCGTTATCGAGAGGCATTTTTGCCAGTATTTTTTTTATTCAAGAAACCGGCAGGTATTTGTTAGATATTTAGCAAATAAAGTTTGTTATATAAAAAAATTGTAAATATTAAAAAGGGCAGGGTGTATTTTGTAAGTTTTTTTATTTTTTAACTAATATTCTAATAAACAAATAATATTTGTTCTCTTCCGCTCGAGGAAACTATCGCCCTATTATATATAGTATATAAAAAAATCGTAAATATTAAAAAGGTCAGGGTGTATTTTGTAAGTTTTTTTATTTTTTAACTAATATTCTAATAAACAAATAATATTTGTTCTCTTCGCTCGAGGAAACTATCGCCCTATTATATATAGTAGAGAATATATAGTAGGGAATAGGGAATGGTTAAAAAAAAGAAAAAACAATATAGAATTATAGATAATCCAAAAAGTGCTTAAAAATAAGCGATGCACAAACCCTATCACATAAACCCAATAATAAGCTCCCTCTAAATCTCATCGCCGGTCGATCTCAGTCTCACCGTTTCATCTTCAACATTCACTTCTCAGGTCTTTCAATTTACTCATTTATTATACCTTCTTTTAATCTTAATTTTTTTTTTTTTTATAAAGTACTTATTTTTTTTAATCCGCATCAATTTATTAGTTTTATGGCCAATTAAAACTATTTAATTTTTGTTAATTGTTTTTGGAACCAAATTGATCATCTGTTATTTGCTAGTTTTACAAGCCCTAGTTTTTGGATTTGGGAATTAAAGGTAATTATTATTAAAAAATTACTGATAAGCAATGTTGAGAATATTAATCTTACTGATAAGTTGATTTATTTATTTATTTAATTTGTTGAAATTTAGTATTTGTTTTTCGGACCGAATTTGTTAGTAAGAAGAAAGTACATTTGTTTGTATATTTGGGGTGAAGTTATAGACACTTGATAAGTAAGGGGGTATATGTTTAAGCTTATATGTGGGCTTATGAGCTTATTTGGTTTCGGCTTATATTTCATAAGCCTCAATTTTATGGCTTATTTTGGTGTTTATCGGATACTATAAGTTTATTATGGCATAATAAGCTTATGTAAGCCCAGAGGTTACAAAATAAGCTAGAAAATCAAGGCTTATGAAATATAAGCCGAAATCAGATAAGCTCACATATAAGCTTAAACAAACATCTGTTAATTCTGATTGCCAAACACCCCCCAAAAGGTCTAAATAAGGCTAACCGGAATTTGGTTACTTGCAAAAAATTGAATGAAGATAGTGTAAATGATGTAAATTTGTTAACTTTTTTTCGTAATACAAAGGTGTTTGGGATTGAGTTTTGATGGAGATTATATGATTATTGTGTTTGCAATCCATTTAAAAAAAGTTTAAAAAAGCGGTCGAGTCTGATTTCAAAACAGAGTCCCAAATGCCACCAAGTAGTTTTGAATGAGTAAGCGAGTGACCCTAAGTTGCTTAATCAAATGCCCTTGAAACTGCTTATCTACTGTATCAAAACATAATATGCAGTTTCAATGCGGAATCTCAAACGCGCTTACTAAGAGTTGCTTATATGATTAGTGATACAACAAATGTAAAAGCTATAAGTTTATGTTTTTGATATGTTTATAAATTTGAGCAAACTGAAGGAAGAATGAAAGGACCCTGAAACATGTTTTAGGATGTAATGTGATTTTGTCATATAATAATCATTCGACAAACTCAAAAGGAAAAAATGTGTAAAGCTTATACCAGTAAACGCGAAAGATAAGATGTAACTGCATCTGGTGTAAATTTTATAACGTTCTTTTGATTGTGGTAGCTTTGCTCATTTGCTGGTAGCCTAGTAATCTGGTATATAGTAAATAGGGCGCATGTGAATTGTGAAGCATTATAGAAGTGTATGTTTTGAATTTATTGTTTGTTTAGTTAGTTGATAAGACATATTCTATCTGTTCTTAGTTATTCTATATTGATTTTGAACATAAGAAATGTACAGAAAAATTTAGATTAATATATCTAGTTTTTGAGCAGATAGTAGGTCATATAAATACAAAAAAGGTGTTCGTAGCCGGTATTAAATACAATGTATGTTGATTTTTGTTAGGGCGGGCTATTAGCAGTATACATAAGTGACATTGTCATGTCAACATGATTGATTCGTGGTGTTATATCATTGTGATTAAGAGATCATGTATTAATGTTCCAAATAATTTATGTGTTAAATTATAGTGAATGAAAGTCACATATAGAGTGCTATGACATGTTTTTAGAAATTTGCTCATAAATCCTAGCTTCTAATAGCGTTTGGGAAGTTAATTTATGGAGTTCATATTTTGGGAATTAAGGGGATTTTTTTGAATTACTAGTCAACAAGGTTGAGGATATCAGTTTCACTAATAACTTGATAGATTAAATACAGGGCTTTATTCTTTTATTAAAAATTTATTACTATCTGTATTCAGAATTGAGTTTTATCACTCAGAAATTGTAGATAGGGCTTGATTCTTTTGCTGAAATTTATTGCAATCTGTTTTCAGAACTGAGTTTTATTACTCAGAAGCAAGTACATTTTGTAATTTTGGGGGGACTTGTATATAATCGTATTTTACCTTAGGATGATATTGTCTTATGGGGAGTTGTCTAAAATCGTGTTTTAAATCACAAATACTTAGACACATAGTTTGGATAAGCAATTACAAACACCCTCCAAACCGTTTGTCTACTGTATTACCACGGAATAAGCAGATAGTAAAACGGAAGCGTGAATAAAACCCTAACAATGTTTGAACAGAATCACAAAAGATTTTAAGACTTAGAGTCAAAATTTAATTGATAATTGAATGCCAAAACAATGATCTCAAGCCCTATAGTTAAGGTGGCATGTGATGTTTCGTCACAAGTTTAGGGACCAACGGTGTATTTTTTTTAAAAAAAAAAAAAAAAAAAAAAAAAACACGAATACCTACTCTACCACAAAGTAACAAAATAGGAGTAATGGTTAAAAAAAAGAAAAGAAAAAACAATATAGAATTATAGATAATCCAAAAAGTGCTTAAAAATAAGCGATGCACAAACCCTATCACATAAACCCAATAATAAGCTCTACCCAATTTTCACCCACCCCCTAAATCTCATCGCCGGTCGATCTCAGTCTCACCGTTTCTTCTTCATCATTCACTTCTCAGGTCTTTCAATTTACTCATTTATTATACTATCTTTTCATCTTAATTTATTTTTTTATAAAGTACTTATTTTTTTTTAATCCGCATCAATTTATTAGTTTTATGGCCAATTAAAACTATTTAATTTTTGTTAATTGTTTTTGGAATCAAATTGATCATCTGTTATTTGCTAGTTTTACAAGCCCTAGTTTTTTGGATTTGGGAATTAAAGGTAATTATTATTAAAAAATTACTGATAAGCAATGTTGAGAATATTAATCTTACTTATAAGTTGATTTATTTATTTATTTAATTTGTTGAAATTTATTATTTGTTTTTCGGACCGAATTTGTTAGTAAGAAGAAAGTACATTTGTTTGTATATTTGGGGCGAAGTTATAGACACTTGATAAGTAAGGGGGTATATGTTTAAGCTTATATGTGGGCTTATGAGCTTATTTGGTTTCGGCGTATATTTCAACAATTTCTTCATTAATTTACACTATTTAATTTCATCTTATTGTTATACAACGTTAGGCTTAGTTTTTATAGTTATGTACGGAACCCTAGAATTTTTAATTTCGAGCCCTAATTTCTCAATTTGAAGTAATTAGTTAATAGCTCGTAATCGGTTGATTGAATAATTGAATTTAAGCGAGATTATTGATGTCGTTTAGATGATGTGAAATAGGGACAGTTGTTATGAATTACTACTAGTTATATGTAGTATTTGCGCTTTTCCTCAGAACAAGTAACAGACGAGTAGAAATGGTTTTTTGATGGCTCGATGTGGGACCTTTATACTTTCTGCAGTAGAGAATAACTAAAAAATTTCCTAATTGTCGATCTGCATTCGTTTAGTGTCTTACCACATAGAAATGCTATGACAGCTAGTTTGCGACTCGGACTCCCTTAATACTAAAGAATAAAATGGACAGATGTTCTTAGTTTTTAGTGTGCTCGATGGTTTGTTGAGTTTCCTTACATGTTGATCGTTTCTAGTTTTTTTTTTTTTTTTTTTTTTTTTTTTTTTTTTTTTTTTTTTTTTTTTTTTTTTTTAATTAATCTTCATTTTGGGCATAAATTGGTGGTTTTTACTTCTTACATGTAGTTTTAGAGTATATCTGTTGTTGGGTATTTTAGATTGTTACATTTTTGATGTTTTAATGATTACATGGAAACACGGGAAAGAAAAGAATAGGTAAAAGTGTAAAACAAATATATGCCCATGCTTGACGGTCGCTCTTGACAACCAATATTAGTAGTCTAGTACGACATGGATATATGAATTGATATACCTACTATGTTTGACTATGTACTATGTAATGCATTATTTGATTTGATACTAATCCAAGTTCTCTTTTATTATTGACATTGCAGCTTTTGGAAAATCTGACTATTTGAAGTCTGAGCTCATCATTCCAACAAGGCCAATATGCAGGTAAGCATAGCTAGTATCGGTAATTGTTTTCATTACACTATCCACTTCTCATTGTCATAGCTGTATCATCCTTTCCTGTTAAAGATAAACTTTTTGATAATAGAAAGAAGTCACCATTTGACAAACAACATAGGTGATAAGTTTTTATAGTCTTCACTTTACTCAAAATAAGTACGGACATCATTTTTTATTACCGAGATACCTCTGATCACTATTTTTTTTGCAGTCACCTGTACGGTTTGAATTTTTTATTGTCTTTTCTGTTACTGTATCATGTTTAACTTATCTGCTCAAAGTTCATAGCCTAAAAACAATGTATTATTTTCCTGTCTTTTCATTTGTTTTCGTAATTTGTTTGTACAGTTATTTAATAAAATTGTTTTCTTATTTGAGTGCTTGGCAGGCAAGTGACAGGTTTAATATAAATTCCCAGCTCGAGCATCTTCAAGCCAAGTACGTTGGAACTGGACATGCTGATATGAATAGATTGTAAGTCCTTGTTTTTTTATACGACTAACTCTCAGTTTGGGCTTACTTCCCTTAATTTTGTTACTAAAAAAGGAACGTGCTTCATTTTACAAAATGAGAGACGTGTTTTACTTTGAGGTTCTTGTTTTTTTTATACTAGAATGTATATATCATGTGCAGCATTTTTATACAATATGGGAGGAATGTTTTACTTTGAGGTTGAAATGTGTAAGTTTATGATTTAAAATTCATGTGAATTTGGTTGAAAGTCTTTCTTTTAGTTTAAGGTGGATTTGGTCGAAAGTCTCATCAACGCATCTCTGTTTCTAGCAGTTGTCACATAGTGTATGTCATGATCATTTTTTATCTAAAATTTTTAAAGGATCCATATCAGTCTGAATTGTATAATTAGTCCTTTTCAGCTCAAAAGTAAATCCCATATACAATCATGCTCATTGTAAATTTTTCCCTTGTGAATAAAGGGTCTAAACTACACACAATCATTATGACATTTTCTTGTTTCCTTGCAGTGAATGGGCCGTTAATATTCAGCGAGACAGCTATGCCAGTTATGTTGGGCATTATCCGATGCTCGGCTACTTTGCTATTGCCGAGAATGAGTCCATAGGAAGGGAACGATATAACTTCATGCAGGTATTATATGATTCAACTTTCTTCTATGAACGTTGTTGTAAGTCATTAATTTTGATCATGTCTTAATTTTTTCTCTCCTTTTTTCTATTTGGCAGAAGATGCTATTGCCTTGTGGACTTCCACCAGAAAGAGAAGACGAGTAAGGAAATTACATGTGTGGCTGTTGTGTCGTCACTGTGTTTATGTATGCTTATGAATCTTTTGTAATGTTGACCCGATGTGATAGGATAAAAAAGATTTGATTTTGATAGATATCGTTTGTATGTTGCCATTTGATTAACGTTCATTCCTCCATGTACGCAGACATGCTTTTGCTAAAACCGCTGCTCTTTTTATCAGTATTATGGGTTTGTTATGTGTGAGATCGCAAAAGGTTAAAAAACAAATTCCTGAGGAAAGAAACATCATATAATTGACCCATTTGATTCCTAAAGATGCGATTACAGAAGGTAAACTGATTGCATATTTAGACAATATTACATTTTGGGGTTTTAAACACTGATGTAGAGTTGATTTGCTTATTCAATTATTTAATCTATTGTTCTCATGAATTAATCTGTAGTTAGCTTATCGTTTATCTAAAATTTGATAAAAAAAAAACAATAAACTCACTTTTCTTTGGTTTACGCAGTCATTAGCGACTTTGTAGGCTTATTAAGATGCAGTAACCCCAAGCTACTTGATAAGCTCAATAAAATAAGCAATAACTCCATAAAATAAGCAAATTCAAACATGCCATGTATCTCAGTATACAGTTTTACTTATGTAGAATGATCCGTTTAAAAGAGACATTACAAACAAGTACTTAGAATTTTAGTTTACCCTTTAGTTTAAGCTCATAGAGCAAGCTTTTCAAATAATGGAACCACCAATTAAAACACTAATCAAAACCCTTGTAAAAACCCCAACACAAATCAAAACCAAACACCAAATTACCCCATCACTAACCACTTTACATGATTACAAATCCATGATCAAATACTACACTTTTAATTCACTTTTTATAAATTCTTTACATTGTTTTCTTCAAATGAGACAAAATGGAATCTACCCAGATCATAATGTTTATCCTTCTGTAATAAAATGTTGTACTAGTTTAATGTGGGCCAAATTTGGTGCATCTCTTCATGGTTGCGTTATTCGGGCCGGGTTAGAAATGGACCTTTTTACGGGTAACGCGTTGTTAAGTATGTATGCCCACCATGTGTTTGATGAAAAAACGCGTGTTGTGGATGGGATGAGAAATGTGAAAAGGGTGTTTGAGAGGATGGTGGCGAGAGATGTTGTGTCGTATAATACGGTTGTTTTGGGATATGTGAAAAGTGGGATGTTTAATGAGGCGGTGAGGGTGATTAGGGAGATGGGTAGTGCTGGAATAAAGGCGGATGCGTTTACTTTGTCGAATGTGCTTGGCGTTGTAAAGGAACGTATGGATGTTTTGAAAGGGAAGGAGATTCATGGGTATGGGATTAGACATGGGTTTGATGGGAATGAGTTTGTTGTGAGTGGGTTGAGTGACGTGTATACTAGTTGTAATATGGTTGAGGATTCATATCGGTTGTTTTGTTTGTTGCCTAGAAAAGATTGTGTGTCGTGGTGTTCTATGATTGCGGCGTGTGTGCAAAATGGGTTGTTTGATGAGGGGTTGAGATTGTTTCGTCAAATGTTGAGTGCTGGTATTAAGCCTGTTCCTGTTTCATGTTCTAGTATTATTCCTGCTTGTGCACATTTAACGACGCTGCTGTTAGGACAACAACTACATGGGTATATAATTAGGAGTCATTTTGATGATAATATGTTTATTTCTAGCTCACTTGTTAATATGTATGCTAAATGTGGGAACATTAGACTTGCTAAATATATTTTTGATGGTATGAAGCAACATGATTTGGTGTTGTGGACTGCTATGATAATGGGGTGTGCTTCGCACGGTCACGCGTATGAAGCTATCTCATTATTCAAGCAGATGGAGGTTGAAAGGTTTACACCGAATTCTGTGACCTTTGTGGCGGTTTTGACAGCTTGTAGTCATGCAGGAATGGTCAATGAAGGTTTGACCTTTTTTAATAAAATGGTCCAACATTATAACATAAGTCCTGAATTTGAGCACTATGCTTGTATGGCGGATCTTTTGGGTCGGGCTGGGAAATTGGAAGAAGCTTTTAGGTTCTTACGTAAGATGCCGGAAAATAAAACAGCTAGTGCGTGGTTACCGTTGCTAGCTGCTTGTAGGGTCCACAAGAATGTTAAATTGGCTGAGAAGATTGTTACGCGTATAAATGAGTTTGGCATTGACAACATGGGTGCATATGTTTTGTTGTCAAATACGTATTCTTCTATTGGAAGAAATAAAGATGCAGCGAATTTGAGAAGTATGTTGAGTAAGAAAGCTGATACCAAGAAGCCTGCTTGTAGTTGGATTAGCGTTGAGAAGAAAGTACATGCTTTCATTGCTGGAGATGAGTCTCACTCGTGTAATGATGGTATAATTAATGCATTGGGTATTCTGCTAGGACATATGGAAAACGATGGACATGTTGCCGTGTATACCACACCGATGGTATGCTAAATAGTGAAGTACCTGCAATAAATACATTAAGACTCTTGCTGGTATGCACATTCATGTGGATTGTCTGCGACTAAACTTGTACCGATGAGTGTTATAAGAGAGATATATGGAGTGATGACAACAGGTCTAGGGTCGAATAGTGACAATATGGAGATTATTCATCACAAAACTGAGACTATCCGCGAAAGAAGGTGCAACTTTTATATGAGATTGTTCACATTCAAATTTGATTTGATATTGTTGCATATATATTATCACTGTGATCAATTTCTTTCCCCCTATTTGTTTAAAGCAATGTTTTGAAACCCGGGTTTGGGATCGACCCGGCCGAGTCACCGGGTCACCGGGTCAACCGGTTCGACCGCCGGGTCAACCCGGTTAGACCCGGTTTTATGCACATTTCCAAAAATCCATTTTCTATTGTCCAAAGTTTAATGTCCAAACTCCAAACACTACTCTGCAGTGAAAAAAGAGCAAAGAACCTTACGGTTCAAGCATAGGGGTCCTAAACTCCTAATCATGCTAAGCGCTTTGAATATCAGAACCCGAATTCAATCTAATAAGTGGAAACTAAACACAAATATGAGTGAATATACACCATAAGAAAGTCATATCAAACAAAAATAACACCTTAACAATGGAAAAAAAAAATAATAAAGAGTAAAAAAAAAAAATCCAAACCCGGCCGGGTTTCAAAACCCGGGTTGACCCGGGTCACTCAAAACCCGGCGGGTCTAACCGGTTGACCCGGTTTTAGAAACCCGAGTTATTTTGACCCGTTTTGACCCGGTTGACCCGGCCGGGTCAACCCGGGTTTGAAAACATTGGTTTAAAGGTTCGATTTAGCTGTCAACTTTTTCTTAACATGTGCAGAATGTAAGGTAACCGCCACCTGCAGGTGCGCGCACCCACAACATTAGGAAGGTAAATCATGGTTTTCCTGAGAGTAAAGGAAAACACAAGGGCACGGGTTTTGAAGTTAAGACATCGGCTTTCTCTTTTGCATGCTTTGCCACCCTTTACCACCTGGGCACTCGGGGACAGATGTGCGTAATTATGTTTTTATTGAAGAAAGGATATCTTATATTGGATGTGGGCCAAGCATTCTGGTTGATTAAACAGAACTTATGTTCTAAACAAAACACATATTTCTCATGAAGTTCAACAACTCGTTTGATCAAATATGTGTTCATTTGGTTGCAAGTCACAAGTTAATTATGTTTAGTTTATAGTTCAATGGTGGTTATCCGAGAACTCAATATCAAAATTACCCCTAGGTTGGTAACTTTTTTCTTCCGAACATCCTAGGTTGGTAACTTGTAGCCATAATCTGCAATTCATATAGTAGCTCCATATTCCCATTCAATATGATCTTATGTTAACTATATAATGGAAAAAATTATATATGATGTATATATATTCTAGTTAAATATAATATAAATAAAGCGGATGTAGATTCGGGTAAACGGATACGGGTACGGGTACGGGTAATCGGGCGGGTATTACTAGAACCCGTACACGAACCCTTACCCGGCTAAAAAATTATATCAATACCCAAACCCGTATCCAAACCCGCCAACCCGCACCCGAACCCGACCCAACCGGTTCGGGTTTCGGTTTTCCCTGTCGGTTTCGGGTGCTTTTGCCATCCCTAGCTGCAAGCCTGCAACACACCAAAGAACACCGAAGAAGGAAAAAAAAAATAAAAAATAAATAAATACAACACACAAAATATTGCCGAATAGAGGGAGTGTTCATTTCGGTCGAGTACACGATCTACAAAAAAATAATAATAATAATAAAAAAAAAAAAAAAAAAAAGCCAATCGATCGACACCCAGGGTAAGGGCGATCGATCGCCCTGTTGATCGATCTATAGATCCCAAGCCTTACTGCGCATAGACTTAAGAAAAGCTGATCCTTCTATTTTAAATAACTTTAGCTTCTTAAATATTCTAAACAAAGGCATTCACATATCCAATTAGGAACTTAGAGATAAATGTCGATATAAAGTGCAACACAAACTCGACTAATAAAAATTTATCAAATTTCCTCTTTTTATTTTGAACCAACATGGAACCAACAATTCGTTTGTAATTGCATGATATATGCAGTGAAGTATGTGTATATGTTGAGAAACAGAAACTGATACGAATACCAGCTGGCGTCTTCAGCTTAGATAACAAAATGTGACCAACGCCTGCCCTAAACTTAGCACTCATTGTGCACAAATGGACTGACCGAATCACGAAATACAACCCAAAAGACAGTTTTATTTTGTGTTTGTGCAGAACTCTAGCAAACTATTACGCACTGCATTTTTCAGTTAAATGTGAAAAAAACAGAAGAAATATGGCCACTTTGCAAGTAGATCTGGTGCAGAAAGATTTAAATAATTTAGTTTTGATTTCTAATACATGGCTGCGCTTACAAAAGAAGACTTATGATGCAGCTATGACATCCGAATTGTTGATATAAAATCTTACAAGCGCATAAACAATAAAGTTCCGAACCTCAGGTTAGGCAAAAAGAACATCATAAATAATAGGTTGGCCGCTAGTAACCATGAAACTGGAAATACGTCATTCCACGACGACAAATTCAAATACCTAACAGTTGTTAATTCATTACAATAATAATCTCATATAACCAAACACACAAAGTAAGATGAAATTTGGTACTAATTTCTCACTTTCTACATTTTGCAGGTTCACTCTTCATTTCTCCAACACAGTATCTGTTTTACAGTTGCAATCCCATTACATTATTTAAGTAGAAAAAGCACCCACCAACTCTTTTGGCACAAGCTTACTGATCAACTCAAGCAAAGCCAAATCCAGCAAACCCGCTGCAATTTCATCTAATAACAATGATAAAGTAGAAGCATCAAGTGTGTAATGTCTTCCATACATTTCTTGAAAAAGCATCTCTATATCATCATAATATTGGTTCCTTAGATATCCTTGAAGAAGAACATTGTAAGTAACATTATTTGGTGGGGAGTCACTCTCTGCCATTTTAAGAAACAACTGTTTTGCATCCGTGAAAAAGCCTTCCCTGCACAACGCACTAATCATGACATTATATGTTTGCACATCAGGATGCAAACCTGTATTAGTTAGATCCTGGAAAAGCAACCTTGACATATCAAGCTTCCCACATTTACTTGCACCATCAATGAGGATGTTGTACACATTAATACATGAATTAAGCTTGCTGTTACCCATCAAATGGAACAAAGAGAGTGCCTCTTCTATAAGATTGTTGTTGCAAAGACCCTCTAAAATTACTGGATAAGTGCATTTATTTGGTTTTATACCTTTTGCACGCATCTCATCAAAGAGTTTGCGTGCAGCTCCACAATTTCCAACTCGAAACAATCCCCATAACATGGTGGTGTAAGTGACTGTATCTGGTCTTAAACCTTTCTCACTCATTTTTTGAAATAGAAGCATGGCCTCATCTATCTTTAAATTCTTCCAATACCCATTTAACAAACTGTTATAAGTAACAACATCAGGACCAATGTTTCTAAACGCCATTGAATCAAAAATTGCCTTTGCTTTGGCCATTTCACCACGCAAACAATAACCATCTATAAGTGAATTGTATGTGAATATGTCAGGAACAATACCTTTTTCAAGCATCATGTTCATAACATCCTCAGCTGTTTCAGTCTTACCTTCTTTGCAATATGCATCAATTAATATGTTATAAGTAACAACATTAGGACCAATATCTCTAAACACCATTGAATCAAAAATTGCCTTTGCTTTGGCCATTTCACCACGCAAACAATAACCATCTATAAGTGAATTGTATGTGAATATGTCAGGAACAATACCTTTTTCAAGCATCATGTTCATAACATCCTCAGCTGTTTCAGTCTTACCTTCTTTGCAATATGCATCAATTAATATGTTATAAGTAACAACATTAGGACCAATGTTTCTAAACGCCATTGAATCAAAAATTGCCTTTGCTTTGGCCATTTCACCACGCAAACAATAACCATCTATAAGTGAATTGTATGTGAATATGTCAGGAACAATACCTTTTTCAAGCATCATGTTCATAACATCCTCAGCTGTTTTAATCTTTCCTTCTTTGCAAAATGCATCAACTAATATATTAAAAGTTTGCACATCTGGAGAGATCCAAACATCCAACATTTCTTTTAGCATCTTAGAGACTTCGTCCCAACGACCTAAGTTAGAAAGGCCGTCAATCAAACAATTGTAAGTGATGACATCTGGTGAGATGCCTTGTTGGAAAACCATTTCTTTGAAAAGCTGGAAAGCATCATCAATCATTTTGTCTTTGCAAAGACTGTCAATGATGGTGCTATATGTAACAACATCAGGTTTACAACCCTTTTCATCCATAAGCCTAAGCAATTGAATGGCAAGAACGTTATTCCCAACCTTGCAAAGCCCTTTGATCATTGTGTTATACATAACTACATCAGGTTCGCAAAGTTTATCTTTGATCAATTTCTTGAAGAAGATCTCAGCCTCAAGAAGCCTTTCTTCACCAACAAGTCCATTTAGGAGTGTACTAAAAGTGACGACATTGGGTGAAATACCCCGCCTAAAACAAAAGCCTAGGGCCGCAAAGCCATCATTGGTGCGATGCAACTGACAGAAACACTTTGTGACAATGTTCATAGTGTAATTATCAACAGGAACACGAAGAGCACACATTTGCTTAAAAATGTCAATTGAATGAGAAAAATGCTTCATTTTGGTAAGAGAATGCAACAACTGATTGAAATAAATAATGGAAGGAAAAGGTCGGCTTTGTGACATTTGATCGAACAGGTTGAGAGCATCATCCAAGTTGGAAACTTTCTGGTACTTGGATTTAGAATGTTGTTCAAAATCAGCAGAAGCATTTGAAGAAAAAGAATTGGAATGAATTAAAGAAGTGGTATGAGCAGAATATGAAAAAGGGGGTTTAAGGTAACAGTTAGAGATTAACAAGTTACCTCTACAATTAAATTTGAAGAAATGTTTAACAGCAGAATTTGAGCGAATCATCATCATCATCATCATCATCTTGGTAGCCATCTTCAACAGAATGATGCTTTACTCTTTCTTATTTGAAGGTGTGTTTGGTTTGGTATAAACATGCTAAAAAAGTAAAAAACATCTTTCATCTATTTCTTATTTTCATTTTCATTTTCATTTATTGTATAAAGAATATATTGGAGCAAAGCTATCATTTTTATAACTTATAATTTGGAATCACTAATTTTCTCGACACTAGATGCCCGCATCGAGAACATGGGGAAGTAAATCACAGTTGTCCCAGTAAAGAGAAGAATAAGGGTCTCGGGTTTTTTAGGGGTGGCAACCTTGCCACACCTTGCCTTATCTTTTAAAGCAAATAACCAATCATGATTGTCCAACAAATTTTTTGCCTAAAGTTGCCTAATCTTCATTTTTAAGTGGCAATCTTGCCTAATGGCAAGCATTAAATGTGTATTAATTATATAATTTAAATTAAAAAAACATAATTAAACAATTAATAAAAAACAACTATTTTATTAATAACGAGACAGGCAGAACCCGTGCTACGCACGAGCTAATAATCCAATTGTTAATCGTGTATTCTTTCTGTATATTGGCGAGTGTATGCTTAATTATTGTTTAGTATGTTGTATGAAATGTTTTAACTTTCTTATATAAAAATTTAAAAGTGTTTGATGTTTTTTTGGTTTTGTGGTGTTGTATTCTATATATAGGCTTTTGGTTATTAAGTCGTGATGGCTTTGTTTCTTTTGGCCTATTACTTATTTGCATGATAAAAAAATAGCCTTGTTTCTTTTGGTCTATTACTTAGCCTTACAATACTATCTAATTGGTCATAGTTTAATGTGCGTTAAATATTTTCTTTATTAAGTTTGTAAGTTAAAGTATGTGTAATAATGTATATATAATAATGTCACATAAACTGTATTAAAATCGTTACAAACCTTTTTAGCTTCATCTCATTTTATTGTACAACTAATTTCATTGAAAATTAACATTGAAATCTAACTAATATTAATAAATTTTATCAATAAACTCAATTCTAAATAGCTAACTAAATGAATATTAATTAACACACTATTAATAACTCCTAAAACCTTTGGACTCCACCATTATGTCTTAAACTTATTTTTTTTTAATTTACAAATGGGTTTGAGCAAAAATTATATATTTTTTCTTTTATATTCATTATTCAAGTTGCATGCTTACATAAACTAATCATGCTAAAAAGTATTATTTAACCATTTAAATGTTGCTTTACATACATTCTCGTGCATATTTTCTTTAATGAATTCGCACATGTGAGCTACGTCAATTGAAAACACACATAAATTACTTGTATATGAAAATGCATTAACATAATACATATATCTATATATATTACATTAGGTTAAATCATGAATTATTCTTGCAACCTTTTCAACTTTATCTCAATCCATAACCGACTTTTAATTGTATACTAATTACTAAATATCATGTGATAAATTCCGGCAAGCCTTGCACTCTCATCTCGATGTTGTATATACTTCACATTAAATGCACCGGTTTTGTTTTTCGATAAAAGTTTGAACTTTTGCTTATGTTTAAAACTTAACTTTTTTATTTGATATTATAATTTACAAACGGATTTAAGTCAAAATTAGGTATTTTTTCCTTTCGATTCATTACTCAATGTGATATTTTTAATATGTCGTATTTTACTGTTATGGCAAACTCATTTAATTGGCATAAATATTGGTTTCTCACTAATGATTAGATATAGAGAAAGAAAACACTTTGCGATGCGCGGATCTTCTTCTTTTCAATAATAATTCAATTGCACATGGTAAATTCATTCTAATATTTCTCAAAGAGCATTCGAAAGCAACTACTTACATAAACTAATCACGCTAAAAAGTATCATTTAACCATTTAAGTGTTGCTTTACATACATGCTCGTGCACATTTTCTTGAATCAATTCGCACATGTGAGCTACATCAATAGAAAACGCACATAAATTACTTGTATATGAAAATGTATTAACATAATACATATATTTATATATATGCTTATCTATAACAATCACCTAAATATGTAAGAAACAAAGAAAGTAGTTGGTATCCCAATCTTTGGTTTCGTTTATCTGAGCATGCATGATCTTGTGTGATTTTCATGGTACCTACGTATGATAACTAAGTTAAGAAAAAAAGAAGACCAACTTAATTACAAAGATCTAAAAGATGTGTGAATCATCTCCAAAATGTTGCAAAAGAGAATTTACATACCGCTACCAATAATCAAAGATCTAAAAGATGTGTGAATCATCTTCAAATGTACATACTAAATGTGATTTTGGCCGGTTTATATAGGCATGAATTAGGTTAAATCATTAATTATTCTTGCAACCTTTCGCAAACCTTGCACTTCATCTAACCAACTTTTAATTCTATACTAAATGCCATATGATCAATATGATCAATTAGCTATCTTGTACTCTATGCAACTACTAAACGACTCCAACTTGTTTCTAACTCTAAAAACTCTATCATCATAAGTTCATAATTCCACATTAAATTTAGGGACTGAATCTTATAGTATTATAGATAATTCAAGGATTATTACATAATACTTAAAAAAAACATAAATAAAACTAAAAATTGCAAGGCCATCCATAGTTTGCTGCGAATTCACGTTTTTTTTAGTGCAATTTCCCGCATTTCCGGATCTTCTATGTTATCGTGCGGTTCGTTGAAAAACTTCAAAGCTCGGATAAAGGCCTTTTCTTTCACACCTTGTAGTTGTGCCGCCATCAATTTTTCGGCCAACTCATCCTTTACATGTTTTTTCTCTAGCTACTCCTCGAATAGTTGTGATTTCTTTGAAGCATAAATTTCAAAAGTCGCAGCAACACTATTACTTGTGGACGACTCAGAAACGCTCTTTTTGCCCCGTCTTTTTCGGGTAGGAGTAGTATCTTTATTCAAATCTTGAATAATTGTCTCAACATTGTCGTTGCTCGATTCAGACGACTTTTTCCTCTTCTCAGAATTAGACGATGATGTTTGTCCCACAATTGGTTGTTCCAACCATTTGTCATTTTTCCTTACAATTTCCCAAGCATCAATGTGTCCAAAAGTCTTGCCTTTTGTTTTTTTTTTAAAAAACGGCCATGGCATTTTTCATCACGTCAAGATCGTCACAACCACTATCTCGAAGACGGTTCTACAATTATAAAAGTAATAAATATAAATTAATACAATCATATCAAATATAAACTATATAAAAAAATATACTTCAAAAATATACCGATTGGATGTAGAGGCCGTTAAAAATATTCATTTCGGCATTCATATTTTTCCATTTTGTGTTCAAGCCATGGTGTGTTCGTTCATGATTTGGCACGTTTTGAGAGAAATGTTCAAGGATTCTTCCCCAAAAGCTTGCCGACTTTTGTTGATTCCCGAATCTTGGACAAGTCGAGATATGCACCCAAGCTTTTGCCAAAGCGACCTCATCTTCCGTTGTCCAAGGTATGCTTCTAGCTTTAGTCGGTTTTGGTATTTCTACAATTTCTTCATCATCATTTTCTCCTTCACCTAATTAATAACAAAACAATAATGTATATCAAATGTATACGATTTTAAAAAAATGTATACGATTTAAAAATAATGTATACGATTTAAAATAAAATTTATACGATTTATATATAAAAAAAAATGTATACAAGTTTAAAAAAAAAGTATATAATTTAAAAAAAATGTATATGAGTTTAAAAAAAAGTATACAATTTAAAAAAAAAAAATACGATTTTAAAAAAATTATATATATACATATACGACTAAAAAAATTAATAAAACTTACCCATTGTATTTGTAAATTGAGTTTCGGGGACAAATTCAATTTCGTCATCTTCATTATCGTAAATTGGTAATTGACGTTCTACACTCGGTTCACGTCTTGATCAACCGTCACGGTAGTCGTTGAATGGATCAAATTCATTAGTCATTAAAATATTATAATTGGCCGGATTCATTGGAGGAGGTTGTTGATAATATTGCGGTTGTGGTTGAGGTTGATTTAGAGGATAAAAGTTTTGATTTGGAGGTTGGGGATAGTAAGGTTGAGTTGGAATTTGGGTACGATTTGGAGGTTGGGGATAGTAAGGTTGATTAGGAGGTTGCGGACGCGTGAATTGGGATGGACCGGATTGTGATCGAGACCCACGTCCTCGACCTTTGTGTGAGCTTGAACCATGTTTGGATTTAGGCTCCATAGTTGTTTTTTGAAAGAGATTGATTTGAATGTTTGGAATAGTAATTTGAAATATTGTGTGTAATTTAAAATGTAAATGTGAGATTTTAAAGGGAACATTTTTTTTTTTTTTTTTGGAAAACTTCACCAACGTCCCACAAAACATTGAATGCAACGTTCAAAAATTCCTTGGAACTCGCCTATCCCGATTCGGTGTATCAAACCGCAAAGGCTGCCGATCGGTGGTTGCCGATCCACTGGCAATCGAGCTTGCCGATCGGCAAACCATGCCGAGCCCTCCAAACCGCAAGGTTGCCACCCCACTTACACCATCCCTTTTTGAAGAAATTTAAATTCTTTACATGTAATTTTAATTTAAAATTTTTAAATTTTCCTTCATATGTTTGGTGAAATGGGCTGGGGCTGGGGCTGGGGCTGAGGTTGGGCTTGGACTTATATTATAAGCCGAAATAAAATTTGTATTTTTATAAACTTGTTTGACAAATGGGCTGAAGCTTATTATTGAAAAATTACTAAAAAGACATAATTAAATGAGTTTTTGTATATGTTAGATATTTTTGTGGGTAAATAATTAATTTATTCTTCAAAAGCCTCTGGCTAAAGTTTTTAGCCCCTTTTATGGGAATAAAGTTTTTAGCTGACTTATTTTATAAGCACTTTCATAAGCCATATGACAAACGAGACTTATTTTATTAGCCGACTTATTTTATAAGCCCAAACCCGTATCGCCAAACAAAGCCTTAGTACAAGAGTGACAACCACCATCACATAATAAGACAAGAAAAACATATTATGAGTATTTTAGCAAGTAGGAACCATATATGAATATAATAGTTATAAGAACTTGTTGCTCGAGAATTGAGATGAAGTATCTATTTTTTCCCCTCCAATATAGATGTCGAACAAGATGATGATCTTATTAGGGAAAATCTATTTTAGAACAGGTGTATGTAAAATTGTATGGAACTAAGTAACTATCAAACTATGTGATGTTTCAAGCTACTAATACTCGTAGCGAACAACTAAATTATAAAAAGGTAGTTTTTCTTATCTTATATGTGTATGTACTTTTTTGAATCCACAATTAAGCATGCTCGAGCAAGAGTTGTATTGGTTTAGATGACCTGTACTCTGGATATCCTCTTACTCCATTTGCAATCTAGAAATAAATAAATAAATGGAACCCACGCGGATCATTCCCGGTTCCGCCTTGTCTCCAAATTCAAATTCACCAAATAACCACCAATTCAAACACAAATCAATACGAAACACAAAATAAGCCAATTCCACACGCAAATCATAAAACAATTCTCACAATTCACCTAAAACATTCTCACACTTTACTCAAAACACAACTTTTCAAAACAATCCTATTTCATATTGACATCACTTGCATCACCCACATTACTGATGATTGTTATAAGAGAGATATATATGGAGTGATGGCAATGGCTGCAGGTCTTGGGACAAAAAGTGATAATATGGGGATAATACATCACAATACTAAGACTTCCCGGCTGACAAAAGAATGTACAACTTCTTTATAAGCTTGGAGACTAGGGAGGGTCACGACACTCCCAAAACTTTGATGTCTTACTTATATTTGTGATGAGTGTGTAAATACTCATCATTTTTATCGTATCTGAACTGTCAAAACATCCAAAAACACTCAAATACGCATAAAAATACAGAATTTATCCCAAAAGTGTGTTTTATATGTTTTAGATGCAAAATGTTTAAAAACAAATGAAAAACGAACAAAGTTTGCACAATTGGCAGTTTCAGTCCCTCAAGTTTCAAAAATTGACAAAACTAGTCCCTAAAAGTTTAAAATGAAAGAAAAGTTAACCTAAGGCATTTAAAAGTAAAAAATTATCAAAAACGATCATTGGGTAAAAACTTTGAGAAAATTACACAAATGGTCCCTGCAGTTTGAAAAATGACAAAATTGGTCCTCGGGGTTTCAAAATTTGAAAAATTGAAATTGTGATCTTTGGGTTATTATACTATGGCAGGAATGATCTTAGGAATACTTTGGAGAACTTGTCAAATCAAACCCTTGAATTTCCAAGATTGCACAAAATGGTCCTTGTTATTTCTACAAAACCAAACCGGATCCAATGATGTTACCAATCCCCTAAATCCAAACATTATAATAACACAAGCCCACCCAATTACCAAATTTGATCCACCAGCCCACTTTCCACTCCCTTGGCCCAGTTCAAAACCAAACCCACCCCTGCGTATTATTTAAAACGGTCAAACCTTGACCGTTTGACCCTTTGACCTCTTCATCCCCAAAAATAAAACCACCCCGTGACCTGCAAATACCTGTCACCCTCATCATCACCTCCCACTATCCCCCCTCAACCATCATAACCCCTATCCCTCCTACACTCCTCCAAACACTTCACTCCAAAAAACACCCCTCTGGCACAAGTTATCAAAAGGAAAATGTCAAAAACTAATTTGGCGCCAAAAGTGATGAAAGGCCAAGATCAGAGGAATACCATCCAATGGTTAAAAGAGTTGCTGGGGAAAAGACAAATGGGTCCTAGAAACCCTAATTTTGAAGTATAAAAGGAAGGTAGATTGTGAGAAAAAGTTGGGTAGATTTTTAGTTGAATTTAAATTATGTTAAATCTATTGTAATTTTATTTTCAGTCGAAGACCTTAGTTTGTAACTTGTTTCTTTTGGATAATAAAAAGCTTTCTAGTTATTAAATTCAGTGCTGGTACAATTTTCAGTTTCATAATAAAACTCAAGTTTTGGCTAAATGTTGGTCTGAGCTTGCTAGTTATCTCACATGTTTCATTCAAGTTAAATTGAGCTCACTTAGTAGCTTTTAAAACCTTGTAAGGCAATTTAAATTGGTTTAACTCAGTAAACCAAATAAATCATCAAAAATACAAAAAAAAAAAAAATCAGTAAAAAAAAATATAAAAAATATGAAGAAGACAATCCTGGAGCATGGTATATCAAGGATGGCCATGGTTTAGAGGCTTCATGGGAAGCCAATAGGAATTTCATTTGGTTCATGGTTCTCAGGTCCTTGCAGGAAAGCATTTTGTAAGCCACATTTCTCAATTTTGGTACTTTATTGTAGAATTGCTAAATGTTTCTTGTTTTAGTTCAATCTGTGCTTATTTAGTGTATTAAGGTGTTTGGTACCTTATTTGATGCATTGTGGACCTCTAGGTTATAAGTGTTCATTGTTTTTAATATAACTGTCAAAATAGTTATAACTAGTTTAATGGAGTATTGATACTTGTTTGTGCCTGAAAATGACATAAAATCAATTAGGATGCTACATTAGTTAAGCTTTCATCATTATAACAGTGTGTTTCATCATTTGCTTTGAAAAATCCAAAAGTCAGTTATATAGAGGGGTGTTTGGAAGAAGCATTTAAGCTGAGTTATTGTTGATACTAGGGGTTGGGATTCACTTGTTTGTTGTTCTTATGCTTAGTTCAGTCACAGTGACCATCACTTTGGTTAAATTCATGAAAAAGTCCAAATTAAGCATCCAAACCACTAACAGCCTAACTGTTAGTGATTTGGAGTTCCAAATCTTTGAACTTCACTCAAAAATGGATTTGCTTGCTAAAATTGGCTTGATTTAGTTTAAACAAACAATATTCTAGCATCTGTGATCAACCAAATTTCATTTTAGTCAAACCTTTACAGGAAATTTCAAAAGTCAAAATTAATTTTGTGCAAAAACTCAGATCTTGGAGGAATTAATTTGATTTTTCTGTTAAGGCTTAGAACCTGAAACTTGTTCTAATTGAGAGCCCCCCAGCTCTACTTTAAGAACCCATGGTTACTTGAATTTTGTGATTTTTATTGTGGGATCCACAGAGCCTCAAAGAGAAGTGCAGGGGAAGAACCTCCCCTGTCTCAGTTTGACCGAATTTTCCAATGGCCACCACATGTTCATTTATTGACCAATCTTCCTGCTCTTGGGTAATTTAGAAAGCTTGTTAGGAGGCCTTGTTTGGGTTGTCAGTTGTTTTTCCTCATTAGCTTATTAGATAGCTTAATTTGTATCATAGATTTGCCCTTGGTCTTTGTCCTGTCTACTTGCATAAGAACATCACCAATCTTGTTAACTTTTTGCCTTTGTTTGAATCTAGCTTAGTAGTTAAGTTTTAGAGTTGAATTGTGAAGTGTTTGTACATGTAATACTTTTGTTGTTCCTAACTTTTGCTCTAGAGCTTATTTGGTCTGATTGCTCATTCCAAATCTCATTCTAAAAGTTGCAAGTCCTTAACTGTCTGTTACATCAAGCTTGTAAAAGCTTGAGAGATTTAGTAACCAAGTTTGATTACCTGTTTCTAAGATCAATTGTGACATGTGCATTCCTAAGCTTATCTAGTTCCCTAGTGAGCTTTTGAGTATTCAAGCATAATTAGATTGGTCTCACACATCTGTTTGCTCAGGACAATTTTCACAAGCCCCTCAGTGGTTCCACAATTAAGCTCAAGCTGAGCTTGTGGGCATTTTGGAAAGCCCAATGGTGGACTAATAAGCTCAAAGCTTATTTTGGCCCAATGATCAGTTCTGTGGGCCCCACCAAGGGCTGCACATTGCCACTTTTGGCCTGTTTGGCCTGTGAGTGTTTTGAAGTGCTTATTTAGTGTTATCAGTTTAATCCTTGTGCTTATTTGAACTCTTTTGTCTTATTTCAAGTTATTATCTTTCTGACTTAACTTATTTCTCATTAGAGCTGCTTAAGTGTAGCTTTTTCACAAATTCACAAGTTCTAATAAGCTAACTTAATAACCTGTTAAGCACTTGGGGTTCCCAAGTGCTTATTTATGTGTTTCAGCTTAAGTGGTTTTGTAAAAAGTTCATCATTTGAGTTCTAAAAGCAGTTTGTAAAAGAAAATTTAGAAAAAACCAAAAATTAAGAAAGTGATAGCTTCTATTTAAGCCACTTTGGCTTTTATTCTGCTTATTTATAAGCACTTTTCATTTTTAATTTTTTCTCAGGTTCCCTTTTAGTTAAAATAATTTTAGGATTTTTTTCAGATTTTTCCTTGGTCATTTAGTATTTTTTAATAATTTATTTTAGTTTAAATTAATTAAATAATTAGTTTTAATTAATAATTAATAAGTTTTCTGTTTTAAGATTAGTTTTATAATATTTTAGATTTTTCTAAATTTAATTTTCATTTTTTTAGTTAATTTTCGTAATTAATTAATAATTAGTTTAATTTAGTTAATTAAAAAGTAATTAGAAATTAGTAATTAATTAAATAGTGTAAAAATTATTTTTCTTTTTCTAAAAATTTTCTTATATCATTATGATTGTAAAAATATAATTTTCACGTTCGTAGGATTTTATTTGCTCTTGTTTCACTTTTTATTTTGCGCTTTCGCGTTATTTTTAATTCAAAACGCGTGTTTTAGGTTTAACTTACGTTTCTAGGTTATCTGATTATCAGTAATTGTTCCAATAGTGTTTTAAGCTATTCTCAATAATAATCTCGTAGTATAATCACTCAAATCAAATTTCTGATCCTCCTGTTAAATCACCCGATCACTTTAAACGTCTTTGAATACAATTGCTTACCTCGCTGGGACATAACGACCCGGGAATACACTGTACTCCTTGGTTAGTTGGTTTTAGACATTTGACTTGGTTGACCAATCACATTGGAAAACTTAGTTGACCATTTGGAACCAATCAATTTGCTTAAAATTAACTTTGGCCCTCCCAAATTAGTTGATATATGTCACAACTCGTAAATTCTGGCCTTTTCCCGAACTTTCACATTTACTATTCATCGGTTACTATTCATCGATCACTATTCATCATTTTTGAGGTCAGTTTGATATTCTGAGAAGCGTTTTAAAATTTTACTATTCATAAAAACACTATTCACCTCCGGAGAAAATTTGTCATTTATACGTGGGTTGCGTCATTTTTGTAAACGTACGATTATCAACCTAATAAACGTTATCTTATGAACTAATATTTTGAATAATTGATCCGACACTCCCAATTATGGTCCTAACACATTTTTATACTCATAGTAATAATATAAAAGTTATATTATTAATTTGCCCGGTATTCTGGAAATTTATTTAATTTATATCGTACGCCTAATTTATTTACGACGGTTTTCGTAAAAACTAAACAATACTCACCCGAACACACTCAATATTTATACCCAACATATTTTCACAATTTTTATAACTTTATTATGTCCCAATTAACTTCATCATATTTTACTTCAACTCGTCACGATTTATTTTTAGTTAACTCGGTACCCGATAACACCTAATGCATACATAAAACCAACTAATACATACACTTTTGGGGACAAGATCCTTAATTAGCCCCAACCTTCCCCATTTTTCTCACCAACTTAATTTAATGCTCACCAAACATTTGTCTAAGTATAAATTAAACTTTTCATCCATTTTAATCACAAAAATCATTTTTACTAAGGCAAGCAAACTTTTTTCTCTTCTTTTCTCTTGGGGTGTGTTCGAACTAGGGTGTTCAAGGAGCAAGGAGAACAAATTTTCCAAGATCAAGCCATTTTATTGTTCCTTTTGTTGTCTTTGTTTGAGTTTTGTATTAAAAACTCAAGGTTTCTTTGGTTTTTCATCATCACAAGCTCACTAATCTTTCTTGTAAGTTGTCAAACTCTTGTTCATCATTTCTTCATGTTATTTTTATGGTCATATGATTTCATACAAGGTTTACATGCATATGTTAGTATATACCACTCATTTATATATATATAACTTTTGAACTCTAGAAATGGATTATAGTTAGATCCTTGTTAGATCCACTTGGTTTATGATGTTTAGGAACCCATGACACCCTAAGAAGGTGTATGGTAAGATTAGACTAGATTTGTGATGATTGAAAGTGATTTGGTTGAAGTTGAAACAAGTTTGAAACTAGGAAAATGATTTTTGAAAATATATATAAACCTACTGTCCTTAAAATGAAAACGTGGCCAACTCAGTGGGTTTGGGGTAACTTTTGACCAAATATTTAGAAAATACTTTCCGAGACGGAACTATGGCCGAAAACGGGGATGAAAACGAGTTAATAACGAAGGAGATACGCCAAAAACGGGTTTAACGACGAAAACTATATTTTCTGAAAACTGCATGCTGTTTGGCATTTTTAGACGGACAAATAGAGGCGTTAAACGTAACCTAGAGGAGCCGAGCTATTGAAAATATATTAGTATGTTGTCCCACGATTCCGGGAATGTAAAGAAAATAGAAAACGAGCTTAAAACGACCAAGTTATACACTTTTGAAACTAGGCGAACTATATATATATTTGACAACATCTAATAGCAAATATTCTCTTAAGTTATGGAAACACTATAATTCAACGACAACACTTATTTTCAAACTACGAGTGGTATAGGCTTCATATGCATGTACATTCATCGCATCCCCTCATAATTTAAGTAGATCGTATCATTCGTTCATTATAGGTCGCGGTTAGAGATCGAACCTCATTTCTGTGTATCCACTTTTGTCTTCGTAGCTATCGTACCAGGTGAGTCATAGCCCCTACTCTTTTAATTGTTTTGTCAACTTTTGGGGGAGAATACATGCTCGTTTTTAAATGAACTATTATTTGACTCTTTGAACTTGTCTTGACCTTTTGAAATTGACTTAAACTTTTGAACTTAATGCACCGTACGTGCTATAACCTAAAGTCTCCCATGTACGGAGCAATGCAAAGTCTCCCCTGTCTACGGAGCAGCATTATAAAGCCTCCCTTGTTCGGAGCAACCTAAAGTCTCCCATGTACGGAGCAGTGCAAAGTCTCCCCTGTCGACGGAGCAACGTTATAAAGTCTCTCATGTTCAGAGCATCCTAATAAATCTCGCCATGGTGGAGTGACTAATAATTCTTCACCAAGTCGGTGGAGTGACTAATAATTCTTTGCCTAGGTGGCGGAGTGACTTGAAGTCTCCCATGTTCGGAGCAACATTATAAAGTCTCCCTTGTTCGGAGCGGCCTTGACTTATTATTGACCACGGGTGCTTGTCTATTAGACCTAAACTATTTAGCAGTGGGTTGTAAACACACAGGTTGCAAGTCTCTTATGGCGGGATTTGCAACTGAGTGGATTTACGATGCCTTTGCTGTGTGATCACTTTTCTTTATACTTTATTTGTTAAACAAACTCTATGAACTCACCAACCTCGTGTTGACACTTTAGCATGTATTTTCAGGTTTTAACCTATGGCACGCTACAGGAGGTTTTGGCAGGGCATGGCATGGTCATAGAAGACTCTGATTATTTATATGGGGACCGTTTTAAACTACTTTTAAGGGCCTACTTCCGCACTACTTTTAACGATGTAAATTCAATATTTTTGGTTAAACGATTTTATTTTAAATAAGTAAAGTGAAAACCATTTTCGAACTTGTGTTGTAATACCAATTGAGTTACACCCCAGCTACACGTGTGCTTCCGCTGGACCCGATCTTGGGGGTGTTACAATATAGCATTTGGCGCTCCAAATAAATTTACCCAAGTTCCGTCTATGTTTATAAGATCATTCACTTTTAAATTTGATTTGATAGACTGATCAAAAAATCAACCACTCTAATTAATTAATAATTTTTTACTATTAATATCTTTTAACATACAAAAAAGTTCTCACTGTAATCATCACTTGTAATGAAGATACCAAAGGAAATGCATGTATCAAAGACAATGCAGGCAACACAATTAATAAAGTCAACATTGTTCAAAAGTCAACGCTAAAGTCAAACACAGTATCAGCAAAGTATCAGCTCCTTCACCAAGCCAAAATACAATGCAAGAAGATTTGATTGTAATATATAGCTCAGATGTAGCTTCATTTTACTTAGACTTTGTAATGACATTTTAAACATCTCATCTATCAATGCCTTGATGATGCGATATTTGAGAAAGTTGCAAATGCAACCACTTCTAAGGAAGCGTGGGAGATCCTTCAAAATGCTTTCAAAGGAATTGACAAGGTGAAAAAGGTACGTCTTCAAACTCTTAGAGGAGAGTTCGAAAAGCTCCAAATGGAGGAATCCGAAACCATTTCGGATTATTTCACTCGTGTCTTAACCATTTCAAATGAAATGAAGAGAAATGGTGAAAGCTTGAGTGACCCAAGGGTGATAGAAAAGATTCTTCGCTCTTTGCCACCAAGCTTTGATTACATTGTCGTGGCCATAGAGGAGTCAAAAGACATAGACTCTATGACCACTGATCAACTCATGGGATCTTTACAAGCCCATGAAGAAAAGTTGAAGAAAAGAAGGGGGAAAGAACCCTTGGAGCAAGCTTTATACTCGAAGGTCTCTTTCAAAGAAAGAGAAAAGAGCTTTCTAAATGGAAAGGAGCAAGGACGAGGACGCGGTACTTTTCAAGGTCGTGGTGGTTTCCAAGGCCGAGGACGAGGAAGAGGAAGAGAAGATGCCAACAAAGAAGATGAAAACCAAAGGTTTTCATATCGAAGAGGTCGTGGGAGAGGCTTTCAATCTCAAAGAGGAGGTAAGCCCCAAATACAATGTTATAATTGTCACAAAAATGGTCATTATGCCATTGAGTGTAGTAGCTCAAGACAAGTGGAAGAAAAGGCTAATCTTGTGGAGGTAGAAGACAAAGATGAGCTTACCTTGCTAATGGCAAGACGCGACGAACAAGAAGAGAGGATAGAACCATGGCATATAGATTCCGCTGCTAGTAACCATATGACGGGTGAAGAAGACTTGTTCGTGGATATGGAGGAAAGTAAAGGTAATGTCACCTTTGGAGATGAATCAAAGGCACCGGTGAAAGGAAAAGGTAAGATACTTATCCGAGCTAAAGATGGAAGTCACCAATATATTTCGGACGTATACAATGTGCCCAACCTTAAAAGTAACATTTTAAGTGTGGGACAACTTTTAGAGAAAAACTACGATATTCATTTCAAAGATCGTTGTGCTACAATAAGAAATCCCGAAGGAAAGCTCATAGCTAAAATCCCCATGACTAAAAACCAAATGTTCCTTCTAAACATTCAACATGATGAAGCTAAGTGCTTAAAGAGTTGTTTGAAGGATCATTCGTGGCTTTGGCATATGAGGTATGGGCACTTAAACTTTGGTGACTTAAAGGTATTATCAAAGGGAATGGTGAAAGGGTTAGATCAAATTGATCATCCCAATCAAGTGTGTGAAGGATGTCTTCTTGGGAAGAATTCTAGAAGTTCGTTCCTGAAAGAAGCGACATCAAGAGATAAGGAGCCTCTACAACTAATTCACACATATTTGTGCGGTCCCATTACTCCACCCTCTCATGGTAAGAATCTTTACTTTATGCTCTTTATTGATGACTTTTCAAGAAAAACTTGGGTATATTTTCTAAAAGAAAAATCCCAAGCTTTTGAAGCTTTTAAGACATTTAAAACTATGGTAGAAAAGGAGAAAAGTTTAAAAATTAAATCCATGAGATCCAATCGAGGTGGAGAATTTTTATCAAAAGAATTTAACAAGTTTTGTGAGGATAATGGGATCCGAAGATTTCTAACGGCTCCTTACTCCCCACAACAAAATGGAGTGGTGGAGAGAAAGAATAGAACCATTCTCAATATGGTCCGAAGCATGTTGAAAAGTAAGAAGATGCCAAAGGAGTTTTGGGCCGAGGCAGTTGATTGTGCAGTATATCTATTGAACCGGTGTCCTTCAAAAAGTTTAGATAACAAGACTCCACAAGAAGCATGGAATGGAATGAAGCCTACCGTCTCTCACCTAAGGGTATTTGGAAGCATAGCGTATGTCCACGTTCCGAGCCAAAGGCGATTAAAGCTTGATGATAGAAGTGAGAAGCATGTATTCGTTGGCTACAACAAGCATTCGAAAGGTTATAAGCTCTATAATCCAATCACAAGGAAGGTGGTAGTGAGTAGAGACGTTGATTTCGATGAAGAAGAAGCATGGGATTGGAGCATCAAAGAAAATGAAAGGTATGACTTTCTTCCTATCACAGACGAAGAAGAGACATGTGAATCAAGTGAAGAAGTCCAACAACCTCAAAGTCCAACTCCAACCCAAGACTCACCTTCAAGTTCAAGTGAAGGAGAACCGAAGACAAGAAGTTTGCAGGAGCTCTACGAGGTAACTGAGGAAATACCCCTTCTTTGTTTCTATGTTGACTGTGAACCTTTAGTTTTTGAAGAAGCTATGAAAAGCAAGAAATGGAGACAAGCAATGGATGAGGAGATAAATTCAATAGTGAAGAATGATACGTGGGAGTTGACGACGACCCTTCCGAAAGGCCAAAAGGCTATTGGAGTCAAGTGGGTATACAAGGCCAAGAAAAACGCCAAAGGCGAAGTGAAGAAGTACAAGGCAAGGCTTGTGGCTAAAAGGTACAAGAAGAAGCATGGTATCGACTATGAAGAGGAAGGATGTACGAGTGATACATGCGATGTCCGAAAACCAAGTTGCAGATATTCACCAAGCCGCTCAAAGAGCGAGATTTCTCAAGACTAAGGATGATGCTTGGAGTCGGGAAATCAAGTTTAAAGGGGGGTGTTGGATCGTAAACTTGATTTAGTCCAATAAAGATTGGACTATCCATAAAAGCCCAAGCCCGTGATCAAGAAGCTTCTAGAATGACGAAGAATGGTATGGAAGCTTCTAGAATGTTGTAGTAGATGATATCTACTAGAAGTATGTAGAAAATGCGATAGAAATATCTAGTGGTAGTTATCTAAAATTAGATAAGGATGATGATGTAATAAGAATTATCTAGATTATGTTAGAATATCCATGGAAGTATCTCGGTTCTAGAATCTTCCATGGAGTAGTATAAATAGGTTTAGGGTGAAGCATTTGAATGTACCACCTAAGCAAAGTTAAGGAATAAAAGTTCCATTGTGAAAGTTCTCTAAGTATTCCTCTCTTCGTAAGCCTAAAAGGCCCTCGTATTTTCCAACAGTTTGTTGCCTAGAAAAGATTGTGTCGTGGTGTTCTATGATTGCGGCGTGTGTGCAAAATGAGTTGTTTGATGAGGGGTTGAGATTGTTTCGGCAAATGTTGAGTGATGGTACTAAGCCTGTTCCCGTTTCGTGTTCTAGTATTATTCCTGCTTGTGCACATTTAACAACACTGCTGTTAGGACAACAACTACATGGGTATATAATTAGGAATCATTTTGATGATAATATGTTTATTGCTAGCTCACTTGTTAACATGATACTAAATGTGGGAACATTAAACTTGCTAAATATATTTTTGATAGTATGAAGCAACATGATTTGGTATCATGGACTGCTATGATAATGGGATGTGCTTCACATGGTCATGCCATGAAGCTATCTCGTTATTTAAGCAGATGGAGGTTCAAGGGTTTAGACCAAATTCTGTGGCTTTTGTGGCGGTTTTGACTGCTTGTAGTCATGCTGGAATGGTTAATGATGGTTTGTATTTTTTAACAAAATGGTTGAGTACTACAAGATGAGCCCAGAACTTGAGCACAATGCTTGTATGGCGGATCTTTTGGGCAGGGCTGGAAAATTGGAAGAAGCTTTCAGGTGCTTATGTAAAATGCCGGAAAATAAAACAGCTAGTGCGTGGTTACCGTTGCTAGCTGCTTGTAGGGTCCACAAGAATGTTAAATTGGCTGAGAAGATTGTTACGTGTATAAATGAGTTTGGCATTGACAACATGGGTGCATATGTTTTGTTGTCAAAGACGTATTCTTCTATTGGAAGAAATAAAGATGCAGCGAATTTGAGAAGTATGTTGAGTAAGAAAGCTGATACCAAGAAGCCTGCTTGTAGTTGGATTAGCATTGAGAAGAAAGTACATGCTTTCATTGCTGGAGATGAGTCTCACTCATGTAATGATGGTATAATTAATGCATTGGGTATTCTGCTAGGACATATGGAAAACGATGGACATGTTGCCGAGTATACCACACTGATGGTTTGCTAAATAGTGAAGTACCTGCAATAAACTAAAGGGTAAACTAAAATTAATCTCTCACTCCGCTTTTTTAGGGTTCACAGTTATTCGGTAATTTCTGCTTAATTCTTCAATTTAGGGTTTTTGTAGTTTTTCTCTTTGATTAATTTTGTTGAAATTAGTTTGATTTAGTGTTGACTGTGGCACATTTGATTGTTTTTACTTTACTGATGGTTAATTTTGATCTCTCAATTATATAAAGTTTGTAAATTCTTGTTTGATTTAAAAATTTGGGGGTTTACGACTCAAGATAGTGGATAATGGATGTTATTAAATTCTTACTAATTAGTAGTTTTTTTTAACCCTGGGAATTTATGTATAATGGCATGAGGTTACTTGGTTTTGTGTGTGTGTGTGTGTGTGTGTGTGGGGGGGGGGGGGGGGGGGGGGGGTTTGGGATTGTATTTTTGGGGGTGATTATCTGGTTATCATGTTCGTAAAATGCTAATAATTGGGGGAAAAAAACTGTTTTTATGGAGTGTAATGAAAAACACAGATTTTGAGAAACGCGTTGGTATCATTGATCAAATAATTTGGAAACAAAAAAAATAATAGTAGTGACTGAAGCAGTTTTTTGATTGATGATTGAGTGTGTATATATGGATGAGTCAGTTAAATTGCGTAAAATACATGATTTTTTGTTTTGTCTGTATTTTTCATCTTTTGTACTGAATGGTAACGATTGGTTGATTGTTGCAGATTATTTGGATTGTCGGCTTTTGAGTTGGTGATGGTTCGTTAGTTTTTGTTGACGGGAGAATTGGGTATCAATGTCTTGGAACGCAAAGCAAAGATAAAAGTGGATTACGTTTTATTGTAGTTGATTAGTTGTTAGGAGAAAGTGTTTTGGTTGATTAGAGAAGATGGATTTTGCGAAGCGTTTGTGTAAAATGTTACGGCCAAAAGATAGGAGTAGATCAACTCAGAGAAATGACGTTAGAAGTAATGGAAGGGAAGGTGTAAGAGTACCGAACGATGAAGCGCCGTCAAATGCGACTAAGCAGAAGGTTGAAGCTGCAAAACAGTATATAGAAAAGCATTACAAGGAGCAAATGAAGAATTTGAATGAACGACGGGAACGGTATGAATTCTATGCGTCAGTTAGTTTGTATGATCGCAGCGAATAAAATCCGCTCATAATTAAGCCTAACTTGTATTCTAACTGTACACGCATGTTCTTCCCGCGTTTGACAAAATTATCGTCTTAGCATATATGCATGTTCCTTTACTGGAAACTTTTATAATGGATTCTGGTTTTCGAGGTTTAAAAACTGCATCCTTTAAATTGCTTGATTACTTCTAATGTAACCGTCATCTATGTTGTCGTGACTCGTTATGTTAATAAATGATTGATATTACTTATCGGAAACGTGGGTATTTTTTTACTTTTATTTATTTATTTATTTTAGAACTGCACGTTTTTCACACCCTATACCACCTATCTCACAATATATCTCACAAATGCCTTTGCCAGGCTTGAACTGACAACCTCTTGGTTGGTGGGCAACTCACATACCACTAGACCAAATGCCTTGGGTAAAAATGTGGATATTGTTTCTGCTTTTTATTATAATACTTAAAATGATAACAAAATTTCGTTCTTGATTTAGGCGTCACGTACTTGAGAAGAAATTAGCTGATTCGGAGGTTACTGAAGAAGAGAAAAACAATCTACTTAAACATCTGGAGAAGAAGGAAACCGAATATATGCGTCTTCAGAAGCATAAAATGGGCGCGGATGATTTTGAGCCGTTGACAATGATAGGAAAGGGTGCATTCGGAGAGGTATTTTACCAATTTACACTCATAACGGTTATAAAGTTGGTCTATAATCTAAATATTTTTACCTTACTATATACATGAGTCAAATCCGCCAACCCTTTTATGATCTGCCTTGACTATTTGACTTTTGTACTTCCAGGTTAGAATATGCAGGGAGAAAACAACTAGTAATGTGTATGCGATGAAAAAACTTAAGAAGTCTGAAATGCTTCGTAGAGGCCAGGTAGAAGCTTATTTCAGTCGAGTCGTTTCTTATGAATTGTCTGCTAAAAAGGGTTAAATTTGGTTTTTAAACGAGTTTTTTTAGGTTGAACATGTCAAAGCAGAAAGGAACCTACTTGCAGAGGTTGATAGCAATTGCATTGTTAAGCTTTATTGTTCATTTCAAGATGAAGAATATCTCTACCTCATAATGGAATATCTACCTGGTGGAGATATGATGACTTTACTGATGCGGAAGGATACTTTAACTGAAGATGAAGCTAGGTTTTATGTTGGGGAAACGGTTCTTGCAATTGAGTCCATACACAAACATAATTATATTCATAGGTTGTTATAGGACTTGTTTTTACTTCACTTTATACATGTATTAAAGCACGTGGTAGTTTTTATCGGAAAATTAATCTTTTTACGATGGATGCAGGGATATTAAACCTGACAACCTGCTGCTTGATAAATTTGGGCACATGAAATTGTCGGATTTTGGGTTATGTAAGCCATTAGACTGCAGTAATCTCCAGGAAAAAGATTTCTCTGGGGCAAATAACTTAAGTGGGGCCCTTCAAAGCGATGGCCGCCCTGCAGTACCAAAGCGCACGCAACAGGAGCAATTGCAGCATTGGCAGAGGAATAGGAGGATGCTTGTAAGTTATTTTTACGTGCCTAAGAAAAGACCTCCAATCTTGTTTTCTCCAAACACATCGATATCGATTATTAAGCATCATAAATTTATGATTATCTATAATGTTGTTATGATGTAGGCTTATTCCACTGTTGGGACACCTGATTATATTGCTCCTGAAGTTTTGTTGAAGAAAGGATATGGAATGGAATGCGATTGGTATGTATCTTTGACATTGTAAAAATAAATACTTATTGCTATAATAATGAAATAAATTGGATTTTGTTTTCTTGCCATATAGGTGGTCTCTTGGGGCTATCATGTATGAAATGCTTGTTGGTTACCCACCTTTCTATTCGGACGAGCCAATGTCTACTTGTAGAAAGGTAAACCGTTCACTTTAGCATAATACATTATTATTTTTGTATCATGGTGCACAGTTTTGTATATGTATCCATATCGATGTTTATTCATTTCGTACTGTTAATACAGATCGTGAACTGGAGAACTCATTTAAAATTTCCCGAAGAGGCAAAATTGTCTCCTGAGGCAAAAGATCTTATCTGTAAACTTCTATGCAATGTTGAAAAGAGGCTTGGAACGAAAGGCGCTTACGAGATAAAGGTGTTGTGTAGTGTGTCGTATTTTTTTATTTTTAAAATATAAATGTGCTGTTAAGATTCGTTGGTCCATTTTCTGAATGCTACAAATGAAAAAAAATATGTTTTTCTATTTACAGGCACACCCGTGGTTCAAGGGTACAGAATGGGATAAGCTGTATCAGATTAAGGCTGCATTTATTCCAGAAGTAAACGCTGGATACCCAAAATTTCGAGAAGTTTGAAGAGGTGGATTCTATAGTTGGTCCATTATTATAGCTATCACCAGTGTATATACTTTTTATATCCTGGTTTTTGCTCACTGTTTTTGCCATTTATGTTATACGAATGCAGGGTGACAACCAAATTCCCTCCTCAACAAAAGCAATTATTATTATATCTTGTGAATTGTACTACTTGGAAGTTATTCAAACCTTGCTTTATAACCCTTGTTTTTTCTATCAATTTTTCTTTGAATTTGTGACAACCTTCTGCCTAAGTGTATTTCTTAATTTATCCACCCGTGTTTAACGTCTGTTGGATCTCTTACAACAGAAGTTCCTCTTATGTTTTCCTCAAATTTATTGCATGGTCTTTTACTCTGCTTGTAAATATGTTTGATATCATGTAGGTATTTGGTTGTTAATTGCTTTATAAACTTGTACATGTTAACATGTAATTAGATGTACCACTCGAGTAATATTAGTTATAAGGAATTAAATATACCAGTGTTGTAAAAATCGGCCTAGGTGGCCGTGGGCGATTAGTCGCTAGGCGTCCATATGCCTAGGCAATGTGAGTTGAATCGGCCATGTTAGTCATCCAGGTCAAAACATTTAAAAAATGGGCTAAATCTGGCCAATTAAAGGTATCAGCCCCTACTTGTGGTATTATTATTTTTTAATTCTTGTTTCAGTCGATTTATGTTTGTCTGTTTGATTTATGCTGTTAGAAGTTGATCGATTGGTTCAGAATCTCTTAGTATGCTTATAACCATCATAAAGAAATAAAACTTGAAAAGATTTGGAGCAAAGAGTATGATCATGCTAATTTGCATCATAAAAGGCATAACTCGAATTAGAGCAGTAAACTCTGCATACACATAGAATTGTTGAAATGAATACTATTACGACGGATTTTTCCCCTAGAGAAAGGAACTTTATTAAGCTACCCTCTTATCTTTTTGTGGTGAACTGGTAATAATTATCTTTATACTGTATTGTTGAAGATATTACTCTCTAGTCACTAGCTTGAAAGTTTTGGAAAAAAATTATTACTAAAGGCGTTCTATCAGAGACAATTAGTTCATTTCACGTGATAATGGGAAATTTTCTCTGACTTTCTACATCTATCTTAAATCTTTGTAGCATTAAATGAGATACGGACACTTGTTTACCGACTTACCTGAGTTTTAACAAGGGCATATAAAACGTGTTTAAATAAAGATAGAGAGAATAGAAAATTAAGTCAACCGAGTAGTAAGTAGGTTTGTAAGTTGTAACTTCCGGACCTGAAAAAATCATCATTATATAGTCAGTTATGGAGAAGTCACCATTATGCGTAATGACTTTATGAAAATCATCTTTAAATGTTTAACACTTGAAATTGTAACATAGATTTTTTTAGGTATTGGACAGAAATAATAAAATCCCAAGATGGAATAATTAGATCAATATGTTCTATGCAGTAGGAACAAGTGTTAAGAACTTTAGATCAATAATTAGATCACTTGCATATTATCATGAATAAATGAATTTAAAGGTACTACCCCACGTGGATGGTTGAACGCTAAAGTAAGTGATGAATCATGTCTGACATGTACAAATACTCAGCCATATATGGCAAAGTATCGCGGTTCTCCATATTTGTCTTGCAATCTGATTCATGATATAAACAAGATAGTGTCGCTAGCAAATCAGAACTTTTTCCATGTCACTATATGGCAGACTTGTCATTTCTGTTGTTGACTTGAGTCATATTATTTGATTCTATAGGTTTTACCTGTGACTTACTACGGTTGTGTGTGAGTGTGTTCCTTTTTTTTTGCGTGTGTGTGTGTGTGGCGTATTTGCAGAATTTATTGGTCTAGAACTTATTAGCATCCACGTGAATAGGAAATTTCTTTCTTTTGACATTTGTCAAAGTGGTGTGGAACATCCTTTTGACTTGCGCTCTACACGTCACTATATGCTTACATTTTTTATATTTGTGCATGTGGAATGATGTATTTTTAGGAAAAGTTGAAAACTTATCTATAGTCTGTTTGGGTTTATAATTCACAATTTATGAAATTAGCATAATGATTATAGGCTCGTTCATGCATTCACCCTATAAGGCACCTCAGTAAATTGTTTTCCACCATACACGGCTCCTAAGGTTTTCTTCCCATTTTGTTATTATTGTTAAGGTATAAAATTATCAAATTCTTGCTCTGGTCTGCTGTAATTTTCTTATATTCGATTTCTTTATGGTGAGTGCAGATGCTCTCTTCTAAGGATGTCAACTTTATGGGGTACACATATAAGAACTTTGAAATAGTAAATGAACATGAGGTCCCTGGAATTGGTATGTATTTCTCTCCTTGCTTGCATAACTCTCTGCACTAGTAATTTAACATATGTTGCTCCTTTTGTTCCTTAAAAGTTTATCATGAGGATAAAGCATTAGAACTTTTGGATAGGCCAAACTGTAATTCCTTGTTTAGTGATAATGACTTTGTTCATAATTAATTATTCTTTTACATTTTCAGCTGAGTTGAAGAAGAAGAGTACAAAGCCTAAGAGGCCGACAGTGAAGTCACTTTTTAGTAAGATAACTCTCTTTACCCCCCACCTTATTAATTATTCTTCTCAAGGGAAGCACACAATGACCCACTGAACTAATCATTAATATATCACTTCATCCATAAAAATGGCAATGGTCGACTGTGCTAGTGAAAATATTTGATTATAATCAAATATTTAAAATACCCCTTTATATTAGAAATAGAGTAATCTTCCGCCTATTATGTGTCTAATGATTTTCAAATGACGAAGGAGAGTTTTTGATTGAATTTTGCTTGCCAAAAAGAAACTTCTCAAATGTTTTGGGACATTTGAAATGGAAATTATTGCCCAAAAAGAAACTTTGCTTTCCCTGCCCCCCTACATTTCGAAATTAAGCACCATCTGATTACTGTTCTTCCTTTTATAGTAATATAAAGATTTTGTAACTGGCTCTGGATAAGATACATCATTCCTAGTGTATACAATTCTAGTTTTCCATCAACGAACAGTTGACACCACATGTAAATCTGATTAAAGTGTGGTTATTAGTCTCATCAATCATGAGCAAATATAGGAGATTGTGCTGACCAAAATTTATGCCACAGACGAGTTTTAATGATGCCAAGGGGGACATAGGTTAATTGAGCTTGAAAATTTGCCAAACCGAAGAATGTATGGACTTTGCATGTGAATATAGGGTTAGAGGGACTGTTATGGGGGTTGTCGTCCTCTCATACCATTATATCCAAAAGCAAACTCCAGAAACCCTTATTTATGTCAAAATAGCATAATCTTGTTACCAGTGACCAATGTGTAAATAGATGGCGGTAGTTTGATTATTATTATTATTATTTTTTTCTTCCAAAAATGAAGAGTTTGCGATCAACATTAGGGGGTCCTATTATTAGAACTATCACAATCTTCAGATGACAGGGGTATGTTTTTGTGGGTTCTCTTTTCTCATCTGCAGTAATGATCCTAAAACTGATACTATAACAATTTTGTGAGACATGCAAGGTATGTGAGATCCTGAGATTAAAGATTTGATAAGCATGAAAAGTGAGAAAATACAGAAATTAAATGGACTGGGATTAAATAACAGAGATCTTAGTGTAGGTGGCAACATGATTAGCTGGGCTGAAGGGTGGGTAACGGGTAAATTTTGGTATGGGTCGAAATAGGCCAGTCTGGTTTGGATTGGCCTGAAACTATTTTGCTAATATACTAATTACTGTGTCGAACAGGACTTCTGTCAATATTAGAATATAGTGATTTAAGAGGTTTTCTGCACTAAAAATACACTTGAGGCGACTTCCTAAGCGTGCGACTCACTACAGACAATTCACTGCACAAATCAAACCATTCATAAGTAAATGAGCCGAAAATGCCACCTCTTCTTACATTGCTGTGTTTTCTTTTGCAGAAGAAGAAACAGATTCGACATCCTCTCAACAAACTCAAGGAAGCTTTCTCAACCTCCTACCTCGCCAGCTAGAAGTCTCAAAGGAAGAAGAGTCTAAATGAACCGTTTACTGATCTGTTCATAACAGTCACATAGCCATAGTTATAAAAGCAATCAAAATCAAAAGCAATGTGTTCTTTGCAACTGGACAGCTTTTCATTACATGTGAGTGGGGGTATATACAGAATGAAAGAGGGGATTTGCAGTTTGTTCAATTTGCAGACGAAAACGATTTGTTTGATATTTATGGATGACCGACCGTTTCGTGGCTTTCGGCTTATTTTCTTTTCGGTTTTTGGGTCTCTTGTAAATTGGTAACTTGGGATTGTGTATATTTGTTTTAGGTTTACTTACTGTAATTGGTGTGTAACTTATCCAAGTGTCAAAGTAATATTCATGAGATCTTAATTGTTCTTGTAAGTACTTTGAACATTATAGGGTTGAAGTTGAAGGTAGTAATACCTTTTGTTTGCCAGTTTGCCATGACTCCACATTTTCGTCTCAAAAGAGTTTGCTTTAGTTTGGAACGAGGGGTTGTTTAAGGGTACTTTTACTTGACCACATTTTTTAGTCGAGAAAGAAATCAGAAACCTGCGAGTCCATTTGAAATAGTTAAGTTACGGTATTTACAGATCCTGCGTCTCATTTCTTAGGTTTGGTTACATTTTTATACAAGTATCACTAGTGTTGAAGACCGAAATCATGTCGCGCTGTTAAGCTAACCATGAAGGAACGCCTTTCTGTAAGCCTTTTTAATTGCTAATATGTTGAGGCGCGAGATCCATGCTTTCCTTTGATATTGTCATAAAAAACTTGTACGACCCAATAGTAGCACGTGACTCTATTTAGCGCTAACTAAAGCTAGAAAGTAGAAATTATGACACAGATGATATTTTCATGAAGCATGGCCCTACAACGATTCTAACATGAAAAATTCGAAGACTATACACATATATACTAGTAATTGATTTTGGTTCTTTAAATCGGTTCGAAACTCACCCTATAATGTATTGTACTATATTAATAAAAAAATGTGACTGCACTTTTTTTAACAGTAAGGATGCAAGAATCCATAAGTGATGTCTAAGATTTAAGTCAGACATCAACAGGGACGGAGCCAGGAACAAATATGACCGGGTGCACAAATTTTGTTTTAACCGTAATGTAATAGAGTTTAATATGCTAACTAAATAAGACTAAAAACACATTTTGATAGACCGGGGTCATTTATGAATTATTTGGGAAAAATCGATGTTTTTTCTTAAAATTAACATTATATCGAAAAAATCCATAGGTGTCCCGGGCACCCGCGGGACACCCCCTGGCTCCGTCCCTGGACATCAATATCATTACCACAAGTGACATTGCAATGCAATCTAACCATGAGAGCTAATTTTAAAGGAAGAGGATCTCTCAAGTTGTTTATAACTTGATTGATCAAGTTAGACAACTACTAGCCATTTTTGACATTGTCAAAAGACATCATTTATATGATTTTACAAACCATGACACTTAAAACTACAACTAAAAAGTAACCTTGTATTCTTGTACTACTTGTAATAAGAAAAGGGGGAGTACTGATACTCACACCATATAAATTGATGCACACACCAAAATTATGCACATATCATGTTGTAATGCATTAGTAATGTGATATTGTGGTGTGTGCATCAATTTTTGTGGTGTGAATATCAATACCCATAAGAAAAGGAGTCGAGGCCAATAAATAGCAACAAACTATCTTTACAGTTTGAATACGTGAAATGAAAAATGTCACATAAATAAGCAAAACTTTCAACAAGTGTTCTAATATACAAATTTGGTGACGTGTCATACCCTAAAATGTGGCATGTGTCACCGTTTTTTTTTTTTTTTTTTTTTTTTTTTTTTTTTTTTTTTTTTTTTTTTGTAGTAGTAGGAGTGATCTTGTTTTATTCAAGTGCTAGCTAATTAGAGTGTTTATACGATATCAATAGGTAACTTGAATGGTGTTACATAATTCAGTTCTGTCAACACCATTCAAGTTACCTATTGACATCATATAAACATCTTCATCTCTACTTCCAATATGAGCTCTATTTTCGTATTTTCCTTCATCTTCAATAATTTTGTTTTTAGTAGAAACGGTCTGACGCCTTCTCCTTTGATCATCACACTTTCTTCCCATTTGTTTTGAAGCATGAGACCTTCCTGATGAGAATGGAGTGAACTCGTCATCGTCATCATCATTCTCACTATCCACATAAGAATCACCAATATCATTCTCATCAGTGTTTAATGTTTTAAAATGAAAACCCAGCATATTATGGGTGTTAAAGCGGAAGAAGAAGAGTAGAGGAGGAAATTTGCATGAGTAATAATTCAAATATATAAAATGACCGTTATGCCCTTCACTAAAGACAAAACAAAACATATGGGTTTAAGTCCTTGCATGTTGTTATCCAAATAAGTTTGGTGGAGGGACGAATTCAGACTTAAATTTTCACTATTTGGACTCCAGGCGACAAAAAAAAAAGTTAAGGTGGCATGTGATGTTTCGTCACAAGTTTAGGGACCAACGGTGTATTTTAGTTAAAAAAAAAGAGAAAAAAAAAAAAAAAAAAAAACCCCGAATACCTACTGTAACAATTCACAATTTCAGGTTAATTACTTTTCCCGGAAAAATTTCACTATTCACTTTTACTATTCATTTCTTTTCCGAAACTTTCCCGAAAGTTGATTTTTATTTGATATTCTCAAATGATAAATCATTTCCATGGCAAATTAAAAGTTTAACTTTCATAAGCTCATTTTCGTGAAAGTTATTAAGGAATTACACGTTTTAGGGTAAAACGTCATTCAGAAATTCTACGCACAACGAAATTCGATCCCGTCAGGTGACCCCACATCGGAAAAATGTTTGACACGCTCATGATTTATTTGAGAATTAATCGTGACTGAGAAAAACATGACCAAAGACTTCCCGGCAGGTCACCCAAGCCAGTACTACTCTCGCATGAGCACGCTTAACCGTATGGGCGATTAACCGTTAGACCACAAAACGCGTTTCTAAGACGATTTGAGTTTTCAACTTATTAGAAAAAGTCAACATATTTTTCCCACCTCCATTGACTAAAAATCATCCCTTGATGTTATAAGTCATTCCTTGATTTTTAGGCTTACGGTTTGATGTCTAAAAGACATTTAATACCAACCGACACTAGACTGAGCCCAGTCTAGACATTATAAGTCATTTTAAATCATTTTTATCACATTAGAAAAGTAACATTTTACTTTTCTCAATTTTACGCAATATTCGTACGTTTTATGTATTACACGTTTTAGACCCGTGTTTCCAGTTTTTAGCAGGGTTTTAGCACCCGATAGAACCTACCACTCATTTTATATTTTATTATGGAGTATAATGACATGTTTAACCATTCTTCCAAGTTTCGTATTTTTACGATACCCGGTTTTACGTTTTGTGACGTAACAACTTACGGTTAGCAATTTACGGAGTCGGAACTAGCTCCATAATCTTGGATAAGATCACCAAAAGTCCACCCTTGCTCCCCAAGGTTACCAAACTGCCCTAGGAGGGGGGAGTCACACCCATGTGGCTTCATCTCATGAATTTACCCCTAGATTATCACTAAATTACAACTTGGTCACCAAGTTTTGGTAATTTCCTACTTGTTTCCTAACCTCCTCATTTGGACTATAAATACCCCCTCCCTCCCTTTGTTATGCCGTCCATCACCACACCCCATTTCATTCCACACTTAGCTTTATTTCTTCCAAGTTCTTGCAAGGTTCAAGTGATTCTTCAAGATAGAAACCCTAGTTAGATTATCATTCACCAAAAATCTTCCAAACCCTAGTATACTTGGTGATTTCTCTTGAGTTTAAATCCACTCAAGTCACCTCAACCTTCATCATCCATCTTTCAAGATTACAAGAGTAGAAAGATTGCATGAAGTGAAGTGGGTTGAAGCAAGTCTATCAAAGTCCTATCCTTACATGTTACTTTCCTTTCATCTTTGAAAGCCAAAAGTTGTAAGCCAAACCCTAACATGATTCTTGTTAAATAATCATATTCATGTTATTTACATATTATTTGTGCTATATTATGTCTTGTATTCATGTCCATGATGTATAAAAGTGAGTAAAACAAGTTATTGTACATGATTGATAAGACAAGTTACTATAACAAGCAAATTAGTGACTTTCTTGGAAAACCACGACCAAAATGGTAAAATTATGATATTGGATCATTACATATTACAGTAGAGGACTTAACAAGGAAACCATAGCAATTTGAACCACCTAAAACGAGTATACGAGTCAAAAGTTACGCCCATTTGAAGTTATCAAAACTTTTCGGCAAACTGCCAAATACCATTCTGATCAAATTTGGGTTTTGAAAGTCACACTTCTGGTTCGATTCATCAAAAAGTTAAAACACAAAAGTTGTCCGGAACGACGTTTTCGTTCAGGAACAAAGAAGCTCGAGACCTAAAAACGCTTTCCGAGTGATAAAATTCTTCAAAATCTAAACAGCCCATTTTTAGGCGAAAGTCACTAGATTATGGTTATACTTTAAATGGAACAAGAGGTCTTATGACCTATAATCAAGACCACAACCATGGCTAGAGCCAAGGTTGAGTCTCATGACCTTGGAACAAGGACCAAAGGTCATGGCTAGGCCATGACGAAATGACCAAGTAAACTTACATAGGCGTAAACATGAAACAAGGAATTAGGCGATAACTTGAACAAGCAATTTGGATCTACTTCACTTAAAAAGGAACCATGAGATATTACCAAGAGAAAATGGTCATTCAAGACTTATGAAACTACCCCTAATAACAATCTTCATGTACTAATAAACTTTCCTAAGTTTATCCAAATATCGGACATATAACTTTTCGGATCAAAACTTATATCTATATATTTCATCAACTACTATAATAGTAGGGAGCCTCATGTGAGGAGTTCATTATGTAAGCCGTCGAGATGAGTTGTGGATTTACGAGTTAAAGTGTCCTGGCTCCTCGAACGCTTACTAACATGACTTCTGAATTATGTCGGCCCGAACGGTAGTAAACGATATACCAAAACATACATGTTTCATGAATCTTTCTTTCAAAGACTTATACTATACATCATACCACATCATGGACTAAATGCAAGATATATATATATATATAGGCACTACTTCATATTCTTTACTCCGATCCTAAGTCGCGACATTCTATTATAGGTTGCTCGTAGAAACCTTCACGATTCGACCATCACATTCACTACTCACTACATAACTTAAGGTGAGTTCGTAGCCCCACTTTCTATTGTTTAACTATTTTACAAACCCATGGGGGGAATACATGCTATTATTTTTCTACTCGAACACAATGCTTTCTAATGTATGCTTCACGACGATGTTTTATTATCACTAAGTAACGATTGCCATGTTCGAAGTCCCTATATCATGAACCATTAGTCACTACCTTTAGTGAGCGCGAATATTGTGAATAGATCTATTGGGATTGACGGATCCCATTTGTGTTGAACAACGATGAGTTCACACAAATGCACTATATTTGAGATTTAGCGGTATAACGGCAAAAGTACCTTGATAGGGCTTCTATAATGCCAATTTTGTTGGTTCGATGTTAACGCTTTGGTTGTATGAGCTTAGTGAAATAAATAACGATTTTGTTTTCTAACTATGAGTGTGAGTCTATAGCTCACACTACGATTATTGTGTTCAAACGATTTAACTAAACTCTACGAATTCCACTCAACCTTTGTGTTGACCTCTCAAGCATGTATTTCAGGTTCATGACGATCAAGGATGGCACGGAAGGACACGGATACTCAAGAGGGCTATAAATTTTATTATCATTCAAAACTCATTTAATTTGTAAACATGGAACCATCTGGGACCTCATTTTGTAATCTCTGATATTTATACAAATTTGAATGATAAACCTTTTAAAACGACTCAATTGGAGTTCGTTTTCTATTATTGTGACTATTGTGCCGTCGAGTAACACCCAGTTCGAATTCCGCTGCAACCATGAATTGGGGGTGTTACAGATTGGTACCAGAGCCATGGTTATAGAGAAACGGGTCTAATTGAGACCTAAACTATAACCACACTACAAGCAAAAACATTTTATAGCCTTCCGATCTTCGTGTCTTCCATCCTCCAGACGATTATGGACTTATTAAGCATTTTATGCTACATGAACATAAGTATATTCATATATACATACTAGGCATTTTACACTACACGAACAAATACTAGTATATTTATATATACATTCGAGTTATTTTCAATCATTTTATCTAAACATATCTACACATGCCTATTCTATGGCATTTCGACACAACCACATTCTCCCAACCATGTTCCTACTCCAACATTTTATATCCAAGATATTGTAATGAATTACGATGGTCTTTTCTATTTCCCGAACATTGTATGACACAATGGTCTTAATCATTTCTCAAATGTTTTGAGTCACACAATGGTCTAATCTACTTCTGAGACATTGTGATTTGTGCAATGGTCTCTCGAATTATTCCACCACCTCATCAATATCATTTCATATGATATCAAAAACCCATCACAATCTATCGATTTCCAAACAAGAAATATGAGATTTCTAAAGGACAAACTAATCCATCATCGACAAAAGCTGAATTTTCTCTACATTCATCAAAGTTTTCTTCTGAAACCTTCATTGTTAAAAGTTCGTGATCCTGGCCGAGTATGTTCTATTTTAGAACTACTTAAAACTTCCTTTCCACACGTATCTACCCGTACTATCTTCTATGCAATGGAATGTGAAAACATAGGTTACAAGTCTTGTATGGGCGGGACTTGTAACTGAATGGTTTGACATCGCCTTTGTTTAGTGGACAGTTTCTCGAAAGCAACGGACATATCAAAAGTATACCTAATTTAGGTATTTGAAAATTTTATCGAACCTCGGCTAAATATAGACTAGTCACCTATATTTAACCTAGGGACAGTGGAATATAGTCTGACTAACTATATTCAACTTAAAATTTTCAAATACTGAGAGTAGTTGTACTAGGGCTATGTTCAGATTGATTTCCTACTTGAACTCGATAAACCACCCGAATTCTTTAAAACGATCTAGAGACACGATAGTGTTTTACCACTCAGCGAAATCTTAACACCTTATTTGTACTACCTAACTTCATTCTTGAAAATTTTTCATTTATGAGATAATCTGAACTACTATCTTGGGATAGTTATCAATTCTTCTCTTCATTCTGTAGAAGTACTATCCTGTTTAGGTCCTAAGGATACCATTCCATCATAAACCTTTAAAATCTCTTAAGATTTTCAAAACAAACTCAACATCTATACCTAAGAGTATTAATGATTAAGCATACACTACACACTTTTGTTCGTCAACATATCACATCATTATCTTTACAATCGTTGAAACCACAAGCTCATTAACAGATCTTGATGCACTTTTAAAGCTCAAATCATCCTTAGCTACACCACAAGTACCCTCATCAGCTTTACAAGTTTGAATATTCATCTTGTACTTTTGGAACACCAGTATCATCTCGTAATACCCTACCTTGTAACTCACCGACTAAGTATGAATGTTGTGTAGGATGATTTGTAATTATTTGAATGGATTGGGATGCCTTTTCATTTAAATAAAGACATTGTAAATCACCAAACCATAAGTTTATACTTCTCTATTTACATTGTTTGGGATGCCTCTCTATGTAAATAAAGACTTATAAACAAGTGGGCTTGTTTGTATCCAAAATAACATAAGTATGAAGTCAATAAACACTAGGTACAACAACCGATTACCTACTAGGCTATGATTGCAACTACTATCTCAATTCCTATTAATATTCGACTGCTATATCAATTTCCTTTGATATTCGACTATTACCATACCTTTCCTACATAAAAGTAAGCCTCATCCTACACCATACACTGAAACGACAAATCAAATTACATCACCAGTAATCCCAGACTTTAGTCCTCATAAGTAACCACACCATTTCATCGACACCACTCCAATATATGACACACAAAGAACTTCGGGACGAAGTTCCCCGTATGGGGTGGAGACTGTAACAATTCACAATTTCAGGTTAATTACTTTTCCCGGAAAAATTTCACTATTCACTTTTACTATTCATTTCTTTTCCGAAACTTTCCCGAAAGTTGATTTTTATTTGATATTCTCAAATGATAAATCATTTCCATGGCAAATTAAAAGTTTAACTTTCATAAGCTCATTTTCGTGAAAGTTATTAAGGAATTACACGTTTTAGGGTAAAACGTCATTCAGAAATTCTACGCACAACGAAATTCGATCCCGTCAGGTGACCCCACATCGGAAAAATGTTTGACACGCTCATGATTTATTTGAGAATTAATCGTGACTGAGAAAAACATGACCAAAGACTTCCCGGCAGGTCACCCAAGCCAGTACTACTCTCGCATGAGCACGCTTAACCGTATGGGCGATTAACCGTTAGAACACAAAACGCGTTTCTAAGACGATTTGAGTTTTCAACTTATTAGAAAAAGTCAACATATTTTTCCCTCCTCCATTGACCAAAAATCATCCCTTGATGTTATAAGTCATTCCTTGATTTTTAGGCTTACGGTTTGATGTCTAAAAAACATTTAATACCAACCGACACTAGACTGAGCCCAGTCTAGACATTATAAGTCATTTTAAATCATTTTTATCACATTAGAAAAGTAACATTTTACTTTTCTCAATTTTACGCAATATTCGTACGTTTTACGTATTACGCGTTTTAGACCCGTGTTTCCAGTTTTTAGCAGGGTTTTAGCACCCGATAGAACCTACCACTCATTTTATATTTTATTATGGAGTATAATGACATGTTTAACCATTCTTCCAAGTTTCGTATTTTTACGATACCCGGTTTTACGTTTTGTGACGTAACAACTTACAGTTAGCAATTTACGGAGTCGGAACTAGCTCCATAATCTTGGATAAGATCACCAAAAGTCCACCCTTGCTCCCCAAGGTTACCAAACCGCCCTAGGAGGGGGGAGTCACACCCATGTGGCTTCATCTCATGAATTTACCCCTAGATTATCACTAAATTACAACTTGGTCACCAAGTTTTGGTAATTTCCTACTTGTTTCCTAACCTCCTCATTTGGACTATAAATACCCCCTCCCTCCCTTTGTTATGCCGTCCATCACCACACCCCATTTCATTCCACACTTAGCTTTATTTCTTCCAAGTTCTTGCAAGGTTCAAGTGATTCTTCAAGATAGAAACCCTAGTTAGATTATCATTCACCAAAAATCTTCCAAACCCTAGTATACTTGGTGATTTCTCTTGAGTTTAAATCCACTCAAGTCACCTCAACCTTCATCATCCATCTTTCAAGATTACAAGAGTAGAAAGATTGCATGAAGTGAAGTGGGTTGAAGCAAGTCTATCAAAGTCCTATCCTTACATGTTACTTTCCTTTCATCTTTGAAAGCCAAAAGTTGTAAGCCAAACCCTAACATGATTCTTGTTAAATAATCATATTCATGTTATTTACATATTATTTGTGCTATATTATGTCTTGTATTCATGTCCATGATGTATAAAAGTGAGTAAAACAAGTTATTGTACATGATTGATAAGACAAGTTACTATAACAAGCAAATTAGTGACTTTCTTGGAAAACCACGACCAAAATGGTAAAATTATGATATTGGATCATTACATATTACAGTAGAGGACTTAACAAGGAAACCATAGCAATTTGAACCACCTAAAACGAGTATACGAGTCAAAAGTTACGCCCATTTGAAGTTATCAAAACTTTTCGGCAAACTGCCAAATACCATTCTGATCAAATTTGGGTTTTGAAAGTCACACTTCTGGTTCGATTCATCAAAAAGTTAAAACACAAAAGTTGTCCGGAACGACGTTTTCGTTCAGGAACAAAGAAGCTCGAGACCTAAAAACGCTTTCCGAGTGATAAAATTCTTCAAAATCTAAACAGCCCATTTTTAGGCGAAAGTCACTAGATTATGGTTATACTTTAAATGGAACAAGAGGTCTTATGACCTATAATCAAGACCACAACCATGGCTAGAGCCAAGGTTGAGTCTCATGACCTTGGAACAAGGACCAAAGGTCATGGCTAGGCCATGACGAAATGACCAAGTAAACTTACATAGGCGTAAACATGAAACAAGGAATTAGGCGATAACTTGAACAAGCAATTTGGATCTACTTCACTTAAAAAGGAACCATGAGATATTACCAAGAGAAAATGGTCATTCAAGACTTATGAAACTACCCCTAATAACAATCTTCATGTACTAATAAACTTTCCTAAGTTTATCCAAATATCGGACATATAACTTTTCGGATCAAAACTTATATCTATATATTTCATCAACTACTATAATAGTAGGGAGCCTCATGTGAGGAGTTCATTATGTAAGCCGTCGAGATGAGTTGTGGATTTACGAGTTAAAGTGTCCTGGCTCCTCGAACGCTTACTAACATGACTTCTGAATTATGTCGGCCCGAACGGTAGTAAACGATATACCAAAACATACATGTTTCATGAATCTTTCTTTCAAAGACTTATACTATACATCATACCACATCATGGACTAAATGCAAGATATATATATATATATATAGGCACTACTTCATATTCTTTACTCCGATCCTAAGTCGCGACATTCTATTATAGGTTGCTCGTAGAAACCTTCACGATTCGACCATCACATTCACTACTCACTACATAACTTAAGGTGAGTTCGTAGCCCCACTTTCTATTGTTTAACTATTTTACAAACCCATGGGGGGAATACATGCTATTATTTTTCTACTCGAACACAATGCTTTCTAATGTATGCTTCACGACGATGTTTTATTATCACTAAGTAACGATTGCCATGTTCGAAGTCCCTATATCATGAACCATTAGTCACTACCTTTAGTGAGCGCGAATATTGTGAATAGATCTATTGGGATTGACGGATCCCATTTGTGTTGAACAACGATGAGTTCACACAAATGCACTATATTTGAGATTAGCGGTATAACGGCAAAAGTACCTTGATAGGGCTTCTATAATGCCAATTTTGTTGGTTCGATGTTAACGCTTTGGTTGTATGAGCTTAGTGAAATAAATAACGATTTTGTTTTCTAACTATGAGTGTGAGTCTATAGCTCACACTACGATTATTGTGTTCAAACGATTTAACTAAACTCTACGAATTCCACTCAACCTTTGTGTTGACCTCTCAAGCATGTATTTCAGGTTCATGACGATCAAGGATGGCACGGAAGGACACAGATACTCAAGAGGGCTATAAATTTTATTATCATTCAAAACTCATTTAATTTGTAAACATGGAACCATCTGAGACCTCATTTTGTAATCTCTGATATTTATACAAATTTGAATGATAAACCTTTTAAAACGACTCAATTGGAGTTCGTTTTCTATTATTGTGACTATTGTGCCGTCGAGTAACACCCAGTTCGAATTCCGCTGCAACCATGAATTGGGGGTGTTACACCTACTCTACCACAAAGTAACAAAATAGGAGTAATGGTTAAAAAAAAAAGAAAAAACAATATAGAATTATAGATAATCCAAAAAGTGCTTAAAAATAAGCGATGCACAAACCCTATCACATAAAACCAATAATAAGCTCTACCCAATATTGAATTTAAGCGAGATTTTTGCGGTGTCGTTTTTTAGATTATTGATGTCGTTTAGATGATGCGAAATAGGGACAGTTGTTATGAATTACTACTAGTTATATGTAGTATTTGCGCTTTTGCTCAGAACAAGTAACAGCCGAGTACAAATGGTTTTTTGATGGCTCGATGTGGGACCTTTATACTTTCTGCAGTAGAGAATAACTAAAAAATTTCCTAATTGTCGATCTGCATTCGTTTAGTGTCTTACCACATAGAAATGCTATGACAGCTAGTTTGCGACTCGGACTCCCTTAATACTAAAGAATAAAATGGACAGATGTTCTTAGTTTTTAGTGTGCTCGATGGTTTGTTGAGTTTCCTTACATGTTGATCGTTTATGATTTTGTTGGTTTTTTACAATTTTTAAAAATCTTCATTTTGGGCGTAAATTGGTGGTTTTTACTTACATGAAGTTTTAGAGTATATCTATTGTTGGTAGAGGTGGCAATTTGTGACCAAAATAAAAAAAAAGCTATTTGGGCAAAATTTGTAAAAGATTTGGGCACATTTAGCCTATCTTTTTTTTTTTGAAATGGGCATACAATGGCCATTTAAAAGTTAGATGGGCATAAACGGGCACATATTTTCTCTCAATTGGAGAATATATAATTGTTTTTAAAGAAAAACTTATGAATATAATATATTTAATTTTTTTTAATATAAATGAGATGTCAAGTTTGAGGAATTTATTTCGTCGTTTTGGGTAATTTCTAAAGCGATTTGTATGACATGCACCCGTTTAGCCCGCGCCCGTTTGGCCACCTCTAGTTGTTGGGTATTTTAGATTGTTACATTTTTGACATTTTAATGATTACATGGAAACATGTGAAAGAAAATAATAGGTAAAAGTGTAAAACAAATATATGCCCATGCTTGACAGTGGCTCTTGACAACAAATATTAGTAGTCTGGTACGACATGGATATATGAATTGATATACCTACTATGTTTGACTATGTAATGCGTTATTTGATTTGTTACTAATCCGAGTTCTTTTTTATTATTGGCATTGCAGCTTTTGGAAAATCTGACTATTTGAAGTCTGAGCTCATCATTCCAACAAGGCCAATATGCAGGTAAGCATAGCTAGTATCCGTACTTGTTTTCATTATACTATCCACTTCTCAGCGTCATAGCTGTATCATTGTTCCCTGTTAAACATAAACGGGATGGGTTAAAATAACGGGGGCTATTTGGTTAGATTAACCCCCCTTATTTTTTTTATTTTTATAATTTTTATAATTTTGTTTATATCAAAAAGCTATAAACCTGAAAGTGCGGAACAGAAAATATAAAGTTTAATATGTCAAACGCTTAAAACTGTCAAAAATACGAAACAGAAACTGACAAAAACTGAGCTGCGCTGGAAAAAAAAGGGGGACAAAAGAGGAGACAAGGGTGTCAGCCCCTTGTCCCCCGTCCTTATAGTACGACCCAACATAAACTTTTTGATAAGGGAAATGATTAATAGACCTAATATATGGGCCTAATAAGAGACCTAATGCTTAAATAACTTGTACAGCAAGAGACCTAATGCTTAAATAACTTGTACATGCACTGTACAAGTTATTTAAGCATTAGGTCTCTTATTAGGCCCATATATTAGGTCCATCTATCAAGGTTCTTTTGATAATAGAAAGAAGTCGCCATTTGACAAACAACATAGGTGATAAGCTTTTATAGTCTTCACTTTACTCAAAATAAGTACGGACATCATTTTTTATTACCAAGATACCTCTGATCACTATTTTTTTTGCAGTCACCTGTATGGTTTGAATTTTTTATTGTCTTTTCTGTTACTGTATCATGTTTAACTTATCTGCTCAAAGTTCATAGCCTAAAAACAATGTATTATTTTCCTGTCTTTTCATTTGTTTTCGTAATTTGTTTGTACAGTTATTTAATAAAATTGTTTTCTTATTTGAGTGCTTGGCAGGCAAGTGACAGGTTTAATATAAATTCCCAGCTCGAGCATCTTCAAGCCAAGTACGTTGGAACTGGACATGCTGATATGAATAGATTGTAAGTCCTTGTTTTTTTATACGACTAACTCTCAGTTTGGGCTTACTTCTGTTAATTTTGTTACTAAAAAAGGAATGTGCTTCATTTTACAAAATGAGAGACGTGTTTTACTTTGAGGTTCTTGCTTTTTTTATACTAGAATGTATATATCATGTGCAACATTTTTATACAATATGGGAGGAATGTTTTACTTTGAGGTTGAAATGTGTAAGTTTATGATTTAAAATTCATGTGAATTTGGTTGAAAGTCTTTCTTTTAGTTTAAGGTGGATTTGGTCGAAAGTCTCATCAACGCATCTCTGTTTCTAGCAGTTGTCACATAGTGTATGTCATGATCATTTTTTATCTAAAATTTATAAAGGATCCATATCAGTCTGAATTGTATAATTAGTACTTTTCACCTCAAAAGTAAATCCCATATACAATCATGCTCATTGTAATTTTTTCCCTTGTGAATAAAGGGTCTAAACTACACACAATCATTATGACATTTTCTTGTTTCCTTGCAGTGAATGGGCCGTTAATATTCAGCGAGACAGCTATGCCAGTTATGTTGGGCATTATCCGATGCTCGGCTACTTTGCAATTGCCGAGAATGAGTCCATAGGAAGGGAACGATATAACTTCATGCAGGTATTATATGATTCAACTTTCTTCTATGAACGTTGTTGTAAGTCATTAATTTTGATCATGTCTTAATTTTTTCTCTCCTTTTTTCTATTTTGCAGAAGATGCTATTGCCTTGTGGACTTCCACCAGAAAGAGAAGACGAGTAAGGAAATTACATGTGTGGCTGTTGTGTCGTCACTGTGTTTATGTATGCTTATGAATCTTTTGTAATGTTGACCCGATGTGATAGGATAAAAAAGATTTGATTTTGATAGATGTCGTCTGTATGTTACCATTTGATTAACGTTCATTCCTCCATGTACGCAGACATGCTTTTGCTAAAACCGCTGCTCTTTTTATCAGTATTATGGGTTTGTTATGTGTGAGATCGCAAAAGGTTAAAAAACAAATTCCTGAGGAAAAAAACATCATATAATTGACCCATTTGATTCCTAAAGATGCTATTACAGAAGGTAAACTGATTGCATATTTACACAATATTACATTTTGGGGTTTTAAACACTGATGTAGAGTTGATTTGCATATTCAATTATTTAATCTGTTGTTCTCATGAATTAATCTGTAATTAGCTTATCGTTTATCTAAAATTTGATAAAAAAAAACAATAAACTCACTTTTCTTTGGTTTACGCAGTCATTAGCGACTTTGTAGGCTTATTAAGATGCAGTAACCCCAAGCTACTAGATAAGCTCAAATAAAAGAGCTTATTGGGTTTTGTACTTTCTCATTAAACCAATAACTCCATAAAATAAGCAAATTCAAACATGCCATGTATCTCAGTATACAGTTTTACTTATGTAGAATGATCCGTTTAAAAGAGACATTACAAATAAGTACTTAGAATTATAGTTTACCCTTTAGTTTAAGCTCATAGAGTACACAGCCAACACCAAGCTTTTCAAATAATGGAACCACCAATTAAAACACTAATCAAAACCAAACACCAAATTACCCCATCACTAACCACTTTACATGATTACAAATCCATGATCAAATACTACACTTTTAATTCACTTTTTATAAATTCTTTACATTGTTTTCATCAAATGAGACAAAATGGATTCTACCCAGATCATAATGTTTATCCTTCTGTAATAAAATGTTGTACTAGTTTAATGTGGGCCAAATTTGGTGCATCTCTTCATGGTTGCGTTATTCGGGCCGGGTTAGAAATGGACCTTTTTACGGGTAACGCGTTGTTAAGTATGTATGCCCACCATGTGTTTGACGAAAAAACACATGTTGTTGGTTGTTAAATGTAAACAGTTCCCAGATTAGGGTTAAGATAATCAATAAAGGTACCGGATATTCACTTGAAATCGTGGTATCACTTTCCAATAGAAACTATTCGACCCTATGCCTGGGTTACACGAATATCTCTATGGGATAAGACCAAGTGATGTTCTTGTTTTAGGCACAAACCAAGAACCAGATGCGTATAGAAGTGTTTAGGGTTTTGTGTTAATCGTATTGTAAAACGTATCTCCATGCAGAATGATGTGACCTCTATTTATAATAGAGAATACTCAAAACCCTACCCCATGGAATTATGTATAATTAACGGCCCATTAATTATATCATAATACTTTCCATAATAATAGGGAACAGTGGTTATCAGTGGAAACATTATCACTAGCAGTGGTAACGTAAACACATCAGTGGAAACGCTAGCAGTAGAATGCCAGCAGCAGAATCACACTAGCAGCAGAATGTTATCAGCAGCAGAATCAGCTGTCAGCAGAATCCTAGCAGCAGATTCATAACACTAGCAGCAGAGTCTACTAACAGTACCTTGATTCTACTAGCAGTACTTTGATCAATACATAACCACTATTGAGTCAGGGGATTCAGTGACCAAATGGGTGTATACTCCATACCTCCAAACCCATTACCAGGTGTGAATTGATCCCTCAAGTGCACTAAATTTTCCAACAATCCTCCCCAAATTTAGTTCACTACTTTTGCATAAAAAATCAAACACAAACCAAAACAAGTGCATAAATGAAAATATCCTGAGGATTGAATTACCACATTAGTACATATACTTTCAAATATTCGAGAATCAGGGTGTTCTAAGAATTGAACCCTTCAACCCATTTGAATACCTGATGATAAATACACACAAGTTTTCAAACACTAAAATACTCCTGACACTATACAAGCCATGTGTCCATATCCAATTCATAAATGTTGTAAAAGCTAAAAGTCCAAAGCTTCCTGAAGCGGCAAAACTTCAACATTCACATAGGTGGTTCATCTTTAATTCATGCTCCTGCTTAGCACTTTTTCAAAGAAAATTAACCATTAAGAAGTGAAGACTTCATCCTCCTTTCAGTAGGTAACAAGCACAACCTTGGGATGTTTGTAAAACATGTGCTTCAGTCCACTAAATGATCAACTTTCCACATTGAACTCAGCTTCCAAGTTTCCTTAGAAGGGAGTTGGGTATCCTTGCATTCAGTGAATAAGTTGGACTTAAACCCATCCCTTGAGCAGACTTTAAAACCAAGTCTCTAGCCAAACCCTTCGTCAAGTGATCAGCTAAGTTTTGTTGAGATCTAACAAACTCTATAGATACCACCCCATTCATGATAAGTCCACGAATCATGCTATGCCTGACACCTAAGTGTCTAGAATTCCCATTGCACATCTGGCTATAAGCCTTTGCCAATTGATAAGGCGAAAAATGAACCACTTTTAGGGGGTCATTTAAGCCCGAATCCGACTTTATTTGATCAAATATTGCCCTAAATCGTTCCTTTTGTGATTTTAGGTGTTTGGAGAGTGAATTCTGGAAAAGAAGCTATTTTGGACGTTTTTGGAGCATAAAAGTGAAGAAAACGGCAAAGTACCAAATTTCCATGCTGAAGATACAAGGTGACGGCGTCAAGAGTAATACCTTGACGGCGTCAGACATGAAGATTAAAATACCGAAGGTGGTGACGGCGTCAAACGCCCTCATGACGGCGTCAAAGTGGCAAGAATAAAATACCGTGGTCGGTGACGGCGTCACATAGGCCGTCATAAGTGGATCAAGGCCGTCCGAGGAAGTATATGGCGGCGAGGTGACGGCGTCAGAAGTAACTCTTGACGCCGTCAGCCTACTTTTCCTATATATAGTTTTCTAGTTTTTTCATTAAAAAGAGAGAAGTTTTGGTGAAACCCTAAAGACGATTTTGGTGCCTCTTTTACAGGTTTTTCAAGGGTTCCAAACCCTTGAGACCTTGCATTGTAATTGAGATAAGTGTACTTTCAATTCAATCAATATGTCTATGTGTTGGTTGTTTATCTCTTGTTCTTGTCTCAATTCTACTATGCTAGGCTAGATCTCTCTTGTGTTTGCTTAGATCTAATGAAACCTAGATATTGATTATGTGTTGATTACTTGTTTATTCTTGTTCTTGGATGAATGATTTTATATGTTAGGCTTAAGAAAACTGGCAGATCTCCAAATGGTAACATGCTTGAACGTCTTAAGAAACATGAACCGAGGCGTACTAGGTCTTTATTGGTTGTATTTAATGCATGAGCCACTGTTTATAATCCCTATAGTTGTGCTGGGCATGGTGTAGGAGGAGATAAGAGCTCATAGAATTGGGGAGTTATGTATGCCACCCCATGAATGGTATTAAGGAATACGATCCGTCATCCATGCAATTATAACAAGTAATTAACGTGTAAAAGATATCTAGGGAGTAATGAAGTCTAAGTAAACACAATTTCTCCAAATACTGCTCACAACCTTAGTTTAATATTAGTTTATTAGTATTTTAATTTAATTGCATCTTAGTTCTGGGTTAGTTGAATAACAACTAATTCCGCCCAAATCCTTCAAACCCGAGATTTTACTTGCTTTCTAAAAAACATAAAAATACAAAAATAATCATCTCTCACCTCTAGAACTTTTAATTAGGTTTTCTAATCCTAGCGACACTATTCCTAAGCTGAACGATCAATCCCCCGGTACCTGCCACTATACTATACTACAACGATCAGGTACACTGCCTGGTGGGGGTTGTAAGCTTCTCGAGATCCCTCGAGAGGTAAAGCAAGGTGCGATTCCCACGCATCAAGTTTTTGGCGCCGCAGCCCGGGGAATAGTTATTGTCTAGGTTAGTTTATCTTTTTATTAGGTCTACTTGCTAGATTCCTTTCTAGTAAGATTTTATTTTTATTTTTAGGTTTTCTTTAGTCTATCTTATTTCTCCGTGTTTTTGTTCGTGCTTTTCTACCATTCACCATTATGGCAACCAACGAATTCTCCAACTTTAGGATCACCAGGAGTCGTAATACCACTAGAGACCTGGTCTTGCCTTATGCAGAACCCGAAAGAGAAATGTCTAGGTTAAGACGATCTCACTCAACTCCTGAACCATCATGCATTGCTATCGATTTTGATGCACCTCTTTCTGAGGAAAATTCAGAAAATCACGTTACAACCCCCAGCTCCCAACCCAACAACGAGATGAGTGCCCTTCCTACTCCTATTCCTATTCCTAAGTGCCTTAAGGACTACTCATCCCCAACACCTCGTGGCTTCGCGAATGCTATTGTCTACCCAAACGAACACACCAGTGAGGTCTTGCATGCGCCCGATGTTTGGCTTGTCCAAAGTGTGTGTAAGTTTTGTGGATTAGACGAGGAAGATCCTATTCAACACATCAAGGACTTCCTGAAAATAGTAGACACCCTCCATACGGATGGGGCTACTAGAGACACGTCCCGATTACGATTCTTTCCTTTCACTCTATATGAAAAAGCCCAAGAATGGTATGATAAACTCCCTTCTGAATCTATCTTCACATGGGAGCAACTCATATCCAAGTTCTATGAGAAGTTCTTTCCACCTGGAAAAACTTCAGCATATAGAGATAGGATCATCCGCTTCCGAAAAGGGAAGGACGAACCCTTCCATAAATCATGGACTAGGTTTAAGGATTTAATAAGACAAGTTCCCCATCATGGCATCGAACTTTGGATTTTGATCCAAATCTTTTACGACAATATCTCCTTTAGTGATCGGAACGGGATCAACCAATCTAGAAAAGGGAGATTAGCCAATCTTAGTGCCGAAGAAGGATGGAATAGAATCGAAGAATATGCTCATGACCAGGATGACACTTGGGATGAACCCGAGTCGAATGTCAGCATCTCTGAAATCACTCCAGATAGGCTGAGAAAGGATCACAAAAGAGTGGAGTACCTAGCTGGGGCACAATTACCTAAACAGCTTTCAAATCCTTACTTGATCTGCGACTACTGTGGGGGCCCGCATGAGGCGGAGGAATGTGGAATAGAAACCACGACTGAACATGCATGCTTGTCAGGTGGTGACATATATGCTGACCCCTCCCTTCTGCCTTTTTACCAAAATGACGATTACACCCTTTGGGGGAACCTGGTGAAAAGAGAAGAAGGAGAGGAAGGCCCTGAATTTAAGGTCAGGAGCACTTTTGAAGATGACCTTGGTCACTTCACTCAAGAAAAGGGCCTACAATTAAAGGGACTTAATGAACTTGTTGATGAGCAACAGAATGACATTAGAGAATGGTCCAACAAGCTTAACGCAGCCCTTGATAACCTTGAAACCCCATCAGTAAGCAAAAAAGGTCCCATGCTCGCGATAACCACTCGATCTGGAACAACAACCAGGGACCCACCTCACCCAAGCACGTCCCCCATCGCTCCAGATCCAAGCAAACCTCGCGACGAAGAGGAGGATGTGGGTATCGAGACTCCTAATTAACCCCCCTTAACAACCCCGTCCCAAGCAACCCCACCTAACCGACCTGTAAGAATTCCATACCCGTCCCGATTGAAAAACCAGAAAACTGAGAATGATAATAAAAGATTTTTGTCATACCTAAAAGACTCAGTAGTCACCATCCCCCTCCTTGATGCTTGCTATCACATGCCGAAGTATAGCGCATACTTTAAAAGACTACTCGCTAACCGAAAACAACTTGAGGGTCTTGTGACCCTGGGAGAAGAATGCTCGGTGGTGACTCATCAAGGGCTACCGAAGAAGGTAGACGATCCGGGCAGCTTCACCCTACCTTGCTCCATAGGACCTCTATCAATCAAGAATGCTCTTGCTGATTTAGGAGCAAACATAAATCTCATGCCTCAGTCTATGTTCCGTAGACTAGGATACTCTGGATTGAAGCCTACCCGTATGAACATCCAACTTGCCGATAGATCGGTCAAGTACCCCGTAGGGATTTGCGAGAATGTGTTAGTCAAAGTTGGGAAATTCAAATTCCCGGTTGACTTCGTAATCTTGGATATGGAGGAGGATGACTTGGTACCCATCATCTTAGGTAGACCATTTCTTGCTACCGCTCGTGCAGTCATCGATGTCTACGATGGCAAATTAACATTAAGAGTGGGAGACGATAGCACAACCTTCGACATTAAGGATTCTATGGACCTCTCCCTAGAAACAGCCAACCGGCTCTATTTTATCGGGGAAGTAGATGAACTCACAGATGTCATTGATAGTTGTGTCGATGAACAGATCGAGGAAGGCTGGCTACGAGACGAAAGTTTTCTGCCTTTGTTAGAGATGGAGAAGAGGGAGGACGTTGGTGCTGTATCCTTCTATCCCAGACAAGAGGCCACAGAGCATCTCGAGCTCCGAAAGCCCGAGAACAAGCTTAAGCCTTCTATTATCGAACCTCCTGAATTAGATCTTAAGGAACTCCCTAAACATCTAGAGTATGCCTTCCTTCAAGGAGAAGACCAACTGCCGGTAATCATAAACTCTTCCCTCGATCATGAACAAAAGAGTAAACTCTTAGAGATCTTAAAGAAATACAAGGGAGTGCTTGCATGGAGTGTAGCCGACATTAAGGGGATTGACTCAACTTTTTGCACACATAAGATTCTCATGGAAGAAGATTATAAACCCACCGTGCAACCCCAAAGGCGAGTGAACCCCAATATTAAGGAGGTGGTGAAGAAAGAAGTCATCAAACTTCTGGATGCAGGATTGATTTACCCAATTTCGGATAGCCCATGGGTCAGCCCTGTACAGGTTGTACCAAAGAAGGGTGGAATGACCGTTGTTAAGAATGACAAGGGTGAGATGGTGCCCCAGAGAACAGTCACTGGATGGCGGGTATGCATCGACTATCGAAAGCTCAATGATGCCACAAGGAAAGTTCACTTTCCCTTACCATTCATCGATCAGATGTTAGAGAGATTATCTGGACACGAATACTATTGCTTCTTGGATGGATTCTCTGGATATTTTCAGATTCCCATAGCACCTGAGGACCAAGAAAAGACCACGTTTACTTGCCCTTATGGAACGTTCGCCTATAAAAGGATGCCTTTTGGGCTATGTAATGCCCCCGCAACTTTCCAGCGATGCATGACCGCAATCTTTCACGAGCTCATGGAAGACAGCATGGAAGTGTTCATGGATGACTTTTCAGTCTTCGGAAACTCCTTCGACCGCTGTCTTGCTAATCTAGAAAAGATGCTTAAACGGTGTGAGGAAACCAACTTGGTGCTGAATTGGGAAAAATGTCATTTCATGGTGAAGGAAGGGATTGTGTTAGGACATAAGATCTCGGGAAACGGGATAGAGGTAGACCAAGCTAAGGTTGAAGCTATATCTAAGTTACCATACCCCACTACTGTCAAAGCAATACGCAGCTTTTTGGGGCATGCCGGATTTTATCGGAGATTCATCAAAGATTTCTCCAAAATAGCTCGGCCAATGACTCAATTACTTGTGAAGGATGCTCAGTTCGATTTTTCCCAAGAATGCAAGGATGCATTCGATCTCTTAAAAAGGGAACTCACTCAAGCTCCAATCATGATTACACCCAACTGGGAGTTACCATTCGAAATCATGTGTGACGCTAGCGACTTTGCAGTCGGGGCTGTATTAGGTCAACGACATGACAAGCTTTTCCAACCTATCTACTACGCTAGCAAAACCATGAATCCCGCTCAAGAGAACTACTTCACCACTGAGAAGGAACTGTTAGCCGTAGTGTTTGCATTCGACAAATTCCGACAATATCTTATCCTCTCAAAAACAGTCGTCTTCACTGATCACTCGGCTCTTAGATATCTCTTCGCTAAGCAGGATGCCAAGCCACGACTAATTCGATGGATCTTGTTGCTACAAGAATTCGATGTTGAGATTCGTGATAAGAGGGGAGCAGAAAATCTGGCCGCAGATCATCTATCTCGTCTCGAAAACCCCTCAGATGAGCACGATAGAAGTGAGATTAGGGATTCATTTCCTGACGAGCAACTCATGTTAGTAAGTGACTCGGAGCCATGGTACGCCGATTTTGCTAATTACTTCGCAAGTAGATGTAGACTTGTTCCTGAACGCCTGACTAGATACGAAAGGAAAAGGTTCTTTTCCCAGCTAAAATACTACTTTTGGGATGAACCTTTTTTATTCCGAAGGTGTCCTGACCAAATTATAAGGCGTTGTGTTTTGGAAAATGAGGCAGTAAAGATTATGAGAGAATGTCACTCCGGTCCTTCTGGCGGGCATCATGGGATAAACGTTACCGCCCGAAAGATTCTAGATGCAGGATTCTATTGGCCCACAGTTTTCCGTGATGTAAAGGAAATGGTGCAGGCGTGCGATGCATGTCAACGAGCCGGAAACATATCACATAGGGATGAAGCACCTCAAAACTTTATACAAATTTGTGAGGTCTTCGATGTTTGGGGAATTGACTTCATGGGACCATTTCCATCTTCAGGAGAGAACGAGTACATATTAGTCGCCATTGACTATGTTTCAAAATGGGTTGAGGCACAAGCCCTTAGAACCAATGATGCCAGAGTAGTTATCCATTTCTTGAAAAAGCTTTTTGCTAGATTCGGAATTCCTAAAGCCCTCATCAGTGATAGGGGAACCCATTTTTGCAATGCACAAATGGAAAAGGTCATGAAGAGGTATGGAGTACCCCATCGATTCTCCACCGCCTATCATCCACAAACCAATGGTCAAGTCGAAAACACCAATAGAGCTATTAAAAGAATACTCGAAAAAACGGTTAGTCAAAACAGAAAGGACTGGTCATTTAAACTCGACGAAGCCTTATGGGCATTCCGAACCGCCTACAAACACCTATTGGAACGACCCCATTCCGCATGGTGTATGGTAAGGCATGTCACTTACCGGTAGAATTAGAACACAAGGCTTATTGGGCACTTAATACATGTAACTTAGATTACGCAACTGCAGGAAATAATAGGTTTCTGCAGTTACACGAGCTTGATGAGCTTAGACTAGAAGCCTACGAGTCTTCCATCACATATAAAGAAAGAGCTAAAAGATGGCATGACCAGAGAATTAAGAAACCCAAAGAATTCTCAGAGGGAGACAAGGTCTTATTATACAATTCTCGGTTGAGATTATTTCCGGGAAAACTTAAGTCTAGATGGTATGGACCGTTCACGGTAAGGAATTCTTCTAAATTTGGAACGGTAGTATTAATAGATGATGAAGGTAGGGAGTTCACTGTTAACATACAACGTGTAAAACACTACCAAGAGAATAACAATGAAATGATTAGTGAGGAGGATGTGACGTTTGATGATGAAGTCACGTAGTAACCCATGGCCTTGAGTCTAGCTACAAGACTCGTAAATAAAGAAAAGCGCTTCTTGGGAGGCAACCCATGCTTTGTGTGATTTTTATTTGTTTGTTTGTTATTTGCTTCCGTATGCATGCTTCATTTTTTATTGTTGGTAGATCATGTTTCAAAATTAAAAAGGTAGAAATACTTTATTATGTTGTTTAGTCTAGTCTTAACTCCAACCTAAAAGTATTTTTGCAAAAAGATAAGTGTAAGGGGAGACCCCAAATTTGTTTTTAAGAAACACACGATCATGATTCTCCACAATTTTAAGTGAGCATGTATATTAGTACTTGTTAGTGTCAAATGCTTGTATTGAGTCATAATGAAGTTTTGCAGGATTTTCCAGGAAGTAGAACCAAGTTTTTCCATTCTGACGGCGTTAGGGTATTGCTCTTGACGGCGTCAGGATGTAAAATCTGGAAATTTTACCAGTTTTGTTTTTCTAACGGAGTCTTATAGTTTTTGTGAATTATTAAGTTTTATAATCTCCAGGAAATCTGCAAACTTCATTTACAAGCATTATATCTTACTTTGCTTTCTAGGATTTTGTAACTTATATAGGATGCCGCCGATTTTACGCGAGGTTGCCTTGTCTACTTTTGTCAGGATTTACAGGTTATATTGGACAAGAAGATGATTTATATTCTGGAAGGGAAGCTTTGATTGTTCGTTTTCTTGGAGGAAGATTTAACCTGGCCAACCTTTAATCCATACCGAGCGAATCAGGGGAGTATTTGAATTCATTCTCTTTACTTGTTTACTTTTACATTCTTTACTTGAACATTGGGGACAATGTTCATCTTAAGTGTAAGGGGAGGGTAAATTGATGATACCCTACATATGCACTTTCGCTTGAGTTTGTTTTGTTTAATGGTAGGTGTGTAATAAAACTATGAGAAATACTTGTTAGTGTAATTTTAGCGCCAAATTTAAAATTTTTTACAACATTTAGGAGTGAAACTTTAGCCATAGCAAGCGTCTCATGGATAGGAGATTGTATGACTAGCACATAACCGTATATTCAAAAAAATTTTCCACCCAAAAATGTGAGGTTCGCCTTTAGATTTGATAGGAAAAGCATTCATTATTAGTGCTTATGAGTGTACCGGTAGCATTTAGATTCTAGAACTTGCGTTAGTGATGCATCCCAAGACCGCTAGTGAGACTACATTCGTGTAGTAGGATTTACTACATGATAAGAGGCATTAGGATCACCCTTGTGTTAAACCCGTATCATAATTTCTTGACCACTTAAGTCATATTACTTGGCTAGTTAAGTCAACTAATTTTTCCCACACCCTTAGCGTTGTACTCATTTTTAGTACACGAAACCCCTAGTACACCCCTCCGAGACTATCTTTTCGTTTCTAACTTTAAGCATCTTACTTAAAGGAAGAATTTGTTACACCCCACTTAAATGTACACCCAAATCACCTTAGCCTTCCGTGTATGCACTCATCTTTAGTGCATTATTGTTATTTGTTAAACCCTTAGTTAACTTTCTAATTGGTTACATGGTTGCTAAGTCGAGTCATATCCTTGTACATATTGTTTTGGGACGATTGGGACTCATGGGTAAGTACTTATTTTATGGAGTAATGGGGAAGACCAACATATATTATCCCCATATGTACGTTAATCTTAAAAGTGCTCCAAGTGTTTTGATTTTCTTAATTCGAGTCATTAGATTAGTTTATTGTAAAGTATGTAAAGATTCAAGTGTAAGGGGAATTCCCATTCCCTTTGATGTATTATTTTGGATGGTAGGGCAAGAGTGTATGCAAAAAAAAAAAAAAAAAAAAAAAAAAAAAAAAAAAAATCGAAAAAAAATAAAAAATCAAGAAAAAGAAAAAGAAAAAAAAAATAGAAAAGAAAAAGAGAAAAACATACGGACTACCATCCCTTTTTATTCTTTGTTTATTTTATGTTTTTGTTATTTTTCATTTATTAGCTTAAGTCGAGTCTAGTCTTGGCTTAGCAACGCCTATTGTACATGTAATTAACCAAGATTGTTAGCTCGCCACCAGAATAACTTCCTATATCCAACAAAACCGTGTAATTCATATCCCTACACCTAACGTTATAACCCTTTAAAAGACCTCTTTGATAGTTTATCCTAGGTGCTTACGCCATGTGGTGGAGGTTTGATCCTTTCCCAAGCCTATGGTAATCTATTTTGCTATGACAGGTAGTGAGAGATATCTTCCATTTCCATATTGTTATATTACTTTATTACACCCGAGAGATGTGAGTATCTAAACACTATTTGTGAGGTGCTTGTGTATGACCTCCGTGCTTGTCTATTGGTCTTTAGTGGAACGATTATTTGTTGTAATTACTTTTATATTAGTGTTAAATGACCTCTAACTTGTCTTTTGATTAGAATAAAAGCTCATTTGCTTGAGGACAAGCAAATCTCAAGTGTAAGGGTATATGATAAGGCGAAAAATGAACCACTTTTAGGGGGTCATTTAAGCCCGAATCCGACTTTATTTGATCAAATATTGCCCTAAATCGTTCCTTTTGTGATTTTAGGTGTTTGGAGAGTGAATTCTGGAAAAGAAGCTATTTTGGACGTTTTTGGAGCATAAAAGTGAAGAAAACGGCAAAGTACCAAATTTCCATGCTGAAGATACAAGGTGACGGCGTCAAGAGTAATACCTTGACGGCGTCAGACATGAAGATTAAAATACCGAAGGTGGTGACGGCGTCAAACGCCCTCATGACGGCGTCAAAGTGGCAAGAATAAAATACCGTGGTCGGTGACGGCGTCACATAGGCCGTCATAAGTGGATCAAGGCCGTCCGAGGAAGTATATGGCGGCGAGGTGACGGCGTCAGAAGTAACTCTTGACGCCGTCAGCCTACTTTTCCTATATATAGTTTTCTAGTTTTTTCATTAAAAAGAGAGAAGTTTTGGTGAAACCCTAAAGATGATTTTGGTGCCTCTTTTACAGGTTTTTCAAGGGTTCCAAACCCTTGAGACCTTGCATTGTAATTGAGATAAGTGTACTTTCAATTCAATCAATATGTCTATGTGTTGGTTGTTTATCTCTTGTTCTTGTCTCAATTCTACTATGCTAGGCTAGATCTCTCTTGTGTTTGCTTAGATCTAATGAAACCTAGATATTGATTATGTGTTGATTACTTGTTTATTCTTGTTCTTGGATGAATGATTTTATATGTTAGGCTTAAGAAAACTGGCAGATCTCCAAATGGTAACATGCTTGAACGTCTTAAGAAACATGAACCGAGGCATACTAGGTCTTTATTGGTTGTATTTAATGCATGAGCCACTGTTTATAATCCCTATAGTTGTGCTGGGCATGGTATAGGAGGAGATAAGAGCTCATAGAATTGGGGAGTTATGTATGCCACCCCATGAATGGTATTAAGGAATACGATCCATCATCCATGCAATTATAACAAGTAATTAACGTGTAAAAGATATCTAGGGAGTAATGAAGTCTAAGTAAACACAATTTCTCCAAATACTGCTCACAACCTTAGTTTAATATTAGTTTAATTAGTTTATTAGTATTTTAATTTAATTGCATCTTAGTTCTGGGTTAGTTGAATAACAACTAATTCCGCCCAAATCCTTCAAACCCGAGATTTTACTTGCTTTCTAAAAAACATAAAAATACAAAAATAATCATCTCTCACCTCTAGAACTTTTAATTAGGTTTTCTAATCCTAGCGACACTATTCCTAAGCTGAACGATCAAGCCCCCGGTACCTGCCACTATACTATACTACAACGATCAGGTACACTGCCTGGTGGGGGTTGTAAGCTTCTCGAGATCCCTCGAGAGGTAAAGCAAGGTGCGATTCCCACGCATCACCAATGTAGCAGCACTATCCATGGTTGAACTGGTAATGCAAGTTTGTTTCTTGGATGCGCAAGAAATTGCACCTCCACCAAGTAGGAATACCCAACCACTAGTAGACGAATTGTCTTCAGTGTTACTGATCCAACTTGCATCAGTATATCCTTCTAATACTGAAGGATAACCATTATATGAGAGACTATAATCCATAGTTCTCTTCAAATACTTAAAGACCCTCTGAATTGCTTGCCAATGATGAGCACTAGGATTACTAGTATACCTGCTCAGTTTACCCACAGCAAAAGCAATATCAGGCCTTGTACAAGTCATGGCATACATCAAACAGCCAATCACCCTAGAATACTCAAGTTGAGATACAGCTTTGCCAGTATTAGGCATTAGCTTCTCACTTGTATCCATAGGAGTACTCACTGGAGTACAATCAAAGTAATTAAATTTCTTCAACACCTTCTCAATGTAATGAGACTGAGAGATAGAAATTTTGTTACTTTCATGTTTAATCCTAATACCAAGGATAACATCTGCCTCCCCCATATCCTTCATGGAGAACTTTGATGACAAAAATGCCTTTGTAAGGTTAACTTGATTTTGGTCAGTGCCAAAGATCAACATGTCATCAACATATAGACAAATGATGACTCCTTTACCAGATTCATCAAATTTGCTATATACACATTTGTCAGCTTGATTAAGTAAATAACCACTAGACAAAACCACTTCATCAAACTTTTGATGCCATTGCTTAGGTGCCTGTTTTAGTCCATAAAGAGACTTAATCAGTTTTCACACCTTGTTTTCATTGCCAGGCATGATAAAGCCCTGAGGTTGGTTCATGTAAACCTCCTCATCTAAATCACCATTCAAGAAAGCTGTCTTCACATCCATCTGATGAATAATCAGATTGTGAATTGATGCCAAAGCAATTAGCAATCTTATGGTACTGATACGTGCCACCGGAGCATAAGTATCAAAGTAATCTATTCCTGACTTTTGTTTAAAGCCTTGAATAACTAATCTTGCCTTGAACTTTTCAACAGTTCCATCTACCTTTATTTTCTTTTTGAAAATCCATTTGCTACCTAAAGGTTTGCAACCAGGTGGTAGATCAGTCAACACATAAGTGTTGTTGCCCATGATGGAGTTCATCTCATCATCAATTGCTTCTTTCCAGAAAGCAACATCCTGGGACTTCATTGCTTCTTCAAATGTTTTGGGATCATCCTCAACAATGAAGCAATAAGAGTATTGATCATAGACCTCACTCCTTGTTCCTTCAATTAAGTATAATTGAAACTCAGGTCCAAATGACTTTGGATTCCTGACCCTATTGCTCCTTCTGAGCTCAGGTTCAGGTTGTTGTTCCACAACCTCAGCAGGAACCTCATCAGCAGGAACCTCATCAGTAGGAACCTCTGAAACACCATTGCCATTGGTTCCCTTTGGAATCCTTTGACTTGGTCTAGGGATAGATGAGAATCTGTTCTCATCAAAGAGTGCATCCCTTGATTCAATTATTGAGTTAATTGAAACAGACTCATTAGGTTCTATAACATAAAACCTATAAGCCTTGGAATGCTCAGCATATCCAACAAAGATGCATTCAATGCCTCTTTCACCCAAAGTTTTCTGCTTTGGATCAGGGAGTCTTACAACAGCCCTACAACCCCATATCCTAAGATAATTAAGGTTAGGTTTCTTTTTAGTCCAAAGTTCGTAAGGGGTAACTTTGTTCCTTTTGTTGGGAACCCTATTTAATAAATAGCAAGTTGTTAACATAGCTTCACCCCAGAACCCTTGACTCAGCCCTGAATAGGACAACATGGAATTAACCATCTCCTTCAGCACCCTGTTTTTTCCTTTCAGAAATACCATTTTGCTGAGGAGTATAAGGGGCAGTCGTTTCATGGATTATACCAACAGACTGAAAATACAGAGTATCTATGTACTCACCTCCCCTATCAGTCCTTAATCTTTTGATTAGGGAACTTTGTTGCAATTCAACTTCAGTTTTAAATACTTTAAATTTATCTAATGCTTCATCTTTAGAATGTAATAAATAAACATGACAAAACCTAGAAGCATCATCAATAAAAGTCACAAAGTATTTCTTATTCCCCAAAGAGGGAGTAGCATGTAAATCACAAAGGTCACTGTGAATTAACTCCAAAACTTTAGTTTCACGTTTTACTCCTTGAAAAGGTTTCTTAGTTATCTTGTTCAACATACAAGTTTTACACTTTTCAGTGTTCATATCAAAGGCTGTAATTAATCCATCCTTAGACATATCTTGCATCCTTTTAAAATGTACATGGCCAAGTCTTGCATGCCATAGGTTTGAATCATAAAGTTTAGATGTAGATATAAAAGCAGAATCAATATTATCATGAACAATATTAAGTCTGAACATTTGATTACACAAATAACCAAAACCAATAAAAACACCATTTTTAGATAAAACAAACTTATCAGATTCAATAACCTGTTTATAACCACAATTATTTAAAACACTACTAGAAACCAAGTTTTTCCTAATATCAGGAACATGTAAAACATTAAATAAAGAAACAATCTTTCTAGAACTAAACTTCAAATCAACACATCCTTTTCCATGCACCAGGGCAGTTGACTCGTTTCCCATATGAAGAATAGAACCATCATTCATTGACTCATAGGTCTTGAACCAGCTTCTATCTTTACACACATGAATTGTTGCTCCAGAGTCAACCCACCACGCAACATCATCATCCTGCACAAAGTAAACGTCAGATATATATGTAACATAATAAATCTTAAAAGACTTATTAAACACATTATGACCTTTCAGAGAATTGGTGTTACCATTCCCTCCACCTGTGCCTGATCCATTGGATTTGTTTCTAACTTTACCACCCTTGCAATCTTTCCTGAAGTGTCCAGGTTTCCCACACTTCCAACAAGTCACCTTAGGTTTCTTGTTAAGATCAGATTTGGTGTTATCTTGATGCTTACGCTTGCCCTTGTTGTCAATGTACTTGGTGGAATTATTATGCTCCACCACATTGACAACTGATGGACCAGTAGCAGTGCTACTCTTTGGCTTGTCAATGTCTTGAGCTTTGAGTGAATCCTCAATGCGCAAGTGACTGCCCAACTCAACAAGAGTTAACTCCTCCTTCTTATGCTTAAGCATATGCTTGAAATCCTTCCAAGAAGGAGGAAGTTTATCGATGATACAAGAGACTGAAATAGCCTCATCCATGTTCATCTTGTGTTGTGTGAATCGACCAAGTATACCAAGAAGTTCATTGTATTGTTCCATGACAGGTCTAGAATCAACCATTTTGTAATTGTTAAAATTACTTACAAGGAACTTCTTACTTGATGCATCCTCAGCCATATACTCTCAGTAGTTAGAACATACACCACGTTCATGCTGGTCAGCAAGAATTGCATCTTCTTCTGCCATCTTCTGAAATCCACACCTTCAAACTTTTCCAACTTGGAAAAGTTAGCAGCTATTTGTCTCATAGCAGCAGCCATTGATTATCACTAATAGTTTCTATTGATTGTTGGTTGTTAAATGTAAACAGTTCCCAGATTAGGGTTAAGATAATCAATAAAGGTACCGGATATTCACTTGAAATCGTGGTATCACTTTCCAATAGAAACTATTCGACCCTATGCCTGGGTTACACGAATATCTCTATGGGATAAGACCAAGTGATGTTCTTGTTTTAGGCACAAACCAAGAACCAGATGCGTATAGAAGTGTTTAGGGTTTTGTGTTAATCGTATTGTAAAACGTATCTCCATGCAGAATGATGTGACCTCTATTTATAATAGAGAATACTCAAAACCCTAGCCCATGGAATTATGTATAATTAACGGCCCATTAATTATATCATAATACTTTCCATAATAATAGGGAACAGTGGTTATCAGTGGAAACATTATCACTAGCAGTGGTAACGTAAACACATCAGTGGAAACGCTAGCAGTAGAATGCCAGCAGCAGAATCACACTAGCAGCAGAATGCTATCAGCAGCAGAATCAGCTGTCAGCAGAATCCTAGCAGCAGATTCATAACACTAGCAGCAGAGTCTACTAGCAGTACCTTGATTCTACTAGCAGTACTTTGATCAATACATAACCACTATTGAGTCAGGGGATTCAGTGACCAAATGGGTGTATACTCCATACCTCCAAACCCATTACCAGGTGTGAATTGATCCCTCAAGTGCACTAAATTTTCCAACACGTGTTATGGATGGTATGAGAAATGTGAAAAGGGTGTTTGAGAGGATGGTGAAGAGAGATGTTGTGTCGTATAATACGGTTGTTTTGGGATATGTGAAAAGTGGGATGTTTAATGAGGCGGTGAGGGTGATTAGGGAGATTGGTACTGCTGGAATAAAGGCGGATGCGTTTACTTTGTCCAATGTGCTTGGCATTGTAAAGGAACGTATGGATGTTTTGAAGGGGAAGGAGATTCATGGGTATGGGATTAGACATGGGTTTGATGGGGAATGAGTTTGTTGTGAGTCGGTTGAGTGACGTGTATACTTGTTGTAATATGGTTGAGGATTCATATCGGTTGTTTTGTTTGTTGCCTAGAAAAGATTGTGTGTCGTGGTGTTCTATGATTGCGGCGTGTGTGCAAAACGGGTTGTTTGATGAGGGGTTGAAATTGTTTCGGCAAATGTTGAGTGCTGGTATTAAGCCTGTTCCCGTTTCGTGTTCTAGTATTGTTCCTGCTTGTGCACATTTAACGACACTGCCGTTAGGACAACAACTGCATGGGTATATAATTAGGAATCATTTTGATGATAATATGTTTATTGCTAGCTCACTTATTAACATGTATACTAAATGTGGGAACATTAAACTTGCTAAATATATTTTTGATAGTAGTATGAAGCAACATGATTTGGTATCATGGACTGCTATGATAATGGGATGTGCTTCACATGGGCATGCCAGTGAAGCTATCTCGTTATTTAAGCAGATGGAGGTTCAAGGGTTTAGACCAAATTCTGTGGCTTTTGTGGCGGTTTTGACTGCTTGTAGTCATGCTGGAATGGTTAATGATGGTTTGTATTTTTTTAACAAAATGGTCGAGTACTATAAGATGAGCCCAGAACTTGAGCACTATGCTTGTATGGCGGATCTTATGGGCAGGGCTGGAAAATTGGAAGAAGCTTTCAGGTTCTTATGTAAAATGCCGGAAAATAAAACAGCTAGTGTGTGGTTACCGTTGCTAGCTGCTTGTAGGGTCCACAAGAATGTTAAATTGGCTGAGAAGATTGTTACGCGTATAAGTGAGTTTGACAGTGACAACATGGGTGCGTATGTTTTGTTGTCAAATACGTATTCTTCTAGTGGAAGATATAAAGATGCAGCGTATATGAGAAGTATGTCGAGCAAGAAAGGTGATGGAAAGAAACCTGCTTCTAGTTGGATCAGAATTGACAAGGAAGTACATGCTTTCATTGCTGGAGACGAGTCTCACCCCTGTTATGATGGCATAGTTAATGAATTGGATATTCTTTTAGGACATATGGAAAAACAAGAATATGTTGCTGCGGTCTGCTAAATATTGACATAGGGCTTAAAGCCTTAAACATAGTGAAATACTTGCAATAAGTATTAGGAATCATTAGGACTCTTGCTGGTATTGCACATTCATGTGGATTGTTACTGTGAAGCTAAATTTGTACTGATGATAGGATGATTGTTAGAAGCAAAGTATATATGGAGTAATGGCAACAGGTCTAGGGAGTAGGGACATCAAGCGATAGTATGGAGATAATTCATCACAAAACTGATACTTTTCTCAAAAGAAGGTACAACTTTTATATGAGTTTACTTTGTCAAATTTGCTTGGTGTTGTATAGGAGCGTATGGATGTTTGGAAGGGGAAAGAGATTCATGGGTATGGGATTATACATGTGTTTGATGGGAATGAGTTTGTTGTTAGTGGGTTGAGTGACGTGTATACTAGTTGTAATATGGTTGAGGATTTGTATCGGTTGTTTTGTTTGTTACCTAAGAAGGATTGTGTTTCATGGTGTTCTATGATTGCGGGTGTGTTCAAAATGGGTTGTTTGACGAGGGGTTGAGATTGTTTAGGAAAATGTTGCTGGTATTCAGTTCCCGCTTCGTGTTCTAGTATTATTCCTGCTTGTGCCCATTTCACGACACTACCTATAGGGCAACAACTACATGGGTATATAATTAGGAGTCATTTTGATGATAATATGTTTATAGGTAGTTCACTTGTTAACATGTATGCTAAATGTGGGAACATTAAACTTGCTAAATTGATTTTCGATAGTATGAAACATGATTTGGTGTCATGGTGTGCTATGATAATGGGATGTGCTTTGCATGATCACGCATATGAAGCTATCTCCTTATTCGAGCAGATGGAGGTCGAAGGATTTAGACCGAATTATGTGGCTTTTGTGGTGGTTTTGACTGCTTGTAGTCATGCAGGAATGGTCAATGAGGGTTTGAAGTATTTTAATAAAATGGTAGAACATTATAATATAACTCCTGAATTTGAGCACTAAGCTTGTATGGCGCATCTTTTGGGTCGGGCTGGGAAATTGGAAGAAGCTTATAGTGTTTGGTTCCCATTGTTAGCTGCTTGTAGGATCCACAAGAATGTTGATTAAGCTGAGAAGGTTGTAATGCGTATATGTGAGTTTGATAGCGGCAACATCAGTGTGTTTGTTTTGTTATCAAATACATATTCCTCTAGTGGAAGATATAAAGATGCAGCGAACTTGAGAAGTATGTCGAGTAAGAAAGTTGATAGAAAGAGGCCTGCTTCAAGTTGGATCACTGTTGAGAAGAAAGTACATGCTTTCATTGCTGGAGATGAGTCTCACTCGTGCAATGATGGTATAATTAATACATTGGGGCAAGGTTGGATCAAGTGGTTAACACCATCTAGAAACAGAGGTCAAGGGTTCGATCCTCACCCCTTGCAAGGCCGGAGGTCCTTTTCTACCTTTGGTAGAACCGGAAGCAGCCGGTCTACCTTAGGTAGGGGTAAGGTTGTCTACGTCTCAACCTCCCCCATACACCGTGGAAGATGGTATTGGGACCCATAATCCGTGGAAGACGGTATTGGGAGTTACTTTCTGTATTCTACTAGGACATATGGAAAACGATGGACATGTTGCCGGATGCCGATTATACACAAGTGGTTTGCTAAATAGTTAAGTACCTACAATAAATACATTAGGACTCTTGCTGGTATGCACATTCATGTGGATTGTCTGCTACTAAATTTGTACCAATGAGTGTTATAAGATAGATATATGGATGGCAACAGGTCTTGGGACAAATAGTGATAATATGGAGATTATTCATCACAAAACTGAGACTATCCGCGAAAGGTGCAACTTTTATATAAAATTGTTCACATTCAAATTTGATTTGATATTGTTGCATATATATTATCACTGTGATCAATTTCTTTTTCTCAATTTGTTTAAAGGTTCGATTAGCTATCAACTTTTTCTTAACATGTGCAGAATGTAAGGTAACCACCACCTGCATGTGTGCGCACAGGCATCGTTAGGAAGGTAAATCATGGTTTTCCTGAGAGTAAAGGAAAACAAAAGGGCACGGGTTCTGAAGTTACAACATCCAGGGCACTCGGGGACACATGTGCGTAATTATGTTTTATTGGAAGAAAGGGTATCTTATGTTGATTGTAGGCCATGTAATTTGGTTGATTAAACAGAATTCATGTTCTAAACAAAACACATATTTCTCATGATCAAATATGTGTTCATTTAGTTGCAAGTCACAAGTTAATTATGTTTAGTTTATAGTTCAATGGTGGTTATGGCCGAGAACCCAATACCCCTAGGTTGGTAACTTCTTTTTGAACATCCTAGGTTGGTAACTTGTAGCCATAACCTGCAACTTATATAGCAGCCGGATCCCATATTCCCATTCAATATAATCTTCACGGTAACTATATAAGCTTAAGCTTCTTAAATCTTCTAAACAAAAGGCATTCACATATCCAATTAGGGACTTAGAGACAAATGTCGATATAAAGTGCAATACAAACTCGACTATTTTAAAATTTTAATCAAATTTCCTCTTTTAATTTTGAACCATATATGTAACCAACAATTCGTTTGTACTTGCATGATATATGCAGTGAAGTATGTGTATAACTTGAGATACAGAAACTGATGTGAATACCAGCTGGTGCCTTCATCTTAGATTACAAAATGTGACCAATGCCTGCCCTAAACATAGCACTCATTGTGCACAAATGGACTGACGAAACCATGAAATACAACCCAAAAGACAGTTTTATTCTGTGTTTGTGCAGAACTCTAGCAAACTATTACGCACTGCATTTTTCAGTTAAATGTGAAATAAAAACAGAAGAAATATGGCCATTTTTGCGAATAGATCTGGTGCAGAAAGATTTTAATAATTTAGTTTTGATTTCTATTACATGGCTGCTTTTACCAAAGAAGACTTACGATGCAGCTATGACATCCGGATTGTCAATATAAAATTCTTACAAGCGCATAAACAATGAAGTTTCAAACCTCAGGTCTTGATAGGCAAAAAGAACATCATAAAGAAGAGGTTGGCTGCTAGTAACCATGAAACTGGAAATACGTCATGCCGCTACGACAAATTCAAATAATGTCATATAACCAAACACACAAAGTCAGATAAAATTTGGTACTAATTTCTCACTTTCTACATTTTGCAGGTTCACTCTTCATTTCTCCAACACAGTATCTGTTTTACAGTTGCCATCCCATACCACTATTTAAGTAGAAAAAGCACCCACCAACTCTTTTGGCACAAGCTTACTGATCAACTCAAGCAAACCCATATCTAGCGAACCCACTGCAATTTGATCTAATAACAATGATAAAGTGGAAGCATCAAGAGAGTAATGTCTTCCATCCATTTCATGAAAAAGCATCTCTATATCATCATAGTATTGGTTCCTTAGATATCCTTGAAGAAGAACATTGTAAGTAACATTATCTGGAGGGGAGTCACTCTCTGTCATTTTAAGAAACAATTGTTTTGCATCCGTGAAAAAACCTTCCCTGCACAACGCACTAATCATTACATTATATGTTCGCACATTAGGATGTAAACGTTTATCAGTTAAGCCATTAAAAAGCAGCTTTGACATATCAAGCTTCCCACATTTACTTGCACCATCAATGAGGATATTGTACACCTTGATACATGAATTAAGCTTGCTGTCACCCATCAAATGGAACAAAGAGAGTGCGTCTTCTATAAGATTGTTGTTGCAAAGACCCTCTAAAATTACTTGATAAGTGCATTCATTTGGTTTTAGACCTTTTGCACGCATCTCATCAAATAGTTTGCGTGCAGCTCCACAATTTCCAACTCGAAACAATCCCCATAACATGGTGTTGTAAGTGACTGTATCTGGTCTTAAACCTTTCTCACTCATTTTTTGAAATAGAAGCATGGCCTCATCTATCTTTAAATTCTTCCAATACCCATTTAATAAACTGTTATAAGTAACAACATTTGGACCAATATTTCTAAACACCATTGAATCAAAAATTGCCTTTGCTTTGGCCATTTCACCACGCAAACAATAACCATCTATAAGTGTATTGTATGTCACTATGTCAGGAACAATACCTTTTTCAAGCATCATGTTCATAACATCCTCAGCTGTTTCAATCTTTCCTTCTTTGCAATATGCATCAATTAATATGTTACAGGTTTGCACATTTGGAGAGATCCCAACATCCAACATTTCTTGTAGCATTTTAGAAACTTCCTCCCAACGACCTAACTTACAGAGGCCATCAATCAAAGAGCTGTAAGTGATGACATCGGGTGAGATGCCTTGTTGGAAAACCATTTCTTTGATAAGCTTAAAGGCATCATCAATCATTTGGTCCTTGCAAAGACTATCAATTATGTTGTTATATGTCACAACATTAGGTTTGCAACCTCTTTCATCCATTAGCCTAAGCAATTGAATAGCATTAACGTTATTCCCGATCTTGCAAAGCCCTTTGATCATTGTGCTATAAGTAACCACGGTAGGTTCACAAAGTTTCTGGTTAATGAGCTTCTTGAAGAATATCTCAGCCTCAAGAATCCTTTCTTCACCGACAAGTCCATCTAGAAGGGCATTAAATATGAAATCATCGGGTACAATAGATCGCCTGAAACAATAACCTAGGACTGCAAAAGCATCATTGGTGCGATACAACTGACAACAACACTTGATAGCAACACTCATTGTAAACTTATCAACAGGAACACGAAGAGCACACACTTGTTTAAAAATGTCAATGGAATGAGAAAAATGCTTCATTTTGGTAAGAGAATGCAACAACTGATTGAAATAAATAATGGAAGGAAAAGGTCGGCTTTGTGACATTTGATCGAACAGGTTGAGAGCATCATCCAAGTTGGAAACTTTTTGATAGATGGATTTAGAATGTTGTTCATAATCCGCAGAAGCATTTAAAGAAAAAGAATTGGAGTGAATTAAAGATGTGGTATGAGCAGAAAATGAAAAAGGGGGTTTAAGGTAACAGTTAGAGATTAATAAGTTACCTCTACAATTAAATTTGAAGAAATGTTTAACAGCAGAATTTGAGCGAATCATCATCATCATCTTGGTAGCCATCTTCAACAGAATGATGCTTTACTCTTTCACTGTAGGTGTGTTTGGTTTGGTACAAAAATGCCAAAAAGCAAGTTTCATCTATTTCTTATTTTCATTTTCATTTTCATTTTTATTTATTGTATAAATGAAAGTTTAAAGAATACTTTTGTATTCCCCCGCCAAGAGAAAAAAATATAGTTTTTAAAAACGTTTTTCTTTTACCAAAGAATATATATTGGAGCAAAGCTATCATTTTTATAACTTATAATTTGGACTCACTAATTTTCTCGACACACTCTGTTCCCGAGTTTATTTTATGGAGTGAAAGGGAAAGGTTTGGAATGGTAATAAAAAGAGTTTGTGTTCCAGAGATTTTTTAGGAGGGGAGAGGAAAGTAAAGGGTAGTAAATTACATCAAAATTAGTCTCCTAACTTACTTCCCAAATTGGGATGAAATGGAGTGAAGTTGATTTTAAAGCTCTTTTTTGGTTACTTCCTTCTCTTTTCTTTCCAACTCGGGAACACAAGGAATAAAAAATATTTTTTATTCATCTCTTCTTTACTTCACTCGTTTTTCCCTCTCCATCTTTCCTCCTTCCGTTTTATACTCGGGAATTGCCCGCATCGAGAACATGGGGAAATTTAAATTGTTTACATGTAATTTTAATTTAAATTTTTAAAAATTTCCCCCATATATTTGGTGAAATTGTCTGGGGCTTATATTATAAGCCGAAATAAAATTTGTATTTTTATAAACTTGTTTGACAAATGGGCTGAAGCTTATTATTGCAAAATTACTAAAAAAACAAAATTAAATGAGTTTTTGTATATGTTAGATATTTTTGTGGGTAAATAATTAATTTATTCTTCAAAGTTTTTAGCCCCTTTTATGGGGATAAAGTTTTTAGCTGACTTATTTTATAAGCACTTTCATAAGCTATATGACAAACGAGACTTATTTTATTAGCCGAGACCAAGCCCCTGTTGCCAAACAAAGCCTTAGTACAAGAGTGACAACCACCATCACATAATAAGACAAGAAAAACATATTACGAGTATTTTAAGTATATGAATATAATAGTTATAAGAACTTGTTGTTGAAAAAACTAACCTCGAGAATTGAGATGAAGTATCTATTTTTCCCCCTCCAATATAGATGTCGTACAAGATGATGATCTTATTAGGGAAAATCTATTTTAGAACAGGTGTATGTAAAACTGTATGGAACTAAGTAACTATCAAACTATGTGATGTTTCAAGCTACTAATACTCGTAGCGAACAACTAAATTATAAAAAGGTAGTTTTTTTTTATCTTATATGTGTATGTACTTTTTTGAATCCACAATTAAGCATGCTCGAGGAAGAGTTGTATTGGCTTAGATGACCTGTACTCTGGATATCCTCTTACTCCATTTGCAACCTAGAAATAAATAAATAAATAAATGGAACCCACACGGATCATTCCCGGTTCCACCTTGTCTCCAAATTCAAATTCACCAAATAGAACCACCCGTTCAAACGCTAATCAAAACAAAACAAAAAATAAGCCAACTCGACACACAAATCATAAAACAATTCCCACAATTCACCCAAAACATTCTCACACTTTACTCAAAACACAACTTTTCAAAACAATCCTATTTCATGTTTACATCACTCCCATCACCCGGTTTACTTTACTAATGATTGTTATAAGAGATGTATACAGAGTGATCAGTGGCGAAGCTTGAAGTTTTTCAGTGGGGGGTCGGGATCTAATTTTTTTTTTCCTAAAGCTATTTTTTAGGTAATCCCGAAATTTTGGGGGGTCGAAACCGAATATACCGAAATTTTTCTACACGAAAACTATATACCCCCTACATCGCAAAAAAAATTTCGGGGGGTCGGGCGCCCCCCCCCCCCCCCCCCCCCCCCCCCGGCCCCTTAAAAGCTATGCCCCTGAGAGTGATGGCAATGGCAGCAGGTCTAGAGACAAAAAGTGATAATACGGAGATAATACATCACAATACTAAGACTTCCCGGCCGACAAAAGAAGGTACAACTTCTTTATGAGCTTGGAGACAAGGGAGGGTCACGAAACTCCCAAAACTTTGATGTCTTACTTATATTTGCTTAAAATTAACTTTGGCTCTCCCAAATTAGTTGATATAGCATTTGGCCCTCCAAATAAATTTACCCAAGTTTCGTCTGTGTTTATGAGATCATTCACTTTTAAATTTGATTTGATAGACTGATCGAAGAATCAACCACTCTAATTAATTAATAATTTTTTATTATATTTTAACATATAAAAAAGTTCTCACCGTAATCATCACTTGTAATGAAGATACCAAAGGAAATGCATGTATCAAAGACAATGCAGGCAACACAATTCATAAAGTCAACATTGTTCAAAAGTCAACGCTAAAGTCAAACCCAGTCCCAGCAAAGTATCAGCTCCTTCACCAAGCCAAAATACCATGCAAGAAGATTTGATTGTAATATATAGCTCAGATGTAGCTTCATTTTACTTAGACTTTGTAATGACATTTTAAACTTGTTTGTAACACATTTTACCTCCAATAATGAATCCTCTCAATTTCCCTCAATTCTTGTAACTTGAAACCAATAAATTGATTTGTCAGTAACTTATTCTTGTTTTCTTTTTGTTTCAAGGTCTGGATTTACAAGTTTTAATCGAGTACATCTTCGCTGTAATATCTAGGACTGGGCTAATTGCTACTAATTTAATCGTTGCTATATACATAAAATAATGATGATGCAACAAGTTCATGACTATATACAGCTATTCAAATTCAAAGTTCAATCTGTAAATGGAACAAATACATACCATAATCAAAACCCTCCTTAAACCCCAAACACAAATCAAAACAAAACACCAAATGACTTAACTCCACACACAAATCATAAAACAATTCCCACCACTCAGTTCACCCACTTTACATGATTACAAATCCATGATCAAATGCTACACTTTTAATTCACTTTTTATAAATTCTTTACATTGTTTTCTTCAAATGAGACAAAAATGGATTCTACCCAGATCATAATGTTTACCCATCTGTCTTAAAATGATGTACTAGTTTAATGTGGGTCAAATTTGGTGCATCTCTCCATGGGTCCATTATTCGGGTCGGCTTAGAAATGGATCTTTTCACGGTTTCATGAAAGTCCTCAGAGAAGAATGGACAATGTGAAAAGGGTGTTTGAGAGGATGGTGGAGAGAGATGTTGTGTCGTATAATACGGTTGCTTTGGGATATGTGAGAAGTGGTATGTTTAATGAGGCGGTGAGGGTGATTAGGGAGATGGGTAGTGCTGGAATAAAGGCGGATGCGTTTACTTTGTCCAATGTGCTTGGGGTTGTAAAGGAGCGTATGGATGTTTGGAAGGGGAATGAGATTCATGGGTATGGGATTAGGCATGGGGTTGATGGGAATGAGTTTGTTGTGAATGGGTTGAGTGACGTGTATACTATTTGTAATATGGTTGAGGATTCGTATCGGTTGTTTTGTTTGTTGCCTAGAAAAGATTGGGTGTCGTGGTGTTCTATGATTGCGGCGTGTCTGCAAAATGGGTTGTTTGATGAGGGGTTGAGATTGTTTCGGCAAATGTTGAGTGCTGGTATTAAGCCTGTTCCCGTTTCGTGTTCTAGTATTATTCCTGCTTGTGCACATTTAACGACACTGCCGTTAGGACAACAACTGTATGGGTATATAATTAGGAGTCATTTTGATGATAATATGTTTATTTCTAGCTCACTTGTTAATATGTATGCTAAATGTGGGAACATTAATGTTGGAAAACATAATCCATTAATCTTTTTATCAATAAAAAAGCTGCATGTTTTCTGTTTGGACTGCTGCAATTCGACACACCAATTCAGAAACATGACAGTTACATTTTAGTTAGTTATTTTCAGTTATAGTTAAGTTAGTTATTGGCGGTTATACATGAAGGGACACAATGGTTGAATCAAACCAACACAACCCTTCATTCACACCAATTAGATTAGTATAAATATGTTAGACTCTGTAACAAATATTGTAACTCTTTCAGATTCAATAATATCATTTAAAGGGTTCACCAAAATCTCTTGTTTCATTTTTATTGATTCTTGTATGATTAACATGCTGTTGTTATGATCATTCGATCCTGGAAATCCTCCCTCACAACCTGTGGAACAATTAAACTTGCTAAATATATTTTTGATAGTATGAAGCAACATGATTTGGTGTCGTGGACTGCTATGATAATGGGGTGTGCTTCGCACGGTCACTCGTATGAAGCTATCTCATTATTCAAGCAGATGGAGGTTGAAGGGTTTACACCGAATTCTGTGACCTTTGTGGTGGTTTTGACAGCTTGTAGTCATGCAGGAATGGTCAATGAAGGTTTGACCTTTTATAATAAAATGTTCCAACATTATAACATAAGTCCTGAATGTGAGCACTATGCTTTATGGCGGATCTTTTGGGTCGGGCTGGGAAATTGGAAGAAGCTTTTAGGTTCTTACGTAAGATGTCAGAAAATAAGGCAGCTAGTGCGTGGTTACCGTTGCTAGCTGCTTGTAGGGTCCACAAGAATGTTAAATTGGCTGAGAAGATTGTTACACGTATAAATGAGTTTGATAGTGACAACATGGGTGTGTATGTTTTGTTGTCAAATACGTATTCTTCTAATGGAAGAAATAAAGATGCAGCGAATTTGAGAAGTATGTTGAGTAAGAAAGCTGATACAAAGAAGCCTGCTTGTAGTTGGATTAGCGTTGAGAAGAAAGTACATGCTTTCACTGCCGGAGATGAGTAGTACATGCTTTCATTGCCGGAGATGAGTCTCACTCGTGCAATGATGATATAATTAATGCATTGGGTATTCTGCTAGGACATTTGGAAAACGATGGACATGTTGCCGATTATACCATACCAGTGGTTTGCTAAATAGTGAAGTACCTGCAATAAACACATTAGGACTGTTGCTGGTATGCACATTCATGTGGATTGTCTGCGACTAAATTTTTACCGATGAGTGTTATAAGAGAGATATATAGAGTGATGGCAACATGTGTAGGGACAAATAGTGATAATATGGAGATTATTCATCACAAAAGTGAGACTATCCCCACAAAAGAAGGTGCAACTTTTATATGAGATTGTTCACATTCAAATTTGATTTGATATTGTTGCATATATATTATCACTGTGATCAATTTCTTTTCCTCTATTTGTTTAAAGGTTCGATTTAGCTATCAACTTTTTCCTAACACGTGCAGGAATGTAAGGTAACCGCCACCTGCAGGTGCATGCACCGACAACATTCGTAAATCATGGTTTAAACTTTAAATCATAGTTTTCCTGAGAGTAAAGGAAAACAGAAGGGCACGGGTTCTGAAGTTAAGACATCCGCTCTCTCTTTTGCATGCTTTGCCACCCTTTACCACCAGGGCACTCGGGGACACATGTGCGTGATTATGTTTTTATTGGAAGAAAGGGTATCTTGTTGGACCATAATGTTATAGAAGCAAAAGTTAGTGTAGTTTAGTGTAATGTATGTATTCTGTAAGTTTGTATAAACCGACCCACTGTATTGGGCTGGGTCACAAGAAAGAAACGGTTATATAGTGTAGGGTTACAACGGTTAGAAGTATTATAACTTTGTGATGAATCGTTGTGTCTCTTGTGAATGCAACGTTTCAGTATGTATATATAGAGTAGGATTCTGTAATCAACATTCAACCCATACGTTTATAATATATCAGTTATAAAGGGTTCATCCCAAATCATTCTTTGTTTCTTATTATTGATTCTTGTTTGGTATACATATGATGTTGTTATGATCATATTCGATCAATCCTGTGGAAGATGCAAGACCTGTGTAACATTGGCATCAGAGCAAGAGTTAAATCGATCCAGGGAAAGAACGAGTTCAAGTTATGATTGATTGAGAAGCAAGAATAAACAGCGAATGGTTTCTGTACAACCTTGTGTATAGCGACCAGAGGAAAGAGGGAATCAAACAACGATCAAAGCAAGAGTATAAAGACGGCAGTGGTTAACCAATGAAGAGAAAGAAAAAATTACACCAGCCATCTGGTGGTTAATCACAGAAGATGAAGCAGTCACAGAAAGAAGAGAAAGAGACATGGCTGATCAACCTTTGTGGTATAGTAAGCAAGAATCCAAACCTTAGTGGTACAAATCCTTCGTGGAACAAATCCTTAGTGGAACAAACCTTAGTGGAACAAACCTTAGTGTTACAAATCCTTCGTGGAACAGTCCTTCGTGGAACAAACCTTCGTGGTAAAACCTGTGTGGTATGATCAAGTAAGTAAAACCTGTGTGGTATGATCAAGTAAGTAAAACCTGTGTGGTACGATCAAATAAGCAAAAAGAAAAACCTGTGTGGTACAAGCAAGACAGAAAGAAAGAAAGAAAGACAGAAAGAAGGAAAGACAGGAAGAAAGAAGAGAGAAAGGCGAAAGCACGTCAAATCAGAAAGAAAGACAGCATGGAAAAGGGCGAATGAAGTCAAGTGAAGAAGCCTCGATTTGCGTCTATAACATTAGGGGGGAGAATGTTGGACCATAATGTTATAGAAGCAAAAGTTAGGGTAGTTTAGTGTAATGTATGTATTCTGTAAGTTTGTATAAACCGACCCACTGTATTGGGCTGGGTCACAAGAAAGAAACGGTTATATAGTGTAGGGTTACAACGGTTAGAAGTATTATAACTTTGTGATGAATCGTTGTGTCTCTTGTGAATGCAATGTTTCAGTATGTATATATAGAGTAGGATTCTGTAATCAACAGTCAACCCATACGTTTATAATATATCAGTTATAAAGGGTTCATCCCAAATCATTCTTTGTTTCTTATTATTGATTCTTGTTTGGTATACATATGATGTTGTTATGATCATATTCGATCAATCCTGTGGAAGATGCAGGACCTGTGTAACATATCTTATGATGGATGATGTAGGCCAAGCATTCTGGTTGATTAAACAGAACTTTTGTTTCTAAATAAAACAAATATTTCTCATGAAGTTCAACAACTCGGTTGATGAAATATGTGTTCATAAGTCACAAGTTTAATATGTTTATTTATAGTTCAATGGTGGTTATGGCCGAGGACTCAATATCAACGTTACCCCTAGGTTGGTAACTCTTTTTTTTTTCTCGAACATCCTAGGTTTTAACTTGCGTGCTGCTCCACAATTTCCAACTCGAAACAATCCCCATAACATGGTGTTGTAAGTGACTGCATTTGGTCTTATGCCTTTTTCATTCATTTCTTGAAATAGAAGCATGGCCTCATCTATCTTTAAATTCTTCCAATACCCATTTAATAAACTGTTATAAGTAACAACATTAGGACCAATATTTCTAAACACCATTGAATCAAAAATTTCCTTTGCTTTGGACATTTCACCACGTAAACAATAGCCATCTATAAGTGAACTGTATGTCACTATGTCAGGAACAATACCTTTTCAAGCATCATGTTCATAACATCCTCAGCTGTTTCAATCATTCCTTCTTTGCAATATGCATCAATTAATATACTAAAGGCTTGCACATCTAAAGAGATCCCATCATCCAACATTTCGTTTAGCATTTTGGAGGCTTCCTCCCAACGACCTAAGTTACAAAGGCCATCAATCAAAGAGCTGTAAGTGATGACATCTGGCGGGATGCGTTTTTGGAAAACCATTTCTTTGAAAAGCTTAAAGGCATCGTCAATCATTTGGTCCTTGCAAAGACTATCAATCATGTTGTTATATGTCACAACATTAGGTTTGCAACCGCTTTCATCCATTAGCCTAAGCAATTGAATGGCATTTACATTATTCCCGATCTTGCAAAGGCCTTTAATCATTGTGTTATAAGTAACCGCAGTAGGTTCACAAAGTTTATCTTTGATCAATTTCTTGAAGAAAATCTCAGCCTCAAGAATCCTTTTTTCAACGTTACGCCTAGGTTAATTATGTTTTATTTACAGTTCAATGGTGGTTATGGCCGAGACTCAATATCAACGTTACCCCTAGGTTGGTAACTTTTTTTTGAACATCCTAGGTTGTAACTTGTAGCCATAATCTGCAATTCATATAGCAGCTGGATCCCATATTCCCATTCAATATAATCTTACGTTAACTATATAAAAGTCACAAATTTATCTTTGTATTTTGCGAATGGTTGATGGTTAGGGTAATTATGATTCAGTTGACCATGAGTGTTTTAGAGCATTGGGTGTCTTAACCCGGAGTTAAAGCTTAACCCAGTCCACGTCAGCGCCACCTTGGCATTTAATCAATTCCTTTTTTTTCTTCCTGCGACCGAATCACCACACAAGCACGACTGAGTAACGATCGATCGACTTTGTCGATCCCTTGGTCCTTCTGTGAGTAGCCTAAGGCAACCTACACACTAGGAAGTGGAAGGGTTAACTACATGTTGGGTTCATATTGTTAGAGTTTAACAATCAAAGTACACATATTGCGGAAGCTAGGATCAAGTATAACACATAAGATTAACTAAAACATAAATAGGAACGTACCGTGGTGATTCTAGCCCGAACAAGAATCAAATAAGCAAGTCCTGAATTAATTGATGAACCCTAATTAGGGTTTATGAATCAATGAACAATCCCTTACCTTTTTTATTGATCGATTCCTTGATAACAACTATAGTGAGTTGTTACCTCGTTCTTGTACACACAAATTAATACCGAATCAAATTAATTGCAAGATTAAACACAAGAATAGTTTTGCTTATGAAAAAATCGATCCTAAACCCTTAGGGATGTAGGTTCGATCGGCCAAGGAAAAAGAGAAGGAAAAACCAAACTTTAGGGTATTGTGTGTGCACAAAAGGTGAGAAACAAAAGACCCTTGGGTTTGTATATATATACTAGATGAAGTCTTGGGGAACAAGCAAGCATGGATCGACCCTTATGGGTTGGGTCGACCGGCCATACACCCACAAAGGGTGTTCCGGATCCTTCTTGACTCCCAAATTACATTCTAGTCATCTCCGTTTCCTTTTAACGATAATTAGTCCATACATTTAATAACTAACGATCATTAATCCTTGAACTTGTGTTATTAATAAATATAACTAACAATTAATAGTTATTAATCTTTGACTCTCGTTTGTATTGTGTGCAATCCCGAGGTCTCGGGTTCGATACTAGTCATTTACTTATTAATATTTATACGTAACTTTTAACAGCTCCCACTCGTATATCTATTAATAGTAAAATGACATTGGTTGGCGTCTTGCAACACTCCAATGCCCCCAGCACGACCCGAGCTAGGTTTCCTGGAAAACCTTTAATGATTCATCATTATAATTATCCTTTTGTTTCTAATACTACATTTAATAAAGATGTGAGTTTCTTTATTAATATTCTGTTTCTCGTCTCTTTATAATTGAACAAAATTACCAAAATATCTGAACGTATTCCAGATAGTCTTTGGGCGTGGCCACACAAATATTTTGTCAACCCTACGAGGGGCCCAGCAGTATTATACTTCTGAACAAATCAGAAGTAACAAATTCTCTCTTGACTACAAGAATAACCCATGAACTTTGCAACACTTCTGAAAACAACCCTTATAACTTCCAATTACGGTAAGCGGTAGATTGCTTCACAAAAATGCACTACATTCATGACACTTATCTGGTATCTCAAGTCTGAGGATAACTTTAAATATGATTCTCACAGTAAATATTAAATCATATTGTTGGGATAAGTCCAATACTCAATTCATTGAGTATCATGTGAAATTGGTATGACTACGCATCAATATACTTTCAAGTATATCCTTAACCAATACTCAAAATTGTCTTAATTTAATGATATTCCCATATCATTAATCGACAACGGACAATTTAGAATAATAATTTATTCATGGATCTTAAACATGCAAATATAGGATATATTATTAAGACAATGAATAAATAAACATAACTAATATTTTATTTCATTAAAATAATAATTGTACATTACATCCCTTATCCAAATACTAATCACAAATGGGTATGAAACTTTCAGCTAACTTAAGTCCTATTCCTTCAGCATGCTTGTAAAGCTTGGTGCCAGGTAAAGGCTTCGTAAACTGATCTGCTAAGTTTTCATCTGTGTGAACTTTGAGCATTTCGATTTCACCTATTTCGACTTGTTCTCGAACATAGTGATGCTTAATCGGGAAATATCTGGTGCCTTTCATGATTCCAGGTTCATTGGCAAATGTAATTGCAGCTGAATTGTCGCAATACATTTTAATAGGTCGTTGAATCGAATGCATAACCCCAAGCCCTGAAACAAACTTCCTAATCCAAACAGCTTCCATTGCAGCTTCTGAAGCAGCTATATACTCACTTTCTGTAGCTGACATCGCCAGTACACTCTGCTTTCTGCTCCTCCAATCCACAGCTCCTCCATTAATGACAAAGACATATCCCGTCTGAGACTTCGTATCATCTTTATCACCTTTCCAAGAAGCATCGCAGTAACCTGTAACATCAAGTTCTACAGATGGAGTACCCCCATAAACTAAGAACATCTCTTTAGTAGCCCTAAGGTATTTAAGAATATTCTTGACAGCAGTCCAGTGTTTTTCACCCGGATTCTGCTGATATCGACTGGTTAAATTCTGAGCAAATGCCACATCAGGCCTTGTGCTTTTCACCACATACATAATAGATCCCACAGCCGAAGCATAAGGGACTCTTTTCATGCGTTGCACCTCTTCAGGTGTTGAAGCACAAACTTTCTCGCTCAAGCAATGTTGCTCTTGCATCGGCAAATATCCCTTCTTGGAATTTTGCATATTGAATCTCTTCAATATTTTATCAATGTAAGCACTCTGGCTTAATCCAATTAATCGCTGAGATCTATCTCTATATATCTTGATTCCTAGAATAAATGCAGCTTCCCCTAAATCTTTCATAGAAAAGCAACTTCTAAGATATGCCTTAACCTTTTGCAAACTTGGAATGTCGTTTCCCATGATCAATATGTCATCAACATATAAAATAAGGAAAATTACACTACTCCCACTAGCTTTGTGATATACACATGGCTCATCAAGATTTTGAGTGAATCCATACTTTTTAATCTCACTGTCAAATCTCTTATTCCATTGTCGTGATGCTTGCTTCAACCCATAAATGGATCTTTTAAGCTTGCATACACGATTTGGGAATTTTGGATTCACAAACCCCTCAGGCTGCGCCATATAGATGTCTTTATCTAAGCGACCATTTAAGAAGGCGGTTTTGACATCCATTTGCCAAATCTCATAGTCATAGTAAGCGACTATGGCTATAAGAATCCTAATAGCCTAATGTCAGCTATAGGAGAAAAGGTCTCCTCATAGTCAACACCAAAAGTTTGAGTATAGCCTTTAGCTACCAAACGGGCCTTATAGGTGTGTACAATGCCATCCATATCAGTCTTTTTCTTGTAGAGCCATTTACTCCCAACTAACTTGGCACCCGGAGGTAGGTCTACTTCTTCCCAGACTTCATTGTCTTTCATGGATTGCATTTCCCCATTCATAGCTCCCTGCCATTTTTCCTTTTCAGGACTATTCATGGCAGCTTTATAACTTGTAGTTTCATCAAGATCCCCTATCAAGTTGTCATCACACTCCATGTTAAGACATAGACGTGTTGGAGCCTTCACAGGTCTAGATGACCTACGAACGGGAACCACTTCAACTTCAGGTACAACAACAACAACAACAACAACGAACCCAATCCCGCCGGAGCAGGGTATGGGGGAGGTAGAATGTAGACAGGTCCTACCCCTACCCCAGGATACACCCAGGAATAGAGAGACTACTTCCAATGAGACCTCCGGCAAGTGTAGGTGTGCGGGTGAAAAGGAAAAGCAAAAAGAGCAATAGGACAGTAAACAACAAGCAGACGCAAGGCAAACAAAAACAAGAAACACAAACAAAAACGCACGGGGCCTATAGCTACGGCAAAGCAAAAGCCAGACAAAGTAGGCAAACCTAGGGAGCAACAAAAAGCAAGGCAAAAGCAACGCATGGGGCCTAAAACAAAGGCAAGACCAAACTAACGCAAGGGGCAAGGCGACAAAGGGCGCCAAAAGGCCTAACACCTAAAACACCTAAACCTACAAAGCCCCCAGCCGGGACTACCCGCAAACCCTAATTCTATCTCTCCACGCCTTCCTATCTGAGGTCATGTCTTCGGACAAGCGCAGCTCCCTCATGTCGAGCTTAAGTCTATCCTCCCACCTGAGAATGGGTCTACCCCTTCTTCTCACTCCATCTACTACTAGCGCTTCTACTTTTCTAACTGGTGCTGCTTGTGGCCTCCTCCTGACATGACCGAACCACCTCAACCTTCCTTCTCTCATCTTCGAGATAACATTCTCGACTTCGAGTTTAGCTCTAAAAACTTCGTTCGGGATCATGTCAAGCAAGGTTTTACCACAGGTCCATCTTAGCATTCTCAATTCTACCACCTCTACCCTGTTAGCTTGGACCTTGGTGATAGGCCAACACTCGGACCCGTACAACATAGCTGGTCTAACTGCCACCTTATAGAATTTTCCCTTTAACTTTAAGGGGACGTTCCTGTCACAAAGGACTCCCGACGCTGCCCTCCATCTCGCCCAACCAGCTCTAATCCGGTGGGTTACGTCCTCATCAATCCTCCCTGATTTGTGGATCATCGATCCCAGATATCTAAAAGATTCCTTGGGTGACAGGATCTGTTCACCAATATGGACATCAGTTTCCTCGTGTCCTGACTCGGTCCTCCTAAAATCACATCTCAGGTATTCAGTCTTCTCTCTGCTCACCCGCAGACCATTGTCTTCAAGAGCCTCTCTCCAGTGCTTGAGTCTGCTGTTCAGCCCTTCTGCCGATTCTGCCACCAACACAATGTCGTCAGCAAAAATCATGCTCCACGGGATACCCTCTTGTATCCCTCTAGATAACTCATCTAGAATCAAGGCGAAGAGGTAAGGACTGATGGCGGATCCCTGGTGGAGCCCAACTTCAACAGGGAAAAACTCTGAGGTCCCCACTGTGGACCTTACACGGGTCTTAGCACCCTCGTACATATCCTTAATAACCCTCACAAATCTCCTTGGGGTTCCTTTATCGATAAGCGTTCTCCAAATCAACTCTCGTGGGACGCTATCATATGCCTTTTCAAGGTCAAGGAACGCCATATGCAGGTCCTTTTGTCTTTCTCTATATTTCTCCATGAGACTTCTCAAAAGGTGAATAGCCTCAATCGATGACCTGCCTGGCATAAAACCAAATTGGTTCTCAGACACCCTCGTCTCCCTTCTCAACCTTCTCTCAATAACACTCTCCCAAAGCTTCATGGTGTGGCTAAGAAGCTTAATGCCCCTATAGTTGCCACACACTTGCGCATCCCCCTTGTTCTTATATATGGGGATGACTTCACTGAGTCTCCATTCTTCTGGCATCTTAGCACCGGAAAAGATCTTGTTGAAGAGGCAAGTCAGCCATTCTACCCCCTCATCACCTAGACACCTCCAGGCTTCTATGGGGATTTGGTCCGGCCCTACTGCTTTGTTTCTTCCCATCTTCTGTAGTGCAACCTTCACTTCCGGTTGGCTAATCCTCGAATAGTAGCACTCTGGCCGTTGGCTAGGGTTTTCATCCTCCCTGCTTCCCTCATTACCTCCTATGGAACTTCCTTCGTTAAAAAGAGATGAGAAATACTCCATCCATCTTTTCCTAATATCATCTTCATTCACAATGGTTTGCCCACCTTCATCTTTTATATATTTTACGTTACCTAAATCCCTCCTTCTTCTCTCTCGGGCTTTAGCAATCCTGAATATATCGTTAGCCCCCTCTTTGGAGTCCAATCTCTTATACAGATCTTCATACGCCTTGTCTTTCGCCTGCGCTACTGCCTTTTTCGCTTCTCTTTTAGCTACTTTATACCTCTCTTCTGCGGCGGTAATGTCAGCTTGCAGTCCCTCTCGACACCCAAGAAGATCTCTGAACCTAGATTGTTTCATTGCAACTTTGGCTTGCACTTCCTCGCTAAACCACCAAGATTCCCTGTTGGGCGGCTGGGTCCTCGAGGCCCCACTAGCCATACCAAGGGAAACCTTAGCAGCTTCCTTAATGATGCCGGCAAGAGTGTTCCACATCTGGTTCGCGTCTCCAGCATTTAAGACCTCCGACCGAGTAGCAAAACCCTCTGCTGCCTTTACTCTAAAGGACTCTGCCGCCTCGCCGTCCAGATTCTTCCATAAAACCCTTGGCGACCTGGACGGTACTCTCCTAGGCTGTTGCCTCTTGAACAGTGCATCCAAGGCCAACAATTTGTGTTGGGATGAACAAGCCTCGCCAGGGAAAACCCTGCAATCCCTACATGCTCTAAGCTCCCTTCTTCGTACCAACAGATAATCAATTTGGGTGTTGTGACCCCCACTCTGGAATGTGATCAAGTGAACATCTCTCTTCTTGAAGAAAGAGTTCGCTACTACCAAGTCGTGAGCAGTAGCAAACTCTAAAATCGATCTACCTTCGTCATTCCTAGCTCCAAAGCCAAAACCTCCGTGGATCCCCGCGTAGCCATCTGCTGTCGCTCCTATATGGCCGTTCAAGTCCCCTCCTATAATGAGACGCTGATCCGACGGACACTCCCTAACTAGCGCGTCGAGGGAGTCCCAGAAGCTCCTCTTCTCAACTTCACTTCGGCCCACCTGTGGTGCGTATGCGCTGATTACGTTAATGGTCTCCCCATCAATAACCAACGTAATCGCCATGATCCTATCGCTACTCCTGATCACTTGCACTACATTATCTTTGAGGCATGCCACCAAAATAATTCCAACTCTGTTTCTCGCAGACCTAGAGCCCGAGTACCATAGCCTGTAGCCGTTACCCTCCCTCGTGTTGGATCCCTTCCATCTAGTCACTTGGAAGCACGCAACGTCTACCTTATGTCTCCTCAATACATCAGCCAACTCAAAAAACTTACCGGTCAAAGACCCCACGTTCCAACTACCCACTCTAATCCTACGAGACGACGCTACCCTAGCAGAACCCCTACCCACCCTCGACCCGCCAACCCCGCCTAAACCACCCACACCGCCTAAACCGTCTACCCCTCCTACCTCGCCTACCCCGCCCGAACCGACGAGACATGACCTCAAGTGACCATCACTATCCAAGGGGTCTATCCTAACCCCTACACACTACCACAGAGCAAGGCACGAACGCAAAAAAGGGGGAGACTAGCAAAAAGAAGGGAAGCAACGCAATAATAAGGAAAGAAACAACAACAAACAACAAAAAATAGTAAAGTAGCCAAGCAATAAGTAGCCAAGTAGTAAGTAGTAAAAATAAAAAGGAAAAAGTAAAAAGTAAAAGCTCAGCTCTGCCGAAAAATTTTCCGGTGGTCAGAAAGCGGCCGGCGGCGGCAGTGGCGACGGTTTCCGGCGACCGTCGGGGACTGTAGCAGCGGCGTAACTTGGTCAAGCTCGGAAAAGTGTTAGGAGGCCCCACTCGCGGGCGGTGTTGGTCGTGGCAGCTTGGAAACGCCGGAAAATCGCCGGAAAAACCCGGTAATTCCGCCTCGTTTAGGTAGCGCGTGAGAGCGCGTGGGTGGTCCGCTGATGTTCCGGTAAGTGTGGTTTTGTATCGGGGAGTGAGGAGGTGAAGATGGCAGTGATTAATTTAAATATTCAATGAAGATGATGGTGATCGAATTTTTAGAGAGAGGAAAGTAGGAGAGAGAAACGTAACTTCAACTTCAGGTGAAGGACCTAAACTTTCAGGTTCCACAGGAAGTTGGCTAGTGTTTTCAGAAGGTGCTACATCTTCATGATTGTCTTCCAGATCATATACTCTCCCACTGAATTCTTGAGATATGAGCTCCTTTTCCAAGAAGTCTCCATACCTTGCAACCAAAACTTTGTTTTCAGGTGGGTAATAAAAGTAGTAACCCATAGTTTCCTTAGGGGTATCCTACAAAGATGCACTTTACAGATCTTTGTTGGAGTTTGTCTGCTGAGTCACGTTTAACATACGCCTCACAACCCCAAACCTTAAGATAAGACAAGTTAGGAGCTTTTCCAGTCCATAACTCATATGGTGTCTTATCCACCTTCTTTGTTGGAACCATATTAAGAATGCGAACCACAGATTCCAAGGCATAATCCCAAAATAAGTAAGGAAGAGTTGTTAGATTAAACATAGATCGTATCATGTCTTGCAATGTACGATTCCTTCTCTCAGATACACCATTTGTTGTGGAGTATATGGAGAAGTAAGGTGCTGGACAATTCCCTCCTTTGCTAAGTAATCTATAAACTCCTGACTCAGGTATTCACCACCTCTATCGGATCGAAGAGCTTTAATCTTCTTTCCAAGTTGCAACTCTACTTCTGCTTTAAACACTTTGAATGTTTCAAACACCTCATGTTTATGTTTAAGTAAATAAACATAACCATAACGGCTGTAATCATCCGTAAATGTTAAGAAGTAACTAGCACCTCTCCTTGACACATGTCTAAGTGGTCCACACACATCTGTGTGAATTAGACCAAGTAGATCATTAGCCCTTTCAATCCTATTTTTAAAGGGTTTCTTAGTCATCTTCCCAGCAACGCAAGATTCACACTTATCAAATGATTCATCATTGATCTTTTCTAAAAGCCCATCATGTTGCAGCTTTTTCATGCGATCTTTGCCAATGTGAGCAAGTCGACAATGCCAAAGATAAGATGAATCCAGACCTTTCTTGATTCTCTTACTATTGATGCTATACATTGAATTATTTTTAACAAAAGCATTATCATTATCATTCATATCAATTTCAAACACACCATTCACAGCAATAGCATTATGATGCGTGGGAATTGCACCAGGCTTTACCTCTCGAGGGATCTCGAGAAGCTTACAACCCCCACCAGGCAGTGTACCTGATCGTTGTAGTATAGTATAGTGGCAGGTACCGGGGGATTGATCGTTCAACTTGGGAATAGTGGCGCTAGGATTAGAAAACCTAAATACTAGTTCTAGAGATGAGAGAGGATTATTTTTGTGTTTTTTTATATTTTTTTAGAAAGCAAGTAAAATCTCGGGTTTTAAAGGAGTGGGCGGAATTAGTTGTTATTCAACTAACCCAGAACTAAGATGCAATCAAAATAAAATACTAGAAAAGAAAATAAACTAAATTATACTAAAGTTGTGAGCAGTGATTGGAGAAGATGTGTTTACTTAGATTTCCTTACTCCCTAGATATCTTTTACACGTTAATTACTTGTTATAATTGCATGGATGACGGATCGTATTCCTTAATACCATTCATGGGGTGGCATACATAACTCCCCAATTCTATGAGCTCTTATCTCCTCCTACACCATGCCCAGCACAACTATAGGGATTATAAACAGTGGCTCATGCATTAAATACAACCAATAAAGACCTAGTACGCCTCGGTTCATGTTTCTTAAGACGTTCAAGCATGTTACCATTTGGAGATCTGCCAGTTTTCTTAAGCCTAACATATAAATCATTCATCCAAGAACAAGAATAAACAAGTAATCAACACATAATCAATATCTAGGTTTCATTAGATCTAAGCAAACACAAGAGAGATTTAGCCTAGCATGATAAAATTAAGACAAGAACAAGATATAGACAACCAACACATAGACATATTGATTGAATTAAAAGAACACTTATCTTTATTAATCATGCAAGGTATCAAGGGGTTGGCACCCTTGAAAAACCTGTAAAGTCACACCAAAATCGTATCTAGGGTTTCTCCCAAAAAAACTCCCCTCAAAACTAAAAAACTAGAAAAGTATATATAGGAAATTCGACCTGACGGCGTCAAGAACAAACTTGTGACGCCGTCAGACCGCCGCCAAATAGTTCCTCGGACGGTCTTGATCTACTTTTGACGCCGTCAACCCTTAGGCCGTCATGCAATTTACTCTTGACGCCCTGTGTGTGACGCCGTCACCATCTCTCGGTAAATAATTCCATGATCTCTGACGCCGTCAGCATGTACCTCTTGACGCCGTCACGAACTTTCGGTAAAAATTAGTTGTAGATATGTCTGACGCCGTCAGGAACTGTTCCCAGCAAGGAAAATAGAGACTTAGCCGTTTTCTTCACTTTTATGCTCCAAAAACGTCCAAAATAGCTTCTTTTCCAGAATTCACTCTCCAAGTACCTAAAACCACAAAAGGAACGATTTAGGGCAATATTTGATCAAATAAGTTCAATTCCGGGCTTAAATGACCCCCTAAAAGTTGTTCATTTTTCGCCTTATCATATACCCTTACACTTGAGATTTGCTTGTCCTCAAGCAAATATGCTTTTATTCTAATCAAAAGACAAGTTAGAGGTCATTTAACACTAATATAAAAGTAATTACAACAAATAATCGTTCCACTAAAGACCAAAGACAAGCACGGAGGTCATATACTAGCACCTCACAAATAGTGTTTAGATACTCACATCTCTCGGGTGTAATAAAGTAATATAACATTATGGAAATGGAAGATATCTCTCACTACCTGTCATAGCAAAATAGATTACCATAGGCTTGGGAAAGGATCAAACCTCCACCACATGGCGTAAGCACCTAAGATAAACTATCAAAGAGGTCTTTTAAAGGGTTGTAACGTTAGGTATAGGGATATGAATTACACGGTTTTGTTGGATAAAGGAAGTTTTACTGGTGGCGAGCTAACAATCTTGGTTAATTACATGTACAATAAGGCGTTGCTAAGCCAAGACTAAACTCGACTTAAGCTAATAAATGAAAAATAACTAAAACTTAAAATAAACAAAGAATAAAAAGGGATGGTAGTCCGTATGTTTTTTTCTCTTTCTTTTTCTATTATTTTTTTTTTCTTTTTCTTGATTTTTTCGATTTTTTTTTTTTTTTTTTTTTTTTTCTTTTTTTTGCCACTCTTGCCCTACCATCCAAAATAATACATAATAGGGAATGTAAATTCCCCTTACACTTGAATCTTTACATACTTTACATTAAACTAATCTAATGACTCGAATTAAGAAAATCAAAACACTTGGAGCACTTTTAAGATTAACGTACATATGGGGGTAATATATGATGTCCTTCCCCATTACTCCATAAAATAAGTACTTACCCATGAGTCCCAATCGTCCCAAAACAATATGTACAAGGATATGACTCGACTTAGCAACCATGTAATCAATTAGAAAGTTAACTAAGGGTTTAACAAATAACAATAATGCACTAAAGATGAGTGCATACACGGAAGGCTAAGGCGATTTGGGTGTACATTTAAGTGGGGTGTAACAAATTCTTCCTTTAAGTAAAATGCTTAAAGTTAGAAACGAAAAGATAGGCTCAGAGGGGTGTACTAGGGGTTTCGTGTACTAAAAATGAGTACAACGCTAAGGGTGTGGGAAAAATTAGTTGACTTAACTAGCCAAGTAATATGACTTAAATGGTCAAGTAATTATGATACGGGTTTAACACAAGGGTGATCCTAATGCCTCTTATCATGTAGTAAATCCTACTACACGAATGTAGTCTCACTTGCGGTCTTGGAATGCATCACTAACGCAAGTTCTAGAATCTAAATGCTACCGGTACACTCATAAGCACTAATAGTAAATGCTTTTCCTATCAAATCTAAAGGCGAACCTCACATTTTTGGGTGGAAAATTTTTCTGAATATACGGTTATGTGCTAGATATACAATCTCCTATCCATGAGACGCTTGCTATGGCTAAAGTTTCACTCCTAAATGTTGTAAAAAATTTTAAATTTGGCGCTAAAATTACACTAACAAGTATTTCTCATAGTTTTATTACACATCTACTATCAAACAAAACAAACTCAAGCGAAAGTGTATTGTAAGGTATCATCTTTTTACCCTCCCCTTACACTTAAGATGAACATTGTCCCCAATGTTCAAGTAAAGAATGTAAAAGTAAACAAGTAAAGAGAATGAAATCAAATACTCCCCTGATTCGCTCGGTATGGATTAAAAGTTGGCCAGGTTAGATCTTCCTCCAAGAAAATGAACAATCAAAGCTTCCCTTCCAGAATATAAATCATCTTCTTGTCCAATATAACCTGTAGAACCTGACAAAATAGACAAGACAACCTCGCGTAAAATCGGCGGCATCCCATATAACTTACAAAATCCTAGAAAGCAAAGTAAGATATAATGCTTGTAAATGAAGTTTGCAGATTTCCTGGAGATTATAAAACTTAATAATTCACAAAAACCATAAGACTCCGTTAGAAAAACAAAACTGGTAAAATTTCCAGATTTTCACCCGTGACGCCGTCAAGAGTAAACTCGTGACGCCGTCAGGATTGACCTGCAGAAATTCTTGTGTTAAGTTTCCGGAAAATTTCTGGAAAAACTTGGTTCTACTTCCTGGACAATCCTGCAAAACTTCATTATGACTCAATACAAGCATTTGACTCTAACAAGTACTAATATACATGCTTACTTAAAATTGTGGAGAATCATGATCGTGTGTTTCTTAAAAACATATTTGGGGTTTCCCCTTACACTTATCTTTTGCAAAAATACTTTTAGGTTGGAGTTAAGACTAGGCTAAACAACATAATAAAGTATTTCCACTTTTTTTTAAATTTTGAAACATGATCTACCAACAATAAAAATAAAGCATGCATACGGAAGCAAATAACAAACAAACAAATAAAAATCACACAAAGCATGGGTTGCCTCCCAAGAAGCGCTTTTCTTTATTTACGAGTCTTGTAGCTAGACTCAAGGCCATGGGTTACCGTGTATCGCTTATGCTCACATAACCAAGTGTGAGCCATCTAATAGTCACCTCATCTTTCTTGTATTCGTCTCCTAGCTCTAAACACCCGCGATAATATCTTTTATTCTTTTCATGCGTGTACTTAAGTCCTTTTCTTATATCTTTATCACTTAACATTTCCATGGGCGGATACCTACTACACTTTTCCATGGAAAAATTCTTGAACCTAGGGTGTGTGCGGGGCATTTGATAGACAAAGTCTTCATCCCCATCCGAGAATGTAATTAACCCTTCCATGAGTCTTTCTTCGAGGTTAGTTAATTGTTTGAAAGGTTTTCCAAACACAACTTGGGTCAACTTATTATCAATAAATTCTCCTAGATTCTCCATAACCATGAACTCAACAAGGTAAACGAAGCTCCCTACAAACACATGTAATGAAACTGCCCTAGCACAAATATTATCTCCTTTATGTTCTAACTCATCTACCATGATTTTATTGTATTCACTACGCGAAATTATGTTCATTGGTAGAGATGAGTTAAGATAAGCATCAAAGCTCTTAAATCCGATCTTACAAGGAAATTGCATGTTAAATGAACTATCACACTCAATCCTAGTTCTAGGGTCTACATACCTAAGTGGGTTTATCTCTTCTTCCATCCTATTCTCATTAATCACATCACCATCATCACGATCCTCATCGGAGTCTGAATAGTAAAAAGGACTAGCCCTACGGTCGTCCTCGTGATCAGACTCCTCTAACTCAGAATTGTTGTCAAAGTGGTGATTGGGCGAGAGGTTAGGTGGGTTCTCATTCTCAACTAAAGGGAGTGGGGCGGGTATTTGGAGATTCCTACGATGAAAAACACGAATAACAGGAATCAAACGATCAATGTTATTGTTATCCATCGAAACAGTTTACGAACAAAGACACGAAGAAATAAGATAGACTAAAGAAGACCTAAAAATAAAAATAAAATCTTACTAGAAAGGAATCTAGCAAGTAGACCTAATAAAAAGATAAACTAACCTAGACAATAACTATTCCCCAGGCTGCGGCGCCAAAAACTTGATGCGTGGGAATTGCACCAGGCTTTACCTCTCGAGGGATCTCGAGAAGCTTACAACCCCCACCAGGCAGTGTACCTGATCGTTGTAGTATAGTATAGTGGCAGGTACCGGGGGATTGATCGTTCAACTTGGGAATAGTGTCGCTAGGATTAGAAAACCTAAATACTAGTTCTAGAGATGAGAGAGGATTATTTTTGTGTTTTTTTTTTTATTTTTTTAGAAAGCAAGTAAAATCTCGGGTTTTGAAGGAGTGGGCGGAATTAGTTGTTATTCAACTAACCCAGAACTAAGATGCAATCAAAATAAAATACTAGAAAAGAAAATAAACTAAATTATACTAAAGTTGTGAGCAGTGATTGGAGAAGATGTGTTTACTTAGATTTCCTTACTCCCTAGATATCTTTTACACGTTAATTACTTGTTATAATTGCATGGATGACGGATCGTATTCCTTAATACCATTCATGGGGTGGCATACATAACTCCCCAATTCTATGAGCTCTTATCTCCTCCTACACCATGCCCAGCACAACTATAGGGATTATAAACAGTGGCTCATGCATTAAATACAACCAATAAAGACCTAGTACGCCTCGGTTCATGTTTCTTAAGACGTTCAAGCATGTTACCATTTGGAGATCTGCCAGTTTTCTTAAGCCTAACATATAAATCATTCATCCAAGAACAAGAATAAACAAGTAATCAACACATAATCAATATCTAGGTTTCATTAGATCTAAGCAAACACAAGAGAGATTTAGCCTAGCATGATAGAATTAAGACAAGAACAAGATAAAGACAACCAACACATAGACATATTGATTGAATTAAAAGAACACTTATCTTAATTAATCATGCAAGGTATCAAGGGGTTGGCACCCTTGAAAAACCTGTAAAGTCACACCAAAATCGTATCTAGGGTTTCTCCCAAAAAAACTCCTCTCAAAACTAAAAAACTAGAAAAGTATATATAGGAAATTCGACCTGACGGCGTCAAGAACAAACTTGTGACGCCGTCAGACCGCCGCCAAATAGTTCCTCGGACGGTCTTGATTTACTTTTGACGCCGTCAACCCTTAGGCCGTCATGCAATTTACTCTTGACGCCCTGTGTGTGACGCCGTCACCATCTCTCGGTAAATAATTCCATGATCTCTGACGCCGTCAGCATGTACCTCTTGACGCCGTCACGAACTTTCGGTAAAAATTAGTTGTAGATACGTCTGACGCCGTCAGGTTGTGACCCTTGACGCCGTCAGGAACTGTTCCCAACAAGGAAAATAGAGACTTAGCCGTTTTCTTCACTTTTATGCTCCAAAAACGTCCAAAATAGCTTCTTTTCCAGAATTCACTCTCCAAGTACCTAAAATCACAAAAGGAACGATTTAGGGCAATATTTGATCAAATAAGTTCAATTCCGGGCTTAAATGACCCCCTAAAAGTGGTTCATTTTTCGCCTTATCACATTAAAATAAAAAACACCATTTAAAGAAACTGAAATTCCATTGCTAGAAACAGTATGATGAAAACCAAGGTTCAACAAACATGAAAATGAAATTACACCTCTAACAATTGACGGTGCATAATGATAATTATTTAAAGATAGTACTAAGCCCGAAGGCAACACTAAATTAAAAACTCCTATACCTTCAACTTCTGCATGTGCTCCGTTACCCACGTGCAGGAATTGTTGTCCATAGGTCAGCTTTCTCTCAACTCTAAACCCCTGCAAGGTATTGCAAATATGAATGCCACATCTCGTATCATATACCCATGAATTCAATTTAGGAGTAAGAGTGAATAATTCAATCATAAATAGCGCACCTGATGAACTGGGGTTACCAACTTCATTCCCCTGCTTCTTGAGTCGCAAGTCATGAATATAGAGAGGACAATTGCGCTTCCAATGGCCCTTTTCATGACAATGGTGACAAGCCTGATCCTTCTTGTTTGGCGGATTCACCTTGTTCTGCTTAGGCTGATGCTTCTTCACCTTGGGTTGAGGTTGATAGGCCATGACCTGCTTGGCTTTATCACCTTTCCCCTTGCCTTTGTTCACATGCGATTTCTTCTGGATTCTCCCTCCATGAATTGCCAACACTTGCGGGGTAGGAGCCTTGACCTTGGCTGGTAGACTTTTCTCATAATCAACAAGCAGTGCGAGTAATTCTGAGACTGTCTTCCCCGAGCAGTGCATGTTGAAATTCTGCACAAAACCAGCAAAGTCCTTGTTAAGGGCCTGATGACGTATAGTCTATATTTGGGCCACATGCCCAAATGATAAACATTACTAAGCCCAAACCCACCACGAGTGGGCTATCATGACAAATGACTTGGGCCATAATACCAATGGCTTAAGTGGGGCCCTTCAAAGCGATGGCCGCCCTGCAGTACCAAAGCGCACGCAACAGGAGCAATTGCAGCATTGGCAGAGGAATAGGAGGATGCTTGTAAGTTATTTTTACGTGCCTGAGAAAAGACCTCCAATCTTGTTTTCTTCAAACCTTTGATATTGATTATTAAGCATCATAAATTTATGATTATCTATAATGTTGTTATGATGTAGGCTTATTCCACTGTCGGGACACCTGATTATATTGCTCCTGAAGTTTTGTTGAAGAAAGGATATGGAATGGAATGCGATTGGTATGTATCTTTGACATTGTAAAAATAAATACTTATTGCTATAATAATGAAATAAATTGGATTTTGTTTTCTTGCCATAGGTGGTCTCTTGGGGCTATCATGTATGAAATGCTTGTTGGGTACCCACCTTTCTATTCGGACGAGCCAATGTCTACTTGTAGAAAGGTAAATTGTTCACTCTAGCATAATACATTATTAAATTTGTATCATGGTGCACAGTTTTGTATATGTATCCATATCGATGTTTATTCATTTCGTACTATTAATACAGATTGTGAACTGGAGAACTCATTTAAAATTTCCCGAAGAGGCAAAATTGTCTCCTGAGGCAAAAGATCTTATCTGTAAACTTCTATGCAATGTTGAAAAGAGGCTTGGAACGAAAGGCGCTTACGAGATAAAGGTGTTGTGTAGTGTGTCGTATTTTTTTTTTTTTTTTTTTAAATTTCGAGAAGTTTGAAGAGGTGGATTCTATAGTTGGTCCATTATTATAGCTATCACCAGTGTATATACTTCTTATATCCTGGTTTTTGCTCACTGTTTTTGCCATTTATGTTATACGAATGCAGGGTGACAACCAAATTCCCTCCTCAACAAAAGCAGGCCCTTGGAGAAAGGTTAGTAAGAATCTTGGTATAGCAATTGCAATCAGCACATTATTATTATATCTTGTGAATTGTACTACTTGGAAGTTATTCAAACCTTGCTTTATAACCCTTGTTTTTTCTATCAATTTTTCTTTGAATTTGTGACAACCTTCTGCCTATGTGTATTTCTTAATTTATCCACCCGTGTTTAACGTCTGTTGGATCTCTTACAACAGAAGTTCCTCTTATGTTTTCCTCAAATTTATTGCATGGTCTTTTACTCTGCTTGTAAATATGTTTGATATCATGTAGGTATTTGGTTGTTAATTGCTTTATAAACTTGCACATGTTAACATGTAATTAGATGTACCACTCGAGTAATATTAGTTATAAGGAATTAAATATACCAGTGTTGTAAAAATCGGCCTAGGTGGCCGTGGGCGATTAGTCGCTAGGCGTCCATATGCCTAGGCAATGTGAGTTGAATCGGCCATGTTAGTCAGCCAGGTCAAAACATTTAAAAAATCGGCTAAATCTGGCCAATTAAAGGTATCAGCCCCTACTTGCGGTTGAATTTAAAGGTACTACCCCACGTGGATGGTTGAACGCTAAAGTAAGTGATGAATCATGTCTGACATGTACAAATACTCAGCCATATATGGCAAAGTATCGCGGTTCTCCATATTTGTCTTGCAATCTGATTCATGATATAAACAAGATAGTGTCGCTAGCAAATCAGAACTTTTTCCATGTCACTATATGGCAGACTTGTCATTTCTGTTGTTGACTTGAGTCATATTATTTGATTCTATAGGTTTTACCTGTGACTTACTACGGTTGTGTGTGAGTGTGTTCCTTTTGTGTGTGTGTGTGTGGCGTATTTGCAGAATTTATTGCTCTAGAACTTATTAGCATCCACGTGAATAGGAAATTTCTTTCTTTTGACATTTGTCAAAGTGGTGTGGAACATCCTTTTGACTTGCGCTCTACACGTCACTATATGCTTACATTTTTTATATTTGTGCATGTGGAATGATGTATTTTTAGGAAAAGTTGAAACTTATCTATAGTCTGTTTGGGTTTATAATTCACAATTTATGAAATTAGCATAATGATTATAGGCTCGTTCATGCATTCACCCTATAAGGCACCTCAGTAAATTGTTTTCCACCATACACGGCTCCTAAGGTTTTCTTCCCATTTTGTTATTATTGTTAAGGTATAAAATTATCAAATTCTTGCTCTGGTCTGCTGTAATTTTCTTATATTCGATTTCTTTATGGTGAGTGCAGATGCTCTCTTCTAAGGATGTCAACTTTATGGGGTACACATATAAGAACTTTGAAATAGTAAATGAACATGAGGTCCCTGGAATTGGTATGTATTTCTCTCCTTGCTTGCATAACTCTCTGCACTAGTAATTTAACATATGTTGCTCCTTTTGTTCCTTAAAAGTTTATCATGAGGATAAAGCATTAGAACTTTTGGATAGGCCAAACTGTAATTCCTTGTTTAGTGATAATGACTTTGTTCATAATTAATTATTCTTTTACATTTTCAGCTGAGTTGAAGAAGAAGAGTACAAAGCCTAAGAGGCCGACAGTGAAGTCACTTTTTAGTAAGATAACTCTCTTTACCCCCCACCTTATTAATTATTCTTCTCAAGGGAAGCACACAATGACCCACTGAACTAATCATTAATATATCACTTCATCCATAAAAATGGCAATGGTCGACTGTGCTAGTGAAAATATTTGATTATAATCAAATATTTAAAATACCCCTTTATATTAGAAATAGAGTAATCTTCCGCCTATTATGTGTCTAATGATTTTCAAATGACGAAGGAGAGTTTTTGATTGAATTTTGCTTGCCAAAAAGAAACTTCTCAAATGTTTTGGGACATTTGAAATGGAAATTATTGCCCAAAAAGAAACTTTGCTTTCCCTGCCCCCCTACATTTCGAAATTAAGCACCATCTGATTACTGTTCTTCCTTTTATAGTAATATAAAGATTTTGTAACTGGCTCTGGATAAGATACATCATTCCTAGTGTATACAATTCTAGTTTTCCATCAACGAACAGTTGACACCACATGTAAATCTGATTAAAGTGTGGTTATTAGTCTCATCAATCATGAGCAAATATAGGAGATTGTGCTGACCAAAATTTATGCCACAGACGAGTTTTAATGATGCCAAGGGGGACATAGGTTAATTGAGCTTGAAAATTTGCCAAACCGAAGAATGTATGGACTTTGCATGTGAATATAGGGTTAGAGGGACTGTTATGGGGGTTGTCGTCCTCTCATACCATTATATCCAAAAGCAAACTCCAGAAACCCTTATTTATGTCAAAATAGCATAATCTTGTTACCAGTGACCAATGTGTAAATAGATGGCGGTAGTTTGATTATTATTATTATTATTTTTTTCTTCCAAAAATGAAGAGTTTGCGATCAACATTAGGGGGTCCTATTATTAGAACTATCACAATCTTCAGATGACAGGGGTATGTTTTTGTGGGTTCTCTTTTCTCATCTGCAGTAATGATCCTAAAACTGATACTATAACAATTTTGTGAGACATGCAAGGTATGTGAGATCCTGAGATTAAAGATTTGATAAGCATGAAAAGTGAGAAAATACAGAAATTAAATGGACTGGGATTAAATAACAGAGATCTTAGTGTAGGTGGCAACATGATTAGCTGGGCTGAAGGGTGGGTAACGGGTAAATTTTGGTATGGGTCGAAATAGACCAGTCTGGTTTGGATTGGCCTGAAACTATTTTGCTAATATACTAATTACTGTGTCGAACAGGACTTCTGTCAATATTAGAATATAGTGATTTAAGAGGTTTTCTGCACTAAAAATACACTTGAGGCGACTTCCTAAGCGTGCGACTCACTACAGACAATTCACTGCACAAATCAAACCATTCATAAGTAAATGAGCCGAAAATGCCACCTCTTCTTACATTGCTGTGTTTTCTTTTGCAGAAGAAGAAACAGATTCGACATCCTCTCAACAAACTCAAGGAAGCTTTCTCAACCTCCTACCTCGCCAGCTAGAAGTCTCAAAGGAAGAAGAGTCTAAATGAACCGTTTACTGATCTGTTCATAACAGTCACATAGCCATAGTTATAAAAGCAATCAAAATCAAAAGCAATGTGTTCTTTGCAACTGGACAGCTTTTCATTACATGTGAGTGGGGGTATATACAGAATGAAAGAGGGGATTTGCAGTTTGTTCAATTTGCAGACGAAAACGATTTGTTTGATATTTATGGATGACCGACCGTTTCGTGGCTTTCGGCTTATTTTCTTTTCGGTTTTTGGGTCTCTTGTAAATTGGTAACTTGGGATTGTGTATATTTGTTTTAGGTTTACTTACTGTAATTGGTGTGTAATTTATCCAAGTGTCAAAGTAATATTCATGAGATCTTAATTGTTCTTGTAAGTACTTTGAACATTATAGGGTTGAAGTTGAAGGTAGTAATACCTTTTGTTTGCCAGTTTGCCATGACTCCACATTTTCGTCTCAAAAGAGTTTGCTTTAGTTTGGAACGAGGGGTTGTTTAAGGGTACTTTTACTTGACCACATTTTTTAGTCGAGAAAGAAATCAGAAACCTGCGAGTCCATTTGAAATAGTTAAGTTACGGTATTTACAGATCCTGCGTCTCATTTCTTAGGTTTGGTTACATTTTTATACAAGTATCACTAGTGTTGAAGACCGAAATCATGTCGCGCTGTTAAGCTAACCATGAAGGAACGCCTTTCTGTAAGCCTTTTTAATTGCTAATATGTTGAGGCGCGAGATCCATGCTTTCCTTTGATATTGTCATAAAAAACTTGTACGACCCAATAGTAGCACGTGACTCTATTTAGCGCTAACTAAAGCTAGAAAGTAGAAATTATGACACAGATGATATTTTCATGAAGCATGGCCCTACAACGATTCTAACATGAAAAATTCGAAGACTATACACATATATACTAGTAATTGATTTTGGTTCTTTAAATCGGTTCGAAACTCACCCTATAATGTATTGTACTATATTAATAAAAAAATGTGACTGCACTTTTTTTAACAGTAAGGATGCAAGAATCCATAAGTGATGTCTAAGATTTAAGTCAGACATCAACAGGGACGGAGCCAGGAACAAATATGACCGGGTGCACAAATTTTGTTTTAACCGTAATGTAATAGAGTTTAATATGCTAACTAAATAAGACTAAAAACACATTTTGATAGACCGGGGTCATTTATGAATTATTTGGGAAAAATCGATGTTTTTTCTTAAAATTAACATTATATCGAAAAAATCCATAGGTGTCAAAAGTGACATTGCAATGCAATCTAACCATGAGAGCTAATTTTAAAGGAAGAGGATCTCTCAAGTTGTTTATAACTTGATTGATCAAGTTAGACAACTACTAGCCATTTTTGACATTGTCAAAAGACATCATTTATATGATTTTACAAACCATGACACTTAAAACTACAACTAAAAAGTAACCTTGTATTCTTGTACTACTTGTAATAAGAAAAGGGGGAGTACTGATACTCACACCATATAAATTGATGCACACACCAAAATTATGCACATATCATGTTGTAATGCATTAGTAATGTGATATTGTGGTGTGTGCATCAATTTTTGTGGTGTGAATATCAATACCCATAAGAAAAGGAGTCGAGGCCAATAAATAGCAACAAACTATCTTTACAGTTTGAATACGTGAAATGAAAAATGTCACATAAATAAGCAAAACTTTCAACAAGTGTTCTAATATACAAATTTGGTGACGTGTCATACCCTAAAATGTGGCATGTGTCACCGTTTTTTTTTTTTTTTTTTTTTTTTTTTTTTTTGTAGTAGTAGTAGGAGTGATCTTGTTTTATTCAAGTGCTAGCTAATTAGAGTGTTTATACGATATCAATAGGTAACTTGAATGGTGTTACATAATTCAGTTCTGTCAACACCATTCAAGTTACCTATTGACATCATATAAACATCTTCATCTCTACTTCCAATATGAGCTCTATTTTCGTATTTTCCTTCATCTTCAATAATTTTGTTTTTAGTAGAAACGGTCTGACGCCTTCTCCTTTGATCATCACACTTTCTTCCCATTTGTTTTGAAGCATGAGACCTTCCTGATGAGAATGGAGTGAACTCGTCATCGTCATCATCATTCTCACTATCCACATAAGAATCACCAATATCATTCTCATCAGTGTTTAATGTTTTAAAATGAAAACCCAGCATATTATGGGTGTTAAAGTGGAAGAAGAAGAGTAGAGGAGGAAATTTGCATGAGTAATAATTCAAATATATAAAATGACCATTATGCCCTTCACTAAAGACAAAACAAAACATATGGGTTTAAGTCCTTGCATGTTGTTATCCAAATAAGTTTGGTGGAGGGACGAATTCAGACTTAAATTTTCACTATTTGGACTCCAGGCGACAAAAAAAAAAGTTAAGGTGGCATGTGATGTTTCGTCACAAGTTTAGGGACCAACGGTGTATTTTAGTTAAAAAAAAAAGAGAAAAAAAAAAAAAAAAAAAAAAAAAAAAAAAAAAAAAAAAAAAAACCCGAATACCTACTCTACCACAAAGTAACAAAATAGGAGTAATGGTTAAAAAAAAGAAAAAACAATATAGAATTATAGATAATCCAAAAAGTGCTTAAAAATAAGCGATGCACAAACCCTATCACATAAACCCAATAATAAGCTCTACCCAATATTGAATTTAAGCGAGATTTTTGCGGTGTCGTTTTTTAGATTATTGATGTCGTTTAGATGATGCGAAATAGGGACAGTTGTTATGAATTACTACTAGTTATATGTAGTATTTGCGCTTTTGCTCAGAACAAGTAACAGCCGAGTACAAATGGTTTTTTGATGGCTCGATGTGGGACCTTTATACTTTTTGCAGTAGAGAATAACTAAAAAATTTCCTAATTGTCGATCTGCATTCGTTTAGTGTCTTACCACATAGAAATGCTATGACAGCTAGTTTGCGACTCGGACTCCCTTAATACTAAAGAATAAAATGGACAGATGTTCTTAGTTTTTAGTGTGCTCGATGGTTTGTTGAGTTTCCTTACATGTTGATTGTTTATGATTTTGTTGGTTTTTTACATTTTTTAAAAATCTTCATTTTGGGCGTAAATTGGTGGTTTTTACTTACATGAAGTTTTAGAGTATATCTATTGTTGGTAGAGGTGGCAATTTGTGACCAAAATAAAAAAAAAGCTATTTGGGCAAAATTTGTAAAAGATTTGGGCACATTTAGCCTATCTTTTTTTTTTTGAAATGGGCATACAATGGCCATTTAAAAGTTAGATGGGCATAAACGGGCACATATTTTCTCTCAATTGGAGAATATATAATTGTTTTTAAAGAAAAACTTATGAATATAATATATTTAATTTTTTTTAATATAAATGAGATGTCAAGTTTGAGGAATTTATTTCGTCGTTTTGGGTAATTTCTAAAGCGATTTGTATGACATGCACCCGTTTAGCCCGCGCCCGTTTGGCCACCTCTAGTTGTTGGGTATTTTAGATTGTTACATTTTTGACATTTTAATGATTACATGGAAACATGTGAAAGAAAATAATAGGTAAAAGTGTAAAACAAATATATGCCCATGCTTGACAGTGGCTCTTGACAACAAATATTAGTAGTCTGGTACGACATGGATATATGAATTGATATACCTACTATGTTTGACTATGTAATGCATTATTTGATTTGTTACTAATCCGAGTTCTTTTTTATTATTGGCATTGCAGCTTTTGGAAAATCTGACTATTTGAAGTCTGAGCTCATCATTCCAACAAGGCCAATATGCAGGTAAGCATAGCTAGTATCCGTACTTGTTTTCATTATACTATCCACTTCTCAGCGTCATAGCTGTATCATTGTTCCCTGTTAAACATAAACGGGATGGGTTAAAATAACGGGGGCTATTTGGTTAGATTAACCCCCCTTATTTTTTTATTTTTTTTTATTTTTTTTATTTTTATAATTTTGTTTATATCAAAAAGCTATAAACCTGAAAGTGCGGAACAGAAAATATAAAGTTTAATATGGCAAACGCTTAAAACTGTCAAAAATACGAAACAGAAACTGACAAAAACTGAGCTGCGCTGGAAAAAAAAGGGGGACAAAAGAGGAGACAAGGGTGTCAGCCCCTTGTCCCCCGTCCTTATAGTACGACCCAACATAAACTTTTTGATAAGGGAAATGATTAATAGACCTAATATATGGGCCTAATAGGAGACCTAATGCTTAAATAACTACTGTACAAGTTATTTAAGCATTAGGTCTCTTATTAGGCCCATATATTAGGTCCATCTATCAAGGTTCTTTTGATAATATAAAGAAGTCGCCATTTGACAAACAACATAGGTGATAAGCTTTTATAGTCTTCACTTTACTCAAAATAAGTACGGACATCATTTTTTATTACCAAGATACCTCTGATCACTATTTTTTTTGCAGTCACCTGTATGGTTTGAATTTTTTATTGTCTTTTCTGTTACTGTATCATGTTTAACTTATCTGCTCAAAGTTCATAGCCTAAAAACAATGTATTATTTTCCTGTCTTTTCATTTGTTTTCGTAATTTGTTTGTACAGTTATTTAATAAAATTGTTTTCTTATTTGAGTGCTTGGCAGGCAAGTGACAGGTTTAATATAAATTCCCAGCTCGAGCATCTTCAAGCCAAGTACGTTGGAACTGGACATGCTGATATGAACAGATTGTAAGTCCTTGTTTTTTTATACGACTAACTCTCAGTTATTATATGATTCCATAGGAAGGGAACGATATAACTTCATGCAGGTATTATATGATTCAACTTTCTTCTATGAACGTTGTTGTAAGTCATTAATTTTGATCATGTCTTAATTTTTTCTCTCCTTTTTTCTATTTTGCAGAAGATGCTATTGCCTTGTGGACTTCCACCAGAAAGAGAAGACGAGTAAGGAAATTACATGTGTGGCTGTTGTGTCGTCACTGTGTTTATGTATGCTTATGAATCTTTTGTAATGTTGACCCGATGTGATAGGATAAAAAAGATTTGATTTTGATAGATGTCGCTTGTATGTTACCATTTGATTAACGTTCATTCCTCCATGTACGCAGACATGCTTTTGCTAAAACCGCTGCTCTTTTTATCAGTATTATGGGTTTGTTATGTGTGAGATCGCAAAAGGTTAAAAAACAAATTCCTGAGGAAAAAAACATCATATAATTGACCCATTGGATTCCTAAAGATGCTATTACAGAAGGTAAACTGATTTCTGTAAACTGATTGCATATTTAGACAATATTACATTTTGGGGTTTTAAACACTGATGTAGAGTTGATTTGCATATTCAATTATTTAATCTGTTGTTCTCATGAATTAATCTGTAATTAGCTTATCGTTTATCTAAATTTTTGATAAAAAAAAACAATAAACTCACTTTTCTTTGGTTTACGCAGTCATTAGCGACTTTGTAGGCTTATTAAGATGCAGTAACCCCAAGCTACTTGATAAGCTCAAATAAAAGAGCTTATTGGGTTTTGTACTTTCTCATTAAACCAATAACTCCATAAAATAAGCAAATTCAAACATGCCATGTATCTCAGTATACAGTTTTACTTATGTAGAATGATCCGTTTAAGAGACATTACAAATAAGTACTTAGAATTTTAGTTTACCCTTTAGTTTAAGCTCATGACTTAGGATCAAATAAGAAGAACTCTTAAAATGAGAAGGATGAGAAATAATTATAATCACATATTAGAGATGCATCGACTTGAATTAGATGCATCCATAATCTTTTAGATGCATCATAATATATTTTCTAGCTAAACATTAGATGCATATACATATATTAGATGCATTTTAGCAAGTTAGGAAAATCCTATGTATTTTTCGTCCTCTGCGGGTCAAATTTGTTGCAAGTATTACTTTGCATCGTTTTCACTTCAAAATTACTTTCGAAACTAATTGGGGTGCATCTAAATGAATAGAGATGCATCTAATTCAAGTCAACGCATCTCAAATATGTGATTATAATTATTTCTCATCCTTCTTATAAGTTTTCTTCTCACTAGATCCTAGAGTACACAGCCAACACCAAGCTTTTCAAATAATGGAACCACCAATTAAAACACTAATCAAAACCCTTGTAAAAACCCCAACACAAATCAAAACCAAACACCAAATTACCCCATCACTAACCACTTTACATGATTACAAATCCATGATCAAATACTACACTTTTAATTCACTTTTTATAAATTCTTTACATTGTTTTCTTCAAATGAGACAAAATGGATTCTACCCAGATCATAATGTTTATCCTTCTGTAATAAAATGTTGTACTAGTTTAATGTGGGCCAAATTTGGTGCATCTCTTCATGGTTGCGTTATTCGGGCCGGGTTAGAAATGGACCTTTTTACGGGTAACGCATTGTTAAGTATGTATGCCCACCATGTGTTTGACGAAAAAACACGTGTTATGGATGGTATGAGAAATGTGAAAAGGGTGTTTGAGAGGATGCTGAAGAGAGATGTTGTGTCGTATAATACGGTTGTTTTGGGATATGTGAAAAGTGGGATGTTTAATGAGGCGGTGAGGGTGATTAGGGAGATGGGTACTGCTGGAATAAAGGCGGACGCGTTTACTTTGTCCAATGTGCTTGGCATTGTAAAGGAACGTATGGATGTTTTGAAGGGGAAGGAGATTCATGGGTATGGGATTAGACATGGGTTTGATGGGAATGAGTTTGTTGTGAGTCGGTTGAGTGACGTGTATACTTGTTGTAATATGGTTGAGGATTCATATCGGTTGTTTTGTTTGTTGCCTAGAAAAGATTGTGTGTCGTGGTGTTCTATGATTGCGGCGTGTGTGCAAAATGGGTTGTTTGATGAGGGGTTGAAATTGTTTCGGCAAATGTTGAGTGTTGGTATTAAGCCTGTTGCCGTTTCGTGTTCTAGTATTATTCCTGCTTGTGCACATTTAACGACACTGCCGTTAGGACAACAACTGCATGGGTATATAATTAGGAATCATTTTGATGATAATATGTTTATTGCTAGCTCACTTATTAACATGTATACTAAATGTGGGAACATTAAACTTGCTAAATATATTTTTGATAGTATGAAGCAACATGATTTGGTATCATGGACTACTATGATAATGGGATGTGCTTCACATGGGCATGCCAGTGAAGCTATCTCGTTATTTAAGCAGATGGAGGTTCAAGGGTTTAGACCAAATTCTGTGGCTTTTGTGGCGGTTTTGACTGCTTGTAGTCATGCTGGAATGGTTAATGATGGTTTGTATTTTTTTAACAAAATGGTCGAGTACTATAAGATGAGCCCAGAACTTGAGCACTATGCTTGTATGGCGGATCTTATGGGCAGGGCTGGAAAATTGGAAGAAGCTTTCAGGTTCTTATGTAAAACGCCGGAAAATAAAACAGCTAGTGTGTGGTTACCGTTGCTAGCTGCTTGTAGGGTCCACAAGAATGTTAAATTGGCTGAGAAGATTGTTACGCGTATAAGTGAGTTTGACAGTGACAACATGGGTGCGTATGTTTTGTTGTCAAATACGTATTCTTCTAGTGGAAGATATAAAGATGCAGCGTATATGAGAAGTATGTCGAGCAAGAAAGGTGTATGCTAAATGTGGGAACATTAAACTTGCTAAATTGATTTTCGATAGTATGAAACATGATTTGGTGTCATGGTGTGCTATGATAATGGGATGTGCTTTGCATGATCACGCATATGAAGCTATCTCCTTATTCGAGCAGATGGAGGTCGAAGGATTTAGACCGAATTATGTGGCTTTTGTGGCGGTTTTGACTGCTTGTAGTCATGCAGGAATGGTCAATGAGGGTTTGAAGTATTTTAATAAAATGGTAGAACATTATAATATAACTCCTACATAGTAGGGTTGGATCAGTTGGAAAACCCCTTGCCTCTCAACCTATAGGTCAAGGGTTCGATCCTCACTCCCTACAAAAGGCTGGAGGTCCTTTTCTACTTAAGTAGAACCGGAAGCAGCCTCTCTACCTTAGGTAGGGGTAAGGCTGTCTACATTTCAACCTCTCCCATACACCGTGAAAAACGGTATTGGGACCCATAACCCGTGGAAGACGGTATTGGGAGTTACTTTACTTTACTTTACTTTTATTATAATATAACTCTTGAATTTGAGCACTAAGCTTGTATGGCGGATCTTTTGGGTCGGGCTGGGAAATTGGAAGAAGCTTATAGTGTTTGGTTCCCATTGTTAGCTGCTTGTAGGGTCCACAAGAATGTTGATTTGGCTGAGAAGGTTGTAATGCGTATATGTGAGTTTGATAGCGGCAACATCAGTGTGTTTGTTTTGTTATCAAATACATATTCCTCTAGTGGAAGATATAAAGATGCAGCGAACTTGAGAAGTATGTCGAGTAAGAAAGTTGATAGAAAGAGGCCTGCTTCAAGTTGGATCACTGTTGAGAAGAAAGTACATGCTTTCATTGCTGGAGATGAGTCTCACTCGTGCAATGATGGTATAATTAATGCATTGGGGCAAGGTTGGATCAAGTGGTTAACACCATCTAGAAACAGAGGTCATGTAACACCCCAACCCGAAAAGGGCTAAAGTGTAACATTTTGGAGTCAAATCAGAACACAAGTAAACGGAAATACATTAGTAATACAAGGGTTACAATGCAGTTCTAATGAAAAGATAAAGGACAAATTCTAAACATTACAACCTCCAAAACTGATAACAAGTTAAGAACCAAAAGGAAAACTCTAAGTCAAAACTCTAATCCATGGAAGGGTGTCAACAATGTAGTCCACTAAGAGCTCCTAAGCACTCTTCACTCAACCCAGCTTCCTTCTAACACCTGCCGCAGGAAAAGAAATGCGGCTGAGCTTAAAAAGCCCAGTGAACAGATATAAACAAACAAAAACTAATAACAAAAGGAAACGAATGTGAATACGACATAATTCCAAGCGAACCTGCTGAGGTAGAAATTAAGAATATGGAAACATCGAATATGATCAAAGGAAATACGGATAATGGATATCAAACACTCAAGGAAAAGAAATGAGTCATAAGTGTAAGCAAAAGAAACAAAGCAAGTATAAGTTAATCACATTAGAGATGACTAGATAATAAGAATCATAGAGAAGTAGAACAATTAGGAATGCCCAACAATATATATATATATATATATATATATATATATATATATATATATATATATATATATATATATATATATATATATATATATATATATATATATATATATATATATATATATATATATATATATATATATATACTAATTGTACATAGGAGTCATGACCTCCATTGTATCAAATGTGAAAGGGGTGTATTGCACACACACCAAAACATTCACCAAATAATACAAAACTGAGTACCTAGGATGCATCCATACGCTCCCTGCAAAACAGATATATATGCACAAAGCTCTAAGCTAAGTAAACATATATAATAATAAATATAGGCCTGAATAGCTAGCTTAAAGGGAACGCTGTGGACTAAAACCCACCTCCACAGATAGTGTCAATACCACTGGTGCATCAGTGGCAAGGCCATGGACTCCCCATGACTGGCTACAAATTAATCAAATAATGGGCAACAAATAGGGCATAGGAATGCTATAAGAATAAGAACTATAGCATGCAAACGGATATCAAATCATATCAAATCACAAGGATAAAAATATAGGAATCATACAAAGGGATCATATCAATGGTTCAAGTCAAAGGTCCAAATCAAAGATTCATATCATGAGGTTCAAATCAAAGGTTCATAATAGCAAAAGGGTTCATAGAAAATGTTCAAAATTTAAAGTTAAATAATCAAAAGATGTTAAAGAAAGTCATGAGAAATCTTAGAGAATAAAAGAGATTAAGGACTTTAGAAAATTATTTAAAACCTTTTTATCGTAAAAGTATTCCTTTAAAAACACATTTCATAAAAGTCATAAAACCTTCATATAAAACTGGCATCGTATCGCAGTCACATAAATCATTTCAAAAATAGTTTTTCTCGAAAGTCATCGGGTTATATTTTTAAAAGGGTCTTCATACGAAATTATACTATCAAATGAACCAAGGATATCAAGCGTATAAAGATCAGAAATCTTAATAGTGGCAATGGAATGGATCATGAGTCATAAGAAACCTTACTGAAAGGTTAGAATATCTGTACCTTAAACCGTCAACGAAACCACATCATAACATAAGAATATGAAGTCACTCCTTCTTCAGCGAATCTACACGAATGATAATCGTCTAATTATTAATAACTCGTTTAAGTCAAGTTTTAGTCGGTTTTCCATTTTTAGTGACTTTCCAATAATAGTAACTTTCCCTTTTAGTAAGTTCCCCGAAATATCAATTTTATACATTTAGAGTTATAAACGTCAAATAGATAAACTTAAAGGTTTAATATGATCAAGTTATAGTTTAGGCTTTAATATGTCATTTTAGACAAGTTTAGGATCAGGATGTAAATTATCAAAATTAAATATTAAGAATGTCAAATAAAATTATTTTAAACTTCATTTTAATAAATTAATATTAAGATAATAATTTTGGCCCCGTCATTATAATTTTATGTAATTTATTAACGTACCCATGATCTTAATATTTATGCCACGATGACCCAAGGTTTTTATTAAAACAAGTCCATGACACCCTCTCGCTAAAAATGTGCTCAGATAACCACTTCTCTTGTTGTTTAAAATAAGCCGCGACACACACCCTTTTTATTTATTATTTGTGATTCAAAAATAAAACCGAAACATGCATGCATGAAAACCAAATGAATTAGATAACAACCGAACCGAAAGACGAAACGGAGAAGCAAATAGCAGGACCCTTATTCATGTAAACAACCATTTGTCTTTACGTTGAAAAGGGCTTAAAATGGTTATGAAATTGTATCAAGAATCGTCTACGGTTTTTTTCCTGTTGTATGAATATGTAACGCTGAGGTTTTTAATATGTATCAAGGTAGTAATGTAATGTAAAAGATAATAGCTTCATGGTCAGACTCATTTCTGTATAAAGAAGAAGAGATTATTTTCTTAAACGATCAATTTTATTAGAGATTGTATGATCCATGCATGTTTTCTCTCTTTTTTGCTCGTAGGTATAGTTTCCAAAACCTGTTCAAGTCGTGGGTTCCTATTGTTGTTTTAAAACCATTCGACACAAGAAAACTAACATGTTCTAAAGATCTTTACCAATTCGATTTGTATCAAGTTTTTACCCAGCGAGCCACCATCTGAATACACTATACACACACACACACACATACGTTTGGTCATTGACTAACATGTTTTAGTTTCATTATTTTATGTGTCGGTTATGTGTTTATGATATTTCGATTGAAACATGTGATAATGAAAACACAAAGATGTGATCGAACTAGAAAATAATAAGAGAGGATTATTGAACAAGGTTGTGATGTTATACCCTCGTAGTCGTGTCGAAGCAAAGAAAGATAACCATGATCGAACACCACATCAAATACCAGTCGCAACAACTTCGATCATAGCATTGAACACCCCTCGAATAGCAAACAAAAACCCACATTCGTAGTCCCCTTTTCGAACAGAATCACCACGTACACCCAACCCTAGTCGAACCAGCATCAGCCACGATCATAAGCTCACAAAAATGGTCACAACGAGTCTCCTTAGTACCTCCTCGAACGACGGAAAATGGAAAAGAATTAGGGTAGCCGCTGGTTGTGTTTACGTGTAGGTTTAGGGTTTTAGGTTTAGAATTTTTTGTGACGTGGTATTCGGTTATAATAATATCCGTGTGAAGGGTTTGGAACAAAAAGGAAAGCACCGAATATGGTATGTCGTGTATAGGTTTATGGCAATTGTTGATCATGCATATCTTTTAAAAAGAAAGGATATACACATGAATATTTGGTCTTATCTACGTGAAATATGCAAGCCAAAATGTATATATGGAAATGGGCATGCAGAATTTTTTTGATTTCATAGACAAAATGTATGTGTGGGGTTTACAACAAAAGGTTGTGTCGTGTATATTAAGGCTAGGATAAGAAAAAATGTGTAGGTTAAATTAGTTAAATCTAGTTTAGGTTAAAGTTTAATAACTTGTTTTATTTCATAACATAAGGCTTTAATATTACTTATTATTTAAACTTAGGGTAAAATCAAAATGAATAATTAAAATGTAACCCAGATTTTAGGGTGTTATAGGTCAAGGGTTCGATCCTCACCCCTTGCAAGGCCGGAGGTCCTTTTCTACCTTTGGTAGAACCGGAAGCAGCCGATCTACCTTAGGTAGGGGTAATGTTGTCTACGTCTCAACCTCCCCCATACACCGTGGAAGACGGTATTGAGACCCATAACCCGTGGAAGACGGTATTGGGAGTTACTTTCTGTATTCTACTAGGACATATGGAAAACGATGGACATGTTGCCGGATGCCGATTATACACAAGTGGTTTGCTAAATAGTTAAGTACCTACAATAAATACATTAGGACTCTTGCTGGTATGCACATTCATGTGGATTGTCTGCGACTAAATCTATACTACTATATAATGTATTTGGGACTATTCTATAATTAGAAAGGCTTAAAAATTCAGACTTTTACTTACTAATTATGGAAACAAGCACCCATAACAATCACCCTAACAATTTATAACCACTTCAACAACCACCCCTAACAATTTATAACCACCTCAACAACCACCCCCAACAATTTATAACTACCCCAACAATCACTTTCCACCACCCCACCTCCCTCCTCTTCACCCAAACAATTCGCCCCCGCATCGCGCGGGCACCTTTCTAGTTTGTACCAATGAGTGTTATAAGATAGATATATGGATGGCAACAGGTCTAGGGACAAATAGTGATAATATGGAGATTATTCATCACAAAACTGAGACTATCCGCGAAAGGTGCAACTTTTATATAAAATTGTTCACATTCAAATTTGATTTGATATTGTTGCATATATATTATCACTGTGATCAATTTCTTTTTCTCAATTTGTTTAAAGGTTCGATTAGCTATCAACTTTTTCTTAACATGTGCAGAATGTAAGGTAACCATCACCTGCATGTGTGCGCACAGGCATCGTTAGGAAGGTAAATCATGGTTTTCCTGAGAGTAAAGGAAAACAAAAGGGCACGGGTTCTGAAGTTACGACATCCAGGGCACTCGGGGACACATGTGCGTAATTATGTTTTATTGGAAGAAAGGGTATCTTATGTTGATTGTAGGCCATGTAATTTGGTTGATTAAACAGAACTCATGTTCTAAACAAAACACATATTTCTCATGATCAAATATGTGTTCATTTAGTTGCAAGTCACAAGTTAATTATGTTTAGTTTATAGTTCAATGGTGGTTATGGCCGAGAACCCAATATCAACGTTACCCCTAGGTTGGTAACTTCTTTTTGAACATCCTAGGTTGGTAACTTGTAGCCATAACCTGCAACTCATATAGCAGCCGGATCCCATATTCCCATTCAATATAATCTTCACGGTAACTATATAAGCTTAAGCTTCTTAAATCTTCTAAACAAAAGGCATTCACATATCCAATTAGGGACTTAGAGACGAGTGTCGATATAAAGTGCAATACAAACTCGACTATTTTAAAATTTTAATCAAATTTCCTCTTTTAATTTTGAACCATATATGTAACCAACAATTCGTTTGTACTTGCATGATATATGCAGTGATGTGTATAACTTGACTACTTGAGATACAGAAACTGATGTGAATACCAGCTGGTGCCTTCATCTTAGATTACAAAATGTGACCAATGCCTGCCCTAAACATAGCACTCATTGTGCACAAATGGACTGACGAAACCATGAAATACAACCCAAAAGACAGTTTTATTCTGTGTTTGTGCAGAACTCTAGCAAACTATTACGCACTGCATTTTTCAGTTAAATGTGAAATAAAAACAGAAGAAATATGGCCATTTTGCGAGTAGATCTGGTGCAGAAAGATTTTAATAATTTAGTTTTGATTTCTATTACATGGCTGCTTTTACCAAAGAAGACTTATGATGCAGCTATGACATCCGGATTGTCAATATAAAATTCTTACAAGCGCATAAACAATGAAGTTTCAAACCTCAGGTCTTGATAGGCAAAAAGAACATCATAAAGAAGAGGTTGGCTGCTAGTAACCATGAAACGGGAAATACGTCATGCCGCTACGACAAATTCAAATAATGTCATATAACCAAACACACAAAGTCAGATGAAATCTGGTACTAATTTCTCACTTTCTACATTTTGCAGGTTCACTCTTCATTTCTCCAACACAGTATCTGTTTTACAGTTGCCATCCCATACCACTATTTAAGTAGAAAAAGCACCCACCAACTCTTTTGGCACAAGCTTACTGATCAACTCAAGCAAACCCATATCTAGCGAACCCACTGCAATTTGATCTAATAACAATGATAAAGTGGAAGCATCAAGAGAGTAATGTCTTCCATCCATTTCATGAAAAAGCATCTCTATATCATCATAGTATTGGTTCCTTAGATATCCTTGAAGAAGAACATTGTAAGTAACATTATCTGGAGGGGAGTCACTCTCTGTCATTTTAAGAAACAATTGTTTTGCATCCGTGAAAAAACCTTCCCTGCATAACGCACTAATCATTACATTATATGTTCGCACATTAGGATGTAAACGTTTATCAGTTAAGCCATTAAAAAGCAGCTTTGACATATCAAGCTTCCCACATTTACTTGCACCATCAATGAGGATATTGTACACCTTGATACATGAATTAAGCTTGCTGTCACCCATCAAATGGAACAAAGAGAGTGCGTCTTCTATAAGATTGTTGTTGCAAAGACCCTCTAAAATTACTTGATAAGTGCATTCATTTGGTTTTAGACCTTTTGCACGCATCTCATCAAATAGTTTGTGTGCAGCTCCACAATTTCCAACTCGAAACAATCCCCATAACATGGTGTTGTAAGTGACTGTATCTGGTCTTAAACCTTTCTCACTCATTTTTTGAAATAGAAGCATGGCCTCATCTATCTTTAAATTCTTCCAATACCCATTTAACAAACTGTTATAAGTAACAACATTAGGACCAATGTTTCTAAACGCCATTTAATCAAAAATTGCCTTTGCTTTGGCCATTTCACCACGCAAACAATAACCATCTATAAGTGAGTTGTATGTCACTATGTCAGGAACAATACCTTTTTCAAGCATCATGTTCATAACATCCTCAGCTGTTTCAATCTTACCTTCTTTGCAAAATGCATCAATTAATATATTATAGGTATGCACATTTGGAGAGATCCCAACATCCAACATTTCTTGGAGCATCTTAGAGGCTTCCTCCCAACGACCTAAGTTACAAAGGCCATCAATCAAAGAGCTGTAAGTGATGACATCGGGTGAGATGCGTTTTTGGAAAACCATTTCTTTGAAAAGCTTATAAGCATCATCAATCATTTGGTCCTTGCAAAGACTATCAATAATGGTGCTATATGTAACAACATCAGGTTTACAACCTCTTTCAACCATTAGCCTGAGCAATTGAATGGCAATAACGTTATTCCCAAACTTGCAAAGCCCTTTGATCATTGTGCTATAAGTAACCGCAGTTGGTTCACAAAGTTTATCTTTGATCAATTTCTTGAAGAAAATCTCAGCCTCGAGAATCCTATTTTCCAGAATGAGTCCATCTAATAGTGCATTAAAAATGAAGACATCGGGTACAATACACCGCCTAAAACAATAACCTAAGATTGCAAAACCGTCATTGGTGCGAGACAACTGACAACAACACTTGATGGCAATACTCATAATAAATTTATCAACAGGAACGCCAATCGCACACATTCGTTTAAACATATCAAGAGAATGCGAAAAATGTTTCATTTTGGTAACAGATTGCAGCAACTGGGTAAAGTCAATAATCGAAGGAAAAGGTCGCCTTTGTGACATTTGGTCAAACAGGCACCAAGCATCATTCAAGTTGGTAACTTTCTGGTACTTGGATTTAAGATGTTCATTATCATCATCAATTTTACAAGATTTGGAATGAATAAAGGAGTTTTGAGGACCAAATCCGAAACCAAATTGTGAAAATGAAAGATGGGTTTTAAGGAAATAGCTGGTGTTAAAGTTACCTTTGAATTTAAGAGCAGATTTTGAGAGAATCATCTTCATCCCCATTATCTCCCACTGTGTGTGAATTCCAGTGTTATATTACAAGGTTGATTTGTTTGTTTGGTTGGGTATAACATGTTAAAAGCGTGTTTCATCTATAAATTTCTTTTTAAAAAAAAAAATACATATCCAAAAATGGAAGTTTTAAGACCAACTTTTGTGTTGACCCATTTCACCAGCGTGCCATGTGTACCTTCCAACCGTTGGTTTAAACGGTTACAAAACTAGCCATTGAATTTTTAATTTTTCTTTTTCTTTCTTAAACCTTTATAAATACTAATAGTAACATTTTTACTACACCCATTTACGTACATAACAAACCTAAAACATTTCAACTTTCAATATGGCTCATTTCGACATAAAACAAGTTATTTTCTTATAATGAAAACTTTTGAGCATCAAGCATCGCAACAACAAAAGGCTCAATGTTCACCTTCACAAACTTATATACCCCACGAATGAGAATATGCATAAGAATGTTTGATGCACGGCTATTTTACATAACCTACTAAATACGCGGACCTATTTTGTACCGTATAAGCATAAATCTATTTTTATCTAATAATCAAACATATATTTAGTTACGAGTTTGAACCTCTAAGAGCATAAAGTGTAGTGACCACCTATTATTGTCGCTAGTTATATGTTGTAGCATCATGTTATAACCTTTTGTATTCAAAACATGAACAATTTCTTTCTTTGTATATTTTATTCAACGAGCAATACTAACAATAGATTATTCTTACTACCTTTTCATCATCCTTACATTAGTTTCGTCAACTGTGTGATTTGGTAATACAGAGGTCAATGACGAAAATTTTGGCGCTTGATATTGAGCGTGAATTATGTGCTGAATCAGTGGCTTACAAAAGTAATGAAAAAGCAGTGGTAATATCACGGACAAATGACAATCACATATGACCTCATTAAGGTAAAGTGTTTATGTTTCATGTTTGTGAGTCTTAGATCCTTCGTTTGGGGTGAAATGGATATGTTTTGTATTTGTGTCTGCATAATTAGTTTCTATTGTCATATCAATAAATGTAGATTTTCATAAGAATATGAGTTTATGTTTCATGTTTGTGAGTCTTAGATCCGGTTGCATTTTGCCAAATCACAGTCTAATCCGAATGCATTTGTATCTTGTTTCTACTAGATTTGTTTGAGCCATTTTTATATTATTTCTATAAGTTCTTTTTTACCAAAATATTGTCATCTGATTCGATTGCATCTATCTTGCGAAGTTATTGTCTTTTTAGTGAGTTTTAGAAATTGTCCTTTTAATAGCACTTTATAAATTTGAGGTTCCAAATGAAAGATGAAGTCATGAAACCACTTCAATAATAGTTTTATGTAAGCATTAACTTGTATGTATCTCCACCTTATTAGAGCATGAGGTACGCATGAGCCATGGGTGGCGCCATGGCCACCAACTCATTTTTTTGACAGGGCACCACATCGTGGGTGGCGCCATGGCTGCTCGCGCCGTGGTGGCCAGCCCACGCGGTGGATTTTTTTTTTTTTTTTTTTTTTTTTTTTTTTTTTTAATCCGAACGTTAAATAACGTATATATGACGGTTTTTATTATTTTTTATTTTATTCCATTTAATACATTAAAACATTAATATTAAACCCTTTAAAACCCTTATAAATACCCCTTATTATTTCATACTTTCATTATACTACTAATCTCTACTTCTCTTATTTTTTTTCAATCCAAAATGAATCCCAACTCACCATAGATTAACAACATGCTAAACAACCCGTTATTATCGTGTATGTTTTTTTAATGTAATATGTGTTTTTTTTTTTAATTAATGAAGTTTATTTTAGTTAATATTGTGTATGTCTTACTTTATGTAAAAAAAAAAAAAAAAAAAAATGACGACGACACCACATTTTCTGTTGCCAAGGGTTACAGCCAGAATGTGTTGCCATGGGATTTCTGGTGCCATGGAGATTTTTGCTGACGTGGTAGCACTTTTTCCCCACGGCACCACCTCCACGGCACGAGGGTACCAATGCTCTTAGCTACTGTAAGAAAGTATCCTTTATGGATGTTTGAAACTGGTGCTTTCATACAAAAATTATATTGTTCTTGGTAGATTATTTGTGTATGGTATGACCTTCCATTATTGTAAAAATGTTTCACTTGACAATAACTTTTTTATTTTTCAGGACAAGCTCTACCGATTGTAGTAGGAATTTGGAAATGATTAGTTGCCCCACAAAATGTTGCTTAAAATACTATGTGTTGGTAGTATGTTGCATTGGTCATGTGATACTATATCCTGAATTATCTCAAGATACCTTCCAATGATGTGTAGCATATAAAAAATGTAGATATATAAATAACTGTGATCAGTCTAAAACCCTTAAATGTGTTTGATAAGCAAAACGATTTTCGCAGTGTGGCTCTTTGTTTATTAATTCTCTCTCGGCACCCGTTGATGTTAATTGGAGTGTCTATCCCTAATAACTTTCAACTATTGTAAGACACCATTAAAAGTGGTGTGCACACGCAACACACCACTAAATTACACTGATGATGCATACAGTACAACATCCAGATGCTTGATTAGTGGTGTGCACACCACTTTTAGTGGTGTACATATCACCTCCCTTTTACAAAAGACAACTTATATTATACTTTTCGTTTATTCTACTGAATTTTACAAACTAATACATAGTTTCTTATATTATTACTTTGCGCAATTCTACCAAATGTACTCTATCATAAAATTGGCAATTTGTGTTCTCATTACATAATTTTCGGTTTAGCTAGATCAATTTACTTTGAATATCCCGTGTTTAACACGGGTTATGAGCTAGTTTACGTACATAACAAACCTAAAACGTTTCAACTTTCAATATGGCTCATTTCGACATAAAAAATGTTATTTTCTTATAATGAAAACTTTTGAGCATCAAGCGTCGCAACAACAAAAGGCTCAATGTTCACCTTCACAAACTTATATACCCCACGAACGAGAATCTGTAGAAGAATGTTTGATGCACGACTATTTTACATAACCTACCAAATACGCGGAGACTTGTTTTGTTTACCGTATAAGCATAAATCTATTTTTATCTAATATCGAACATATATCTAGTTATGAGTTTGAACTCTAAGAGCATAAGGTGTGGTGAACTTCATTTTTAGTTCATTTGGGTCCACTTGGTGCCAAATCATCTTAACACTACCCATAATAAAACCCTACTTTATCATAAACCACAACAAACCTTTTCATTTGGGCCTCACCACTCTCAATTTTATTTATTTCTTACTCTATATCTTATTTATATATACTATAAAAAAAGGCTGCAAAGTTGTTTGTCTCTTTCCAATTCACTGCAACGAACCAAAACGAACCAAGTTGATATAAAATTTATTATTATTATTATTATTATTATTATTATTATTATTATTATTATTATTATTATTATTATTATTATTATTATTATTATTATTATTATAAACCGTCACTTTTCATTGAAACCAAGGAAATTACATGAAATTGGAGGGGAGTCTAGACACAATATGTGCTCCCACTCCTTTTTGAATACACAAACTAACTCGATGAAAAATAAAAGCACCGCTCTTAACGTTGTTAGAGTGGCTGCTGGCAATAGTCCCAACACGTGAGAGTATATTCAAGGCTTCCACATCAAGTTCCCCAAACGTGGAAAAAGCGAAAGGGACGAACTTGTATCCATTGTCTTCACACTTGAACGCATACTTCTTCCTTTTCTTTTCCACAGCATTACTCAAAGCAGCCCCAGGAGCCTATGTCGTTACCCCAGTCCCAGCAAACGGGGAGACCCCAGTCACATCCAGACATGCGTCCTTACCTTGGAACCAGTTAAACAAGAGCACATCTGCAGGACGTAATTCTCTCCCTTCCTCCGAAAGAAATCCCATTGGAGCCTCTTTACGCACCATAATCCCGGCTTTGGAACATATATCAACAAGGATATCACGCACCAAATTATGCCTGAACTTAACACCCACTTCGCTAGTGCAGTGGACCGCGTGATCCCCCCACTGGTCCATTGCAACTCGGGCGGGAACATAGGAACCGCAAACCTGTAGCATAACACCAATCAAAATTGGCGAGGATTCATCCTTTGTCCGAGACCGTCAATAGGGATGGCGAAGAGGAAGTCCTGCGCATGTGGGGCGTGGATACTACTAAGTATAGCCACCTGCCTTGGACTTAGTGAGTACTTGGAAACAAGGTCTTTCTCAATGACACCGAAATAACACTTTGCCAAAGTTTTCATCATTTGGGGGGCAGAAGCGCCCCCGGTGACAGTGAGGAAGTCGGTGTTACAAGTAGCGGTGAATATGTCCAAAGCATGCTGGAATGAAGGGCCTTGTGTAACAATACCCGTTTTGGTGAGTATCTTATCCTGTAAATCGTTCGTTTGCATCCGAGAAGCGAGGAAAGCATATTGGATGATATCCCCCGCTGAAAGGATGCCAAGACCTCCGAGCTTTATTGGAAGAGTGGCAAGCCTCCACTGCCAATCACCAAACCCTGGCCCCGAAGCAGTAACAATCTTCTCCAAAGAGGCACGTAATGTCTGATCGAACTGAGCTTGGGCCTCTGATAAGTGCAAGGGGGAGCAAGTTCTCAAAGCATAAGATAGTTTCGAAACTCCTGCACAATTACGCAAAAGGAGAAGCTCACATTGCGGATCATTGAGTTTGTTAATCGCCTCGATTAAATGTATGGTTTTGGAGACCCTTTTGGAAGCCAAATCCTGACAGAAACGTTCGTCGAAACTAACCGGACCACCAAGAAGTTTGACACCATTGAGCGGGCGAGCAATATTTATAGGAAATACGCCCTCCACTCTGCTTCTAGGGTCTTCGGCAGGCCAGAAGAGTTCAGTCTTGTCAACATTTAAAAACAAACCACGAGTGGGGCCCTCTGTCCTGATGATATCAAGCGCCTTGGCAACCATGAGCGTATCTCCAACAATAGTACCATCATCGAGGTACCATGCCTGAAGGGTAATTTCACATGACTGATTGATAGCATGAATCAAAGGGTGCATAGCTAGGGCAAACAACAAAGGGCCCAACGGATCACCTTGCTGGACCCCTGACATGACCAAAGGATGGAGTCCTCATAATAGAGCCTGACAGGGCGCGCATTGTAACAATTCGCAATTTCAGGTTAATTACTATTCCCGGAAAAATTTCACTATTCACTTTTACTATTCATTTTTCCCGAAACTTTCCCGAAAGTTGATTTTTATTTGATATTCTCGAGTGATAAATCATTTCCATGGCAAATTAAATGTTTGACATCCGTCAGATCATTTTAGTGAAAGTTATTAAGGAATTACACGGAATTACACGTTTTAGGGTAAAACGTCAATCAGAAATTCTACGCACAACGAAATTCGATCCCGTCAGGTGACCCCACATCGGAAAAATGTTTGACACGCTCATGATTTATTTGAGAATTAATCGTGACTGAGAAAAACATGACCAAAAACTTCCCAGCAGGTCACCCATGTCGGTACTACTCTCACATAAGCACGCTTAACCGAATGGGCGATTAACCGTTAGACCACGAAACGAGTTTCTAAGACGTTTTGAGTTTTCAAAATTATTAGAAAAAGTCAACATATTTTTCCCTCCTCCATTGACCAAAAATCATCCCTTGATGTTATAAGTCATTTCGTGATTTTTAGGCTTACGGTTTGATGTCTAAAAGACATTTAATACCAACCGACACTAGACTGAGCCCAGTCTAGACATTATAAGTCATTTTAAATCATTTTTATCACATTAGAAAAGTAACATTTTACTTTTCTCAATATTACGCAATATTCAGCGTTTTACGCGAATTACGCGTTTTAGACCCGTGTTTCCAGTTTTTAGCAGGGTTTTAGCACCCGATAGATCCTACCACTCATTTTATATTTTATTATGGAGTATATGGACATGTTTAACCATTCTTCCAAGTTCCATAATTTTACGACACCCGGTTTTACGTTTTGAGGCTTAATCATTTACGATTGGCATTTCCCGGAGTCAAAACTAACCAAGTATCTTGGATAATACCAAGAAAAGTCCACACCCTTGCTCTCCAAGCTTACAAACCGACCTAGGAGGGGGGGAGTCATCCCATGTGGCTTCATCTCATGAAATTACCCTTAGATCATCATTTATTTACAACTTGGTCACCAAGTTGTAACATTTTCCTAGTAAGCTTCCTAACTTGGACTATAAATAGCCCCTCCCCATCCCTTTGTGCCGTGCATCCCCAAACCCCATAACCATTCCATCCTTTGCTCATTTCCTTCCAATTTCTTGCAAGGTTCAAGTGATTCTTCAAGGTTGAAACCCTAGTTCTTTTAGATAATCAAAACTCTTCCAATCCCTAATATACTTGGTGATTTCTATTGAGTTTAAATCCACTCAATTCACCTCAACCTTCATTACATCTCTTTCAAGAATACCAAGGGTAGAAAGATTGCATGAAGTGAAAAAGGGTTGAAGCAAGTCTATCAAAGTCCTATCCTTACATGTTAACTTCCTTTCATCTTTGAAAGCCAAAAGTTGTGAGCCAAACCCTAACTTGATTCTTGTTAAATAATCATGTTCATGTTATTTACATGTTATTCTTGCTATATTATGTCTTGTAGTTATGTCCATGATGTATAAAAATGATTAAAACAAGTTATTGTTATTGATTGTTACAACAAGTTACTAAAACAAGCAAACTAATGAATTTCTTGGTAAGACCTGATCAAAATGGTAAAAATATGATATTTGATTATTACATATTGTAGTAGAGGACCTAACAAGGAAACCGTAGCAATTTGAACCACCTAAAACGAGTATACGAGTCAAAAGTTATGGCGATTTGAAGTTACCAAAACTTTCCGGCAAAACTGCCAAAACTTTCTGTTACAGAAACTTTAAACACGCAAAAAGAGGCATTTCTGGTCCGTTTCATGAAAAAGTTAAAACACAAAAGTTGTCCGGAATCACGTTTTCCTTCAGGAACAAAGAAGCTCGAGCCTTGAAAACGCTTTCTGAGTGAGATATTTCTCAGTTTCTTAACAGCTATTTACATAAATACAAGTCACTATATTATGGTTATACTTTAAAAAGGAACAAGAGGTCTTATGACCAATAATCAAGACCACCACCATGGCTAGAGCCAAGGTTGTGTCTCATGACCTTGAAACAAGGACCAAAGGTCATGGCTAGGCCATGACGAAATGACCATAACAACTTACATAGGCGTAAACATGAAACAATGAATTAGGCGATAACATGAACAAGCAATTTGGATCTACTTCACCTAAAAGGAAACCATGAGATATTACCAAGAGAAAATGGTCATTCAAGACTTATGAAACTACCCCTAATAATAATCTTCATGTACTAATAAACTTTCCTAAGTTTATTCAAATATCGGACATATAAACTTTTCGGATCAAAACTTATATCTATATATTTATCAACTACTACAATAGTAGGGAGCCTCATGTGAGGAGTTCATTATGTAAGCCGTCGAGATGAGTTGTGGATTTACGAGTTAAAGTGTCCTGGCTCCTCGAACGCTTACTAACATGACTTCTGAATTATGTCGGCCCGAACGGTAGTAAACGATATACCAAAACATACATGTTTCATGAATCTTTCTTTCAAAGACTTATACTATACATCATACCACATCATGGACTAGATGCAAGATATATATATATAGGCACTACTTCATATTCTTTACTCCGATCCTAAGTCGCAACATTCTATTATAGGTTGCTCGTAGAAACCTTCGCGATTCGACCATCACATTCACTACTTACTACATAACTTAAGGTGAGTTCGTAGCCCCACTTTCTATTGTTTAACTATTTTACAAACCCATGGGGGGAATACATGCTATTATTTTCTACTCGAACACGATGCTTTCTAATGTATGCTTCACGACGATGTTTTATTATCACTAAGTAACGATTGCCATGTTCGAAGTCCCTATATCATGAACCATTAGTCACTACCTTTAGTGAGCGCGAATATTGTGAATAGATCTATTGGGATTGACGAATCCCATTTGTGTTGAACAACGATGAGTTCACACAAATGCACTATATTTGAGATTTAGCGGTATAACGGCAAAAGTACCTTGATAGGGCTTCTATAATGCCAATTTTGTTGGTTCGATATTAACGCTTTGGTTGTATGAGCTTAGTGAAATAAATAACGATTTTTGTTTTCTAACTATGAATGTGTGATTAATTACCTCACATTACGATTATTGTGTTCAAACGATTTAACTAAACTCTACGAATTCCACTCAACCTTTGTGTTGACCTCTCAAGCATGTATTTCAGGTTCATGACGATCAAGGATGGCACGGAAGGGCACGGATACTCAAGAGGGCTATAAATTTTATTATCATTCAAAACTCATTTAATTTGTAAACATGGAACCATCTGGGACCTCATTTTGTAATCTCTGATATTTATACAATTTGAATGATAAATCTTTTAAAACGACTCAATTGGAGTTCGTTTTCTATTATTGTGTCTATTGTGCCGTCAAGTAACACCCAGTTCGAATTCCGCTGCAACCATGAATTGGGGGTGTTACACGCATAACAGAACTCAACCCACGGTGCAATAGAAGGGCATCGCCCTTAGCTTCCTGAAGCAAGACACTCCTGTCAACAAGATTAAAAGCATTCTTAAAGTCCACTAAAAGCATGGAAAGTCCAACTTCACGCCCCTTAGACTTAATGAGCCTATTTACAGAGTGAAGGACAGCCTCGCACCCCCCAGGGACTCCAACCCCGAATTGAAAATCCTGCAAGTAAGAGTTCATAGAATCACCGATCGAAGCGGAGGCAACCTTTGACACAAGCCTACGCCAAACAGTGCCAACAGCAACAGGGCGTATACCAAAGAGGAGGCAACCTTACTACACCCATTTACATACATAACAAACCTAAAACATTTCAACTTTCAATATGGCTCATTTCGACATAAAACAAGTTATTTTCTTATAATGAAAACTTTTGAGCATCAAGCGTCGCAACAACAAAAGGCTCAATGTTCACCTTCACAAACTTATATACCCCACGAATGAGAATATGCAGAAGAATGTTTGATGCACGGCTATTTTACATAACCTACTAAATACGCGGAGACCTGTTTTGTACCGTATAAGCATAAATCTATTTTTATCTAATAATCAAACATATATCTAGTTATGAGTTTGAACCTCTAAGAGCATAAGGTGTAGTGACCACCTATTATTGTCGCTAGTTATATGTTGTAGCATCATGTTATAACCTTTTGTATTCTAAACATGAACAATTTGTTTCTTTGTATATTTTATTCAACGAGCAATACTAGCAATAGATTATGCTTACTACCTATTATCATGTTTTTGTTGTTGTTTTTTTTTGTTTTGTTTTGTTTTGTTTTTTTTTTTTTTTTTTTTTTTTTTTTTTTTTTGTTTTTTTTTTTTTTGTTTTTTTTTTTGTATTTTTTTTTTCATCATCCTTACATTAGTTTCGTCAACTGTGTGATTTGGTAATATAGAGATCAATGACAAAAATTTGGCGCTTGATATTGAGCGTAAATTATGTGCTGAATCAGTGGCTTACAAAAGTAATGAAAAAGCAGTGGTAATGTCACAGAGAAATGACAATCACATATGACCTCATTCAGGTAAAGTGTTTATGTTTCATGTTTGTGAGTCTTAGATCCTTCGTTTGGGGTGAAATGGATATGTTTTGTATTTGTGTCTGCATAATTAGTTTCTATTGTCATATCAATAAATGTAGATTTTCATAAGAATATGAGTTTATGTTTCATGTTTGTGAGTCTTAGATCCGGTTGCATTTTGCCAAATCACAGTCTAATCCAAATGCATTTGTATCTTGTTTTTACTAAATTTGTTTGAGCCATTTTATATTATTTCTATAAGTTCTTTTTTACCAAAATATTGTCATCTGATCCGATTGCATCTATCTTGCGAAGTTATTGTCTTTTTAGTGAGTTTTAGAAATTGTCTTTTTAATAGCACTTTATAAATTTGAGGTTCCTAATGAACGATGAAGTCATGAAACCACTTCAATAATAGTTTTATGTAAGTATTAACTCGTATGTATCTCCACCTTATTAGAGCATGAGGTACGCATGAGCCATCGGTGGCGCCATGACCACCAGCTCATTTTTTTTTCTGACAGGGCACCACACCGTGGGTGGTGCCATGGCTGCTCGCGCCGTGATGGCCAGCCCACGCGGTGGGATTTTTTTTTTATTTTTTTTTTATTTTATTTTATTTTTTTTTTAATCCGAACGTTAAATAACGTATGTATGACAATTATTATTATTATTTATTTTATTCCATTTAATACATTAAAACATTAAAATTAAACCCTTTAAAAACCTTATAAATACCCCTTATTATTTCATACTTCCATTATACTACTAATCTCTACTTCTCTTATTTTTTTTCAATCCAAAATGAATCCCAACTCACCATAGATTAACAACATGCTAAACAACCCGTTAATATTGTGTATGTTTTATTTAATGTGTGTTTTTTTTTAATGTAATATGTGTTTTTTTTAATTAATGAAGTTTATTGTAGTTAATATTGTGTATGTTTTATTTTATAAAAAAAAAAAAAAACGACGACGACACCACATTTTCTGGTGCCAAGGGCTATAGCCAGAATGTGGTGCCATGGAGATTTTTGCTGACGTGATATCACTTTTTCCCCACGGCACGAGGGTGCCAATGCTCTTAGCTACTGTAAGAAAGTATCCTTTAAGGATGTTTGAAACTGGTGCTTTCATACAAAAATTATATTTTTCTTGGTAGATTATTTGTGTTTTATATGACCTTCCATTACTGTAAAAATGTTTCACTTGACAATAACTTTTTTATTTTTCAGGACAAGCTCTACCGATTGTATTAGGAATTTGGAAATGATTAGTTGCCCCACAAAATATTGCTTAAAATACTATGTGTTAGTAGTATGTTGCATTGGTCATGTGATACTATATCCTGAAATATCTCAAGATACCTTCCAATGATGTGTAGCATATAAAAAATGTAAATATATAAATAGGGGGGGGGGGGTGATAATTACACGGAGTAAATTGATTCTTCCACAGAAATTAAATGTGATATTACTTTTCTGTCCTCAATACATTTCTTTTTCACCAGCACTGTTTCAAGAGCTACTGCAAGAACGCCATTACCTAAGACCTGTAACATAACAATAAAAATCACCAACATTTTGCAACATAAAAACTACACACATTAAGTAAATATACTCATATGTTGCCCTTACCTTTGCGTGGCCTTCGATGTTAGTTATAGAAGGTCACCTTCAAAGGTGAATAAATACGAATCTGCAATAACTACATTGGTTTAGGAGTAGATTTACTCATCCAATCCTATGATGAAGAAAAGTACAACAGAAACCAAATATATGTAGTCATGGATTAATGTTCCTGGAAAAATATTTCTTATTCACTCACAATAGACCTTTCAAAAATTAATACCATGTTAAGGCCTTGAGGGTAAGACCAATTAGCCTTATACTCATGATAAACTATACTGATTTCAATGGTTTCAGGGTAAGAACCAATGTTGGTGGTGGGGAGATTAGGAAGGCTAAGTTTCTTTTTCTTTTTCTTTTTTTTTTTTGCCCTAACATTGGTGGAATGATGTCCTTGTATACATGCTATGTGTTACTGCATGAACAAATCTATGAAAATGTAATGTATATAAATTGTTTAAAATTGCACCATTTACAGATGATATTATTTTCGTATTAACAGCCTATAAGATCAGAAAAACCCTTGCACATCAATTTCTTGACTATATATAAATCAAGACATCACTAAGTTCGTTGTGTTTACCATTTGTGTAATAGCATAACTGATAAAGTTAAAGCAAAAAATTACCATTTTAACCCATGGTCTAGAAAACAAAGCAAACGTTCTAGGAGAAGTAGATACGCCAAAAACTTAAAGCAAGAACTATCTTGTTCTTATCAGGTACTACAATAAACCGTAGTTACCTATTTACCCGTACTCGACCTAAGTTTTAAGGTACTATGATAAACTAAGAAGAGGGACAGTTACACAATTTACCAAATAGTTGGCGTGCATAGAAAACACATATAAAACATAAACTACAAAAAATCATTTTTATCAATCCATATCATTTACTAACAATTAAATTAAAGAATGAAAAAAGATAAAACTTTTCAAACCTGGTCAATCTTCCTCAATCACATTCTACCTACAAAAATAGATTATAACATAATCAATCGAAATATATCAAGGTTATTTCTGCCAAAAAAAATTTAAGGTTCTGATTAAACACAAATATTAAAATTAATTCATCAAGTAATTAATTGAAACCAAAATATTAAAATTAAATGGATACTTACCAATTCGTCCATATTGTCAATGTACAAATCACTTGCACAGTGATGTAACCAATATTTCTTGATCTTGAACGATGCTGGTGTCTTGATTTGGAATTGTGTGTGCCTTTTGAATCGGAGGAGAAGAGAAGCGTTTTGAACATTTTGGAGAGGATGATTTGATTTCACAGGATATGGTTTTGAAAAGTATTAGCTTTCAGTTACAAAGGATTGATGAATTAGACGACTTAACAAAAATAAGAGAACTGAATTGAATGTGACACGCACAAAATGAAGCTAAAGGAGAAATGCAATGATGTGTTGTACGCATTAAATCACCGGCCAATCACAAGTGAGACACATCATCACATTGATTGCATAGGCTGCTTCAAAGAGTTGTAACATGTAGCTGTTTATTATATAGTATAGATATAGATAGATATAGATTGTTCACATTCAAATTTGATTTGATATTCTTGTATATATATTATCACTATGATCAATTTATTTTCCTCTATTTGTTTAAAGGTTCGATTTGGCTATCAACTTTTTCTTAACACGTACAGGAATGTAAGGTAACCGCCACCTGCAGGTGCGTGCACCTACAACATTAGAAGGTAAATCATGGTTTTCCTGAGAGTAAAGCAAAACAAAAGGGCACAGGTTCTGAAGTTAAGACATCCACTTTCTCTTTTGCATGCTTTGCCACCCTTTACCACCAAGGCATTCGGGGACACATGTGCGTAATTATGTTTTTATTGGAAGAAAGGGTATATGATGGATGTAGGCCAACCATATTCTGGTTGATTAAACAGAGCTCATTTTCTAAACAAATAAATATTTCTCATGAAGTTCAACAACTCGTTTGATCAAATATGTGTTCATTAGTTGCAAGTCACAAGTTAATAATGTTTTGTTTATAATTCAATGGTGGTTATGGGCCTTATGGCCGAGACTCAATATCAACGTTTCCCCTAGGTTGGTAACTTTTTTTCCCCCTTTTCCGAACATCCTAGGTTGGTAACTTGTAGCCATAATCTGCAATTCATATAGCAACTGGATCTCATATTCCCATTCATAGAATTGATGCGTGGGAATCACAACAGGCTTTACCTCTCGAGGGATCTCGAGAAGCTTACAACCCCCACCAGGCAGTGTACCTGATCGTTGTAGTATAGTATAGTGACAAGTACCGGGGGATTGATCGTTCAGCTTAGGAATAGTGTCGCTAGGATTAGAAAGCCTAATTACTAGTTCTAAAGGTGAGGGAAGATTATTTTTGTCTTTTTATGTTTTTAAGAAAGCAAGTAAAATCTCGGGTTTTGAAAGAGTGGGCGGAATTAGTTGCTATTCAACTAACCCAAAACTAAGATTCAATCAAAATAAAATAATAAAAATAAAAACAAACTAATTATTACAAAGGTTGTGAGCAGTAATTGGAGAAATTGTGTTTACTTAGACTTCACTACTCCCTAGATATCTTTTACACGTTAATTACTTGTTATACTTGTATGGATGACGGATTGTATTCCTTAATACCATTCGTGGGGTGGCATACATAACTCCCCAACTCTATGAGCTCTTATCTCCTCCTACACCATGACCCAGCACAACTATAAGGATTGTAAACAGTGGCTCATGCATTAAATACAACCAATAAAGACCTAGTACGCCTCGGTTCATGTTTCTTAAGACGTTCAAGCATGTTACCATTTGGAGATCTGCCAGTTTTCTTAAGCCTAACATATAAATCATTCATCCAAGACAAGAATAGACAAGTAATCAACACATAATCAACATCTAGGTTTCATTAGATCTAAGCAAACACAAGAGAGATCTAGCCTAGCATAATTGAATTGAGACAAGAACAAGATATAGACAACCAACACATAGACATATTGATTGAATTAGAAGAACACTTATCTCAATTACAATGCAAGGTATCAAGGGTTTGGAACCCTTGAAAAACCTGTAAAAGATGCACCAAATTCGTCTTTAGGGTTTCACCAAAACTTCTCTTCTTTTTAATGAAAAAACTAGAAAACTATATATAGGAAAACTGGGCTGACGGCGTCAAGACAAGCATGTGACGCCGTCACCTCGCCGCCAAATACTTCCTCGGACGGCCTTGATCTACTTATGACGGCCTATGTGACGCCGTCACCAACCACGGTATTTTATTATTGGTACTTTGACGCCGTCAGGATGACTTTTGACGCCGTCATCAACTACGGTGTTTTATTCTTGATGTCTGACGCCGTCAGGATGTAACTCTTGACGCCGTCACCTAGTGTCTTCAGCATGGAAAATTGATACTTTGCCGTTTTCTTCACTTTTATGCTCCAAAAACGTCCAAAATGGCTTCTTTTCCAGAATTCACTCTCCAAGTACCTAAAATCACAAAAGGGACGATTTAGGGCAATATTTGATCAAATAAAGTCGGATTCGGGCTTAAATGACCCCCTAAAAACGGATCATTTTTCGCCTCATCATATACCCTTACACTTGAGATTTGCTTGTCCTTAAGCAAATGAGCTTTTATTCTACTCAAAAGACAAGTTAGGGGTCATTTAACACTAATATAAAAGTAATAACAACAAATAATCGTTCCACTAAAGACCAATAGACAAGCACGGAGATCATACACAAGCACCTCACAAATAGTGTTTAGATACTCACATCTCTCGGGTGTAATAAAGTAATATAACATTATGGAAATGGAAGATATCTCTCACTACCTGTCATAGCAAAATAGATTACCATAGGCTTGGGAAAGGATCAAACCTCCACCACATGGCGTAAGCACCTAGGATAAACTATCAAAGAGGTCTTTTAAAGGGTTGTAACGTTAGGTATAGGGATATGAATTACACGGTTTTGTTGGATAAAGGAAGTTTTACTGGTGGCGAGTTAACAATCTTGGTTAATTACATGTACAATATGGCGTTGCTAAGCCAAGACTAGACTCGACTTAAGCTAACAAATGAAAAATAAAAAAAAACATAAAATGAACATAGAATAAAAACGGGATGGTAGTCCGTATGTTTTTTCTCTCTTTCCTTTTTCTATTTTCTTTTCTTTTTCTTGATTTTTTCGATTTTTTTTATTTATTTATTTTTTTTTATTTTTTATTTTTTTTTTGCATACACTCTTACCCTACCATCCAAAATAATACATCATAGGGGATGAGAATTCCCCTTACACTTGAATCTTTACATACTTTACATTAAACTAATCTAATGACTCGAATTAAGAAAATCAAAACACTTGGAGCACTTTTAAGATTAACGTACATATGGGGGTAATAAGTGATGTTCTTCCCCATTACTCTATAAAATAAGTACTTACCCATGAGTCCCAATCGTCCCAAAACAATATGTACAAGGATATGACTCGACTTAGCAACCATGTAATCAATTAGAAAGTTAACTTAGGGTTTAACAAATAACAACAATGCACTAAAAATGAGCGCATACACGGAAGGCTAAGGCGATTTGGGTGTACATTTAAGTGGGGTGTAAGATGCTTAAAGTTAGAAACGAAAAGATAAGCTCGGAGGGGTGTACTAGGGGTATCGTGTACTAAAAATGAGTACGACGCTAAGGGTGTGGGAAAAATTAGTTGACTTAACTAGCCAAGTAATATGACTTAAATGGTCAAGTAATTATGATACGGGTTTAACACAAGGGTGATCCTAATGCCTCTTATCATGTAGTAAATCCTACCACACGAATGTAGTCTCACTAGCGGTCTCGGGATGCATCACTAACGCAAGTTCTAGAATCTAAATGCTACCGGTACACTCATAAGCACCAATAATGAATGCTTTTCCTATCAAATCTAAAGGCGAACCTCACATTTTTAGGTGGAAAATTTTTCTGAATATACGGTTATGTGCTAGTCATACAACCTCCTATCCATGAGACGCTTGCTATGGCTAAAGTTTCACTCCTAAATGTTGTAAAAATTTTTAAATTTGGCGCTAAAATTACACTAACAAGTATTTCTCATAGTTTTATTACACATCTACTATCAAACAAAACAAACTCAAGCGAAAGTGCATATGTAAGGTATCATCTTTTTACCCTCCCCTTACACTTAAGATGAACATTGTCCCCAATGTTCAAGTAAAGAATGTAAAAGTTAATAAGTAAAGAGAATGAAATCAAATACTCCCCTGATTCGCTCGGTATGGATTATAGGTTGGCCAGGTTAAATCTTCTTCCAAGAAAACGAACAATCAAAGCTTCCCTTCCAGAATATAAATCATCTCCTTGTCAAAAATAACCTGTAAATCTTGACAACAATAGACAAGGCAACCTCGCGTAAAATCGGCGGCATCCTATATAAGTTACTAAATCCTAGAAAACAAAGTAAGATATAATGCTTGTGGAATGAAGTTTGCAGATTTCCTGGAGATTATAAAACTTAATAATTCACAAAAACCATAAGACTCCGTTAGAAAAACAAAACCGGTAAAATTTCCAGATTTTTAACTCCTGACGCCGTCAAGAGTAATACTCTGACGCCGTCAGAATAGACCTGCAGAAATTCTTATGTTAAGTTTCCGGAAAATTTCTGGAAAAACTTTGTCCTACTTCCTGGAAAATCCTGCAAAACTTCATTATGACTCAATACAAGCATTTGACTCTAACAAATACGAATATACATGTTCATTTAATATTGTGGAGAATCATGATCGGTTTGCTTCTTGAAAACATATTTGGGGTTTCCCCTTACACTTATCTTTTGCAAAAATACTTTTAGGTTGGAGTTAAGACTAGGCCAAACAACATAATAAAGTATTTCCACATTTTAATTGAGAAACATGATCAACCAACAATAAAAACAAAGCATGCATACGGAAGCAAATAACAATCAAAATCACACAAAACATGGGTTGCCTCCCAAGAAGCGCTTTTCTTTATTTACGAGTCTTGTAGCTAGACTCAAAGTCATGGGTTACTACGTGATTCGGGTGAGTTCCTCATTGAGGACATCTTTGGGATCGAACTTAGGTTTCAACTTTCTATCGGTTTCCTTAGTATGGTATGACCTTTCAAACTTTTCTCCATCCGGATCATACAAGGTCATTCTAATATGCCATGACCCGTCACCTTCTTTAGGTGGCTTGTCCCACCTCCATTTACACTTATCCCCCTCTCTTTTCCATTTATTCCTTTCTATGTTAATGGGCATCACGCTTAATAACTCAATCATCTTCCTAAAGACTAAGGGGTCCTCAAAGGGATCTAGCTCTTCATCTCTAGCTATGAGTTGTTCTACCGAATGTGTCTTTTCAACAAAGTCTTTTTCTAGATAGAATGGGCATTGAGGTCCTATAAAGTTCCTTTCTATCCAAGGTCCATCTCTAGATGGTCTCCTATTCATCTCTACCCAATGCGGTGTTGGTTCATCATCACAATCATAACTATGCTTCTTAACATCATACACCGACCAAGTATCGCCTTCTCCTACCGCTATCTTGGAATCCTTGCAATCTATCATGGCACTAGCGGTTGCTAAAAATCCTCTTCCTACCAATAATGGGCATGTATTGTCACTAACCATGTCTAGGACGTGAAAATCCGCTAATATAGTTAACCTTCCTACGTGAACAACTACATCCTTAATCATTCCAACCGGGTGGGCAATACTCCCATCCGCTAGCCCTATCAATACCTCTGTTTCCTCTAACTTTCCTAGCTTAAGAGCGATGAATAAGGATAAGGGAATCAAGTTGAGGCTTGACCCTAAATCGGCTAGTGTGTTGAAAGCTTCGGATCTTCCTATCTTACAAGGCAAAACAAATATACCCGGATCATCAAGCTTTTTAGGCAACTTGTTTTGAACGAAGGCGGTCCCATTTTTACCTAGCTTATACTTCTCATATTTTTCTAGGAGGGCACTATAGTAAGGAGCACGCGCTAAGACATCAATGACAGGGCGTTCAAGGTGAAGTTCTTTGAATTCATCGTCAAGATCTTGCGTAAGAGGTGTTTCAACTATGCTTTTGACCGGTTCTATAGTGGGTGTTTTATTTGATTGGTCCTTTTGGGGAACTTGGTTTTGTTTGAAACACGTGCTCGTTGATTTGACCGAGTAGTATTGTGGACACGAAGTGGGTGACGAAACTGAAGATATGGCATTAACGTTTAGTTTCGGATTCTTGATTGTGTCACTTGGGAGTGCTCCCATTTCTCGGTCATTGAGAACTTTCAACAATGTATCAATTCTAGTGGTCATCTCGCTTTGCTTTTGTTTGAAATCGGCTTCAAACTTAGATATGCGAGCTTCTTGAGATGCCATGAACTTTGACATCAATCCTTCAAGATTGTTGGTACTACCATAGTTGTTAGAAGGATTGTTGTTGAAAGTACGGTTGGATGGTGGACCGTTTAGTTGGTAACGATTAGGTGGGTTGGATAAATTGGGTTGATTTTGTTTCCACCTAAGGTTTGGGTGATTTTTCCATGAGGGGTTGTATGAATCACCGTAAGTGTTTGGCTCGGGCTTGAAAGTGTACCACTTATCTCCCGCTTCGTCGGTACGCGTGGATGCGTAATCCGCAAAAGCTGTTCCGGGGAGTTCCACACAATCACGAGTGTCATGGGGACCACTACATAATTCGCATGAAGAAGTGATTTTGTTCACTTGGCTTGAATGCTTCGGAGCTTCATAAGATTTCATGAGAAACTTTACTTGGTCTTCAAGTTCCATGATCCTACGGTCGGGAGTGCTAGAATTGTTCGAAGGCAAAGATATTGCCTTGACCGTTTTGTTCAAGTCACGGGGATCATTCCAACTTTCGTTGTCATAGAGAGCAAGATCTTCTATGAGTTCCCATGATTGTTCCGCACTAAGATCACGTAGCTTACCACCGGCCGATTGGTCAATGGTTCGCCTCGTGGACATGTCGATATGGTCATAGAAGATTTGGACTTGTAGCCAAAGATCTATGCCATGATGAGGGACTTTTTGGAGTAAGTCCTTGAAACGAGTCCATGCTTCATAAAGAGATTCATTTTGACGTTGTTGAAACATCAAGATGTCATTCCTAAGCTTAGTAGTTCTTCCCGGTGGGAAAAATTGAGCAAGGAAACGAGTGGTGAGATCATCCCATGTGGTGATGGATCCCGCGGGTAAACGCTCAAGCCATTGACTAGCTTGATCCCGTAGAGAGAATTGGAATAGGCGTAAACGGGTAGTCTCTTTAGTCTCAACACCTAGGTCTATGGAATCTACGATTTTGAGGAAGTCCTTAAGGTGTTGGTTTGGATCTTCAGAACGAAGTCCATGGAATGCACATCTGCTTTGCACCAACCGGATGGTGTCGGATCGCAAGGGGGTCACATTGGCTCCGGTGAGCTCAATGGTGTTTCGGTAGCCTTGATGGCTAGGTCGGGAATATTCTCCTAAGGTTCGGGGCCTAAGGGGTTCTAATGTTGGGTTTTGTTGTGGTGAGATGATGGGTTCAAAGATGTTACCACCTTCCATGATGTCGGATGGTAAAGAGTTACGAACAAAGGCACGAAGAAATAAGATAGACTAAAGAAGACCTAAAAATAAAAATAAAATCTTACTAGAAAGGAATCTAGCAAGTAGACCTAATAAAAAGAAATCCTAACCTAGACAATAACTATTCCCCGGGCTGCGGCGCCAAAAACTTGATGCGTGGGAATCGCAACAGGCTTTACCTCTCGAGGGATCTCGAGAAGCTTACAACCCCCACCAGGCAGTGTACCTGATCATTGTAGTATAGTATAGTGACAAGTACCGGGGGATTGATCGTTCAGCTTAGGAATAGTGTCGCTAGGATTAGAAAGCCTAATTACTAGTTCTAAAGGTGAGGGAAGATTATTTTTGTCTTTTTATGTTTTTAAGAAAGCAAGTAAAATCTCGGGTTTTGAAAGAGTGGGCGGAATTAGTTGCTATTCAACTAACCCAAAACTAAGATTCAATCAAAATAAAATAATTAAAATGAAAACAAACTAATTATTACAAAGGTTGTGAGCAATAATTGGAGAAATTGTGTTTACTTAGACTTCACTACTCCCTAGATATCTTTTACACGTTAATTACTTGTTATACTTGTATGGATGACGGATTGTATTCCTTAATACCATTCGTGGGGTGGCATACATAACTCCCCAACTCTATGAGCTCTTATCTCCTCCTACACCATGACCCAGCACAACTATAAGGATTGTAAACAGTGGCTCATGCATTAAATACAACCAATAAAGACCTAGTACGCCTCGGTTCATGTTTCTTAAGACGTTCAAGCATGTTACCATTTGGAGATCTGCCAGTTTTCTTAAGCCTAACATATAAATCATTCATCCAAGACAAGAATAGACAAGTAATCAACACATAATCAACATCTAGGTTTCATTAGATCTAAGCAAACACAAGAGAGATCTAGCCTAGCATAATTGAATTGAGACAAGAACAAGATATAGACAACCAACACATAGACATATTGATTGAATTAGAAGAACACTTATCTCAATTACAATGCAAGGTATCAAGGGTTTGGAACCCTTGAAAAACCTGTAAAAGATGCACCAAATTCGTCTTTAGGGTTTCACCAAAACTTCTCTTCTTTTTAATGAAAAAACTAGAAAACTATATATAGGAAAACTGGGCTGACGGCGTCAAGACAAGCATGTGACGCCGTCACCTCGCCGCCAAATACTTCCTCGGACGGCCTTGATCTACTTATGACGGCCTATGTGACGCCGTCACCAACCATGGTATTTTATTATTGGTACTTTGACGCCGTCAGGATGACTTTTGACGCCGTCATCAACTACGGTGTTTTATTCTTGATGTCTGACGCCGTCAGGATGTAACTCTTGACGCCGTCACCTAGTGTCTTCAGCATGGAAAATTGATACTTTGCCGTTTTCTTCACTTTTATGCTCCAAAAACGTCCAAAATGGCTTCTTTTCCAGAATTCACTCTCCAAGTACCTAAAATCACAAAAGGGACGATTTAGGGCAATATTTGATCAAATAAAGTCGGATTCGGGCTTAAATGACCCCCTAAAAATGGATCATTTTTCGCCTCATCAAGAATCTTACGATAACTATATAAAAGTCACATATTATTATTTATACTTGGATTTTGCGAATGGTCGATGGTTAGGGTTACCATGATTATGAAAATAACATTTTTATAAACTCACAATAACCATATTAACACATATTCAGTGATTTTAAGCACGAATTGTAATGCAAAATATACAAAGTTTGTATTCATTGATGTTGCTTTTGTAATTATGATTCAGTTGACCATGAGAGCAAACGGTGTGGTAATTTTCAAGTGCTCGTCGTTCCTACGTGGCATGCACTTCACTCCTCTTCGTTTCTACCCACCACACCGTGACTCCTCTTCGTTGCTCGCCGGTTGAAGCTTCGTCGGGGAAGTGAAGCAAAAAAAGACAAAGTGTTTTGCAAGTTACCGTTTTATAAACGATTTGATTTTGAGTTAATTTGGGGTTGGGTGGGGCTCAAATGAAGAGAAGTTTTTTTTTTTTTTTTTTTTTTTTTTTTTTTTTTTTTTTTTTTTTTAGAGAGGGTATTTTGAAGTGGAGTGTTAAGGTGATGTGGCACTTTGTAGGACCCAAATGAAGAGAAATGTTGCTTCACCACACCTTTTGCTATGAGTGTTTTAATAGTAGAAATTTGTACTTTTAAAACTTGGAGTACTTAAGAAAAGCTGATCCTTCTATTTTAAATAACTTAAGCTTCTTAAATCTTCTAAAACAAAGGCATTCGCATATCCAATTAGGAACTTAGAGATAAGTGTCGATATAAAGTGTAATACAAACTCGACTAGTAAAAGTTTTAATCAAATTTCCTCTTTTAAATTTGAACCAATATGGAACCAACAATTCGTTTGTACTTGCATGATATATGCAGTGAAGTATTTGTATATGTTGAGAAACAGAATGTGACCAACACCTGCCCTAAACATAGCACTCATTGTGCACAAATGGACTGATGAAATCACAAAATACAACCCAAAAGAAATATGGTCATTTTGCGAGTAGATCTAGTGCAGAAAGATTTAAATAATTTAGTTTTGATTTCTAATACATAGTTGCTTTTACAAAAGAAGACTTATGATGCTGCTATGACATCCGAATTGTCGATATAAAATCTTACAAGCGCATAAACAATAAAGTTCCGAACCTCAGGTCTTAATAGGCAAAAAGAACATCATAAATAAGAGGGTGGCCGCTAGTAACCATGAAACTGGAAATACGTCATTCCGCGACGACAAATTCAAATACCTAACAGTTGTTAATTCATTACAATAATAATGTCATATAACCAAACACACAAAGTCAGATGAAATTTGGTACTAATTTCTCACTTTCTACATTTTGCAGGTTCACTCTTCATTTCTCCAACACAGTATCTATTTTACGTTGCCGTCCCATAACTCTATTTAAGTAGTAAAAGCACCCACCAACTCTTTTGGCACAAGCTTACTGATCAACTCGAGCAATGACGTATCTAGCGAACCTGCTGCAATTTGATCTAATAACAATGATAAAGTGGAAGCATTAAGAGAGTAATGTCTTCCATCCATTTCATGAAAAAGCATCTCTATATCATCATAGTATTGGTTCCTTAGATATCCTTGAAGAACATTGTAAGTAACATTATCTGGAGGGGAGTCACTCTCTGCCATTTTAAGAAACAATTGTTTTGCATCCGTGAAAAAACCTTCCCTGCACAACGCATTAATCATTACAGTATATGTTTGCACATCAGGATGCAAACCTTTATTAGATAGATCCTGGAAAAGCAACCTTGACATATCAAGCTTCCCACATTTACTTGCACCATCAATGAGGATGTTGTACACATTAATACATGAATTAAGCTTGCTGTCACCCATCAAATGGAACAAAGAGAGTGCGTCTTCTATAAGGTGGTTGTTGCAAAGACCCTCTAAAATTACTTGATAAGTGCATTTATCTGGTTCTAGACCTTTTGGATGCATCTCATCAAAGAATTTGCGCGCAGCTCCACAATTTCCAACTCGAAATAATCCCCATAACATGGTGTTGTAAGTGACTACATTTGGTTTTGGACCTTTTTCATTCATTTCTTGAAATAGAAGCATGGCCTCATCTATCTTCAAACTCTTGCAATACCCATTCAATAAACTGTTGTGTGTAACAACATCAGGAACGAGACCTCTAGAAACCATGCAATCAAAACTTGTCTTTGCTTTGGTCATTTCACCTTGCAAATAGTAACCAGCTATAAGTGAGCTGTATGTCACTATGTTTGGAACAATACCTTTTTCAAGCATGATGTCAATAACATTCTCAGCCTCTTTTATTTTACCTTTTTTGCAAAATGCATCAACTAACATAGTAAAAGTTTGCACATTTGGAGATATCCCAACATCCAACATCTCTAGTAGTATTTTAGAAGCTTCCACCCAACGACCTAACTTACAGAGGCCATCAATCAAAGAGCTGTAAGTGATGACATCTGGTGAGATGCCTTTCTGAAGAACCATTTCTTTGAAAAGCTTAAAGGCATCATCAATCATTTGGTCCTTGCAAAGACTATCAACTATGTTGCTATATACAACAACATCAGGTTTACAACCTCTTTCAACCATTAGCCTAAGCAATTGAATGGCAATAACGTTATTCCCGATCTTGCAAATCCCTTTAATCATTGTGGAGTACATAACCACATTGGGTTCACAAAGCTTATGTTTTATCAATTTGTTGAAGAAAATCTCAGCCTCAAGAATCCGTTCTTCACCTACAAGTCCATTTAAGAGTGTACTAAAAGTCACGACATTGGGTGAAATACCCCGCCTAAAACAAAAGCCTAGGGCCGCAAAGCCATCATTGGTGCGATGCAACTGACATAAACACTTTATGACAATGTTCATAGTGTAATTATTAACAGGAACACGAAGAGCGCACATTTGTTTGAACATGTCAAGTGAATGAGAATAATGCTTCATTTTGGTAACAGAATGCAACAACTGGGTAAAGTAAAAAATAGAAGGAAAAGGTCGTGTTTGAGACATTTGATCGAACAGGTACAAAGCATCATCCAAGTTGGCAACTTTTTGATAGATGGATTTAGAATGTTGTTCATAATCAGTAGAAGGATTTGAAGAAAAATAAGAATTGAAGTGAATTAAGGAAGCTAAAGATATGGTCTGAGCAAAATATGGAAAAGGGGTTATAAGGAAAGAGTCGGTGATTAATAAATTACCTATTAAACTAAATTTGAGGAAAGAATTGGGAGCATAATTTGAGCGAATCATCATCATATTGGTAGCCATCTCCCACAAAATTGAAATGAAAGGATGGGATATTAAAGAAAAATGACATGAAATGAGGTGTTCTTCAGTTGAAAGAAATTGAAAGGGAAAAGAATGTATCTTTCATGTTATAAAAAGAAAAGTAAATTTGTTAATTTTACCATTTTGCCCTTCATTTTTATCAACAAATAAGCAAATGAAAGGAGAATAAATGGTTGGTCAAGTATAACACAAAAACACACTATGGGCTGAAATAATATCCCTCCAAATAGCCCAAAATTTCCCCCCTTTTTCTTACATTTACTTCCTTTTTCTTTCTAAAAAAACTTAAAAACATGATACATTTTTTGTTTTCTTTCATTCCTTTCCTTTTCCTTTAAAAAACCAACTCGAGAACACAGTGTTACTGTTTCACAATGTGGCTTTGTTTGGTTTGGTTTGGTAAAACTAAAAAGCATGTTTCATTTATACATCTTATAATACATCTTTGACCCTCTCTCCTCCATTTTTTTAAGATTTTCATATATAGATTTTAAGTAAATACAACAAATTAAGCTATATGTACAATCAATTTAAGCATTAGATCCTACACATATTGACTGGTCAACACTTATAATTAATATAACATTTAAAACACCCTTTCAATTAAAAGTATCATTTATAAACCACAATGTACAAACAAATCAAGCTGGTAAACACTTTCTTCCTAAAATTTGTAAGACATTTTATGAATAACTTTTTTTATTTAATAATATATCTTTTTATTACATATAGTATAAACTTATAAAACACAAAAAGTAACATATATATATATATATATATATATATATATATATATATATATATATATATATATATAGTGTATCTTTATTTTCAGAACCTTGTTAAGTGCGGGAACTGCGAGAACTCTAATTTTGCATTAGAAAACATGTATGTTCGTATAAAAAAGTATGTTTTCTTACATACACCTTAATACACATGCATACATAACATAAATGTTCATATAAAAACCTGTTAAGTGCAACAAATCAACGCAAAATGGTATTATTTTTAGAACCCTGTTAAATGCGGGAACTGCGAGAACTCCAATTATGCATTAGAAAATATGCATGTTCATATAAAACATGCATGTTCATATAGAACTTTTTTTTTAAAAACATGTATTAAGGTGTATGTAAGAAAACATACATGTTTTATGTGAACATGCATGTTTTCTAATGCAAAATTGGAGTTCTCGCAGGTCTCTCACTTAACAGGGTTCTGAAAATAAAGCCCCATATATATATATATATATATATATATATATATATATATATATATATATATATATCAAGAGTTTTTTGGCGACAAAAATAACAAAACTACCTCTAAATCACATGGTTTTTATGTTCGAATTTAAAAAAAAAAAAAGTTCTAAGTGGACTCAGACACTCAGATAATATATCATTTCTCAAAACTTCAACAGTTTATCATGCATCCAAAAATATTTTCGCTATCTGTAAAGTAATTTTCATCGTAAATAAATACTAATAGAGCAACATTGTTCGCCAAAACATCAATTACAGGGTACCCGCCGCCGCAACGCGCAGTTTATATATTTATTTATTATTTTTTTTATAATGAAAGTTTAAGACAACATTTGCATTCCCCTGCCGAGAGAAAAAAATATAGTTTTTCAAAATACTTTTAGAGCATTAGGTACCACCATATCTTGCCGTAGGGCGATGCCATGAGAAAATTGGTATCACTTCAGCATTTTTTTCTTATAATATCAGAATATATCATACCACACAAAACACTATCCCTCCTATTTCTGCCTTTATGGTGTCATGGGGGTCTCTAGCTCACACATAACCCGCTAAAACACTAATACAACACAAATAATAATATTATGGGGTCTCAATTGGTTTCTCGGCTCCCCACTAAGTTGTAATTCCTATGATTGATTTTCTAATGAAGTGATAATAATAATAATAATAACAATAATAATAATAATAACATTCAGAGGAGTGTCTTTATTTTTGCCATCAGCCACTCTAATAACGTTTAGAGGGGTATCTTTATTTTTCATCGTGTTAGTTTTTGCATTCAGAAAGAAGTGGGAGCACAGATTGTGTCTAGACTCCCCTCCAATTTCATGTAATTTTTCATGTTTATAATGAAAAGCGGTGGTTTTTATAAATAATAATAATAATAATAATAATAATAATAATAATAATAATAATAATAATAATAATAATAATAATAATAATAATAATAATAATAATAATAATAAGTAAATAAAAAAGAAAAAAAAAGTAAATTTCTAACCGCTTGGCTGGTGGGTACAGCGCGAAGCACCACCAATCGAGGCCCGGTCATGTTTGCGTCATCGTCTTGGCATTGTGGTACTATCCCAGGCTAAAACGCATGGGTACTGAGCTCTCTTATTATTTCACCAAAGAATATATATTGGAGCAAAGCTATCAGTTTTATAAGTTATAATTTGGACACACTAATTTTTTCGACACTAGACGCCCGCGTTGAGTACATAAAGGAAAGTAAATTACAACTGTCCTCGTTAAGAAAAAAATAAGAGGTCTTGGGATTTTTGTGCAAAGAAGGTGACAGATAACAAATAGTTTCCCATATAAGGATGTGTAGTTTTCGTGGTGTGAGTATGCATACGTTTTCTAAATATGAGTATTTGTTAGAGCAATTCAGGTGGTTTTGATCGGAAATGTGGATCTCATAGTGTGGTAGTGAGCTGCTTAGTGGTGGTTTGATGTGAGAGGGTGTGTGACGTATTTGGGTGATCACAGCTGTTGGATTGTTTTTGGTGGGGCCTACTGTATTTCTTCATGACTATTGTGTTTGTTGCCTACTCTTTCATTACCTACTGTATTGCCTACTGCATTGGGTATCCTGCTAGGACATATGGAAAACGATGGACATGCATGTTGCCGATTATGCCACACCAGTGGTTGCTAAGTAGTGAAGTACATGCAATAAATACATTAGGACTCTTGCTGGTATGCACATTCATGTGGATCGTCTGCGACTAAATTTGTACCGATGAGTGTTATAAGAGAGATATATGGAGTGATGGCAACATGTCTAGGGACAAATAGTGATAAAATGGAGATTATTCATCACAAAACTGAGACTATCCCCGCGAAAGAAGGTGCAACTTTTATATGAGATTGTTCACATTCAAATTTGATTTGATATTGTTGCATATATATTATCACTGTGATCAATTTCTTTTCCTCTATTTGTTTAAAGGTTCGATTTAGCTATCAACTTTTTCTTAACACGTGCAGGAATGTAAGGTAACCGCCACCTGCAGGTGCGTGCACTGGCAACATTAGAAGGTAAATCATGGTTTTCCTGGGCACTGGTTCTGAAGTTAAGACATCTGCTTTCTGTTTTGCATGCTTTGCCACCCTTTACCACCCGGGCACTCGTGGACACGTGTGTAATTATGTTTTTATTTGAAGAAAGGGTATCTTATGATGGATGTAAGCCAAGCATTCTGGTTGATTAAACAGAACTTATGTTCTAAACAAAACAAATATTTCTCATGAAGTTCAACAACTCGTTTGATCAAATATGTGTTCATTAGTTGCAAGTCACAAGTTAATTATGTTTTGTTTGTAGTTCAATGGTGCTTAGGGTCGAGACTCAATATCAACGTTACCCCTAGTTTGGTAACTTTTTTTTTCCGAACATCCTAGGTTGGTAACTTGTAGCCATAATCTGCAATTCATATAGCAACTGGATCTCATATTCCCATTCAATATAATCTTACGTTAACTATATAAAAGTCACAGATTATTATTTATACTTGGATTTTGCGAATGGTCGATGGTTAGGGTTACCATGATTATGAAAATAACATTTTTATAAACTCACAATAACCATATTAACACATATTCTGTGATTTTAAGCACGAATTGTAATGCAAAATATAGAAAGTTTGTATTCATTGATGTTGCTTTTGTAATTATGATTCAGTTGACCATGAGAGCAAACGGTGTGGTGATTTTCAAGTGCTCGTCGTTCCTAAGTGGCTACACTTCACTCCTCTTCGTTTCTACCCACCACACCGTGACTCCTCTTCGTTGCTCGCCGGTTGAAGCTTCGCCGGGGAAGTGAAGCACAAAAAGACAAAGTGTTTTGCAAGTTATCGTTTTGTAAACGGTTTGATTTTGAGTTAATTTGGGGTTGGGTGGGGCTCAAATGAAGAGTAGTTTTTTTTAGTGTTAAGGTGATGTGACACTTAGTGGGACCCAAATGAAGAGAAATGTTGCTTCACCACACGTTTTGCTATGAGTGTTTTAGTAGTAGAAATTTGTACTTTTAAAACATGGAGTACTAAAGAAAAGTTGATCCTTCTATTTTAAATAACTTAAGCTTCTTAAATCTTCTAAAACAAAGGCATTCACATATCCAATTAGGAACTTAGAGATAAGTGTCGATACAAAGTGCAATACAAACTCGACTAATAAAAGTTTTAATCAAATTTCCTCTTTTAATTTTGAACCAATATGGAACCAACAATTCGTTTGTACTTTGCATGATATATGCAGTGTGGTATGTGTATATGTTGAGAAACAGAAACTGATATGAATACCAGCTGGTGCCTTCAGGTTAGATAACAAAATGTGACCAATGCCTGCCCTAAACATAGAACTCATTGTGCACAAATGGACTGATGAAATCACGAAATACAACCCAAAAGACAGTTTTATTTTGTGTTTGTGCAGAACTGTAGCAAACTATTACGCACTGCATCTTTCAGTTAAATGTGAAAAAAAAACAGAAGAAATATGGTCATTTTGCGAGTAGATCTAGCGCAGAAAGATTTAAATAATTTAGCTTTTACAAAAGAAGACTTATGATGCAGCTAAACAATAAAGTTCTGAACCTCAGGCCTTAATAGGCAAAAAGAACATCATAAATAAGAGGTTGGCCGCTAGTAACCATGAAACTGGAAATACGTCATTCCGCTACGAAAAATTCAAATACCTAACAGTTGTTAATTCATTACAATAATGATGTCATATAACCAAACAAAGTCAGATGAAATTTGGTACTTATTTCTCACTTTCTATATTTTGCAGGTTCACGCTTCATTTCTCCAACACAGTATCTGTTTTACAATTGCCATACCATACCGCTATTTAAGTAGAAAAAGCACCCACCAACTCTTTTGGCACAAGCTTACTGATCAACTCAAGCAAAGCCGAATCTAGTAAACCCGCTGCAATGTGATCTAATAACAATGATAGAGTGGAAGCATCAAGTGAGTAACGTCTTCCATACATTTCTTGAAAAAGCATCGCTATATCATCACAATATTGGTTCCGTATATATATCCTTGAAGAAGAACATTGTAAGTAGCATTATCTGGAGGGGAGTCACTCTCTGCCATTTTAAGAAACAACTGTTTTGCATCCGTGAAAAATCCTTCCCTGCACAACGCATTAATCATTACAGTATATGTTCGCACACCAGGGTGCAATCCTTTATTAGTAAGTTCCTAGAAAAGCAGCTTTGACATATCAAGCTTCCCACATTTACTTGCGCCATCAATGAGGATGGTGTACACATTAATACATGAATTAAGCTTGCTGTCACCCATCAAATGGAACAGAGAGAGTGCGTCTTCTATAAGATGGTTGTTGCAAAGACCCTCTAAAATTACTCGATAAGTGCATTCATTTGGTTTTAGACCTTTTGCACGCATCTCATCAAAGAGTTTGCGTGCAGCTCCACAATTTCCAACTCGAAACAATCCCCATAACATGGTGTTGTAAGTGACTGCATCTGGTCGTATACCTTTTTCATTCATTTTATGAAATAGAAGTATGGCCTCATCTATCTTTAAATTCTTCCAATACCCATCTAATAAACTGTTATAAGTAAAAACATCAGGACCTATGTTTCTAAACGCCATTGAATCAAAAATTGCCTTTGCTTTGGCCATTTCTGTTGGAATTATGATATCATGACATTCATATATTATAAACCAAACACATCAAGTGAGCATAGCGGAAGCAATTATAACAAGATCAAATAACATGTTATTAATTAATCAATATTTAAATAGTAAACATACCTTTGTGATTCTAGCCCGAACAAGAATCAAATTGCAATCTTCAATCAAGAACCCTAATTAGGGTTTATATGGATTACAAGAATTACCCCTTACCTCTTTTGTAATTCAATCCAAGAATCAAACAATAATGTGTTTGATTCACGTTCTTGTACACACGTACTGATTCAAGAAAAAGTTTATGCAAGTAATTAAACACAAAACTTTGTAGATCAAGAAAATCGAATCCCTTAGGGGATAAGTTTGATGAATCGACCAAGGGACAAAGAGAGGAGAGAAAACACCAAGATGTGTGTGTACAAGTTATGAGAAAACATGTATCTTGGGTTTGCTTATACACTAATCAATACTTGGAGCACAAGGCACAAAGGAGGTGGGATTACCCCCCTTGGCCGATCGGTTGTGAACCCCCCAAGGGGATTCCGGAACCTTCTCTTGTTTCCAAAATTTCCTTAGTATTACTTTCCTAATCTTCGTTTAATAGGTCATTAGTCATTTATCATTAAATACTAATTACTATTATTAATTTTGTGTTTATTAATAATTACTTATAACATTTTATAAATAATTATTTCTTTTTCTCTTCATACGTATTGTGTGCAATCCCGTGATCTCAAGTTCGATCCTAACACACGATTATTATTATAATGTCTATAAAACCAACAGCTCCCACTTAGACATATCATAATAGTGTGATCACATCGGTTAGCGTCTTGCAACACACCGATGCCTCTAGTACAACTTGAGTAAGGCTCCTGGAAAACCTTTTAATGATTTCTCATTATTATTATCCCTTTTTTTCTAATACCATGTTAAATAAGGATATGGATCTAGGTCATTCCTTAATTAACCATTCTGTTTCTCGTTGTTAGAAATTGACAGGATTACCAAATCTTCTGAACCTTTCAGGAAAGACCTTGGGCGTGGCCACGCAAACACCTTAACAACCCTACGAGGGGCCCAACAGTATTAAACTCCAAAAATTAATTTGAAGGAACAAATTCTTTATTGATTACAAGCAAAACATACAAACTTTGTAACACTTCCGAAAACAACCCTTATGACTACCAGTTACATATAGCGCTAAGTTGTTCCACAAAAATGTACTACATTCATGACCGTTATCTTGTATCTCAAGTCTAAGGATAACTTCTTATGATTTACTTAATGACAAGATCCATAAAGTAACATCATATAGTTGGGATAAGTCCTATATTCAGTATCATTGAATATCGTCTGAAATGGCATGACTACGCATCAATATACTTTAAGTATATTATACCAACTTCAAATTTGTCTTAATTTAATAATATTCCCATATTATTAACTGACAACGGACAATTTTGAATAACTCTTATTCATGGATTTAAACATGCACAAATAGGACGACAATAATTAACAATAGAAATAAACATACCAACATACTTTATTTCATTAAAATAAAAATTGTTTACAATATCCTTTATCCAAATACTAATCACAGTTATGCATGAAACTACTAGCTAATTTAAGTCCAATTCCATTGGATAATTCATTAAGCTTTTCTTTCGCCAAAGCCTTAGTGAACGGATCAGCTAAGTTATCATCTGTGTGAACTTTCAGCAGATTTATTTCACCTTCGTTAACCTTTTCACGAACAAAGTGATACTTCCGTAGAAAATGTCTGGTGCCTCTCATGACTCCAGGTTCATTGGAAAATATGATTGCAGCAGAATTGTCACAATACATATTAATAGGTAATTCAATTGAAGGCATAACACCAAGCCCTGAAACGAATTTCCTAATCCAAACAGCCTCCATAGCAGCTTCTGAAGTAGCAATGTATTCAGCTTCTGTTGCAGACATCGCAATTGTACTCTGCTTCTTGCTCCTCCAGTCTACAGCTCCTCCATTAATAACAAAGACATAACCCGTCTGAGACTTCGAATCATCTTTATTACTTTGAAAGGATGCATCACAGAAACCTGTAACACAAAGTTCTGCAGCTGGATCTCCACCATATACCAAAAACATATCTTTTGTATTCCTCAAATACTTAAGAATATGCTTAACAGCAATCTAATGTTTTTCACCTGGATTCTGTTGAAATTGACTGGTAATATTTTGAGCAAACGCCACATCTGGCCTTGTGCACTTAACCGCATACATAATAGATCCTACAGTCGAAGCATAAGGAACTTTACTCATGCGAGCCACCTCAGCAGGTGTTGAAGCACAAAACTCATTACATAAGCCATGTTTTACTTCCATTGGCAAATATCCTTTCTTGGAATTTTGCATATTGAATCTTTTCAATATTTTGTCAATGTAAGCACTTTGACTTAATCCAATTAACCGCCTTGATCTATCTCTATAGATTTTGATTCCTAGAATGTATGCAGCTTCTCCTAAATCTTTCATAGAAAAGCACTTTCCAAGATATGCCTTAACCTTTTGCAAACTTGGAATGTCTTTTCCCATAATTAATATGTCATCAACATAAAGAATTAGGAAAATTACATTATCACTCCCACTAGCTTTGTGATACACAAATGGCTCATCAAGATTTTGAGTAAATCCAAACTTTTTGATCTCAGCATCAAATCTCTTGTTCCATTGTCGTGATGATTGCTTCAATCCATAAATGGACCTTTTAAGCTTGCATACACGATTTGGAAACTCTGGATTTTCAAACCCTTCTGGTTGTGCCATATAGATGTCTTCATCTAGATGACCATTTAAGAAAGCGGTTTTCACATCCATTTGCCAAATCTCATAGTCATAATACGCTGCTATAGCTATGAGAATCCTTATAGCTCTTATGTCTACTACAGGAGAAAACGTCTCCTCGTAATCAATTCCAAAAGTTTGAGTAAAACCTTTAGCAACTAGACGAGCCTTATAAGTGTGTGCATATCCATCCATGTCAGTCTTAATCTTGTAGAGCCACTTACTCCCAACTACCTTGGCACCATGAGGTAAGTCAACTTCTTCCCAGACTTCATTATCATGCATGGATTGTATTTCCCCATCCATATCAGCTTTCCACTTAACCTTTTCAGGGCTATTAATGGCAGCTCTATAACTAGTAGGTTCATTAAGATCCCCTAGTAAATTCCCATCAACCTCTACATTAAGACATAGACGGTCAGGAGCTTTCACAGATCTTGAAGATCTGCGAATGGGAACTACTTCAACTTCCGGTGGAGGACCCAGACTTTCCGGTTCTACAGGAAGTGTGCTAGTATTTTCTGAAGGTAATGCATTATCTAGATTATCTTCTAGATCATATACTCTCCCACTGATTTCTTGAGTCACAAAATCACTTTCAAGAAAATCACCATATCTAGCAACAAACACTTTGTTCTCAGGTGGGTAGTAAAAGTAGTAACCCATTGTTTCCTTTGGGTATCCTACAAAAATGCACTTTACAGATCTTTGTTGGAGTTTATCTTGTGAGTCACGTTTAACATACGCCTCACAACCCCAGACCTTTAAATAAGACAAGTTCGGAGCTTTTCCAGTCCATATCTCATATGGTGTCTTATCAACCTTCTTGGTGGGAACCATATTCAAAATACGAACAGCTGATTCAAGAGCATAATCCCAAAAAGACAAAGGAAAATTAGTAAGATTATACATTGATCGAACCATATCCAACAATGTACGATTCCTTCTCTCAGATACACCATTTTGTTGTGGAGTATATGGAGATGTGAGATTCTGGACAATTCCATTCTCACTTAAGAAATCTTTAAAATCTTGACTAAGGTATTCACCACCTCGATCAGAACAAAGAGCTTTAATCTTCTTTCCCAATTGCAATTCTACTTCTGCTTTGAAAACTTTAAATGTTTCAAACACCTCATGTTTATGTTTAAGTAAATAAACATAACCATAACGGCTGAAATCATCTGTAAAAGTTAAGAAGTAAACAGCACCTCTCCTTGACACATGTCTAAGTGGTCCACATACATCCGTATGTATCAAACCAAGTAGATCTGAAGCTCTTTCCATATTATTATGAAAAGGTTTCTTCGCCATCTTCCCAGAAATACAAGACTCACATTTATCAAATGACTCATCATTGATATTATTCAGAAGCCCTTCATGTTGCAGCTTTTGCATGCGAGTCTTGCCTATATGGGCAAGTCTACAGTGCCAAAGGTAAGACGAATTCAAGTCATACTTCATTCTCTTACTTATGCTGTACATCGAATTATTATTATTGTTGTTGGTTATACAATCATTCATATCAATTTCAAACACACCATTCACAGCAACAGCATTAAAATAAAATACACCATTTAAAGAAATAGAAATTTTATTGCCATCAATAGTATGAGTAAAACCAAGATCCAACAAACATGAAAAGGAAACAACACCTCTAATTATAGAAGGTGCATAATGACAATTGTTTAAACAAAGTACTAAACCCGAAGGTAAAACTAAATCAAACACTCCTATGGCTTCAACTGCTGCTTGTGCTCCATTGCCCACATGCAGAAATTGATCCCCATAAGCTAGTCTCCTTTCCTCTCTAAACCCCTGAAGTGTATTACAAATATTAATACCACATCCAGTATCATATACCCAGGAATTTAATTTATGAGATAAAGTAAATAATTCAATGACAAATAAGTTACCTGAAGTGCTGGCGCCCATGTGCCCAGTATTCTTAACCTTATTGTTTCGCAAGTCATCGAGATAAAGAGAACAATTCCTCTTCCAGTGACCCATCACCTTGCAGTAATGGCATCCTTGATCCTTCTTTGGATTATTCTTCACAGGAGGGTTCTTCTTAGGTTGAGGCGGTTGATAAGCCATAACTTGCTTATTCTTATCAGCCTTCTTTTTTCCTTTACCCTTCTTCTTGTTCGCATTTGGCTTGTTAATTCTACCCCCTTGAATAGCAAGTACTTGGGGCGTAGGAGCCTTTGGTGTTAACCCTTTTTCATAATCAATGAGCAGTGCGTGCAATTCACTTACTGTCTTCCCCACGCAATGCATATTGAAGTTCCTCATAAAACCATTAAAATCCTTGTTAAGGGATCTATTGATTAAGTTCACAGCCATATCATTGTCATAGGGTTTCTTAAGTGTTTGTAGTTGATCCATGAAACTTTTCATCTTCAACACATGAGCACTCACAGGTTCACCATCACCCTGCTTACAACCATGTAGAGCCTCCATCAAATCGTAAATCTCTACATTTGATGGTTTCTCATATAGTTTCTTGAGTTCATCAATCATGTTCATGGGGAAATACTCTTCAAACTGCCTTTGAAGAGGTGTGGACATCGCCCCTAACATCATTGCAGCCACATCAATATGTTCCTTACAATCAAGATTCCATTTAGCCTTAGCAGCTTCAGTAGCTGCATCGCCTTCAGGTTCAGCAGGACAAGGCGTTTTCAAGATTTCAAGTTGACCAGTCACTCGCAGGACAATCCTAAGTGAACGATACCAATCATTGAAATTCTCTGAGCCAGTCAATTTTTCTCGTTCAAAATAAGTTTTGAACACAGAACGAAAGTTGGTGTTATCAGTTTGAGCCATTTCTACAGATAAAGAAAGTTCAAAACATTAGTATTTTTGATAATACAAATTTTCAAGAAAATTAAAATACCCAAGGAAATCATATCCATAGAATAATCTTGAAAACTAGGATCCTCCATAAACATAGTTTCATCACATCAGTTGATCTGCTAGTAATGAAAGTATAATATGAGGTAACTTGTCTAACAAGTAATTGGCATAACATTTGTCCAATTCCTAGATATATGGGATTTACAATCACAAAACATTTGTATTGTAAGCATTTTAGTCCCCATCTTAATGCCTTGAGTCCAAGATCTCACTTACTACTCAATTTAAGTCTTCTAACTTAAAAACTGCAAACTCACAAATCCATCACATCAGTTGATCTGCTAGCAATGAATTCATGAAATTTACCTCTCCATTGCAATCTCGCCAAGTTCTCACATGACGTAAATTACAACTTCAAGTGTTCTTAATTAGATGGCATTCGACTTAATTTTATAAGGGTATTAATATTTTGATGTGATCAAAATAATGTATGAAGATGCATGCATACAACTTCATAACATTGGTTTTACAAAACATTTTTATTACCAATTTGCTAAGAGTAAAATAACAAAGTTTTGATTGAGGTATCGGGTTCACTAATTAAAGAATTACCATCAATTATCGTCCACTATATTGTACTTTTGCATAAGCCCGAAAGCTTAGTGTTTCGGATAATCATTGTGGAATTGTGGTTAATTCACCCTTAAGATGACAATGTACGTAATATAGTGATATAGGTAAGTCTAGGGTCGGCAACCAGGCAGCTGTAGAGAACCGGTAGGTGCATGAGCTTTAAAAACCCCTCTCTACAAGTACGTTGGATGGCAACCTTCGGTCCGCCTTTCGCACACTATGTACAAAAACATCAATCAACCAATCATTTGAAATTTTTTCTTAAAAACCAAAACAATTTTGCCATTATTTAGTCCATATTATTTTTCTATTAAAAAATTACCCTTTTCGTTTATAAACATGTCTAACACAATTAATAAACAAAAACAAGTAATGTACAATAAAAAAATAAAACTAAATAAACAAATATACATAATCATAACAATTAAATATGTATAAAAACATGTAGCCACATGCAAATCTTATTCAATAGTCCTATTAATAATCAAATCTAGGTGTATAACGTATTAATTCAATTAAGGCTTTCTTCTTCTAGGAAAAAGAGCCACATACATCGATAAATCGATTGCGTAAGCCAAAATTAAATAAATACCACATAGCACATAATTGATTACTTAATATTGGAGTCTTCCCCAATTCGACATCTATTAATAAATTTACATGTTTCGATATAACTTAACCATTAATTAATATAAACAATTTAAACCATTTAAATTATCACACAATTAAAAATCCATGCAAATATGCACTTTTTCATGGATTTAGCTTAACAATTAACATATTGCACCAAGATCATTTACTAAAACGCATAACAATTACATGACATCCTAGGGTTTCTAATCATATTAAAAAATCAAAAACCAAAACCCTAAAAACCCTTAAGGTCAAATCGATCCAAAAAAAAATTTAGGGTTAGGAATCTAACAAATAAACTCTAAAAACATGTAACTAAACGAATCAAGATCCAATTTTTATGTGTTTCGATAATTAATTACACATTATAACGGCTCTAGATGCCACTGTTGGAATTATGATATCATGACATTCATATATTATAAACCAAACACATCAAGTGAGCATAGTGGAAGCAATTATAACAAGATCAAATAACATGTAATTAATTAATCAATATTTAAATAGTAAACATACCTTTGTGATTCTAGCCCGAACAAGAATCAAATTGCAATCTTCAATCAAGAACCCTAATTAGGGTTTATATGGATTACAAGAATTACCCCTTACCTCTTTTGTAATTCAATCCAAGAATCAAACAATAATGTGTTTGATTCACGTTCTTGTACACACGTACTAATTCAAGAAAAAGTTTATGCAATTAATTAAACACAAAACTTTGTAGATCAAGAAAATCGAATCCCTTAGGGGATAAGTTTGATGAATCGGCCAAGGGACAAAGAGAGGAGAGAAAACACCAAGATGTGTGTGTACAAGTTATGAGAAAACATGTATCTTGGGTTTGCTTATACACTAATCAATACTTGGAGCACAAGGCACAAAGGAGGTGGGATTACCCCCCTTGGCCGATCGGTTGTGAACCCCCCAAGGGAATTCCGGAACCTTCTCTTGTTTCCAAAATTTCCTTAGTATTACTTTCCTAATCTTCGTTTAATAGGTCATTAGTCATTTATCATTAAATACTAATTACTATTATTAATTTTGTGTTTATTAATAATTACTTATAACATTTTATAAATAATTATTTCTTTTTCTCTTCATACGTATTGTGTGCAATCCCGTGATCTCAAGTTCGATCCTAACACACGACTATTATTATAATGTCTATAAAACCAACAATTTCACCACGCAAACAATAACCATTTATAAGTGAATTGTATGTCGCTATGTCAGGAACAATACCTCTTTCAAGCATGATGTTAATAAGATCCTCAGCTTCTTTAACCTTACCACCTTTGCAAAATGCATCAACTAATATACTAAAGGTTTGCACATCCAGAGAGATTCCACCATCCAACATATTTTTTAGCATTTTAGAGGCTTCCTCCCAATGACCTAAGTTCCAAAGGCCATCAATCAAAGAGCTGTAAGTGATGACATTCGGTGGGATGCGTTTTTGGAAAACCATTTCTTTGAAAAGCTTAAAGGCATCATCAATCATTTGGTCCTTGCAAAGACTGTCAATTATGTTGTTATATACCACAACATCAGGTTTACAACCTCTTTCATCCATTAGCTTAAGCAATTGAATGGCAATACTATTATTCTAAATCATGCAAAGCCCTTTGATCATTGTGGAGTACATAATGACATTGGGTTCACAAAGTTTATCTTTGATTAATTTCTTGAAGAAAATCTCAGCCTCAAGAATCCTTGCTTCACTGACAAGTCCATTTAAGATCGTATTAAAAGTGACAACAGTGGGTGAAATACCCTGTCTAAAACAAAAGCCTAGGGCCGCAAAACCGTCAGCAGTGCGATGCAACTGACAGAAACACTTGATGACAATGTTCATAGTGTAGTGACTAACAGGAACACGAAGAGCACACATTCGTTTGAACATGTCAATTGAATGAGAATAATGTTTCATTTTAGTAAGAGAATGCAACAACTGATTAAATTTAACAATGGAAGGAAAAGGCCGTGTTTGAGACATTTGATCGAACAGGTTGAGAGCATCATCTAAGTTGGAAACTTTTTGATAGATAGATTTAGAGTGTTCATAATCATCAACATTTGAGCAAAAAGAATTGGAGTTAGCAGAAAATGAAAAGGGGGTTTTAAGGAAAGAGCTGGTGATTAATTGTTTACCTCTTAAATTAAATTTGAAGAAAGCATAATTGGAGTGAATCATCATCATCTTCTTGGTCGTCATCTTCAACAGAATGATGCTTTCCTGTTTCAGAAGGTGTGTTTGGTTTGGTATAAAAAATGCTAAAAAGAATATGAAAGTTAAGACCAAAGTTTTGTATTGACCCCATGTTTGGTAGGGTGAAATGAGCTAAAAGGAATAGAAATGAATTCATTTCTCATGTAGCCAAAGAAATAAAAAGGTGGAAATTTGCAACTCTTAGAAAGTTAAGTTTACATAAAAATTCAAGGAATTCATTTCCTTTACATTTTGAGTGGAAATCAATTCCTTGAAGGATAATAATAATAATAATAATAATAATAAGAAAATAATAATAATAATAATAATAATAATAATAATAATAATAATAATAATAATAATAATAATAATAATAATAATAATAATAAATAAATAAATAAATAATAATAATAATAATAATAATAATAATAATAATAATAATAATAATAATAATAATAATAATAATAATAATAATAATAATAATAATAATAATAATAATAATAATAATAATAATAATACTGATTTCTTGAGTCAATTCTCTGGTGTTACCAAACACTGGAATTTATATTGAATTTCTGTGAGAATTCAATTCTGTGATTTGATTTCTTCACCTTATTTCATTTCTCTGAATTTCACCCTACCAAACATGCCCTAAACTAAATTTATCTTAGAGCCTTTGGTTCGAGATATTTAAATGATGCTATTAAAAATTTTAAGGAAATGAAAATGCCTCTCATGTAGAAGGAATTATTAATGCCCCACTTTTACCTCAATTATTACAAGAAAAGGAAATGAAAAGGGCCCATATATTTCTTGTGAACTAAACAAAAAAGTTGAAGCAATTTCAATTATAAATCCTACCAATTTACTTAAAATTGCCCCAACCAAACACCCCCTTATACTCGATTCTCAAGTTATTTAACTAAATAAAAGTAAAGAAAATCGAAGGTTTGAGCGGAAACATTCTACCTCGTAATCAACTAAATCACTTTTTTTTTCTTCATTTCATTTCTTTCTCATCTTAAGTGATATATGAAAACACAATTTTTTCCGTTTCTCTTTATTTTTTGTCCTTTCCTTCTTTAAAAGATACTCAAGAACACAGTGTCAGTCTCATCATATTTGTACAAAACACGATGAAGAATAGTTTTAGGTATATGTTTGTTTGGGTTTTACCAAAGGCTTTGTGGTTCACCCTTACCGATATTGTGTGAAGAAATATTTTTCAGCAGTTGTTAGTTCAAATCTTACTTAGAATATGTAATGATAGATTTATGATAATATACAATTTTACTCCAGTAATTTGCAAACCAAAAAATTGCAACAAATGACTTAAATCTATATAGCTTTTCTAGTTACTATATAATTGGGATCTTTCTTCTAGCTTTTTTAAAAAGGTGTGGCTATCTATTATTTATGTTCAGTTTACCGATATGAACACCGTCTAACAAAATGACCACAAAATTCATTTATGAAAATGAACTCCTTGCGTGTGTACGCTTTAAAGCATGGGCATATCCATTATTAAAATGACACGTGCCACATGTTTTTTTATTACAACGAATAGTAAGATGACATTTGGAGGCCAACGTGCATGGTCTAGGTGTGCACGTAGTATCAATACATTTCAGCAAGGTCACTGACTCAACAACGTGCTCCACATTTTTCTCATGCGCGATTCAACTTATTGATGAATAGATGCCATAACAAACGGCGTGCTCCACACTGCACATGCTCTATAACAAGCGCACGACCACGTGTCCTGGTTGTCAGACGGCCTCACATATGCGCACAAGATTGTGTATTTTCAATTATAGATCTATGTAACACCTCCAAAATCTGGTTTAGCGGAAGCATACATGTTCGGGTGCTACTAAATTGGTATCACAACACAAAGTACAAAGAACGTGTGGAAAACTAGAAGGGAGGTTGAATAGTTTTCCGTCTTTTTAATTTATTATGAAAACCTTTGTTTTTAAATATTGATTTGAGTTTATACAATTGTTTGTTTGAAAAGCCTTTGATTAGAGTTTAGTATGAAAGCAACTATATGATCTTTTATATGTGTCCTTTTAGGTTTGTTATAAAAACTTGTTTTTGAAAACTTTGTTTACTTTAAAAAGTTTAGTTCGATATTATGTGAATTCAAGTCTTGCAAAACATAAACAATTATAACTAAGTACTAAAACAAAATTAAGATAAGTAAATAAGTAAGAGATGGAAAGATCGAACCGCGAGACAAGAGATTTATAGTGGTTCGGCTACAAGGACACCTTCCTTGCCCTACTCCACTCCTCAAGCACCAAACTCGAGAGTTTTTTTTCACTATGTCAATAAGCTCCCTTATGGCGGAGAAAACCTTACACACCAATTATCACACCACAACTTCGTCACACCTTTTTCATAACTTCTACACAACTACTTCACAACTTCTTTACAACTTCTTCACAACTACTTCACAACTTCTTCACACTTAAGCACTACCTAATCACGCTACTTCTTCTTCACACCTATACTACTTGCACACCACAATCAATTCATAACTTCTCTGCCTACACACCTTACTAGCCTAACTCCTTATGCTTACTTCTATCTAACCAATATTCACAACTAATACACAAATGGATGAATACTATACAAATGATGATGCACAAACAACTTGGATGTGGAGGTCACAACAAGTTGTAATACTTCTTGTCTTGAAGGATTGAATTATTCTTCTCTTGCACTTGAAAGGTTGAAGTTTGGATCACTTGGAAACAAAAGCTTATGATTGTATGATCAAAGGGTTTAAGAGAATGGCATAGAAGATTTAGATCAGAAAGTTTATAGTGCAAAAGGTGAGGAAAAATGCCAGATTTGAGCCGGTATTTATAGGGGAAAAATACTGTTTGGGAGTGTGGCCGGTCCCCTTAATTAGGGGCCGGTCCCCTTAATAATTAAGGGAGCCGCCTAGTATAATTAAGGGGGCCGCCCAAAAAAATTTTCCAGAACTTTTGTCTTTTGTGGGGAAGGTTTTTCCTGAAGAATATAGCTGTTTTTTGGGTAGAAATTTGAATTCAAAATATTTATTTTGAATAAAACATTTCTTTAATTATAAATACAAAAACATTTTGTGTTGATACAAATAATGCGTAAAAACGTTATCAATATTTATCGATATCCCTATGTTTTGACGATCACAAAATGTAAAATCATTAAACGTAAAATCATTACGTAAACAAGTATTTAGTGACAAAATATCAATATATCCAACTAATTCACTTAAGTTATGAATAAACAATTGCCTAATACATTTTATGATCAAATGAAAGTTTATTTACTAATTACAAATTATATAAAATGGTATAAACATTTTATATATTTAGAAAAACACTTTTGGTAATTAGAGGAAAATGTTTATTTCAAAATAAATAAATGAATTCAAAATTTTAACCAAATTCAGTTAAATTTTCACCAAATAAACTTTCCCCAGAAAAGACAAAACTTTCTGGCCATTACAGGTGGGCGACCCCCCTAATTTTAAGGGGGCCGGCCATGAATTAAAGGGGCCGGCCTACGCTCCTGTGTCAGAAAGTTTTGCCTATAAATACTGGTTCAAATCTGTAATTTTTCCTCACCTTTTGTACTATAACTTTCTGTCCAAATTCTTTCAAATCATCTTCCTAAAACCTTTGATCATAAACATATTAGTTCTTGTTTTCAAGTGATTCTATCCATCCTCATTCAAAGTGCAAGAGAAGAATACTTCTCCAACATCTTGTTTAGAAGTATTGTAGAGTTGTGTATATTGTTAGTTGTTGTGTAAATTATTTGTAAAGGTGTAGAAGGTGTATAATAGGTAGATCTAGGTGGGTTAGTAGTTGTGAATAGAAGTAGTGAAGAAATAGTTGTGTTGTGAAGAAGAAGTAGTGAAGGTGTGAGAAGTAGTGTAGTAGTAGTGGCGTGTATAAGTCGTGAAGAAGGTGTGTAGTGACTAGTGGTGTGAGATTGGTTCTAGCTTCTATTAGAACTCGACATTTAGCTTAGTGTCGTTAATCGGTGTAAGCAAAAGTTGTGTAAGGTTTCTCCGCCAAAAGGGAGCTCGTTATGTTAGTGAAGAAAACTCTCGAGTAGGTGACTCGAGGAGTGGAGTAGGGCAAGGAAGGAGACCTTGTAGCCGAACCACTATAAATCCGCTGTGTCTTGGTTTGATCTTTCCATCTCTTGTTCATTACCATATTTACATCTTTATTGTTTACATACTCATAAACATTTACATCTAGTTGTAGCTTGTGATATTGTGCTAAAATTGATTTCCCACAAAGTTCAAACAAAAGGTTCATTCACAAAATAAAGTTTTTATAAATAACCTAAAAAGATATAATACATACATACACATATACAAGTGTAATTGATCATTTAGATTGAGTATATTTTTACAACAAATCTTGAATTGAAGATTTTGAATACAAAGTTTTGAAATAAAAATTGACGTAAAACTATTCAACCCCCCTTCTAGTTTTCCACATTTTGTATAAGTTTAAAAATGTTTGTCCCACTTTAAAAAATGTAAGGTTTGTAAAAATAAAAAATCTAGTGATTTAGAAAATGTTCATTTGATCATAAAATGCATTAGGCATTTTGTTTATTCATACCTTAAGTGATTGATTTGTTAAAATGAATATTTACTACTAAATACTTGTTTACATCATAGTCTTTTAGTTTAATGAGTTTACATTTTGTGATTATCAAAACGTAGAGATATCGACAAATATTAATAACGTTTTTAGGCATTATTTATATCAACAATCTCCCCCTTTTTGGTGATTATAAAAGCTAAACTCATTAAATCAAAATTTAATTTTTAGACAAGTATTTTGTGAGTTTATATTCACTTCTCCCCCTTTTTGTAGAACCAAAAAGGTTATGCCGACTAGCTTCATAAATGAAGTTAGACGGGATGAAAGGTCCCCTTGATGTGTGCTCCCCCTCGTTCGAGGGCACCAAGGAATCGAGCAATGGGAATCTTGGCTGCAAAAATATTAGAAGCACAAGCATACATAGAAAAAAATGCAATATACAAATAACAAGCATAGCAAACAAATATTAACGATACATAACAATTAATTCAAAGTGATTATGTTAAAGATCCTAATTTGCCAAAGAGAGCCATTGGAGTTGCTTGTAACAAAAGGTTGGTTGGTTCTTATTTTAAAATGAAAATCATAAGCATATATTATACTTAGATGGTTGATGATTGAGAGTTTGAAATGAAAATGGTTAAGTTAGGGTAAGATTGTTGGATTAATGAAGGTATGTATTTGGGTGCATGAGTGTTGGAGAGTTTGGTGGTGGAGAGTTTATAGGTGTAGAGTTAGGAGCGGAAGAGGTTGATTGAGAGTTTGGATGTTGTTCAAGCGAGGATTGTGGATGAGATCTAGTGAGAAGATACTCAATCCAAGTGAAGTGTTCATTCAATGAAATGGTTTGTTTTTAGAGAAAGATGCAACAAGGAAAATTGTTGACATGTTTTGCAGCTTGTTTCAAGTTGTGGGGTGATGAAGGAGAGCTAGAGGAAATTTGTTCCAAGTTGCATTGAGCAAGGTGTAAGGCAAGAAGAACACAAAGCTCATGGGCTTCCTTGAGTTCTTCGATGAACTTCAAGTGTTCGGAGGAAGGTGATGATGGTGGAGTGTGGTTGTTATTAGGGATGGATGATTGGATATATAGCATAGGGATATCATGTGTGTTGGTAGGTGGTGGTGGTGATACTCTTGGTAGTGGAGATATTTGTGAGTTTGGGTAATCATGAATGGATGAGAATGAAGTTGTGGAAGAAGAGGATTTTTCATGAGTGGAGGATGTTTTGGATGGTGGATTGGAAGGTTTGAACAAAATGTGAGGTGTTGGGAATGAGATTGGGATTGTTGTTTTGAGATTGAGCATGCTCTTCATATGACTTATGTGGGTGAGATGAAGGTGTATTTTTGGGATCAAAGATGGATGTTTGGTTATTATGATGAGGTTTTTGAAAGGGTTCATTTGAGTGAACATGAGGTTTATGTATCATGAAATATGGTTTGACCTTCATGGGTTAAGTTTTAGTGGTGATGACACACTTTGTAGAGTGTAGGGAATGGTTATATGGTTGAATCTTTTTGTGAGGATGACTAAGTGGAGTTGTTGGTGAAGATGGGAAATGAGTATCAAGTGATGTGATTTGTGAGAGTGAAAGAGTGATGTTCATGGAAGGGATTTCTTGGTAGGAGGGTGTTTTGGATGGTGCACTAGGAGATGAAATTTGAGGTTGAGGTGAGTAAAGGTTATGAGGTTTGAGTGTAAGGTAGAAGGATATGGGTGAGTAAAGGTTGTTGATATGTAATGTTGAAGACATAGGAGGATTTTGGTGTTGGATGTTTGACAACATCATTTGGTTTGATGGGATTTTAATGGAAGTTGGTCTTTCTTCTTCAAACGGGTTTCTTGGTAGTTTTGGTTTGATGGGAGAGGACATGAAGAGATGAATGGAGATTATGAGGAATGAGAGTGTTTATAGTGTAGGATAGGTGGGATTAAGGATGGATAAACTTTGATAGAAGGTTTAGGATAAAATAGGTTTGTGAATTTAGGGAAGTGTAGGATGAAATGGCCTAAAAAGTAGAAAAAGGAAACAGCACCTTCGACAATCAGATGGCCGGTCCCCTTAATTGGAGGCCGGTCCCCTTGATAATTAAGGGGGCCGCCCATTTGGTGATTCCCAGATTACCAGAAAAGGGTTTTTGGTAGTGAATTGCAGAAAGGTTGTATTTTTGGTTTCAAACAAGTTCAACTCTTTGAGGCAATTAAGCATATACTAATTATGTAGGCAATTATGTAGCCAAAGCATGTTAACGAAAGAGATTAAGTAAACAAGCAATTTCATCTAGCATGAAAACATACTCATCAAGCAAGTAAAATATAAGTGATAGGAAACAATAAGCAACATCAAGTATTTCATAACTACATAACTAGGAGGATTAATCCTAATGTGTATCAATGTGCAATAAGTGGCTAGTTATGATAGCATGGATTTCTAGACTTGTTTCAAACAAAGTCTTAATAGACAAATCATGGTCCTCTTGATTTCATTTAGTTCACTTATAAGTGTCATTTATGTAAATATAGATGACAAATATGAGATCACCATGCATGATTTAAAGAGACGTTTTTAGCATTATTCAACAATGTTTGAAAGTAGGTTTTCACGTAGATGTGAGAGTTATTTGAATAAAATAGATTGGGTTTTACTTCAAAATGTAATGAAAGGTAAAGAAAATTTTCCCAATCTTTGGTTTTGATCAAAACAAAATTGTGGATATTGATAGTGAAAACATGTTATTGAAAAGTGGGATAGTCGTTTGAAAAACTATTTTCCAAAATGTGAGGTTTTTGCATATTTTTAGAGATATTAGATTTTTGACAACAAATATCATTAATCATAGATTTTAAAAGATGTTTATTAAAGATCTCATGCTCAAGAGGATTGGTTAAGCCTATTGTCATATGCTATCCTTTTCTACATAACCTATGATCTTAAGTGAGTGATGACGTAATTCTACATGTTTGATGCGAGGGTGTTGAATGGGGTATATCCTAACATCTATAGCTCCTTTATTATTGCACACTTATCTAACTTAATGCCATAGTCTACGAGAGCTTGTTTCATCCATAGTTTTCTTACGCAAGGGATCTAATCCTACTTCTATATTAACGATTAATCCACTTAACTCATTTCACTTCATCACCATGAGTTTGCTATTAGTGGATATAGAAGATTTCCATTTTCTATTTTGTTCGACAATGAACAATTTCATTTTATTCCTTGGAAAGTCAACTAATGATGTTTCTAGGTTATAAGTATATAAGCTATTATGTACGTATATATGTATAAGAGTTACAAACAATATATATGTATAGCTAAGCATTAATCTAACTAATCATTTATCTAAGCATGCAAATTATAGCGATGAACTTAAAAGAGACGCGTACCTTTTAGTCTTCAATGGATTTTCTTCAAGCACTTCAAGTGAGTATGTTGACTTATAGAAGTCATTTGTAGATGAGATTCCAACTTCTTCGAAGAATAACAACTTAGCCACTTGGTCCCCATTGTCTCATTGGTCCAAAGTTGTTTTGTCCAAACTTAACATTTGGCTAGGATGCATGTATGGTGGTAATATTTCCCAAGGATTGTAACTTGGTTGATAATTCCACATTTGATTTCTAGTGTTATTGAAATTTTGTCTATTTTGATTTCTTCTAGGTTGAGGTGTTTTAGATCTTGGATGATGATTGTTAGGTTTTCTTGGTGGTGGAGTTTTAGAACTAAATTTGTGTTTAGATGATCCTACTTCGGTTTTTAAGGATGGTTTATAAAAGGTTTTTACTTCTTCATCGTTGGCAAGAGGTATTTTTCTATCATTAATAAGTATATATTTAGCATTTGATTCTAAAGGTTTTAGTTCATTAAGTTCACTTTCAAATTTAACATTTTTAGTTTCACTTGTTGAAGCTTCGGTTGAGTTAAATCCTAAACCGGTTTTATCTCCTGATGCTCTTTGAATACTTATTATTTTCCTAAGCGAGTGACTACTATTTTCAAATTTATCAAGTTTATAAATTTCTTCCTTAAGTTTTTCATTTTCGTTTTTGAGATCATGACATGATTTACATTCCTCAAATTTTTTTTTACCCTTTTCTAAGTGGTGTATTTTAGCTTTCAATTCAAGTATTTCGTTTTCTAGATGAGTATTTATGCATTTTAGTGTTTTATTTTTAACCATTATTTTTTGACCTAATTTGCATAATCTATTATATTCATTATCTAGGTATTTTTCATCTATTGATAAATTTTCATCACTAAAGAATTCGGTTTCGGAATGTACCTCTATTGACGTCTTAGCCATAAGACACTTTTCCTCCTTTGTGGTTTCTTTCTTGTCCTCCTCGCTATCACTCCAAGCACCTCCAATGAACGCCTTTTGATTTTGATCTCTTGACATCATTGGACACTTTTCGATGAGATGATTTGGATCACCATATTTAAAACACTTCCTTTCATTCTTCCATTCTTGTCATCTTTACTTCTTTGAGATACTTTCATTTCATCATGCGGTTGTCTAACGAATCTTCCTCGTCTTTTGAAAAATTTCTTGAAATCTCTTACGGCCATAGCGTATTCTTCATCATCACTTTCGAAGGTTGAGATTTCGTCGTCACTAGATTCCCTCCTGGCTTTCAAAGCAATGGATTTGCTTTGTTCTTTTTTTCCTTTTACTATTTCGGAGTCCTTCTTTATTATAACTTCGTGTACTTTCAAGTTCCCAATTAATTCGTCAAGTTGTAGAGTTGACAAATTCTTTGATTCTTCAATAGCCGTAACTTTAGCTCGCCATTTTGGATGAAGAGCCCTAAGAAATTTCCTGACAAAGTTCTTACTAGAAAAATTCTCATCAAGTGCTTTTAGACTTGTGATGATAGTGTTAAACCTAGCAAAAGCATTATCAATTGATTCCTCTTCCGGAATCGTAATTTGCTCATATTGTTGCACAAGTAGATCTATTTTGTTATCCTTGACTTGACTATTACCTTGGTGAGTTATTAGTAAATAATTCCAAATTTCTTTTGCGGTTTCACACATAAAGATCCTTTCGTATTCTTTACGTGGTAACGCATTGTAAATAACCATTTTTGCTTCATTATTTTTAGAAACTTTTTTTTTTTAAATCATCATTTTGTTTTTCAAAAGGTACTATTTCATCTTTATTTGTTTCGGGATTATTTTGAGTAGGTAAAAAATCACCATTAGTAATAACATGCCAAAGATCTAGATCCTTTGATTTCACATAAGTTTCGAATCGATTTTTCCAATATAAAAATCCATCACTTTCAAATAGTGGTTGTAAAACCCCGTAAAAATCCATATAGTTAACAAAGGTTAATTATATATTAATCTCTGCCATTTTTTTAATCACCATTTTTATAGGAAAATTTGAAACTTTCCTTATAATATTAAATGGTCACGATTAAGATATTGCAAAATTCACCAAATGACGAAACAAGTTCTCGACACGTTTAACGAAACTTAAATAATTCACTAATCTTAATATATCCTTAAACTACATTTAGTCGGGCCCTTAATTATTTCTCAGCCCAATCCTTAAATTGATCCAGTTACTATTCATCCAGCCCAAAAACATTAAGCCCAACTTTGATTTATATTATTTTACATATAACTCGACTAGAACCATGTCCAAAACGCATCTCGTACAATCAAATCTTAAACACGACACCTATGTATTTTTGCACCACCTCATTCCTCACCATGCTGACTATGCGTATGCTAAATCTCAAAATCACATGTCGAGATTTGCTAGGTATTCGAAAGGCAAATTGTTTAGTCCAAAAACTACCCATTCGACATATATTTAATCCAAAATGTAACCGTTTTAAACCCGGATTGTTTCTACGTGATCCTAATATTTATTCCATCATGTTTTCATGTTAGTAAACATGTTTCATCAGCTAGAAAGCCAAGTGCAATATGATTTTTCCAATTGTGCATTATATAAATGCATGTCGACATACAATTCTATCACAAGGATATACATCCTTATTTTAAGCACACCTATGCTTCCTTAAAGTCCTAAAATGAATGAGGAACAAGCTACCTTTGATTATTTACTGACAATGCATAGTGTTTCTTATCTCCTTGAAAATTTGGCACCTTTACGTGTTAACAATTTCATGCTATATATACACAACCCTCATTCTCTTGTTTCCTCCATTCGACACAACCATAATAACTCCTTTATACTCTCAAAACACTCACTGAAAGACCAGGAACTTACGTACTTGCGTTTGGAGGTTTAACGAGAGCATAGGATTAAAGGTATAAATCGTTTCTTGAGTTTAAAAGCTAACGTGGGATTTTATTGCATTTCCTTCATCACTCACGACTCTCTACCACCCTCGAGGTGTAGTAAGTTACCTTGAATCTATTCCCATTTCATTTCGAGCGTTATTTCATTTTCATGCATTACATATCTTTATGTTCGAACGTATATATATACTTTGCTTATTTTTCTACGTACACACTCACGTATAGAACACTAAAAGTGACTAGCCTCCCTAGTGGAAGGCCTAGAAGTCTCGTTACACACTCCTTTCACTTTCATTTTCTCGTTACATGCATCGTTTAATTTATTTTGATCATGTTTCCTTCATATATAAAAATCTGCCAAAATAATTAGACAAATTTCTAAGTCATTTACATATATAAAAACGTTCCAACAGCCTAAGAAATGAACGTATATTTTAAAAATTAGTTTAACAAGCATACTATATTTTTACACGACCTATTAGACCACCTAACAAACTATCACTTTCATATATAAAACTTGTGAAAATATTCGCGTCTCGACACTCTAGATTCACCCAAGTGAATCGTAGTTAAAACAACTAAAAACAGCGACATGGGCCTTTAAACCCATTAAGCACTTTTTAAGCTCTTTGAATAAGCTGGCTTATGGGGACTTTTTGATATGAAAATAGAACATGAAAAATGATAATTTTGATGGGCTCAACTCGTCTCACGAAGTACGGTTTTTAAAACGTTATTGGGCCTTTGTTTTGGTTCGTTAAAAGCCCATAAGCTGAAAAATAAGCTCTTGGCCTAATAAGCTGTCAAAATAAGCTTTTTATTTCTAAAATAAGCCTTGGAAATTTTTATAGAATTTTCCCATGATTTTTATGAATTTGGACTAAAAATGTAATGCGACGACGCTTGGAAGGACTAAAACTGCCAAACCTTTTAAACTTGGACTGAAACTGTCAAAACAGAAAGTTTAGGATAAAAATTGATATTGTTTAATATTCCAATCTTAGAATGCTATATTGGACAAGTAGTGGACTTTAAATGCAAATATTGTAAAATAAGGACTAACGGTGCAACACTAACGCCGTTAGAGTAAAAGGTGTAAAAATTGGATAAAGGACAAGGACCCACATATTGTATTTGACATTCTTATTTTATTTTCTATTTTACATCACCCCGTCACGTTATATGCATTTTCATTACATTTTATTGTTACATGAATAATATATATATATATATATATATATATATATATATATATATATATATAACGATATTTTAACTAATTATCTTTACGTACTATTATCATCATGGTTAAGAAAGGAAAACTTTAGAAATAATAACATATCTCGTCATACTATTATAAACATAAGAATTTCATTCGCATATCATCTTTTCATCATAACGATTAATCGTTATTCATTTACCAAATAGTATTTGGTTAGATTCTTAGATAAATTTATTTATCAGGTTTTATACTGAAGTCGTTACCATAATCTCACCCGAACTTACTTTCATCATTCCTAGTATCACTTAAGGTGAGTTTCATAACCCCATTTTTCTAATGTTTGATTGTTTTATAAATGCTTTGGGGGAGATACATGTTCAAACATATATTTTATCCTTTTACAAGTACTCTTAACTATTTACAAATTTCTGTGAGTCATAGCCCCTACTTTTACTGGTTTTTATAATTATTTTACAAATGTTTTGGGGGAGATACATGCTCAACTATTGCTTTTACTTTCACAAGTATTTTAAACTTTTACATATCACTGTGGGACCATAGCCCACTATTTTATACATTTTATATCTCATGGAGAGATAACTGCTATAAACCTGATTTCAAGTAACTTATCAACTGTATGCTATACCTGATCTCTACTCCCTAAGTTTGCTATTGCTAAAAAGACCCTCATATCATGAACCTTAATCACTTGAAGGGTGAACGTAAATGGTTGTGAATAGATCTATTAGGGACTGACGATCCTCGTTTGAGTCTGCCAGGATGGGCCACCAAACGTACTTTATTTAAAATTAATAGGTGAATGGCAAAACCTATCAAGAGGGCCATTGTTACTTTCCATCATAATTGATGTGACCAGTTAATCGTTGAGTGTCATGAGGCTTAGAGAAATCAAGTAGTAGTGCTGTGGTCATGACACAGAACTACAATGACTGTTTTTATCAAATGACTAAATTGTGTTCACTATATAGCAGAAAATCACTATTTCTTAGCAAATCATAACTAATTTGGTGTTGACCCAGTTAGGGCAAACCGACAAACTATTTCATGTTAACTTTGATTTTGATACATCAACTGTTTTTGTCACAACTCGTAATTTCAGTTCCTTTTTCAAACGTCGAAATTTCATTATTCATCTCGGGAAGTTACTATTCATCATTTACTATTCACCGATCACTATTCATCATTTTGCTATTCATCGTTTTCGGAGTCAGTTTGAGATTCTGAGAAGTGTTTTAAAATTTTACTATTCATGTGACACTATTCATTCCTGGAAGGAAATCACTATTCACGATTATCGTTCACCACTTCGTAAATCTAGTTGACAGGTATTTAAATTCGCGTAACCAGTTTGGTTTAGCTGCGAATTCATGCATCATCAGTAGGGACACGTCATGTAGACTGGAGTAGTCTACATATCATCAGTAACGTCATCAACACTTTAGATCATGCACGGATATGCATTATTTCAATTTACGTATGCTTAATTTGTAATTAATGTTACCACTCAGCTTTTACTACTAACATATACCCGACACTCCCGAATACGATCCTAATATATTTTCATACTCATTATAATAATATAAAATTTATATTATTAATTTACCCGGTGTTTTAAAACAATTTGCTATATTTTATGATATACGTTAATAATTTCGTCGGATTACGATATTTCAACACGACAATTATTTTAACACCCGATTCTCATCAGGAATGTAATTTAATAATTTTTACAACTTCGTCACATTTTATTTCCACTCGTCACGATTTATTTTTAGTTAACTCGGTACCCGGTAACACCTAAACTACACAATAACTAACTAAATCTACACAAAAATCTTCATTTCACTTACACACTCATCCTTTTCTTACTAAAACCCACGCCCCCTGCCTTGAATTAGGGATCTTGTCTCATAAATATCTACAACTAGTTCTATACTTTCATTTTTCTCATTTACATATTCTATTAACCAACACCAACTAGCAAAAATTCTCTCTACTTCCTCCTTCTTCATATGTTTCGGCCAAAGATCAAGGAACAAGAAAAATCCATCAAACTTTCAAGATCAAGACATAATCAAGCTTTACTTTCATTCCTTATTAAGGTTTTGTGATAAAAACCTAGGTTTCTTAATAAATTTCTCATCAAATCACCTCAAATCTTCAAGTAAGCTTCGAGTAAACTTTTTAATCTTTTCATACTTTGTAGGATCGAAACATATGTTGATTCATGTGTGATTCAGGTGGTCTTGGGTTATGGAAGATGAAGATATACATTGTTAGAGTTAGAGAGAGAAAGAGAGTAGAGAGAGGTGGGAGGATTTCTTTGAGAGAGAAAACTTCACACTTGTGTGTGTATTATTGAAATCAACCAACCTTTCCAAATGGGGTGGAAAGGCTATATATACAATTACAAGTATAGTGCCTCATGAAACAGGCTGTAGAGCGAGTACAGTGGGTGAAGACCCGACTCATTCCACGAATACTATTTACATATTAACTAACTATTAAACTAATATCTAACTAATGTTAATATGACTACGAGCTATCTCAATGCTATTACATTCTTCTGGTGACCGAGCCTTCAATAGGAATATTTGTATTCCTAACAATCTCCCCCAAGCGAGGTCACCTTTGAAGATTAAGATCTTTGTCATCAAGCATTCTTGTGATCATGTAGCTCGTAGTATTGATTCTTCATGTTCAGCACACTTTGTACTTCATGCAATGATATTGTGATTTGAGGTTCCTTTGGTATGTGTGATCTTTGAGCTTTCTTTGAGATCATCAGCCACCATAAATCTCCAAGCTCATCCTTTGTTGTATCGCCTTCACGTGGAATAGTGACTTTTGAACCGTCATGCTCACACCTTTCTGGATCATGAAACTTTGCATCAGAGTTGCGAAAGCATTGTTGTTGATCTTTCACTTTTCATGATGTCTTTATTTGTGAGTGTGGGGTGTGAGCATGAGGTTATGAATTGACGTCTCATTTGCCATCAGCTGCAACTGTCGGGTGTTCCTGCAAACAACAGTTAGCAATAAACACACGAAAGTGTCTTTGTTCACCTTCGTTGAATAGGGTTGCAAGAACCACGGTTCCCCGTTAATCAGTATAAATACTGCCTGTGATCAGGTAGAATTCCGAAGAACTTCCTTGACAGGGTTTTGTAGCTATACTAGCCATTCTCAAACCGGAGCGTCTCAAAGTAGACAACACGGAGTGAGTGAACCGGTGAATTAATGATTCACCAATTAATGAGGAAATTGATTTTGAAAAACAATCGCATATTGCTAGAGAAAGAGTTTTTGCAATACAACGAGAGTTTTATGATGAACATCAATTTTATGTCAAATACTTTTGTTTGAAAATTATGCGCAGTCAATGTGCTCGAAAGAAAGTAGTTGAGCACATCGAAGGGTTTTCCAAAAGTATCCATCAATTCATTTCCTGGAACAAGTTTGATTCAAAAACGAATTGCCCCATCGTTGCTTTCCAGTTGTCACTAGTTTGATCCATGAAGGATCTCACATGTCACCTACCAAGAGCTTGATAGATGTTCACTCTAGCCTGATTTCCATCTTCATCGTGAATAATTGCATATCACTCAGATGTTCTGGCAATACCGCAAGGATAATGCGTAGGACTCTAAATATATTATCTTACTTTCCACACTGTGTGAAACAGTAAGCATATTGTAAATGTGTCCTAATGAGATTTATGGATGATCTCTTGGCTCTAGACTCAATAGTGCGTTTTGATCCGCTCCTGGAGACTGGGGAGGCATCTCCTGTTTAGGTATCAACATAGCTCGCAATGAGCGGTCGATACATTGCACAGGGTTCCCCGTGAGAATGAAACAAGATCTTTTAAGAGAACTTGAGTGGTTGGGAAGTTTGGTGCAGTGCGTCACTGGGTCCATGACATCTTGTCTTCAATACCGGTGTTACCTTAGTAATCGCCAGTACCGAATTCTGCCCTAAGGTTGAATATTTAGAGGGCTATTTCTTTTCACCCTTTTCACATTTCATTTCTTTTTTATTCTTCAACCCCTTCAGTGCTTACCGAGACTTCATCACTAGAACCTTGTTGGGTTTGTTCCAGTTCTAGCTCTATCTCAGTCCGCACTCTTCCCTTTCTCACTTTACTACTTTTTTCAATCATTCCTAAGGACTTCTAATCTATCTATGGATTGTCCCTGGGAAGATCCTTCCTCTTCCTTTCTTTTTAATTACATTTTGTTTTGGTTCACTGACTTTGGACAAATGATGGTATAAACTGAAGTCAAGAGTTTGTTTTCATCTTACTTTAACTTCATTTGACAAATCGCTACTTATCTTGAAATTTTGGCAGCATCTTGTTCAGATTTGTTTGAAAATTTGTTTTCATTATGCAAATCGCCATCCTAAAGATTAGAAGCAAATCAATCGGATGCCAACTCGCTAGTCATTTTCACCAATTTTGTCATTTACCCTTTTTGGCTACCAACCAGACAGCAGAAACAATTCTTGGCAAATCGCTACAAGTAAGGACCCAGTTTACTCCAAAACACCACCAAGAACAGAAACACCAAATTACCAGATTCCGACCACGTATTTGACCAGTGTATGACCACTTTTTGGACATAAGATTCACGGGTTTGGTAGAACAAAATGAGTTATTAAAAGATGAAAGCTGCTAACTGGACTAAAACCACAAGAGAGTTGTGTAACAATGAAGCATAAGAATTCTTTTTGACCATTATTGACATGCAAGTATTGTATGAAACTGTTATACCAATAAAGTAGAGAAAAAAAATTTCCAGTTGCAAAAGATGTATCAAAACCAGCTTCAAACACAATATACGAACCACAAAATCAACACAAATAACAAACCTAGGCTCTGGTACCAATTGTAGGATCAAAACATATGTTGATTCATGTGTGATTCAGGTGGTCTTGGGTTATGGAAGATGAAGATATACATTGTTAGAGTTAGAGAGAGAAAGAGAGTAGAGAGAGGTGGGAGGATTTCTTTGAGAGAGAAAACTTCACACTTGTGTGTGTATTATTGAAATCAACCAACCTTTCCAAATGGGGTGAAAAGGCTATATATACAATTACAAGTATAGTGCCTCATGAAACAGGCTGTGGAGCGAGTACAGTGGGTGAAGACCCGACTCATTCCACGAATACTATTTACATATTAACTAACTATTAAACTAATATCTAACTAATGTTAATATGACTACGAGCTATCTCAATGCTATTACATTCTTCTGGTGACCGAGTCTTCAATAGAAATATTTGTATTCCTAACATACTTCCATTTGATGTATTTTCAAGTTATAGTAGTAGATCATGCAAATATATATGTTATATATACCACTTTATATAATACTCTTTAATTTTAGATCTATAATTTTTATTAGTAACTTCATGAAATCTACCAAGATTGGTGATGTTTAGGACCCCCATGACACCCTAAGAAGGTGTATGGTAGGATTGAGTATTTGTGGAGTTGATTTGTAGTAGTTTGGTTAAGTTTTGGACAAGTTATAAACTAGAAAATCACATTTTTGACACTATTAGAAAGTTGCTGTCCCTTTTTGTAAAATATAGAAAACTCAAGGGTTTCTGGGTAACATCAGGCTAGAGATTCAGAAAATACATTTAAAAACGAAGCTGTAGGCGAAAGAACGGATTAAAACGAGTTTATAATGAAGGAGATATGTTAAAAACAAGTTTAATGACGAAAACTATTTTCTGAAAATAATACGTGCTGTTGCACAAATTTCAACGGACAAAATGAGCCGTTAAACGTAACCTAGAGGAGCCGACCTACTGAAAATATAATAGTTTATATTAATACGAAACCGTGGATATAAACAACGTAGAAAACGAGCTTATAACGACCAAGATATAGGCATTTGAAACCCGGTAAATCATATATATTTCCATCAGCTTTTAACCAAATATTTCTAAGTATAGAAAAACTGTTTTTGCAAGTAATCGTGTTGCGAGCCGATTTTCTCATTGATCAAGACCCGTATGGTCAAAAGTTAAATGATAAGACTTCTATACATTGTTGCAAGGTTTTCAAAAACGCCAAGTTTCATCACTAACACTTAACGTACAATATTTTGCGACTAGTTTTGCAAGGCCATTTTGGGCATATTTTCAAGTAATGAAAATGTTATTTTTGCGACGAAAACCTTATAATTACCGATAGAACACCAAACGAGGATCGTGAAGTACCGTTTCAACATATTTACATGAAAAGTGGTTATTAACGTAATGAGACTTCAAAAATGTATTTTTCGACGATAAACATTATTTTCACATTTCACGAGTGGTATCGATAACGTACGTATTTGCATGTGTAGCATCATTTCATTTCTTACATTAGAGACTATCATTCATATTAGGTTGCGGTTAGAGATCATGCCTCATTTCAGTGTATTCACTTTTGTCATCGTAGCTATCGCACCAGGTGAGTCATAGCCCCTGCTCTTTTAATTGCTTTGGTAAACTCTTTGGGTGAGAATACATGCTCGTTTTCATCTAAATGTATACTTGATTTAATTGATTATGCTACATGTTTAGTCAAACATTTATTGTTCCAGTTATGAATTCGTTACTCAATCGAATGTAGTGTATATTCATTTGCATCACACTTAATCCTTTTTACCTTTGGGCTCAAGCCTTTTCCACTATTATGCACACTTAACCAAATGAACCAGCTTTACCACTATGTACATACATGACAGAATGAACGGGTCACATAACCGAATGAACGGGTCACATAACCGAATGAACGGGTCACATAACCGAATGTACGGGTCACATAACCGAATGTACGGGTAACATAACCGAATGAAGTGGTCACGTAGCCAAATGTATTGGTCGAATTACACTTATCTTTGAATCTTGGTCCACATATTACTTTTGTTTACACAAACCAAATCATATTTGGCAGTGGGTTGTAAACACACAGGTTGTAAGTCTTGTATGGGCGGGACTTGCAACTGAGTGGATTTACGATGCCTTTGCTGGGAGATCTTCACTTAAATGCAATGTATTTCATTTTACACTAAACTCTATGAACTCACCAACCTCGTGTTGACACTTTAGCATGTATTTTCAGGTATTAAGCAACGACACGCTACTGGAGGTTTTGGCAGGGCATGGCAGGGTTATAGAAGACTCTGATATTCATTTGGGGACCGTTTTAAACTATTTTAAGGGCCTACTTCCGCACTACTTTTAACAATCAACAGTTTTGGTTAAACGATTTTATTCTAAATGATTGAAGTGAAAACCATTTTTGTACTAGTGTTGGGATACCAATTGAGTTACACCCCAGCAACATGTAAGCTTTCGCTGGACCCAATTTTAGGGGTGTGACAGATTGGTATAAGAGCTTTGGCTATAGAGAACTGAGTGTTTTTAAAACCTAGACTATAGCTACATTCACAAAAACTTAAACCTATGACCGCCACGTGCCTGCCTGCCAAGCTGATGCCTCATTTATGGTTTGTTGCTGACATATGTGATGAGATTTGTATCTCATTATCTGATATATTATATTCACTCATTCTAGTTGATTACTATAATTGCCTTCCTTATAAGCATGCTCATGTATCATATATGTCACCGCGTTATGTTTCTCCTTATGTAAGTTCATCATTTGACCTCGAGTTTGTCACTTGCCTTAGTCTTTCGGAACGTCTTTGTATTTGTGAAGGACATAGTATTAGTATAACTGAACTAAGTATTTCAAAATTCATGGAACCTCGGTGGAATGTAGACTGGTCATCTATATTCGACCCGGGATAGTGGGATATAGGCTGACCACCTATGTCTGACTCAGAGATGAATTTTGCAACACTAAGAATAGTTATAATAAAATTTTGTCTGGATTGAATTCTCTACCCAATTCCCAAATGTGTCATTCATGTGTGCGTACTCAAACGTTGGAAGAACATTCACACCTTCATCACCTCGTGAACTAACGCCTAGAAGCACGCCAACTAATCATGATGACTTCAACCTTTCATTCTATGACAATCCACTCTCGAACACCTACTACTAGGAAACGTCTTATATATGTCTCACCCTTCTTTTCTTGTTTTGAAGAGCTATGTCGCCAAGGAAAGTTAAAGCTACTCCAACTATGACACCATCTGCTATTCGGAAACTTGTTAAGGATAGTATAGCCGAAGCTATAGAGATCGAGAGAGCTGAGGTAGCTGCAAGGGCTGCTGAAACCGCTTCACAGACAGAGACGAATGAACAATCCAATAATAGGCGTGAATGCACTTGGAAGGATTTTAAGATTAGTGATCCCATCAAGTTTAAGGGCACTGAAGGAGCGGTCGCTTTGATTCGTTGGTTCGAAAAGATGGAGAATGTGTTCCTCATGTGCGGCTGTCCTGATGTCAGCAAGGTAAAATTTGCTACTGGTATGCTTTTGGATGAAGCTATGTCATGGTGGAATTCTTATGCTCAACCGATTAGTATGGAAAATGCCTACAAGCTCACCTGGGATCAATTCAAGAAATTGATGACTAAGAAGTTTTGCCCTCGTACCGAGGTGAAGAAGTTGGAAACGGAGTTCTATGAGTTGGTAACTACAGGTGATGACATCGAGACCTACATTAAGAGGTTTCAAGAGTTAGCCGCGCTATGCCCAACTATGGTTCCTGATAATGAGAAAAGGTTGGAAAACTTCATTGAAGGACTGCCCAAAAGCATCCAAGGGGATGTGATTTCTTTTGATCCCCAATCAATAGAAGAAGCTATCCGAATAACTCAAAAACTCATGGCTCAGATAGTAAAGAAAGAAGCTACTGTCAACAATAACAATAACAATGAAAACAAGAGGAAAAGGGATGACAACCAAGGAGACTATCAAGTGTGGCAGCCAAACAAACAACATAAAGTGGTTAGGGCCTTTGTTGCGGAGCCAAGTGAAAAGAAAGGAAATGCATGTACTTTACCTAAGTGCAACAAGTGTCAGTTTCATCACAAAGGACCTTGCCCCACTAAATGTTGAAACTGCCAAAAGGTCGGACACAAAGCCAAGGATTGCAAGGCTCCCGCCCTCATAATGCATCAGAAAGTCACGGTAACCTGTCATGAGTGTGGAGTAATTGGACACTTCAAGAGTGAATGCCCAGAGTTGAGAAACCAGAATGGAGGAAGAGTTCATTGAAATGCGAAGCTCGTTAGGAAAACAACAACAATGTCAATGTTTAAAAAGAGAACTCCTGCCTTGTATATAGATGGAGACCTAAACCCTGTAGTGTTGTATTTCTTTTGTGTTTTATTCTACGTTCTATCGTATAAGTTTCATGTACTATTAACGAATTCTGATCTAATGAATGTTCTATCTTTTATCAGCACAACGCGACTCAATTATCCTCACTTTTCCACCAATACCACTCCAGAGACCAACACAAACTAAACTTCGAGACGAAGTTCCTTTTAGAGGGGAAGACTATCACAACTCGTAATTTTAGGTCCTTTTTCAAATGTCAAAATTTCATTATTCATCTCGGGAAGTTACTATTCATCATTTACTATTCACTGATCACTATTCATCATTTTTTAAGTCAGTTTGAGATTCTGAGAAGTGTTTCAAAAATTTACTATTCATGTGACACTATTCATTCCCAGAAGGAAATCACTATTCACGATTGTCGTTCACCACTTCGTAAATCTAGTTTACGGGTATTTAAATTCGCGTAACCAGTTTGGTTTAGCTGCGAATTCATGCATCATCAGTAGGGACACGTCATGTAGACTGGAGTAGTCTACATATCATCAGTAACGTCATCAGCACTTTAGATCATGCACAGATATGCATTATTTCAATTTACGTGTGCTTAATTTGTAATTAACATTACCACTTAGTTTTTACTACTAACATATACCCGACACTCCCGAATACGATCCTAATATATTTTTGTAAGACCTTAGATATCACAACTTTATTGCAAATATAGAAGCAAAGATGAAGTAGAGGTGGTGACTTGATGATGTATATGTATGTCGTGTATAGAGAGAAAGAGATGAAAAGATGAGAACTTTTATTGAAAGAAAACACGCACACTACACACACAAGCACACACCTCAAATGAGCTTTGAGGTGTTTATATAGTAACTTACATATTGCCCTAAAAGGCTTTCCATGGGCTTGATCTAATGGGCTTGGTTTACATTTTCTAATAAAGGCTTACATGATATACTTAATAAGTACCAAGTCCGTAGCCCAATATTCTTAACTATTATAATACTTGTTGACTCAATAATGATCGTCACTTTTAATGCTAACAATCTCCCCCTAAGGGACGATCATTGAGATCTCCCTTTGATTACATAAATGATCAACACTTCTAATGCTAACAATCTCCCCCTAAGGGTGATCATTGAGATCTCTCTTTTGTGACCTTGATCTTGGATCTTTGAAGCTTGTTCTCTTTGAACTTTGAGTCTTTGTGTAATAGCTTTGCTAGATTCTTTGTTCCAATCATGCTTTGTGATCTTTGATAAATGTCGTTTGGTTGTTCTTGCCTTTGATCAACAACTTTACTTTGTTGTCTTTACGTCTTTTCCAACATGCTCATACTTTGTTTGACATTGAATCTTTGTGAAGTTCTCTTTTCTTTGACTTTAATCTTTGTTTCTTTAGTTTGTAGATTCTTTGACTTTGACTTAGAAATGTTCTGAACTTTGTTTTGCTTTGATCTTTGAAGAGAGCTTTGCAGGGTATGAACATGTGGATCTTTGAGTGATGGTAACGGTCTTTCTCCAAAGAACATTCATCAGTACCTGCATAAAACAGTTAGCAATAAAGTATTCGGTACTTACAGGTTCGGAATTAGAGATTGTTAACATCATATTGTGAAAACTCTCTCTAACCCTTGCCAAGGCCGTTCCTGAACCAGATACCCCCGAGAGGGCTTATTAGATCTACCTAAGTACATCAATGATTCAGGTGAGTCGCTGGAGATCACCCCACGACTGTAGACCATTTTGGGACACATTAACCATCATGATAGATAAGGCAAGATCCGTAGATCTCATAAAAGACTCTTACAACTTGTGTCCTTTTTAGCGAACACAAGTGTATTCATAGGAAGTGTATCCTAAGAGATCTTTTGATGAATCTCGGGGCTCTAGACTCGATAAGTGCACATTTGGTTTCTTATGCGGAGATTAGGGATGGGTCTCCTACTTCAATATCAACCATCTCTAAGAGATAAGTTGATAGATTACACTAGTTCCCCGTGAGAATGAAACAAGCTCTTTTGAAAGAACTTGAGTGGCTAGAAGGTTAAGTACAGTGCGTCACTGGGTCGATGACGTCTTTATCTTCAATACCGGTGTCACCTTAGTAACAACCAGTAGCATAAGAGTTGAACCCGGTGTCTGCCCTAAGGTTGAACATATGGAGGGCTATTTCTTTTCACCCTTTCATTTGCTTTTCTTTTTAATTCTTCAACCCCTTCTTTCTCCTTTCTCATTTTCTCCTTTTTTCAATCATACCTAAGGACTTCTAATTCTAATCTATTGGATTTGTCCTTGGGTAGATCCCTCCGGCTCTGGCGGATCATAGGACGGTTTTTACTAACCTTAGTCACCTTATTACTTCATGACTATCCTATTGTTGCCATCAAACCATTTGTGAAAATCTCTCAAAGTGTTTATGATAATAAAACATACTTTGTTAACACTTCGAGAGTTTTGCATTTCATTTGAAGGACTCCCCCTTCGCATGTGCTCATGGATTTTTGAGAAATTTGCACATGTGGGAGGAGTTTGCACTTTTTGAATTGATCCACTTTCAGTGAACACAACCGATTCGAGACACGCTTACATCACTAGTTAGACTAGCTTGAAGTTATTACCCGGCCTGGTCAAGTCCACAGAAAGTCTCTCGATACGGTACATTCTACTAAGACAAATCCTTTTCGAGACACGCTTACGTGGCTAGTTAAAGAGTTCTGTTGTCAGCTTTTAGGTGACAACTAGCTCTAGTAACTAACTTGATGTTATTACCCGTCGAGGATAAGTCTTTTTGATTACTAACTTTTGTTGTTTCATCAATTCTTTGGTCATTTCTGAGTCTAGCTCGCACGAGATTCAGCCACAATCTTAAACACATTGATCACATTTCTCCCTGATTGAGCCCGAACCACCTAACTTATATTGACCAAGGAATGGTCAACAAAGTCAAATAGCCTAGATCAATGCTCCGCGGAAGTATAAGGTTTCCCCGGGTCGTAATGTCCCGACGAGGTGTGAATTGTAAACAAAACGGTTTCGTGATCGGGTGAATTTGGATGAAAAGGGGTTTGTGTGTGATTAAGCTACGGAATCTACAATAGAATAGCTTAAACAAGCTATTTGAATAAGACAAGAAGCTAAGAAAAACCAGAAACGATTAAAACTTAAAACGTGTACATTACGTTTAAATAAAACGTAGACGTATGAAATAAAACGCGAGTTTTAACAAAATAAAATACTTACAAAAGTGAAAATCACATTTTTACAATCCTAATAATAAAAGAAACTTTTTAGAAAATTAAAATTACTTTTTACAATATTTAATTAATTATTATTAATTAAAAACTATTTATTAATTACTTATTATTAATACTTAAATAACTAAAATACACTACAATATAATTTAAATACTAAAAAGGTGAAAATAAAATTCCTAAAATTATAAAATGACTAAAAATAAGTTTTAAAAATAAAAATAAGTATTTTTGTCTTTTTGTGAAATTTCTATTAATTAATAACTAATTAATTACTAATTAACTAATTAAACTGTTTTAAATTAAGAAAAATAGCAAATGAACAGTAAAAACTCTAAGAAAATTTCTAAAATTATTTTACAACATATAAAAGCTATAAAAAATATAAAAACTAAGTTTTGCTTAAGAAAAACTAATTATGCTATTTTAAACTAATTATTAATTAATAATTAATAAAACTAAAATTAATTCTAATTAACACTAAATGAGAAAATAAAAATCTAAGAAAATTAATATAAATACTTTAATATAAGATATAATTAATAAAAATATAAAAATGACAAATACTTAATAAAAATTTAAAAATGAAAATTAAAATTAAATTACATTAAATAGAAACTATCACTTAATTTTAAATTTGTTTTTCTTGATTTTTCTTTTACAAACCTATTAAATACTTAAAAACAAACACTTTTTGTAAAAACAAACTTTTTGGAAACTAAAAATAAGCACAATATAAGCTAATATGGTCAACAGTTGACTTTGGTTGACCAGATTTGGAAATAAGCTAAAATGGCTTTGAGTGGGACCCACTATGGTGAAATCTGGTTCAGTTGAGTGTATAAGACAAGGTTAAACCAGAAAAAGCAGAAGTGGACCGCACAATAAGCAAATAAGCCACAAATTAAGCACTTAGAACTTGTTTTGGAACTGAAAAGTGGGACAGATAATGGGGGTAATTCCAGGTGGGTCCCAAGGGTTTTCAGGTCAACCCAAAGGTCAAACCATACACCCTGGTAGGAGGGGGGATGGGAGGAACCAAATTGTGGTAGTGGGGCCCACTGAGGTGGCTGGAAACCACCACCAAAGGGTGGTGTGTGGGTGTGCAGCTGCTGAGACAGAGCAGGTAGTCTGCCCTGCAGGTAAGTTTGTGGTGATGGTGGGGCCCACACAAAATTCCTAAAATTATAACAAAGGTAGGAACACAAAGTTGAGGTGGGGGGCTTTACATAGGAACAGATTTCAATCCATGAAAGCAAATACACAAATCACTAAAAATCCTGGAACTTTGGTAAAAATCTGAAAATGGGTAAAGTTGACTTTTCATATGAACTTAAGGTTTTGACTTTTGTGGATTTACATTGATTCTAAATGACATAAAATGATGACAATGATTGTATTAAGACTAGACTTAACTAACTTAACAACATTTATAGTAAAAATGAGGCTTTGGAATCCACAATCCACAACAGTTAAGCTGTTGTGGAGTAACAAGGTGAACTTGACTATTTTATGAAATGATTTTTGTTTTTATGCTTGTGTAGACCCTAACACAACCCAAGGGGGGTATCTAAACTACTTAAACCCTCTGAAACAAGCATAATACCAGCAAACCTGACAAATCCAAACACCCCTTTTGCAAACTGGTAAGAATTTATATGAGGCTTAAATAAGGTTCAACACATGAAACCACAAACTAAGCTTAGGTTATGAACAAATTATATGTATGAGACATGAAACAACTGAGCTTTAACAACAAATACCATGGGAACACAGTAAACCAACATCTCACAGTGCATGAATCCAATATGACTTAATATGATGCAATTACTACACTAATGACTCAAATCAATCACATAAGTTCAAATGTACCCAGAAAACTTTAATAGAACAGTAGACAACCAATAAGGACAGACCTAAACTACTCTACTCATAAAATGCAACTACAAACTTGAAATGGAAATATGGAAACTTACAAGAACATGGCTCCAACTGTCATAGGGTACTTATCCAACCAAAACCTATCTTTTATATAAGCTCATTACCATGGAAGCATTGTTCCAATCACCCATAACCCATAATCAACATCTTGTATCTCCCTTTGACTTTCATTGACTAATTTGCATTTAAGATCTAGAAGCTATTTGAACCTTACTGAGCTTATTGAAAGCTTATAATTAAGCTGTTGTGAGTTCACAGGATCAACAATCCACACTTTTTCAATACTAAATAAGCTAAAAGGGAATTACACTAGAAATGTGCAACTTGTATTTTAAAACTGAAAACTTAATTTGATAATTGAATTAAGGTTCAATTACACTGAAAATTATGAATACTAAACTCTTAAGATGAGAATTACAATGAAAGATGAAAATTAAGCTAAGCTGATATTGAAATCTATATTACATCTAAGCTACACTAACTAGCTACTGACTACCACTTCATCTCTGGCTTCTTCTTTTTGACTTATAGGGCTGAGGGAAGGTATATAAGCAGTTCCCACTTTGATTTGGACCCTTGGATATCTTCTTTTGATCACCACCCTTGAATTCTCTTTTTGGCGGGAAAAAGGTAGTTTGGCAGGTTGTGGTTGCTTGGAGAAGTTTGAGGGAATTAAATGCACTTTGGAGTTATTGGTGAGCTAGGGGGGGACAAAGGATGGGATTAGTAGCAGAGGAGGGGGGGATGTGGAGTATGGAAGTGGTTTAGCAGACAAGTTGGGAGAGAAGGTGAAAGGGTTGACCGGGGGTTGACCGGTTTGATTATTTAAAACGGTTGGGTGGTTTTTTTATTATTAAGGAAGTGGTGGGCTGGATTGGTTGGGCTAAGGTGGGCTAGGGGATGTGGTTTGGACTGGGTTTGTGTTGGCTGGATTTGGTTTGGGCAAAAATAATAATCAAAGGGTCCGTTTGGTAAGAAATAAGCACAAGGACCATAATCGTAATTTTCAGAATATGCAAGGGTTGCATTTGCCCAACTTCCAAACCTGTCACAAAGGTAAAACATGCCATCTTTTAATAGTCCAAGGTAATACAAATGAGATTTTCCATTTTTGAACATCCGGGGACCAAACTTGTCAATTTTCAAAGTTTAGGGGTCATTTTTGCCAACTTGTGAAAACTTTTATCCAAGGATTAACATTGAACATTTTAAAATTTCCAAGGACTAAAAAATGGTTTTTCTTTCAAAATTATCCCACCAGGGACCAAATCTGCCAAAGTTTGAAACTCCAGGGACTAATTTCGTAAATTTCCAAAATGACCTTTGGTGACCTTTGGTGATAATTTTCTATATTTTGAATATCCAGGGACTAGTTTTGTAATTTTATGAAAGTTGAGGGACTGAAACTGCCAATTTTGCAAACTTTGTGCGTTTTTCATTTGTTTTTGCTCAATTTGCATCTAAAACATATAAAACACAATTTTGAAATATTTTTAGTATTTTGATGCATTACTGAGTTTTTTTGTATGTTTTGCAGTTCAGATTAGACCAAAAATGATGAGTGTTTGAGCACTCATCACTCCCCCTCAAAAATAGCTTATCCATGGTATTTTTGATACCAGTTGATTAAAACCTTTTCTTTTTGGATAGCTTATGGGAGAAACAGATGTTTGCTAATTCCGTATTAGTTTCCTTTAAGCATGATCATTTTGGAACATCTTTTTATTACTCCCCCTCAAAAATAGAACATTTTGAGTAAATTTAAGCTTTTAAGGATTTAAGGGAGTAATATCTTGAGCTACATCGTGAAAAGTTTGAAAACCTTTTAAAACATTTTTCAAAATTTTGCTCAAAAAATTAAGAAGACTTTGATAAGTTTTTAGGTGAGAAGTCTTCTTATCTTTTAGGATTGTCGCACATAAATGTACAACAGGGTCCTTTCTTTGAAAATCATGGGTTATACACTGTTATGTGTGCATAAGCCATAATGTTTTTAGGATAAGTGCTCAAAAAATATTTAAAACCTTTGTTTTGATTTAAGCACTTTCCTTTCTTTGAAGAACGAGTCCTTAGCTGAAATACTAAGAAGTCATTATTTTGAAGAACGAGTCCTTAGCTGAAGTACTAAGAAGTCATTATGTTTTTGGATTAGACAGCAACTTTTGGAACCCATTTAAGCACGGCGCCAACGGGGTTACCATATTTTGAAATCCATTTGTAAGTTGTGTTAATCCGAGACAAAGAAGTTGAATTCCAACGAGGACTAAAAACCGGTGTTTCATTTTGAAATAAAGCTCGTGGAATCGACGGTGATTTAAAACTCTTTTTCTTTTGAAAGTTGTTTGAGAAACCCGATGTCTCTCTTGGAGTTTTAAAACTTGAAGAAGAAGTTTTCCATCCATTGTTGAAACTCGGTGTTTCATTTTGAAATTTCGTTTTTGAGATGAATGGAAACCTTCCAAAATTTGGATTTTTCAAAGCATAGCCATTCTTTTGTTGTAGCAGAAGCATTTCAGAGTATGAATATTTCAAATGTTTTGAACGACTTTGCTTTGTTTCCCACACCGGCTTTACCGGAGTAAAACGAGAGTATGGAGTTTGAAAACCTTCATTCTTTTCTTTATGAGCACTTGCATTTGAAACCTTTTGAGGAGTAAATGTTTCAGAACAATTTGGTCTCTTTGAAAACTTCCTTCCTTTATGCAAAGAATAGGTAGTAAACTTAGAAACCCTTTTTGAAAATGGTTTTGAAGATTCGCCTGTGTAAACGTTCTCTGAAACACTTACTTGTGGTTTAGACTCGATTGAAACTTGAGATTTTCCTTTTGACCGGTTAAAAAAATCAAACTTTGCTTTTAAGGCATTGTATGAAGTTCTCAAATCATTGTATTCTTTTTGAAGATAGAGATGATCTGATGATGCCAGTTTTTCATGCAAAGAAGCATTTTGATTTTCAAGATGTGCAAAATATTTTTCATACTTGTCTGTTTCGATTGAAAAATCATTGTTGGCATCACCAAAATCCTTAATTTGTTGTGCAATCATTTTTTCCAATTCAACAATTTTCTTTTGAAGCACAGATTTTTCTTTTTCAAAAAGATGATTTTGTGTGATCTGAGAGTCAGATTTGTTTGAAGTTTGATTCTGAACTCTTGACCGCTTGATTGAATCAAACAAGTTTTTGTAAGTCTGTTTCAAATGCTCATTTTCTTTTTGTAATGATGCCACAGCATGTTCCAATTCAAGATTTTTTGTATCAAGTTCGTCAAAATCAAACTTGATATTGGTATCATCACAATTTTCTTCAAAAATCTTTTCTTTTCCTTTAAGCACCGATATCAAAGAGTTTTCAGAAGACATTTTCTCATTCTTCTCTTGTAGTTTTAGTTGGAAAGAGATACTTTGAGCTTCGAGTTTTGCAAGATGTTTCTCAAACTGAGCAGTTCTTTTTGACAATTCATCTTTGACATCAGCTGCTTCTTTTGAAAGCTCGGTGATTTTCTTTTTGAGACAAAGATTCTCAGATTTCAAAGAAGATGCTTGTTCAAAATGCACGTTCTCATACTCATAGTTGACAGATGCTGACTTGAACGACTCTATTTGATTTGTGAAAAATTCCTTTTGAATGTCCAAAATTAAGCATTTTTCATCAAATTCGTCTTCAAGAGAGTGAACGTACTTTAGATCTTCTCCCATTTCAGTTACAAGATGTTTTTCAAAGTACTCAAAACATAAGTTGATATCTTTCACACGAGGTTTAATCTCATCTTTCAAATCCTTTTTGACTTCAATCTTAAGGCGTACATCTGATGAAAGAGGATTAGAGAAAACGTTGTATTCGATGTTTTCTTGCTTAAACCAAATGACCTTTAACGTTTGCATAATGTGATGTTTAAGACTACAAAATTGTTTCCTTGCTCTATTTTGCCATAACTTAGCATCATAAGTAGCAAGTTAAGCTTCTTTGAAAAATCTTTTCACATTTGTGTCTTTTCTTTTGAAAGGTTCTTTTGGTATATCTGTCAATTGTGTACAACCATACACAAAGCCATGGTACGAGAGTGGGTTTTTTGTTTGTTTTACTTTCAAACGTTTTTCCTCTTCAAATTTTAAAATATCTTGAGACTCAAACAAAAGATCATCTGACAATTCTTTTCCCATATCATCAGCGTTATACAAAATAGGTGTCAACTTTTGCACTTTGTTTAAAAAACAAGGTTTTTCATTTTCCACATGAGCACTATTCTCAAAACCAATTCCAGATATTTGTTTATAAACTTCCTCATCTTTAGTAGGTAACATGTTGACAGTCTGAGAAGTTTGTCCCAATTTTCGAAGTTTGTTTTCAAGATCGTTTGTTTGTTTAAAAAATTATTGGTTTTCATTCTCATGTTTTGTATTAACAATCTCAAAATTTGAAATGGTTTTCTTAAGCCTTGAATTTTCACTTTTTAAATCACTGTTCTCTTTTACAAGTGCTTGAACCTTTCTGTTGTTAAGAACCATTTGAGCATCCAGATTTTGAATGGAACGTTTTTTTTATCCAAAACAGCTTCTCTATAACCAACTTCAAGTTCTTCATTTCTTTTTAAAAGTCGTTTGACAGATTCTCCATACATTTCAAACTTTTGAGCTTAAGATTTAAGGTTTGAGTTTTCAAGTTCAAGTTCAGCTTTTCTTTTTGTTGCATTTTGAAAACCTTTTTCCATTTCTTTAAACCTCTCAAGCTCTTTTGTCAATAAGACATTTGTTTGCTTAGCTTTGCGATTGTCCTTTGCACTTTTCAAGTTCATGTTTGAAATTATCGATTAAAGAAGCAAATAAAGCACGATCTTGTTCATAAGAAGATCCATCCTGGGCAGGCTCACCTCTATTAGGATCCATATCTGGAGTAGCAAAAGTGATATTCCTATCATTTTGTTCCACCACATATGTGTCACTAATAGACTCAGGATGCGCATGATGTGTCTGATCATGTGCAAACACATTATCAAAGATATTAACATTATCATGAGCATGTGAATGTTGTACCGTAGCCAATATCTCTGTGTCTGATGAAGGTCTGATATGATCATCTTCGGTGTCCCAAACAGCTTCATTCCTTTGTGTACCATCAGTATCTGAATCATAGCTAGGACTGCTGCTTTCAACCTGCTGTTCTGAAGATGAATTACTTCCCGTGAAAACCAAACTATCATCAGATGCTTCACCATCATTGACCGTTTCCTCATCTGTTTGAAAATCTTTGTCTGTCTCTCTTTCAATCACCTCTGTTTCCTTTAACTGCATCTCTCTTTCAATTAGCTCTCTTTCTTTTAACTGCATATCTTTTTCAATCTGCTCTCTTTCCTTTAACTGCATATCTTTGTCAATCTGCTCTCTTTCCCGTTTCAGCTTCTCAATTTCATTTACTCAGCTTCCTCAGCATCAAGTATCTTTTCGAGTTCCGCCATGTCATTTATGCATTTAGTTCTAAAGGTCGAATAGCTTACCCAAAATTGTTGGTAAAATGCATCGATAAACTCTGACTGGTTCATTATCCAAGGGTTAAAGATACTCTGAAATTGAGTTTGGATCACTTTAAAAGCTTCCTTGCAGTTACTCGTATCAAGTTCTTCTTCATTAAGTAGCATCTCAAGTTGATTCAGGCTTTGGTTGAGTTTGTCTTTGAAATTGTGATATCGGACTCGGATGAAGTATTCAAATGCCTGATTGAACCTTGAGTCATAACCATAAATATTGATGACCTTCTCTACGTATGACTTGAACACTGTAAACACTTTCTTTGAATCTGTTAGGAATACAATTATTCATATAAAGACTCGGTCACCCCGAGTATAGTTTAGCATATTGTAGCTCGTAGTAATTATCATATTAGTTAGTATGTAGAGTAGTATTAGTTAGTATTTGTGGAGTCGGGTCGGGTCTTTTACCCACTGTCAGCCCGCTCTACAGCTCGTTTCAAGGGGCGTTTCCATTGTAACTATATATACCCTTTCCCACCCAAGGGAAAGGGTTGGACCTTCATTTGCAATCTAATATTCTACAAGTTTTCTCTCACAAGGCTCCCAATTTTCTCATCTCTTTCTCTCTCTAACATCTCTCTAGAAAACATAACCTTGAATCAATCTAATCACTAACCATCCATGTTCTCACATTAGAGTATACTACAATTGGTATCAAGAGCCATGGTTCTATCCTAGGATTCGTGGTATGCTCGAATTTATAGTGTGGTTTGTGGTTTTAGGTTGGTTCGAGTTTTTCTAGTGGTTTTCACACGAGTTTGATCTCGTTAGGTGTTAATATTGGATTGTTTCTTGTACTTTCTTGATTAGTAGTGTTGTAGACATCTCGTGTTACTTTTGGTTTTATCATTTCATCACTTTTGTGGGCTTGGGTGGAATTTCTTTGTATTTTTCTTTCCAGCGAGTTGTCATAATCTTGGTAGAGGGTTGGCACGATTTACTAGCGAGTTGTCGTTAGCATTTTGGAGCTTTACTATTTTGGTACATACGGACAAATCGCTACAAAAGGGACACTTTTGTCTCATTACTAGCGAGTTGTCAGATTTTGGAGTTTTGTGGATCTGGCGAGTTGATAATTAGCGAGTTGAGTATTAGCGAGTTGATGCCCAACGACTTGATTAGTAGCGAGTTGACTGTTAGCGTGTTGTTTACTAGCGGGTTGACTATTGGCTAGTTGTTACTAGCAGCGAGTTGTGTATAGCGAGTTGGGTTGATAGTGAAGTGGCAGACTAGCGAGTTGATCATCCAGCGAGTTAGTGAAATAGCGGGTTGATATTAGCGAGTTGATCCTAGCCTAGCGAGTTAGTTCAGTTTTGTGGCGAGTTGAGCTGTTTCAGTGACTTCGTACTTGTAGCGAGTTGTAGCCTTAGCGAGTTGTGATTATCTTAGCGTGTTGACATTCGTGAAATTTGTGAGTTGTAGCGACTTAAGTTGTTACATCTACTCCTTCAGTAACTTGACGTTGTGAGACTATTCCTACAACTTGACTTGTTATTTTAATAGTAACTTGACGTTGTGAGTTTAATCTTATGATTTGACTTGTTTTCTTAGAAGTGATTGTAATTCGACTTGTTGCAACAAAACACGAAATTCACGTGTGTTTAACAGGTTGATACGTGCAACTACTCATTCTTCACAGCATGGCAAGCACTGCATCGGATGACATTCAGGCAGCAGGGTCGGATACTCGTCCTCCTATGCTGGACAGGACCGACTATGAATCATGGGCACAAAGGATTCGTCTATACTGCTTGGGTAAGGAAAATGGTGAGAACATCTTGAAATCTATTGATGAAGGACCTTTCCTCATGGGCACAACCAGAGATACAATCGCAGCTACTGATGACCATCCTGCGGCTGTTGCTCCAGAAAGACCTCGCACCTACAATGATCTTTCTGATGAAGATAAGAAACGCTATGATGCTGACATCAGAGCATCGAATATTGTCATTCAAGGGCTTCCTAAAGATGTCTACAAACTCATCAACTTTAACACAGAAGCCAAAGTAGTTTGGGATAATGTGAAGATGCTTCTTGCAGGGTCTGAGTTAACAAAAGAAGATAGGGAGTCTCAGCTGTATGATGAATTCGAGCACTTCAAAATGAATCCAGGTGAAAGCATCACTGACTACTACGTCATATTTCACAAGCTAGTCAATGACATGAGAGCCATCAAGATGACAATGCCCAACATTCAGCTCAATTCAAAATTCGTGAATAACATGGCACCTGAATGGGATAGGTTTGTTACAGCTGTCAAACTCAACAAAGGTCTCAGGCATACTAATCATGAACAACTTTATGCATATCTCTAACAACATGAGAAACATGCAGCTTATGATCGGGTAATGCGAGAAAAGCTCAGTCCTACAACAACAAATGAGTCTCTTGCCTTTGTCTCTAATGTTCAACAATTCACTCAATCTTCAAATGATCAATCTCAACCACCTTCATCCAGGTCTACCTCAACTAATGGACAATCATCAACTCCCTCACCACCTGCCGTAAACACCCATCTTGACTCTGGATATTCTCATACCGACATGATGATTGATAACCTATCCAACCAAGTCTCATTATTAGTCCAACAGTTCAGAGCTGTATTTCCACCAACTAATAACCAAATCAGGACTTCGTCTAACCCACGGAATCAGGCAGTCATTAAAGATGGAAGAGTGGTGGTGCAGAATCTGCAAGGTAGACAAAATGTCAATCTAAGAAATGCTTGTAGAGATAATGGGCAGTATAGAGTCGGGAATGCGCTTCAAGTGCAAGCTAGGCAGCCTAAGTGCTATAACTGTGGAGGATTAGGCCATATAGCTAGGAATTGCAATCTCCCAAAGCGTCCTTAAAACTCTGAGTACTTCAAGGACAAGATGTTGCTAATGCAGGCGCAAGAGAATGGTACTGCTCTGGATGAAGAAGCCTTGCTCTTTCTAGCTGGTGATGACAAGAATACGTTTGATGCTGATGTGGATGATCAACCTGTTCTGGACATGGCACTAAATGATCCGAACATTTTTCAAGTTGAAGACTGTGATGCTTTTGATTCAGATGTTGATGAAGAACCCATAGCTCAAACCATCTTCATGGCTAATCTGTCTGCAGCTGCATCATCTCCACAACAGTCTGGCTCCTCCATCACATCTGCTATCTCTAAGGTACCAAAGCCACTAAATTCTAATCTGAATTACTCTACCAATCCACAGGGGGCATGTGACTCGGTACAACCCAAGAATATTGACAACACATATATCATTAATATGGGAAATACCAATAATATCCCAAATGAACGGTATGTGAATGACAATAAAATGAAAGTTGTACAAAGTGACATGCCGTCGGTTGATGCTAGAGAACTTGAGTTACATGAGCACACTATATACAACCCAGATGACTCCTTGATCACTAGAGTTAACATCCTTAAGGATCAGGTGGCCATATACGAGCAGCGTGCTAAATTTGAACTTAATGAACGTGAGCAGAAAATGGAATGGCAAATGCGTACTTACATATCTGAAAACAATGCCAAACAAGAAACATTGAAAAAGGAATTAGTATCTTTAAAAAAACAATTGGATCAAACTGTCAAGCAAAGGCAGGAAATTCAAAAGGGGTTGACTTCAATTAAACTCGAATACCAAGAAAAAGAAACTAAAGTTCTAAATGATTTCTCAAAACTTAAAACGTTGAAAAACAAATTGGAAGATAAGTTGTACACGCAAGGCCAAACCATTCAATCTGCTCAAATGATGCAAAACCATAGGAAACTAAGAGATGAATTTAGTGAACTAGATGCCTCTAAGACTAAAGCCAAATTTCTTAGAAATGGTATAGGTGCTCAACCTGCGCTATATGATGCACACACTATGCTTGACCCTAACCATGCCCCTCCTGATGTGAAATCATATGACGAGATTGATGAGGCTAAGGATAGAACTAGGGAAAAACTTGTTGAGCGACTTAAGGATCCCTTGTGCATTGCAAAAAATATTGTGTTTCACCATGATTATACTAATGACAATCACTCAGCCATTTTTGTCCCTCAAAAGAAAATCCTCCCTGAAAAAGTGTTTTGGAATATTGACATGGAAAAAATGAAAGCTGAAAGAATCATTGGTAACACACGTACCATCTTTAGGATTGCTGACCCAACCATCTATCCCCTGTACACACCCCAGCATCTAGTACCATATACTTTACCCACACAGTGTAATACCCTAATTGCGTTATATGTTCTAGGTCAATTGTTCAAGGACTTTGAAAAAACATGTAAAACAAGAATTACACCAACGGGGATTACAGAAGGGGAAAGGGGTTTTGAGCAAACAAAACAGTGTTACCTAACTGAAGTCATGCCATTTTTCGATCTTCTTAAAGAACATTTTGAAGGCCTTAAAATTACCATCAATAATGATGTGACTCAAATGAAAAAGGTCTTTAAAGAGGTGGAAAATGAGGGTAACCAATTGGCAATCGATCTCAAATACAGTGAAATTGACAGAAAAAACATTCTCATCATGAATGAGAACTTAATTGCTAATTGCATTGCACAGGATGTCTTTTACACTATTACTGGCTCTGCCCTATCTGCTCGGCAATTTCATGAAATGTCAATTACTTTAAATGTATTTCAGAATCGTGTGATTGAGCTTGAGGGGGAGAATTACAAACTAAATTACAAAATTCAAAACGACGACCATGATAACATGGTCAGGAGCTTTTCAAAACTAGAAGTTGATAATTTTAACTTGCAACTAAAATACCAACATCTGAAAGAAAACATAAAATTATCAGATGCCAAGACATCTTCGGATGCTCCTGAGTTTGACACATGTTTTGAATTAGCCAAAAAGGATGACGTAATTCAAGCTCACTCAAACACGATTCGGAAGTTGAGGGCCCAAATTGCACAATTAAAGTCGAACAAAGGCGACGTGACCAATACCAATTACCAGATGTAAATAGATTCTCAAAACTGTCAGAAACAAGGCATTATCAATATATTACAACATGAAAATGAGTGGCTTCGTACTGAAATGTCAAACGCTAAAGATTTATTTGAGTCTATTAAAATAACACGTGACCAAAACAATGAAAGAGTCACTTCTTTGCTAAACGAAATTGAGAATCTAAAGACTATGGTGAAGGGTAAAATGCCCGTCGTCTCATGTGATCATGCAATCTCCAATGTACATGCTTGTAAGAAATATGCGTGTGATGTTGTGAATGTCTCTCTTACCCTTAGGAACAATAAGTTAGTTCATAGCAACTATCTTAGATATCTTAAGGACTGCCTGGCTATGCTTAGAGAAACCATTGAGGAAAAGAGGAAACCTAAACCACAGGATGATGTTATTGTTGGTGCATGCTTCCTCACTAATAGAGCCCAGGAACTATTAGAATATGCTATAGGATCATGCCCCAAGAATGATAACAAGCCGGATAGGTCATTTGCATCGCACTCCAACAGTGGCAACAAACATGTTACATTTGATTATCCCCAAACCATGTCACAATCCACCATCATGATCACCGGTAAACATGTTGCAACTAATCATACTAATGTTACCATCATTGCTTCTATAGGAGTAAAAGGTGTATCTAAAGCTAGCAAGTCACAGCCTAGTTGCAATACAAAGAATGATAGGACATTGCCGGCTAAGAGTACACTTATGAAGGAAGTAGAAGAATCCTCTAGGAACAATAAAGCTTTGCTTAATGAAAAGAATCGAGTTGAATCAAACATTTGTGTTAACAATGATGTAATTAATTCGAATTATGGTGCTATTTGTAAGACCTGTGACAAATGTTTATTTTATGGTAATCATGATGCTTGTGTTGTGTCCTTTCTTAAATCTACTATGAAATCTCCTGTTATGAATGTTTCGAGTGTTAAAAGGGTAAAACAAGTATGGAATAAAACAGGAAAAGTGTTCACTAATGTTGGTTATCAATGGAGACCTACTGGAAGGAAATTCACCCTAGGTGAAAAGTGCCCAATGACTAGGATCACTAATTCCAAAGTTGTGCCTATTAAGAGGTGGAGACCTACTGGTAGAATGTTCCCAATAGAAGCACTTAGTACCACTCCTAGTTCTAGTGCATCAAAATGTGAAAATTCCAATGAGATATCTGTAACATATGATAATCCAATATTTGTGTGTGCTAACCAAACGGACCCCAATTGTTTGTGGGGCTCCAGCTTTTTCAGTTATCCACCATTGTCTGGTTTTAAATGCAGGTCGTACAAATCGTCCTTTGGTATTTGGACTCAGGCTGCTCAAAACATATGACTGGAGATCGCTCGTGGCTCAAGAATTTCGTGGAAAAGTTTATTGGTACGGTTAGATTTGGGAACGACCATTTTGGATCTATAATGGGTTATGGTGATTACGTCGTTTAAATCATTTGAACTTTGGTACCATCAATGAACTCACATGTAAGGATCTTGTTCGAGGGTTGCCCAGACTTAAGTATGAGAAAGACCATTTGTGTTCCGCATGTCAAATGGGCAAGAGCAAAAAGCACACCCATAAACCCAAGACTGTCAATTCCATCATGGAAGTTCTACATACTCTACACATGGATCTCTGTGGACCAATGAGGATTCAAAGTATCAATGGAAAGAAATATGTGCTTGTTATTGTTGATGATTTCTCTCGATTCACGTGGGTAAAGTTTTTGCGATCAAAAGACGAAACTCCGGAAACCATCATCAAACTCATAAAGATGTTGCAAGTTCGTCTTAACAAAACAGTTAGATTCATTCGTACTGATAATGGAACGGAGTTTGTGAACAAACAACTTACTCAATTTTATGAAGGTGTCGGAATTAGTCATCAAAAGAGCGTTCCACGTACTCCTCAACAAAATGGAGTTGTTGAAAGACGCAATCGCACCTTAGTTGAAGCCGCAAGGACTATGCTCATCTTCTCCAAAGCTCTTATGTTTCTTTGGGCTGAGGCGATTGCAACTGCATGTTATACACAGAACAGATCCTTGATACATCCTCTCCACTACAAGACTCCATATGAACTGGTTCATGGCAGAAAACCAGATCTTTCGTTTCTTCGTGTATTTGGTGCATTGTGCTATCCAACAAACGACAGTGAAGACCTTGGGAAACTCAAGGCCAAGGCTAACATTGGTTTCTTTGTTGGTTATGCTCCAGAACGAAAGGGATACCGAATCTACAACAAACGTACGAGAGACATAATGGAAACAATCCACGTCACTTTCGATGAGCTGACAGAGCAACTGGTTCCTGGACAATCAAGTTCTGGACCCGTACCTAACCTCTTGTCTCCTGGACCTATAAGCTCCAGGCTTGTATAGAATCCCACTCCTGCTACTCCTTTCGTACCTCCTACAAGTGATGATTGGAAAAAGCTATTTGACCCCATGTTTGATGAATACTTTGAACCTCAAAATTTGGATGCTCCAGAAGCCACAGTCGTTCCACAACTAGCTGGGGTAGCTAATGTCCCAGATGTTAGTTCTGGACCATCCACTTCGTAATCATGGGATTCAGAAGCTCCCACCATCAGTCATTCAATTACCACATCTAATGGTCAATCCTCATCTGTACAACGAGTAGCAGCTGTATATAATTCTTTTAATGAGAATCCCTTCGCTCCACCCGATCATGAGCCGTTTGTTAACATCTTTGCTCCTGAATCGTCAAATGATGCTACATCCTCAGATGAATCTAACACGACTACCTCAGTTCCCTACCCTCAACCTCATAAACACCTTAGGAAATGGACTAATGACCACCCAATTGACAACATAATTGGAAACCCCTCACGTCCGGTATCAACCCGTAAGCAAGTTGCTACAGACGCTTTGTGGTGCTTCTTCAATTCTGTCCTCTCTAAAGTTGAGCCAAAAGATTTCAAGGATGCAATGTCTAAACACTCATGGTTCACTGCTATGGTGGATGAAATTCATGAGTTTGATCGACTTGACGTGTGGGAATTAGTACCGCCTCCTGAGTGTGCTATGATCATTGCTCTCAAATGGATATTTAAGGTGAAACTTGATGAGCATGGAGATGTATTAAAGAACAAGGCTAGGATTGTGGCAAAAGGATATCGTCAAGAAGAGGGTATTGACTTTGAAGAATCCTTCACACCAGTTGCTAGAATTGAAGCCATAAGAATATTTCTGGCAAATGCTGCTAGTCAAAATATGGTGGTGTATCAGATGGATGTTAAGACTGCATTTTTAAATGGCGATCTTAAAGAAGTGGTGTATGTAAGTCAACCCGAAGGATTCGTGGATCCTGAATGCCCTAACCATGTGTATCGCTTGAAGAAGGCCCTTTATGGTCTTAAACAAGCTCCTAGGGCGTACGACACCTTGTCAAAATTCCTTCTTGCCAACAAGTTCTCCAAAGGTGCTGTTGATCCTACACTCTTTACCAGAAAAACAGGCAAAACATTTCTTCATGTGCAAATCTACATAGATGATATAATATTTGCCTCTTCTGATCCCAAAGAGTGTGATCGTTTCTCCCAAGAGATGAGTTCTGAATTCCAGATGTCCATGATGGGTCAAATGTCCTTCTTTCTAGGATTGAAAATATCTCAGAATCCCAATGGGATCTTCATCAATCAATCCAAGTATGCTAATGAAATTTCGAAGAAATTTGGATTCGATTCATGTGACGCAGTTGATACCCCTATGATGGAAAGATCAAAACTTGATGAAGATGATGTTGGGATCCCAGTTGAACAAACCAAGTATCGAAGCATGATTGGTTCCTTAATGTATCTTACTGCTAGCAGACCGGATCTACTATTTGCAGTTTGCATGTGTGCTCGGTATCAATCCAAACCTACCAAGAAACACCTGGAAGCTGTCAAGAGAGTCTTTCGGTATCTTAAAGGAACAATCCACTTGGGCCTATGGTACCCAAAGGACACTTCTATGGCACTCACAGCCTATTCGGATGCTGACCATGCGGGATGTCAGGATACTCGTCGAAGTACATCTGGGGGTGCTCAGTTCTTGGGTAACAAGCTAGTTAGTTGGTCTTCAAAGAAACAAATGAGTACTTCAATATCCTCCACAGAGGCTGAATACATCGCCATGTCCTCGTGCTGTGCTCAGATCTTATGGATGAGATCTCAACTTTTGGACTATGGCTTCGCATGCAACAAGATTCCCATGTATTGTGACAACAAAAGTGCGATTGCACTTTGCTGCAACAATGTCCAGCACTCAAGAACTAAGCACATTGACATTCGACATCACTTCATCAGGGAGCATGTTGAGAAAGGAATTGTGGAACTTTACTTTGTGAGGACTGAGTTCCAGCTAGCTGATATCTTTACCAAAGCACTTTCTAGGGATCGATTTCAATTTATCCTCCCTCGCCTTGGTATGAAGAGTCTCACTCCTGAGGATCTCATAAGTCTTCAAGAGGATCAGGAGGAGTAAAGGGGTTGCTTTATATATCCTTTGTACATAATATCAATATCAAAAGGAAAATAGAAAAATATAAAACCTTCAAAAACCCAAAAAAAAAATCAGAAAATCATAAAAACCAAAAATATTCTTCTCTCGACATGTCTCTTGTCTAATCAATATTATGTGCGCTTCTAGAAATGTCATTCAATAATGACACGGAAACATACATATACTTGAGCAAGAGTTCCTTTATTAATAATGTTCTCTAAAACATGTCGTATCTAACACTATTCTCTCTATGTGGTTTGCTATTACTTCAGATAGCAACCCGGTCTTTATATTGGGGAAGGTTCGTCGCCAAAAAGACGACTGTTCCTAACAAAGGCATGAATTACTTTACATTCGTGCCTTTCCAATTTGATGTACGCCTAAGTGCATCATCTCTGGTAAAAGAAGAGAAGTCTTCTTTACATCTCAAATATTTTTCCTTCAATGATTCTTCGGGAAAATATTTGTTCCAAACTTGGTGGTACCATGGTTTTTGAAGATCAAACAAACTCAAAATGTGGTTTAAAACTTGCCACTCAATCGATGCTAAAAGAATTAATACTTTATGCAAAATGTTTAATTTTAAACGTGTCATCGATTGAGGGGGAGAATGATTTCAAAAACTATATATCATCAAAACAAGATCTTTGTGCATAATTACAGTGGAATTAAATGTAATTGTTATATGTTAGTATATGAATCTTTCATGAGTTTCTCGCTAAACTCAAAACTATTTTTAAACTCATCATCTCTAACACATAACATACTCCCTCAAGTTTTGAGGGGGAGCTAAAATGTCGTCTCAAAATCAGTCATTCTTAAAAATGTCACTTCTTTTTCCAAAAAACTTTAAACTTATTTAAATCACTTGGGATCACAAATCTCAAGTTGATTTGAAATTTTTGATCGGGGGAGAAGATGTGATTTAAATAGGAAAAACTGATTCAAAGTGATGTTTTTGAACATGAAAAACAAAAATCTGCTCTTTCCTATGTGCCAAACTCTTTCGCATATCAATGCACATATTGAGGGGGAGCAAAATGATTTGTGTAAAAGGATCCTTGCATCTCATATGAGTGCATCTCAGTCTTGACTCATGAATTGACAAAACATAAATGTCCTGAATCGAAAGGACTAGTCCTGGACGGGTAATAACTTCAAGCTGGTTTAACCAGTGATGTAAGCGTGTCTCGAAGAGGACTAGTCTAAGTAGAATGTACCTTTTCGAGAAACCTTGGGTGAATCTGATCGGGCCGGGTAATAACTTCAAGCTAGTTAAACTAGTGATGTAAGCGTGTCTCGAATGCCCGGTCATGTTCACTCAAAGTAGATCAATTCAAAAAGTGCAACTCTTCCCGACATGTGCAAATTTTCAAATCAATACATATGAGCACATGTTAAGGGGGAGCATTTGAAAATGACAAAACTCTCAATATGTTCACAAAATGTGTTTCTTTATCATAAACACGTTGACAGAATTTTCAATGATTTGGTATATGGCAACATAGGATAGTCATGAAGTTATAAGGTGACTAAGGTTAGGAAAACCGTCCTATGATCCACCAAAGCCGGAGGGATCTACCCATGGACAATACCAAATAGATAGTATTAGAAAGTCCGTAGGTATGATTATGAAAAAAGGAGAAATGTGAGAATGGAGAAAGAAGGGGTTGAAGAATTAAAAAGAAATGAAATGAGAAAGGGTGAAAAGAAATAGCCCTCCAATTATTCAACTTTAGGGCAGAAACCGGGTTCAATTCATAATCTACTGATGGTTGCTAAGGCAACATCGGTATTGAAGACAAGACGTCATGGACCCAGTGACGCAATGCACTAAACCTTCTAGCCACTCAAGTTCTCTTAAAAGAACTTGTTTCATTCTCACAGGGAACCAGCGTAATCTATCAACGTATCTCTTAGAGATGGTTAATATTGAAACAGGAGACCTCTCCCTAATCTCCGCATAGGAAAACCAAATGCACTTATTGAGTCTAGAGCCTCGAGATGCATAAAAAGATCTCATAGGAACACGTGCTACTTATACCCTAGTTGTTCAACATTAAGGACACCAGTGGTAAACTATGAGTCCTACGCAGATCTTAGCAATCCGCCTGAACATTTATGAGGGATGTTGCTTTAGTAACTCCTAGTGATTGAATGGAAATTCCTGCCAGGGTCAACATCAAGCAGCCCTGAAAGCAGGTCACTTAGGTAATTCTGTGAGGATTACGCTTAGTGGTCGCGATGGTTAATAACGGTCAACAGTCGTGGAGTGATCTCCAGCGACTCACCCAATCGTTGATCTACTTAGGTAGGTTGTATAAATCCTTTCAGGGTTTTCCGATTGGGAATGGTCTTGGTAAGGGCTAGAAGGAGTCTTCATACTATGCTGTTGACAATCTCTAATTCCAAACCTTTAAGTACCGGAAGATTTGTTGCTAACTGTCTACTTGCAGGAATTTCTGACGGTTGCGGCTGATTGCTGAAAAGATGCTGATCCATCAACACATGCTCACACTTCAACTTCACAATCTAAGAAATCATGATCATTGATTGGGCCTCAAATATGCTTCCACAACTCTGATGTAAAAGATCATGATCCTGAAAAGTGTGAGCATGTCAACACAAAGATGTTCGAATCACATGGAGATGTTACTACTCATAGATGACCCTCTGACGACCATTTGGATGATGAAGCTGTTACAATTTCCAAAGATCATCCACCATATTGAAGGTGTCATCTAGAGTCTACCACTTAATGCACAAAGATCTCAACAATGAAGAATCAAAAGACTACGAGCTACAAAGATGTCATCTAAGATCTGAATGCTATGATTCAACACTTATTTTCTGGGGTGACCTCCCTTAGGGGGAGATTGTTAGGAATACGATTATTCATATGAAGACTCGGTCACCCCGAGTATAGTTTAGCATATTGTAGCTCGTAGTAATTATCATATTATTTAGTATGTAGAGTAGTATTAGTTAGTATTTGTGGAGTCGGGTCGGGTCTTTTACCCACTGTCAGCCCGCTCTACAGCCCGTTTCAAGGGGCGTTTCCATTGTAACTATATATACCCTTTCCCACCCAAGGGAAAGGGTTGGACCTTCATTTGCAATCTAATATTCTACAAGTTTTCTCTCACAAGGCTCCCAACTTTCTCATCTCTTTCTCTCTCTCTAACTTCTCTCTAGAAAACATAACCTTGAATCAATCTAATCACTAAACCATCCATGTTCTCACATTAGAGTATACTACAGAATCTCTCTCTTGGATTTGCATTTTCATTTCCATTGTAAAACGATGTGTGATAAAGTTGATCTTCGATCGGCTCAACGAAATAGGAGTTGGGTTTGGTGAAGGTTACTTTCCTTGGTCAACGAACTTTTAATCCACCAACAATTTTTGAAACTTTATCCACCAAAAGATTTTCTAAAAAGGGTTATAGGAAAAAAAAAATTCTAAAAGTGTTCTAGAAAAAAAATTCTAAAAGGTGTTCTAGAAAAATTTTCAGTGTTTTAGAAACTTTTCTGTGTTCTAGAAACTTTTCAGTGTTTTAGAAAATTTTCAGTGTTCTAGAAACTTTTCAGTGTTTTAGAAACTTTTCAGTGTTCTAGAAACTTTTTAGTGTTTTAGAAACTTTTTAGTGTTCTCAAAACTTTTCAGTGTTCTCGAAACTTTTTAGTGTTCTTGAAAATTTTCAGTGTTTTAGAAACTTTTCAGTGTTCTAGAAACTTTTTAGTGTTTTAGAAACTTTTCAGTGTTCTAGAAACTTTTCAGTGTTCTAGAAACTTAGCACCAAAACTTTCTAAATTATACAATTTAGAGAGTATACCACGAGTCGAAGTGTTTTCTCACTTATACAAGCAAGGGAAACACCGAGTAAGCAACGGTAGCACTTAAGGATCAACGAGGTTTAATCTCGAAACTTGGTACAAAGGCGTTCTCGAAACTTTGTGTTTTAGAAAGATGGTACAAGTGGGTTCTAGAAAGTTTGCTAGAATTATGATTTTGCAAAAAGCTCACCCAAATGAAATTTGTATTCCAAGATTTTTGTACTTCTAGTTATAAAAACACCAAAACTTGAAGAAAGTTGCAAACTTGATGATTTTTATGAAAATATTTTGTGTCCTAGAAAACAAGTACAATAACCAAAATCGAATTTTTTAAGCTTTGAAACTTCAAAAAGATTAAAACTTTCTTGTTGGAAAAGGTTTATAACACTAGTTTGTAATAAAAAAAAGTGTTAAAAGCCAAGAAAAACAAGAAAAGTGATGAACTTTTTTGAAAAAAAAAACGTATATAAAGCTAAAAAACGAAACACACAAACTCAAATCACTCCTAAATCATTGTTTGGCTCTGATACCACTTGTAAGACCTTAGATATCACAAATTTATCACAAATATAGAAGCAAAGATGAAGTAGAGGTGGTGACTTGATGATGTATATGTATGTCGTGTATAGAGAGAAAGAGATGAAAAGATGAGAACTTTTATTGAAAGAAAACACACACACTACACACACAAGCACACACCTCAAATGAGCTTTGAGGTGTTTATATAGTAACTTACATATTGCCCTAAAAGGCTTTCCATGGGCTTAATCTAATGGGCTTGGTTTACATTTTCTAATAAAGGCTTACATGAAATACTTAATAAGTACCAAGTCCATAGCCCAATATTCTTAACTATTACAATACTTGTTGACTCAATAATGATCGTCACTTTTAATGCTAACAATTTTCATACTCGTTATAATAATATAAAATTTATATTATTAATTTACCCGGTGTTTTAAAACAATTTGCTATATTTTATGATATACGTTAATAATTTCGTCGGATTATGATATTTCAACACGACAATTATTTTAACACCCGATTCTCATCAGGAATGTAATTTTATAATTTTTACAACTTTGTCATATTTTATTTCCACTCGTCACGATTTATTTTTAGTTAACTCGGTACCCAGTAACACCTAAACTACACAATAACTAACTAAATCTACACAAAAGTCTTCATTTCACTTACACACTCATCCTTTTCTTACTAAAACCCACGCCCCCTACCTTGAATTAGGGATCTTGTCTCATAAATATCTACAACTAGTTCAATACTTTCATTTTTCTCATTTACATATTCTATTAACCAACACCAACTAGCAAAAATTCTCTCTACTTCCTCCTTCTTCATATGTTTCTGCCAAAGATCAAGGAACAAGAAAAATCCATCAAACTTTCAAGATCAAGACATAATCAAGCTTTACTTTCATTCCTTGTTAAGGTTTTGTGATAAAAACCTAGGTTTCTTAATCAATTTCACATCAAATCACCTCAAATCTACAAGTAAGCTTCAAGTAAACTTTTTAATCTTTTCATACTTCCATTTGATGTATTTTCAAGTCATAGTAGTAGATCACGCAAATATATATGTTATATATACCACTTTATACAATAATACTCTTTAATCTTAGATCTATAATTTTTATTAGTAACTTCATGAGATCCACCAAGATTGGTGATGTTTAGGACCCCATGACACCCTAAGAAGGTGTATGGTAGGATTGAGTATTTGTAGAGTTGATTTGTAGTAGTTTGGTTAAGTTTTGGACAAGTTATAAACTAGAAAATCACATTTTTGACACTATTAGAAAGTTGTTGTCCCTTTTTGTAAAATATAGAAAACTCAGGGGTTTTTGGGTAACATCGGGCTAGAGATTCAGAAAATACTTTCAAAAATGAAGCTATGGGCGAAAGAACGGATTAAAACGAGTTTATAATGAAGGAGATATGTTAAAAACAAGTTTAACGACGAAAACTATTTTCTAAAAATAATACGTGCTGTTGCACGAATTTCAATGGACAAAATGAGCCGTTAAACGTAACCTAGAGGAGCCGACCTACTGAAAATATATTATTTTATATTAATACGAAACCATGGATATAAAGAACGTAGAAAACGAGCTTATAACGACCAAGATATAGGCATTTGAAACCCGGTAAATCATATATATTTCCATAAGCTTTTAACCAAATATTTCTAAGTATAGAAAAATTGTTTTTGCAAGTAATCGTGTTGCAAGCCGATTTTCTCATTGATCAAGACCCGTATGGTCAAAAGTTAAATGATAAGACTTCTAGACATTGTTGCAAGGTTTTCAAAAATGCCGAGTTTCATCACTAACACTTAACGTACAATATTTTGCGACTAGTTTTGCAAGGCCATTTTGGGCATGTTTTCAAGTAATGAAAATGTTATTTTTGCGACAAAAACCTTATAATTACCGATAGAACACCAAACGAGGATCGTGGAGTACCGTTTCAATATATTTACATGAAAAGTGGTTATTAACGTAATGAGACGTCAAAAATGTATTTTTCGACGATAAACATTATTTTCAAATTTAACGAGTGGTATCGATAACATACGTATTTGCATGTGTAGCATCATTTCATTTCTTACATTAGAGACTATCATTCATATTAGGTTGCGGTTAGAGATCGTGCCTCATTTCAGTGTATTCACTTTTTTCATCGTAGCTATCGCACCAGGTGAGTCATAGCCCCTACTCTTTCAATTGCTTTGGTAAACTCTTTGGGGGAGAATACATGCTCGTTTTCATCTAAATGTATACTTGATTTAATTGATTATGCTACATGTTTAGTCAAACATTTATTGTTCCAGTTATGAATTCGTTACTCAATCGAATGTAGTGTATATTCATTTGCATCACACTTAATCATTTTTACCTTTGGACTCAAGCCTTTTCCACTATTATGCACACTTAACCGAATGAACCGGCTTTACCACTATATACATACATGACAGAATGAACGGGTCACATAACCGAATGTACTAGTCACATAACCGAATAAACGGGTCACATAACCGAATGAACGGGTCACATAACCGAATGTACGGGTCACATAACCGAGTGTACGGGTAACATAACCAAATGAATTGGTCACGTAGCCTAACGTATTTGTCGAATTACACTTATCTTTGAATCTTGGTCCACATATTACTTTTGTTTACACAAACCAAATCATATTTGGCAGTGGGTTGTAAACACACAGGTTGTAAGTCTTGTATGGGCGGGACTTGCAACTGAGTGGATTTACGATGCCTTTGCTGGGAGATCTTCACTTAAATGCAATGTATTTCATTTTACACTAAACTCTATGAACTTACCAACCTCGTGTTGATACTGTAGCATGTATTTTCAGGTATTAAGCAACGGCACGCTACTAGAGGTTTTGGCAGGGCATGGCATGGTCATAGAAGACTCTGATATTCATTTGGGGATCGTTTTAAACTATTTTAAGGGCCTACTCCTGCACTACTTTTAACAATGTAAATTCAACACTTTTGGTTAAACGATTTTATTCTAAATGATTGAAGTGAAAACCATTTTTGTACTAGTTTTGGGATACCAATTGAGTTACACCCCAGCTACATGTAAGCTTCCGCTGGACCCGATTTTAGGGGGTGTGACAGTTTTTGACTATAAATACTATGGATTTACTCACACTTTGATTTTGATAATAAATTGTTTATCATGACTACTATGGACTCACAAACTCTTTTGATTCTTGGAAATCAACTACTCTACTTATAAACTCTATGAACTCACCAATCTCTGTGTTGACACTTTTAGCATGTGTTTATCTCAGGTCCATAATGAGCAAGGATGGTACGGAGGAGCACGGATTATTACAAAGGCTATAAATTTTACCATCATTCGAAAACTTATTTAACAAACTTTGAAAACCACTGGGACCTCATTTGGAAAACTCTGATATTTATAAAATTCGAATGGTAAATGTTTTAAAACGACTAAAATGATGATCGTTTTCTACTATTAAACCGTTGTTCCATGAAGTAACACCCAATTTAAATTCCGCTGCATATATTTTAAAATTGGGGGTGTTACAGATTGGCATCAGAGCCTTGGTTATAGCGAAACAGGTCTAATTTAGATCTAAACTATAACCACATTTTACAAACAAAACATTTTATAGCCTTACACTCTCCGTGCCTTCCGTGTCTGCAGACTGCCTTGCTCAGTACATTACCTGTTAAGATCATTCTACATGTTTAGAAATTACTCTCACACAATTATTATTTCATCCGTACTGATACATCTTTAACGTAAAAAAAATTACTCATAAAATACTATTCTCGGTTACTACAGTAACATGTCTCCCGAAACTTCCGTGAATGTCGAAACCACTCTCCGTAATACTAATACATCACCTATCAATCAAAATCCTCCGAATACTGAAGACCCTTACGTACAAATATCACAACCCCAGGTTGATATAGAAATCACTCAGGGATCACTTCCATCGTCACCTATTTGTTCACCTTACGTCAAAAACTCAAGAGAGCTACTGAATCATATGAAGATATGATTGGTGGTCAGGCAACATTCGAAGTTGGACAAAGTTCACGCCAAGAGATGCCGTGGAAGAATGTTGAGCCAAATTATCCGTTAACAAATACTCCGGATTCCTCAATACCAGATATTCCAAATAATTTACCCTCACCTAATTCACCCAACTACAATATAAGCACTCCTGATTCCATATGGACTCTTATTTATCAACAAACCAACATATTAGATGCTCACACTGAACAGCTAAAGAATTTACAACCAACGCGATTTGAATGGTACGACCGTAACCTTGACACGTTATTCAAAAGAGCGGATGCTGAAAGACTAGCAACGTATGAATTAGGAATAAAGATCGGCGAGATAAAGGAAAACACCAACCAGGAGCTTAGAAGTGTGGACTCCAGGATCCGTTATGCAAGAAGAGAACACGGTCATACACATAGTAGAGTTGAGGATATTGAAAGAACCCTATGGATGGCCAGAGACACAGCTAGAAACCAGGGTCAAAAGATTTCCGCATTAGAGACTATGTTGGCTAATCAAATGAACATGTGTCAGGAGCGTTTCTCAAACATGGAAGCTGCACAACTTGAACTTGAGAAAGAAGTTAAATATTTACGTCAGAGGCGTAACTAATCTTGAGTTTACAGGTATCCTTGTTGTACCTACTAAACCAAATACGTTTTGGTTAGTATTTCATGTAATGTTCAATAAATATGAAACCTTCAGAACTTGTAATCAAATCATAATAACCTCTTTTCTGTTATACCTCTTTGTTATGAATCAATCTTTCCTATCATAACAAACATGCAGTTAATGAATCCTCATACCTTCATGCAAAAGTCTCAACATTTGCTACTTCCTTGATAAACAAATGACTCCACGTAGATCAATGACATATTAATAAGAGACCTTGTACCAATTGTTTTGCTGAAACAATCAGTCAAGTTATTAATATTATGTTAAATTCTGCGATGTTATTCAAATCTACCTTAAGACTTCTTACAATTATTAAGATTTCTTAAACATACCATAATTAAACCAAAAACCAAAGAATTCCTTCGAGAGAGAACTTGAAGAATGGAGAGAAGTTATTTTAGTAGAAAAATCTGTTTGATCCTTAGTAATCCCATATCAAGAGTTGATTATTTATCTGTGATACAACACAGGCATATCTTGAAATTAGATTACAGTAGGGATTCAATTCAGTCTATCATCAATGAAATAATTAACTTAGTTGAATTATTCTGACCTTAGATGGATTCTAAGTTGAGTTTCATTAATGATTTCAGAAGATGGACAACCTGAACAATATACATGCTCCATCATCATCAAACATCATCATGACTCCTGGAGCCATCAAGAAATTGGTAAACAACATCGTGTCAGTAGTACTCGAAGGGACTACCATAGTTTACCCAATAAGAGAGACGGGTATACCTGGTAAGCCTAACCATGAAAGCTGCATGGAATGTGGGCCAGCTCACTTTAAAACTCCAGAAAGAATGATAAACCCTTCCAGTACCCATAACCAAGGGATTAGGCTACCTAATTGAAATAAACAAAAGTGAAAACTCACTGAAATAGGAACCATCAACCCGATCTACTACAATTCCACCAATGCTCAAGACTGCTATTGTAAACATCTGGAAGATCGTATCAGCTATCATCGTCAGCTGAAATACAAACAGAAAGCTAATAGAGACTGCCTCGCCACACCTATTACCAAAAGTGGTTATCGTGGAAGTAAACCCCTGTGTCAAAAATGTAAGAAGCATCACACAAGAACCTGCATTGTTAAGTGCAAGAAGTGCCAGAAAACAGGTCTCAAGGCAAATAACTGTAAGACTTCGGGCAGAAAAGGACAACCAACAGCTGTAGTATGCCACGGATGTGGTGCAAAAGGGCACTACAAGAGCCAATGTCCAAACTACAATACCAACTGGAAAGCCAAGACTTTTACAAGAGAATGAAGAATCTTTAAAGACTTCGATAGTATCAAGGGAATTATAACTAGATTTATGTAGATGGATAAATTCCTGTTGTAAATAAATAAACCCTAGTTCAAAAATTTCCTAAGTTGTACCTCTTTCTTGTATTTTACTTTAAGTTATGATGGATGTAACCTAAGTATAACAACTATCTTCCTACCGTATCGAAAAATCTACCTTGTAATATTTCCATAATAATCATAATCTATGTCAATTTCAATTTCTACTCCATTTACCAAATAACAATATACTGTTATTACCCTAAAAATTTCTGACTCATCATCATAGTATGAACAAAAATTTTCTACTTTATTCTTAAAAGAAATTACGTGTTATAAAAACAACACGTTGAACACCATCTAAAACAAGTTAAAGAAAAACATAAATACCACTGTGACTGAGCCAAGCATCACATCATTTAGTCCTCAGTTATACATAGCCTGATCAACTATGTCTAATTTAGGAAGAATCATGTTATGAAGGGAACAGGCATAATTTCAGATTTTTTTTTTTTCTAAACTAACAATCTTCATTCAAAAGCAAAATATAGAAATAAATTGAAATGTTCATAAATATTACATTGGACAACCCCAACAAATACCTATCTTATCCCCACATCCTTATGATGAGAAACCAACAAAAATACCAGTAGGAAAACACTAATAATTCACAAAGACTGATAAGAAAACTCAAATAAACAAAAAATTTATTCGAATCCGTGGAAATTAATAAATAAACACATAATTAGCATCGGAAGTGCTAATGTTACAATAATTACAATATAAATCAAAGAATCTTCAATAGGTTGATCCGCTATGGCAACAAAGACCCCCACCAACACAGCAATAGCAAGAGCCACCACAGGATTAATCACCCTAATTATGCTGAAAGATAAATATAAACAAACCATTAAAAACAATAATGAGACAAATTCCTAAACATAAAAACAAACGAGTTTTATTCCATATTCGTTAAGGAGTACATTGAAAACACAACAAAAACTTAATTTAAAAAAAAACAACCCTAGCTCAAGATTTGTACCCTCATATCTTGTCTATGGAGATGGCAAGGACCGTGAAGGGTACGACAAACAACAAAATCACGATCAAGAATCCAAAGTCTTCATCTGGAACATACGCTAAGTAGATAGCGGCAAGGACAACCTACACAATCGCTAATATAGTGATAAGGTGCGGCATTTTGAGATGGAAAATGAGAGAAAAAGGGTTGATGGAAGAAATGGAAATTATAAAGGGGTATTTATAAGCTATAATATAGCCGTTAGTGCACTATTCCCGACCGTTGGAATTCACTATTCCCGACAATTGGAATATTGTGCACTAGCTGTTATTTTACTATTCATGACCACTATTTTCAATATTCATAACCCTTAAATACATCAGTTACTTGGTCTTGTCTAGTACGGATAAATCTAACTAAATCACGTTTCCTTAACTTTAATAATGAAAATCTCTTGACAACCCTCTAACCAATATTCTATACTCCAGTAATCACGTTAAACTTGAATTTCAGGACGAAATTCAGAATGACACGTGGGTACTGTAAAAACGCAAAAATCTATATAGTTAACAAAGGTTAATTATATATTAATCTCTGTCATTATTTTAATCACCATTTTTACAGGAAAATTTGAAACTTTCCTTATAATATTAAATGGTCACGATTACGATATTGCAAAATTCACCAAATGACAAAACACGTTCTCAACACGTTTAATGAAACTTAAATAATTCACTAATCTTAATATATCCTTAAACTACATTTAATCGGGCCCTTAATTATTTCTCAGCCCAATCCTTAAATTGATCCAGTTACTATTCATCCAGCCCAAAAAGATTAAGCCCAACTTTGATTTCTATTATTTTACATATAACTCGACTAGAACCATGCCCAAAATGCATCTCGTACACTCAAATCTTAAACACAACACCTATGTATTTTTGCACCACCTCATTCCTCACCATGCCTACTATGCATATGCTAATTCTCGAAATACCATGTCAAGATTTGCTAGGTATTCGAAAGGCAAAGTGTTTAGTCCAAAAAATACCCATTCGACATATATTTAATCCAAAACTTAACCGTTTTAAACCCGGATTGTTTCTACGTGATCCTAATATTTATTCCATCATGTTTTCAAGTTAGTAAACATGTTTCATCAGCTAGAAAGCCAAGTGCTACATGATTTTTCGAATTGTGCATTATATAAACGCATGTCGACATACAATTCTATCACAAGGATATATATATCTTTATTTTAAGCACACCCATGCTTCCTTAAAGTCCTAAAATGAATGAGGAACAAGCTACCTTCAATTATTTACTGATAATGCATAGTGTTTCTTATCTCCTTGAAAAATTGGCACCTTTACGTGTTAACAATTTCATGCTATATATACACAACCCTCATTTTCTTGTTTCCTCCATTCGACACAACCATAATAACTCCTTTATACTCTCAAAACACTCACTGAAAGACCAGGAACTTACGTACTTGCGTTTGGAGGTTTAACGAGAGCATAGGATTAAAGGTATAAATCATTTCTTGAGTTTATAAGCCAACGTGGAATTTTCTTGCATTTCCTTCATCACTCTCGACTCTCTACCACCCTAGAGGTGTAGTAAGTTACCTTTAATCTTTTCCCATTTCATTTCGAGCGTTATTTCATTTTCATGCATTACATATCTTTATGTTCGAACGTATATATATACTTTGCTTATTTTTCTACGTACACACTCACGTATAGAACACTAAAAGTGACTAGCCTCCCATGTGGAAGGCCTAGAAGTCTCGTTACACACTCCTTTCACTTTCATTTTCATGTTACATGCATCGTTTAATTTATTTTGATCATGTTTCCTTCATATATAAAAATCTGCCAAAATACTTAGACAAATTTCTAAGTCATTTACATGTATAAAAACGATCCAACAGCCTAAGAAACAAACGTATATTTTAAAAATTAGTTAAACGAGCATACTATATTTTTACATGACCTATTAGACCACCTAACAAACTATCACTTTAATATATAAAACTTGTGAAAATACTCGCGTCTCGACACTCTAGATTCACCCAAGTGAATCGTAGTTAAAACAACTAAAAACAACTGTAACACCCCCAATTCATGATGCAGTGGAATTCAACTTGGGTGTTACTCGACGGCACAACAGTCATAATAATAGAAAACGATCTCTAACCGAGTCGTAATAAAAAGAGTTGTCATTCATATTATTCAAATATATCAGAGTTTACATAGTAAGGTCCCAAAACGGTTCCATGTTTCAAAATACATCAATATAAAGTCTTTGATGTTTTTATAGAATGACATAATAGTTTATAGCCTTCTTCCATCGGTACGTGCCCTTCCGCTCCATTCTTGATTATCATGGACCTGAAATACATGCTTAAGAGGTCAACACAAAGGTTGAGTGAAATTCATAGAGTTTGTTTAACGGTTGAACACAATATGTTGGTAGTAAGAGTTAATTAGACTCATACTCATGTTAGAAAACAAAACAGTTATTATTATATACTAAGCTCATGCAACCAATACGTTAACGGGTACCAATATCAATCGGCGGTTATGTTGCCCCGGTAAGTACTTTGCCATCATACTTAATGTTCAAATATAGTGCATTCGTTTGAACTAATCTGCTCATACAAATGGGATTCGTCAATCCCAATAGGCCTATTCATAATACTCGCGCTCACTAATTCTAGTGATTAAATGGTTCATGATAGGGGCCTAGGATTGGCAACGTAGGTACTTAGTAATAATAAAACAATCAGGCAGCATACTGTTTCAAAGCATTGTTTTCGGTTTAAAAGTAGCATGTATTCCCCCCAAGGGTTTGTAAAACATTGAAGTAATGTAAAGTGGGGCTATGAACTCACCTTAAGTAGGATATCAAGTAATGAAGGTGATGATTGGATCGTGTAGGTTTCTACGAGCAACCTATAATAGAATGTTGCGACTTAGGATTTGAGTAAAGAATATAACGGAGTGCCTATATATATATATCTTGAATTTAGTCCATGATGTGGTATGATGTATATTGTAAGTCCTTGAATGAAAAGATTCATGAACATGTATGTTTTGTATATCGTTTACTACCGTTCGGGCCGACATAATTCAGAAGTCATGTTAGTAAGCGTTCGAGGAGCCAGGACACTTTAACTCGTAAATCCACAACTCATCTCGACGGCTTACATAATGACTCCTCACATGAGGCTCCCTACTATTGTAGTAGTTGATAAAATATATAGATATAAGTTTTGATCCGAAAAGTTACATGTCCGATATTTGTATAAACTTAGGAAAGTTTATTTGTACATGAAGATTGTTATTAGGGGTAGTTTCATAAGTCTTGTATGACCATTTTCTCTTTGTATATCTCATGGTTCCTTTTTAAGTGAAGTAGATCCAAATTGCTTGTTCAAGTTATCGCCTAATTCATTGTTTCATGTTTACGCCTATGTAAGTTGGTATGGTCATTTCGTCATGGCCTAGCCATGACCTTTGGTCCTTGTTCCAAGGTCATGAGACACAACCTTGGCTCTAGCCATGGTGGTGGTCTTGATTATAGGTCATAAGACCTCTTGTTCCTTTTAAAGTATAACCATAATCTAGTGACTTTCGCCTAAAAATGGGCTGTTTAGAAATTGAAGAATTTTATTACTCGGAAAGCGTTTTTAGGGCTCGAGCTTCTTTACACCTGAACGAAAACGGCGTTCCGGACAACTTTCGTGTTTTAACTTTTTGATGAATCGGACCAGAAGGGTGACTTTCAAAAACTCAGAATGCAAAACAGTGTGGTTTTGGCAGTTTTGCCGGAAATCTTTGGTAACTTCAAATCGCCATAACTTTTGACTCGTTTACTCTTTTTAGGTGGTTCAAATTGCTATAGTTTCCTTGTTAAGTCCTCTAATGTAATATGTAATAATCTAATATCATAATTTTTCCATTTTGATCAGGTCTTACCAAGAAAGTCACTAGTTTGCTTGTTTTAGTAACTTATCTTAACAATCAATCACAACAACATGTTTTAGTCATTTTTTATACACCATGGACATTCATACAAGACATAATATAGCAAGAATAACATGTAAATAATATGAACATGATAAATTAACAAGAAGCATGTTAGGTTTAGGCTTACAACTTTTGGCTTTCTAATAAAGAAAGGAAGTAACAAGTAAGGAAATGGACTTTGATAGACTTGCTTCAACCCTTTTTCACTTCATGCAACCTTTCTACCCTTGGTATTCTTGAAAGAGATGTAATGAAAGTTGAGGTGAATTGAGTGGATTTAAACTCAAGAGAAATCACCAAGTATATTAGGGTTTGGAAGTGTTTTGGTGAATGATAACTTAACTAGGATGAGTGTTGTGGTGTGAGGTATGGACGGAAACACAAGGGGGGAGGGGGCTTTTATAGTGCCTTGAGGAGGTTACAAAATGAGACTAGTCAAAGCTTCCTTAGTACACTTCAACACATGGAACTCATCCAAGACCATTTTGCCCAAGATTAAGCCACACAAGGGTGTGACTCCCCCCCCCCCCTATTGGCGGTTCACAAGAGCTAGGGGGTGAGTTGGCTTGGCTTGGATATTATCCTAAGTATTAGGATGAGTTTTGACTCCGGGAAATGCCAACCGTAAGTGATTAGGCCTCAAAACGTAAAACCGGGTGTCGTAAAATTATGAAACTTTAAAGTATTGTTAGACATGTCCATATGTCCCATAATAAAATATAAAATGGGTGGTAGGTTGCATTTGGGTGGTAAAACCCTACTAAAACTGGAAACACGGGTCTCAAACGCGTAATACGTAAAATGTACGAATATTGCGTAAAATTGAGAAAAGTAAAATGTTACTTTTCTAATATGTTATAAATGATTTAAAATGACTTATAATGTCTAGACTGGGCTCAGTCCAGTGTCGGTTGGTATTAAATGTCTTTTAGACATCAAACCGTAAGCCTAAAAATCACGAAATGACTTATAACATCAAGGGATGATTTTTGGTCAATGGAGGAGGGAAAAATATGTTGACTTATTATAATAAGTTGAAAACTCAAATCGTCTTAGAAACGCGGTGCAGGTATAGGCTAGGGTTACGGCTGAGTAAAAACGCTTAAAATTAAAAATTCCAGTTTTTCACGGCCGAGGTTTATTCTGGTCATATTTTTCTCAGTCATGGTTTATTCTCAAATAAATCATGAGTGTGTCAAACGTTTTTATGATGTGGGGTCACCTGACGGGGTCGAATTTCGTTGTGCGTGGAATTTCTGAATGACGTTTTACCCTAAAACGTGTATTTCCTTAATAACTTTCACGAAAATGATCTGACGAATGTCAAACATTTATTTTGCCATGGAAATGATTTATCACTCGAGAATATGAAATAAAAATCAACTTTCGGGAAAATTTCGGAAAGAAATGAATAGTAAAAATAAATAGTAACATGAATAGTAAAATTTTCCGGGAATAGTAATTAACCTGAAATTGCGAATTGTTACAACAACGACGTGGGTCTTTAAGTCCATTAAGCACTTTTTAAGATCTTTGAATAAGCTGGCTTATGGGGACTTTTTAACATGAAAATAGAACATGAAAAATGATAATTTTGATGGGCTCAACTCGTCTCACGAAGTACGGTTTTTAAAACGTTATGGGGCCTTTGTTTTGGTTCGTTAAAAGCCCATAAGCTGAAAAATAAGCTCTTGGCCTAATAAGCTGTCAAAATAAGCTTTTTATTTCTAAAATAAGCCTCGAAAATTTTTATAGAATTTTTCTCATGATTTTTATGAATTTGGACTAAAAATGTAACGCGACGATGCTTGGAAGGACTAAAACTGCCAAACCTTTTAAACTTGGACTGAAACTGTCAAAATAGAAAGTTTAGGATAAAAATTGATATTATTTAATATTCCAATCTTAGAATGCTATATTGGACAAGTAGTGGACTTTAAATGCAAATATTGGAAAATAAGGACTAATGGTGCAATGCTAACGCCGTTAGAGTAAAAAGTGTAAAAATTGGATAAAGGACAAGGACCCACATATTGTATTTTCCATTCTTAGTTTATTTTCTATTTTACGTCACCCCATCACGTCATATGCATTTTCATTACATTTTATTGTTACATTAATAATATATATAACGATATTTTAACTAATTATCTTTACGTACTATTATCATCATGGTTAAGAAAGGAAAACTTTAGAAATAATGACATATCTCGTCATACTACTATAAACATAAGAATTTCATTCGCATATCATCTTTTCATCATAACGATTAATCGTTATTCATTTACCAAATAGTATTTGGTTAGATTCTCAGATAAATTTATTGGTTTTTATAATTATTTTACAAATATTTTGGGGGAGATACAAATTTCTGTGAGTCATAGCCCCTACTTTTACAAAAAGTAGCCCCTACTTTTACAAAAAGTAGCCCCTACTTTTACTGGTTTTTATAATTATTTTACAAATGTTTTGGGGGAGATACATGCTCAACTACTGCTTTTACTTTCACAAGTATTTTAAACTTTTACATATCACTGTGGGACCATAACCCACTATTTTATATATTTTATATATCATGGAGAGATAACTGCTATAAACCTGATTTCAAGTAACTTATCAACTGTATGTGATTCGTGAAAATCAAGTTATATATATAGTATAAGTATTACTCAAGAGATCCGCAAAGAAATACGGATAACCCGAGGTCGTAGTCCGTGTGAAGGATGAATGGAATTTCGAATTCCCGATTCGTGAAACGTGTTGTGAAAGTGGTAAAAAGTGATTATGATGAGATAATAAGCTAAAAATTACCAACTAAATTATGCTAATCAAGCAAATAAAAGATAAATGATAAAAAGATATACTTGTCAAGCAAATTATTACGATCCTTAAGTGTGGTTTATTATTTCAATTAGTACTCTATTGATGAATCAATATCTTTTACAAACAATTATTTTCTCACAACGTTGGTTTATTTTGAAAACAATTTCATAAAGAGATATCAATATCTAAATTAAAACCCAATTATTTTCACGGCTTTTGCCCGCTCAAATAACCAAAATTTCAATCCAAGTAACTTAGAATCACTAATCAATACATTGTCCAACTTTTATAAAACCACACTTAATTCACATAACAATTTACTCAACAAGCATAAAAACAATCTACTCAATACTCATATTAATTAAGCTAGCATCAATAATAATTCTAACAAACTTTAACATAATTCACTACTAATTATTTAAACTAAAAATTGAAAAAGGAAAGAAACTAGAACCCGATCCGCGAAAATGAGACGAATTAAACCACCCGATCTCATAAACTTATCAAACACTAAAGCTTATTTCCTTATAAACTTTTATATTACTAAATAGATTATAAAGCTTGTGACTTTACTCACTAATTAGTTTTATAAAAGCTATAAAAACTATAAACTTTAAGTAATAAGTAAGCTTATGAGACCCTTAAGCTCCGGCCTTAGATGTAGAATAATGAGAAACTAGTAAAAATCAAAACTTTATAAAAGGTTAGAGTAAATAAGCAATAATAATGACCAAATAAGCTATGAAAGAGCTTATTGGTTGAGAAATCTACAAACTTTAATGAAAATAAACTAACAACTAATAGAAATTAAAACTTTTTAAACTAAAAATTATAGATCTAGAGTTATAAACTAATAAAAATCAAATATTTTTGGTTTTTTTATAAAGTAATTTGTAAAATAAAAAGTAGATCTAAGTTTATAAAAACATTTAAAACAAAATAGTAAAATAATGAGTTAAAAAAAAAGCTAGATCTAAATAAACTACACTAGATCTAAATTTATAAAAGCTTTTTAAAATCAAAGTAGTAAAAGAGTATTTATTGAATAAACTAGATGTAAATAAATCCCCAAAAACTATTAAGCTAAATTAGATTTGTAGATGAAATAAAGAGAAAATAAAAGAAAGAGATGAGAAGAAGAAGTAGAATAAGCTAGTATTAATCCATAAAAAGCATCTTCATTAAGCAATAAAAATTGATACAATAAGCTCTTTTGAAATAAACTTAATACAAAACTAAAAAAAAATTAATCTAACTACTACCCTCTAACTAAACTAAAAAAAACTGCTACAATGAAATAAAAGGAAAAGTGTGTGAAAAATATTGAGGAGAATGAATTCTCTTGGATCTGGTGACATGAATTTATAGCCCATGATTGGATGCTTGGAGGTTATTCTCGATCCTTCCATCTCATGTGACAGCTATCATTCAATGTATCCGGACAGATTTGTGTAATAGCGTGTACACGTGTCACGATGTTATAAGGCTGCAGAGGGAGTAAACGTGTGAGAGGAAAGAACAAGCCAACCACGCCCTATTGATTTAACGAGGTTAGCTTTGGGCCGCCGCGTTGCGGCGGGGCGGTGACCATTCGGTTATGATATCGTATGTAGCTATAACTAAGATCGTAGCTTATATTTGTTTGTTGTACCTTGTACCTTATAACTGAAACATTCCGTGTAGGTGGAAATGGCAAATTTCGTTTGCAGAATGCTAACAATTGTGGGTTTGTCTGTTTGTTATCCTTTTTTCTTTTATGTTACGTAGCCGTATTGGCTGCCTTATACTGGGTGCATGAACTTGCCATTCATTCATAGACCTTCGTATTCACTGTGATTACTATCGTATATAACTGTAAACCTCAATTTCTAGATGTGGGAACGCCAAATTCTATTTCTAGAATGCTGAGCGTTGGGTTTGTCTTTGACTTCAACCATGTTTTTTATCATGTTACCTAGATGTACCGGTTGCCGTATGTGTAAAAGTGATGTTTCATTTTCATGCCGCGTATTGGGTTCGTAAATTTGTTAGTGATTCCTAGATCCTCGGATTCACTATGGTTATTTTGCGACTGCATTATAACTGTGTTTAAGGACATTTTGATGGATGTCTGTGCTTAGTTGTGTTGATTAGTTGTACTTTTATTTTACCGTATCCGTCATTATATGGACTGGATTAAAAGGATCGGTCATCGAACGATACGAAATTAAGTTATTTACGAAAGTTCACGAAATTTATTTTATTTTAAGAAGTCGATTGAAAATTAAAGTAAGGAATGGCAAATATGAATAAGAGCTAGTGACGCTTTTGGCTATTCGATTTTCGGTGTTTAGGGTACACCATTCTATTGCTTCTTCTAGCAGTACGACGTTTGTATTAATTTGTGAGTTTGTTGTACATTGGATTTGAAATGTTCTGTGTAGTTGGGAATGGCAAATTGCATTTATAGAATGTTAAGTGTTGGCGTTGTTCAAGATTTTTAATCTGTATCCTATTATGTTACTTAGCAGTTACGGATGGCCTATATGTGAAAGTAGTGTTTCATTTTCATGGCGCGTACTGGTTTATAAATTGGTCATTCAGTCGTGGATCCGTGTATTAATTGTGCCTATCTAACTCTCCAATAGCACCTTGGGTGAAGTCTTTTTTTTTTTACCGGTTACTTGCAAGTGCATTATGACTGTGGTACACGGCATTTTCATGGATGGTTGTGTTTATCTGTGCCATAAACGGACATTCGTTTTCTAGTTAATTTTTAAATTTGTATTAAGCTTTAGGTACTGGTATGATATTCAGTATATATATATATATATATATATATATATATATATATATATATATATATATATATATATATATATATTTTGTCGGTTGTTATTTGGGTAACTTACAAATTTTTTACGCGAGAACCGGGTTAACCGGTGTAACTTGCCGGGTTTTGCGTGACCCAGGTCAACCCGGTTCTCGAAACCCGGCCGGGTTTCATTTCTTCAAAAAAAGTTAATAGAAATCCGAGTTGACCCAGTGGTCAAACCGGTTGACCCGGTGGTCGAACGGGTTGACCCGGTCAAAAAAAATAATAATAAATTGAAAACCGATAAATTGAAAACCGGACTAACTCTGTGGTCGAACCGGTTGACCCGGTGCCCGGTGACACGACCGGATCGATTTCGAACCCGGTTTTCAAGACATTTGTTTTTTCCCCTTTTGTTTCACGGTATTTACATCTGATAGCAGGACATTTGTTTCACGATATTTTGTTAAACTTTGATTAAAAGTATCTCTACATAAACCTTATATCTAGGATAAGTCATACTTTTGGGAATCATTATCCAAAGATTAATCATCCTCTCTGTGGATAATTCATGCTCTCTGTGGCTTGGCTTTCGAGGTTGTTCTACTTCTGAATCGGCGGTGCTCTATGGCTTGTAGGTATGTCATCGTTTATCTCATAATTAATGTTCGTTGTTTTTTGCTTCTTCTCCCGCCTATAAATACGGGCTTTTCTTTAGTTTCTTCTTTGTGCCATTGTCTTTCAATATCTCAATAATTATGAATAATCACACTGTCAATGGTCCAGCCTCGATCACTGATATGACTAATCATACTGTCAATGGTCATGTCTCGATCACCGATATGAATAAAATCACACTGTCAATGGTCATGTCTCGATCACTGGTAGGCTAGCTCGTGTGGCCAATTCCAATGACAGGGGAAGACAATTGTACCTCTTCTTTGAAAGGTTTAGGTTTATTTTTCTGAACCATCAGTGTGATGATAGGCGCCGTATAACGCGTGAGACCGTGCTTCTGCAGCAACTCCGTTCCTTTGTTAGGGAACTCGAGGCTGTTGAGGGCTCTGTGTTGATCAGCCGCACCTTGGCTCTTCTTCGTGCCCTTGTTGCCATAGAAGAGCAGCGTATCCGTGCATCTGGCCGTAGTGTTGTCGATGCTGGTCGTGTGGCAGGGCTCCTTATGGATTACCTTGGAGATGTGATGCACCTGTAGGGTGGCTTTTGTGTGTGCGGTTCTAGGTCTCTAAAATATATATGGTTGTAAATTAAGTAGTTCTTTAGTGATGATTTAAGCCATATAGTGGCTTAGATCAATGGTGTGTAAGTTGGTCTAGTCTGTATATAGTTGTAAGTGCTGGGCGGTTGCTTTTGCACTGTTTTTCCGGCTACTTGGCTTGTAGCATGGTTGTAGCCAGTCGTACGAAGTCTATCTTTTGCTAGTATGGTGGTCGGACGACACACTCTCGTTGTAAATGTTATGTCTCTGTCGTTGTTTAATTCGAGAGTCTGTATTCCGTCTTTTGGTTAGTAAAGTGCAAGGTGTTGGCGTTGCTATTACTATGTTTTATTTTGACCTTGTTAGGATTTTTAGAAGACAAAAGTTTTAATTTTTTTTCCGTTGACCACCGGAAAGTGAACCCGCGAATTGAGTAGTTTTTAGAAGTACTACCGCTATATTTGTAGGCAAATATGTTAATATATTTTCATGTAACTAGATTCTTAAAATGATGCATACGTAGGTAATATTGGAAAATGGTTAGATATAAAACAGGACACCAATTCATACATTTCATGTCGGTATACGGTGCGCCAATAGTAGTAGTGACTGTTACATAATTTGTTGCATATTTAGGTTATAAATATTACGTCTTGTAAAACATCAGCAGAAAAATATATTGGCTTGATATCAGGTTTTTGTTAATGTAAATATCCATTTCAATATATCCATTTCATGATAGTGCTACATAAAAGTTGATGTACTGATATTTGTATGTTCTTCTAGCCTCTGACTGTTATGCATAGCGTAAGTTAAATGGTTTGAATATGTTTGCAGTACCTGGTATTGCTAAAATGTTCTCGGATGATTTCGGTTAGTTTGGGATTGACAGTATTAGTGACCCACGAATTGTACGGGAGGTGATCATCACCTGATTGGCAAAGGGGTTTGCATAATTAGTTTGCGGAATCGTACACGTGTCTTGACCGGATAGGGATGTTTGCTGTACATTTTTTTGATTTTTTTTTCTTTTTTTTTTTTGGCATTCAGTTTCTAAACTTGACATGGCTGAAGCTTCTTGATCTTATCCTAGGTTGTTTCATGATAATGTTTTAGAAAAGTTATTGTCCTGATAGTCTCTTTTTTTTGGCTTTTGATAGTCGTGTATATCTAAACCTAAACGACTTCGATATATTTGCAGCACCTGATATCACTAAAATGGCCATGAAAGCATACTTGTCAAAGGCGTTATCTTTAATATGAAAAAAAGATATTTGGTAGTGGAAAATGTCGTTGCCTGATTTTTCTTGTTGGTATTGGTACTGATATCTTAATGTTGGTTGTATTGTTATATTCTGTTCATGTGCTTCATACGTACAAAAGCCATAAGCATCGCCAAAAGAAAGAACAACTGTTATTAATTCATATATTAAAGACTAATATTTTGGATAATCAGTTGCAAAACAAAAATCCGAATTCCTCTTTAGGGATATTCCATTTGGCTCATTATGCTTGTGTATGTGTGATAGTGATTGTGTTTGCAACTCGGACTGAATTAACCTACTTGCACATTTCAGTTTGGTTTAGCTTGATTTGGTATGGTTCTGACTTCTGATTCAAAACAAATTAACTGATGTTCAGTTCATATGTCGTTTGAGGTGTTATAACGAACTTAATACAACAACAACAGCAGTACCCAATCCCGCCTGAGCGGGGTATGGGAAGGTATAATGAACATAATAATCATTCATATTAAACAGATTACCCATTGATTTGAAATTCCCAAATCAATCCATATTTATGTTTATGTGTTAAAATTACTACCTTGTTCTTTTAGTTTTTTCTTGAATAATTCTCATACTGCAATTGTTTCGTGGCAGGGCTTGTGTGCATGACCGTTATGTTCATCACAACTTTTCTCATGGCACTCGTTATAGCCTTTGTGTGGCAAAAAAATGTCGCATACGCTGCACTCTTCCTTGTTAGCTTTTGGTTCATTGAAGGTATCTACCTCTCTGCTGCAATAATGAAAGTTTCTGATGGAGGTTGGGTCTCCCTTTTACTTGCCTTTATTTTTATGGTCGTAATGTATGTGTGGCATTATGGTACCCGGAAAAAGTACAATCATGACCCACGCAACAAAGTTTCATTGAAATGGCTTCATGGGCTAAGACCCAGTTTAGGTATTGTTTGTGTGCCCGGAATAGGCCTTATATACTCAGAACTTGGCACGGGTGTTCCTTAATTTTTTTCACATTTTGTTACAAATCTACCTGCATTTCACAATGTCCTGGTGTGTGTGTGTGTTAAGCACGTTTCAGTGCCTTTTGTCTTACCCGAAGAACATTTTCTTATTGGAAGCATCTGCCCAAAACCTTACCGTATGTATAGGTGCATTGTGAGATATGGGTATAAAGACGTCCAAAGAGACGATGGGAACTTTGAGAACCAACTTATTCAAAGCATAGCAGAGTTCATACAAATGGAAGCTGTCGAACCTCAGTTCTCGAGGTCTGAGAACACATCATTTGATTGTCGAATGGCGGTTATAAGCACCAGGTCAGTTTTTCTATTTCCTAGTTCTACACTCGAAAATTTTCATATACTTTGATCGTCTCTTACCAACTGGACTCAATGGGTTCCATCCAAAGTAGCAAATCTTTAATGCTACAGCGTTAAGATCCGAATACGATTGGTAATTGCATATATGTTGTTTTAATTTGCCTTTCATTCCCAGCTGCCTTTTTTCCCGAAATAATAGGACGTAGATACTTGGTTAATAGAAGCGAACATGTATCAGATAAAAAAAAAAAAAAAAAAAAAAAAAAAAAAAAAAAAAAAAAAAAAAAAAACCCAACAACAACTTAACTATTATTATTTTATTTTATTTTATTTTATTTGGTAAAAGGTCAACGACCCGGTAAAAAATTATTGCATATGATTAAGGAAAGTGTCGTCTATTTATGAGTTTTATCTCACATATTTACTGCACAATATTGAGCAAATAACTTATTAGCCACCTCACTTGAACCTCATTCCTCCCTAGCAGATATTATGCATTATAGATATACTCATATTATGTTTACTACAATCATGTTTTTTTTACAGCTTAATGGCAGCCGTTAACAATCCACAGCAAGATTCTACCAAGGAAGGAAAATCCATTGTCAAAGAATCCACTGAACCTCTAACATGAATACTTTGATGTCATGTATAAGTCTTGCTAGTATGTAAATATTAAAGGGTTAATGCACATACTGTGTTTTTTTCAACTAATAAGTCATATGACATTGTATTATTTTTCTAATTCTATGACATCTGAGTCGATGTAATACTCCGTAATAAATTTATTACACTATAAAATTTTGTTAATCAGTCAATGTATTTGGAGTTTTTATTTGGCTAAAGTCAGTAAACTATTTTATTGCTTTACAAAAGAAGATTAACATATAACAATTGACAGTCGTTGACATTAGCAATGAAAGTGTCACTACTTCCAACGGCAACCTCAGCTGCAACAATAAGATGGACAAAGTAAGTGCTATCTAGAACAACACCGGTACCGGAACTGAAAAAATGAGACAATTGTAAGAAAAAGTACCGTTGATTGTAAACGGCGGTATATCATCTAGCTTCCTCTTTCCTTTCCCAGTAGCATCCGTAAACACCGGAAGTCGTTCACGACATGATCCACTCATTACAGGAACCGGATGAGGTTCATTAATGGTTATACCATTTGACAGTCTGGTGGATACACCAACAACATTCGGGATTGCAACAGACCCCTTACGTAACACATTAGTATAATCAAACGAAGCATCGATGTCCATGATACCAGAACCGAACATATCCATCGCACTAACCCCGTGACCGGTATTAGAATCTAAAGAAGCATCGGCATCTATGGAAACACCAACTAACCTATGCCTGGTTGGATACCCGCGAAAGTCAACACCCACGGAAGGTGAACCTACAACACCATCGGCACTAACAAACCAACAGTCCTGTAATGGTTGGTCGCTATTATTTCTACGGTAGCCTTACTTTTCGTTCTCATGTTTAAACGTGCACGATACAAAACATCAAAAGACAATTACAAAACAAACAACATAGATGTGCAACATCACAGTTGACAATATTGAAAGGCGATTAAAAAAAGTGAGTGACAGTGACGATACTGTTGTGTACATGTGCTATATGTATTGTAAACTAACATGTCAAACCATTACAGTAATCGCATCGAATGTTGCAAGGCTAGGAGTAATTCTAGCCGAATATCATCTAACATGGTTACTTAGAGTGTAACATATTTACAACATAGTCGTGTTACAATACAAAAGTGGTACATATGCTGCTACTAACATAAAAAGGTAACTGTCATAACACAGAATCTAGTACATATGCCGCTAATAACATAGCAGTTCAAAATCGCGGCAACAGTGCCGTTAGACTATCACATACTTGAGTTCCACTGTCCTACATATACTGGTCTGTTTTAAAGTCACAGCAACTGTACATAGCAGTTAGGTTATGCACGTTCATTTCCAAGACAGACTACTATATAATATTTATCAGTAGAGCGTACTACTCAGGTCGGTGTGCCTTTGTCAATCCCCCTGCTTTGTTTTTTTCGATGGCGTGCCCATTTCTTCAGGAGGGTCGTTCTTGAGTAACTGTCTCCGAACAGATGGCTTTGCACCTTCGCTCCTCGTTTCTCGTTTCGGTAAATTGGTAGTGCTATGTGCAGTGTCCGGGTTTGAACCTTGTAAAACTTCAGCTGGTGGAGGTGTGAATAATAACCCTTCGGTTGTTGCTGGAGATTGAGGCTGTTGGTTTGCCTGTTCAGGTTTCAGCTCACTCTTGAGCACGTCAGTCACAATGCTGTGAATAGGACGTTCCTGTGATGTTAGAGTTGCGGATGGGGATGGTGTGTTGGGTGGCTGTTCAACTGTTCGAGAAACGTTTGTTTGTTCTGTGCTAGCATCAGGTCCAGCTAATAGAAGTATTTCTTCCTCTGTTTCTGTGATGGTAGGTGGTGCGGTGTTCAAAGGAATGGCCAGCAAGTGTGGTCTAGTATCCATGACTGTGTCAAGAACGAATAATGGATTTTCTTTTGTAGACTCTGTAGAAAAATGTAACTGAAACAGGTAATTGCCCCTGCTAAGGCTATCAAAACCGGTGGCAATGAATACGGATCTGATTGCCCCTGTTCTAACACGACTTTGCTGCATTCCGTAACCATTGAATGCGATTCAGTACTGAAGCATGCTAATGTCAGTGTTCTGGTACTGTCCGATATGAGCATTCTAAAGCAGTAACTGCACATTTTGAGAAGAAAAGATAGTAAGTCCGAAGCTCTAAACATGTATATTTTGAACAATACTGAATACCTGCCTTTTTAATGTACCTGTTCCATTATTATTACCTGTAATGTTCGGGCTCCCCGGCTGGGAGAGGTGCACAGTACACGTGTGGACGGTCGTTAAATATCTTGCGCCGACAATCATGGCATTGGAGAAAGTACCATGGTCTTCCACCGAAAATTTCTAAGACAGTAGCGATGACTGTGAATCTGACATTCTGCATTAACAAATAAAATTAAATCGTGATTCTTATGGGAAGTGGATATATGCTAGTATTGGCCATTTACCGTCTGGTTTCGCGGATCCTCTCTTAGTAATTCATCGACTGTAACCCTATTCCTAGTTTTTTCTTGCTCAATATCACTGTAGCGTGATGTCCTTATATTCTGTATGACCGGAGGAGCTACCAATTGACTGTACCTGCAAAACAACTGTATTTTAACTTGCCATTTTAATGTCTAAAAATAGTTACAATTGTGGGTATCGATATCTGTTACTGTTTGAGCTGTGTATGTAGGCATGTATCAATAAGTTATATAACTAAAACGTGAATATATGTGTCACATAATTGGTAACTTACATGCTCAGTATATAATCAATTTCGGGAATTGCCGGGTTTAGGTAGTAGCAGGTTGCAGGAGAGGCAGAGAGTTGTAAACCTGAGGTTGTTCATTTCTATGTTATTAAAAATTATATTAAGATATTATGATGCATAAATGTGGCTATGAAATTACCTCCGTATGTTTTTACCCAGCAAGAACTCACTGCCATTACAGTCGGTTTCGGCTCTTTTTCATAGTCTTCGACGTTGAAGCCTCTTGCTTTTTCATTCCATAGCGTGAACCTGAGAGTGTCTCCTCTGTATATAAAAGCAAGTGTCATTTGATTTGGTCAATTAAAGTTTCTATTTAACCATTAAAAGATAAAACTAACTCTAGGTTTTTGAGCATTATATCTCTCCAAACAACTGGTCGTTGGCCTAGGTTTTTGGGCTCCTGAATGTCACCCACGTAGAGGATACATGCAATATAATCTGCAGCCATCCAACTGTTTGTGAAAACTAATATTCTGATGAACGAACAATTGTTAAAGATATGTACCTGTCAATATCACGTCGGTTCTATCAGCCCGTAAAGCCACTTCATCGTATTGTGCAAAGTTAAAATGATGTTCCGGGAATCCTGGTCCGGTATATGCCTGGATATCTGTCAGCTTTCCAAATATCAGTGTGAAATTATTAGGCAAAGTCTGCATCCATTTCTTAGTGTCTAATAGCCCGAAGCCGGTAATTAAGTATGTCCCATTTATTTGAAGATTGTGATCGAATCGGATATGTTCTTTGCCTTCGGTGTTTGCCTGTATTGCTCCGCCCTATAATACCATCAGACAATGAAAAAGCTGTTGTTATTTTTTTAGTTGTACGTGCTAATTGGTTGTACGAAATAACGTTACCTGTTGATCAAGCAATATGAAGCTGAGTGTTGATTGCCTAGCACCTCTGTTCGATGTAACTATCCACTTACGATATACTTTAATGCACACCGCCTTACCTATATCCGATGGCTTCAGATCAGCTACTCCAGTAACCTCAAGTTCTTGTATCGTTTTTTTCCCTGCGGATTTTGCTGCTGCAGCTAATGCGGCGTCACCTGACATTTTCCTAGATAACAATATACCAATTCTATGCGTTAGTATAGGTAAAAAACATAGCATCAATAATTCCTGTTAGGGCAAGAATAATTTGTTATTCAAAGGTAGCAATAATAAAGGCGCAAGAAAGTTATCTTAACAGGCAAAATATATTGTTGGTACATGAATGTATATCTAAAGATCTGGGCAAGGCGATAGTCAAAGGGACTAACACAGGCTATCATAAAAAAAAACTGCAGGTTTAAATCAATATGACTATCAAGAAACGGTCTGTGGCCTTGCTCAGATGACACGACCATAGACTAAGACCATAACAGAGCATAGTATGCCTATTGAATTTGCTATGAACAAAACCTGGTATTTGACAATGGTTTTTAGAAAATCCCGGTACACAATATTTTTGGTGCTGCTGGACGGTCTGTTGGGCTGTTCTTTAATGAGAATTCTTAAACCTTCAGGGGATGTGGCTCTTGAAAGTGCCACGTATAATTTCCCGTGACCAAAGATTGGCTCTGGTAAGTAAACCGCTATCTTGTTCAGCGATTGTCCCTGGCTCTTGTTAATGGTCATCGCGTAACACACTTTAATCGGGAACTGCTTCCTTTTGAATATAAAGGGCAGGTGTTCTTCTTTGTTAAATAACATGATCCGTGGAAGGTACACTTTTTGGGACATTCGGGTACCGGTAATAATTCTCCCTTCGACAATCCTGTCAAGCATTTGTGTAACGATCATTCTCGTGCCGTTACAAAGGCCGCCTGCTAGGTTTAAGTTCCTGAGAAGCATGATAGGAGCGCCTATCTTTAGTTCAAGATTATGTGGCGGGATCCCAGGAAATGTCAGTGTGTTTAGATATTCCTGTGGGTACAGCAGTTCAGCGGCACCTCCATCATTTCCACGCGGTATAGCATCGTCATCGCTTTTATAAACTGAAACCACACCAGATAGCATCTTTAAGACATGCGAGTTAATTGCGTCCGCCGTTTCATTTTTAGGACAAACGATTGCTCTTTCTTGCAGTGCTTCAACGGTCGGCGAGTGTAGTATACCATCACCGTATATAAAATGTATAAGTTCTGATAAGGCAGTGTCACTGTCAGGTATACGATACATGTTAGCTACGTGTACCCAAGAACTATTTTCAGGATCTGTTTCATCAGGAGCACCAATGACACCATTCCCTATATCGAGTAACCACTGCAAAAACATTTCCGTGTTGTGCACCTCTTCAGCCGTACCGTTCATCCTTTTTATTCTCATGTTTTCTGCCAAGAAATGAATCTTAAAATGTTTCCATAGATACGATTCTGTAATGCAAGAGGAAATAATCTGTTGTTTGGAAGCCCTTTTTTTGACCGGTAGCATCTGCCTAAAGTCGCCACCTAAAATGACAGACTTGTTGCCAAAAACATTCATTGGCGTATCCATAAGGTCTCTCAATGTCCGATCAAGAGTCTCAAAACATCTCCGATCACTCATCGGCGCCTCGTCCCAAATGATGAGATCTGTCTGTGCTAACAGGTCTGCTAACTGCGTATGTTTTTTGATGGTACACATAGATTCATTTGTTAGGTCAAGCGGTAGCTTAAACCTCGAGTGGGCAGTACGGCCTGACGGTAATAGAAGCGAAGCAATCCCTGAAGATGCCACTGCCAGAACTATCTTGCGCTGTGCTCTGAGCGTGTAGATTATACTTTTCCATACATAGGTCTTTCCAGTCCCGCCATGGCCGTAAACAAACATCAGTTCTTGCCTACCATTTGAAACCGCTTCAGTAACTGTGTCGAAAATCTTTCGTTGTTGCGTGTTAAGGTTTGGCAGCAAGCGATCCCGTTCAGTCGACATCACTTCTGTATCATAACTCCTCTCTTCCATGACTGTCTTGTTTTAGAGAATCTCTAATAGGTGTAGAGGTGGAAGACGTAGGTTAAACTCCGTAACAGATTTTCCGTAGAATCTGAGAATAGCTTCCAGTTCATACAAAATTCCACCCTGCAACTCTTCATCATTTAAATTCAATTGAGGTATACGCAATAGATCTGATAACATTCGCGGTATATCGTCGCTCATAACACGCCAGTGTGTGTTCCATAGAGAAACTGGGTTGGCGACATCACAGAATATAAGGATTTGACAAAAGAGTTGGCGGATTTCTGCAGCCGTGGCTGTGAAAGCTGCTTCGACCAAAGCGATTGACCATTCGCCGTCACCAGCCAATAAACCCATCGCTTCACACGCCACCCTATTAGTGGAATAAAGACGTTCATTAACTGTCTGTATCCCTGGAAAAGACATACACCCTTTCTGGTGACATAGCAATAGCCGTTGGTAAAATAGGTCGCCAGCGCTAGGATGTATATATGCTAATCTGCCAATGAGTGGCCTGTTGAGATTCCGCCTCCGTGACCAAAAGTTTTGCGGTCGGTTCCACACGAATTCTTTTGGAAAATCTAAGTATGTTAAGTGGAGACCGTTTGTAAAATGGGCGTTGTAGTGTAGCCATTGTGTCAGTGTGGTCCTTTTGTTGCTCGGATTATTAACGACAGACTCTAAAGTATCTTCTCTTCTAAACCTTACGTTCTGCATATTTTCAAGGTGAACGGCTAATATTTGCACGGCCGGGTCTCTGTAGTGAATATCGAATCCGAATATACGCCAACACGCTTCATGCGGGCCCACGTATCGTGCATCCAGATAGTTTTTTATTTCATCAATTCTAATGGCAGGTGAATGGGTTGTCGAACCCGCGTCACCCAAATTTCTTGTAATATGTGTCACTATACGATCCGTGCCTTTAGAAATATACTTGAAGAGGTACTTGATTAGCATCGTCCATTCACAGTACTCTAAATTTATATGTGCGTAGAACCGCCTGAGCAACGACATGTTGTGCGGAACAACATATCCACTATCCAGCTGAACATTGTGTTTAATTGTAACATTCCCGCCAACACGCCGCCGATAATGAACATATCCCTTTTTGTCAATGAATGTAGCACTGCAAAATGGTTTTGGGAAGCCCTTTGTACACGTATCTCCGCCCTTCATACACGCGGCTGACCTGTTCAGTAAACCGCAAGGCCCGTGCATCATAAGTTCCGTAACAATCCGATAACCTTCGGGGTCTAATGTTGAATCGGGTAACTCAACAGATATGTATCTATCAATCTGTGCGTTTGTCCGTATTCTTGAATGTTCTTGTATCCACAATAGCAAGTGACAATGTGGTAGGCCCCGCTTCTGAAACTCGACAGTGTACAAAACTAAAAAAAAGAAAAACAAATCAGATGATGAATTTTGATATGCAATCAGATGTACAAAACTTGGAAAACATAACGTACCAGCTGACACTGGCCCAAAAGGCTTCCTGTCACGTAGATATGCAATCAGATGATGAATTTTGATTTCAAAAACACGGTCTACAACATCGGGTCTATCCGCCACAGTGACATTCGGAAAGTCTTGCATAAAGTCTACTATCTCCGGCCATTTAACATTGCAAGTGAAAGTAATGAAGAATGATGGATTTCCATGAACCCGACAAATGGCGAGCGCGTCCAAGTAATGGCTATACATATCTCTCGGACCGCCAACAAATGATGCTGGGAGAATGGTTCTTGTCCCTACATCAGAACCGTTACGATCGCCCCTTGCCATTGCGTCATATACCCCGGACAGATAATCGTTCCTGATATCGTCCTGGTGTTGACGAATAAAATCCAAACGATATTGCTCGACACTGCAATAGGCTGTTACAATGTATTGCTGAAAAAGCCTCCCGCTTCTAGTTAACAAATTGTACTCTTGGAAACGGTCTCGCAACTGATACGCATAATACATTTTCATTGACAGTTTCTTTTCCTCATCCATCGATTGGGTAGCAGCATCCCATAATCGTAGACCAGTATGAAACCCGTCTTCTCCATAAATAAATAGCAGAGGAAATTGCAATGCCATATAGGACAAATGCAATTTACTCACCCTTTCCGGGTCTCCAGCCCTTCTATGAATAATGATATCATATTCAGTCCCTGTATCTGGACCCCCTTCGTAGACAATCACCCCTATCGAGTCTCCAGACGGGAGCTCGTACTGCCGTGCACCTGCTATTGCAAAAATCCTGATCTTAAACTCAGGAACGTTTCCTGCCTGAAGCATGTCTCTTGCAGTCCTAAATATTCTAACCAACCGATTGTGCTCGTCCAACATATGAATCAAACCCTGCACGATCTCAGGACGCAAGACTCTACCCCTCTTATCAAAATTGCTTAACCGATTGCGGACCTCGTTGTCCGTATCAAAGATATATAACTGCAAAAAAGCCGGATCATCATTCTCAGCGGGGCAAAGACTACCTATCCGATGATATATCTGGCCTGAGATTTTAAACACGTAAGGCCCTTGACCTCTGTTAACCGATTCATCCACCTGAGCCCCCAAAGAAGTCATCGCAAACATGGAATTGTAAGCCCTTATATTTTCCAAAAAATGCCGATTAGTAAACAGTTGTCTCGCATAAGCAGGGTATTCAGGCTGCGGGCGTAGCACGACCTTACCGGCCATACAACACTTATGGTATTCTGGAGATTGGATAGTGCCGTGCTTAAGCCGTTCCTCTAACCAAAATAACGCCTTGCAATGGCGACAAACTCTGTTACATAGTCCCACCGACACGTAATCTGCGGGTACGCCTACAAAAGGAAATAAAAACGAACGATAAACAATACCGAAGTAAGAACAGCCAACTATAAAGAAAGACCAACAACAGTAAAAGGCTAAAAACAAACATACCCCTGTCGACCTGTTCGTGAACCGGTGGACGGGCAGGCCCACGTGATTGCCTCCTTTGTGATGCACGGCGCGTACCTACAACAAAGGGAAACAACATAAGTAACCTGAAGAAACTGATAACCACGCAATTCAAAAATTAAACCATACATATTACTAAAGAACTGTTAGTACATTGAGTAGCCACCGAAGGCACTAACGGAGTTGCATGCGAAAATCCACAGCCTGGCGCGGCGGCAACAGATTCATGTCTGACAATATATGGAGCAGGTTGCATACCAGGAGTGTATGAAGGCGACGCACATTCGGTCCGTAAAGTTGCATGTGCAGCTCGGAAAGGACTATGCATATGAATTTCTACCGGTAGACCTTAAAAAGAAGCGAAGAACATCGGAAACATTAAAAGGGTAAACATACGAAAACCAATAACAGAAACGATGCGCTGCGCAACCGTAAGATAATATACCTGCATCAGCCGCCGGAATGGAAGAGGTACTGCTTGCTGTAGCAACAGCACCTACAACAACAGCAGACAGGAACATGAGTATGTAAAAATGAAGATAAATCAATGCAAAAGTTGAAGCATAGATTGACCAATCCAACATAAGTAAAGGTAAGCACGTAACTAAGAAATGTATCCAATAACCAATCCTCGTCGGGCACAATAAAATGAGCACGAATAATGATAGAATGGACGCCATGGCAATAGAAGATAAAGAACAAAAACATATAGCACACATGGGTACAAAATGACACGAAAAAGAAGTATGTAATACGATTGCGCAAAGCACAAAAACACACTTTCAGAATAGCAAACTTCATTATGAGAGGTTAAAATTTTTACCAAGAACGCCTAAACAAAAAATTCATAAGCTAAAGTTCCTTCTCCAAGTAAAACTATGTAACTTTTTTTAACATATTGTACGACACTTATGAATCCTTTATTAGTTGCTTTTTTGTACTCAACTTATCTTTTGTGGATGATATATATAGTACAGGTTTCTTGTTTAGTATGATGTTTAATTGAAACGAATGGTTATGTTTATAGTATCCTAATGGGCCGTTCTTCTATAAAATATTGTGGTTGAATAACAAATAATGGTTTTTTTTCTCCAAATAAAAGTAGTGTACGGGAGATTGATGTTCAAAGTAAGCAACTGATACAATTTCACATATCCTTATGTCTTTTTCTAAAAAGCAAGAGTTTTTCTCATATTTCAAAACACTAAATGCAGCAAAATACCTACACTTATCCTAACGTAATTTGTTCTTGCATTTTCCGATAGACTTGACTCCTTTAGTAGATTGTTCCATCAGTGACTGTTTATATTGGGTCTCCCTAGTTGGCTCTGACTCGTTGGTTGCAGAATTTTTGAGTGTATTGTCATCGGGGTAGGGTTGTACATGTTTTATCAACTATTGCGTAACTTATTTGATGTTTTTCGTGTAAACTATTTATCTGACTATTCTTATGCTAACGAAACTATTTTTCCATGATTAAACATAGAGGTGGAAATCGGGTCGGGTCGGGTTGCATTGGTTCGTGGGTCAAATGGGTGATGGGTCAAACATGTCATATTTTAAAAATGGGTCAAATTGTTGGTTTATCCAGGTAAAATTTAGAGCTTTTGAGCTGTTTTGGGTAAAATTTAATGATAATTTGCCAATTCTAATGGTGCTCATGGAAATAGATAGTAACAGGAACATGAGTATGCAAGAAGTCACCTAAGATAGTGCATAAGCTGTAGCATAGATAAACATATCCAATATGAGTAAAGGTAACTACCAAATTAGTAACTGAATCTATTAACCTATCATCATTGCACACTAATAAAATGGACATGAATACTGATATGGTAGCAATTACGACAACAGAAGATAAAGAGCAAAAATATATAGCATACACGACCACTAAACAACCTAAAAAAGAAGTATGTTATACCATCGGCCAAGGTCTGAGGCACATCATCGATCTTCGCCTTTCCCTTCCCAGTGACAGCGACATCCATGAACGACCGATGATAGGTATTTGTAACCGTTAGGTCCAGTGAATGAGGCTCGTTAATAGCAATACCATTCGAAGCCCTCCCCGCGACACTCGTATGTGAATGAGGCTCGTTAATAGCAATACCATTCGAAGCCCTCCCCGCGACACTCGTATTTGAATGAGGCTCGTTAATAGCAATACCATTCGAAGCCCTCACCGCGACACTCGTATGAGCACTAACACCAACCCGCTCCAACCCATGATCGACTTCCATAAACGAACCTAAATCAGGAGGCACACCCAAACTACCCACCCAGTTACCATCATCAGAAACCACCCCACGAACATCACCAGAAGAACCCTCAACTACGACACTACTAAGTGGACAACCGTTTAAATTGTTAGCAAAATCAGTTCGAGCGACAGTTGTATCAGTCCCAACAGACACGTCCCATTCTAACGGCTGGCCACCACTGTGTCTACGCACGGCCTTAGTTTTGGTTCTCATATTGAAAATCACAAGACGGTAAACAGCAAAAAAACACCTTACCAATCGATGATCGATTACTATACTAACACAATACCAAAAGTAAAAGCAAGAAAGACAACAGAAAATCAAAAGAGCAAAAAGATGGCTACCTGATAACTATGATCGCAGAAAGAAGATTAGAATGAATGGCGAAGCGGTGGCATAGTTAATATAAAACAACGGTAAAAAAAAGGAGATGGGCCGACACAATGAACTGGACCACACGAATACAGCAGGCCCAAAACACTCAAGCCCTAAACGACATAGGATGTGTCGTATCTGACGGGACGTTATATATATAGTAATTTGAGCGAGTATCGATCACGTGCTCCCATTTATCAAATATCATTTTGCTCTTTTGTCGTGTAGCATAAACAAGGCTCACATGGCCTTATTACTAATTCATTTTGGAGCAGCCATTTGCAAAACAAAAGAAGGGACCATGTGAAAGTAGCAGTAGACGCTAGGCACTCCATCTTTGCAAATTGTAATAATATATTCTTTCGGCCTTTCATCATTTTGTCGTGATCCAAGATGAATAGAGCAGCAGGCACGTGGGATCATTTCTTCATATCATTTACTCAAAAGCTCCATGTGCCATATATATTCATTTTTTTTCGATGGACCATAAAACCAAAGTAGATATACAAAAGAAAATGGGCTTGTGCTTCTCTTCATTTCATTGGGCTGCTGCTGCTTTCTTATTTATCTCATTGCTGGGCTTAACTTTGGTGGGAGCTATAATGCTTGAGCCTGATCTGCTGCTGGTATTAGTCTTGGGCCGAAACTGCTTGGGCTTAGATCTGATGTTGATAACTTAATCCTGCGAAATAAAAATGAAAGGGGGAGGGGAGTGGGACTTGAACCCTTGACCTCTTGCACATATACAAGCACTCTTCCCAACTGAGCTAGGATGATGTTTGTGTAATACTTTGCATCCATTTCATTTTATTTCCCCTTCTTTTTCAGATCCGAATTTTAACTAATACGTTTAGTAATAATCTTCGTTCGGGCTTCATTTAATCTTTCACCATTCTGACTTTTGCCAAATAAAATACTGACTGACTCGTTTTCTCGTGCTCTTTCCAATGGTGTGCTCGGAAAATATTTTTTACTACGTCTTGGCCTCGTTTTTCACACTTTTTCCAAATCCCGTGCTCGTTTTTGTCGTTTTCTCTTGATTTGTGTCCATTTTTCACATATCCCGTACCTGCACATACATAAACACAAAAACACAATATATTTGGCATATTTGGCTTGATTTTTGGTCTTTTGGGTCCGGTTTTGGTCAAATAAAAGGTGTGCAAATTAACGCACACCAAAATCCCCCCAGACTAAAGGATTGCCGTGCCCTCACGCAATGTCATCACCTCACGCTTAAAAGATAAATAATTTCAAAACCTCTCTTTACTGACGTTGTAAAGTAGCAATGACGTTCAAAAGAGATATCAAAATCATTTATTCTCAAAAACGCTCCGTTTTCCGATTTTTATGAATAACAACTACTACTACTATTTTTGTACTTTTTTCATTTTTATATATGTGACGGTTTGCCTTGACTTTCATTATCAATTCTTATCTGTTGATAACTTTCAGGGTCAACGAGTAGAAACACTTCTCACAGAGAAGAGACCATACGGATAAAAATCGTCATCCTTGATTTTTCACAAGCTCCCAAACTAAGCGTAAAATCGAGATCATTGTTTATCCACAAGTTAGGTGCTAACACTACCCACAAAAGTTACTTGTGTCATTACCTCTTATTCCCAGTTCCTAAGTTTTGTATCTCAAGATTTTAATTTGTGAGAAATGAATTGTTTCATATTTTCTCGTTTTGATAGTTTTTAGTCCGATAAGAGCACAAAATTTGAACGCTAAGTAGTTTCCAAACTTTCCCTCGAAAACCCCTGCATACAGAAATCGGGTCCACATGAAGGTCTCTGATTTAACACGATTTGTAGGGGCTCCCTTTTTATTTACGACCGAGAAATACCATGTTTGATACCCGAAACGGAAGCTTTTTATTAGGGAAACCCCCGGAGTCAAAGCTTGGCATTTTTGCATAATCATAAGCACTTTAATAATACTTTGGTCCTTAGTCCTTTATTTCTTTTACAATCAACGGTTTTATGAGCCGCCAAGATGTAAGAGCTTTATTATGACCTTGGATTTATATCCGCTGCTTTTTATAGCTTTGGATTCCTTTGCCTTTTTATTTGGCTTTGGACTATTATTATTGATATTCATAATCATATGCCAAACCCCGAGTCCTATGGCCTTTACTAAGATCACAACATCGGCTGCGAACCGGCAAGATGCAATAGTCTATTTCACCGTAACACTGGCAGTACCCCTATGTGTACCAAACCTCCATATGAAGAGATTTTGTTGGGAACGAGAAAAAAAACTAAGTATTGCCCAAACCGTATACCCTTAATTAAACCTAGAGATCTATTATTATTGGTGTGCAAGCTAGTGGGAACAAGGAGGCCACAAGTACCTTTCGTGGGCTCTAAAGAGATCCAACTACTCCACGTTTAGCACGAAACTTCTAAATAAACTCTATCATTCCTCGATCTCCGCAAATTTAAAATCCCAAATAATGAGATCCGCGGATGCTTAGCCATAATCTTTTGATTATATTAGTTAAGAAAGACAAGCTAGGGCTCAACATGCCCGGTCAAGTCGAAACATTTATTTCTACTCTCGCCGGTAGGAAAGTCAAAACAAGGTGTCAAAACTTATTATTCATATCATATATATTTTTCATTTTTTTTTCATTATAAAGCGATGATAAAAATTAAAATTTTTGGTGGAAAACGGAGTTGAGTAAGTTGACAGCTCAGACTAAAGTGAAACATTGTCCTCAATGTTTTAAGGGTAAAAGTAATCCTACGTAAAATCTAAGGCCGTTTATTAAGTATGCCAAGAGATAAACGTTAGTCGATAAGATTTTGGATATGGTGAATTTCCGAAAAAGCAGCGAAGGATGAGACTCGAGTGGAGAGAACGACAAACCACGAGCACAAGAGTCCTCAAACTTCGGGGACATTCCTGAACATTCACAAACAACCACAAAAACACGAGTTTGGAAAGGGTCGCCCCCCTCACGTCACGTTATTTAAGAAAATAGAAAATTAAGAAGATGAAAGGGATAAGCATGGGGTGCCTCCCACGAAGCGCTTGTTTTTGTTCACCGAGTCACATGAGCTTGACTCGATCCCCGAATTAATTCGTCCTTGGGGAGAGCAGAAAGAACGATCATCTGGAAAAATCAGAGATGCCGGGGTCAAAAACGGTATCCTCACTCCCGGTGAAGTGGAAATGAGGGGATAAGTAAAGAATGGTTGAAACACCCAGATGATAAAAGCGAATTCAAGTTCAGAATCACGGGTGGGTTGGGTGGGTAAAATATCAAGCACAGGAACATCTTGTTCAGAAATCTCGTCCACCACTCCAAAAATTTCTTCATTTACATCGAGCTCAAAATCTTCATCGGGAGGTTTCGCCGGTGGACGAGAAGACGGTAAATCAACAAGAATCGAATCAGTATTAGGAAGTAAATCATCATTACGTTTTTCTTCAGTAAGCACGTTTCCTTGAAAGCCATTCTCATCATTTTCAATATTTGGTGGAGAAACGGTATGAGTAAGTTCACCGGAGAACTTCTCGTGAGGAGAATCAATCATATCATGTGAATCCTGGACCTCGGGCTCTATTTCGGACTCATAACAAGGAATATCGAAAATTGGATTATCAAGAGTCAATTCCAAATCGAAATCAAATAACGGATTTGTGAAAGTCATATTGAATGTTTCGGAAACCCTTGGAACAAGGTCATCAATATCACAAGATAAAGTATCATCATCGTCAAAATCAGAAAACATATCAACACGATCATTCGGATTATCAATTACTTCATCGCTCTTCGGTTCTTCATTCAACAATTCTTCAATCAAACGGATGTCTTCCTCAGGATCAAAATTAGTATCATCAACCATCGTCGAATTAGATTCAATGTTAGCAAGACAAGCCTCGATCTCATCTAAAAAGACATCACTCCTCTCAACCGGTGTGAAAGAAGGATAGGAAGAATTAAAAAAAAAAATTCAGAATCACCGTTAGAAATTTCCCCGGACTCACTTGGGATTGGGACGAGGTTCTCAACACTAGACTTATTGAATTCGTCCGATTCCGTTGCCGGAAGAGTGTTTAGATGCTCGTCCCCCATTTTTAGAGAGTCCTCGGGTTCTACGGGAGAAACATCGGAAGCTTTGTGAGGATTAAGAACAAATGTAATTTTCTCATCATCGTCGTCGGAATCATAGTAAATAAAAATTTTAAAAGGATTAGACGCTCTCTCTTCAGCATGTAACTCAGCAATAGACTTCTCACGAGGCTCGGGAGTATAACGATTAGCCACCAACTCTTTTATCTTCTCGATCATTGATTTAATTTCACAAATATTATTAGTAAAATCGGAAGTTTGTGGGGGTTGGTTAAAACCATAAGAATCGTAACATGAATTCGGCTCATAAAAATTTTCAAACGACCCCCCACAATTTTCAAAATTTGATGAACTTTGGAACGAATTATCGTTAAAATATGGTACTTGCTCATAAAAGTTTTGAAAAGGATGATTGAAATCATTTTGAGAATAATTATCAAAACTCGTATCACAAGCGTAAGACGTTTCAGCACTCGGGGCGTAACATATACAATTCGCGTAACCACATTGGTTACAAAAACATTGCCCACACGGTAATCCCTCGTCGGATGGATTTCCACAATTAAAGCAAGTGAATGGAGATGGCGGTGGTGTTGGATAGTAATCGGGAACATTTTGAAAGATTGTGTTTCGAACATACTCGGGAGTATTACAAAACAAACAAACTCCATCATGAATATCATTACCACATTGTTTGCACGTACACCAAACACAAGAACCTTCAAAGAACGGTTCTCCACATTTAAAACACATCGGATCCATAAGAATTATCGTTATAGAGGGTAAAAGAAGAAGAATCAAATGATAAGAGGATAAGAAGATTATTTTTTGTTTTTAATTATCATAAAATCAAATAAAAGGAAAATCAAAATGAAAAGGAAAATCTTTTTGTTTTTTGTTTTTTTTTTTTTTTTTTTTTTGGAAAACAAAATTCAAAAACTTAAAACTTTTATTCTCTTTTGTTTTTCAAATGTTACGTTAATCGTAAATCGTTTCCTTCAAATCTACTCGCGACGGAACGTGAGAGAAGAATGGATCTCTCTTCAGCTTGCAATTTAATGTCAAAGCTTCCGTATTTTCTGCATATTCGGTCGTAGAATTAAAGTAATCCGTCTAACAATTAATTTCACGCGTAGTTATATTGGAATACTTATTTGGTTTACAACGCCCTTCCTTTTGGTCGAGTCGGGGCTGTAACTTTATTATTTTTTCGGTATTTTTGAAAACACTTTAGGAAAAGTGTTTTTGATTTTTCAATTTTTTTTTTTTTTTGGTTTTTATAGAAAATTATATACAAGGAAGGTTTTCAAAACATAATTTCGAAAAACGAAAACGAAAAATTCACTTCAACCTTCCCCGGCAGCGGCGCCAAAAATTGATTCGTGAAAACCAAGTTATATATATAGTATAAGTATTACTCAAGAGATCCGCAAAGAAATACGGATAACCCGAGGTCGTAGTCCGTGTGAAGGATGAATAGAATTTCGAATTCTCGATTCGTGAAACGTGTCGTGAAAGTGATAAAAAGTGATTATGATGAGATAATAAGCTAAAAATTACCAACTAAATTATGCTAATCAAGCAAATAAAAGATAAATGATAAAAAGATATACTTGTCAAGCAAATTATTACGATCCTTAAGTGTGGTTTATTATTTCAATTAGTACTCTATTGATGAATTAATATCTTTTACGAATAATCGTTTTCTCACAACGTTGGTTTATTTTGAAAACAATTTCATAAAGAGATATCAATATCTAAATTAAAACCCAATTATTTTCACGGCTTTTGCCCGCTCAAATAACCAAAATTTCAATCCAAGTAACTTAGAATCACTAATCAATACATTGTCCAACTTTTATAAAACCACACTTTATTCACATAACAATTTACTCAACAAGCATAAAAACAATCTACTCAATACTCGTATTAATTAAGCTAGCATCAATAATAATTCTAACAAACTTTAACATAATTCACTACTAATTATTTAAACTAAAAATTGAAAAAGGAAAGAAACTAGAACCCAATCCGCGAAAATGAGACGAATTAAACCACCCGATCTTTTAAACTTATCAAACACTAAAGCTTATTTCCTTATAAACTTTTATATTACTAAATAGATTATAAAGCTTGTGACTTTACTCACTAATTAGTTTTATAAAAGCTATAAAAACAATAAACTTTAAGTAATAAGTAAGCTTATGAGACCCTTAAGCTCCGGCCTTAGATGTAGAATGATGAGAAACTAGTAAAAATCAAAACTTTATAAAAGGTTAGAGTAAATAAGCAATAATAATGACCAAATAAGCTATGGAAGAGCTTATTGGTTGAGAAATCTACAAACTTTAATGAAAATAAACTAACAACTAATAGAAATTAAAACTTTTTAAACTAAAAATTGTAGATCTAGAGTTATAAACTAATAAAAATCAAATATTTTTTGTTTTTTTATAAAGTAATTTGTAAAATAAAAAGTAGATCTAAGTTTATAAAAACATTTAAAACAAAATAGTAAAATAATGATATAAAAAAAAAAGCTAGATCTAAATAAATTACACTAGATCTAAATTTATAAAAGCTTTTTAAAATCAAAGTAATAAAAGAGTATTTATTGAATAAGCTAGATGTAAATAAATCCCCAAAACTATTAAGCTAAATTAGATTTGTAGATGAAATAAAGAGAAAATAAAAGAAAGAGATGAGAAGAAGAAGTAAAATAAGCTAGTATTAATCCATAAAAAGCATCTTCATTAAGCAATAAAAATTGATACAATAAGCTCTTTTGAAATAAACTTAATACAAAACTAAAAAAAATTAATCTAACTAAACTAAAAAAAACTGCTACAATGAAATAAAAGGAAAAGTGTGTGAAAAATATTGAGGAGAATGAATTCTCTTGGATCTGGTCACATGAATTTATAGCCCATGATTGGATGCTTGGAGGTTATTCTCGATCCTTCCATCTCATGTGACAGCTATCATTCAATGTATCCGGACAGATTTGTGTAATAGCGTGTACACGTGTCACGATGTTATAAGGCTGCAGAGGGAGTAAACGTGTGAGAGGAAAGAACAAGCCAACCACGCCCTATTGATTTAATTTGAGCGAGTATCGATCACGTGCTCCCATTTATCAAATATCATTTTGCTCTTTTGTCGTGTAGCATAAACAAGGCTCACATGGCCTTATTACTAATTCATTTTGGAGCAGCCATTTGCAAAACAAAAGAAGGGACCATGTGAAAGTAGCAGTAGACGCTAGGCACTCCATCTTTGCAAATTGTAATAATACATTGTTTTGGCCTTTCATCATTTTGTCGTGATCCAAGATGAATAGAGCAGCAGGCACGTGGGATCATTTCTTCATATCATTTACTCAAAAGCTCCATGTGCCATATATATTCATTTTTTTTCTTTTTCGATGGACTATAAAACCAAAGTAGATATACAAAAGAAAATGGGCTTGTGCTTCTCTTCATTTCATTGGGCTGCTGCTGCTTTCTTATTTATCTCATTGCTGGGCTTAACTTTGGTGGGAGCTATAATGCTTGGGCCTGATCTGCTGCTGGTATTAGTCTTGGGCCGAAACTGCTTGGGCTTAGATCTGATGTTGATAACTTAATCATGCGAAATAAAAATGAAAGGGGGAGGGGAGTGGGACTTAAACCCTTGACCTCTTGCACTATACAAGCACTCTTCCCAACTGAGCTAGGAGGATGTTTGTGTAATACTTTGCATCCATTTCATTTTATTCCCCCTTCTTTTTCAGATCCGAATTTTAACTAATACGTTTAGTAATAATCTTCGTTCGGGCTTCATTTAATCTTTCACCATTCCGACTTTTGCCAAATAAAATACTGATTGACTCGTTTTCTCGTGCTCTTTCCAATGGTGTACTCGGAAAATATTTTTTACTATGTCTTGGCCTCGTTTTTCACACTTTTTTCAAATCCCGTGCTCGTTTTTGTCGTTTTCTCTTGATTTGTGTCCATTTTTCACATATCCCGTACCTGCACATACATAAACACAATATATTTGGCATATTTGGCTTGATTTTTGGTCTTTTGGGTCCGGTTTTGGTCAAATAAAAGGTGTGCAAATTAACGCACACCAGTATGATATACCTGATTTCTACTCCCTAAGTTTGCTATTGCTAAAAAGACCCTCATATCATGAACCTTCATCACTTGAAGGGTAAACGTAAATAGTTGTGAATAGATCTATTAGAGACTGACGATCCCCGTTTGTGTCTGCCAGGATGGGCCACCAAACGCACTTTATTTAAAATTAATAGGTGAATGGCAAAACCTATCCAGAAGGCCATTGTTACCTTCCATCATAGTTGATGTGACCAGTTAATCGTTGAGTGTCATGAGGCTTAGAGAAATCAAGTAGTAGTGATGTGGTCATGACACAGAACTACAACGACTGTTTTTATCAAATGACTAAATTGTGTTCACTGATGAGTGTGTAAATACTCATCATTTTTGTCCCATCTGAACTGCAAAAACATTTAAAAACACTCATAAATGCATCAAAATACTGAAAATATCCCCAGATTGTTTTTATATGTTTCAGATGCTATGATTAAAAACAGATGAAAAACAAACAAAGTTTGCATAATTGGTAGTTTCAGTCCCCAAACTTTCAAAACTTGTCAAAATTAGTCCCTGAGCATTTATTTTGAAAGATAAGTCAACCCAAGCCCTTTAAAAGTCAAATATTATCAAAAATGATCCTTGGGTAAAAAGTTTTAAGAATTTACAAGTTTAGTCCCTGGAGTTTCAATTTTGACATAAATGGTCCCCGGATATCTAATTTTGGAAAATATTATTTAAGGTCCTAGGATTATGGAATATGGCAAGCTTGGTCCTTACTTGAACTTTGGGAAAGTTTCAAAATCAGTCCATGGGTTTTCAGCCAATTACAACATTGGTCCTTGTGATTTATCTAGCTACTAAAACCAAATGGACCATATTTACTTAACACAAAACACACCACCCTTTATAAACTAACCCATTTATCCCTACCCTTTCCCTGGCCCATTAACCAAAACCCAAAATAAATCCACAAACACCACCCCTGGGTTGTATAACTCTCACCAGGGTCAACCATGGTCAAGCATTAACCATTCCCTCCACACCCGCGACCTGCAAACCCAACATCCCATCATCACACCTTCTCTGCTACTCACCCACCTTACACCCTTTCCACCACTAAACTTCAAACCTTGTCACCCTGCCACAATTAAACAGATAAGTTATCACTCCACTAGCAAAATGGTTTTCCCGCCAAAAGAACACAAATGGCCAGGATTGTAACACCCCAACCCAAGAAAGGCTAAAGTGCAACATTATGGAGTCAATTCAAAGCACAAGTGAAACGGAGATACAATACTAATTCAAAATTTACAAGATAACAAAAGAAAACAAATCAAAGTACGAGGTACAAAAGGGGCAACAATAATACTAAGCCCAAATCATAAGATACTAAGCCTAACATAACATCTTCTAATCATCTCTAAGTCCAGCAAGTATCTAACAGGGTGAAGTCTTCTAAGCCTAAAAGTAAAACCTTCGTCCATAACCCAGCTTCCTACTAAACCTGCCGCAGGAAAAGAAATGTGGCTGAGCTTACAAAGCTCAGTGAACAGATATCAAACGAATAACAATACAATACAAAAGAGATATGATAAGCAAAGGAGTACGAAGATAGTTTACATATGGTGTCAATGGATAATCAAAGGTTGTCAAATGTTAAGTATAAAGGTTAAGTGTATGATGTAAGATGTGATGTATGTGGAATTCAGTATTTCCCCAGGCCCAATCAATCAATCAATACAATACAATAGTAGCCCAATATGGAGTAGCTAGCTCCCAATATGTGAGGGGTTGCAATGCACGCACACCCAGTCACCAATCAATGTAGCAATAATCAATGTAGTCAATATCCAATCAATCAATCAATCAAATCTATGATGCATCCATACGCCCCTGCAGGCCAATAATAATCATAGCAATAGTCGATAACAATAATCAGGGACGGTGTGGTACATCTCTCCAACCACACTAGAGTACATAACATTGGTGCATCAATGCTATGGTTGTGGCTACTCCACAACAAGCAATACCTGCGTAAATACTGAAGGGTCATGTAGTCAAGGTTCAATATCAAAGCATAAGTGCCAAGTCAAATTCAAAGGTTCAATGTCAAAGGTTCAATATCAAAGGTTCAATATCAAAGGTTCAATATCAAAGATTCAATATCAAAGATTCAGTATCAAAGGTTCAATATCAAAGGTTTTGTCTCAAAGGTTCAATATCAAAGGTTCAATATTAAAGGTCGATGTCAAAGGGATCAATCAAAGATGTAATATCAATGGGTCAAAATGGAGAGGTCAAATCCAAAGTTCCCAATCGACAAGGTTCACTATTTTCAAGTTCCAAAGTCCCATAGTTCATAAATCAAAGGGTCATAATGAGAGTTTAAAACAAAATTTCAATTTAACAGGTTCCCATCATTTGTTTAAAAAGGTTCATAGTACAATCCCATTTAAAAGTTTATAACAAGGTTCATTGATCTTCCAAAAGATGACATTTATAAAAGTGATCTTTAATAAAGTTTTTCATAAGATATTCTTCAAAAGTGGTCTTTAAGAATTTATATAATCCCATAAATAAGTGGTCTTAAATCATATTATAAGTGTTGTTATAAAATAGTTTCTCTTTTAAATATTTCCATGTCATAATTAAGAAAAGGAATTTCACCTCCCGTTAGATTATCCCAAAAGAACATTCAAAGTATCACAAGGGTTTCACCTCCCGTTACAATATCCCAAAGAGTATCCAAAGTCTCACAAAGGTTCAAAGGTTAAGGTCACAAAAGGTTATCGAACGGATCATAAGAGTTCAAACGAATAACAATAGGATCGCAAATACCGGTGAAACACATCAATCGTAGAGCCAAGTACGAAGGATCAAAATCAAGATCAAACGTAATCATAATACGATAACAAATCTAAGACAAAGTCAAGAGAGATACTGAAAGAGTACGGAATATCTGTACCTTAAACCACCAACGAAACCATATCATAACATAAGAATAGGAGTCATTCCTTCTTCAGCGAATCTACACGAATTAATGATCGTCTTATAGTTAATAACTTATTTTAAATCAGACTACTCATTTTAGTCGACTTTCCATTTTTTAGCAACTTTCAATTTATAGCATCTTTCCAAAAATAGTAACTTTCTAAAAATAACAAGTTTTCATATTTAGCAAGTTTCCCAAAATAGTAATTCAATGCTTTAAGGTTATAATTCACAGTTAATAATATTTAAGGGTTAAAATGACAATTATAGTAGTTTAGAGTTAATTATGTCAATTTAGTAAAGTTTAGGGTCAAAATCAAAATTAAATATTAAAAATGTCAAATAAAATTATTTTAAAGTTTATACCCAAATTTTATATTACGATGATAATTTTAGACCCCATCGTTCATAATTTATTAACATACCCTCGACATTAATCCTAGACCGCGATGACCAAAACATGTTACTATCAAATGCATAATCACACGACTCGCGTACACACTCACACAACTTATATGTCTTAACGTTCACACATACTACTCGACGTACACATGTTTTCCTTTTGTTGACGTTATATATATTTATCAATGTTTAGATGCTAAGATTGATATTAATTCTTTATGTTAGTACAAAGCCTATTCATATCATCATTTATGTGTTTCATGCATGCGTATTGTCCTATATCCATATATCGTATAGTCATTGGTTTCATTTCAAAATTATATTCATATCTTTATAAAATTAAGACCTCATAATTTTTAAAGCAAGAATTTAGTACTTGTATACGAATTGTAATAAGGAAATGCTAAGTGCATGAGACTCATTTAAGTCAACACATATAATTTTGAATGCCCTTTACCATTTACGCAAAAAAAAAAAAAAAAAAAAAAAAAAAAGTATTTAAGTTTTCAATATAATAACAACTAACTCTTATATATATATCCCATGTAATAAAAAAAATGTTTCTTTGTTGTACTAGCTCATTTTCAATGGCGTATTAACATGAACAATAGACATCGTTGAAGTTACGAGAAAAACGTAGTTCGTGAACCTATCTGTAGGATGACCATAAAATTTACCAATCTTTTAATACAAAGGCCATGTTATCATATAGTAAGATTTCTTTACTTAATGACTATGTGTACTATATGATTTTAGATTATCATGATAGTTCGAAAGATACCTCTAGGCTAGGAAAGGACGGATGTAGCAGAAATCAAAACCCAACTCGAAAATGAACACATACATGAGCATAAGATCCCGCGAGACACGATAGAACCTAAAACCCAAATGCAAACTGATCGATTTAAATTTGAACAGCCCTACAATCGTGAGCTATAATGCACTAAAGAACCCATACCATAAACCGGATCACGAACCGCTCGAACCATACCTTTTACGAATCAAACATCCTACGAAAGAAAAGTTCCCTTCTCCTGCTGGTCGTTTCTTGGAAAAATAATAATGGTCGGTATGCTTGTTGTTCTTGTGTTAGGCTTTTAGGTTTTGAATGTGTAAATAAATGGGTATACGTGTTATGACATAACAAGTAGGGAAGGTTTAACAAATTGGAAAAATCATAAACGGAATAACAATCAGGGACATATTTAGGGGGGAATTAGCCGAGATAAGGGGAATTGCAAAATATATTGTGTTGTGTTTTTAAAGATTTGTGGGATACGGTTTTAATGAAAAGAAAAACGTGTAAGTTAGGAGTCAAAAGGGAAATTGCTAAATATGGGGAAATTTGATTGAGCCTTCCCAAGTTTATTTCCAGTCATGTATTTAGACTCATTTCTAGCCTCGATTCGTTTGTACACATTACATAATTTCGGCCCATACACTTTATTTTAGGCGTGACATAGATTTAAAAGGTACAACATAGTGTATAGTTTTATTTATCTTAAGTTTATGGGTTCCAAAAGTTGTGAAACGTTCATGTATTATCATTTTAATACTTAGGATATAATTATCATTCGTATTTCAAAAGTTTTAGATTGAAGGGTATTTTGGGTACTTTCCGCATTCAGAAAATCTAGGTTTTACAATTCTTCCCCTCTAAAAAGAAAATTTCGTCCGCAAAATTGGATGTATGTAAATCAAATGGGAACATATCAAATTATGCAAACACGAAGACTTGGTTTCTCATGACCCTATCTTGTCGATCTAAGATGGTTTTCCATTTCACACAAAAGAAACATAACAAGTGGCTTCAAATCTAGCGAGTAGGGTGTCACATGTAAGGATGATAAGGGTGATCCCCTCGGAAAGATACGCGGAAGGTGTTATAAACATGTGACAGTTGAGGAGGTAGAGTTAGACGATAGGAAACCCCCTCCGAAACGTACAAGAATCAAACGGTCCAAATTTGGTTCCACACAATTCCGGTCCTTAATCAAACAATCCACAAAGTAATGGTCTCACATAAGCGAATCGTATAAGTAGGAAAACACATGTGTACCCCTCAAAATGAACAATGGCATTCAAGCAAAGAGAAGGCAATTTAATCGATAACATCGGACGGTAGAAAGCTCTACAACGAACCCTAAGATCATTATCAAGATACAAAGGTCAACAAACATATCCTCGAAGATCCAAACACATGAAAACATACGGCGATAAGGCTGATCAAACGTATAGGTCGAAAGAACCTAAAGTCTTACTATTCGCAGATAGTCGCAAACAAAAACAGAGATCTAAGGCTCCACTAAGGCACTTCTCAAGACATCCTATGAACACAACAAGTGCACGTTATATGATGTAAGTATTATCACGTTGGTCAGGCGTTATAATACTAGCATCATATAAATATGCCCTCATGATGGTCATACTTTATCTCAATCAGTGAAATGAATCTACAAATCCACCTAACAGTTCAACTAACTCCTAGGTTCGTCATATTCAAAGATCAATAACAAACGATATCGGCAAAACAAATCAAGCTCGAAAAGACGTAAAAAAGTCAAACAATCATCATTAGAAGAAACATGTCGCCAAGGCATCAATTCTTCCATCATAAAGTTTGCTTCAAGAATTCGTCCCTTCAGAATCTTCTTATGTCCGAGTAGTCAGTCTTTATCCATCTTCCAATCGGAGAGTGAAACGGAATCATAAACTTGAGTTTGGTTTCCTCAAGCCTTCCGCAGCTCTTCTTGGAATGTGATGGAGTAATTTGAACCTCTGGTACGATCTTCAATCTCCTCATCATCCAGTCTGCTTCCGCTCTCAATTCATCTTAGTACAACTAAGATGGATAGGGAAATGAGACTGTATGTCTTCATCGGCTCCGGGTTCGCCATCTTGACTGGTTCTTGTGCTCTGCTCGTCAACTCTTCCGTATGACGAGGAATGTCTTCTACATTTCAGGGTAGTCATCGCTGTTGTCAACTTCAGGTTCTATCCAGCTTCATCCTCCGGTGGAAAACTTGGTGGTTCAGCAGTAATCATAACCGGAACTCAGGGTGCCAAAATAATTCTCAAGATAAGGTTCATTCATCGGTGTACAAAATAGGTGTAAGGGAACTTCATAACCGCGAAAGTAACATACGAGTCTCTAGAGTAAAAGTGATATCAAAGTTTAACAATCGGAAATCATAGTAGGGAGTTCAAAATAGTTCAAAACACCAAAGGTGAGACATAGTAGAGCAGTCGTCAACATCTTGAATGCTTAAACAACAAATCTCATATCAGAATCAAATCGAAGTTGGCTATCCAAAGAAAGGCAGATTAACACAGCAGATTTTATCGTTTCAAAGGGAAAACAAATATTCTCATACTCGTGGTTAAACATCACCCGACTTCTCAAAGATGGAAAAGGTGAGTAAAACAAAATCAAATAACGTCAGAAAGCTTACAAAGGATTTACCAAAATCAAGATACGAACATAGAGTGCATCAAACACGTCATCGCCATGTAGATTCTCAAGATGCCCAAAGAGATGTCAAAAGGGTTAACAAATAGATCAGGGATCAAAGATAAAATCAAAATAGCGTTATTCATTTCCATTCAATCTTAAATGCCTTCAAACTTACTAATGTAAACTTAGGTGGTGCAAAATCTCTAACTCCAAAAGGATGATTCCAAAAAGGCATAACTAAACGTAAGGCATGAATCAGAGTAATGCGGAAGCAAAGATACATAAGCAAAATCTTAAAGTCTACCCATTCCTTACTGGTCAAAACTTAAGTTCATATAGGCGATCCCTAAAGCAAGTTCCCAAGGCAGTTTCCTATGTTCCTACAGTGGAAGCCTAATGGTCCAAAACTCACAAGTCATAGCCTAAGCTCTACGGATATTGCATCCGCCGATCCAAACCTGTATCTGATACCATAATTGTAACACCCCAGCCCGAGAAGGGCTAAAGTGCAACATTATGGAGTTAATTCAAAGCACAAGTGAAACGGAGATACAATACTAATTCAAAATTTACAAGATAACAAAAGAAAACAAATCAAAGTACGAGGTACAAAAGGGGCAACAATAATACTAAGCCCAAATCATAAGATACTAAGCCTAACATAACATATTCTAATCATCTCTAAGTCCAGCAAGTATCTAACAGGGCGAAGTCTTCTAAGCCCAAAAGCAAAACCTTCGTCCATAACCCATATTCCTACTAAACCTACCGCAGGAAAAGAAATGCGGCTGAGCTTACAAAGCTCAGTGAACAGATATCAAACGAATAACAATACAATACAAAAGAGATATGATAAGCAAAGGAGTACGAAGATAGTTTACATATGGTGTCAATGGATAATCAAAGGTTGTCAAATGTTAAGTATAAAGGTTAAGTGTATGATGTAAGATGTGATGTATGTGGAATTCAGTATTTCCCCAGGCCCAATCAATCAATCAATACAATACAATAGTAGCCCAATATGGAGTAGCTAGCTCCCAATATGTGAGGGGTTGCAATGCACGCACACCCAGTCACCAATCAATGTAGCAATAATCAATGTAGTCAATATCCAATCAATCAATAAATCGATCAATCAATCAATCAAATCTAGGATGCATCCATACGCCCCTGCAGGCCAATAATAATCATAGCAATAGTCGATAACAATAATCAGGGACGACGTGGTACATCTCTCCAACCACACTAGAGTACAAAACATTGGTGCATCAATGTTATGGTTGTGGCTACTCCACAACAAGTAATACATGGGTAAATACTGAAGGGTCATGTAGTCAAGGTTCAATATCAAAGCATAAGTGCCAAGTCAAGTTCAAAGGTTCAATGTCAAAGGTTCAATATCAAAGGTTCAGTATCAAAGGTTCAGTATCAAAGATTCAATATCAAAGATTCAGTATCAAAGGTTCAATATCAAAGGTTCTGTCTCAAAGGTTCAATATCAAAGGTTCAATATTAAAGGTCGATGTCAGAGGGATAAATCAAAGATGTAATATCAATGGGTCAAAATGGAGAGGTCAAAGTCAAAGTTCCCAATCCACAAGGTTCACTATTTCCAAGTTTCAAAGTCCCATAGTTCACATATCAAAGGGTCATAATGAGAGTTTAAAACAAAAGTTCAATTTAACATGTTCCCATCATTTGTTTAAAAAGGTTCGTAGTACAATCCCATTTAAAAGTTTATAACAAGGTTCATTGATCTTCCAAAAGATGACATTTATAAAAGTGATCTTTAATAAAGTTTTTCATAAGATATTCTTCAAAAGTGGTCTTTAAGAATTTATATAATCCCATAAATAAGTGGTCTTAAATCATATTATAAGTGCTGTTATAAAATAGTTTCTCTTTTAAATATTTCCATGTCATAATTAAGAAAAGGAATTTCACCTCCCGTTATATTATCCCAAAAGAACATTCAAAGTATCACAAGGGTTTCACCTCCCGTTACAATATCCCAAAGAGTATCCAAAGTCTCACAAAGGTTCAAAGGTTAAGGTCACAAAAGGTTATCGAACGGATCATAAGAGTTCAAACGAATAACAATAGGATCGCAAATACCGGTGAAACACATCAATCGTAGAGCCAAGTACGAAGGATCAAAATCAAGATCAAACATAATCATAATACGATAACAAATCTAAGACAAAGTCAATAGACATCGTTGAAGTTACGAGAAAAACGTAGTTCATGAACCTATCTGTAGGATGACCATAAAATTTACCAATCTTTTAATACAAAGGCCATGTTATCATATAGTAAGATTTCTTTACTTAATGACTATGTGTACTGTATGATTTTAGATTATCATGATAGTTCGAAAGATACCTCTAGGCTAGGAAAGGACGGATGTAGCAGAAATCAAAACCCAACTCGAAAATGAACACATACATGAGCATAAGATCCTGCGAGACACGATAGAACCTAAAACCCAAATGCAAACTGATCGATTTAAATTCGAACAGCCCTACAATCGTGAGCTATAATGCACTAAAGAACCCATACCATAAACCGGATCACGAACCGCTCGAACCATACCTTTTACGAATCAAACATCCTACGAAAGAAAAGTTCCCTTCTCCTGCTGGTCGTTTCTTGGAAAAATAATAATGGTCGGTATGCTTGTTGTTCTTGTGTTAGGCTTTTAGGTTTTGAATGTGTAAATAAATGGGTATACGTGTTATGACATAACAAGTAGGGAAGGTTTAACAAATTGGGAAAATCATAAACGGAATAACAATCAGGGACATATTTAGGGGGGAATTAGCCGAGATAAGGGGAATTGCAAAATATATTGTGTTGTGTTTTTAAAGATTTGTGGGATACGGTTTTAATGTAAAGAAAAACGTGTAAGTTAGGAGTCAAAAGGGAAATTGCTGAATATGGGGAAATTTGATTGAGCCTTCCCAAGTTTATTTCCAGTCATGTATTTAGACTCATTTCTAGCCTCGATTCGTTTGTACACATTACATAATTTTGGCCCATACACTTTATTTTAGGCGTGACATAGATTTAAAAGGTACAACATAGTGTATAGTTTTATTTATCTTAAGTTTATGGGTTCCAAAAGTCGTGAAACGTTCATGTATTATCATTTTAATACTTAGGATATAATTATCATTCGTATTTCAAAAGTTTTAGATTGAAGGGTATTTTGGGTACTTTCCGCATTCAGAAAATCTAGGTTTTACAAGGATTGAAGTAACTCATCCAACGATCCATAATTGAAGTGGGAAAGAGTCAATGAGACCCAAGGAACCCTAAAAGTCAGATATAAAAGAGAAAATAGAGGAGTAGAGTTGGCAGTTAGAATTTTTTAATAATAGGCCGGCGTAGTTTAAAATTAGCTTAGTGTAATTTCAATGTATTCTTAGTTTAATTTAGTATTCATTACTGTACTTTGCATTCAAGTTAATAAAAATTCCAAGCTTTCTTTTTCATTTTGTTTTCAAATGCTTTATTGGTAAACTGATTATTTACTCTTGCTTAATTTAACTGCTTATTTGGTGCTTATCCCTGCTCATTTTATTGCTCAGTATAGTCCTTAGTTACTTGTTCCTGATTTCTTTCAGATTGATGCCCATTAGGATAGGTTTTGCTTGAAATTTTCTCATTTAGCCTACTTAAGCTTTTGGATTTTTGGCTTTTTCCAAGTGCTTATCCATCACCTCTTATGCTTGTTTAGATCATATTAAACTTAGTTTGTAGTAGCCTTCCCAAAACATAGCTCAAAAATTTGTTTCTAGTTTTAAATTTCCAAACAGTCACCCATAAGGGACTGTTTAGCACTAGGCCTTTTTCTTTGTTAATAAATGGTTTTTACTTTCTTTTTTCACTAAAGTCAGTTCTATTTAATAGTATTTAGTTGTTGTTAATTATAAATTTCCATTTTCAAAAGGTTTTGAGATACTTTACCTAGCTTTGCAAAATGTTTTTATATTGACTGTCTTTATCTAACTGCTAGGTCATGATCTTAGTTATGGTTCTTTATTTGTTTAAACTGCTCTACCCTAGCTGCATTTAGGATAAACCAAGTGTGTACCACTTGGTCTTTGACTCTTGCAGGTCAAATGACCCATTTTATGCCCACTGGTTCATCAGCAGCCATGTCCCAAACCCAGTAACTCCAACATTTTTAATCTACTCATTACTAGGTATTTAGGTTTAGAATTTGGTTTACAGCTTATTTGTAAGCTTTTTTACAAGCTTATATTTTTATTTAATTTTTCTTGACTGCTTATTTAGCCCCAAAAGTAGCCCATTTCATTGTTTTGCCTGTCCCATTAGCAGCCTTGGTGATTTGATTTATTTGGCTTATTAGGTCTGTAGAGTATGCTTATTTAGGAGTACTTTGCTTAATTAGATTGTATTGTTTTAGGTTTAGCTTATTTAGGTATTGATTAGCTTATTTGAGCTTGTTGGTTTAAGATCAGTTAATGTGTGTCTCTTGTTCATAATAAAAGGTCACTGATAAGCCAATAGCTTATCCTGCTTTTTTGCTATTTCTATTCAGTAGCTTAGGGTCTTTTTTTTTTTAGCTTACTTGAGTTGTCTGCGTGCTTGTGTAACCTTGTGTTTGTTTGAGCTTTTAGACTCAAACAGTTTAGTTTGTGGCTTTTGGCAGTTTAGCATTAGGTGTTGGGTATTGATATCTGTTTAGCTCATAAGCCTCCCCCCTTAGCAGCTCATTTAAGCTCTTTGTTCTTTGAAATCTGGTATGCTTAATCCCTGTCAGGTAGTTGATGATATTATCAGGATTAGGAAGCTGAGCTTATCAATTTGTAGCTTGTGCAGTAGCTTATTTAAGCCCTCAGTGAACCTAACATGCCCTGCTCCAGGGAATTGATCATACTTCACAAGCTCCTCAAAAGCTTATTAGTGGGTCCCACTTTAAGCTCTTTAGCTTTTTGGAAAGGTCTGTAGTTAAGCTTGTTAGATCAAGGGTTATTTTTGGCTTTTAAGCTTATTTGATAAGCTCAAGCTTGGCCTGCAAGTAGTCTATTGGCCTGTTTGGACAGGTGCACTGTATTTGCTTATTTTGTACTTTCCGGCTTATCATTGTGCTTTTTCAGTTCTTTTAGCTTGTTTTGAGTACATCTCATTTGGTAGTAGCTTATTGAACCTTTGTGGATTCATAAGATAGCTTCTTGGTCAGCTTTTGTGCACATCAAAGTCCTAATAAGTTTATTGTACAAACTGTTCAGCTTTTCAGTTTGTAGTTTGCTTATTTTCAAGCTTTAGCCAAAGTCCTTTCATTAAAGTTGTTCATTTTGAGTATTTAAATAGTTTTTGAAAAAAGAAAATCCAAAAAAGACAACTTTAATTGAAGTGATAGCTTCTATTTAAGCCAATTGGCTTATTCTCAGCTTTTTGTAAAAGCAATTTTCATTTTTATATTTTTCTTAGGTTCCTGGTATCATAAAGTATTTTTAGTATTTTTTTTTTTAGATTTTTCCCTGTTCATTTAATACTTTTCATAATTTAATTTAGTTTTTATTAATTAATAATTAGTTAATAATTAATAATAATTAATTTAAAAGTCAGAAAAATACAAATTTAATTTTAAAATTAGTTTTTAGTTATTTTAGATTTTTCCAATTATTATTTTCAATTTTCTAGTGTAATTTTATAATTTAGGGTAATTTAAATAATTAAAAAGTAATTAGTAATTAGTAATTAATTAAATAGTGTAAAATTTAATTTTCTTTTTCTAAAAATTTTTCTTTTATCATTAGGATTGTAAAAATGTAATTTTCATATTCGTAGGTATTTTATTTCTCTAAAACTCGCGTTTTATTTCGTACGTTGACGTAAATTTTAATCAGACGTACGCGTTTTTATTTTAAATACGTTTCTGGGTTTCCTGATTTCACAATCTTGTTAATGTAGCTTACTTAAGCTATTTCCTTTCACATTTCAGTAGTGTAATCATTTACAAACCTTTTTTGTCCAAATTCACCCGATCACAAGCCCGTTTTCAATACCTTCGCACGCCTCGTCGGGACATAACGACCCGGGGAAACACTGTACTCCTTGGAGATTTGGTTTGAGCTGTTTGACCACATTGACCACGTCCATAGTTGACTTTGGTTGACTGCTTGGGGCCAATCAAAATTTTGGCGCCGCTGCCGGGGAGGTTGTGCTCGTTATTCTAAACGGTTTGCAGATTAGTGATTTTGGAATTCACTTCTTTGTAAATTTACCATCCTTGTGTATATTATCATATAAAAACAAAACGTTCTCGAAACATTTTTAAAATTAGTTTTCAACGAATATATATATATATATATATATATATATATATATATATATATATATATATATATATATATATAAAAACCTAAAATATTTTCTTTCTTATTTGTACAAAATGTATTTCAAAAATACCAAAAATATTCACCTTTACCCTCTCGCATCTTTGATTCTTCATCTCTACCCCTCTGTAAACCTTTGATTCTTTCCTATATCGTATCCACACCATTTGGGTTGCCAATGGTGTGGTGGCCCTCATAACGGTGGTAATTGCCCCGGCTGTGGCATGGTAGAGACAGGATACGGGTCTGTCTATAACCAAGATCCCTATTCTCACCATGAAACGACTGATTTATTCCATCAGCCACCACACCATGAGATACTGACATATTCGTGTGAATATTGTGGAGGTCCTCACCAAGGATTTAAGTGTCAAACCGGAAACACGTTTGTCTATGAACAGTTTTCTGGTAACACTCAGAATTTTGAAAATGACCAATATCCATACGATTCACCAAACCAGACTCAACAGTTTAACTGTTGTGAGTACTGTGGTGGTTCACACTACGGTTCTGATTGTCAATCAAGAAACACGCTTGTCTATGAGCAGGTTACTGGTGACAATTATAACACATATGACTCACAGCCACATCAGTTTTACTATTGTGATTACTGTGGAGGTCCACACTTCAGCTCAAATTGTCAAACGGGGAATCCATTTCCTTGTGACAATTTTGACACATCATATTATGACCAACCTCTACAATACCAAATGAATCAAGCAATTCTTCCAGAAATTCAAAATGCACTGGAAATACTTGATGAGCTTATGGGTTTAGTTGAAGACCTTACCCAAAGAGACACTCATCAAAAATCCATGGAAGAATTGCTAGCGGAAGAGCATGCTGCTAAAATAAATTCCCAATATGCCATTGAAAAATCTATTAGGGAATCAATTGCAAAAGAAAAACAGCCAAATTTAGCTCTCAGTTTCGTTTCATTCCTGATGATAATGATGATGAAGATACACTTGATATTCTACAATTCTATAAAGAATCATCAAGTTCATTAGTTGATATTCCAGCAGTTGAGATTCCATCTCAATCGACTGCTATCACACCCGAAGTTCCCACTCACTCTCTGATCATGGGGGATGAGCATCTTAGCACTATTCCTGAAAAGGAATCGGACAAATTCATAAAGTCTAGTGTTGAGAACCTTGTCCCAATCTAAAAAGAGTCACAGGGAATTTCTGATCATATGTGTGATTTACCTTCCCCTCTTGAGTGTCCAAAAGATCAATTTGAGACCTTCTCCGATTGTAGCGAAGATTGTGCATCTTATGGAGACATCGAGTATGTTGAGGCATCAGTTCCACATTCTGATGCTGATCATCTTCTTGAGGAGTTCGCCGATGAACTCACTCACATCAATCCACTTCCAACGGGAAGTGACGATGATCTCATTGACTTTGAAGCCGATGTAGGAGAAATTGAAAGTCTCTTACATCATGATCCGTCACTCAGTTCTGATCCCAATAGTCCAATAGAGAATGTTAATCACTTTGTTCCCGAAGCATTCAAAACTACTCTCACCAATCCTCTATTTGAATTCAAATCTGAATTCACTTTGATTTATGATAATCCAATCTTTGGTATTCAGAATGAGGATAGTGATGAGTCCACAATGGAACAAGAGTTCGCAGATTCACACCATGTGAATGATTCTCTTCAAGAGGAGTTCTCTAGTGAACTCACTCATATCATGACTCCTCCGGAGTATGATAGCCCGGGGGGAGATGCACTCAATCATGAGGATTTGCAAATTCCCACCCTCCCACCCGGGATGTTTTCAAACCCAATGAGCTTAACCCTTGAAATCCAAATTCAGACAACTGAGCCTGATCTCGAGGAAGAAGATCTTATCATGATTATCATCATGATTTTCTTTCTTTTCTTCACCTACCTGGTGACTTCCTCTCTTCTTCACTCATTCGGGAGTGAAGATACCATCTTTGACCCCTGCATTTTCATTTATCATTCTTTGAGCCAGGGTCTCTCTATATGTCTCATCGGTGTGGAACTTTCACGTACTTCAATGTTTATCCAAACATCTTGAAAGAAAGTCCGATGGAGATTATCTCTTCCACATGATACTTCCCCATGAACAAATGAATTCGGGGTCGAGTCAAGCTAGCGACTCGGTAAACAAAAACAGTAGCATGCATATGGGGTTTTCACCCTAAGTGTGGGGGAGTTACCCATGCTGTTGTTACCATGTATATAAGTTTCACAAAAAAAAATGTATGTATAGAAATAAAGTGAAAAATGGTGTTTCCACATTTAGCTTGTAATGTTGCCTTTTTACGTTTAAAGAGTCGGCATAATAGCCGGGACTTTGAATATTGAGGACAATATTCAATTCTAAGTGTGTGGGGGGGGGGGGGGAATTCTAGTGAATTTGATCACATAGGGCTTAAATAAGCTACTGCACAAATTCAATTCTAAGTGTGGGGAATTCAGACCTTGAAGCAGAAGCTTTATAGCGCACGGATATTGGCATTGCCAGATGGAGTGGCAGATTTTGTGGTTTATTGTGATGCCTCGTACCAAGGATTACGAACAGTTTTGATGCAACGAGGGAAGGTCATGGCATATGCTTCCCGACAGCTTAAGACTCATGAGGAGAAGTATACCACTCATGATTTGGAGCTAGGAGCCGTGGTTTTTGCGCTTAAGTTGTGGAGACACTATCTTTATGGTACAAAGTATGTTATCTTCACCGATCACAAGAGTCTACAACATATTTTGGATCAGAAGGAGTTAAATATGTGACAACGACGATGGTTGGAGACGTTGAGCGATTATGATTGTGAGATTCGATATCACCTGGGAAAAGCGAACGTTGTAGCTGATGCCTTGAGCCGAAAGGAACGATTGAAGCCACTATGAGTTAGAGCTTTGGTTTTGACGATCAACTCAAACCTTTCAGCTCAGATTTTACAAGCCCAAGAGGAAGCCGTGAAACAAGAAGATCTCAAGAGTGAGAAACTGGATGGAATGATCAAGAAGAAGTTTGAGAAGCGTTCAGATGGAACCTTGTGTTATAAAGGAAGAAGTTGGGTGCCATTGTTTGGAGGACTTAGAGATTTGATTATGCTTGAGTCTCAGAAGTCGAAGTACTCCATTCACCCAGGATCTGATAAGATGTATCTGGATGTGAAGAAGTTATGTTGGTGGCCCAATATGAAGGCTAAGATTGCTGATTATGTCCGTAAGTGTCTTACGTGTACCAAAGTGAAGGCCGCACATCAGAAGCCGTCTGGTCTACTACAGCAACCCGAGATTCCTGAATGGAAATAGGAACAAATTACGATGGATTTTATCACCAAACTTCCTAAGACTTCTACTGGATTTGATGTTATTTGGGTAATAGTTGACCGATTGACGAAATCTGCTCACTTTTTTCCGATCAGGGAGAACTACAGTATGGATAGGTTGACTAGACTCTATGTGAAAGAGATAGTATCTCGACACGGAGCACCAGTGTCTATCATATCCGACAGAGACAACATATTTACTTCGAATTTTTGGCGATCGCTTCAAGATTCGTTTGGCTCGCATCTTGATATGAGTACCGTTTACCATCCACAGACCGATGGTCAGAGCGAGAGAACCATTCAGACTTTAGAGGATATGCTCCGCGCGTGTGCGATTGATTTCGGGAATGGATGGGATGTCCATTTGCCTTTGGTTGAGTTTTCCTACAACAACAGTTATCACGCGAGTATTAAGGCTACACCGTTTGAGGCACTTTATGGTCGAAAGTGTCGTTCACCTATTTGTTTGGATGAAGTGGGAGAAGCTCAGCTTATTGGTACAAACTTGGTCCGTGAGACGACTGAGAAGATTGCTAAGATTAAGGACCGATTGAAAGTTGCTCATGACCGTCAGAAGAGTTACGCAGATGTGAGGCGTAAACCCCTGGAGTTTCAGGTTAGGGATAGAGTTATGTTGAAAGTATCGCCGTGTAAAGGTGTGATCAGGTTTGGTAAGAGAGGAAAGCTAAAACCCCGTTATATTGGACCGTTCGAGATTTTGGACAGGATTGGTCCCGTGGCTTATAAGTTAGACTTGCCACCCGAGCTCAGTAGGGTTCACCCTACTTTTCATGTGTCGAATTTGAAGAAGTGTTTGACCGATTGGACTGTATATTAGTGAAGAAAACACCAAACTAATGTGTTTGGTCTGGTCCGTTTCAACAAAGTATATTAGCCGGTTGTTGACCGAACTGGACCAAAGACTAAATATGAGAAATAAAGTGGACCAACAGAATTAAGATATGTTTAAGCCAGATCAAGCTGATTTTACCAAAACCATAAACCACAATCCTCTCCTTTTTTTACTAAGCGTGTACCCATGCATAGGGACGAGATTTTATAACGACAAATAATTATAATTGAGATATTTTTGTTAAGTGTTTCATATAACGTTTAGCAATTTTGACGTTTTCATCATCCGAGATAACAACAACATCATACCAATTTCATTTTAGCAAATTGTGATCAAAATATGGATCGGGACTAAGACCATGATTGTGATGAATTTGTTAAAAAGAAAAAGAAAATAGAGGTCGGGTAATTTTAGAAAGAACTAATTCTAGAAATAAGAATTATTTTTAATGCAACTATTTCAAAACTTTTTTTAAAAATATTTTTATCTGAGAAAATAGATAAAAGATTAAAACTTTAAGTTCTGAAAATGTATTTCAACTTATAAAGATTAAACATTACCTATTTTTAAGTTTTTAAGATACTATTTTTAAGCTTTTAAGGATTAAGTAAAAATATATTTTCTCTTTAGAAACAAAATCCGTAAAATCATACAAAATTCTATAAAATATTCCATAGAATATCTTATTAACTTTTAACCCAAAAAACAAGAAATTGGTAAGAAAATCAAAGACTTCTCCATTCAATCTGTCCAAATCCTTTTCTTATCCCTATTTTTTTTCTCTCTTTCAACTAACCAAAAACAATTTCCCAAAATATCCGTCAAATTTATATTTTTCCTCAATTATTTCTTCCAATCTTCACTCAGATCCTATCAATTCTCAAACCTTTTAAAAACCCAATTCATTTTTTACTATGCATTGCAATCTTAACTTATTAAATTCACAATAAAGTTAGTATCTTTATTCACTTTTTATGAAAAAGTTTTGATTTTTTTACTGATGGTGTAACTGATTGCATTTTTGAGATCTTAATTATTTAAATCTTGGGTGATTTAGGGTTTGTTAATTATAATAATGGATCATGTAATTGGTGGCAAGTTTAAGCTTGGAAGGAAGATTGGGAGTGGATCTTTTGGTGAACTTTATTTAGGTAAATTGAAAAAATGTTTGATTTTTTATTTATTTATTTTTTAAGGTTTTATATTGTATTTTTAATGTTTTTTTTGTTGCGTTTGTAGGAGTAAATGTTCAAAGTGGAGAAGAAGTTGCTGTTAAGTTGGTATGTTTGTTTATGCGCGTAGATATTGATGTTATACTTATAATCTACTTGTTACTTTGTGTTTTGTGGAAACTGTTTATATCGAGTTATCGGTCGTAAGTGTGACTTTTTTAGTGTTTGTTGGAGTATAGTGGTTTCATAGAGTATCTTTGTTTTAGTGCATTGTTTTAGGCTATAGGGAAGGAGTTGGAAAGTTAAAATTTTGGGGCTTGACTTGAAAAGAGATTAGAAAGATACAAAATTAGACTAAAAGAGAGAGGATTGTTGTAAATTAAACGAGAAATCAAACTATGCTGTCGACATTGATTGGTAACGGTGACGGGGCATGATTAACCGATTGTGGGTTAACAGAAGCCGGCAAAAAAATAGAGTGCAAGTTACTCGCAAAAAAAGAGAGAAAGTTACTCGAGGCGATGGTAGGCAAATAAATGTTCAGAGTGGTGCGATAAATGTATATGCCGTGATGACAGGAACTGTGCTTTAGGTAGACATATATTATGATAAACCCTGACAGCTTATAAGCATTTGTTCCTTTCATCTCCCTAGCGAACGATGATTCCCCATCCCTAGCGAACGATGACAGTGCTACTTACACCAGCCCAGCATTTGTCGCATGCCGCCTCTGCTTTTTGTTGAACAACTTTCTTCGGTTTTTATTGTTGTTTGTTTGAGACCATGATCCACTTTCAGCTAGCCATACTGCGTTGCCTTGATATTGCTGCCGACATCCTTCTCTGATTCATTGCTTTGAACTTCAGCAACCCCCTTCACTTCTTTTCCTTGTTCGTTGTATCCTTCTTTAGGTCTCATTTTGTACATTCAAGAACTTTCCCATCTCTTTTAGACCAAGCCCGACGTTCCATTTTCTAAGCTTCTATCTTCTATGTATGACATGTCAATACCGTCAACAACCTCATCAACTCATCATGTTTAACGAAAAAAGAGGAATTTTTATCCATTGAACATAAACTCTGGCAATGAACAATGTTTTTCGTGTCAATGAACAATAAATCGTTACTTTTTTTGGTTGTCACAATATAAAAAGTAGGTGGTCTCATAATTTCTTATGACTTAAAAGTTCTGCATATAAGGAATTTGATAAACCTAGGACTCCTCAAATACCGTTGTATATTTTAAACCGACCGCCTGTCAATAATTCAAATACAAATCAACTATTCTAATCATGGGTGATAAGTTACTTGCTCTCCAAGAACTTGTGAAACTTGTATTAATAATCAAATACTAATAGAAAATATTATTACTAAGCCCCTAACCCAACCAACCCTTAAAGTTGTAATTGCCCGAAAGTGATGGATCATACCATATTCCAGGTAGCATAACACTTTTTCTTGAGAATACTCATACTTGATGTATTATTATTATATATAAGCCTACATGGTTACTTCAATTTCTGTTTATATGCATATAGATTTATTAGTTTCTATAGGTACTCTAGAATCTAGATGTACATGTTCAAGCCTTTAAAGTCCATGTTTTAAGACATGTACGCATTGGTATGATGTTGTTAGAATTTATATGAATGCCAAAGCAGAAAATGAACTATGGCGTGTGGTGTGCATTGTGGCATGTGTCATCTTCCAGATGTCATATGAAAGAAAATATGTAAATCTAATCAATTCGTAAGGCAATTAGTATTTCTGAGCTATAAGCTACTAATAGGCAATAGAATAATTAAAAGAAAATACTTAATATGATGTTAAGAGACATTATAAAAGTCAGCAACATACCAAGCAATTAGCAATCAGCGAAGAAACTTATGATTAAAAGCTAACCAATCTTGTAGGTTATAGTTACTTACATATTTCAACGGTAAATGTAATTTATAATAATAATGTAACGTAAAGTTAAATAAATTAATAACTAAAAAAACAATATTCTCATATATTTATTCAACAGAAAATGCTAAGCTAATAGTCATTTGTATTCTACACTAATAGATGGTAAAAGTAAACCAGCAGAGTACTTGCTAAAATTCATGCAATATTTACTATTGTTTTCATAAAAAGTGTTACAAGTCTTAATTAACTTAGTTATTTATGTTTTTTCGTGGGGCCTAATATGTTTTTGTACCCAGGAATCTGTTAAGACCAAACACCCACAGCTGCACTATGAGGCTAAATTGTACATGCTTCTTCAAGGAGGAAGTAAGTTTCATGTGTTTATCTGTTTCTGTACTTGTCGTGTTACCCACTTTCCTACCAGTAGTTTTATTTATGCCTCGAAACTTATAATACACGTTTATTATAATGCAGCTGGTGTTCCCCATCTTAAATGGATCGGAGTCGAAGGAGAATACAATGCTATGGTTATTGATCTTCTTGGACCGAGTTTGGAAGACTTATTTAATTATTGTAATCGGAAATTCACTTTGAAAACAGTTTTAATGCTTGCAGACCAGTTGGTAAGTATGACACCTTTGTGTAATGAGATCATTGATATTTAAATGTATCATATCAACACTAAAACTTTGTACTATTGTTTCATTTGTAGATAAACAGAGTTGAGTATATGCATTCAAGAGGTTTTCTTCACCGTGATATAAAGCCAGACAACTTTTTAATGGGTCTAGGACGGAAGGCAAATCAGGTATTTGTTTCTATAATATATCTTCATTTCAACACTGTAATCTTGATGTCGGCATATTAAACGTTTCAGCATGTTTTTTCTTTTTGTCACATGGAATGACTTATTTAGTTAGACATATACATCTACTTATCTTTTCTAATTTGTCAACAGGTTTACATTATAGATTATGGTCTTGCAAAAAAGTACAGGGATCTTCAGACGCACAAGCATATACCATACAGGTATTGTCACTGATATGCATATAGATATTACTTTTCCTATCTTGTAACTGATATGTTCTTGAACAATCCAATATTAGTTTATTTTATGCTCTTATAATAGATGCTTTAGTGAAGAGTCGCATAATAAGGTTAGATGATTAATTGTATTGTAGAAGCTTACAAATATTATGCGATTTGTATCCTATAGGGTCTTGAAAATTCTCTTGCGGGATCATCATTATACCATTTAATTGTATACAAAATAGGTCACAGTATAGCAGACAATAGTAATCTCGTGGGTAACTTGTGAATTGGCTCTTGTATTAGGCTCCCTTTTGTTGCCTCTTGTATTATGCTCCCTTTTGTTGCATTATTCTATTTAAATTACTGACGATATATTCTTCTGAAATGTTATTTCAGGGAAAACAAAAATCTCACTGGTACTGCTCGTTATGCCAGTGTTAATACCCACCTTGGAGTAGGTATGTGATCTTTCTTATCCCAGATTATTAGCGGAGTTCCTAATTTTGGACCAGATTAGAATAAAAAATTTAAAATTCCCTAGTAAACATCATAAAATTTTGTAAGGAATAGAAGTTTCCATTATGACATTGTTATTGGTTTTTCCTCATAGAGCAAAGCAGGAGGGATGATCTGGAGTCTCTTGGTTACGTTCTCATGTATTTCTTGAGAGGAAGGTAACTTACATACAATTCTTTTCTTTTGCTTCCTCTTTGTAACCTTTTCCACTATAACTCGGTTCTTTTATTTATGCGGTTGCAGCCTTCCTTGGCAGGGGCTGAAAGCCGGCACTAAGAAGCAAAAATATGATAAAATCAGTGAAAAGAAGATGCTTACTCCTATAGAGGTATGATTGTCAAACACATTTATTAAGCATTTCCTTATTTATGATGAAACGATTCTAAATGACAAAATATACAGGTGCTATGCAAGTCTTATCCAACTGAATTCATATCATATTTTCATTATTGTCGATCATTGCGCTTTGACGACAAACCAGATTATTCATATTTGAAAAGGCTTTTTCGCGATCTTTTCATACGAGAAGGTAAAAAGTCTTGATTTCTATTATCATTGGTATCAATATTATTTGTAATATGCCTCAGATAGATTCCAATGTTAAAGCATCAGTGTTTGTATTTCAGGTTATCAGTTTGACTATGTTTTCGACTGGACTATTTTGAAGTACCCCCAAATTGGTTCTGGTTCTAGTTCTAGAGGGCGGGTTGGTTTTCTTGTTCTAGACTTCTATTCTATTTACTTTTCTATAAACAGTTTTGCTTACTGATAAAGTTGTACCACAAATCAGACGGCTGGCAAACTACCACTGAATCTCATCGGGTCTCCAGCAGAAAGAGTGGGAAAAACCCCAGGTTTGATACCATCTCTATTCAAGTATTTACAGTGTGTCTAAGATCTTCTTTTATGCTTATAGGAAGTGTTAATATACTCAGAAGATATTGTTGTTGTGTGTTTCGTATCTGTATTAGGATGCAAAATGGTGATAAATTATATTGTTTATATATATCTTGCAGTGAAACCAGAGGTTCGAGATAGATTCTCAGGCACAGTAGAGGCATTTTCTAGGCGTAATGTTTCTAGTAGCGGTTTGCATGGTGATCACTCAAGACACAGATCTTCAGAACATGCTACACCATCCAAAGATGTGGTGAGTATACTCTTGTTGCTGAATTGTAGTTGTGACCCGTTTAATTGTGTATGCGGTTGATTGAATTTATGTCATGCCTCAAATAAAAAAATTGTGTATGGGGTTGATTTGAGTTTATGCTATGACTCAAATAAAAAAGTTTAGCTAATAAGGGATAAAGGATCAAATGGGTTGAAACAGTCAAGTAAATTGAACTGGTCAAATGGGTTGAAATGGTCAAGGGAGTTTAATGGGTCAAAGAGTCAAAAGTCATTTTAATGCAGTTATTATTATTGCAATGACTTAATTTTGTACTCATAACACTTCATTTTTTGGAAATGTTAATATGAAAATGGACTAGTGTTTGTGGGTAAATCTGGCCCGGCCATTATGGTTTGGGAAATTCATCAAAATAGCTGATAATATGTCACAGAATTTCCTGTTTATACCACAAATAGCCATCGATTCTGCAAACTTAGCTGGGGGCTAATCTCTTATTTTGAGGAACAAATTTAAGGTTAAATAAGCGTTTTCTGCCAACAAAAAAAAAAAAAAAAAAAAAAATAGTTTGTAACTATTTATGAATAAATGACTTTTTAACATTTTGCTAAAAAACAATGATTGATATGGCTATTTTTAATGAATACTCTAAAACTAAAAGTGAACATCTTCTATGGGTTTGTGTACATGTATAGTGATATATGTTTTCATCTTTCTGTAGAGTCCGCATGTTGACTCGGATAGAGGCCGGATTTCACGAACTGGTAGTACCTCAAAAAGAGCAGTAATGTCAAGCAGCAGGCCAAGCTCATCCGGTGAAGCCAACGATAGCCGATCAAACAGGCTCGGTTCAGGCAGTGGTCGCATATCTACGGCCCAAAGGCTTCACTCTCAGCCTGGGTTCGAGTCCAAATCATCATCTTTCTCACGGGCTGTACCATCATCAAGAAGTGGCCGTGACGATGCTCTTCGAAGCTTTGAATTGTTAACTATTGGCAAGAGAAAATAAGAAGCTGATAATCATGTGGGCCTCATCGGCAATAACCATTTCTATAAAATCGATTTACAGCAAAACCTTGAAGAAAGAGATGCTGCATCTCACTTTAGGGGTTCATATGTTGTCAAAATGTTTATTTCTAAGAATCATTAAAATCGGGTTTTGCTTCTTATTTTTTTTTTGCTATTTGAATGTCTAGTCCAAGCGCAACTATCTCCAATTCCCCCTGTATCTTATGCATTAAAAGTTAAAAGATATGTACTCCTTTTATCTGTATAAACGTGTAACCGGAAATTTTCATTGTTATTGAGAATATTGTATCATGAAAATCGTATGTTGTTGGTTTGTTTCATATCATGTGAATGTTATGTCATAGTTTTTGTGACTTACGTTGTAATATACACGCTTTAAGAAAGTTAGGAGGGTATTTTGGTTTTTGAAATGCTTATTTAAGTGCTTCAACAGCAAAATCCCAAAGCACATAAGCAGCTTTTGGTGTTTGAATGAAACTGCTTCTCAGAGTAAATAAGAGCGTTGGCACATGTATATAAATTAGATAAAGTTGTCGATTTTATTACTAACTTACATCTGAACACAAGCAAATAAGATGCAAAACATCATAACAAAAACCATAATTAACTATTTACAAAGATTTAGACCTGAAACATCTTTTAACTGTTACATCAAAGAAAGAAAGAAAATCCTATTATACCCTTACATTATATTAAAGTTCTGTCATGAAAACTTCAGAACATGGAGTCATTGCCAAAATTATTATTGTCACCAGAAAAGTTTCCCATACCACCTTCTTGAACACTTTGAACAAACCCATATTGATGATTACCACCAGCAGTGTAGTACTGCTGCTGTAGTGGTGGTCGAAGCTCTACGCTATAGCCACCCAACGGAGGGGCTGTAATCCTTGAACCCGTACCATGATAACTTAAACCGGGCGAATCAGTATTGTAACTATTCAAACTAGTAGGAGCAGATGCAAAAGCATTAGAACCATTTCCACCACCAGTGAATTGTTGGACCATGGCACGAAAGTTAGTGGTGTCAGTATTGAGTAAGGTGGTCGGGGTCCTTCTGGAAGCTCTGGACCTGCGACGTGGATTGTTGGGCCGTATCACACGGCCCAACTGATTATTACCACTACTAGTAGTAGTACTAGTAGTGGTGGTTACAGTTGTTGCGTCAGTGACAACATCACCAGACCATCCGAACCTGACAGGTTGAGATGAACCGGTGACGAGGTTGTTTTGGTAGATTTGGAGCCACTCATTGTTGTTAGAATTGGAAGTAGCCATGGTACCACTAATTGTAAAGGAATGAAAATTCGTATATATAATGAAAAGCTGGTCATTGGTCAATAGAGTTGACTATTCTATTAGTATAAAAAATGACACGTGACATGCACGTGATGAGTTGATGGCGGATTAGGAGCCGAAAGTTTGGCAGATTGAAGGTGTTTCATAGAAGCAACCTTAAAAAATCAACTATTTTAGTCTTCACACGTGTAAATGTTTTCATATTTTTTCATATGTTTCTTTAGTGGATTAAGTACTGAATTTTCTAAAGTTAAACTGCTACATCAATAGTGATCATATGGTAAGAACTTGTGTTTAGAAAATTTGTAAGATAACGATAACTTTAAGCAGGTTGAATAGAAACTATTAGATGTTGTAAATGCTTAGCTTTATGCAACATTGAATGCATAGTGCAGCAAATGGAAATTTTTTTGACTTTTGCTGAGAATCACATATACGTACGTTATCTTAACGTGTTGTGTTGGTCACTAAAACCGCATCCCTTCTAGACGATAATAGGATACCTATAAAAAAGTAACGTTACCGTCGTTTTTGTACATTGTACATGTAATTGATTACTTATGTTTGACCTCAAAAAGAAATCATGGGTCAAAATGATCATCAATACTTTGGTGAAAAGTAAATGGAAGTTTATCAAGTATCTAAGAGAATATAGAAAAGTTTGTGGAGCACATAATTCCTGTTTATTAGACTAATCTCATTTAAATTGATGTGCCATATCTTGATTTCTGAAATAACAGGTGACTTGGTGACTATTACCGAATGGACTTTGCTAATCATAAGCATCTGTCTATTACTATAGATGCTTGCAACCAAGGGCTGACCCAGGGTGATTTCTCAGGGTTCTCGTGAACCACATGGATTTACATCGTTTAGTGTAAAATATAGTTAAAAATCTCGACTTTTTTGAAATGTACGATGCATAGGAAGAAAAGTAGCTATATTTACTAGGAAGATATCCGTTGAGAAGAAAAAAATAGAATAAAAGAAATAAAATTAATCTAACAAAACCATGCATTTTGAATAAAGAGAGAGAAATTAATGGGAGATGCATCTTATTATATAAGTACATTTAAAATTTGCGGTTATTGTTACTTACCATCATTTTCATTTTCATTTATTTATTTATTTTTAAAGGCATCATTTTTTCATTTTAATTTTATTTCTCATGTAATTCTACCTCTATTTACTTGAGGATAATATTTTGCTGCATCCGTAAGGACATCACAACATACTTGAGGATAATATTTTGCTGCATCCGTAAGGACATCACAACATACTTGGATTGAAAAACGATAGCCATTAGTTAACATCAACCTTGGACCATTTAAAACGGGACCCATTGATCATTCAACGAATGCTATAAACTTGGTCTATATAAAATCGCATCTATTCACACTTTAGAAGAAACAACAATTAGCTTTTGATAAAACGATACATCAACTAAAGAAATAAACGACGTGAAAGCAATTTGAAGCTATAATTACGAATTAATCATTACTTATTGTTACTAGTGTTTTTCTAACTTGAGGGGAAAGGGTTAAAAAGTAAAGGCTCATAAAAAAAATGTTCATAGACTCATAAAAAGTACAAAAAATGACTCCAATTATTCAAGGCATAATTTTTTACTTTTTATAATCCCTAGATACTTTTTTGTGGGTCCTAGCTCCTGAGCCCTACGAGCATAAGTTTGAAAAAAAAAATCCACTTACTGACGTGTAAGCAGTTGATTGGTGTGTTTTATGGTAGTTTCTCTTTCCTCTATATGATTACACCAATCATCAGCTAACACGTCAGCGAGTGAATTTCTTTTGTAGATTATTTACGTGGGACTACCATGGCTATAAAAAAAAGTGTTTAACAAACTTGTGTTCAAGTGCGGAGCTAGAAAGTTATAGTCGAAAAGGGCTAACTTTGATAGTAATATTTAAAAACTATAATACAAATCTGTTGTTCGTTAGAAGAGCAAATTACAAACTAGTTTCTCGTCTTGATTGCTGACAAAACCTTTTCTCGGTTGTTTCCTATAAAAGAGAAATGATTTTGAAAGATAAACGCATGCCACGAAAGTCCCCTGCCACTTCCCACCAACATACTATTGATCTAGCCACTTTACGTATCTTTCAATTTATATTTGATACAATACAGTTTAGTTATTTTTGAATTTATAATCTTATAAATTTTGTTTAATCTTCTCTTGTACGTATGTTAGATATATGTTTAAAGTTTGTTTAAATGTACTTCTATATCCTTTATACAAATCAAATTAAGCAACAAACATACGAGGTTTTCTCCGATCGGATTATTTGGAAAGAGCAAACGTTTGACTTACATGCACATGTACATGGCCTAATTTAATATTGGTTGCTTAAACTATTTTCATGTCAGCTAAATGCGTACAAATAACATGATTTCTAATATAAAAAGAATAACTAAAAGTACAATAGAAACAAATATACCACTTTCAAATACTGAATATTTTGAAGTCTCAATAACGTTTAATACACTAAATGGTCAACCTAGTCCAAATACTTGTTTGTGAAGGCATAAAGTCTTCAATTGTTATTTTGTTTGTGAAGGCATAAAGTCTTGTTATTTGTAGACCAAACGAACACAAAGCGATGGTGTATATATCGACAAATAATTATAGAGTCGAGTTATTTTACAAACCAAACATTTCTTACATACCAAGGGACTTATCTCCACCATTCATCTAAAAAGGAAATCAATGGTTCAGATTAAAAACATTTTATTATTTCACCCATTTTTTATAATTTAAATATCTCTTAAACCGTTAATCGTTAAGCGAAAATAATTACACCATCGCGACGGGCATTTAATTATATTTCTATAGACGGGCACTTTGATATACTTTCAAAAAAAAAAAAAAAAACATTTTTTTCACGTTTTTTTTTTCGTGGCCGAAAAAAAATCATATATGATATTGCATATCATATATGATATGATATGTAATTATCATATATGATTTTTTCGGCCACGAAAAAAAACAAAAAAAAAATTGTCAAAAATATATCAATTAGCCTATCTATAGAAAGATAATTAAATGCTCGTCGTAACGGTATATTTTTTTTCGCTTAACGATTAACGGTTTGAAAGATATTAATATTTGAAAAAAAAAAGATGAAAGTGGGTTTTTTAAATTGTTGGGATTAATCTCATCCATTAGATCAAATAAAGATGGAGGGAAGATGGAGGGTGAAGATTAGTCCCTTGGTATGTAAAAAAAGTTTGGTCCTCAAATGATCTTTACTCATAATTATATTTGTGAATTTTTTATTTTGATATGACACTTAATGCAACCGTATGTTTTTTGTACGTGTTTATTTATTTAAATTGATGGAATCAGTTGCAACCATGTGACCCTAGACGAATACCAGCTCAAACCGCGAGTTTTCGTTTTTTGTAAATTTATAAACAACCATGTGATTAGTTGAGATTTATAAAGAGATTCTTCTTTGTTAGAGCATAAGGTGTGGTGGCTCAAGTCGTTTCGCCACCTCACCTCCACCTCTACATTTCACATTCATACAACAAAATACATTTTCAGTAGTGGCTCAAGCCGTTTTCAGTTTTTGAGCCTCACAATTTTATTTTCTTGTCAATTTTTCAAACACACTAATTTTTCATTCATTCAAAATAAAATACAAATTACAATAAAGAATTGAATGAAAAACAAAAAATAAGAAATAAAAAAAAAAATATAAACCAAACAAATTAACAATTACTCACATAAATAGTCAAATATTTTAGTTTTGACGAAAGATGGTCCTTCTTCTTCGCAACACACACTTCACAAAAACACACACACTTCACACAAACACAATACAAAAAAAAAAAAAAAAAAAAAAAAAAAAAAAAAAAAATTGTAAAACGCGTTGCTCTTAGTAATGCAATCGTGTTTCTTATTAATACCAAATAGTAAAATTTGTCACATTTAAAAAGTAGTGTCATGTAAATTTGTTTTGTAATGGGTATATCAGACATTAAACAATACTCAGAATAATAATAATAATAATAATAATAATAATAATAAGTTTGAGGATACATGTACATGCGTTATAAAAACCCTTTTATTATTTGGGAGAAACTAAATAATTATCTTTAATCATTTTATTGAACATCATATCAAACAAAAGCCTTCTCACTTATGTCTTAATAATAGAAAAGAAGAAAAGAATGAAAAGAATGTTTGCTTAAACTTAAGTGATCATTCTGAAGGAATTTCTCACTACACCCAAAATATGGTGGAGTTTCAAGATTGTATGAACACAGTTGAAATGGATGACATCAACAGTACTGGCTTGCATTTTCCTTGGACAAAGAGTCTCATGAATCATGATGCTACAATTTTTAAGAAGATTGATAGAGTTATGAGTAACTGTAAGTTTTTTGATTTGTATAATAATGCAAATGCAGTATTTTTTCCCTATGGAATTTCTTATCACAGTCAAGCTGTACTGACTATTCCTCAAGTAATGCACAAGAAGAACATGTCATTCAGATTTACAAACTATATTGCTAACAAAAGTGAGTTTCAGGATTTGGTGGCTAAGAAGTGGAATATGAAGATTCAAGGTCATGCTATGTAGACTGGTCAAGAAGCTAAAAGCCCTTAAACCTCATCTTAACAAACTTAATTGGAGAAATGGAAATTTATTTGATAAAGTGGTTGAGTTAAGGAAAAAACTTCATGATGTCCAGGGTAAAATTGATCCATCCAGTTAACAGGAATTTGAGAAAGGAATAAAGTGAGCTTTTAATTGATTATAAAGATGCTGTGTCAGATGAAGAAGTTGTTGAGACAAAAAGCTAAAGTTACATAGCTCAATGTTGGTGATAAAAATTCTGCTTATTTCCATAAGGTAATTAAGGGGAGAGCTAATAAGAGCAGAATTATGTCAATAAGTAGAGAAGATGGCACAAGATATGATCACAAAGATGTTGCTGAACAATTTTTCAAGCATTTTGAAGGTTTTTTGGGTATAAATTCTAAAGTAGGCAGTCTTGGAGAGGAGGATGGACACCTGTTTGTTAATAAAGTGTCAAATGAAGAAGCAGCTATTATGGTTAGAGAAGTTACTGATGATGAAATCAAGATGGCATTGTTTGACATTGATGATGATAAAGCTCCTGGCCCAGATGGATTTACGTCAAAAATTTTCAAAAAAGCTTGGACAATTGTTAAAACTAATTTTTTTGATGCTATCAAAGATTTCTTTTTAGAAGGGAAGCTACTTGGTGAAGTTAATGCCACACTTATAGCCCTTGTTCCTAAGTCTCAAACTCCATAGAAAGTATCTGAATTTCGACCAATTGCCTGCTGCAATGTCATGTATAAGTGCATAAGTAAAATTCTTACCTACAGAATCAAGAATGCTCTAAGTCAGGTGGTTGAAGAGAATCAAAGTGCATTTATACCAGGAAGGGCTATTACTGATAATATACTGCTAACACAAGAACTACTTAAATGGTATAACTATATCAATGGTCCTAAGAGAGTATCTTTTAATATTGATATTCAGAAGGCTTATGATACTGTCAATTGGAAGTTCATTGATGAAATTATGATCAAGTTTGGATTCCCAAAGCAGATGGTTGATTGGATCATGGTATGTATTTCTAGCTCTAAATTTACTATATGTGTGAATGGTGAAAGGCATGGATACTTCAAAGGAGGTAGAGGTTTGAGACAAGGGGACCCAATATCTCCTTATATTTTTACATTGGTGATGGAAATGCTGAATTTAATTGTGAAAAATGAGATTAGAAAAGATAATAGATTCAAATACTATTTTGGGTGCAAACAATTGAAGATAACTCACTTGTGCTTTGCTGATGATTTAATTATGTTGTGCCATGGTGGTGGAGATTCTGTTAACATTCTTAAGAGAGCCCTTAATAAATTCAGTGAGGTTTCTGGTCTCTATCCTAATCTTGGTAAGTGCACTATGTTCTGTGGTAGCCTTGATGAAGTTACTAAGAATGCAATTAAGGAGATTATGCCTTTTAAGGAAGGTAAGCTCCCAGTCAGATATTTGGGTGTTCCATTGATTACTAAAAAGATTGGAGTCGGCAACTGCAAGCAATTGGTAGAGAGTATAAAAAGAAAGTTAAGTGATTGAAAAAACAAAAGTTTATCATATGCTGGAAGAGCACAACTCATCTCCTCTGTACTGGATTCTATGCAAATTTATTGGGGTTCTGTGTTTCTCCTTACTAAAGCTGTGATTGGTGAAATTAAAAGCCTTTTAAAAAGTTTCTGTGGAATAATGGTGATAACTGTCAAGGTAAGGTAAGGGTTGCTTGGAAAGATGTCTGCAAACCAAAAGATCAAGGTGGTTTGGGCATTAAATCTTTGGATAAATGGAACAAGACACTGCTTGTTAAACACCTTTGGAATGTGGCATCCAGAAAAGAATCTTTGTGGGTCAAATGGGTCAATGTGGTCAAATTGAAAACAAGGAGTGTTTGGGATGTTGCTATTGATAATAAAGACAGTTGGTTTTGGAAATGTTTGTTGAATCTTAGAGATTGGGTGGGTAAACATATTAGATATCAAATTGGAGATGGAAGGACTATCAATGTTTGGCATGATAAGTAGACCAGTGATCTACAATTGTCCAAGTTTCTCAGCAAAAAAGATGTATTCTATGCTGGTTTTCAAGACTCTGCTACTCTTGCTGATGTAATTGATGAAAATGGGTGGAAGTCGCCTTCTCAATGGGATGATAAGTATCCATTATTACAAAACCTAGAAGTTCCTGTTTTGAATGATCAACCAGATAGAGCAGTGTGGATTGATAAGAATGGTAATGTGAAGAAATATGTTACCAATACTGTTTGGCAAGATGTTAGAGAAGAAGGAAATGGTGTTAACTGGAAAAGTTTGGTTTGGTACTCACATTGCATCCCAAAACATGCTTTCATACTTTGGTTTGCAGTAAAAAATAAGCTATGCATACAAGATAAACTACAAGAGTGTACCCAAACAGACAATATGAGTGCAGTTTATACAAAAGTGACATTGATTCTCATGACCACCTGTTCTTCAAGTGTGAATATTCTAAAGTTGTTTGGAAGAAAATGAGTAAGATGGCTGATATTCAGGATAATGAAAGTTCATGGGAAGAGATAGTAAACAAGATGAGTTTGTACAATAATAGTAAGAGTATTTGGGAGATTATTAGAAAACTTTGTCTTTGTGCAATAGTCTACTTCATTTGGCAAGAAAGGAATGGAAGACTGTTTAGTGATAACAAGAGAAGTGCAGAAGGCCTTTTTAGCATAATAAGTGATGAAGTCAGAGCAAAGATTGTTTCAATCATGGTCAAACAAAATGCTAGTGTCATCAAGGCTGAAAATAAGTAGAATGTTAAATTTGACATGAAAGTTAGAAAGTATGCATAGTGGAATAAAGGGGTGTTTGGAAGTGTGGATAAGAGTAATATTCAAGCAAAGTATATTGGATATTTGTTACATCAGGCCATTACATTTGAGAAGCACCTTGTAACTTGGAGTCCTAACTGGGAAACTGTACCTATATTACCCCATAGTCTTTTTTGGTTTGGCTAAGGTAGGGAACCTAGAAGCTATGCTGGCAGTATAGGAGGTTTCCTTAGTATGGATGTACCATAAAGTTGGGCTTCCCTATGTGAAGGGTAAATGGTCTTGGAGGGGAATGTAAACAGTATGGAATTGTGAGTGGTGAAAGATGACACTACATGGTCCGTACTTTACATTCCCACAGGAGGAATGGTTGGTCCTCACTGGAGGAGTGTGTTCCCAGTTATATGAAGCCATTCTTGAGATGCAAATGTAGTATAACTGGCAGAACCCTTCTGTGGAGGGGTATGGTGATTGAGGCAAAAGCAGTCAACTAAAGTCAACCACGGATGTGGTCAAGATAGTAAAACTCCTTAGGCTCAATGCTCCGCGGAATACAGTGTTTCCCCGGGTCGTTATGTCCCGACGAGGTGCGGATGGTAATCAAAACGGGTTTGTGATCGGGTGAATTTGGACAGAAAGGGGTTGTGAATGATTACACTACGAGATGAGGAATGAAAATAACTTAGAAACACTATATTAACATTTACTGATGATCAGTTATACTAAAAACGTAAGCTAAGTCTAAAAACGCGTTCGTTTGATTTAATTTTACGTAAACGTACGAAGTAAACGCGAGTTTTATAGAAATAAAATACCTACGGATATGAAAATTATATTTTTACAATCCTAATGATAAAAGAAAATTTTTAGAAAAAGAAAAATAATTTTTATACTATTTAATTAATTACTATTAATTAATTACTAATTTCCTATTTACTTTTAATTATTTAAAATACCCTAAAATACAAATAATAAGGAAATTAACCTAGAAAAATAAAATTTTAATTTGGAAAAATCTAAAATAATATAAAACTAATTTTGAAACTGAAAATATATTTTTGAGACTTTTTAAATAATTATTATTAATTATTAACTAACTATTAATTAATAAAAACTAATATTAATTATTAAAAATACTAAATGAAAAGAGAAAAATATGAAAAAATTACAGAAATTATTTTATAACTACAGGAACCTAGGAAAATTATAAAAACACTAAATGCTTAAGGAAAATAAGTTAATAACCAATAAGCTTCTTAAATAGAAGCTATCACTTTTTTTATTTTTGGCTTTTTCAAAATTTTCTTTTACACAACTATTTATATACTGATATTATGGAACTTTAATGAAAGGACTTTGGATAAAACTAAGAAATAAGCAAAATGAATGCTTATAAGCTTATCAGCTCATGCTTTTGGCATGAATTGATATTTCAAACTTTGAATAAGCAATCATACTAAGCTAAAAAGATGAAACATCAGTTCAATAAGATGATAGGAACCAAAAGGGATTGGAAATAAGCAAATAAGTAAAAATTAAAACACAGAGAAGCTTGGAATAAGCTGATAAGCACTTTCAAATTTTACTGAGGCACAAGCAGCCCTGCAGTCAACTTCAAGGGCTAATCAAGCTTATGACATAAGCTGATAAGCTCAAGGTGAGGACTGAGGTTGCAACTAGGGATGGTAGGCTTTCCACTACTCCACGTTTAGCATCTAACTTCTAAATAAACTCTATCATTTCTCGCTCTTCGCAATTTAATATTCCAAGTAATGAAACCTGCGAATACTTAGCTGATAATCAGCCACGTATATATAAAGTCAGTTACGGAAACTTGCAAATTTTAGAAGAAGAATTCGCGTTTTCTAGCTCCATATGTAAAAGACTAGCGAAAGCTTTTAAGCTGCGCATGTATAAAGTCAAGTACGGGAACTTGCAGATTCTAGAAGAAGAATTCGCATTTTATAGCTCCTTGTGTACAAAACTAGTACATGCTTATATGATTATCATTGGTTAAGGGAACAAGCTAGGGCTCAACACGCCCGGTCAAGTCAAAATATTTATTCCTACTCTCGCCAGCAAGAAAGTCAACAAGGTGTCAAAACACTTATTCAAACTTTATTATATTTTTGCACAACTTTTTCAACTTTTCTCATCTTTTTCTGCTTTTTCATAACTTTTTCATTCATTTTTCTCAAAATTTTTGAAATTTTTCAATTTTTTCAATTTTTTATTTTTGGTGGAAAAACGGAGTTGCAAGAGTGCACGACATTTGTGAAAAATGCTAGGTCAAAATCGAATCGAAGATTCACCCTCCCCCAGACTAGAATGAAACATTGTCCTCAATGTTTTACGGGTTAAGGTAATCCTAACAAAATTCTAGGCCGTTTATTAATTATGCCAAAGAAAACGTTAGTCGAAAAGATTCACGGATATAGGATTTCCAATAAGCACCGATGAATGAAACTCGAGCGAAGAGAAGATAACGAGCGCGAGAGTCATCGTAAATCGTGGACAATCCTAACAAACATCACAAACAACCACGGAACACAAGAGTAGAAGAGGCACCCCCTCCTCACGTTATTTGTTAGAAAATAGAAAAATAAGAAGATAAAATTGGATAAGCATGGGTTGCCACCCATGAAGCGCTTTGTTTTTGATTTCCGAGTCACGTAGCTTGACTCGATCCCCTAATTAATTCGTCCTTGGGGAAAAATCAGCAGAAAAATAATCTCACTCGGGCTTTCATTCAAATTTTTTTGAAAAACATATGATTTAGGTGAAAATTCCATCCCGAAGAGATAACCGCTGGTATGTTAATGGTGAAAACTTTTAAAAACGATACCCGGATCAAAAACAACATCCTCACTTCCCACGGAGTGACGGATAAGAGAAACCACACCAAATGTTACAAATGGCAAGAAGGTCATGATAACAATCTTGAAAAACTCCTCATCTTCAAAAGAAAACTTCATAATTGTGAAATTATGAATTTTATCATTTAAGCTCCTTTTAAAATCTTTTCCGGGTGGGAGGGATGGGATAAAATTTTCATTAAAACTCTCATTTTTAAGCACACCACCCGGATCATGATCAACTTCAAAATCAAAACTGAAACTTTCATATTCAGGTTTAGAAAACTTTTCAATTTCAAATTCATCAAACGAAATGATTCAAACTCCGGAAGAGAGATAAAAGCATGAGAAGTGGTACTGCCACGACTCGTCTCTTCCGAGTGATCGAAATGAAAAGCTTCAAATGTCGGATCAGAAAAATCAGGACGATAAGTGGGATTGCCACTCATCTCCTCAGTCGTATCAAAGGTAAAACTCTCAAAGTCTGGTAAAAATAATTCCTCGGGCTCAAGAGGATCGTCAATTATAAGCTCAATCTTCGTCTTAACTTTATCCGGAGGGATTGACGGTTCTTCGTTCATCAAATTGTCAAGAAAAATAATATCCCCCTCTGAATCAAAGTAAGATTTGTCAGTCTCAGAAATTGGAATCGTTTCAATTGCAAGAAATTCATCGACCTCTTCCCAAAGAGAATCATATTCCTTAGTCGGATGAAATGATGGGGAAGAGTTGGAGACGAAAGTTTTTACAAAATCATCAAAGGAATAATCACAAACATCGATGCTTTTGACGGAGTACTTCTTCAATTTCGAAGCATCGGCTTTAAAAATCATAATATCGTCATCATGTCGTAAAGTTAGAGTATCCTCAAAATGGTCTACTAGGGCTTTAGCGGTTCGTAAAAACGGTCGCCCTAGTATTAGAGGAACTCTCGGATCAGCTTCAAAATTGACAACAACAAAATCTGCCGGAAAAGTACACGAATTCACACGAACAAAAACGTCCTCAGCAATTCCAACTGGATGAGTGATCGATCGATTAGCAAGCTACAAAGTCATTCTCGTCGGTTTAAGAGCCCCCATTCCAAGTTGTTTGTAGATCGATAATGGCATGAGGTTAATACTCGCACCTGAATCGGCCAGGGCGTTACAAACTTCTTGATCTTTTAATGAACATGGAATGAGAAACTTTCCCGAATCACCAAGCTTTTCGGGAAGCTTATTGAGAAGAATCGCGGAACATTGAGCATTTATCGGCGTTTCGGCTAATTCAATCAATTTCTCTTTATTACTTATGAGGTTTTTGAATGTGGAAGCAAATTTCGGAATGTACACGAGAGCATCCATAAAACTTATATCAAAGTGCAATTTTTGAAAAATATCCAGAAATTTTTCCATATGTTTTTTAGACTTTGCACGGAGCTCTTCATCGTTAAATCGTGACGGATATGGAAATTTAGACTTGTATTTCACATTATTCTCAAAACGACTTTTTCTTTATCTTTTGACTTTTGGACAACCGGAGGTTAGACGTTTTCAGCTCCTCCATTATTAATAGGAGGAACCGGGTCCTTTGTCGCCTCGGTCTCACAGTCCACTACCTTAGACGGAGACGAAGAAGAAGAGTTAGTAGGAGCTGTGGGTCCCTCATATTGAGCACCACTGCGAGTTATGATCGCCTTAACTTCGCCCCTCGGGTTTGCGATCGTGTTGCTTGGCAAAGATGTAATACCCGAACCCGAGGGTCGATCATTTAAACGTTTGTTAATATCACTGATTTGATTAGCAAACAACCGTGTTGATTCTTCATATTTTGCCATAAAAGATTGTTGGTTTTGAATCAATTGCTTAATCAAATCTTCCGTGGGCGACGGATTTTGAATAACACCTTGATTTTGATTATTGTTAAAATTCTACCCACGGTTTTGGAAATTACCATGATTTTGATTTCCATGATTAGCGTTCTGAAAATTCCCAGGGTTTCCATGGTTTTGTTGGTTTAGAAAATTGTTCCCTTGAGGCGGGCCTTGATTGTAATTACCTTGAAAACCCCGGTTTTGATTAAACCCTTGATTATGATTTTGAAAAACGTTATTAGCTCGACTCTGATTTTGAATTCCTTGATTATTACGATTCTGCACATTATGATTCTGGTTGACTTGATTGACTTGGTTTTGTTGTTCGAGAACGGGTGGTCCAAGAAAATGAGGTGAACGGTAGCTGAGGAGATTACGGTCTCCTTGAGGTTGTGGGTAACCGTTGTTACCCGCGTTTGCAGCATACGCGTTCTCATGAGAAAAGGCACCGGTGGCCGGACATTCATAATACAAATGTGGACCACCAAAAGTCTCACAACCGTGACTAACCACATTGACTTGATGGTTTGGTTTTTCAATAGACATTGCATCAACTTTCTTTGTTAAAGCCACAATCATATTTACCAATTCATCATTATTTTTACCATTATTTGACACTTGAGGTTTATTCCTTGACATTCTTACACGAGCTTTATTCTCAATTATCATGAAAGCATCATTCGTGTTCCTAGCCAACAAGTTACCACCCGCAACAGAGTTGAGTGAGTCTTGGTCAGCATGACATAACCCATTATAAAACGTATCAATCTGCTGAAGGTCGGTGAAGGTTCAGACATTTTTCCTTCAAATCTTTGAATCGGTCCCAAGCTTCATTAAACGTTTCATCAAAAGCTTGTTGGAACCGAAAGATTTGAGAACATAGGTTAGAAGTTTTAGAGGGAGGATATAAGTAATTCACAAACTTGGAAGCGAGATCATTCCAAGTGTGAATCGAATTGGGCGTTTCCTTTTCCAGCCAAGTCCGGGCTGCTCCTTTTAAAGAGAAAGGAAATAACTTCAATTTCACCAAATCGTGAGGAACTTGGTTCATCCTTATGGTCTCAGCGATGTCGGTGAAATTTCTGATGTGAGCATAGGGGTCTTCGTGATCGAACCCGTGAAAGGATATACCCATGATCAAATTGAGTAAACCGTGATTGATCTCAAAGTTGGCATTGATGTCCGGAATCATAATAGCTCTCCTCACACCATTGAATGGTGATTGGAGTTGTTCTTCCATCGGACGTGGATCAAATGCCGGTTGTTGTCCCATTGGCGGGATAACATTGTGCTGCGGACCACCCATCGGCGGGTGTCCGTTGTGTTCGTTTTGGTTCATCTCCTCGTCGTCAAGGAAATGAACCCGACTCGTATGTCGTAAAACCCGCTCGGGGTTAGAGAACGGAGACGTAAGACTCTCAAAAGAAGAACGGGTGTGCATACACGACGAGCAAAATCAAAATGAAAATTAAAAAGAAAAGAGAAAAGAAAATCTTTTTGTTTTTTATATTTTCATCACAAAAACTTTTTATTTCTTTTGTTTTTCTTTTTATTGAAACGTTACGTTAATCAAAAACCGTTTCTTTACGCGCGACGGGACGAGAGAAAAGAGTGTTTCTCTCTTCAGCTAGCAATTCAATGTTTTAGCTTCCGTATTTCCCGCTTAATCGGTTGTAGTAAATGAAATAATTCGAAAATCAATTAATTTCACGTTTTCGTTATATTGCGAGACTTTTCTGGTTTACAACGCCCTTCCTTTCGGTCGAGTCGAGGCTGTAACTTTTATTATTATTATTTTTTGTATTTTGTAAACACTTTAGGAGAAGTGTTTTGAATTTTTCAATTTTTATAGAGATATATATACAAAGTAGAGGAAGGCTTAACAAAACACGATTTTTCAAAAAGATATTCAAAAATTCACTTCGGCCTTCTCCGACAGCAGCGCCAAAAATTGATTCGTCGTGAAAACCAATTATATAATATATATTATAGTATCGAAGTAATCCGCGTAAAATACGGATCACCCGAGTCGTTTCCCAACGAAGGCGAATGGAATCGAGAATATCGATTCGTGAAATCGTGAATTGAAAAGTGAGAAAGTGAAAATAGCAATCAAAATATTCAAGTAATCACAAACAACTATGAAATATGCAAAGAGTACAAGCTAATTATGCACCAAAGTGAAAAACGTAAAAACAGAAATGCAACCACAAAATTTAAAACGTAACGTTTATTGAAAAATGATCCTACAAACTTGAAAATATTTTCTAAAAATCTTAAACTAATAAAAAGAATTTTAAGAAAAAGATAAATATATTTTTTTAGTTTTTATTTATTTTCTATTTTTGGAATTAAAAATGAATTAAAAATAAAGAAAAATAGATAATTAATGTGGAAAAATGAAAATTTAATTCTAAAAATTCTAAAATATTATAAAAGAATTTCTAAAAATATTTTTGTATTTTTCAAAGCTTTTTCTGATTTTTTATGGATTTTTGTTATTTAAAAATGATTAAAAGTGAAGAAATATTAAGAAAAATATCAAATCAACTCGGAAAATTATGAAAAATTTACAGAAAATTTAAAATATTATAATGAGTTTGCAGAAAATTTTGAAAATAAAAAGATGAACAGAAGTGCTTATTTCAAGCAAATCAGCTTATGGCAAGTGCTTATTTATAAGCACTTGCCAAAAAAAACTTAACCAAACTCTTAACTCAGATGTAATATGATACAAAAGATTCAAAAATGCTCAGAAGTAACTGATATAAGCTCAGAAGTAATGAATGCAAACAATAAGCATTTGGGAATAAGCTAAGTAATAAGCACAATTCAGAAATGAATAAGCCAGAAGCTCAGAATCATACAAACAACTAAATCACACTCACAACAACTCAGAAACCACAAAGGAACTAAAGAACTAAGCCTAAGAGACAAACTGCAGGTCTAAAGTTTATCAGCAGATTCATTTAAAGTTTCTAATTTAGCAGACATGAAAAAGCAACTTAATAAGCAATAAAATGCAAACTAAGAGGGGCAAAACCTAGTCTATACTACTGAGTCACTATGAAATACAAGAGAACAATCACAGACTTCCAACTTCTACTCAAAAAATCAAAGTACAACAGGTATAAGCAATGAAGAGAATGGAACAGTGACCTTATGTTACATGAACCAAATGACTTATTCCAAATTCTATTGATTGAATCTACTACAACTAGTATCAGTAAGCTACAACTACACTAGAATACTCAACTATTACCCTTTATGCAACTATCAAATAGAAGATTCTAACTGATTTCAAATTATCCTACTCCTATTGGAATTAGGAAAACTAATTTGACTTTTATTATATAAACCTACTGTCTATATGATCTAATTTCCTAATATTACTCTAATACAACTTATGTAAACTATAAAATCCACAATTTAACAACAACATCAAACAGTAATACTTAGAACCAAACACCCCCTTATGTTGCAGTTTACACTAAGAATCAACGAAAACATCCAAATACAAACAATCTATTGATCATTTCAACTATAACAACAAGCTCAGAAGCCAAATCAGTAACCTAATGCAACAGTAAAAAGCTGAATCTCAGAAACACAGATTCTAAAAATTCTTCTATTATAACAGATTATACTAAAGAATGAAGCAACAAGCTATAAACTACCAATGCAATTATCCAAATAGCTATACTAACACTAATAGAAGCTAAATCAATCAACACATCAACTGAAATACAACAAAATCATAGAACCACTAATAGTACACTAAATCTCATTAAAAACTCATTACAGTCAAAGGATGAGGAACTTACTAAACACCTTCAGCATGAACAGAAGGTTTTCCACAGTTGCCTATCTTTAAGATAGGCTGTGATCTTCCCTGGCTATCCCAAGCTATCAACAGTGCACCAATTATCCACCCAAATTGCCTTAGTTGACTATAATTGACCAACCAGGTAATGCACCAAAACAATTAATTCTAATCTCACAAAAGCTTTTCAAAGCTTATATGAGAATTGAGTATCTAAAAACAAGCTTAGCTAAAATTTGGAAACTAGATCAAACAACTTTTTCTATATATTTTTCTTTTCTTATCTGATTTTCTCAAAACAACTTGAATGAAACAATATTAATATGAAAACTAAGATATAGGAACTAATTAAACTATTTGAAACAGAAGTAAAAACTATTTAATAACTAAGAAATATTCAATAAGCAGTAATGAAAAAGTGAAAAACATATTTATATTAATGAAAGAAGTTTACAATTGAATTTAAAACAAACAATAATCCTGAAATAAAAATGGCAGAGTTTTGCTACTCAAAACTCCACACTCAATACAACATCCTAACACATCTATTTATACTACTGAATTGAAGGTTCTAGAGGAGGATAGCCACGGATTGCCAGCTTGGCAATCCGTGTGGTGTGCTTTCTGATAAGCCATATTAGCCCTATGATCATTCTTCATGATTTCCCAATCAATACAAGCCCTTTGATCAAATCTTCTGACGCATTCACACCAATTGAGAGCTGCCATGTGGACGTTTTTGTGTTTCTTACATTCCCTGACACCATCTGACATCACTCTTAGCTTCTAGAACACCTCTGAATTGACCCAATTACCCTTAATTGTGGTTATTATTAGGATTGGGGGATTTAGGGTTCTTAGTTACTGTAGCGTGAATAGTAAATCTGGGTACGGGGTGAAATTGGGGGGCGGGAGTGAGTTTGTTTATTTATTTATTTACTTGGGTTTGACCGTTTGGTTAAAAGGGTTGACCGAGGGATGTATGGGCCGGGTATGGGTATTTTTGGACTTGGGCTTTTGAGGTTTAGTATTAGAGTGTGGGCTTTGGTATTGGATTTGCAGACTTGGACCAAATTTGTTGTATAATTTTCAGATTTTGTGAAATTATAATCCAAGGATCAATTGTGTGATTTACCAAAACTTCAAGGACTGATTCTGTCACTTCTCAAAATATATCACAGGGACTTATTCTGCTAATCTCGGATACATGAAGGACTAAAATGAACTTCTGGATCCCGGCTTTGACCTTTTTGACCGTCTCCCACTCTCGTGCCCTTATTTGCTAATTTCCGTTTGTTTTCCGATATTTTGCGTAATATCCGTACCTGCACATCACAAACACAAAAACTAGAGACATTTGGCATTCATAGTCAGGTTTTTGGTCGTTTTAATCTGTTATTTGGCCATGAAAAGGTGTGTAAATAAATACACACCACACACATTTAACTCTTGACGCTCTACTTTGTGACGCCTTCATTTCTGTACTGGGTCGTCATGGTCTTTACTCTTGACGCAGTCAGGAAAGTCTTCTTGACGCCGTCACACACTGTTCCCAGCATGGAAAATTAAGTCTTTAGCGTTTTCTTCACTTTTATGCTCAAAAAACGTCCGAATTGCTTCCTTTTTCAGATTTCACTCCCAAAGTACCTAAAATCACAAAAGGAACGATTTAGGGCAATATTTGATCAAATAAATTCAATTCCAGACTTAAATGACCCCCTAAAAATGGATCATTTTTTGCCTTATCAGGTACTGTGGAGGTTGGTCATAATAAGGTGTGTCAAAATTGTCACAAGGGTATGGATTCCCCGTTTGACAATCTGAGTTGAAGTGTGGACCTCCACAGTAATCACAACAGTAAAATTGTTGAGTCTGAACTGGTGAATCATATGGGTATTGGTCATAACCAAAGTTCTGAGCATCACCGGAAAACTGTTCATAGACAAACGTGTTTCCGGCTTGACACTCAAATCCTTGGTGAGGACCTCCACAAAACTCACACAGATATGTCAGTATCTCATGATGAGGTGGCTGGTAGGATGAATCAGATGTGTCATGGTAAGGATAGGGAGCTTGGTTATAGACAGACCCATCTCCTGACTCTACCATGCTACAACCGGGACAATTCCCGCCATTATGAGGACCACCACACCATTAACAACCACAATGGTATGGATACGACATAGAAAGAATCAAAGGTTTACAGAGGGGTAGGGATGAAGAATCAAAGATGTGAGAGGGTAAAGGTGAATGTTTTTGAATTTTTGGATAAACATTTTGTACAAATAAGAAAGAAAATGTTTTTGTGTTTTTTGTGTTCGTTGAAAACTGAGTTTAAAATGTTTTCGGGAACAGTTTTGTTTTTATATGAAAATAAGAAGATAATATGAACAAGTGTGGTAAATATACAATGGATGTATATCCCGATTCACTAATACGCAAAACCGTTTAGAATAACGCGCACAACTCCCCGGCAGCGGCGCCAAATTTTGATTGAGGCAAAAGCAGTCAACTAAAGTCAACCACGGATGTGGTCAAGATAGTCAAACTCCTTAGGCTCAATGCTCCGCGGAATACAGTGTTTCCACGGGTCGTTATGTCCCGACGAGGTGTGGATGGTAATCAAAACGGGTTTGTGATCGGGTGAATTTGGACAGAAAGGGGTTGTGAATGATTACACTACGAGATGAGGAATGAAAATAACTTAGAAACACTATATTAACATTTACTAATGATCAGTTATGCTAAAAACGTAAGATAAGTCTAAAAACGCGTTCGTTTGATTTAATTTTACGTAACGTATGAAATAAACGTGAGTTTTATAGAAATAAAAATACCTACGGATATGAAAATTACATTTTTACAATCCTAATGATAAAAGAAAATTTTTAGGAAAAGAAAAATAATTTTTACACTATTTAATTAATTACTATTAATTAATTACTAATTTCCTATTTACTTTTAATTATTTAAAATACCCTAAAATACAAATAATAAGGAAATTAACCTAGAAAAATAAAATTTTAATTTGGAAAAATCTAAAATAATATAAAACTAATTTTGAAACTGAAAATATATTTTTGAGACTTTTTAAATAATTATTATTAATTATTAACTAACTATTAATTAATAAAAACTAATATTAATTATTAAAAATACTAAATGAAAAGAGAAAAATATGAAAAAATTACAGAAATTATTTTATAACTACAGGAACCTAAGAAATTATAAAAACACTAAGTGCTTAAGGAAAATAAGCTAATAAGCAATAAGCTTCTTAAATAGAAGCTATCACTTCTTTTATTTTTTGCTTTTTCAAAATTTTCTTTTACACAACTATTTATATACTGATATTATGGAACTTTAATGAAAGGACTTTGGCTAAAACTAAGAAATAAGCAAAATGAATGCTTATAAGCTTATCAGCTCATGCTTTTGGCATGAATTGATATTTCAAACTTTGAATAAGCAATCATACTAAGCTAAAAAGATGAAACATCAGTTCAATAAGATGATAGGAACCAAAAGGGATTGGAAATAAGCAAATAGGTAAAAATTAAAACACAGAGAAGCTTGGAATAAGCTGATAAGCACTTTCAAATTTTACTGAGGCACAAGCAGCCCTGCAGTCAACTTCAAGGGCTAATCAAGCTTATGACATAAGCTGATAAGCTCAAGGTGAGGACTAGGTTGCAACTAGGGGTGGTAGGCTTTCCAAAACCCTAAAACTCACAAAGTGGGGCCCACTAATAAGCCCTATGAGAGCTTGCCAAAAAGCTTTGATGCACTGACTTCTTAGAGTACACAATAAAATGGGACAAGCTAAATGGCATGTGCAGCCCTACCTAATGAAATGGAAATCATGAAATAAGCCTAGAACCTTGAAGGATGGTAGGTATGCTTCTCAAAAAACCAAAGGAATCACAACTAGACTCATTGACAAGCTCATAGATAGCTTATGAACATGGCTGATAGGACACCACTGGGTGAGCAGGGCATGCATAAGCTAATCATTCAACTTTGAACCAGGAGAAAAGCTCTAAAAAAATCTAAAAATTATACTAAAAATAGTCCAAAAATCACAAACTACCATTCATTCAAAACCCACAATTACAGCTACTCAAATTCACACAGGAGCAAATTTAAATTCTCTCAAAAACTAAGGCAGTGTGCAATTTGACTTTTCTATGAATATGCAATTTTGACTTTCACTAACTTTGATATATCCTAGTTGCTCTAAATTGTTATTATAAGCTGGAATGATGCTCTTTTGGGCAAACTTAACAAGATTGGGACCTACTGTAATGGATTAACCATTACATTTACTAACAGTGGTTCAGTGAGGGGAGTTAGAAGCTCATTTTGACTTGTCACTAAATACTTACCACTTATATGACCTAGATGAGTTTTATTTAACCTAAGTGAATGTGTTAGGCTGAAATTACCATCTTAAAACCCCACAGAGTCCACAGACTCAGTAATTCTAAATACCCCTTAAAAAAATGTAAATGAGCTTTTCACAATCCTAGGTTGATTCAAGCCATGAAACAGATCCACATGATCAAGTTATGATGTAGTAACCTTATTTTAACATATAAGCATCAAGTTAAATACCAATTACTCATGAATCAAAAGGAAGCAATAAATGGCAGTTACAATGCAAATATGAGCATCCAAGAGTTCTAGAGTCCCAATGATCAAACAATGGTCTCAGACCAACTCACATACTCTATATAACGACAAAACACCATTAATAAACAGTAAAGAAGCTCTTGGTACAGTAAAATTGCAAGGATGAAAGAAACAGATGCTTACAAAGTGTCCAAGCACACATCAAGGTACCAAAGTATTCAATCTTATCCTAATGCCTCCCCTGAGGCTCTAAACCAGGACATTCACCTTCATCTCCTTTGCTTTCTTCATTTTTATTTTGTTTTTATTTGTTTCTTAATTTTTTTTGTATTTTGGAGGAAACTGAAATTTAAACTCAAATGGGAATTATTAAACTAGAACTTATATTATTGAAAGGGAAACAGATTACAATGCTTGAGTTTGAATGGAAATTACAAATTACAACTAATTTGACATAAATTTAAGTAAACTAAAACTACACTAAAAACTAACTAGATGTCTGCTTCTTTCTCCTTCTTTTATAGGTCCTGGGGAGTTCCTGAGTCAACCACACTTTAATTTTGAGCCCCTAGATTTGCCAATTTGATCCTGACCCTTAATTTCTGTTTGGCGGGAAAATACATTTGACAGGTTGAGTGGGGGTTGGTGAGGTAATTAATGAGGGGGAGGGTTTAGGGTACAATAGAGGTGAGGTTGGTGAGGGTTTGGGGGAAAGGAGGGGTAGGGTTGCAGGCTCACGTGGTGATGGTGATGATGGAGGAGCAGTGTTTGCAGGTCACGTGAAGGAGGGGAGATGGAAGGGTCAAACTAGGGTGTTGACTGGTTTTAGTATTAAAATGGGTGGTGGGTTTAAGTTTGGGCCACAGGGAGGTTTGGGCTTGGATTATTGTTATGGTTGGATTGAAATAACATAAAGGGTTTATTTGGTTTATAATTGTGCACAAGGACCAAATATGTAATTTGCAGAAAATTGAGGGGTTGTTTCTGCCATTATTCCAAACTCTTTCCATGTACTAAACTTGCACATAAATTACCCACGGACCTTAGATGTTAATTTCCCAAAATTAAATATCCGGAGACCAAAATTGCCAATTTTAAAAATTCAAGGATCAAACATGTAAATTCCTAAAACTTTCACCCAGGGATTATTTTTGCCAAGTTTCACTAACACAAGGACCATAATTGATAATTTTCACATTTTTAAATTCCCAGGGACTTGTTTTGCCAAAATTCAAAGTTGAGGGGCCGTTTTTGCCAATTTGTGAAATTTGAACTTCAAGGACCATTTGTGACAACTTTTGAATTTTCAAAGACTTTGGTTTATTTTTCTTACAAAATAAATGCCTAGGGACTGGTTTTGACAAGTTTTGAAAGTTGAGGGACTGAAACTGCCAATTATGTAAACTTTCTTCGTTTTTCATCTGTTTTTAATCATTTTGCATCTGAAACATATAAAACACAATTTTGGAATATTTTCAGTATTTTGATGCATTTTTTAGTGTTTTTAAATATTTTGCAGCTCAGATTTGACCAAAAATGATGAGTGTTTGAGCACTCATCAATCCACCACACTAAAATATTGCTAGTCCCTAGCAATAAACTGTTTTAAAAATTTAATGGATTTTAAACTCTTTACCAAAAGCCATCACTTCTGGAGTAGCCAGATGTATCGATTCAAGTAAGAACTATGGTCCACCTGATAACCATGTGATTTTGAGCAAACCACCAGCTGTCAACGGATTTGATTAGTCTTTACCAAAAGCCGTTTGCTTCTGGACTAGCCAACTCTTGATGGACAAAGTCAACATCTTGGTGAGCTGATTACCAATTATGGTTTTTCCACTGCCTTTACCACAAGCCATGATCTTGCGGGCTAGCTAACTCATTCGCTTTTTAGGATATGGCGAGTTGAGGTACCATACAATTTTGGGCAAATTGCAAGCCATAAATGGATTTGATATATCTTTACCAAGAGCCGTTTTCTCCGGGATTAGCCAATCCTTTTGTCCTTTAGACATGGCGGACTGATAACTACAAAAAAATTTTAAGCACAAGTGAAAAAAATTTTAAATTTTTTGAGATTTTGGCTAAAAATGGGAGTACTAGATAGTAAAATGTGATAAAATTCGCTAGAATACCCCCCCCCCCCCCCCACACACACACACACTTAGCATGAATATTGTCCTCAATATTCAAAGTCCTGGCTATTATGCCGACTCTTTGAACGTAAAAAGACAACATTACAAGCTAAATGTGGAAACACCAGTTGTTTTTCACTTTATAAGTAACCACTGTAGGGGTAATTCCCCCACACTTAGGGTGAAAACCCTAAGTACATGCTACTGTTTTTGTTTTACCGAGTCGCTAGCTTGACTCGACCCCGAATTCATTTGTCCTTGGGGAAGCATGATGTGGAAGAGACAATCTCCATCGGACTTTCATTCAAGATGTTTGGACAAACATTTGAAGCACGTGAAAGTTCCACACTGATGAGATAAGTTTCCGGCTCAAGATAATGATACATGAAAATGCCGGGGTCAAAGATAATGTCTTCATTCCCGAAGGAGTGAAGAACAAGAGAAGTCACCCTATAGGTGAAGAACAAGAGAAGTCACCCTATAAGTGAAGAAAAGGAAGAAAACCATGATGAAAATCATGATACAATCTTCTTCCTCGAGAGCAGGCTCATGAGCCTGAATTTGGATTTCAAGGGTTAAGCTCAAAAACACCCCGGGAGGGTGGGTGGGAATTTGCAATTCCTCATGATTGAGTGCATCTCCCCCCGGGCTATCAAACTCCGGAGGAGTCATGATATGATGAGTGAGTTCACCGGAGAACTCCTCATGAAGAGAATTATTCACAAGATGTGAATCTGTGAACTCATGTTCCGATGTGGACTCATCACAATCCTCGTCAAAGATTGGATTGTTAGAAATCAAAGTCAATTTAGATTCGAATTCAAAAAGAGGATTAGTGAGAGTAGTATTGAATGATTCGGGAACAAAATGATTAATATTCTCAATTGGACTGTTGGGATCAGAAGTGAGTGACGGATCATGATATAGGAGACTTTCAATTTCTCCCAGATCGGCTTCAAAGTCAAGGAGACCATCATCACTTTCCAATGAAAGTGGATTGATGTAAGTAAGTTCATCGGCGAACTCCTCAAGAATAGGATCAACATTAGACTGTGGGAGTGATGCCTTAATATACTCAATGTCTCCATGAGATGTACAATCATCATTAAAATCTGAGAAATTCTCAAAATGATCGTTTGAACACTCAAGAGGGGAAGGAATATCACACACTTTATCAAAAGTTCCCTGTGACTCTCTCGGGATTGGGACAAGGATCTCAACACTAGACTTTATTAATTCGTCCGATTCCTTATCAGGAACAGTGCTAAGATGCTCATCCCCCATGCTCAGAGAGTGAGTGGGAACCTCGGGTGTGATAGCAGTTGTTTGAGATGGAATCTCAACTGCTGGGATATCCACTGATGAACTTGATGAAGCTTTGTAAAATTGAAGGATATCAAGTGTATCTTCATCATCACTGTCATCAGAAATAAAACAGAACTGAGAGCTAGATCTGGCTGCTTTTTCTTTTACAATTGATTCCCTAACAGATTTTTCATAGGCATCTTGGGAATTTATTCTAGCAGCCTGCTCGTCAGCTAGCAATTCTTCCATGGATTTTTGATGAGTGTCTTTTTGGGCAAAGTCTTTAACTAAACCCTTAAGCTCATCAAGTATTTCCAGTACATTTTGAATTTCTGGAAGAATTGCTTGATTCATTTGGTACTGGTACGTAGGGATTGCACCAGGCTTTACCTCTCAAGGGATCTCGAGAAGCTTACAACCCCCACCAGGCAGTGTACCTGATCGATATAGTATAGTATAATGACAAGTACCGGGGGATTGATCCTTCAGCTAGGAATAGTGTCGCTAGGATTAGAAAACCTAAAGATTAAGTCTAGAGATGAGGGATGATTCTTTTTGTATTTTTTATATTTTTTTTAGAAAGCAAATTAAAATCTCGGGTTTGAAGGATTTTGGGCGGAATTAGTTGCTAGTCAACTAACCCAATAATAAGATGCAATCAAAATAAAATACTAAAAATGAAAATAAACTAATTTAAACTAAGGTTGTGAGCAATAAGTGGAGAAATGTGTTTACTTAGATTTCACTACTCCCTAGATATCTTTTACACGTTAATTACTTGTTATAGTTGCGTGGATGACGGATTGTATTCCTTAATACCATTCATGGGGTGGCGTACTTACTTCCCCAATCCTATGAGTGCCTACTTCACTCCTATGTCGAGCCTGCAAGAAGCTCCTAACATGGGATCATTAGAATTTACTCATGCATTAAATACAACCAATAAAACCTAGTACACATCGGTTCATATTTCCTAAGACGTTCAAGCATGTTACCAATTGAAGATCTGCCAGTTTTCTTAAGCCTAACATTGAAATCATTCATCCAATACAACCATAAACAAGTAATCAACACATAATCAACATCTAGGTTTCATTAGATCTAAGCAAACACAAGATAAATCTAGCCTAGCATGGTGGAATCAAGACAAGCACAAGATATAGACAACCAACACATAGACATATTGATTGAATTAAAAGAATACTTATCTCAATAACACATCTAAGGGTTCAAGGGCTGAAAACCCTTGAAAAAGCTGTAAAATACGTATATGGTTCGGCCTTAGGGTTTCTCCAAACTTGTTCCTCTCTAATGAATGAAAATTAGAAAAACTATATATAGATATTAGAGGCTAACGGCGTCAAGAACAAACTTGTGACGCCGTCATCTCGCCGCCAAAATAATCCTCGGACTGCCTTGATCTACATTTGACACCGTCATGTAGTCCACTTTTGCAGGCCGTCACACATTTAACTCTTGACGCTCTACTTTGTGACGCCTTCATTTCTGTACTGGGTCGTCATGGTCTTTACTCTTGACGCCGTCAGGAAAGTCTTCTTGACGCTGTCACACACTGTTCCCAGCATGGAAAATTAAGTCTTTGGCGTTTTCTTCACCTTTATGCTCCAAAAACGTCCGAATTGATTCCTTTTCCATATTTCACTCCCAAAGTACCTAAAATCACAAAAGGAACGATTTAGGGCAATATTTGATCAAATAAATTCAATTCCGGGCTTAAATGACCCCCTAAAAACGGATCATTTTTCGCCTCATCATATACCCTTACACTTGAGATTTGCTTGTCATCAAGCAAATGCGCTTTTATTCTAATCAAAATACAAGTTAGAGGTCATTTAACACTAATATAAAAGTAATTACAACAAATAATTGTTCCACTAAAGACCAAAGACAAGCACGGAGGTCATACACAAGCACCTCACAAATAGTGTTTAGATACTCACATCTCTCGGGTGTAATAAAGTATAAATTACAATATGGAAACAGAAGATATCTCTCACTACCTGTCATAGCAAAATAGATTACCATAGGCATGGGAAAGGATCAAACCTCCACCACATGACGTAAGCACCTAGGATAAACTATCAAAGAGGTCTTTTAAAAGGTTTTAACGTTAGGTGTAGGGATATGAAATACACGGCTTTGTTGGATATAGGCAGTCTTTACTGGTGGCGAGTTAACAATCTTGGTTAATTACATGTACAATGTGGCGTTGCTAAGCCAAGACTAGACTCGACTTAAGCTAATAAATGAGAAATAACAAAAACATAAAATGAACATAGAATAAAAAGGGATGGTAGTCAGTATGTTTTTTTCTCTTTTCTTTTTCTATTTTTTTTTTCAATTTTTCAATTTTTTTTTTTTTTTTTTTTTTTTTTTTTTTTTTTTTTTTTTGCATACACTCTTACCCTACCATCCAAAATAATACATCATAGGGAATGAAATTCCCCTTACACTTGAATTTTTACATACTTTACAATAAATTAATCTAATGACTCGAATTAAGATAATCAAAACACTTGGAGCACTTTTAAGATTAACGTACATATGGGGGTAATAAATGATTTTCTTCCCCATTACTCCATAAATAAGTACTTTACCCATGAATCCCAATCGTCCCAAAATAATATGTACAAGGATATGACTCGACTTAGCAACCATGTAATCAATTAGATAGTTAACTTAGGGTTTAACAAATAACAATAATGCACTAAAAATGAGCGCATACACGGAAGGCTAAGGCGATTTGGGTGTACATTTAAGTGGGGTGTAACAAATTCTTCCTTTAAGTAAGATGCTTAAAGTTAGAAACGAAAAGATAGGCTCGGAGGGGTGTACTAGGGGTATCGTGTACTAAAAATAAGTACAACGCTAAGGTGTGAGAAAAATTAGTTGACTTAACTAGCCAAGTAATATGACTTAAATGGTCAAGTAATTATAATACGGGTTTAACACAAGGGTGATCCTAATGCCTCTTACCATGTAGTAAATCGTACTACACGAATGTAGTCTCACTTGCGGTCTCGGGATGCATCACTACTGCAAGTTCTAGAATCTAAATGCTACCGGTACACTCATAAGCACTAATAGTAAATGCTTTTCCTATCAAATCTAAAGGCGAACCTCACATATTTGGGTGGAAAATTTTTCTGAAAGTACGGTTATGTGCTAGTCATACAATCTCCTATCCATGAGACGCTTGTTATGGCTAAAGTTTCACTCCTAAATGTTGTAAAAAATTTTAAATTTGGCGCTAAAATTGCACTAACAAGTATTTATCATAATTTTATTACACACCTACTATCAAACAAACAAACTCAAGCGAAAGTGTATTTGTAAGGTATCATCATTTTACCCTCCCTTTACACTTAAGATGAACATTGTCCCCAATGTTCAAGTAAATAATGTAAAAGTGAAATAAGTAAAAAGAATGAAATCAAATACTCCCCTGATTCGCTCGGTATGGATAATAAGGTGGCCAGGTTAAATCTTCCTTTAAGAAAATAAACAATCAAAGCTTCCCTTCCAGAATATAAATCATTTTCTTGTCATTCATGAGGTGGCGTACTTACTTCCCCAATCCTATGAGTGCCTACTTCACTCCTATGTCGAGCCTGCAAGAAGCTCCTAACATGGGATCATTAAAATTTATTCATGCATTAAATACAATCAATAAAACCTAGTACACATTGGTTCATGTTTCCCGATTTACTAATACGCAAAACCGTTTAGAATAACGCGCACACCTCCCCGGCAGCGGCGCCAAATTTTGATTGAGGCAAAATAGTCAACTAAAGTCAACCACAGATGTGGTCAAGATAGTCAAACTCCTTAGGCTTAATGCTCTGCGGAATACGGTGTTTCCCCGAGTCGTTATGTCCCGACGAGGTGTGGATGGTAATCAAAACGGGTTTGTGATCGGGTGAATTTGGACAGAAAGGGGTTGTGAATGATTACACTACGAGATGAGGAATGAAAATAACTTAGAAACACTATATTAACATTTACTGATGATCAGTTATACTAAAAACGTAAGCTAAGTCTAAAAACGCGTTCGTTTGATTTAATTTTACGTAAACGTACGAAATAAACGCGAATTTTATAGAAATAAAATACCTAAGGATATGAAAATTACATTTTTACAATCCTAATGATAAAGAAAATTTTTAGAAAAAGAAAAATAATTTTTACACTATTTATTTAATTACTATTAATTAATTACTAATGTCTTATTTACTTTTAATTATTTAAAATACCCTAAAATACAAATAATAAGGAAATTAACCTAGAAAAATAAAATTTTAATTTGAAAAAATCTAAAATAATATAAAACTAATTTTGAAACTGAAAATATATTTTTGAGACTTTTTAAATAATTATTATTAATTATTAACTAACTATTAATTAATAAAAACTAATATTAATTATTAAAAATACTAAATGAAAAGAGAAAAATATGAAAAAATTACAAAAATTATTTTATAACTACAGGAACCTAGGCAAATTATAAAAACACTAAGTGCTTAAGGAAAATAAGCTAATAAGCAATAAGCTTCTTAAATAGAAGCTATCACTTCTTTTATTTTTGGCTTTTTCAAAATTTTCTTTTAGACAACTATTAATATACTGATATTATGGAACTTTAATGAAAGGACTTTGGCTAAAACTAAGAAATAAGCAAAATGAATGCTTATAAGCTTATCAGCTCATGCTTTTGGCATGAATTGATATTTCAAACTTTGAATAAGCAATCATACTAAGCTAAAAAGATTAAACATCAGTTCAATAAGATGATAGGAACCAAAAGGGATTGGAAATAAGCAAATAGGTAAAAATTAAAACACAGAGAAGCTTGGAATAAGCGGATAAGCACTTTCAAATTTTACTGAGGCACAAGCAGCCCTGCAGTCAACTTCAAGGGCTAATCAAGCTTATGACATAAGCTGATAAGCTCAAGGTGAGGACTGAGGTTGCAACTAGGGGTGGTAGGCTTTCCAAAACCCCAAAACTCACAAAGTGGGGCCCACTAATAAGCCCTATGAGAGCTTGCCAAAAAGCTTTGATGCACTGACTTCTTAGAGTACACAACAAAATGGGACAAGCTAAATGGCATGTGCAGCCCTACCTAATGAAATGGAAATCATGAAATAAGCCTTGAACCTTGAAGGATGGCAGGTAAGCTTCTCAAAAAACCAAAGGAATCACAACTAGACTCATTGACAAGCTCATAGATAGCTTATGAACATGGCTGATAGGACACCACTGGGTGAGCAGGGCATGCATAAGCTAATCAGTCAACTTTGAACTAGGAGAAAAGCTCTAAAAAAAATCTAAAAATTATACTAAAAATAGTCCAAGAATCACAAACTACCATTCATTCAAAACCTACAATTACAACTACTCAAATTCACACAGGAGGAAATTAAAATTCTCTCAATTTTATGAAAAAAACTAAGGCTGTGTGCAATTTGACTTTTCTATGAATATGCAATTTTGACTTTCACTAACTTTGATCTATCCTAGTTGCTCTAAATTGTTATTATAAGCCGGAATGATGCTCTTTTGGGCAAACTTAACAAGATTGAGACCTACTGTAATGGATTAACCATTACATTTACTAACAGTGGTTCAGTGAGGTGAGTTAGAAGCTCATTTTGACTTGTCACTAAATACTTACCACTTATATGACCTAGATGAGTTTTATTTAACCTAAGTGAATGTGTTAGGCTGAAATTACAATCTTAAAACCCTACAGAGTCCACAGACTCAGTAATTCCAAACACCCCTTAAAAAAATGTAAATGAGCTTTTCACAATCCTAGGTTGATTCAAGCCATGAAACAGATCCACATGATCAAGTTATGATGTAGTAACCTTATTTTAACATATAAGCATCAAGTTAAATACCAATTACTCATGAATCAAAAGGAAGCAATAAATGGCAGTTACAATGCAAATATGAGCATCCAAGAGTTCTAGTGTCCCAATGATCAAACAATGGTCTCAGACCAACTCACATACTCTATATAACAACAAAACACCATTAATAAACAGTAAAGAAGCTCTTGGTACAGTAAAATTGCAAGGATGAAAGAAACAGATGCTTACAAAGTGTCCAAGCATACATCAAGGTACCAAAGTATTCAATCCTATCCTAATGCCTCCCCTAAGGCTATAAACCAGGACATTCACCTTCATCTCCTTTGCTTTCTTCATTTTTATTTTGTTTTTATTTGTTTCTCAATTTTTTTTTTGTATTTTGGAGGAAACTGAAATTTAAACTCAAATGGGAATTTTTAAACTAGAACTTATATTATTGAAAGGGAAACAGATTACAATGCTTGAGTTTGAATGGAAATTACAAATTACAACTAATTTGACATAAATTTAAGTAAACTAAAACTACAATAAAAACTAACTAGATAGCTCTCTTGTCTGCTTCTTTCTTCTTCTTTTATAGGTCCTGGGGAGTTCCTGAGTCAACCACACTTTAATTTTGAGCCCTTAGATTTGCCAATTTGATCCTGACCCTTAATTTCTATTTGGCGGGAAAATACATTTGACAGGTTGAGTGGGGGTTGGTGAGGTAATTAATGAGGGGGAGGGTTTAGGGTACAATAGAGGTGAGGTTGGTGAGGGTTTAGGGGAAGGGAGGGGTAGGGTTGCAGGCTTACGTGGTGATGGTGATGATGGAGGAGCAGTGTTTGCAGGTCACGTGAATGAGGGGAGATGGAAGGGTCAAACTAGGGTGTTGACTGGTTTTAGTATTAAAATGGGTGGTGGGTTTAAGTTTGGGCCACAGGGAGGTTTGGGCTTGGATTATTGTTATGGTTGGATTGAAATAACATAAAGGGTCTATTTGGTTTATAATTGTGCAAAAGGATCAAATATGTAATTTGCAGAAAATTGAGGGGTTGTTTCTGCCATTATTCCAAACTCTTTCCAAGTACTAAACTTGCCACATAAATTACCCACGGACCTTAGATGTTAATTTCCCAAAATTAAATATCTGGGGACCAAAATTGCCAATTTTGAAAATTCAAGGACCAAACATGTAAATTCCTAAAACTTTCACCCAGGGATTATTTTTGCCAAGTTTCACTAACACAAGGACCATAATTGATAATTTTCACATTTTTAAATTCCCAGGGACTTGTTTTGCCCAAATTCAAAGTTGAGGGGCCGTTTTTGCCAATTTGTGAAATTTGAACTTCAAGGACCATATGTGACAACTTTTGAATTTTCAAAGACTTTGGTTTATTTTTCTTACAAAATAAATGCCTAGGGACTGGTTTTGACAAGTTTTGAAAGTTGAGGGACTGAAACTGCCAATTATGCAAACTTTGTTCGTTTTTCATCTGTTTTTAATCATTTTTCATTTGAAACATATAAAACACAATTTTGGAATATTTTCAGTATTTTGATGCATTTTTTAGTGTTTTTAAATGTTTTGCAGCTCAGATTTGACAAAAAATAATGAGTGTTTGAACAATCATCATATGGGTACCTAGTGAAGCCATTAACCTTCTTGCTATGTTTTACTGTGGATGTAGGATGAGTGATCATGGCAAAAAGGTAAGATGAAAATGTAGCTAGATGGTGAATGGTGCAACAATAAGGTGATTGAAGCTGAATAGATTGATCAGTGTAGGAATTTTTTACTCATCTGTTTCTTAATATTGATTCTGTTTGATTTCTGTATTACCCGATATCTGAGATAGTTAGGTCAGATATCGGATGTAGGTAGTTTTAGACTATAGTTAAATCTGTATAAGACTTTGGGGTCCGTCCCACTCTTAATCATCTAAACTCATATTGTACATATGTTTGGAAGTTAATATAATCTCACCTTTGCACAAAAAAAAAAAAAATGAAAATGAAAATGAGTACTTCGTGTTAACATGTAGGAGAGCTCAATTTCAAAATCGAGACCTCTTATTGCTCAACTGAAAGTCGAAACTAAGTTTTTGGTCAACATTGCTTAATTTTTCGTCCAGTTAACAAAATGCATATACATGAGTCAAAATTCTAAAAGAAAAAGAAAAAAAAAGTTATTATTGAAACTTTAGTGGGTTAAGTTTAAAATATTAATAATTTCGGCTTTGTAATTTGAAAAATGTCATTTAATGTTATTGTTTTAGTTTATAATATTTTTATTTAAAATACAATGAAATAAGTAAATCGAACTATAGCAAACTCAATTAATACAGACTTATATTAAAATTCTTTTAGTCTGGCTTATGTGAAGCTCTCCCCGTACGGGATATAATTTTTTTTTTTTTTTTTTTTTTTTTTTTTTTTTTTTTTTTTGTGTAAAAGTTAACTATTTACCAGTGTCATTTTATTTGTTTTTCAGTCACCGTTAATGGCATCAAAATAAATTTTGATTTATGTTGACAATATGAATTACAAGAGACTTGTTATTGGTACACATTCTAAAATGATAGCAATATACCCTATGTTTTTATTATTATTATTATTATTATTATTATTGTTGTTGTTGTTGTTGTTGTTGTTGTTGTTTATTATTATAAGTTTGTTTTTATTATAAAATTACGAAACAAAAATTACAAATTTGACAAGTCAAAAGTAGTAAAATTAAAATATACGAAACAAAAAACTATAAAAATTTGTCTTTTCCTATTTATAAAATAAGTTCAAGGCTAAAAGGAGTGGATAGTGACCTATCACTCGTCACCCCATCCAACAAACATTGCTCACATGAGGTCGTGAGGATATGAAAAAAGGGAAGTGAAAGGTGACAGAGTCACCTCTTATTTCTCATGTTATTTTATTATGTTTTATTTTATTTGTTAGTGTGTATAAAGTATATTTATATAAAGTGATAATTTTAATGAAAGGTGATAGATGATGTTAATGGTAAGAAGAAGTGAAAAAATAGAAAAAACTAAAATAACGCTGATAAAAAAAAAAAAAAAAAAAAAAAAAAAAAGTGTGAAAAAAGAGTGATCAAAGATGACCACTTCCTTTGCTCTAAAGGTAACGAATAGTACAACCCAAATTACAATTGAACGTGTGTGCTTACGTAATAATATGAATGTGGTTTTCATAAGAGTATGTTGAGTATGTCCTTTATATCAATCGACAAACAAAACTCGGTAAATTATCGTGATTATAATAATGACCCGATGATATTTTAAAGGCTATTTTAGTAAAATCGTCTCATTGTCACGCTTTATTAACGCCACGTGATAATCATGAGAAATGCTTATTGCGATATTTTCAATTGCGATTCTTTGTAAACATTTTGATAAATAGGTAGAAAGTCTTTCGTAAAAGGGCAAATTATCTGAAAATATATTTAACTTGCTACTTTTTACTATTTTATGTAACTTTTTTTTTCCCCAATCTGTCAATGAACTTGCAAAATCCACTGGGGCAGGTTAAACTAACGATCGTTATATTTATCATTGCAATGTTAGTCCTTTAGACTAACGATCGTTTATCATGGCTACATACAATGACAAAAAGTAACAAGTTAGATAACTTTTATTATTTTTAAAATTTATGTACGTTTTTTACACACATTTGTATACACGTTTTTATACACATTTTTATACATGTTCATACACACGTTTTTATACACGTTTTTATGCATGTTTTTATACGGATTTTTATACACACATTTTTATACACGTTTTATGCACGTTTTTATGCACGGTTTTACACACATTTTTAAAATATTTAAATACATACATTTTTATAAGTTTTCGCCCGTTTTCTTTACGTTTTCGTCCATTTTTTTACGTTTTCGTCTTTTTTTTTTTTACGTTTTTGTCCGTTTTTTTACATTTTCGTCCGTTTTTTTATGTTTTCGTCAGCTTTTTACTTGTTAGTCCGTTTTATACGTTTTCGTTTGTTTTTTTTTACGTTTTTGCCCGTTTTTTTTTAGGTTTTCGTCCGTTTTTTTTACGTTTTCGTCCGTTTTTTACCTTTTGGTCTGTTTTTTTTTACGTTTTCGTCTGTTTTTTTACATTTTTGTCCGTTTTTTTATATGTTCGTTTGTTTTTTACGTTTTCGTCTATTTTTTTACGTTTTCATCATTTTTTTACGTTTTCATCCATTTTTTTTTACGTTTTCATCTTTTTTACGTAATAACGTAAAAAAGGGCAAAAACGTAATAAACCAGCTAATGCGTACAAAAAAATGGGCGAAAGTATAAAAAGATGGATGAAAACATAAAAAAATGGGCGAAAATGTAAAAAAACAGACGAAAACGTAAAAAAGTGGATGAAAACGTAAAAAAAGAACGAAAACATAAAAAAATGAACGAAAACGTAAAAAACAGACGAACATGTAAAAAATGGACAAAAATGTAAAAAAACAGACGAAAACGTAAAAAAACAGACCAAAAGGTAAAAAACAGACGAAAACCTAAAAAAACGGTCGAAAATGTAAAAAAATAGACGAAAACGTATAAAACGGACGAAAACGTAAAAAGCTGACGAAAATATAAAAAAGGTGCGAAAACGTAAAAAAAAGGCGAAACCGTAAAAAAACGGACGAAGATGTTAAAAAACGGACGAAAACGTAAAAAAAACGGGCGATAACGTAAAAAAAACAGATGAAAACGTACAAAAATGTATGTATTGAAATATTTTAAAAACGTGTGTAAAACCGTGCATAAAAACGTGTGTATAAAAACGTGCATAAAAACGTGTATACAAATGTGTGTATAAAAATCCGTATAAAAACATGCATAAAAACGTGTATATGTATAAACGTGTATAAAAATGTGTATAAAAACGTGTATAAAAATGTGTGCAAAACGTGTAAAAAACGTACATAAATTTTAAAACTAATAAAAGTCATCTAACTTGTTATTTTTTGTCATTGTATGTAGCCATGATAAACGATCGTTAGTCTAAAGGACTAACATTGCAATGATAAATCTAACGATCGTTAGTTTAACCTGCTCCAGCAGGTTAAACAAGTCACCTCTACACGCAATGAACGGATTTTGTAAGTTCATTGATAGATTGAGAAAAAAAGAAGAAGGCTACATACAATAGTAAAGAGTGGCTAGTTAAATACATTTTCAGGTAATTTGCCCTTCATAAAAAAAGAAAATAAGATATAGTCACTCCCTCTAAAAATTATTCTACTTTTTTTTTTTTGAAAATTTTCTTTTCAACTATAATCTTAAATATTTTTTTTTTGTTATATAATACTTGATACATTATATTAAATTAAAAAATATTTAAAACTCAAATACATTTATATATTTTGCATCAAAGTATTATGTAACACAAAATAAAATAAATATAATTAAGATCAAAGTCGAGAAAAGAATACTTTAAAAATTCGAAACAAGACAATTATTTTGAGACGGAAAAAGTATATGTTTTAACTTTTTTTTGTTTTTTTTTATTGTTGTTATTGTTTTGTTCAGCTCAGCCGGCACAACATTCTATTTTAGTTTGTTAAATAGTTTTGTGTTTATTCTTTAAAAAAAAAAAAAAAAAAAAAAAAAAAAAAGTTTTGTTTTCATGTTGTGCTTTTTCGGTTTTATATAAAGATGTATTTCGTGACACTTTAAAACTTGAGATAACTATATAAAAAATATTCAGAGAAAATTTCACTAACATTTTCTTTCATAACATATCTTAACCACTTATTATAAAAGAAAAGAAAATTAAAAAATAATTAATATTTTTAATTAAAATCTACTTTTACCTTTATTTTAGAAAAACTACATATCTCAAAGATCATTAATCGTTAAATTGCATAATTACACAATTCCGATAAGCATATAATTATCTTTCAATATAAGTGCACTTTCATATACTTTTGACAATTTTTTTTTTCTTCTTTGTGGGGGAGGGGTTCGATATAGGAATTTGCAAGATATCACATATAATATAACACTAATATGTAAGTTCAAAAATTGAACAATTGTAGTAAAATGATCATAAGTATTTGTATATAACTCTGAAAGATTCACCCTCTTTTGCACAAAATATTAAGTTACATTACCAATAATATATCACACATTATATTTTGAATCTTAAGTTAGATATGTTAATTCGTTAAAGTTGAACAAAACATAAAAAAAAAAAAAAAAAAAAAAAAATAGAAAAAGAAAAAAAAAATCAAAATTTCACTTTTGTTGTTGCTTATTGATAAATAACGCTATAAAATTACATGTGATTTATAGTATAAGTTATAAAAACCCCCGTTATTAGTCATTTAGTACATTCTGATTTATATATAAAATGACATTCATTGTCAAAGTTGACACTTGCATACCTTAAGCTCTAACACACCAAACACAACTTAAATGATTACCACACATCTAACACCCTAATTGTACCGCTAACGACTTATGCATTAATGAAATAATTAAAATCGGGTGGACATTTTGTCCAAAAATTTACACCCACTTATCCTCTTAATAATATAATGACGATACTTAACAGTTAACACTCATTATGTCTTAAATTAAATGTACAATTTAAAATTGCACACGGGCTAAAAAAGATGTGACCATTACACTTTGCACCAATAAATGTCGTCTATAAGACTAAACTCTCTTTTGATAGGCTAATATTTGAAACTAGACGTATATTTTAAGACATCTTTAAATGAAAATATAAACATTTAAATTGGAACTGGGAAGTAAAAGAAAGAGTTAGGTTAGAAGAGTATCATTAACTGACACATGTCTTAATTCTATTAGCATTAAAAAAAATGATAATGTATATGAAAGCCACTTAAGTTTTCAATCTTTTACATATGGGTCACCAACTTATTGAAATTAACTTATATGCCATTCAACTGTTTTCGTTTACACCAATTATGTCTAAATTTATGCCCGAAAATTGTAATGCATGTATAAGGAACCAACCTTAACTTATCAAAACAATACGAATGACCATTTTGTTGTAAAGTACCAATTATACTCTTGTTTTATATATATTATCAAAAGTAATTTAGGAGGATAAAAATGAAATTTTGTAACTAGTTTTTAGGTTGTATAATTTTAACATGTTAGTGTTGAGTCATTCTCGTTGTTTAATAATTCTCCATTTTAAATTTGATTGAAATTGACGTAAATGAAAACAAACAGTAATTTGGTGACTTATAAGTAAGTTTCAATAACCGAATCTGACCGACAAAACAGAGCATCAAAGGTCCAAAACCGAACCGGATCGACAAAACCGATCGAACCGACAAAAACCGAGCCGACCTGACAACCCATCGATTCGGTTTCGATTTCATGTTTTACATATTTTCGGTTTCGGGTTGATTCAGTTCGGTTCGATTCGGCCCAAAACCGACAAAAACATACCTAAATCCACTTAAACCAAACCGAACCGACGAACCGACAGAAAACTGAACCGACCCGACGGCCCGTCGGTTCGGTTTCGGTTTTTGTTTTTCATGAATTTCGGTTTTCGGTTTTGTTGGTTCGGGTCGGGTCTAGACCGATGCTCAGCCCTACGTAAAACACTCACAAAAATAATTCGAAAAAAAAAGTACGTAAAAAATATAAAGTGTCCCTCCATAAAAAGAATTAATTATCGTCGTGATATTATGATTATTTTCGCGTAACCATGAATGATTTGTGAGATATTTGATTATTTTAAAAAATGATAGAAAGTAAAGTGTTGTTTGTTTTTTAAGAGGATCTGAATCTGAACCGCACATTTGAATCTGAATCTGAGGCATAAATGTCTGAATTTGACCACATTTGAACGAAAAAAAAAAAAAAAAAAAAAAAAAAAAAAAAAAAAAAAAAAAAAAAACTCATGTTTGAACCGCATATTTGCTTACTTGTATTTTTTTTTCTTTCACCAAGAGGCAACAAGATGCATTCAGATACCCCTCTCAAGTTTAGACTATTAAGAAGTTACTGCCTCTTAACGCGTCTGAACCGAAAAAAAAAAAAAAAAAAAAAAAAGAAAAAAAAAACGGTCTGCATGACCAAAATGTCTGACCGCGTTTGAACAGTTCAGATTAAAAAACTGTTAAAGAACCTTTTTATGAAAAACAAACCCCACCTAAATTTTTTTATTTTGATAAAAAATGGATAATCAGTATTGATTTACTGAGTATTTAGGAAATAAAATTTGGGATTTACGTCCCTTAACTTTTATCGCGTATCCGCAATTTATAGTTTTCTTAAAAAAATGAAACATACGTATCAATCAGCGCATGTCGATATTGACTGTTGATTTGTTTGCTTTTATGTGTTCCTTTGGGAGTCACAAACATATATATTCCATTCGTGGCCTTAATTTGCGGCGTTGGTCGTCTGATCGGCTCACATGTATCATCCCAAAAAACCTGCTACAAAATAACACCAACAATTAATCACAAATTTATATATTTAATGGCCAACTAATAGCATGGAAAAAGTATTTGCACATATATGTAGTTTTAAATTTATTTGCTTCTGTTTAGTGATTCTTCTTTTCACTTTTGAATTATGCTCTATCTATACAATTTATAATGGAGATTAACACTTCTCTCTTAATTAATAATTAAAATTTTCATAAATAAGTTGCATTATTAGTAAACAAAAAGTATTTACAACTATTTAAAGTACAAATACATTTATTACCTTCTCACTAATAAATACAATTATTTTACCACATGATACAATCTAATCAAGCTACTAATCATATATTGTTAAAATCTAATAAGCTAAACACTTTATAAAATATTGATATATTATAAAATATGGACATGCGGACACACTAATAGATATTTGTTGCTGTTAACATTTATTTTAGGATTCTCGTCGCAATGCGCGAGTACCATACTGGCTTCCTTTTATTTATCTTCTAATAAAACTTAATTTTTTGTATTTCCCTTTACACAATTTGTTTACATATGCAAAAAAAACTTGGCCGGGTAATATATATTAGCTACAATTTTTGTACAGTCAATTGGCTACAATTTTGTGTTACAAATTGTGGGTCACTAAGTTCTTTTGTCGGTCTTTTAAGTCATTTCTTGTGTATTTTAGTGAGTATTGCAGCCATGCCAAAAGTTCTTTATAGATCCAACTTTTACCATAGAACCCATCAAGCAATCTTAGCCACTCATTTTTTTTATCAAAATAAAAAATAAAATTCCACCATTTTTTTAAAACTTAAATATTTCGCAAACCGTAAATCGTCAAGTTACAAAAAAAATACCATCGCGACGAGAATTAAATTATCTTTATATAGATATGCATTGTTATATACTTTCGACGAACTTTTTTTCCGATAAACCTTTTTTTTTCGCTCAGAAAAATCATATATGATTCGTAAGAATCATATATGATTCGATTTTAACAAATCATATATGATTCTTAAGAAATCATATATGATTTGTAAGAATCGAATCATATATGATTTTTTACGAATCATGTATGATTGTTACGAATCATATATGATTCTTTCTGGGTGGAAACTAAAAAAAAAAGTTCGTCGAAAGTATATAACAATGCATATCTATAGAAAGATCATTTAATTCTCGTCGCGATGGTATTTTTTTTTGTAGCTTGAAGATTTACCGTTTGCAAGATATGTTGTTTTGAAAAAAAAGGTGAAAAATATAAATGGGTGGATATGATTGGTTGATAGGTTCTATGACATGTATGGGTTCTTCATTGATCTCAACTCTTGCAGCCAATTGACTAAAAAATTGTAGCCAAGCTATCTCCTAATAATAGTTTTGTATAGGCTATATAAGGTTTATGAGCTTATTAGCTTATATAGCAAAAATTAGCCTATTGGAAGTGTTTGGATAAGCTTATAAGCTTAGGCTTACGAGTTTATATAATGGGGGTGCATAAGCTCCATTTTGTGGCTTATGGGGTTATATAACTTTTTAAGCCTTTTCTTCCACCTTATTATGATAAGCTAATCCAAACACTCAACCTTAGCTTATGAGCTTATCTATTATAAGTTATTACAAGCCATAAGCTACTTGTTGAACATAAGCTTAAGCCTAACAAATAAGCTTAGAGAACACCCCCTGCTGACTCTTTTATTAGGTGAAGACCAATGAGCTGGGTCGTCAAGGTTTTGCAAGGAGACCAACGAGCGGGGTCGGATCGTGGCAGGGTTTAATCTACATTAAAATTAGCATAATAAAGAAAAGAGTACTAGTTATCTTAGCAACAGAAAACAACATAGCAACTCACATTGGGATAAAAGAGTGCAGTCACGATGTCACCCAAATAACAGCATATAGTCTGTAATTGTACCCAAAAGACACCCAAAGACCCAAGTAAGCAAAGCGTACAGGTGACGAGTTTGACACATTTGGTTATAAATGGAAATGGATCGCTTTGGTTTATGCTTTATCTGCAACTGACCAAAGTGAAAATACTAAGTAACAAGCTAACAACCCGAATGGGTCGAAAGCAGCCTAATTGTATTGCTAATGCATACACCTTATAATGATTATCTATATACTTTTTGTAGCCATATAAAATGCATAACAGATATTCAAACTTGAGATAGAGTATACACTGGTTAATACTAACCTTCTTGACCTAGCTGCCATAATGAATGCGGACAACAGGAACCTCGTCATATTATATCGATTACATTCCGTCAATATGGTACTTTGATATCAAATGCTACGTCAAACAACCTTAAGTAATGCCAACCCACTGTCTGAAAGCCTTCACATGTTCAATCCTTTTGCTCTGAGCCTCATTTCTAGCATTCGATGCTTTCAATTTACTGTAAAGACCCTTATGCAATTTCAGAAACTCACTTCTGTACAAACATTTATCAGGACACATACCACGCTTCTTCATACAACCAATGACTTCCATCACCCTCTCGAAATAACCTCCTTTAAGAAAACTTAGAACCAAAACCTCATATAAATCTATATTAACAGACAGATTCCCATCATCACAACTCCTCCATATATCACCCCATAAATGAGTGACTTCACGATACATTTCTAAAGAAGAATAACCCATAACCATGTATATGTAAGTTGCTGCAGTAGGATACACTTTTATTCTTTGCATACTTTTATACGTCTTCAAAGCATCATCAATCATTTTGGCTTTCATGAAGAAGTAAATTGACGAGTTAAATTTATGAATTGAACAATCTTTTTCCCCTTCTCTCATTTCTTGAACCAAGTATGCAATTAAGTCTGATCTTTTACTGGAAGCGCTCGCCTTTTCAGATAGTAGTATACCATTTTTCTTCATTTGCCTCAGCAGTGCCTCAGCTTCTCTATGCTTGTTACTTTTACGATAAGATGTTATCAGTGATGCATATGAGTCAGGGTTCGGAAAGTTACTTATCCGTTCAGTATCATCGAGAATGTCATGTGCGATTTCCAGCCATCCGATATGAATACAAGCATCAATAACATCAGAACTCAGATTGTTCATTTCTACCAACCCGTTTTCTATTTGGATGCGGTACAACACCTTTGATAGCTCACTAATCCTACCTTGTCGTTTATACCCTACGATGAGCTTTGCTATGGTTTTATTGGAAATAACAAGCTTTCTGTTTTTATGCATAACGAGACCCTCATCTCCTTCTAGTTTCAATAGGGAATTTTCTTGCAGCAACTGAGGGAGAACCTGTAGCTTTAAACCTTCCTTGAGACTCCGAGATCCAAGGGGGATGAGGAAAGGCTTATGTAAGTCACTTTTAGTTCCTCTGAAACTAATAAAATCGTATATGAGTTCGGAGGTTGAATCAATATCATTGAATGTGAAATGTAAGCTCATAAGACTATCATAAAATTGGTAATAATGATGACCCAAATGACCTGCTACCTGGTCAACACAATGTTTAAATTTCTTTAACTCATCCCTCTGACCGGTAACCGCGTGGATTCGTGCAATGGTTGTGATAGTATGCCCGTCACCTACTACTCCTACTTGTGACATCAAATCTATGATTTTCTGAGCTTTGAAAGTAAAGTTATGACGTGAGCAAGCATTAAGTATCAGGTTGAAAATAGCGGTATCGGGTTTTAGTGTGGATGGATTAACACCTAAATGCTGAAACTGATCACAAATCTGAATCAATATGTTTGATGCAAGATATGCTCCAACATCTTTCTTGACCATATGAAGCATGAACGGTCCTAATAAGTTAGTTGGTGGAATATTATCTTTCTCGATCATTTTCCAAAAAATCATGGATGCAGGAATGGGCATCTGTGCTCTTGCTAAAGAGATTGAGAGGTTGTACAACAAGTCAAAGGGAAGCCCATTTGACTTTTTTTTGGGAAGACGAAGGATTATATCGCATGCTCTCTGAAGCCATTTGGGTTCACCAGTGTAGGATAATTCTGTTATGAAGCTACTGAACAAATGGTCATCTGGCAAACCATGAAGTCTGTTAAAATTTGTATATGATTCCCAGGCCTCATCCACTTGATGATTCTTCACATAACTTTCAATATTTTTAAGCAAAATGTCATAAGAAGATCCTTCCCAAGACAGTCTTCTTGGCGTTACGGTATTGCAGAAATGTTTGAGATGAAAATTCAGAGGTTTTTTATAAAAAAGATCTGAAAGAAAAACCCTGCTGTAATTGTAGCTGACAAATTCTATCCCACACATAGGTGTTATGCCAGGCTGTATGTTAATCTGAGCCAGATAAACGAGACTTGAGCTACTACGGATGAAGCTGAGATCAACAATGGATGCTCTCAACAGCGACAACGCCATTTACATATACTATCCGCACAAAAATGAAAACAAGTATCCAAAGGAATCCAATGAAGTAATAATCTTCCAGTCAGAACATAAACTTTTACGGGAATATCTGCATCTTAGGTCAACAGCTTAAAGTTGTACTCTCTAGCTCCTTTCAGGAGGAAATGTTAAATTCTGCACAGTAAAATATGGCAGTGTTAATAATAAATCAAGGATGATTATTACCACTTTACTTCCATTGCACTATAACATAAAGAAAATGACTAGGATAGTTCCTCATGATTATCGTATGTATGAGCATCAGTGATATAGACACCAATAATCAAGACAAATTTACAGAACATTCAACATAGTTTGTGCATGTATCTACTCTATTTCAACATCTCCAAGGCAACTGCCATGTTGAGAAGATAATATTGTGCCATTAAAGCATATATGATCATGACTGTGTATGAAAGATTAAACGTGGTATTACAAGTGACAGAGAATTCATCGATCACTATCTCCACTGATCCTAGATCAAATGCCATACTCTTAAATCGGCTAGAATTTCAAAGATATTTGTTGTGTCCACAATGCCCTCATACCTTTATAATTTAATATTGTATCCATCCTTGATGAAGAGTTGCCACAAAGTTTATATAAGATTCTTATTCAAAGTTTCACATTAAGATACTATGTTCATAAGCTAACCTAAAGTTCAGAGAGGTTTGTATAGATATGTATTTAAACAATGTCTTGTACCTCCTCAACTGAAAAATGGACACAGCTATTTGAAGAAGAAAAACTATGCATTAAGGGGCCCTATACCTTGTAAGTTGTAATAAAGTAGTGTTATCTTTTACAAAAGTGTTGAAAAATTGTAAATCCTTTTTTATAAAAAAGCATCATTATCACAATCAAATGGGTAAAAAAAGTATGTATTATTTTGGTCAGTGACATTTGTGGGACTAGTTGCCTACCCATAAAGAGATTAAAGCACTAACTTAGAAACCATTAAAAGTTAGTGTATGAAGTAGAAAAGAGGCTCAACCAGCCTTATAACTCTAATTGCTTAAACCCAATAAACCAAGATAACCATTCATATAATAAGCTCAGGCAATCTGTCATTCCCTTTCGTGACGTTAAATTGGAGATTTTTTTTACTTATTCTATACAAACTGCTAATGTGATTAATTTTGGTCCAAAACAATCACCCATCTCCCCTAGTGTTATTACTAAACAGTATGTATACACGCCTAACTGATAGTAGCACATATTTATACAACCACACACAAAATGCTCAACTATCCTTCGCCTACTAGGACAATAGTTATCAAGTTTTCAAATTTCTTCGTATGAAACGAAAGGAACACAAAACAGTGGCTGTTCTTTCTAGTATATTAAACCATTTTCTCTTCGAGTCTTACAAATATCTCCATGTAATGTTTATGTAACGGCCCACAAAGCCGAACGCAATGGACTACTCGGGTACCCTTCCGGTTCCAACAAAAAACCACGGTGGAAGGATACTATCTATGCTACTTCAAGCTCACAAGGCGCTCAAATGTCTTATCTCGTACCAATGTGAGATGGGTTATTACAGTTTATCATTTTACACAGGCATTTCATCAAACCCGTGGTGTGCTTCATGACTTATCCCTAATTCCGAACAAAACCCACATCGAAAAAACGAACAAAAAGTATAACTTCACTAACACAAGTCATATAAACAATAATTTGTATACATATGAACACTTTTTATCACAGTTTTTGCTGTATTAATCATTTTAACCAAATTTTCAATGTGAGAAACAATATTGTTACTAACTAATGAACATTTGCATAAGACTTAAAATTCAAAGATGAAATTTGCATTGAAATTTAGAGTGGAAAAAAGGGTTGTACCTTATTTGAAAGATTGCCGGGAAATGAAGATAAAGGTTAAAATGCTGTTTGTTTCTTTAATTTTGGGAGTAAAATTGGTACCCCTAAACTGATACTTCCACCCCCCTTAACTATATATATATATATATATATATATATATATATATATATATATATATATATATATATATATATATATATATATATATATATATATATATATATTTTTTTTTAATAAAACTATAAAACGGTACAAAGCTTGACAGGAAATACGAAATAGAGACCGATAAAAAACGGTAATAGAAAATATAAAGTTTGACAGGAAATACAGAATAGAAACTGATAAAAGATAAAGAAATACAAAATATAAACTGATAGAAAACTGTATTATATTGTTAATAAAAGAATTAAACTATGGGCGAGGGTCACACATTTAAAATGATTGGCTAGGGGGACCAATAGTACCACCGTAATAAAAAAGGAAAATGATTTGCAAACTTTATTTTTTGATTGAGACACTCAGTCATGTGCATTAAACTGTTGTATCATGGATGTACATTGCTTTAACATATGAGTATCTCAATAAAAAATAAAGTGTATAAATCATCTTCCTTATAAAAAGGGATGTGATTTGCATACTTCATGTTTTGAGTGACACACTTCATTTTTTGAAATAAATAGTTGTACATATATCCCAAGAGGCTAAGATGCCAAGATACTTACCGTATTTGTACATTAGAGCGTCTCAATCCAAATTTTGAATTTGTCAATCACCTCTTTTATAAGAATCTTTATCTACTATGTATTAATCCAGCTCATTGCAGCGGGTACGAAAATATTATTTTACCGTACAAAATAAAGTTTTAACAATATATGTTTTTCATTATAAAAATAGTTAACAACAAGAAGAAAAATATGTAAAGAGAAAATTATTGAATTTAATAGGCTTATAGATTTATTTCTTATATTGCAAAACATAAGAATTCGAAGTGTTTATATAACGCCTTATGGGTGTAGGGTAATTTGGTATTTTAGTGTAAAAGTAGTTAAAATATCAAGCAACGTATTTAGTGACAAATTTTGTATTTTCGAAAACTTGGACTATCAAGCAACGTGTAGAGAGTGGATAATATTTTCTTACACTTTAAAAGGTACAAGTACTAGTTATACCTTGATATTTGGGTCATTGGGTGCATTGTTAAACAATCTTAAAACATAATCCGCATAATGGAATCACACCAAACCTGATAATATCTTATTTCATTGTACTTTTATTAATATAGTCAACTCAACAGATCATAAATTGACATATCAACTTATACAAAAGAGTTGACGTAAAGTTAAAAAAAGAATAGACCAATGGATCATAAGCCCCGTTCAGTTAGTCACACAAGTGACCATGTGAATGACTGTTTTAGTTCAGCCAAATTCAGCTCGAGCAAATCCAATAGCTCCACACGTGTCTCAGCCTGAATTTACTACGAGCCTTAATTCGTTTCCGAGTCCGCATCTCTGCGAGGTGGCCCGGGGACTTTCCTGAGCCCAAACCCAACAAGTGGATTCATTAGCCCAATCACATTGTCCATTGGTCTTTGATACTTGGAAAGGTCCAAAAGGGGTATATAAAGATAAAGATAGTTTTCTTTTACAGCGATGTGGGATACGGGTTAGATTATCATTTATCAATTACACCATCTTCAGATTTCCATAGAGCAGTCCTACATGCCCTGAATCTAAATAATGTAACATAACAACATATTCTTAGTTTCAAAAGGTAAGTTACATGAGAAGTGTGTCGTACTTTGTGATCTTTCACTTTATGAAAGTTCATCTTAATGCTCTAATGCCCACAACAAATATTGAAGATGAAGAAGATGTTCGACCCAACTAACATATCGTTTCAATGGATGAACACACCTTAGGAACATACTATAGCACATGGAAATGACGTGAGGTTCTAATTCTTCCGCCATGCGACTATTTGAGCTCTTAGGGAGTCACTATCCAATCTTCTAGACTCAATATTGGCTACCCAATTGACATTGCTAGAACGAAAACCATGAAAGATACAGGTTAAGTATGTTGTTCACAACAAATTTGGACCAAATTATTAGGACGTTCTTAACTAGGATGTGAATAAGCAACAGTTGCTTAATATGTGTTTAAAACTTTTTCTACTGAACTTAAGTCCCATTTAGTTTGTAAATAGAATAAGAGAGAGGAAATGTAGCTATATTTCAATTTGGAACATATAATGATGCCTAGCTCTATTAGGAACATATAATGCTGATTGAGTATATTATTGGTGCTTAATGGAGTCAGGAAATGTAGTCTCCGAGGGAATGAACTTGCATTAAGTGATACTGTTCTTTGGTGATAGGATTTTGGTGTTGTTTGTGATGTTGGAGCTGCAGTTTGACATCAAAATAGTCTTACAAAAGGAAATGTTGCTAAAGTCGTGGTATATCCTTAATGTATGGTGAATTCTGGTGATGAGCATTCATGGTGCTAAAAATGCACATGTTCTGCATAGTTTGCTGTTTTTGAATTTGGATAGTATATATAGTATAGAAATAGTGATATTAGATTCATTGATTAGAATCTAAAGATTGACAATATGATGTGAAAATATATGTTAATGTGAAAATATGGTTGATATAAACTTGGTATAAAGCATACCATAATTGTTTTTAACTAGGATTTCTTGACATTTTAACCTTGAGATGAAATTGTCGTTCGAGTGATAAGAGTATCGAATCCATGAGATGATGTCCAACTCCAACCGCATTGCCACTAAATAATAACAGGCAGAGTTTGGTATCAATCTTCTCACTAAACAATATTATTTTTCACTTTATAACATTTGATTATGGCAACAACAGTTGTTATGTCTCTAGTTAAACTGATTTATAACCTTCTGTATGCGGGTACTTTAGTTAAACCGGTTTAAAGTTTTCAATCCCACATGGGTGACGAAAATAACGTATGCTTACTTATATGGTGGTTAATAAGGCTTAAATAGGTTGAGATTAGTACTATGTTACTAATTTCTAGTGTTGTATGTTGTTTCAAAAACAACGTATCATTCTGGGCATTAGTAATCAATATAAATTCAGACAACCACCTGGTGTTGTTTCCAACGTACAAATTTCTAGTGTTGTATGTTGTTTCAAAAACAACGTATCATTGGTTCAAACAGATATGCAGTTGATGAAGGTATTCACACTGTTACGTTCACTTTATCTTATGTATGTTGTTTCAAAAACCCCTCATAACTCAAGACAATTTGAACCAATGAAGAAAATCATAAGCAAAGAACAGTACATAAGATAAAGTGAACGTAACAGTGTGAATACCTTCATCAACCGCATATCTGTTTGGATGGATCATGCTATGCAGGTATAAGGCAGTCGAGTACATATGTATACATAAAACATGGAGCTTAAGGAGAATAAGATATAACGATCTTCCTGATTATGCATTAGTGACAATAAGATGTACACAAGTCGCATATGAATTTGCTTTCTCCATTAATTATAAACTGTAGAAGTATTGATGATACATGGTCATGTTAAAGTATTTTTTTTCCAGGACTATCGATTAGCATCTATTGTCTCTTTACTCCAAAGTCGGATGAGAACATCCATTAGTCATGGAAAATATGATTAATGCCAGGTAAGTTGACGGCCAATTCAAGTTTCGAATCACGAATTACTCTGAATCAATGCAGCCTCATGAATTCATCCTCTTCAGTTAATATTACCAATATTTTCCTAATGAAGCCCTTTATCAATTAACATTAGTTGTTCATTAGAATTACTGAACCTATAATTTCAAGTACGACTCTTGTACACATTAAATTTATGTATTTGAACCACTATATCGTTTCTTCAACGGGAAATTGTGTAAGTCCCACTGTTAATTGGTGCCAGTGTTCACCCTTGTTCCGCGAAGCCCAGTCTTGCCATGGAATACATACCTGACACATATTCAGCATAGAAACTTAAAATGGGCCAAAAACACAATTCATGGTGATAGATTTGTTACCAACCACCATCTTAACTGTTACAGTAAACAAGGGGAAATTGCCAAGATAGGTAACACCAAATTTTCCGATGTGGGATCCTGATATTTTTTTCAGAAACTTTCGGTTTTGAGAAAAAAAACGTATTTGTTATCTATTTAAATTCATCGTCCTTTTCTGTAATAAGTTGAACTTAGGTTACCTTTTAACGAGCGGGAAATAGTGGATAACCACAGCAGCAAATTTGGTTTTTTATGTTAACTTTCTTGGCAATTTTTCCTAGAACATAAGTCATAATCATAAATAGAAGTATAGGGAGCAAAAAGGTTAAAGGCAATTATGAATTAACGTACAGATAAAGAACACCCACTAAGGTGTGAATACATCTGAGCACTTTAGTATTCCTGCAAAGCCATTGGGATGATTTTGTGCAGATATATTTTAGCAGGTCGTATTTTCGAATCAAGTTTCCTTGCTTCTGAATCAAATCGTTTTTCTTCAAATCAAGCCACTGGGATCACTGCAAAATTCTAGCAAGTCGTATTTTCGAATCAAGCTTTCTTGCTTCTGAGAATAAACCCACTGAACGAAGACCTTTAACAACAACTCTTTGAGTAGGCCTAAACACTTTCATTCCTTGATTCAAACACGCTAACAAAACCTTTGAAGCAGTTAAAAACCTTCTTTCCTTACAAAGGTTATGTATCATTGATGTGTAAGTAATACAGTCTCTAAACTCCATAGTTTCAAATACCTTCAAAGCTTTATTAATGTAACCAGCTTTACATAACCGATCAACCATGCAATTATACGCAATTAGATTAGAGTCAAAACCCAATGTATCCATATATTTCAGATGTTTTAAGGCACCATCTATATTACCTGATCTACAAAGGCCGTCAATCAGAGTAGTATGTGTATATTCATCACATTTCAAACCCGCTTGTTCAATCTCATTTAACAAGTCATACACTTCTTCTAATCTACCACCTATACAATACATATTAACCAAGATATTATATGATACAATATCAAGCTCAATACCCTTTTCAACCATTAACTCAAAACATTTATATGCTTCTTCTAATCTACCCGTTTTAGCAAACGCACTGCTGACTGTACAGTATGAAAACGCATCATACGTATACCCTTTATCTTTCATCTCATGAAAAACCTCAATTCCTTCCTCAAATTGTCCCGATTGGAAACAATACTTCATTACTGTAGTATAAGTACTTGCGTTTGGTTGAAGATTTGATTCACCAAGCTCTTTGAGGACCATTCTTGCAGCCCGCAACCGGCCCGCTTTACAAAGCCCGTCGATCAATATATTGTATGTTATCAACTGAGGAACAAATCCGTGCCGTTTTATATGTCGGAATAATGATACAGCGTTATCAGTGTACCCGTTCTTGCATAGACCGTTAAACATTGTATTAAACGTGGTTGAACAAGGTGAAAGTTTGCTCATAACTATATCCTGAAAAACCTTGTTGGCCTCGTGTGGTTTTCCTAATCTAAAGAAACAATGCATTAGAGTGTTGTAACTCCAAACATCGGGGTGAATACCAACTTTAACCATTTCATCGAAAAGATCTAAGCATCTAGAAAGTAAGGAGTGATTTGAGGCACCGGATATTAGAGAATTATATGTGACGACGTTTGGATATATTCCTGCTTCTTTCATTCTATTTAGGATTTTATAGCCTGCGTCAAGGTTAACATAACGGCAATATGCAGCAACTAATGTGTTGTATGTCACGACATCTGGTAGTGTCCCTAATCTTATAGCATCGATGATAACAACTTCTGCCTTTTCCAGTTGTTGGACTTTACAAAATGAAGCTACGCAAATATTCATCAGCCTCGTTGATAATTTACAAACCATTATCCGGATACACTCTGAGGCTATCCTAATTTAGCCCTCAAACAGAAAACCCTTATATGTCAGCTCATATAAGTATCTGTACAGACCTAAAAAGTTTTTAAATACGTGTAAATTAGATAGTAGCTTTTGATAGAGGCACAAGAAGACTATCTCATTGTAATATATGTTTTACAGTTGAGATTATTAAGTCACACCTTAATGGATGAAAAGTATGCCAAGAGAAAAGTACCGAATTATAAACCCTTTCTTATTTTTATATAACCATTTACTCATCCCGTTTTATCATTTTTTATTCACATTTTGATCAATGGAGTGTCATAATAAAGAAATATCTTGCAAAGTGGCACATAAATTCTTACCACATCACGTACATGCCAGTTCATCAACTCTGCAATATTCAATTCTCAAAGCTCCATTGGACAGCTTATTGCATCTGCAGACAAGTTAATCAGATATATAACAATATTACGATTAAAGCCAATGAAGCACATCACTTTATTGCATATAAAAGCATACAGGAAATGATTGACACAGTATATACACACTTTGTAGCATTGTAAGTAAGAAAGGAGTGGTTTTGCGCTAAGATCAACGTCATCTTCGTAATGGACATCTTTTTAAAAAATAAATATAATATATTTTAATTTTTACCATTCTCATGTGCTTTCAGAGGTTTATAGAAAATCAAGGGACCATAAATTATAGTAGGATACTAGGATGTACTAAGTGCTGCCCACCCTGTCCCATGAAAACTGCAACAAGTAACTGCATGCAGCTTTGCTACCAGTCAAATGTCTAAAATACCAATCACGGAGAGAAAAAAAAAAAAAAAAAAAAAAAAAAAAAAAAAAAAAAAAAAAAAGAGGCGATTATGTTGGCTAAAACAAATATCATTTACATATTATAATTATGCAAATGTGCAAAGAGGTGACTGAAGCTTTAAACTTGCTAAGTAAACGGAGTGCAACTAGTTCAAGACATCCAAAAATAGGATGATTACTTGAAATTTATGGCACCATTAGCTAATCAGCACAGCCTTCTAGATGATAAGCATTATGGTTACTTTTATTGTTAGGTGACATATGCCTTGCGATACCTACTGGGAGATGTCTGACATTTATACAGAAACTAACGAAGTTCCCTAAAAGCATTATATAATACATTGAGATTTAGAAATAAAGATGAGCAAAAGCCAGTAACATCTATTAAATTGCTATTATTCGATTTGGTTTAGCAATTTTACTAAACCATTTTCAATAATCTGTGAACATACTAAACTCTACAGGACTATCTTTCCCTTGCATTATCATCTTATCAGGCTTTATAATGCTAACCAATTTCTACATCAATGCTGTGTTAACCACAAACCTTATACACTTGCACCTTTTTGTAAGTTTCTAAAAAACAACCCGAAGGAAAAAGAGTATAAAGCAGCCTGCAGGCACCCTTTACTTCTCATATCGGACAACATAACAAACTCAAGATAGATAAACCTAGGGCTGTGAACGAGACATGCCGCTCATGAAATGCTTGGGATCAACTCAGTAAAAGCTCGAAACGAGCCGAGATACCTAAAGTTCAATTAGACTCGCAGGCCTAAACAAGCCTAAGAATACATGTGTCTATACATGTCACTATACTTCGTAAACGTATAAGTACTTGTGTATATTTATAAAAAAAACGAACTTGGTTCTAGACTACTTAACAAACCAAGCTCGAGTTGAACTTCATTTCATTTAGGAATATCACAAGCCCGAGGCGAGCCCCAGCTTGTAAAATAGTTTACGAGTCGAGCTCGAGCTTAAAGCATAAGGCCGGTTGTATAGCCAGCTTATGGCTCATTTGGTTTTAGGCTTATGTTTCATAAGCTCACTTTTGTGGCTTATTTTGATACAATGAACTTATATAAGCCGGAAAAAGCCGCAAAGTGTCAAAATAAGCCACAAAAAGTAAGCTTATGAAAACATAAGCCGAAAACCAAATAAGCCATAAGCCGGCTATATAAGCCGAAACAAACCCCCCCTAAACAACAAATTAGAAAATGTCAAAAGACATTTCATCGAACACGTGGTGTGCATCACATTCCCTTCAAATCTTACAAAACCCACATCAATAATCAAACAACTAACAAACCCAAAAGACACTTACTTTATTCAACATTTCAATTACAATTAACAAAATGTGTGCTACAAAACCAGTCTATGGTATATAGATTTAAGTGGGTATATAAGATATAGTTTTATTTATAAGTAGTAAATGGGTGAGAGTTTATAGAAAGGAAAAGGTACCTGATTTGAGTTTGAAGATTGTTGGGAACAGGCGGAGGAGATGAAGTGTTTAGTTTTTGTTTTGATGTTGGTGGGACTGAGGTAGAGGGTTTGATTTGGGGTTTTGGAGGTGGTTGTAATAAAACTCTATCGCTCTATCGCTCTATCGCTCTGTTCTCAAAGTTCTCTAAAAGTCGGATGAGATGGAAAGGGGAAAGTAATTAATGACACCGTTAAGAAAGTGGTTATTTTTATTTGTGTTTTTGAGTTTTTATTTTAAGTTGCAAGGAAAGGATAATAGACTACCTAAATTACCAATATACTCTCAATCATAATTTACTTTTATATAGCTCACATCTTTCGACATAATTATAATCACATATGTTAATATGTTCTCAAAATTATACAGTACATGATACACATGAAACCTGCATATAATACCAAACAAGCACAACAAGAAAAAATATCAACATGACTACATGAGATTAGTTGATATTGTCTACTCATATGTAAACTAAACATGTCATAAAGCATATTTTCGAAATCCAACATTATTAAAACTAAAACCACTAGAACATATAAATACAGTTATGAGTTATTATTTCCAATTTGCATAACTATTAGTCAATCATGATCCCATATAAATGATAACCTCAAATGTCAATTTAATGGAAAAATAAAAGTAAAGACATGCATGTTGACAACCATATACAAATATAATGATTATATACTTGTTTTCTAGAAGAAGTAATCTTTAATTCCCTTGAAATGAAGAAAACCAACTTTTTTGTTGCCTTCAAAGATTAGATTACGAGGACCATGATGTGAAAATATTAGGATAAAATCATGTGGAACGTGTATAGGCACTAGGGGTTATTTTTGTCATTTCACAAAAGCCCTATTAGTTCTATACTACTTACCCTCCTGATCCGCCCAATTTTGGACGGAATGTATCTAAACAAAAATACACTGAAGCATCCATCCCTTCCCTTTCCCATCCTCTGCTGTTCTATCTCAAAATAATCTCAAGAACGCAAATATTCTTAGATTCCCTTCCCATCCCCTCGCTTTCCTTACAAATTAAAACTCGAGAACAGAGTGTATATCTAGGGGTAAAATAGGAATTTACTAAACAACAAATTAGATGACTACTTTTTTTTTAGAAAAGTTTTTGGTCATTTGGAGAAAAAAAAATGCTAATGACTTGAGGATATAATGTAATGACAAGATAATTTTCTCACTCACATCACCTCAAATTATCAAAAAAATCCATGACTTCTTTTTTTCATATGAGGATTCTTTTTAAATGGTATGCTTTATTTTTTTATTTATTATTATTATTTTTTTTTGATAAAAGCTTTTGAAATAAATAGATGTATCGTAGATGCTCTTAATGCACTAATTAGCATGTCACTCTAACTCATAAGCCTAGTTTTATATCATGTCTTTTATTTTTATGTCTAACAAGTAAACTAGTATACATTACGATACTAAAATCAAATCTTAGAAATGAGAAATGTAAAATTTGTTTGTCAAAACTATGAATGGATATGCACAAAATCAAACACTGAATTTATATGCTAGTAAAGAATTTTGTGAATATGTTACAAAAGTAACTAAGAAGGTTCAATCTTCTAGTTAATAAAATCGAGTCAAATAGCATAGTTCGAAACTAATAACATATTTGGAATAGTCAGCGAGTTGTGTGCGATTCTTAAGCATATAGCCAAGAAGTTATTGCACGGATCGTCCACCATCTTAATCACATAGTGCCAAAAAATTATTGTTATAACTTATAAGTAATATCAAGAATGTTGATAACACACCCCAAATTTATTTTTAATACTGAAGTGCCATTTTCCGGCGGATTGGATAAAATTTCAAAGGAAAATGGTTTTTACTGTTTCGAATTTTGTCAGAAACTGACTCATTCCGCTAGAAATCAGTCTGACTTGCACATTTCTATTTTCCAGAAAAGTGTCGTAAACCAACACATAATTCTTCAAACTTAAACCGTAACTATTATATTTCATATAAAATTCAAAGTGTTGTATATATTTACAAACTCTATAGACCCATTAACACACACCAAAAGTGGGCATGTTTAACCCATCGCAAAACACTCCTTTTTTGCACAACATACTTTATGGAAAACTTGATACAACTTCAAAAAAATATTTGGAGCGTAAGTAGTTGTATCAAGAGAAGGATAAAAGAGTGCTCGTTACCAACTCGAGCATCATCGTTAGCTAACCCGTAAGCCCCTTTCCCTTGACCTTTAGATTGCCGCTTGGCTCTCTTATAAAAATGTCATATAGAACAATGTAAGCGAAAGCTCAGTGAGTAAACGGAATCATGAAAGAATATAAACATGACATGGTCTATATCAATATTTGGGAACCAAACACAAGCTATGAAATTCTATGAAGTATGAACCATTAAATGCTTTACAAGCACAAATTATGAACTATGAATACTTTGAACTACGGGTGTTAAAAGAGTTCCATTTCATCACTTTGGAACTATGGATGCTTAACTAGCACAAATCAACCATGGGGTGCTTCACGAGCACAATTTACCTATGGTGAGCTTTTTTTTTTTTTTTTTTTTTTTTCCTTGAAATGGTGAATTTTTATTAAGTTATGAATCAGCAACTTACAAAAGATCATGCAATGCAGTCCAAATGAACAAGTTCATTTTTTTATTTTATTTTATTTTTTTATTTATTTTTTTTGAACTTAAACATGCTCATTTGACTGATACAGAACATCAGATACATTCAATACAAATATTCAGGAATAAGCTGATTCAATAAACCACCATTCTTCTAGACTTAGCATCTACATGCTAACATCTAGGCAACCATGGAGAAATATCTCTTATTGACTACATTTTCACTGAACAAACACCCTGCCTAATTCCATCTGCAGCCCTTGCAAATGAAATTTTGATCAGGGCATCACCAATCAAGGAGATCAAAACTCCTGTTCCATTGGGTCTCTTATTCAGAGTTGCCCAAGGACACATCCCACCTTGACTACATTTCCTTTTCTTTATTCTCCATAACTCCATCACCATGAAGAACAGAGAAAAGGCATCATCAGGTTGGCACTCCACCAAAATTCTGGAAACCTACTTTATGTGCCTATCTACTAAGTTGAAATGGACAGAGCAATACACTCAATTAGTTGCCACTCCAAGCACCCCTAATGTGAATGCATTGTATATCCATCCTCCCTTTCTATAGGCACAAGATACAAGGCCCTCAGTACACATTGGACAAGTAAATTGCAGCTACAGTTCTATTTTACTTGTTCTAAACACCCCTTTCAGGAACTTTTGCATTAATCAGCTCCTTATTCTTTTGCAAAATTCATTGCCACATTCCATTTTTGAGCTATCCTCATCACATTGACTGTTTTCCTAACATTTAAACCCTTCAACTGTAGTTTAATGTTGTCTTCAATAATCTTCCACAATCTTGTTTTGTCAACCTCATTTCTAGTGAATAGTCTAGCATTCCTCTCCTTCCATAGGTGATAAACACATGTAGCCAGACCTATTCTTTTTAGAACACTTCCAATGGAGTTATTACAGGGATCACCTATGGTGAGCTTCACAAGCACAACATTTAACTATGAGGTGTTTAACGAGTACAATTCTGTAAGAGTATGTGCATAATATAATATAACATAATTAAATATTATCATTAATATGTGAGACCATTCGGGTAGTCTCACTATCAACGAACCTTCATGAGTTCCAAATGCATTGTTCTATATGACATTTTTATAAGTAAACTGCAAAATTTATATTGCCGCTTGGCTCTCTTATAACATAACTAAACTTGCAAACCGCTAGGATTTATTTTGCAGTTTACTTAAAATAAATAAATAAAGTATATAACTTGGTGAAACGGGTGAATATTTGGTCTTAAACTTTCAAAACTAAAATAAAGGAAAAAAAAATTGTAGATGAAACATGCTTTTTAGCATCTTTATACTAAACCAAACACACCTGCAAAACATGATTCTGTGGATTTAGAAAAGGGGCGACCAAGATGATGATGATGATTCGCTCAAATTTTGCTCTCAATTCTTTCATAGGTAAAACCCCTCTTTTATATTCTGCTCACACCACATTTTCAGCTTCCTTTATTCATTCTTCAAATGAACAACATTCTAAATCTAAGTACCAAAAAGTTTCCAACTTGGATGATGCTTTGTACCTGTTCGATAGAATGTCACAGATGCGACCTTTTCCTTCGATTATCGACTTTACCCAGTTGTTGCAATCTGTTACCAAAATGAAACATTTTTCTCATTCAATTGACATGTTTAAACAAATGTGCTCTCTTGGTGTTCCTGTTAATAATTACACTGTCAACATTGTCATAAAGTGTTTCTGTCAGTTGCATCGCACCAATGATGGCTTTGCGGCCCTAGGCTTTTGTTTTAGGCGGGGTATTTCACCCGATGTCTTCACTTTTAGCACACTCTTAAATGGACTTGTCGGTGAAGAACGGATTCTTGAGGCTGAGATTTTCTTCAAGAAATTGATAAAAGATAAACTTTGTGAACCGAATGTGGTTATGTACTCCACAATGATTAAAGGGCTTTGTAAGATCGGGAATAACGTTATTGCCATTCAATTGCTTAGGCTAATGGTTGAAAGAGGTTGTAAACCTGATGTTGTTGTATATAGCAACATAATTGACAGTCTTTGCAAGGACCAAATGATTGATGATGCTTTCAAGCTTTTCAAAGAAATGGTTTCCAAACAAGGCATCTCACCCGACGTCATCACATACAACTGTTTGATTGATGGCCTTTGTAAATTAAGTCGTTGGGACGAAGCTTCTAAAATGCTAAAAGAGATGTTAGAGGTTGGGATCTCTCCAAATGTGCATACCTTTAGTATATTAATTGATGCATATTGCAAAGAAGGTAAGATTGAAACAGCTGAGGATGTTATGAACATGATGCTTGAAACAGGTATTGTTCCTGACGTAGTGACATACAACACACTTATAGATGGTTATTGTTTGCGTGGTGAAATGGCCAAAGCAAAGGCAATTTTTGATTCAATGGTGTTTAGAAATATTGGTCCTGATGTTGTTACTTATAACAAACAAGTAGGGTTGGATCAGTTGGAAAACCCCTTGCCTCTTAACCTAGAGGTCAAGGGTTCGATCCTCACTCCCTACAAAAGGCCGGAGGTCCTTTTCTACTTTAAGTAGAACCGGAAGCAACCTCTCTACCTTAGGTAGGGGTATGGTTGTCTACATCTCAACCTCCCCCATACACCGTGGAAGACGGTATTGGGACCCATAACCCGTGGAAGGCGGTATTGGGAGTTACTTTACTTTACTTTATGTTGCTACTTATAACAGTTTATTAAATGGGTATTGCAAAAGTTTGAAGATAAATGAAGCCATGCTTCTATTTCATAAAATGAATGAAAAAGGTTTAAGACCAAATGCAGTCACTTACACTACCATGTTATGGGGATTGTTTCGAGTTGGAAATTGTGTAGCTGCACGCAAACTCTTTGATGAGATGCGCGCAAAAGGTCTAAAACCAAATGAATGCACTTATCGAGTAATTTTAGAGGGTCTTTGCAACAACAATCTTATAGAAGACGCACTATCTTTGTTCCATTTGATGGCTGACAGCAAGCTTAATTCATGTATTAATGTGTACACCATCCTCATTGATGGTGCAAGTAAATGTGGGAAGCTTGATATTGCAAGGGTTCTTTTCCAGGATCTAACTAATAAAGGTTTGCATCCTGATGCTCAAACACATAATGTGATGATTAGTGGGTTCTGTAGAGAAGGTTTGGTGTGTGATGCAAAACAATTGTTTCTTAAAATGGTCGGGAGTGGGTGCCATCCAAATAATGTTACTTACAATGTTCTTCTTCAAGAATATCTAAGGAACCAATACTATGATGATATCGAGATGCTTTTTCATGAAATGGAAGGAAGACATTACTCACTCGATGCTTCCACTTTATCATTGTTATTAGATCAAATTGCAGTAGGTTCACTAGATATGGCTTTGCTTACGTTAATCAGTAAGCTTGTGCCAAAAGAATTGGTGGGTGCTTTTTCTACTTAAATAATAACATCGGAGGTAAACTGTACAACCGACTCCTGTGTTGGAGAAATGGTGTACCTGCAAAACGTAGAAAGTGAGAAATCAGTACCAAGTTTCATTGGATTTCTTGTGTTTGGGTATTTGACATCATTATTTTAATGAACTCACAACTGAAGTATTTGTATGACGTTGTTGAATGACGTATTTCTAATTCCAGGGGTATTAGTGGCTAACCTCTTTATGATGTTCTTTTTGCTTATTAAGACATGAGTTTTCACACTTGATTGTTTTTGTGCTTCTAAGAGTTTTATATTGACAATTTGGATGTCATAGCTCCATCATAAGTCTGCATCGAAACTACTCACACAATCACCAAATTATTTCAGTTTTTTTACATTCAGCTGAAAGATGTAGTGCGTATAGTTTGCAAGAGTTCTGCACAGACACAAGATAAAACTATGTTCTTTTGGCTTGTATTTCGTCTGTCCATTTGTACACAGTGAGTGCTCTTTTTGGGGCAGGTCTTGGTTGTATTTTTTTTTATTCCAGCTTAGGACATGCACCAGTTGGTATGCGCTCGCTATCTGTTTCTAAACATATACACATACTTCACTGCATAAATCATACCCATTTTGAATCAGGTTTTGTACATCCCTATCCAAACAATATTTTCTACCACCCAGTTTATCACTCTAGTTATGTGATCCTAACTATTTCGTAACTCATAATGTTATACCTACTAAACGTCTCATGCCATTGCGGGAGTGAATACAGATCTCAGTCCTGTGAATCATTTTTCTTTTAACGAGGGTTATTGATTTATATAAGTTACAGAGTATCAAAATGTTAAACTGAACTTTTCATCGTCTGTGGACAGTACACAAACACCTTTTAACAGATATAAGTCTCTATCATTTCCCTCTGAAGGATACAAAATTAACAGACTAGTTTTAGCTTCCGTTGCCGGTTTTCAGAAACACTAAAGGGACTTAAACTCCTAGTCAAAATTGTCCTTAACATGCCTATTGCAAATGTGAGTTGAGTTATCAAAACGTATATTTTACCTCAACTTATTTTGACTTTGTAAATTCTGCGCATCGATATTCAACACAATCTTGTTAGTTTCCAGTACTCAGTAAGTTGCCAATGAACAATTCTGTCAATATATTGCTAGTTGCTACTAACAACGCTTACAAAACTGCCTAAATCTGTAGCCACTTAGAATTTTACAAATAAGAGTATCATCTTCAACAAATGCAAACTCATCATCCGGACTAGGCCACCACGCTTCCAACGCAACCCCACACTCCCTGTCCTATAATTAGGGGTGACATAAATCCCGACCCGACCCGGACCCGAATAAGGATACTCGGGGCCAAAATCTTAGTCGGGTCAATCGGGTCAACCCGACTAACCCGATTACGAACTCGGGTCGGGTATTGAGTTTAAAATACTTGCCTATTCGGGTTTGGGTCAACCCAACTAACCCGAGGTTTTTTTTTTTTTTTTTTTTTTTTTTTTAATGTCTTTGTTCAATTGAAAGGCCCAAGTTAAATTATGTGATCCATGTAGTAAACTTGGCCCATTTTCTATATAATTTTTAGTGTGGTTTTTGGCTTGAAAACTTTGTAGGTTTAAGACGTACATATCCGAGAGTAAACTATATCATCATATCGTGAGTCATTATTTCACATGAATTGTATACTTTAAATATAAGAATATAAGAATGTGTATGGAAATGCATATTACAAAATGGTATGTTTCTGATTTGTTGTTCCGAGACGAAAAAAGGTTATGATTGACTTGCAGAAGTTGCATATAGCCTGGACATCAATGTTGGCTTAGGTATAACAAAAATATCAATGTGCAATTACTTACATGCTCATTTGTTTATATACTGTAATATGTTTAAAATCTAAGTGATCTATTCGTTAAATCAAATACTCATTTACCAATTGCGAAGTTTTCTTACTTTTATTAGTTCATAGAAACAATTGTTACATAAAATGATTTTAAAGACTAGTTTTGATATATGCTATGACAAGAACAATATAATAACTAAGTAGACTTATTGTTCATATACAATTTATGCAACAAATTACTACATTTTAACTACTAAGTTTAAGAAATAAAATTATGTGATTTTGTAAATTGGACAAACCCGAACCCGACTTGACCCGACCCGATTTGACCCGAACCCGACTTGACCCGACCCAATTTGACCCGAACCCGAATAACCCGAGTTCAAATAGGGTCGGGTTCGGGTATATTATTTTTACCCTCGACCCGACTTGGACCCGACCCGTTTGACCCGAACCCGACCAACCCGACCCGAATAGCACCCCTACCTATAATGCACCATCTTGTCACCATACCTCCACTCAAACCTGTCAACAAAATCAAGTATCATCCTACTCTCATTCAGCTTCTTATCCAAATCCGCACCCATCTGATCAAACACCTTAGAATGATCCACATATATATATATATATATATATATGCAAATTCACCTTCTCATTATCATAATGAGCAGCGGATAACGACCTTAAGTAGCGTGTGAGTGAAACCAGGCGGTTGTAAGTTAGTACATTGATAGTGAACGAAAAATTAGGCGAGTTATGCAAAGTGGGCGATATTCGGATTGGGAGTGAGAAATGAGTAGCGGGAGGTGACGATGATAGCGAAAATAACTCAAGTCGTACAGATACTTGACTTTTCTTTTTACCCTTGACTTTGTTTGACCAATTGATTAAACCACTTTTTTTTTTTTTTTTTTTTTTTTTTTTTTTTTTTTTTTTAACGGCGAGTTAGTAGTTAGCGATCCGAGCTCACAGTGACATCTAATTGGGCAGTATGCAAGCCTCGAACCTTTCTCCTTAGGGATAAACCCCACTCCTGCTTCTATTTATCGGGCCCTGAAAGTCCTTCGTGAGACTCGAACCAACTTTGTTTAGTCACTTATTTTTTATCCTAACTTTAAAAGTTTGATTAATTAAAACCCTTAACATAAATAGTATTCGTGCGATTAAAACCCTAGATGACCATTTAATTCAACCCTTAACTTCAGTGATCTATTGATCAAGACCAAAGTATTATTTACGTTTTATGTTGTTAAACCAAATACTATCTAAAAAATCACGTGTTAACTCTACATGTTCAGTTTCTCTTTTTGTAAAAACCGAAAACTCGGTTTTAGTTTGGTTTTTGTCAAAAACCGAATCGCACCATGCTCTGCCCTAATTTGAATAACAATAGTTAAAGAACTATAAACAAAAAAAAAAATAAAGGAAGATGGGTTATGATAGAGTCGACTCCAATGAAGAATGCTACATATAATCATTCTCGCGGGGTGAGTATCCTATTTTATCTAAATGGTGAGTGACTCAAACCGCAATATCCGCCATTTTCGGTCCAAGTACCATCAGGTTCGGATTGGTACAATGATACATTTCCTCAAGGCCGTCCCATTGATTTGAGTGGCCGAGTGCGAAATCGCGACTGAGGGCCCCATAAATAACGAAAAGTTTAATTATTATGAAGAAAAAAAAAGCTCTTTAATATTACGCAAATTGTTCCAAGTATCTTACATTAACAAAGACATTAAAAGTTCAAAACATTATATACTTAGATATGTATAAAACTATAAATATTTAATTGGAGACCCTTTACAATGAGGAGCCCTATGCGGTTGCACCACTTGCACATGTTAATCGCCGCCACTGCATTTCTTGCATGGTTTACATATGCGAAAACCTTAACCGTAATGATCAAAACAAGAGATTATTTTAAGCTAAAGATAAAACACCAACTATATTAGTTAAATATTATAGTTAAATGTTCATTGAATTTAAAAGGTTAAATCAAATGATTAAACAAAGTTAAGTGACTTAATCAATTGGTCAAATAAAGCCAAAGATAAAAAAATCGACATAAAATGATTAAACCATAAGTTGTGTGAAAGTTAGAGAATTAAACCATTATTTACTCTAAAACATTAATTAAAATGTTAACAAAAGTTTGTTTTTAAGTCTTCAATTTTGTAGTACTAGTTAGATACCCGCGCACAGCGGCGGTGATAAATATAGTTATATTATAATATAGTATATGAATTGATAGCCTAACTTTTTTCGCAATTCCCTACCCGCTTAATAAATTCGTTTCACAACACTCCGAATGTATATGTTAGTTGTATTTATTTGCTTGGTTTTCCCGTTGCTTTCCCGTAACATTATTATTCCCGCATATAGAAAGACCGTCGCAATCTCTTACTGTCAAACTCTTCCCCCAAAAGTATATGATTTTGTCGAATCAAGAATGTATTGATGGAAATAAAGGTTAAAGTTGTAAAAATTTGAATCAAAATAAAATAAACACACAAAATGTAAAAATTAAAAACTCATAAAAATATATTAAAATTGATGTTGAATTAAAGAATACAAAATTTTAGAAAATATGGTGAAATTAGATCTTAAAAAAAATAAATAGATAAAAAGATATTTCAATTTGAAAATAAAGGTGATTTTTTAGCTGAGGAGCAATACATGTCACTCCATGATTGGAGCTCCTTATCTTAATTTTTTATGGAGCCCACAACTTAAATGCTTTATATAGTAGTATAAATATGTTTTTTTAAAGAAAATATATACTTCTTCTGTCCCAAAATATAAACATAGTCTGACTTTTTAAAATCTTTTTTTATTTTGACCTTAAATATTTACAAAAAAAAATATATATTTAAAACCCAATTTATTTATATAACACATAAAAATGAATGACTTCAGCAAGTCAAGAAACGAGTTATATTTTGGAACAGAGTCTAGGGGTGAGCAGAAAAACCGAAATATCCGAATAATCTGAAAACCAAAACCGAACCGAACTGAAAATAACCGAACCGAATTTGCCAAAACCGAACCAAACCGAACTTTTAATTCCGTTCTCGGTTTGGACATGGTTTTGGTAATCAAAACTGATAACCGAACCGGGTAGGGATCCGGTAAGAAGAAAAACTAAAATAGGAAGAATAAGAAGGATTTCTAGCCACACATTTCAAATAGGAGGGAGAATTTTAAGGGGAGATGCATCCATTTTTTAAGATGCATCTGAAATGAGTGGTTGTGGTTTCTTCTTATCATTCTTATTTTAAGTTTTCTTCTTATTTGATCCTAACTATATATATATATATATATATATATATATATATATATATATATATATATATATATATATATATATATATATAACAATAAAATTTTATCCTAATATTAAAAAATAGTTTTTATGTTTGAAATAACTTTTTTGGCAAAATATATTTGTATATATATATATATATATATATATATATATATATATATATATATATATATATATATATATATATATATATATTTAAATAAAGTGTGTAATTCGGTTAAACCAAAAATCAAACCGAACCAAACCGAACTAGAATTCAACCAAACCGAACTGAAAACCAAATTTGAATTCGGTTTGGTTTGGTTCTCAGTTTGACCCTAAAAAATACTTTTAACCGAATTAAACGAACCGAACTAACCGAATAATCCGAAAACCGAACCGAAGAACACCCCTAGAATAGACGGAGTGGATGGAAACATGCTTTTAGCAATTTTTATTTATACCAAACAAACAAAAAAACCTACCTTGTGTTAAGAGTAGAAAATGGCAAAGAAGATGATGATTCTTTCAAAATCAGCTTTTAAATTCGAAGGTAACTTTAACACCTATTTCCTTAAAACCCATCTTACATACTAGCTATAAGTCCCGTGCACGCACGGGGTTTACACATAAATCGAATTTATCTTAAAATTTTAGTTTAAGATATGGAAATATAAGAATTTACCCGTGGAAATTGTGATATAAGTATAACTAATACTTGTTCAGGAGTTTTTATTATGTATTAATATCTATTACAATAACATTTTGTAAAAAAATTTGTTGCATAAACGATTTAACTTTGTTTAACTAACATAGATGTTGAGGTTGATGTTGATGTTGTTATTTAACTTTAACTATTTATATCATGTTGTACAAAATGTGCGAGTTTAGTAGCACATAATCAGCACGAATATGAGATATATCAGTACACCATTCACGGGACACCTTTCGTAGTGAGGGAAGTCCTCTTTGTGAAGTTAAAATATGCTCCGATTTTTTTTTAAAATGTTTTTTCTTTATATCCATATATAAACTTTTAATAAGAATTTCATTAGTCGTTGTTATAAGTACAGTAGCGTATATTTATTTTCATATCACATTAATCCGTGCTTACATTTGATATTCATATTCCCGTTAACAATAGTTTAGCCGTGTTTAATATTCAAGCTCGCGTATGCATAAATTAAACTTTTAAAATAAAGTAATATGAGTCATTATTCTAATATTAGTTTTAAAAAATATTTAATGTAAAAAATATTTAAAAAATTTAGCTGATATGTGTGGGTAGGGTAATAACTGGAATGAGATTGTCAATAATATGGTGAAAGCTGGTAATGGGAATAATATCATGAGTGTGGTGAGAAGGCTACTTTTAGCTACAGTTGTTTATAATATTTGGAAGGAAAGAAATGGGAGAATTTTTTGGGAGAATTTTTAGAGAGGTGACTAGAAGTTGTGAAGATGTTTACAAAAGTATAGTGGAAGTTGTTAAAAATAAGCTCATGAGCTTGAGAGTTAAAGAAAGTATGGCAGTAAGAAGAATGGAAAAAGTATGGGGCATAACTTGCAAAAGAGTAATGTCTTAATAGTGATGTTACATGAAACATGGTATTGGGCTAGTGATGTTCAGTGTTTGTATTTTGAGTCCTTAGATTTGTAGAAAAACACAAGTTTTACCCAGAAACAGCTCTTGAATCTCAATTCAAGAGTTAACTTTATTAATCAACCAAAATCACAAGATCAATAAGAAACTGATCTTAATCAATCTCAATACCAGAATCAAACAATCAAGAACCAACTCACAATCCTACCCACTGCTATTCAGGTGGTAGGCTATTGACTAATTATCAATAGTACTATTACAATATCCTCACAATCACTCAAGAAATATGAATAACAGATTTTGATTGATGTGTAAACAATGAGAGAACTGTGTGAAGTTAATACGAATGCACAATAATAAAACCCTAGCAGAAGAGGTCCTTATATAGCCTTGATCAATAACTTTCAGCTACTTGTCAACTTCAGTCCTTCATCTTTCACCATCTAGCTAAAACCAGCTTAAAGCAAAGAACTCCTTATAATTGAGAAATACAAAATTACAATATTAGTCCTTGTACTTTATGTGTTCAAGGTTGAGTTATTTTTCAACATCCCCCTTAACTCAAACCTGGAACACATCAAACATTCCAAGCTTAGAAACAAGCTTTTCATGCTGAAGCTTATCCAGCCCTTTGGTAAATATATCAGCTGTTTGATCAGCTGATTGTACTTCTTCAGTTTTAATAACCCCAGCTAAGATTTTATCCCTCACAAAATGTAAGTCAATCTCTAAGTGCTTGGTTCTTTCATGAAAGACAGGATTAGCAGCAATCTCAATTGCTGCCTGACTATCACAATACAGTTTAACAGGTAAAAAATGTTCCCAATTTAGATCTTTCAAAATTTTCAAGACCCAAACAATTTCTGAAGTAGCAGAGGCCATGGTTCTATACTCGACCTCTGCACTAGACTTAGAAAGGGTATTTTGTTTTTTGCTTTTCCATGAAACTAATGAACCATTTAAGAAAACACAAAACCCTGTAACAGACCTCCTAGTTACCACACACTTGGCCCAGTCTACATCCACATAAGTCTCAAGTGATTCAAAAGAATTTTTAACAATATGTATTTCTCTACCAGGTGAGCCTTTAAGATATCTCAATACTTTAAGAGCAATTTTTAAATGAGACTTAAGAGGCTTATTCATGAACTGACTTAAACAATGTACTGCATATGAAATATCTGGCCTAGTGTGTGTTAGGTAAATCAACTTACCCACTAACTTTTGATACTCAATTATGTTATCTAAAACAGGGTCATTTATAGTGGGCTCATTAGAAATAACAAGATTTTGCTCTAAAGGAAAAGCAGATGGCTTACATGCCAGTAAACCAAACTCAGATAAAAGATCTAAACAATATTTTCTTTGTGTTAAACAAAGTCCTTTATCTATTTCAATAACTTCAATTCCCAAAAACTACTTAAGTTTTCTCAGATCTTTAATCTGGAATTTAGACTTAAGAAACACTTTGAACTTTTCAATCTCAGCCAAGTTATTACCAGTAACAATTATATCATCAACATACACAAGTAAAGCAATAATATTACCTGAATCATTTTTTATGAACAAGGAATAATCACTCTTACTCTGCATGAATCCATTTTCAAGTAAAACACTGGTTAACTTAGCATTCCATTGTCTGGGTGCTTGTTTTAACCCATATAAAGACTTTTTGAGTCAAAGAATTAATCTTATGATGCAAATTAAATGTAACAGAGCCATCAACTCTATCAAAAGTTTCTTTTAATTCAATCCACACATCAGAAGCTCTTTTTGAAAACATTTGCCCAAGAAACAATTCTTCTGATATGGAATTTAAAATCCATCCCAAAACAACAGCATTCACCCTGTCCCATTGTCTACCTAAGACTTCATCAGTATTAGATCTTCTACGAGATCTGATTGCTCCCAAACCAGTTATATTTTATTTCTCAACCAATTGTGAATGGTCAATAGTAAAAGTCAAACAGCCTGGGAGAAATGCTTCCGTGGAATACAGTGTTTCCCCGGGTCGTAATGTCCCAACGAGGTGTGCGATGGTTTATTAAAAACGAATCTGTGATCGAGTGAATGTGAACAGGAAAGGTATAAAAGTGTGTGTGTGTGTGTGAGTGATTACACTAGGGTTTTATAAAACAAAATAACTTAGATAAACTATTTTAACGATTACGTAAAACCTAGATATCTAAAAATGTTTAATAATTAAAAACGCGTACGTTTAATTTAATTTTACGTAAACGTACGAAACAAAAACTAATTTAACTAAAGTATTAATTTATATGCCTTAGGGGCTTAAATGCAAATTAAATAAACTTAAAATATTTATTTTATAATTACTAATTATTTAATTAATTATTATTGTTTAAATACTATTTATAAATATTTAATAATTAACTAATAAATAAGAAAATGTAAAATAAGTCTTAGAAATATAAAATTAAAATTTGTAAAAGTCTAAAATATTATAAAACTTATTTTAAAAATAAAATTATATTTTTCTTACTATTTATCTAATTATTATTAATTAATTACTATTTAATTATTAATTAACTAATTATATGATTTACATTATTAAAAATACTAAAAAGACTCAGATAATTAAGAAGATTTTTATAAATCTAATTAACCATAACAGGAATCCTAAAAAATTATAAAAAGTTTATTTTATCTATTTTTAAACTAGTTTAATAATTATTATTCTAATTATTAATTAATTATCAATTAAAGTATTTAAATTATAAAAACTAGTAAATTAATAGTAAAAATTCTAGAAAAATTACTAAAATTATTTTATGACTTATAAAAGCTAGGAAAAATATAAAATATAGGTGTTACTTTATAAAAACTAATTATGCTATTTATAACTTAATTATTGATTAATTATTAATAAAATTAATATTAATTATAATAAATACCAAATGATAATATAAAAATCTAATAAAATTATTACAAATACTTTAATATAAAAGGAAATTAATAAAAATATAAAAATACAACTTACTTAATAAAAATCTAAAAATGAAAATTAAAATTAAATTATATTAAATAGAAACTATCACTTATTTTTATATTTGTTTTTCTGGAATTTTCTTTTACCAATCTATTTTATATCTAAAAATAAACAAATTTTGTAAAAACAACTAATTTATAGCTTAATAATAAGCACCGTGGAAGCTTATTACCTCCATAGTTGACTTTGGTTGACCAAAGAAGCAAATAAGCTCAAATGAGCTTATGTGGGGCCCACTATGGTATATTCTGATTCTAATAAGTTAAGTAAACAAGTGTAAGCAAGTTTCAACTGAATAACCTCACAAGATAAGCAATTTAGCTCAAATAAGCACTTCCAAATACCAACTGTCACTCAGAATTGGAACAGACTTTTGTGGCTAAATTAGGTGGGGTCCACAAGGTTTTAGGTCAAACCTATGGTCAAATCTCAAAGTCTGGTAGGAGGGGGGGTTCAAAGGAACTAAGTGGTGGTAGTAAGGCCCACTGAGGTGGCCACAAATCACCACCAAAGTGGTGGTGATCGGTGGGTTCTACTGGTGCAGGGGAAGTATCTTCCCTGCAAGTGAGTTTGGAGGCCTGTGGAGCCTACAACAAAAATCTTAAAAATATAGCAAAGTAGGGAACTTAGATTTGAGCTGGTAAACTAAGATTAGGAACAAGTTTCAGGTCATGAAAGCAAACAATAAATTCTACTAAATTCCTTGAACTTTTGTAAAAATCTGAGAGATGCAAATTTGACTTTTAACCTAAACTACTTGGTTTGACTTTATTGAGATTCTAAGCTATCTTACTGATTAATTAAGTTATAATAAGATATAAGAGACCTAAATTATACTAAATTATCTACCTATGCATTGAATTAGAGATTTGTGGGACTAAAATCCTTAACAGTTAACTGTTAAGGGATTTTGAATTGGATTTTGACTTTCTAATGAACACACACAAGTTTATATGGTTTGTTTGACCAAGTAAGACCTAGTATGATATTTAGTAAGCAAAAATAACAACTCAAACTCAGGTTATCACAGATAAACAACTTGATCCAAACACACCCTTATGGACTGTCTTTGATGCTTTTCAAAGAGAAATACTGAATTAACCTATCTTAACAACTCAAAAGATTGTAATTTGTCAAATTAAACCTTATTGAACTTAAACATGCAGTCAATGACAGTTTTATCCAAGGTAATAAAAAATTGAGCAATACACAGTGAAATTTGAGATTCAAGATAACTTTGAAAACTAACAAACAATATACTGATTTTAAACAATTCCTTAACTTAAAAACAACACATAAATATGAAAATACAGAGAACTAAGCAAATTAAGTACTTAAACAATAATATGCCAAATTGAATAAAGAGCTTACAATTGGATTTTTGCCAAGAGCAAGTGAACCAAAGGACCAAAACATAACCTATTGCCTCCCATAAGGCTACTAAACCATGGTGATCCAGAAATTATTATGCTCCATTCTCCTTCTTCTGCTTTCTCTTATTATTTTTTTTATTGATTTTCTTTGGATTTTTTTAGTATTTTTCTTTTTTATGAGTATTGCTAATTTATAGTTTCTAAAAGATTAGTAAGCTTTGTCAAGGCTTAAATAAGCTAAGAGAATCCACAATAACAACAAACAACAATATTAAGCTAATAATGAGATTTTGAGTAAAACTTGCACAATGATGAAATCAACTGAGAAACTTAAATTGATTACTTGAAAAGGTTTAACATACACTGAATTAACTTAATTAGACACTAGAAAGATTAAAATTACAATGGAAATGGAAATTTAACTACTTCGACACTACACTAAACTAAGCTAATCTAATACTTCTTTCATCTGCTTCCCCTTTGCTTTATATTTGACAATTAGGGTTTGTGGGACCCTCTGGACCATTTCCCACCACAAATTAGAGCCCTTGGATCTCTGTAACACATCTCATCCATTTAAATATTTTTCGCGCCAAAAATCCTCCACATGGCTAGGGGCAATTTGAGATCAATTAAGGAACCTTGGTATGTAGTGCTAGTGGAGGGGGACAAGAAAGTGAGTTTTGGTAAAGTTTGGAGTGAGGTCCAAGCAAAAACATGAAAATTGAGGTAACAGTGGAAGGTTTATGGTGGGAATGCATTAATGGGTTGTAGGCTGAGTTGTGAGGTGGAAGGTGATGGTGGGGAGAGTAGGTAACATCTGGGGGTGTAGGTGGAAAGGTTGTAGAGGCCATGTGGGGGGGGGGGGGGTGAGGTGGAAGAAGATGAACAGTAGGGCGGTTGGTTGTTTGTTTGACCGGGTGTTGACCCGTTTTTATATTTAAATGGGGATTGGGTGGGCTTTTGTATTTGGGCTTGGTGGATCAGATAACAAAAAGGGCTAAGGGTAGGTTAGTGTAAAGTTTGGATTTGGTTTTGATAATATAAAGGGTCCGTTTGGTTTTATTGTTAAACAAGGACCAAAGTTGTAATTTATTGAAAGTTTAGGGGCTGATTATGCCATTTTCCCAAAGTTCTCATAAGAACCTATGTTGCCATAAATGAATAGTACAAGGGGTATGTTTGATATTTTTCACTTTTTAAATACCCGGGGACTATTTTTGCCAAACTGTGAAACTTCAGGGACCAATTATGTAATTTCACCAAACTTCACACCGAGGACCATTCATGCAAAAGATTAATAGCACAAGGACCAAAATTTATTTTTCTCAAAGTTTTTACATCCTAGGGACCATTTATGTCAATTTCCAAAGTATAGGGACTAAACTTGTAATTTTATGAAACTTTGCACCAAAGGACTAAATATGTAACTTTATGATTAAAAAAGACCTTTGGTGACTTTTTCATGTTTTTAGAATAACCAGGGACTAGTTTTGACAACTTTTGAAACTTGAGGGACTGAAACTGCCATTTATGCAAACTTTGTACGTTTGTCATCTGTTTTTGATCATTTTGCATTTGAAACATATAAAACACACTTCTAAGATATTTTAAGTATTTTGATGTATATTTGAGTGTTTTTGGATGTTTTGGCAGCTCAGATTAGTATAAAATGATGAGTATTTAGACACTCATTAATCCCCCACACTAAACTATTGCTAGTCCCTAGCAATCTTTTGAGAAAAACTTAATGGATTTGAAAAACTCTTTACCAAAAGCCATCACTTCTGGAGTAGCCAGATGTAAGAACTGTGGTACACCTGATAACCGTGTGATTTTGAGCAAATCACCAGTTGTCAACGGATTTGATTTGTCTTTACCAAAAGCCGTTTGCTTCTGGACTAGCCAACTCTTGATGGAATAGTCAACATCTTGGTGAGCTGATTACCAATTATGGTTTTTCCACTGCCTTTACCACAAGCCATAATCTTGCGGGCTAGCCAACTCATTCGCTTTATGGGATATGGCGAGTTGAGGTACCATACAATTTTGGGCAAATTGCAAGCCATAAACGGATTTGAGATATCTTTACCAAGAACCGTTTGCTCCTGGATTAGCCAATCCTTATGTGGGTTAGACATGGCGGAGTGATAACCATTTATTGCGTTCTAAGTGAGAAAAAATTTTAAAATTTTGGCAAAAATGGGGGTTCTTGATGGAACATGTGTTTAAATTTGTTAGAATAACGAATCTCCCCCCACACTTAGAATTGAATATTGTCCTCAATATTCAAAGTACCGGGTGTTAAACCAACACTTAGAACGTAAGAAAGAAAATATTCCATAGCCTTTATTTAAGTTTATGTACATTTTTTTTAACTTGACAAAGATATACATATATACAACATGTGGGTTAGTATCTCCCCCACACTTAGGGTGAAAACCCTAAGTACATGCTACTGTTTTTGATTACCGAGTCGCTAGCTTGACTCGACCCCGAATTAAATTGTCCATGAGGAAGCATGATGTGGAAGAGACAATCTGCATCAGACTTTCATTCAAGATATTTGGATAAACATTTGAAGCACGTGAAAGTTCCACACCGATGAGATAAGTACCCGGCTCATAATTTATAAATGAGAATGCCGGGGTCAAAGATAATGTCCTCACTCCCGAAAGAGTGAAGAACAGGAGAAGCCACAGGATATATGAAGAAAAGAAAGAAAATCATGATGAAAATCATGACTAACTCCTCATTTTCAATAGGAGAATTCATTGTTTCATGAATCTCCTCTTTTAAGCTCGTTTGATCAAGACATATTATGGGTATGTCTAGATCAAAATAAAAGTTATCATACTCCGGTGGAGATATGATATGAGTGAGTTCACCGGAGAACTCCTCAAAGGTAAATGAATCATATTCGGAATTGATTTGAGTGAGTTCATTGGGGAACTCCTCAAAAGTAAATGATTCATAAACGGGAAGAGAATTATAAGAATGAGAAGTGGTAATACCACTTATCTTCTCTCCCGTATGATCAAAATGGAACGTTTGCAATTCCGGAATAGAATTATTGATCAAAAGCTCACTATCCTTGACGGGAATAGGAGATGAAATAGGCTTTTCATTAAAAGCCTCAATTCTAGAAATGAGAAGATTAACATTTAATAATGTAAGACGAAGAGCTTCGTCTTGGATTATTTCTTCATTATTCTCTTCTTCTGAGTTGACAAGCTCAGAAGGTAATTCCCCAACATAACTAATGTCTCCACAAGATAAAGAATAGTCCTCATCAGAATAAGAGAACATCTCAATATGATCATTTGGAAAGACAAGAGGGGGAGGGATATCACACATATGATCAAGAATTCCCTGTGACTCACTTGGGATTAAGACAAGGTTCTCAACACTAGACTTTATGAATTCGTCCGATTCCTTTGCAGGAATAGTGTCAAGATGCTCGTCCCCCATGCTCAGAGAGTGAGTGGGAACCTCGAGTGTGATAACAGCAGACTCAGGGAGCTGAGAAGGACTAGCATACATGGATTTTATAATTTCCATTTGTTCTGCTGCTAGTAATTCTCCCATACTCTTTTCTCCCTGTATATCCATGGAAGAAATCACAACTGATGAATTTGATGAGGTATCATCACTTTCATCATCTTCATCGAGAAGAGCAGCATTTTGAAATTTGGTACGTGTTATAGCTGCTTGTTCTAAGACTAGTAATTCTTCCATGCTTCTTTCGTCTCTAGCTGCATGTTCTTCTGCAAGTAATTTCGCGATAGATTTATCACAAGAATATGGAATGAGTGGAGACTGTGGGGGTGTGGATGTGTCAAAACCGGATGTATCAGAACTAGAACAATGTTCAGGTTTATAATACGGTTGACATTTGAAATCATCATGAGGACCCCCACAATGTACACAAGAAAAACTTGGTGCATTGTGAAATGAAATATTAGCCAACTCCTCCTTAAGGTCTTTAAGTTTCTCAAGAACCTCTAGACAAAGGTCTTGCTGGTATTGAGGAGTTGCTTGGTTCATTTGGTACTGTGGAGGTGGGTCTTGAAACGAATAGTCGTAATTGTTACAAGGAAATGGATTCCTTGTTTGACAATCAGAGCTAAAGTGTGGACCTCCACAGTACTCACAACTATTGAACTGATGTGGTTGTGAGTCAAAACTGTTATTAGGGAACTGCTCATAGACAAGCGTGTTTCCTGATTGACAATCAGAACTGTAGTGTGAACCACCACAGTACTCACAACAGTAAAACTGCTGAGTCTCATGGTGTGGAAGCTGGTGGAATGAATCAGTCATGTCAGGGTAGGAATAGGGATTCTGGTTATAGACAGACCCGTTTCCTGACTCTACCATGCCACAACCGGGGCAATTACCACCATTATAAGAACTACCACACCATTGACAGACAAGAGGGTGAGAATAAGACATAGAAAGAATCAAAGGGTTTAGGGGGTGAGAAATGAAGAATCAAATAGGTAGGAGTGTAAAGGTGAATATTTTTGGTATTTTTGAAAATTTTTGTGGAATAATAATAAGGAAAATATTTTTGGTTTTTTTTGTGTTCGTTGAAAACTAATTTTAAAAAGTTTTTAGGAACAATTTTGGTTTTATATGATAATAATATGAACAAGGTCGGATAAATATACAATGAGTGTGTATTCAGATTCACTAATACGCAAAATCGTTTAGAATAAGCGCACAACCTCCCCGGCAGCGGCGCCAAATTTTTATTGCTCCCAAACCAGTTATATTTTATTTCTCAACCACTTGTGAATGGTCAATAGTAAAAGTCAAACAGCCTGGGATAAATGCTTCCGTGGAATACTGTGTTTCCCCGGGTCGTAATGTCCCAACGAGGTGTGCGATGGTTTATTAAAAACGAATCTGTGATCGAGTGAATGTGAACAGGAAAGGTATAAAAGTGTGTGTGTGTGTGTGAGTGATTACACTAGCGTTTTATAAAACAAAATAACTTAGATAAACTATTTTAACGATTACGTAAAACCTAGATATCTAAAAACGTTTAATAATTAAAAACGCGTACGTTTAATTTAATTCTACGTAAACGTACGAAACAAAAACGAATTTAACTAAAGTATTAATTTATATGCCTTAGGGGCTTAAATGCAAATTAAATAAACTTAAAATATTTATTTTATAATTACTAATTATTTAATTAATTATTATTGTTTAAATACTATTTATAATTATTTAATAATTAACTAATAAATAAGAAAATGTAAAATAAGTCTTAGAAATATAAAATTAAAATTTTTAAAAGTCTAAAATATTATAAAACTTATTTTAAAAATAAAATTATACTTTTCTTACTATTTATCTAATTATTATTAATTAATTACTATTTAATTATTAATTAACTAATTATATGATTTAAATTATTAAAAATACTAAAAAGACTTAGATAATTAAGAAGATTTTTATAAATCTAATTAACCATCACAGGAATCCTAAAAAATTATAAAAAGTTTATTTTATCTATTTTTAAACTATTTTACTAATTATTATTCTAATTATTAATTAATTATCAATTAAACTATTTAAATTATAAAAACTAGTAAATGAACAGCAAAAATTCTAGAAAAATTACTAAAATTATTTTATGACTTATAAAAGCTAGGAAAAATATAAAATCTAGGTGTTACTTTATAAAAACTAATTATGCTATTTATAACTTAATTATTGATTAATTATTAATAAAACTAATATTAATTCTAATAAATAACAAATGATAATATAAAAATCTAATAAAATTATTAAAAATACTTTAATATAAAAGGAAAGTAATAAAAATATAAAAATACAACTTACTTAATAAAAATTTAAAAATGAAAATGAAAATTAAATTATATTAAATAGAAACTATCACTTATTTTTATATTTATTTTTCTGGATTTTTCTTTTACCAATCTATTTTATATCTAAAAATAAACAAATTTTCTAAAAACAACTAATTTATAGCTTAATAATAAGCACTGTGGAAGCTTATTACCTCCACAGTTGACTTTGGTTGGCCAAAGAAGCAAATAAGCTCAAATGAGCTTGTGTGGGGCCCACTGTAACAATTCACATTTTTCAGGATAATTACTATTCTCAGAAAATTTCACTATTTACTTTTACTATTCATTTTTCCCGAAAATTTTCCCGAAATTTGATTTTTATTTCTTGGGCTCAAGTGATAAATCATTTCCATGGCAAATTAAAAGTTTGACATTCATAAGCTCATTTTCGTGAAAGTTATTAAGGAATTACAGGGAATTACACGTTTTAGGGTAAAACGTCATTCAGAAATTCTACGTACAACGAAACTCGACCGCGTTAAGTGACCCCGCATCAGAAAAATGTTTGACACACTCATAATTTATTTGAGAATTAATCGTGACTGAGAAAAACATGACCAAAGACTTCCCGGCAGGTCACCCAAGCCTGTACTACTCTCGCATGAGCACGCTTAACCGTATGGCCGATTAACCGTTCCACCACAAAACATGTTTCTAAAAAGAATTGAGTTTTCAACTTATTAGAAAAAGTCAACATATTTTTCCCTCCTCCATTGACCAAAAATCATCCCTTGATGTTATAAGTCATTCCTTGATTTTTAGGCTTACGGTTTGATGTCTAAAAGACATTTAATACCAACCGACACTAGACTGAGCCCAGTCTAGACATTATAAGTCATTTTAAATCATATTTATCACATTAGAAAAGTAACATTTTACTTTTCTCAATTTTACGCAATATTCGTACGTTTTACGTATTACGCGTTTTAGACCCGTGTTTCCAGTTTTTAGCAGGGTTTTACCACCCAAATGGAACCTACCACTCATTTTATATTTTATTATGGGACATATGGACATGTCTAACAATACTTTAAAGTTCCATAATTTTACGACACCCGGTTTTACGTTTTGAGGCCTAATCATTTACGGTTGTCATTTCCCGGAGTCAAAACTCTTCCTAATACTTAGGATAATACCAAGCAAAGTCCACACCTTGTCCCCCAAGTTTAGGAACCAACCTAGGAGGGGGGAATTCAGCCTTGTGTGTCTTAATCTCATGCTAGGAGCCTTAAGATGTGAACATGTGTTCAACTTGGCCTCCAAGTGTTGACTAGTCAACAATGTAACCTCCTCATTTGCACATAAATGCCTCTCCTTCCCCTCCTTGGCCATTCCAACGACCCACACACATAAAAACACACCATCATCTCATCCTTAGCTCATTTACTTCAAGTTCCATCCAAGAAATCAAGTGCAATATCCATACATAAACCCTAGTTTAGTTTTGATTCATCAAAACTACTTCAAATCCTTAGAAACTTTGGTGATTTCTCTTGAGTTTGAATCCACTCAAGTCACCTCAATTTTCATCATCTCTCTTTCAAGATTACAAGAGTAGAAAGATTGCATGATGTGAAGTGGGTTGAAGCAAGTCTATCAAAGTCCTATCCTTACATGTTAACTTCCTTTCATCTTTGAAAGCTAAAAGTTGTGAGCCACTCCAAGCCGTTCGGAATGTGGGGCAAACTTCATCGGGGACGATGAGTCCCTACGGGGGGTGAATGTAATACCCCAGTCAAATCCCACATTGGCTGTGACTTGGAGTGATGCTGGGACATATATCTGTAACACCCCGCCTTATAGACCACAATATTGTCCGCTTTGCCCGAAGGCTCACGGCTTTGTTCTTGTGGCCCTCATGTGAAGACTTCCCGGCAGGTCACCCAAGCCAGTACTACTCTCACATGAGCACGCTTAACCGTATGGCCGATTAACCGTTCCACCACAAAACGCGTTGTGTCATATAAATAATAAGAAAACCATTTGAGAAAGTTCGCCAGGCAAAGGCATTGTGAATCCACTCAGTTGCAAGTCTTGGCCATAACAAGACTTACAACCTATGTGTTCACAACCCCTTTGCATATAAAGTATTACGTTTGATTTTCAAGTACATAAGGTCAATATAGTTCACAGTAAGGGCACAAAGTATATAATAAGTCAAGGCCGCTCCGAACAATGGAGACTTTATAATGTTGCTCCGAACATGGGAGACTTGAAGTCACTCCACCACCTAGGCGAGATTTATTAGTCACTTTACCGACTTGGCAAAGATTTATTAGTCACTCCACCATGGCGAGATTTATTAAGGATGCTCTGAACATGAGAGACTTTATAACGTTGCTCCGAACAAGGGAGACTTTAAGTCTTAGAACGTACGGCACATTAAGTCTAAAAGTTCAAGTCAAACGGTTCAAGAGTGCAAACAAGTTATAATGTCAAGACAAGTCAAAAAGTTCAGATAATAGTGTTCGTAAATAGTAAACAAGTTTGTTTAAGTACGTTTTGCTTACGAGCATAAATAGTGAAACAAGAGTCTTTTAAGTTCATATAAGAGTACACAGTATTATTCATGCATCCACCCCAAAACGATTAAAATAGTTAGAAAAGGGGGTTCGTGAATACTCACCAACTATTTTTATAGTTGACCGTTTTCTCTCATGCATTTCAGGTGATCGTCAGTAAGCTTGTCATCAAGGTCTTGCATAATGAAGTTTTCACATGTCACTTCTTTTCATTATGTATTAAAATACCATCTTTTGGGAATCAAACTTATGTCTTTTATTTGCCAAAGTCGGCAATAACAACGTTGTAATGTTATATTTTTCCTTAATGTAAATTATGGTATTGTCTTATTTCTCTTTGGTGATGTATATCGATTTCGTTACACCTCGTGTTTCCGCCTTCGGCGAGGGTGTGACAGATTGGTACCAGAGCCATGGTTATAGTGAAACGGGTCTAATTGAGACCTAAACTATAACTACAACTACAAGCAAAACCATTTTTATAGCCTTCCGCTCTCCGTGTCTTCCATCCTCCAGACGATTATGGACTTAGTAAGCATGTTATGCTACACAAACATATTAGTATATTCATATATATACCCCTTTTGAGCATTTCCCCGTAGATATTTTATGCTACACAAACATAATTGCATATTAATATATGTACCCTAAACATAATTGAGCATTTCCCCGTAAGCATTTTATGCTACATGAACACATATAAGTATATTGATATATACACACTAAGCATTTTATGCTACATGAACACATATAAGTATATTGATATATACACACTAGGCATTTTATGCTACATGAACACATATAAGTATATTGATATATACACACTAGGCATTTTATGCTACATGAACATATTAGTATATTGATATATAAACTCGGTTTATTTTCAATCATTTATCTAAACAATGGACTAAACATATCTGTGTATGCCTATTCTAAGGCATTTCGGCACAGCCACACTCTCCCAATCATGTTCCTACTCCAATATTATATGTCCAAGACATTGTAACTGATTGCAATGGTCTTTCCTATTTTTCAAGACATTGTGAGATACAATGGTCTCATTCACTTTTCAAGACATTGTGAGATACAATGGTCTCATTCATTTTCCAAGACATTGTGAGATACAATGGTCTCATTCATTTTTCAAGACATTGTGAGATACAATAGCCTCATTCATTTTCCAAGACATTGTGAGATACAATGGTCTCATTCATTTTCCAAGACATTGTATGATACAATGGTCTTAATCATTTCTCAAATGTTTTGTGTCACACAATGACCTAACCTACTTCCCAGACATTGTGAATTGCACAATGGTCTAACCTACTTCCGAGACATTGTGTTTTGTGCAAATGGTCTCTAGAATTATTCCATCACATCATCAATATCATTTCTTATGATATCAAAAACCCGTCACAATCTATCGATTTCAAAACAAGAAATATGAGATTTCTAAAGGACAAACTAATCCATCATCGACAAAAGCTGAACTTTCTCTACATTCATCAAAATTTTCTTATGAAACCTTCATTATTAAAAGTTCGTGATCCTGGCCAAGTAGGTTCTATTTTAGAACTACTTAAAACTTCCTTTCCATACGTATCTACCCTTACTACCTTCTATGCAATGGAATATGAAAACATACGTTACAAGTCTTGTATGGACGGGACTTGCAACTTAAGGGTTTGACATCGCCTTTGTTTAGTGGACAGTTTCCCGAAAGCAACGGACATATCAAAAGTATACCTAGTTTAGGTATTTGAAAATTTTATCGAACCTCGGCTAAATATAGACTAGTCACCTATATTTAACCTAGGGACAGTGGAATATAGTCTGACTAACTATATTCGACTTAAAATTTCCAAATACTGAGAGTAGTTGTACTAGGGTTATGTTTAGGTTGATTTACTACATGAACTCGATAAACCACCAGAATACATTAAAACAATCTAGAGACACGATAATGTCTTACCACTCAGCGAAATCTTAACACCTTATTTGTGTTACCTAATTTCATTCTTGAAATTTTTCATTTATGAGATAATCCGAACTACTATCTTGGGATAGTTATCAATTATTCTCTTCATCCTATAGAAGTACTATCCTGTTTAGGTCCTAAGGATACCATTCCATCATAAACTTTTAAAATCTCTTAAGATTTTTAAAGCAAACTCAACATCTATACCTAAGAGTATTAATGTTAAGCATACACTACACACTTTTGTTCATCAACATATCATAACATTATCTTCACAACCGTTGGAACCACAAGCTCATTAACAGATTTTGATGCACTTTTAAAGCTCAAATCATCCTTAGTTACACCACAAGTACCCTCATCAGCTTTACAAGTTTAAATATTCATCTTGTACTTTTGGAACACCAGTATCATCTCGTAATACACTACCTTGTAACTCACCGGCTAAGTATGAATGTTGTGTCGGGAATTCTTGAGTAGGATGATTTATAATATCCTTATTTGAATGGATTGGGATGCCTTTTCATTTAAATAAAGAAATTATAAATCATCGAACCATACGTTTATATTCCTTTAGTTACATTGTTTGGGATGCCTCTCTATGTAAATAAAGAATTATAAACAAGTGGGCTTAATTATATCCGAAATAACATAAGTATGAAGTCAATAAACACTAGATACAACAACAGATTACCTACTGGCTATGATTGCAACGACTATCCCAATTTCCATTAGTACGAGGTTTACATTTTGGTTTTCATAATGATAGTGCAATAACAAACAAACTCATTACGGGGCCATGTAACCATACGCATGCGCAGTCGTACCAAACTCATTGCGAAGCCATGTAGCCATATGCATGGGCAGCCGTACAATTCAAACAGGACTTGGTCCAACCACATGTTCAACGCTTATTCCATGATTCGATTCTTATATCAATTGCTATTGATACTTGACAACTATATCAAGTTCTATTTTGATATTCAACTACTATATTAATTCCTATTAATATTCGACTGCTATATCAATTTTCTTTGATATTCGACTATTACCTTACCTTTCCTATATAAAAGTAAGCCTCATCCTACACCATACACTGAAATGACAAATCAAGTTACATCACCGGTAATCCCAGACTTTAGTCCTCATAAGTAACCACACCTTTTCATCGACACCACTCCAACATATGATACACACAGAACTTCGGGACGAAGTTCCCCGTAAGGGGTAGAGACTGTAACAATTCACATTTTTCAGGATAATTACTATTCCCAGAAAATTTCACTATTTACTTTTACTATTCATTTTTCCCGAAAATTTTCCCGAAATTTGATTTTTATTTCTTGGGCTCAAGTGATAAATCATTTCCATGGCAAATTAAAAGTTTGACATTCATAAGCTCATTTTCGTGAAAGTTATTAAGGAATTACAGGGAATTACACGTTTTAGGGTAAAACGTCATTCAGAAATTCTACGTACAACGAAACTCGACCGCGTTAAGTGACCCCGCATCAGAAAAATGTTTGACACACTCATGATTTATTTGAGAATTAATCGTGACTGAGAAAAACATGACCAAAGACTTCCCGGCAGGTCACCCAAGCCTGTACTACTCTCGCATGAGCACGCTTAACCGTATGGCCGATTAACCGTTCCACCACAAAACATGTTTCTAAAAAGAATTGAGTTTTCAACTTATTAGAAAAAGTCAACATATTTTTCCCTCCTTCATTGACCAAAAATCATCCCTTGATGTTATAAGTCATTCCTTGATTTTTAGGCTTACGGTTTGATGTCTAAAAGACATTTAATACCAACCGACACTAGACTGAGCCCAGTCTAGACATTATAAGTCATTTTAAATCATATTTATCACATTAGAAAAGTAACATTTTACTTTTCTCAATTTTACGCAATATTCGTACGTTTTACGTATTACGCGTTTTAGACCCGTGTTTCCAGTTTTTAGCAGGGTTTTACCACCCAAATGGAACCTACCACTCATTTTATATTTTATTATGGGACATATGGACATGTCTAACAATACTTTAAAGTTCCATAATTTTACGACACCCGGTTTTACGTTTTGAGGCCTAATCATTTACGGTTGTCATTTCCCGGAGTCAAAACTCTTCCTAATACTTAGGATAATACCAAGCAAAGTCCACACCTTGTCCCCCAAGTTTAGGAACCAACCTAGGAGGGGGGAATTCAGCCTTGTGTGTCTTAATCTCATGCTAGGAGCCTTAAGATGTGAACATGTGTTCAACTTGGCCTCCAAGTGTTGACTAGTCAACAATGTAACCTCCTCATTTGCACATAAATGCCTCTCCTTCCCCTCCTTGGCCATTCCAACGACCCACACACATAAAAACACACCATCATCTCATCCTTAGCTCATTTACTTCAAGTTCCATCCAAGAAATCAAGTGCAATATCCATACATAAACCCTAGTTTAGTTTTGATTCATCAAAACTACTTCAAATCCTTAGAAACTTTGGTGATTTCTCTTGAGTTTGAATCCACTCAAGTCACCTCAATTTTCATCATCTCTCTTTCAAGATTACAAGAGTAGAAAGATTGCATGATGTGAAGTGGGTTGAAGCAAGTCTATCAAAGTCCTATCCTTACATGTTAACTTCCTTTCATCTTTGAAAGCTAAAAGTTGTGAGCCACTCCAAGCCGTTCGGAATGTGGGGCAAACTTCATCGGGGACGATGAGTCCCTACGGGGGGTGAATGTAATACCCCAGTCAAATCCCACATTGGCTGTGACTTGGAGTGATGCTGGGACATATATGTTAACATTCGCCTTATATGACACAACGCGTTTTGTGGTGGAACGGTTAATCGGCCATACGGTTAAGCGTGCTCATGTGAGAGTAGTACTGGCTTGGGTGACCTGCCGGGAAGTCTTCACATGAGGGCCACAAGAACAAAGCCGTGAGCCTTCGGGCAAAGCGGACAATATTGTGGTCTATAAGGCGGGGTGTTACACCCACTATGGTATATTCTGATTCTAATAAGTTAAGTAAACAAGTGTAAGCAAGTTTCAACTGAATAACCTCACAAGATAAGCAATTTAGCTCAAATAAGCACTTCCAAATACCAACTGTCACTCAGAATTGGGACAGACTTTTGTGGCTAAATTAGGTGGGGTCCACAAGGTTTTAGGTCAAACCTATGGTAAAATCTCAAAGTTTGGTAGGAGGGGGGGTTCAAAGGAACTAAGTGGTGGTAGTAAGGCCCACTGAGGTGGCCACAAATCACCACCAAAGTGGTGGTGATGGGTGGGTTCTGCTGGTGCAGGGGAAGTATCTTCCCTGCAAGTGAGTTTGGAGGCCTCTGGAGCCCACAACAAAAATCTTAAAAATATAACAAAGTAGGGAACTTAAATTTGAGCTGGTAGACTAAGATTAGGAACAAGTTTCAGGTCATGAAAGCAAACAATAAATTCTACTAAATTCCTTGAACTTTTGTAAAAATCCGAGAGATGCAAATTTGACTTTTAATCTAAACTACTTGGTTTGACTTTATTGAGATTTTAAGCTATCTTACTGATTAATTAAGTTATAATAAGATATAAGAGACCTAAATTATACTAAATTATCTACCTATGCATTGAATTAGAGATTTGTAGGACTAAAATCCTTAACAGTTAACTGTTAAGGGATTTTGAATTGGATTTTGACTTTCTAATGAACACACACAAGTTTATATGGTTTGTCTGACCAAGTAAGACCTAGTATGATATTTAGTAAGCAAAAATAACAACTCAAACTCAGGTTATCACAGATAAACAGCTTGATCCAAACACACCCTTATGGACTGTCTTTGATGATTTTCAGAGAGAAAGACTGAATTAACCTATCTTAACAACTCAAAAGATTGTAATTTGTCAAATTAAACCTTATTGAACTTAAACATGCAGTCAATGACAGTTTTATCCAAGGTAATCAAAAATTGAGCAATACACAGTGAAATTTGAGATTCAAGATAACTTTGAAATCTAACAAACAATATACTGATTTTAAACAATTCCTTAACTTAAAAACAACACATAAATATGAAAATACAAAGAACTAAGCAAATTAAGTACTTAAACAGTAATATGCCAAATTGAATAAAGAGCTTACAATTGGATTTTTGCCAAGAGCAAGTGAACCAAAGGACCAAAACATAACCTATTGCCTCCCATAAGGCTACTAAACCATGGTGATCCAGAAATTATTATGCTCCATTCTCCTTCTTCTGCTTTCTCTTATTTTTTTTATTTTTTATTGATTTTCTTTGGATTTTCTTAGTATTTTTCTTTTTTATGAGTATTGCTGATTTGTAGTTTCTAAAAGATTAGTAAGCTTTGTCAAGGCTTAAATAAGCTAAGAGAATCCACAATAACAACAAACAACAATATTAAGCTAATAATGAGATTTTGAGTAAAACTTGCACAATGATGAAATCAACTGAGAAACTTAAATTGATTACTTGAAAAGGTTTAACATACACTGAATTAACTTAATTAGACACTAGAAAGATTAAAATTACAATGGAAATGGAAATTTAACTACTTCGACACTACACTAAACTAAGCTAATCTAATACTTCTTTCATCTGCTTCCCCTTTGCTTTATATTTGACAATTAGGGTTTGTAGGACCCTCTGGACCATTTCCCACCACAAATTAGAGCCCTTGGATCTCTGTAACACATCTCATCCGTTTAAATATTTTTCGCGCCAAAAATCCTCCACGTGGCTAGGGGCAATTTGAGATCAATTAAGGAACCTTGGTATGTAGTGCTAGTGAAGGGGGACAAGAAAGTGAGTTTTGGTAGAGTTTGGAGTGAGGTCCAAGCAAAAACATGAAAATTGAGGTAACAGTGGAAGGTTTATGGTGGGAATGCATTAATGGGTTGTAGGCTGAGTTGTGAGGTGGAAGGTGATGGTGGGGAGAGTAGGTAACAGCTGGGGGTGTAGGTGGAAAGGTTGCAGAGGCCATGTGGGGGGGGGGGGGGGGTGAGGTGGAAGAAGATGAACAGTAGGGCGGTTGGTTGTTTGTTTGACCGGGTGTTGACCCGTTTTTATATTTAAATGGGGATTGGGTGGGCTTTTGTATTTGGGCTTGGTGGATCAGATAACAAAAAGGGCCAAGGGTGGGTTAGTGTAAAGTTTGGATTTGGTTTTGATAATATAAAGGGTCCGTTTGGTTTTATTGTTAAACAAGGACCAAAGTTGTAATTTATTGAAAGTTTAGGGGCTGATTATGCCATTTTCACAAAGTTCTCATAAGGACCTATGTTGCCATAAATGAATAGTACAAGGGGTATGTTTGATATTTTTCACTTTTTAAATACCCGGGGGACTATTTTTGCCAAACTGTGAAACTTCAGGGACCAATTATGCAATTTCACCAAACTTCACACCAAGGACCATTCCTGCAAAAGATTAATAAGACAAGGACCAAAATTTATTTTTCTCAAAGTTTTTACATCCTAGGGACCATTTATGTCAATTTCCAAAGTATAGGGACTAAACTTGTAATTTTATGAAACTTTGCACCAAAGGACTAAATATGTAACTTTATGATTAAAAAGGACCTTTGGTGACTTTTTCATGTTTTTAGAATAACTAGGGACTAGTTTTGACAACTTTTGAAACTTGAGGGACTGAAACTGCCATTTATGCAAACTTTGTATGTTTTTCATCTGTTTTTGATCATTTTGCATTTGAAACATATAAAACACACTTCTAAGATATTTTAAGTATTTTGATGTATATTTGAGTGTTTTTGGATGTTTTGGCAGCTCAGATTAGTATAAAATGATGAGTATTTAGACACTCATCAAGATCCATCTTTAAAACCAGTTTTATTTTTTCCCTCTAAAGCCAACAACATAGCACAAGACCACACATTATAGTTCTCAGTACCTTTTAGTTTTATAGACACAACAGTAAGGGTGGCAGAATCATTAGGGTGTAAATGAAGAGGATGACTGAGGTCAAGTTTACTAATTAAAGTAACTGGAACCTCATCATCATCATCAGTCCCATTCTCAGACTGAGGTGGGGTATCACCATGGACAGACATAATGCAAAATTAATCAATCAAGAACAACACATAAGAATAGTCAAGAAGGTAGTTCCCAGGCTTCCTTGCCACTCAAAGTGGTAGGTCAAGGGCTGATCACACAAGCAATCACAAAAAAAGAAAAGAATAGGTACCAAATAAGCACAATCAACACCAAAAACACAATAATCTCAACTTCAACAACCCAGATCCTACTCCCCGTCAATCTAAACAAGAAAGTAAAAAACAGAATTAAAGAAGAGAGCGTGAGAGGTGTTACAGTGCACGCAAGAAACCAATAAGCAGCGGAAAAAGAACCCAGGTTATGATCTTGATTCACTTAGTCAAGAATCACAACCCACACGATCTTAATCAACCCAGAATCACCAACAACCAAACCCTAATTATCAAGAATTAGGGAAAACCAGCAAACCAACTCCAAGATTTGCCAAATTTACCGAAACAATGATCAGTCAACTCAAACTATCACCAATTGAAACCAGAGAACAAAACCCCCAATTTTACTCAAACCCTAATTTTTCAAGAATTAGGCGTTTATGAAAAATCTTTAATATCTGAACAATTGAACCCCAAATTAACCAATTAACACTAATTAATTGATCTTAATCAACTTAATTTTGAAAAACCCCAAAATTTTTGAAACCCTAATTTTTAAAAAAATCGATTTAGAGCAAGAAATCAAAAGCCTTGCTCTGATACCATGTAGAAAAACACAAGTTTTACCTAAAAAAACTCTTGAATCTCAATTCAAGAGTTAACTTTATTAATCAACCAAAATCACAAGATCAATAAGAAACTGATCTTAATCAATCTCAATACCAGAATCAAACAATCAAGAACCAACTCACAATCCTACCCACTGCTATTCAGGTGGTAGGCTATTGACTAATTATCAATAGTACTATTACAATATCCAAACAATCACTCAAGAAATATGAATAACAAATTTTGATTGATGTGTAAACAATGAGAGAACTGTGTGAAGTTAATACGGCTGCATAATAATAAAACCCTAACAGAAGAGGTCCTTATATAGCCTTGGTCAATAACTTTCAGCTACTTGTCAACTTCAGTCCTTCATCTTTCACCATCTAGCTAAAACCAGCTTAAAGCAAAGAACTCCTTATAACTGAGAAATACAAAATTACAATATTAGTCCTTGTACTTTATGTGTTCAAGGTTGAGTTATTTTTCAACAAGATTCTTAAGGGGTGTTTGGCATTAAGGTTTCTTATCTATGCAGAATCATACAACTTGCATTTCTATCCTGGAATTGTAAACTGTTTCTTATTGCAGACCATAACAAAACATTGTCTTAGTACTTGGAGTTCTAATGGTAAGGTTGTACTCATTTGGATCCTCATTCTCCTTCACAGTTTGGCCTAGGGAGGAAATTGTGTAGGCTTTGATGGATCAAATGAGAGGCCTAATTCATATGAATGTACCATAATATAAGACAATGTTTTGTGATGGGTATATGGTTTGGGTGGGTAGTTTATGATGGGTGGAATAGCAAGGAGTGAAAGATGAACCTGCTTGGTCCACCCAATACACTGCCAAATAAGGTAATGGTTGGTCTTCCCTAAAGGTATGTGTTTCCTGAAGCCTTTTTTAAGAGAAGAAAATGTAGGTTTCTTGGAAGAGCTCTTGAATAGAAGGGTTATGGGTGCCTAGTGATGCCTTTTGTCTCCATTCTTTGATTACTGTGGATGCGGGTTGAGTGATCATGGAGTGGAGATGAAAGGAAATGTAGCTAGATGGTATTTTGGTGCATAAAGGTAAATGATGAAATACTGGAATGGTATAGCAGGATGAGTACTCTGTTTCTTCCATTAAAACAGAGTGTAGTTTGTAATAGAGTTTCTTGTTATCAGATATAGGTTGAATAGTTTGTTCTAGTTCTTTGTACTGAGCATATGATAATGGGCATGTCCTCATCAGTTATTCTTATGATGTACAGTTTTGGTAGTGATTAATATAAATTTACCTTTGCACCAAAAAATATTTAACGTATATTAAAACTAATTCGTATATTTATAAAATTTTGTAATTTTAATAGATAAAAGTCTGAAAAAAATACTAATACTCGTGTAATTTTAAATAAAGTTCATCTTATAAAGTATAGGAGTATAAAGTGTAAGGGGTTATTTGTTATTTTTATAAAGTTATTAAAAAAATATGGATTGTAATTTTACATTCAACTCTATATAATTTATGTAAAATTCAACCACTAAAGTTTTAATAATGACCCCCCTTTTTTTTTTTTTTTTTTTTTTTTTTTTTTTTTTTATAGGTTTTTGTTTTCATAAATTTGACACAAATATTTTTATGTTTTCTCCACCAAATTTATTAAAATTTGACCAAAGTCAATTCAATTTTGACTTTCTATTAACCAATTATATTGCTTGATTTGACCTACGTGGCAAAATTGTGCTTTCCTATTGGTCTATTTTTTTTTTCATTGAGAAAGATTTTGTAAAAACACTCAAAAATAATGTAATTATTTTATTATATAAAAGATTCACAACACATTTTTAGCTTCCTTGATTCATTCCGATTCTTGTACAAGTGACCATGATAAACATCTTAAATCCAAGTACCAACTTAGATCATGCTTGGTGCCTGTTTGACCAAATGTCATAAACACGACCTTTTCTCTTTTAAATAACATGCATACAAGTATACAAGTACAACTACTTGATTTGTTTTTTCTTTTTAGTAAAAGAACAAAACAGTGAGATGCCCAAATCAAAAGTAAAAGTGAAGCTTTTTGTTTGGTGGAACACAAATAAAACATGCTTTGACTCTTTGACTCTTTCATTTCCCATTTAACCTTTTCTGTGGCAGATGGTGACCAAGATGATGATGATGATTCGCTCAAATTCTGCTTTCTCCAAATTCAATTGTAAAGGTAAACAATTAACCATCAACTCTCTCCTTAAAACCCATTTTTCATTTTCTGCTCACTCCAATTCTTTTTGCTCAAATGCTTCTGCTGATTATGAACAACATTCTAAATCTAAGTACCAAACAGTTTCCAACTTGGATGATGCTCTCAACCTGTTCGATCAAATGTCTCAAACACGACCACTGCCTTCCATTATTTACTTTACCCAGTTGTTGCATTCTGTTACCAAAATGAAGCATTATTCTCATTCCATTGACATTTTTAAACAAATGTGTGCTCTTCATGTTCCTGTTGATAATTACACTATGAACATTGTCATAAAGTGTTTCTGTCAGTTGCATCGCACTAATGACGCTTTTGCGGTCCTAGCCTTTTGTTTTAGGCGGGGTATTTCACCCAATGTCATCACTTTTAGCACACTCTTAAATGGACTTGTCGGTGAAGAACGGATTCTTGAGGCTGAAATTTTCTTCAAGAAATTGATAAAAGATAAACTTTGCGAACCTGATGTAGTTATGTACTCCACAATGATTAAAGGGCTTTGTAAGATCGGGAATAACGTTATTGCCATTCAATTGCTTAGGCTAATGGTTGAAAGAGGTTGTAAACCTGATGTTGTTGTATATAGCAACATAATTGATAGTCTTTGCAAGGACCAAATGATTGATGACGCTTTCAAGCTTTTCAAAGAAATGGTTTCCAAACAAGGCATCTCACCCGATGTCATCACATACAACTGTTTGATTGATGGCCTTTGTAACTTAAGTCGTTGGGACGAGGCTTCTAAAATGCTAACAGAGATGTTGGAGGTTGGGATCTCTCCAAATGTGCATACCTTTAGTATATTAATTGATGCATATTGCAAAGAAGGTAAGATTGAAACAGCTGAGGATGTTATGAGCATGATGCTTGAAAAAGGTATTGTTCCTGACATAGTGACATACAGTTCACTTATAGATGGTTATTGTTTGCGTGGTGAAATGGCCAAAACAAAGGCAATTTTTGATTCAATGGTGTTTAGAGATATTGGTCCAAATGTTGTTACTTATAACAGTTTATTAAATGGGTATTGCAAGAGTTTGAAGATGGATGAGGCCATGCTTCTATTTCAAGAAATGAATGAAAAAGGTCCAAAACCAAATGTAGTCACTTACAACACCATGTTATGGGGATTGTTTCGAGTTGGAAATTGTGGAGCTGCGCGCAAATTCTTTGATGAGATGCGTGCAAAAGGTCTAAAATGAGATGAATGCACTTATCGAGTAATTTTAGAGGGTCTTTGCAACAACAATCTTATAGACGAGGCACTCTCTTTGTTCCATTTGATGGGTGACAACAAGCTTAATTCATGTATTAATGTGTACAACATCCTTATAGATGGTGCAAGCATTTGTGGTAAGTTTGATATTGCAAAGACCCTTTTCCAGGATCTAACTAATAAAGGTTTGCATCCTAATGTTCGAACATACAGTGTGATGATTAGTGGCTGTGTAGGGAAGGTCTAGTCGGTGATGCAAAAGAGTTGTTTTATAAAATGGAAGAAAGTGGTTGTGCACCAGATAATGTTTCATACCATGTTCTTCTCCAAGGATATCTAAAGAACAAACACTACGTTGATGTAGATATGCTTTTACATGAAATGGTTGGAAGAGGTTACTCTCTTGATGTTACGAATTTATCAATATTATTAGATCAAATCGCAGCAGGTTCGTTAGACAACACTTTACTTGAGTTGATCGGTAAGCTTGTGCCGAAAGAATTGATGGATGGTCCTAATTTCTAACTTAAATAGCAAATCCTGCCTTTTGATGACGACAGTAGGTAATCAGTACCAATATATCATTTCAACTTCATGTGGTTGGTCAGTCACTGCTGTTGCATATTGGTATTTGTTGTAGTTGATAATACTTTACCTATTGCTATCATGGATGCTAGCTGTTAACATCTTTCATTTCCTATTGCTTGTTCGACATGATTTTTCACTCTTTATCGGGTTTATGTGCTTGTAAGAGTTTGATAATGTGGATGTCATAGTTCCATCATAAGTCTTATTGTGTAATTTTAGCCACTTATTAAATTAAAAGTCAGACTATTCAAATATATCTGCCCAACCGTCAATTGCCAACATTCAAAACACTAACTTTACTTGCAGTTACTTGTTTAATTCCAGGTTTGTAAGATCACATAATCAATGCAGGTTAAAACACACATCCTACCTCAACTTACTATGTTTGGTATTCTATGAAGCAGTATCTCATACAATCTTTTTAGCTTCTAATACTCACTGATTGAACGTTAAACACCTGAGATAGCATTATTTGTCAATGCATTGCTACTGATTACACTTACAAAACTGGATAAATCTGTATAACTTCAGATTTTACAAATAATTTGTCAAGTAAATATATGAAACACCAAATGCTATGATGGGTGACAAATAACAGCCGTACAAATGGATTCGGCATCTATAATCCACAAACCTAATCTTTCCAGTCTACTTTGAACTAAATCCGAACTCATATTAGAAGACCAAAATGCAAGCTTCATGTCATTCTTCACTGAGGATCCACTATCGTCACTCGTGTCAATCTCAACACCGAGCCTTGCCTCGTTAACCCTTTGTAACTTAACACCCTTCTTCTCCAATAACTTTCCTGCCCAAAACCCGAATCCATCCTCATCATTACTCAAATTAGATTCAGGCATTCGCGCAATCTCATTCACAAAATGATTAGTCCAAATCCCAGATCCTGAACTCCTGGCAAACAAAAGCCCAAGTCTCTCCCCAACATAAAAGTCAACTGCTGAATCAAGTTTGACCGAGTTAAGAAAAAACTCAGCTTTGATCGGAATCATGTCGTGATCTAAAACCCATGTGTCATACTTCATTTCCAATGCTTTCTTAGTTACATACGCCTTCACGGCAATCTCCCTTCTAAAACTAGTCAATTTAAATTCCTCAATGCTGTCAAACAATCTATCCACATTGATCACGGGATGCCCACGTCTTGAAAGATCCAGCAAGGAATTAGAGTAGTTGGAACCCATCAAGATGTAGTTCCGAACATTGAGTCTCTCAAAATGACACAACAAGTTTCGAATGAACGCCTCTGGTGATCTATATATGCTCACAAGCACTAAAGCATTCGCCTTTTGAGCCGATTTCAAAACGGTCTCAAGTTCATTGACACTATTCACAACTCTATCAGGAAGTACTTCTCGGAAACAGAAATCATACCACTTGAGATTACTCAAAGGCTCCAATTTCAAAAAATTGCTCTCGGGAGAACTTTCTTGAATCAGAATGGAGTCAGGTCCTGCTGTTTTCCCATAGTTAACACCAGCGTCCCTATGAGAGACACTGAGTGCTGTCTCGTGTGAGAAATGTGAGTACATGTTAAAGTAGCCTCGAGCATGAATGAATTTTATAAACCAAGGAGTCCATATCCTGTCCCCCATCTTTTTATACCACCCAGTTGTCACCTATGCAACAGATTATCAAAATGGAAGTCAATGAGACAACAAAATACAGTTCCATTATTGTTTAAGAAAAAAGAATACTCAAGTTACAAATTATGTTACCATGCCATCAAGAATCGGCTTCATGCCTTTGGTCTTATGTGTGTCATACCACAAACGAAACTCCTTCCAGGGTCTTGGAAACAAAAGCTGACCCCAGGTACCAACCAACTGATACAATAAAACTTGTGTCTCGTCGTTTAATTGTATTTTGTTCCCATGTTTACCTGACATCAAAATCTGATTAAGCTTAAAGCTACAGCTAAAAAAAATTTGCAAATTCACAGGAAAAATACGTAGATGACAGACATTCCAAAAATAATAGTTTACGTGTTCACAGACTATACGACTATAATGGGATTGAGTTTCAAATACAGTGAAACAGTAAAGCACAATTTCTATTTATATCATCTACAAATTCATCTTTTACTTTTAAAACAGGGACGGTCTTTTCAGACAATTTTTGATTTTGTTTAGAAGCAGAACTCAAACATGTAAACAGAATTATGAGTGTTATTGTGTGTGGCATAAAACAATTCACTTTTTTTAAACTCAAATTTAATTATCTATACATACACAAAATGTTCGTTTATCATTATACCTACATACCAATCTTGTGAAATAATCAACCTCTAGACACATACAACTCTTTGCATCCCAAAGGAAAATATTTGCGTGTTGACTTTTGAGGTCAAACTCATGACTTTCAAAACTCATAATCATAACTAGTTCCAAACTATATACCATCATTGTTCTAGTTTCAGCCCATGGAATTTGGTGTGCTTATAAGGTTGCATGCAAAAATTTCAACAGGTGTAACATAAGTTACACACCAGACAACTTACGACCAAAAGCCAAAATAAGGCTTGTGCCCAACAATTGCAGGTTCATTAACTTCTCTCGATATAAATTCATATTATGCAATACCAGCAGATAAGGTCCACAAAGAATGAATAAGGTTCATTGAACACTCTACAAGTGTCAACCAAATTATAGCCTCCACCACTGAATAGAGTCAGATTACAAAGAAGCATCAATAAACTCTGGTGGATCCAAGATTTTTTTACCAAGGGAAGGGTATCATATTATAAGACAGGGTGTTTAACTTTCTGCTACAAAATCCTTTCTTTTTAGGTATCCATGTACAATGGCTCCCCGTAGGTTTTCCCATGTCAGTACACTTCGACAACAAAACAACGGAAGGTAGAAAGGTGGTTACTAATTAGCTATGCCGTTAACGCTAATGTATCCTGTTATCAAGCAAATGGATTCCATAGTATAGGCTGACCAATAGTATTTAGTACAACTCAGAATGCTACAGACGAACATATTCTATAAGATCGAGATATACAGAACATGGGTACAAAATAATACCTGGCACAAACCTCGGCCGTTGTAAAGACGCTCCATACACCCAAGGACTATAATTCGACGCATTATAATAATACTCAATAATCAAACCCTTAAGAAACCTATAATACAACGTCGACAACTCAATATCATCTTCAACCACAAACGCAAACTCATCATCCGAACTAGGCCACCACGCTTCCAACCACTGTGCCTGCAACCCCACATTCGCGGTCCTATAATGCACCATCTTCTCACCATACCTCCACTCAAACCCGTCAACAAAATCAAGTATCATCCTACTCTCATTCAACTTCTTATCCAAATCCTCACCCGTCTGATCCAAAACCTTAAAATGATCCACATATATATGCAAATTCACCTTCTCGTTATCATAATGAGCCGCGGATAAAGACTTTAAGCAACGTGTCAGTGAAGCCAGGCGGTCGTAAGTTAATACCTTAATACTGAACGAGAAACTAGGCGAGCTTTGTAAAGTGGGCGACTTTTGGATTGGGAGTGAGAAATGAGTAATGGGAGGTGACGAAGAAAGCGAAATCGACGAAGAACGATAAACGGAGAAAACAAAGAGAGCCGAAAGAGATACTATCAGAAAGATGGGATAAAAGCTTCTCTTTGGTGCCATTAAAACTGGATCAAACAAAACCCAAATCCCCAATTTCACTATAAAGTAATCAACTTTAACTAAAACCCTAATATTTTTAACTAATAGATCAAGATCGAATCATTAACAAGAAATTAACAGTATTTAAACAAAACCCAGATCCTAAATCTCACTAATAACAAAACCCAGAAACTAATTTGACTAAAATGTACTAATTGCTAGTGAATGAAATTGGAGCCCTAATTTGGGTATTTAATTGAAGTGTAAAGTTTAAATCTTGGAATCTTGATCTTCAGTGATGTGGTTACTGAATGTGTTCAGTACCATTTTTATAAAGTTACAACTATGGTATCTGTTCTTTTTAAGAACTTGATATTTGGTCCCTGAAACTATAAATTGTTTTAAGTTTTGATCGTTATGACAAACTTAACTTAGGCGATCGCTAACGGAAAACAAATTACTGCAGAAACGCGTATGGTTTTTTATTCCAAATTCAAATGTGGTGATAGCAAAGAAAATGTTGTGAAAACGCTTCTGATCTTACTCTTCAAAAGTTAAGCAAACCTGTGCGCCTTATAGTTTGATTATGGGCCAACCTGTGCTGATTATGGGCTAAAAAGTAAAGCTAGTAAACTGACTTAATTAAACCTCAGTCATAATGTTGCGCTCGTGATTACTCTTCAAAAGCTAAGCAAACAAACCAACATCTCACTAAATTTACCTTTTAGTTTTAATTTTGGTCCAACCTGTGCTGATATTGCCTTAATACTTTGGACTTAAAGCTTGATTGCTTTTTACATGTCTCTTTACATGTGTGAAAATAGACTGTTTAACTTAAAACATGTTTACTTTCTCTACAAAAAGTAGACTTTGATTAAGTTCATAAGATAAAGTTTATAAGATAATAGGCGTCATAAGTCACTGTTCAGCTGCAACAATAATAAAGCAACCACAATAAAGATTCTATATTTATACCACTTCAAAGAGAGTTACTAAACTAACACAATTACAAATCAGAATAAGCACGCATTACTTAAGGTCAATCACCAAGTTAAACAACCATAATAAACTTCCTAATCTGATCAAGTTAAACAACCAAAATGTGTTCAGCACAAGATCATAACAGCAATGATCTCAGTCACCAATCCATACACACAGCAGCCTTTACTTATGCCGATTCACTACCAACCACTGCCACCAGACTCCTCGCAGGGGGGAAAAGAGCGACTGCACCTCTCTCAGGATCCTCATACTTCCTAAACACAGCCTTCAACCTGCTTTCGCTGGCACACGCATGTAAGTTCACCAAACTCTTAGCACAATCCCTGTTCAAAAACAAGTTTCTAAAGTTAGACTTTCTGCCAAAAACAACATATTATTAAACATATTAATAACCATGTGACAAAATACTCACCTGACTTGATCTTCAGAGTACCCGGTGTGATGTTTCAGTGTCTCTGTCCATGCAGGTGTCTTATTAAGAGTGCACCGAGCAGCATAAACAGCAGAAGCAGCCAACTTTGAAGGGTTGTTGCTTATGATAACCGAGTAATCCATTAGCCCAAGCTCAGTGTAGAAGAACACCATACTCCCCATCTAGATTCAACAACAAAAGAACATCAGTTTCCAGTCATAATTAATACTAATACCTGTACACAAAATGACTTTTTGGTGGTTTTACCTCATTATTATCAGAAGGAATTGAGGCTTTAATGTAACGAACAGTAAACACATATGGTGTTGGCATCATCATATACCATCCTAACTGACCGAGAATGGCCTTCTCCATTGCTAGAATCTGCTCCCTCGTGTAAGCACCATCTGATATATGAATCAAGTCATTGACCTCAGGTGGCCAGATCTCTTCGTACTTGGAAGATATAAGCAGTGCACTCATGCCGAGCAACTGAAGTTCCCTTCTGGGAACAGGGCTGACTGAAAGGTATCGATCTACAATGTTCATCGTGAGATAAAGAGTCTCAGGCATCAAATCAAACTTCTTATGCACCTCAATAATCCAGTCAGTCAAGATAGCTCGCATCTTGGCATTTATGTCAGGCTGGGAATCCATATAGTCCCTTAAACCGCCTTCGGTTTCTGAAAGCTTATAAAACTTGTATATGTCTTCCACATACTCAATCTCAGCTAGTTCATTGTTGATGTCTGATGCATCAATGTTGACCACAGGATCTTTTGGTCTTGCAGTAATCCCACAAGCAATCTGAAACAAAAGATTCATAATCAAGTTCTGGAATGATATATAATCAGTCTAAAAAGCTGTAAAATTTGAATCTTTAACAAAGGAACTCACCTTGCTACGCGCACTAAGAACTGCTGTGAGAGATTTTGGAGGCTTTTTCGATCTTCTAGCAGAGTCTAGAGTAAGATTCTTCAGTGCTGCTTCCCCAACTTCAGCTTTTGGTTTCTGCATTTGGGTTCAAACAAAGCCATAAATTGTTAGAAACTACAGTGTTAGACATATAACCTCTTATTGATATGATTAATCACACATGAAGCTTATGAAAACTATACCTTAACATTCTTGTCTGCAATGGCCTGTGCGTTTGCCAACAACTGTGCCTTGAAGTTTCTGAACAAAAATAACAAATATACCATCAAAATAAGTCAAGAACAAAGATATGTGTTGACAAATCAAGAGAAAGGTGAGAGACAAACCTAGTAATCGGCCTATTCAGAGGCTTTCCAATCTCTACACCAGTACGAGCAGGCACTAAATTTCCTATATCACCCAAAGCTCGCCTGGTTCTTCTTTCGCCCAGTGCACCATTCTTTTCCTTTACATCAGCTGCAAAACAAAAATCATATTCAACCAAGACATTATCAATGAAACTGCAGATTTAAGCCAAAGACTGGATTAATTAAACCAAAGATTTCAAAATCTTATGCAGTAATGTTCTAACAGACCCAACAAAAGCTGTAAAATTTTCATAATCTTATGCAGTAATGTTCCTATAAGACGGTAAACCTATGAATGAACATATCTAACAGATCCATCAAAAGCCTCATGATTCATGAACACGAAAATATGCATATATCATTGATCATACTTATGCACTGATCAAAACATAAAACAATGAACTCAAACTTTAGAACTAAATCAAAGACCTAAATTCACAGATTTCAAGTATTCCGGTTTACTTTCAAGAACAACAAAAAAAACAACAAGAAACAATCTTACAGTTTCATCTTCTAATATAACAAAAAAATTCAGAACAAGTATCAGATTCGTCAAAAGCCTCATAAACAAGAACACAGATCATAGTACTTTTCTTGATTAATAATACATATAAACTAACATTAACTATTTATAATCAAACCAACAAAACTCAAACATCATACTTAACCAGTTAGTATCGTTGCAGAACACTAAAACACAAATTTTACACACAAACTCTAAATTTCAAATATTTAATTATCATAAAAAACCGCAACATCATATCGTTACAAAACATATTAAATCAATATCATCATCATCAAACCAAGATTTCATGTTTCTTACAAATTATCATCAAAATCAATTTAATAAAATACATAAACAGTCAAGATTTTCCTCTTTTTGACAAATTATCAAAAACACCTAAATCATATCAATAATTAAACCAAAAAAAACACAATAATCATCATACTAAAACAGCAAGATCAAGAATCATAGTTTAACCAATTAGTACTCTAACGAAACACTAAACCTCAAATTTAAACCACAAATCTCAACAAAACCATCAAAACAACAAACCCGATAACCCGTAATCATATCAATTAATCAAATAAACTACACAAACAGTCAAGATCTCATCTTTTTTCCACATATTATCAAAACCCAACAAATAAAAACCCATAAAAATCCAAGATTCAAAGAAAAACACGAACCCATAACCGCGCGCTGCTGATTCACCGGAACACCACCAACAACAACAACAGATTCATTCGAACTCATTATCCCTTGTTCTTCGTCACCCAACACTTGTTGATTATGATTACCAGAAAACACACCACCAATACTCGACAAAATCGACGAAATAAACGACTGGAGACGGCTATTGTTTGCCTCCCCTTCTTCTGCAACGTTCGCCACGATCAAACAACTTTCGCACTTATAAAAAGCCCCGTAAACGAAAGCGGTTTTTTTTTCTTTTCTTGCAGTGAATTGGTTTTAGGGTTTGATGAGATTGTGAATGATGGGTTTTTAAATTTGGGGATAAAGGGTTAAAAGAGCGTGTGGGTGTATTTATAACGGTCGAATTGGAATGGGTTTTGAATGTGGACCGTTGGATGGGATGAGATTGTGGGTTTGATCTTAACGGTAATATTTTTCTCCTTGTGTGGTACGTTTTAAGGGTAAAGTGGTAAATGGGTAAATTGACCCGTTGGTCTTTCCTTTTTAAACTAAGGGGTAAAGTGGAATATGCGTATTTAATGTTTTGTCAACTTTTTTTTTTTTTTTTTTTTTTTTTTTTTTTTTTTTTTCAAATTTTCTTATATGGTAACTAGGGTAAATAGATGATAGAAAATAAAAAACGGTTGTTATAAAAAAATAAATAAATAAATAAATTTTCTTGCAACATAGAGAATACAAAATACAAGTATTATTTGTTCTAATTTTTCATTACACGTAAACTAGTAAAGATATGCAAGTAAGGGCCTGTTTATTTTTCTCCCTCCACTAAGGATACATGGGGCCTACCTCTGTTGTTTCATTTGAATGGAGAGGAGTTCCTTTTGTACACCCTCCGAATACAGAGAAATTAAAGGAAAATGAGTAGGTCTCACAGCAAAAAAAAATATTAAATTATGTTTTGTAGGTCTCAATTCCTCCACTAATAGAAAAAGAAACACAACCTAAGACCTAATGACTTGATGGAAGATATTCTAATGCATTCTAACTTTTTTTTGCTATTTCATGTAACAAACTTACTTTTTGAGTCTTTGTGCTATTTAACCTTTTTAGCTGGTTGTAGGAAAACTTTTTTTTTTTTCTTTTCTGTTCTTTTTTCAATTTTTTTTAGTGCAACATGGCAAGCATCTTAGATAATCGCTACATAAAAAAATGTAATAAATTAGCTACATTTATAAATGATCATCATTAAAAATTAATATAATTAAATTTTAAATAAATATATGAATTATGTAATTTCAATTATTCAGGTCAACCCAAATTTTTTAATTTAATGATGGCTCTCTTATTGTTACTATTTAACTTTAATTTCTTGTGTTATCTAAATCGTAAGATTAAAAGTAAAATACTTCTTTTAAACTTTCTAGATGATTAACTAGATCATATTTAATGATGGCTCTCTTATTGTTACTTTTTCTCTCTCAACCCTATCTTTATTATTCACTTCAAAATGACCTGTGTTACTTGGCAACCAACAGTCCAGAGCCAATTTAATGTGTCTGGTTCACAAAACCACTCGTTGCAATTATGCGTTGCGTTCTAATGGCTATTTTAGTCAAAGTTGTGTTATATATCTCGTAAGGATGGTTACAAACAAAGTTTAGTTGTATACTTGTATTTAATCTTTGATCATAACATACGAGATCATAACCTATTTTCCATGCACAAATACTCGATCTCATAGTATGCAAAGCAAGAGTTATTAATTAAATACTTCAGGAACCACTTATAAACTTCTACATGGGAGTTGTCGTTTACGTAAAAAGAGATCCTTACTTATGCAAGGGATCTTGATGAGAAGCCAACGTCGACAAATATGGTGATCCTAGATTTTTTTTTTTTTTTTTTTTTTTTAATTATTATTATTATTATTAAAGGCAACATATTATTGAGACCCCGAAACAAACACAAGATACAATACAAGTCGCCCCACCAATCAATTATGATAATTAAAAGAGGACGGAGCCCAAAAATAAAACAAAGAAATAGATAAAGAAATTAAATCCTAACTTAGAAACAAAAATACCATCACAAACATGCTGTCATAGGAAGATACTATATAGAGATCCAAAAATAGAACGGCCATCTGCAACTTGTGAATCTCATACCTTCTCAGTTCTCACTTGACTAAAATGAACCATGATTATTAAACCATTAAAACAATAGAGGTGCACTTATCAGCCATGTAAAGATGTTGTCTGCATGAACATAACCAAAGAAGTGACCCACCACATAATCACTCAATCACATGCATGATCCACTCAGATGATTCCAATCAAGGGCCAAAAGAAAGCCTGGTCTATGACTGATTATACTGAGGGTCCGCTTGGTTCAAAGTGGGGAAAGGGAAAAGGAAAGGGAATGCAAAGGAATAAATGAGGTGGGTAATCAATCCCTTACCTCCCAATTTACTCTATAATGGTTGATTACCCACTACAGGTAATCAATCCCTTTGCACCCCTCTTACCAAGCACAAAACAATGAGTGGGGTGGGCCCTTTTGAATACCTTACCCATTCCCCACCCCTTTAACCTCCCCACCAAGCACCCCCTGAGTTCTAAGGAAGAAGTTTTCATGACACCAGCTTTGATTGAAAGAGTTTTGGATATTTTAATTTCAATGTCACTATATCACTAGGCCTAATTAAGTTACATATGTTGCACGAAGCTTATGCTGCTCTTGATTTAGGTCTTTAGTTTTTCCGTCAACAAACTTGATGTCTCGGTTTTGTATTCGTTTAGTTATAATTATAGTGACAGACAACTTGTCATATGTCTCTATACGAGAAGTTGATACGCTCCACTAGGGATCACTTAAGATCCGTTAATGGGTACAATAGGCTGGGATGAACCGAACGCTTTATTGAATATCAATTGTTTATAAGCTAAGCGTAGAACTCACTCCAAAAAGCTAGCTCAAAGGAGGAGGGGGCACCTAGACTTTATAAACCACCAACCAATCCCATACTTGACCGATGTGCGATCGTAACAGAAGTATTGTATCTTGATATATAGAACTGCATGCTTCTAGATATTATCTCGATTCAAGAATTTCCAAAGGCAAGTCGATCAGCTTTTGCTCTTCTACCATTCTACCAAAGCAATTGCATTAATGTTAGCATCTTTCTTATTCGACGGTGTGTTGTAGTCTATTGATGTACGAGGCATGCAGAACCCGTGCTACGCACGGGCTAAGAATCTAATTGTTAATCGTGTATTATTTCTATATATTGGCGAGTGTATACTTAATTATTTTTTAGTATGTTGTATGAAATGTTTTAACTTTCTTGTATAAAAATTTAAAAGTGTTTGATGTTATTTTGCTTTTGTGGTGTTGTATTTTATATATGAGTTTTTGGTTAATAAGTTGTGATGACTTTATTTCTTTTGGCCTATTACTTATTTGCATGATAAAAAAATGGCTTTATTTCTTTTGGTCTATTACTTATCCCTACAATACTTGTCCATTAGATGGTTTTTGCATGGTAATATGAAGCACACGCGGTCTATCTAATTGGTCATAGTTTAATATGCGTTAAATATTTTCTTTATTAAGTTTGCAAGTTAAAGTTTGTGTAATAATGTATATATAATAATGCCACATAAACTGTATAAAAATCTTTACAAACCTTTTTAGCTTCATCTCATTTTATTGTACAACTAATTTTATTGAAAATTAACATTGAAGTCTAATTAATATTAATAAATTTTATCAATAAACTCAATTCTAAATAGATAACTAAATGAATATTAATTAACACAATATTAATAATTCCTAAAACCTTTGGACTCCACTATTATGTCTTAAACTTATTTTTTTTTTTTTTTTTAGTTTACAAATGGGTTTGAGCAAAAAATTATGTATTTTTTCTTTTATATTCATTATTCAAGTTGCATGCTTACATAAACTAATCATGCTAAAAAGTATCATTTAACCATTTAAATGTTGTTTTACATACATGCTCGTGTACATTTTCTTTAATCAATTCGCACATGTGAGCTAAATCAAAAGAAAACACACATAAATTACTTGTATATGAAAATGCATTAACATAATACATATATCTATATATATTGCATTAGGTTAAAGCATCAATTATTCTTGCAACCTTTTCAACTTAATTTCAATCCATAACCGACTTTTAATTCTATATTAATTACTAAATATCATGTGATAAATTCCAGCAAGCCTTGCACTTCCATCTCGATGTTGTATATACTTCACATTAAATGCACCAGTTTTGTTTTTTGATAAAAGTTTGAACTTTTGCTTATGTTTAAAACTCAACTTTTTTATTTGATATTATAATTTACAAACGGATTTAAGTCAAAATTATGTATTTTTTCCTTTCTATTCATTACTCAATGTGATATTTTTAATATGTCGTATTTTGCTATTATGGCAAACTCATTTAATGGGCGTAAATATTGGTTTCTCACTAATGATTCTACATATAGAAAAAGAAAACACTTTGCGATGCGCGGACCTTCTTCTTTTCAATAAAAATTTAATTGCACACGACAAATTCATTCTAATATTTTTCAAAGAGCATTCGAAAGCAACTACTTACATAAACTACTCACGCTAAAAGGTATCATTTAACCATTTAAATGTTGCTTTACATACATGCTCGTGCACATTTTCTTGAATCAATTCGCACATGTGAGCTACATCAGTAGAAAACGCACATAAATTAATTGTATATGAAAATGCATTAACATAATACATATATCTATATATATGCTTATCTATAACAATCACCTAAATATGTAAGAAACAAAGAAAATAGTTGGTATCCTAATCTTTGGTTCCATTTATCTGAGCATGCATGATCTTGTGTGATTTTCATGATACCTGCGTATGATAACTAAACTAAGAAAAAAAAAGAAGACCAAGTTAATTACAAATATCTAAAAAGATGTGTGAATCATCTCCAAAATGTTGCAAAAGAGAATTTACATACCGCTACCAACAATCAAAGATCTAAAAGATGTGTGAATCATCTTCAAATATACATACTAAATATGATTTTCGCCGGTTTGTATAGGCATGAATTAGGTTAAATCATTAATTATTCTTGCAACCTTTTGCAACCCTTGCACTTCATCTAACCGACTTTAATTGTATACTAAATGTCATGTGATCAATTCGGGCAACCCTTGCACTTCATCTCCTTTCATGATTGTATAGTTATTATGAGGCTGCATTGAATTCCGAGCATTAGCTATCTTGTACTCTATGCACCTACTAAAAGACTCCAACTTGTTTCTAACTCTAAAAACTCTATCATCATAACTCCACATTAAATTTAGGGACTGAATCTTATAGTATTATAGAACTTTTGGTTAATAAGTTGTGATGGCTTTATTTCTTTTGGCCTATTACTTATTTGCATGATAAAAAAAATGGCTTTATTCCTTTTGGTCTATTACTTAGCTCTACAATACTTGTCCATTAGATGGTTTTTGCATGGTAATATAAAGCACACGGGGTCTATATATGCGTTAAATATTTTCTTTATTAAGTTTGTAAGTTAAAGTTTGTGTAATAATGTATATATAATAATGCCACATAAACTGTATAAAAATCGTTACAAACCTTTTTAGCTTCATCTCATTTTATTGTACAACTAATTTCATTGAAAATTAACATTGAAGCCTAACTAATATTAATAAATTTTATCAATAAACTCAATTCTAAATAGCTAACTAAATGAATATTAATTAACACACTATTAATAATTCCTAAAATCTTTGGACTCCACTGTTATGTTTTAAACTTAATTTTTTTAATTTACAAATGGGTTTGAGCAAAAATTATGTATTTTTTCTTTTATATTCATTATTCAAGTTGCATGCTTACATAAACTAATCATGCTAAAAAGTATCATTTAACCATTTAAATGTTGCTTTACATACATGCTCATGCACATTTTCTTTAATCAATTCGCACATGTGAGCTAAATCAATAGAAAACACACATAAATTACTTGTATATAAAAATGCATTAACGTAATTCATATATCAATATATATTGCATTAGGTTAAATCATCAATTATTCTTGCAACATTTTCAACTTCATCTCAATTCATAACCGACTTTTAATTCTATATTAATTACTAAATATCATGTGATAAATTCCGGCAAGCCTTGCACTTCCATCTCGATGTTGTATATACTTCACATTAAATGCACCAGTTTTGTTTTTTGATAAAAGTTTGAACTTTTGCTTATGTTTAAAACTCAACTTTTTTATTTGATATTATAATTTACAAATGGATTTAAGTCAAAATTATGTATTTTTTCCTTTCTATTCATTACTCAATGTGATATTTTTAATATGTCGTATTTTGCTATTATGGCAAACTCATTTAATGGGCGTAAATATTGGTTTCTCACTAATGATTCTATATATAAAAAAACTTTGCGATGCGCGGACCTTCTTCTTTTCAATAATAAGTCATCTGCACACGATAAATTCATTCTAATATTTTTCAAAGAGCATTCGAAAGCAACTACTTACATAAACTACTCACGCTAAAAGGTATCATTTAACCATTTAAATGTTGCTTTACATACATGCTCGTGCACATTTTCTTGAATCAATTCGCACATGTGAGCTACATCAATAGAAAACGCACATAAATTAATTGTATATGAAAATGCATTAACATAATACATATATCTATATATATGCTTATCAATAACAATCACCTAAATATGTAAGAAACAAAGAAAATAGTTGGTATCTCAATCTTTGGTTCTATTTATCTGAGCATGCATGATCTTATGTGATTTTCATTATACCTGCGTATGATAACTAAATTAAGAAAAAAAAAAAAAAAAAAAAAAAAAAAAAAAAAAAAAAAAAAACCAAGTTAATTACAAAGATCTAAAAAGATGTGTGAATCATCTTCAAATGTACATACTAAATATGATTTTCGCCGGTTTATATAGGCATGAATTAGGTTAAATCATTAATTATTCTTGCAATCTTTCGCAACCCTTGCACTTCATCTAACCGACTTTAATTCTATACTAAATGCCATGTGATCAATTCGGGCAACCCTTGCACTTCATCTCCTTTCATAATTGTATAGTTATTATGAGGCTGCATTGAATTCCGAGCATTAGCTATCTTGTACTCTATGCACTTACTAAACGACTCCAACTTGTTTCTAACTCTAAAAACTCTATCATCATAACTCCACATCAATCAAATCTTAACTGGTGGTAGTGGTAAGTGGTAACTTATCGCTATAACATTTTCTATCAAACTATTACTTCTTCTATTTATTTTCAATATCATCTTTAGAGTTTAAGGGCATCTACTCAATATTTGTGGGAAATAATAAATTAAGATGGGCCTTCATACATTCACATAATAAGTTTGATACCTGCCTTTCTAAAAAAAAAAAAAAAAAAAAATTGATACCAATATACATCATACACTTTAGTAATAGATAAAAACAATTTGTTCACCAAAGATAAATCCAATGATAGGCAATTTATCATCCTCATACTACCATTCAAAATAAACGATGGCTTATATTGGTTACTAAACATTTGACATATGTGAGGCTCCTAAAACAGAAACTGCTTGACATGAGACCTATATATACATACACATGAATGAATCCTTTGACTTTTTTGTAGAACACCAAAATGGCAGTCTGTGGAGGAGTTACCGAATGCAAGAACTTTGAAAACAATGTTGAGATCGAGACCATTGCTAAGTTCGCTGTAGAAGAACACAACAAGAAAGAGGTATTCTTTCGTACCATATTTCTTTATTTCCAAATGTATTTTTTTTTTTTTTTTTTTTTTTTTTCATATTGTAATCATTGTCTTATGTTAGGTTTATACACCCATACATAGTTTGTATACGAGTGATTAAAATCTGCAGCATCTATTATCGTCCAATTAAGACTTTTGAGAATGTAGGTTGAACATTTTGGTAATAGATTGTTGTCCAACCATTTAGAGCTATGAAAATTTTGAGTCATCAGATATCGTTTAAGAGTGCGATTGAGATCAAACAATTTTATATGTTTCTTTTTTTTTTTCTTTTTTTTTTTTTTTTTTTTTTTTAACAATGGTAGTTTAAGAATGTAGAACCATGTTATGTTAAGGTTATTAATTCTGCTTATGCGAGGGTGAAATATATATATTAACCAACACTTAAACACACGTTAAATTATGTGTAATGACATAATAATCACATGATGGATTCTTACACAGAATGCAACGCTGGAGTTTGTGAAAGTAGTAAGTGCAAAGGAACAGGTAGTATCGGGTAAGATATACTATATCACAATCGAAACAAATGATGGTAAAACGTATGAAGCCAAGTTGTGGGTTAAGCCGTGGGAGAACTTTCAGGAATTGCAGGAATTCAAACCTGCTGCATAATTTCCATTCGGTAAATTCAATTTTTTCCTTCTCACTTGAATTTTTTTTCTTTCACTCTTTTTTTTCTTTCTGAAAAAGGGATCTAAACATCTAATGTTGTTCTTGAGGGATTGAACTTACGGCCTATATGATTTCAAGTGTGAATAATGCTATCATATCTAAGCCACTTTTCATGAAGTTAGAACGTTATAGACGCTCAATTTTGTTTTAATTAAGTTTTATATCATGGTGCAGGTGAGAGTGCTAGGAGACCACTAGTGTTTGCGAAGCTTAAACGTATAGTCGTTTCTTCAATGTAAGAATAAAACATTTCTTGCGATATGGTGCAAGTGAATGTCCCGTGTATGTATTTTTATGAAATAAACAATAATTTCGTTTATATTTATCTGTGTGAGATTGTGAAATAAAATTAAACTTGTTTTAGCTTTTATCAGGTTTATTAACAAGTGTTTAGTAGACATAGCTGTAATTAATTGTGTTGCATAATATAATCTGATGTTTCTTCTACTAATAAAGAGGTATTTTACACTTACATCTATGGTTTATTTTTTCTTACGTCATCTATGTTAAATAAACATAAAAGTTTGGAGTTGAGTTTTTGTTGATGTGAAATGATAGAATTCGTGTTTTTCAAAACGAATATATGTTTTGGATCTAGTGTTTTCCGGTGACGGAGTGTGAGTTTGTTTTTTTTTTTTTTTTTTTTTTTTAGAAGGCTTTTGTGAGTTTTTTAGTCAAAACTATGCGAGTTTTTAACAAAATAATGTTTTTCTGGTGATCAGAAAAACTTTCCGGTTAATCGGAAAAGTTTTCCGAAGAATCGGAGGCCGGGTGGTTTGTGGCTAGATTGTTACATATAGCATGGATGGCGCCATGTTCACCTATGTAATGTATTAAAAGGTTGAGGTGGCTATCTGATTTGATTTCCCTCGGTCGGTATGGACCCTGAGGTGTAACTGGAGTCGCAAGCTAGGATAACACTATCGGAGTAGTCCGATTGGATTGTGAGAATCCATTCAGTATGTGTGTGGTGAAGCTAAGTTAGCTCATTTGTGGAAATGAGCCTTCTATTTATAGGGATGGCCCTAAGGTTTCACACCCTGCCTGGGAGTCCTTCTATGTGTCTAGGATGGTTCACGTCTTAGACATCCAATGGTGGAGACAAGGGGCGACACGTGGCATGCCTCCTTTAGTCTCACTAGATGTGTGGAAAGATCCGCGTATGATTACAGCTCTCCATCATAGCAATGGTCCTAGGAAAGGTTCTAAGGACTGCCGTTGCCTGGAGAGTATTTGCCAGGGCTAGGAGCCTTGACTAGGAGTCGTTTCCCAAGCATGATATGATGAGTTGTAACCGTTGTTGGGCTTAGTTCGAGTGTGTGGGTCTTATCTTATTGGGCTAAAGGCCCTATACGCGATCATAATCTCTACTATATGTAAAGTAGAAAGGTTTTTTTTGCTTAAAACTTAAAAAACTGAAAAATGAATAATGTTCTATCTCAAAAATACTTTTTTAAAACTTAAATTTCAATCTTATGTTTACTCACCTAAATAAAATATTCGATGATTTAAAGAAATTGTTGCCTTACAATGTTCCAACCGATGCATGACAACTTTTCTTAATGTAGTTTCTAAATAAAAGAGATTTTTTTTATTTAATCACAATATAAGTATTTTCTAAAAAATTCAAAACATGTTGCATTTATACTATTTGCAATATCAAAAGATTACATACTCTTGTTCTTGTAAATGCCAACAAAAAAGAGGATAGTGAATATGAGGTTGTCTCACATCTAATCTTACATGCGAAATCATAAAAAAATTAAGTCATTTTAACAAGAAAAACATCAAATCTATCTCATTTGTATTATGTCCTTTACAATATTAGTGTTTTCTCTTAATTTCATCACAACATCACTTAAGTTGGGTTCACATTGATACATGCGTTTTCTACATCATATTGTTAGGTGATCTCATTGACTAAAAAATTAGCTATAGATTCAACAATGATTTGATTTAATTCACAACTAAAATGCATTTCACTATGCATATATTAGTTCCTCTACTCAAATTTTAAAAAAATAATAACCCAAATGACATATTTTTTAGTGATTTTTGATGGTTTCGAACGTAAGCTTAGATGTGAAACAACCCCATATTCACTTTTCCCAACAAAAAAGAGGATAGTGAATATGGGGCTGTCTCACATCTAATCTTACATGCGAAACCATAAAAAATTACATCATTTTAACAAAAAAAAACATCAAATCTACCTCATTTATATTATGTCCTTCACAACATTAAATAGTTAACTACAATTATTTAACCTGCAAACTTACCTCACTCTCACTTTCTCTATAAATAAATACACACATTTAAATTGACTCATTATACTCCGTCACCACTATGTGCGGGTAATCGTCTAGTTTTGAGAAAAGTGTAAAGGAATAAAGAAAAACGCAATCAAAAACTTAGAAAGTGCAAATCTTACCTTGTTTAAGTTTAGTTGCAAACTAACTAAAAAACCACTTTTCTATTTTGAAGTACTTTTTTGAAAAGAAAAAACAATATACCATTTAATTGAACATGTTTTCTATTTTTATATTTTTAGAAGATTTTATAGATAAGACTTAAAAATACTATTTTTCTAATTTTTCTCATTACAGGTAAACTAGTAAAGATACAGAAGTAACTAGTAAGACCCTGATGACTTGATGCAAGATATTCCAAAGCATTTTACTTGTTTTGAGTTACTGAACATATTAAGTACTAATATCTCTATAACATTTTGTGTCAAACTATTACGTGTTCTGTTTATTTCGATATCAACTTTAAGGACATCCACTCAATATTTGTGGGAAATAATCAATAAAGATGGACCTTCATACATTCACATAATAAGCTTGATACCAATATACACAGTGCATAACAATGACCACTTTAGTAGTACTAGATAAAAACAATTTGTTCACCAAAGATAAATCAATGATAGCGATTTATAATCCTCATACTACCATTCAAAATAAGGGATGGCTTATATTGATTACTAAACATTTAACATGTGTGAGACTCCTAAGACAGAAATTGCTTGACATGAGACCTATATATACACATGAATGAATCCGTTGATTTTTGTAGAACAACAAAATGGCAGTCGTGGGAGGAATTACCGAATGTAAGAACTTTGCAAACAACATTGAGATCGAGAACATTGCTAAGTTCGCTGTAGAAGAACACAACAAGAAAGAGGTATTGTTTCGTACCATACATACCTTGTATACAAGTGATTAACATCTGCAGCATCTATTATCATCCAATTAGGACTTTTGAGATGTGTAGGATGAATATTTTGGTAATAGATTGTTGTCCAACCATGTAGAGCTCTATGTACATATGTTTTGAGAAATTTGTATAAAGATATCATTTAAGAGTGTGATTGAGATAAAACAATTTTATACTAGTATGTTTTTTTTTAGGATGGTACTTTAAGAATGTAGAAGCAAGTTAAGGTTATGAATTCTGCTTATGCGAGGGTGAAATATATATATATTAACCAACAATCAAACACACGTTAAATTATGTGCGATGACATAATAACCACACGATGGATTCTTACACAGAATTCAACGCTGGAGTTTGAGAAAGTAGTAAATGCAAAGGAACAGGTAGTAGCGGGCACGATGTACTATATCACAATCGAAACAAAAGATGGTAAAATGTATGAAGCCAAGGTGTGGGTTAAGCCGTGGGAGAACTTTCAGGAATTGCAGGAATTCAAGCCTGCTGCATAATTTCCATCCGGTAAATTCAATTTTTTCCTTCGCACTTGATCGAATTCATTTTCTTTCACTTTTTTGTCTGAAAAGGGGATCTAAACATCTAGTTTTGTTCTTGAGGGATTGAACTCACGGCCTATATGATTTTAAGTGTGAATAATACCGTCATATTTAAGCCAATTTTCATGAAGTTAGAACGTTATAGAGGCTCAATTTTCTTTTGATTAAGTTTTATATCATGGTGCAGGTGAGAGTGCTAGGAGACCACTAGCGTTTGTGAAGCTTAAATGTATAGTCGTTTCTTCAATGTAAGAATAAAACATTTCTTGCGATATGGGCAAGTGAATGTCCCCTGTATGTATTTTTATGAAATAAACCATAATTCCGTTTATGTTTATGTGTGTGATTGTGAAATAAAATTAAACTTGTTTTAGCATGTATCAGGTATTACAGTATTAACAAGTGTTTAGTAGACATAGGTTTAATTGATTGTGTTGCATAATTTGAACTGATGTTTCTCCTACTTATAAAGAGGTATTTTACATTTACATCTATGGTTTATTTTTTGACGTCATCTATGTTAAATGAGTTTGGAGTTGAGTTTTTGTTGATGTGAAATGATAGAATTCGTGTTTTACGGAACGGATGTATGTTTTGGATCTAGTGTTTTCCGGTGACGGGGTGTGAGCTTTTTGTTTTCAGAAGGTTTTTGTGAGTTTTTTAGTCAAAAACTATGTGACTTTTGATGAAATAATGTTTTTTTGGTGATCAGTAAAACTTTCCGGTTAATCGGAAAAGTTTTCCGATGAATCGGAAGGATAGTTTTGTGGCTATATTGTTACTTGTAGCTTGGATGGCGCCATGTTACGTATGTAACATATTAGAGGGTTGAGGCAGCTATTTGATTTGGTTTCCCTCGGTCGGTAAGGACCCTGAGGTGTGACCGGAGTCACGAGCTGGGTAACACTTATCGGAGTAGCCGGATTGGATTGTGAGAATCCACTCAGTTTATGTGTGTGGTGAAGCTAAGTTAGCTTATTTGTGGAAATGAGCATTCTATTTATACGGATGGCCCTATGGTTTCGCACCCTGCCTGAGAGTCCATCCATGTTTCCAGGATGGTCCACATTGTGGACATCCAATGGTGGAGACAAGGGGCGACACGTGGCGTGCCTCCTTTGGCCTCACTAGATGTGTGGAAATATCCGCGCATGATTGAAGCTCTCCCTCATAGCGAATAGGGTAACGTCGTGTGTCTAACAGTTGCAAAGGTTCTGAGGACTGCGTTGCCTGAAGAGTGTTTGTCAAGCGTAGGAGGCTTGCCTGGGAATCCGTTTCCCAAGTATAATATGATGAATTGTAGCCGCTATTGGGCTTAGTTCGAGTGTGTGGGCCTTAGCTTATTGGGCTGAAGACCTTATACACAATCATAATCTCTATTATATATAAAGCAAAATTCTTTTTGCTTAAAACTTAAAAAACTAAAAAGTGAATAATGTTCTATCTCAAAAATACTCTTTTAAGACTTAAATTTCAATCTTATGTTTACTTTCCCAAATAAAAAATTCAAAAAACGTTGATTTAATGAAATTGTTGTCTTGACAATGCTCTCATCGCAAATTTCAAAGATATGCATGACAACTTTTCTTCATGTAGTTTCTAAATAAAAGAGAATATTTTTTTGTATTTTTAATCACAACATAATTTCTAAAAATTCGGTACATGTTGCATTTATACTATTTGCAATATCAAAACATTACATACTCTTGGTTCTTGTAAATGCAAACAAAAAAACAGGGCCGAAAAAATAAATTTTACTAATATAATTACATAATACTAGCACATTTGTAGAATAAAAGTATTTCATAACATACTTAGTTTTAAATCTATCAATATTTTTTTTTAAATAGTTAACTACAATTTAACTCGCAAATTACCCCACTCTCACTTTCTCTATAAATAAATACACACATTTAAATTGACTCTATTATACACCGTCATCACTATGTGCGGGTAATCGTCTAGTTTGAGAAAAGAAGGAAATAAAGAAAAATGTAGTTAAAAACTTAGAAAGTGCAAATCTCACCTTGTTTAAGTTTAGTTGCAAACTAAATAAAAAACCACTTTTCTACTTTGAATTACTTTTTTGAAAAGAAAAAACAATATACTATTTAATTGAACATGTTTTCTATTTTTATCTTTTTAGAAGATTTTATAGATAAGACTTAAAAATACTATTACTTAGCTAGGGTGTGGTAACCTTGCAGCTGAGTTATGGCTTAACTTGGCATGCGTTAAATTAACGCGCTGCCTGCTACGTTACCATGATAACGTAGCGTTAAGGTTGAGTTAAGGCTGAGTTACCACATCGCCCACCCAAGTTAAGTTAAGTTAAACTGTTTAAATTGTAATTTATAATTTTTAAAATAAAAGTTGGGTCCAAAATGTGGTGTTATGGTTGAGTTATGATAAAGGGGTGTTTTTTTTTTAGTGTGTTAATGTTGAAATGTTAAAAGTGATATGGCGCTGAGTTATGGCTTAACTCAAGGTTAGCATACCCTAAGCTCTTCATGTTAAACTAGTAAAGATACAGAAGTAAGACCTGATGACTTGATGCAAGATATTCTAAAGCATTGTACTTGTTTTGAGTTACTAGCCATATTATAAATATATACTAAAATCCAAATTTTGATTCGTTAAAAGTACGCATATTACAGGGGTTATTAAGGAATTATTACGGTCCAATATGTGGTTAAAAATGAGTAAGTACAAAAGTTAGGTGTCCATGGCACATACATAGTACACATGTTTCACAATTTTATTGGTGTAAGTACACCGTTCTATTGTAGTTTTGTTCCGTTTGGGCACTGTTTGAAACACTATTCATTAGAGAATTCCCCGTTTTGGCAACTGTTGAGCCCCGTTATGGTGTTGTAATGGCACCTTAAGAACAGCTTTGGCTCTTATTTTTTATGCATACATGCCCACTGATTCATTTACCTTCTCAAATACCAGAAACTTCCAATACACCTTTACTATACATATACAATTTCATATCTTTTTTTTTACCACTCTTTTACAATTTGTTGCCATGTGAGGACATCAAAATGGTTAATTTGGGGATGATTTTTCATTGGTTTTTGTTCGGCACGCATATGCGTAAAGATCTTCAGAAAGGTACTCACTTCTTTATCCAAAATAAAAAGGATTCTTGGGGTTTTCTTAGTAGTTCAATTCAATTTTGAATTTATGGTTTCTGGTATTAGATAGTTCAATTGAATCTTAAAAGATTCAATTTTGAAATTAAGGTTTTGTTGTAATTTGGGGGTTTTCTTAATCGGTAAATTCTATTTTGGTAAACCTCAATTCCTATTTTTTTGGGTAATAAATTGAAACAATTCAAGTTATTGTCCGGTTTTCACAGCTTATTAGAGGCTTATGACCTTTTTGTGTCATGTTTTGGTGTTTCGCATGTGGTACGATGGATTCGAGCAAATATCTTACCGCAACTATTGCCCTCTTTTTTGGGTAACTAGGATTATTTCGATGATTGTGTCTAAATTAGATTTGGGGTTATTTGAGTTCCAATAATGTCGATTAGTATTTGCCTTATTTGAATCCGGTTTATGCATGTTGTTACGGTAATAGTTTGAAAAACCTGTTATGTGCTATGTTTACTTTAAAAAAAGATTGTTTTAAAAAATTCCTACTACTTCCATGATATAGTACGGGAAAAAAATTATGGTAGTTTTAATTCTTTGTTAAAATAAGCTCTTTGAAATAACCTACTTATTGAAGAGTACTAGGAACTTAGGATGAAAGATTATTTTACACTAGTAAGCATTTTAGAGTTTCGAAGGAAAGAAAGAGCTTATTTACTGAGCATTTTTTTTATTCTGCCCGTTTCGAGTATATACTTGGATAATGATACTGGGCCATAGGCGTGAAATGTCGTGCTTTCAACAGGCATAAGCTGAGGCTTTTTTCTTAGCGAGGTGACTTTCTGTCTCTCTTTATGTTATACAAAACTATGTTCGAATTTATGTATTTTAATGTTAGTTAACCTATAACAGATCCGGATAATAAAAGGGGAAAACTCAAGTCAGAATAAAGGCAATGCTTTTGTCACTTTCAAGACTAAAAATCAGTTAGCTACTGCGATTAAGGAACTTAACAATAGAAAGTTCAAGGTATTACAGGAATTTTAAATCTTTATACAAGTAGGTCATGTTGATCGGTTTTTTAGAACACAAAATCTTACCCAATACTTGATACTAATAAGGTTTGGGTATCTCTGCTACAAGTCTATTCAACTTCGGATATTCCATGTCTATTAACCTGGAAAGATAGCCAGTACCGTTGGTCAGTTTCGCCTCATCTCAGGTTAATATTGCTTTGCTAAAACAAGTTTGACGACCAACTATTATAAGTTGAAAAAGCTATTAAAACCGACGTAAGTTCTGATTTTGTGAGCATGTGTTTTTTTACTATGTAAAACTTTCGTTCTTTTAACCGATGCATGGATACTAATAAGTGTAGTTGATTTGTTGGTCATACTACAGGTTTTATGAACTATTAAATGAAGCTATAGACGAAAGCGGCTCCGATTTGGATGAACGTGAAGAAGTTGAAAATATTGCATCTACATGTCAGCGCCACCAGTTCTCAGTATTTGTGATTAAAGCTTTGGTGTGTTTACTTTGCGTATATCTTTAGATATATTAATTTTTTATCTTTTATATCTATTGCAGCCACTCAACCAGTGATACATGTACAAATAAAGGTTTTTTCTATTTTGTTGGTTTGAGATAATGGTAGAAATGTGGATTCAACTCTGTTTCAAATGGTATAAGCTTTATCTATCTTTTCTGTTTTTAGTTACTTTTTTGTTAATTCATTAACTGCAATTGAACTGTACGGTAAAGTTTCCGTCAAATAGATGAACTACTCAAAAGACGCAGCCCCATACAGACTTACTTATGATTGTAGTATTCATGATTAACTGACCACTTGATCACCAACATTATTTTAAAGGACTTGCTTTCTCAAAATTTATATTTTTATGTTATCAAAGCATGGTGTCCAATAAGGATCTGTTGCACCTAATTGGAGTTGCATGGATAGAACGGATAAGTAGGTCTCTTAAAATTGTTTTCTAAAGTGGTTACCTACTTATTTAGTTACTTTTTAGAGGGAATGATAACGCTCAAAATTAACATGTTTTTAGTCGCGTTATTGTTTGTTTTACGCATGGAAATTGGTCATATTTGTATATATTTGTTACTTAATCGTGGAAAAGTGTTTATGCATGCAAATATAGCCAAAAGCAGGTAAACATGATTAAAAGATGAAGAAGTGAAGAGATCATGCATATTTGGAGAGTTTCAAGAAGATCAAGAAAGAAAGAAACGACGCATGGACAAAAGGATTTGATAAAGACAAGTTTTCTACACATATTTATCACGGAAATATCAAGTTCTGATGAATAAAGTCATGCCACGAAGAAAGACAATGCATGCAACGTAAAACGACAAAGAAAAGACAAAATAATAATTTCCATACAGTGTCCAACTGATCGGATGCAACCCGCATCCGATTCGGTTGGAATTTGCCAAAAGAAGCTCCATCCGATCGGATGGAGAGAAACCGATCGGATGGAGATGCCTGATGTTACAAATTTTGCATTTATGGACGAATTTACTCCCCATAATCATTTATGGCTGATCATTTCTGCTTAATAACTCTAGAGGAACGTTTTTACTTGGAGAATAACTGTTATTATGCTATATAATGACTACTTAGGGTCTAGATTAGTTGTACCACCAAATATCTAACTAAGTGTTACACCAAATATTGTTAGTTCATCTTATAGTGCCTGAAAGTTTACTAAGTGTTGTGAAAACATCCAGAAAGTGTTGAGTTCGAGTCTCAAGCTTTGGTTCGAGTTTGGAGTTGTTTACTTACGTTAGTGAGCAATTGGAGGAGTGTGGTTGCTATAGTTCCACAAGTTTATTCATTGTAATTCTCAAGCTAGGTACACCTTGATACTTATAATGAACAATTGTTACTTTGAGTTTAATGAAAGTTTTCTTATTTACTTGTGTTTTAATATGATTGTTATGGCGTAATTTGTGATATACTTGTGTGTATGATGTGATTGGTTAAAGGAGTATTCTTTTATGAAAAAGGTGATGCATGAAAACATATCTATTTTATGAGTTTGTTGAAGTAACATCTAATCTTGCTTAATTTGTTGGTAAAAACAATCTTTGGAAAAATAGGTCCGAAAGGAATTTCAACTTGTTTTTATTCTAAAACATTAGTGCACGAATTAGTATGGAATAGGATGCTTGACACCCATCTTATTTACTTGTTAAAATGGATTTGAGAAGATTTCATCACGAAAAAGGACCGAAAGCATTCGTAGGAATTCATAAGAAAAGAATTGATTTTCAAAACAACCATGTGATTATAGAATTGTCATACTCATTTGATATGTCCGAAAGGAGTCATTTAGGTGATAGAATTCTTAGTGGTAGTTAAAACATGACATACATCATAGATTGTATAACTACTCATTTTTAGTTGCGCATCATAACAAGATTTACACCAAACTTTATACTTAAATTGTCATGATACTCCTAATTACCAATCAAGGAATTATACAAAAGTATATGCTTAGTTTTTATTGAGTTTCTTTTAAATTGATATTTACATAAATTTGGATTGACAACCATTATTTAACAAACGTTTTTCTTATTACTAAAACAACCAAATCCCTTGGGACGATCTCGACTTACCCACCTTTATTACATCGGACGAGTATACTTGCTCGTATGTGCTAAATAATAATCGGATAATTCGTGTTTATAAATTTTAAAAGTTGTACTAATAAAACGCACATCAGGGAATTCCTTTTAAAACTGCTGATCTGTTTAAACTAAGCAATCCCAAACACATTCCGTAGCAGATCAGGAGTCCCTAATGTAATCTTTTTATGATTTGCAGGTCAAGACTTATTGGAAATGAAGTTACCGGGACTGACTTTGGTAGAACAAATAGTCGTTTGGCTTGGTGTCCAAAGTAACAAGCTTTTAGGAGCCAAACTAACAAATTGCAATTCAACTGTGTTTCAAATGGTATAAGCTTTATATAATTATTTTTTTAGTTGTTTTTGTATTAATGCATGAAATGCAATTAAACTGTAGGGTAAAGTTTGGATGCATAAACGATATATTGGACACGAAAGTCTTAAGAGGTGCTTTCAATCTAAAAGCGAAATATGTTAAAAGCGATTATGTGATATTGTATAGCGAAAACTGGCAGTTGTTTAGGAAATGAAATACAATAAACTATCGAATTATTTGATTACAACTAACCCTCATGCTAATGATTTGGATGTTTTTGTTGATGGTTATGTTATAGTTAGTAATTGCTTAAGTTGAAATGGAGAGTTTAAGTCAGATTTCGGCGTACTTGAAAGATTTGGAGGATATGTTCAAGGATTCCGGTGATTCCTTGTAAAAGTTGGAAAGCATGTTGGAAAAGGCTAAGTTGGATTTAGAAGGAGAAGAGGTTGTTGGTGACAATGTGTCTTACTTGCCACATGAAATGTGTTACCCAAAGAAGGAGAAGGAAAGGAAAGTTGTTGTTTTCACAAGAGCACCACCTAAGGAATTTAATGCTCCACACATGAGGTATTCTACACCTTGTGCGGTGGAAGGTGTTAAAGCGTGGGATGCGGAATTGAACATGGAATATGGAGACAATTACATTTTGGAAGAAGTAATTGAAAAGCTTGGTTTTGTTAGGATTGACTATGGAAATTATGGAAGAAAGGAAGTGAAAGGAGTTAGAGTGAACATTCATGGTCACATTTTCAAATTTGATTTTGTGGTTTTGGAATATACTAATGCCGATGAACCGGAGGTTATCTTTGGTAGAGATTTTCTTGTGACTACCAAGTGTACATTGGATTTCGCACTTGGGGAGTTACGAATTAACATAAGTGATTTGGAAGAAGGAAAAAGTGTGAATGAAATGCTTGTTGATGTTTGTGAAGGAATGGAAGAGATGAAGGAAGGAAGGGATGAAATTTGTAAGATGGGCAAGGCTAACCGAAACAAAACACCATTGAACAAATTAACCCAACCCTCCACCCAAAAAGAAAAAGAAAAAGAAAACAAATCATCATCATCATCATCCAAAACTCCACCAAATTCACCAAAAAGTTGCAAACCTTTAACCAAAGAGCAAAAACAAGCTATTTTGGAGAATCTTGAAGCAAAAATTGGTGAATTGATGGAAAACAAACCAGTCATTGAAGTGTTAAGAAACTACATGGATTATAGGAAGAAATTAGATGGGGTTATGTTAGCAAAGTCGAAGTTGGAGGATAATAGTTTTGATGAAGTAGAGGAGAGAAGGATAATTGAGAATGGGCTCCCAAAGAAAATGAATGATCCCGGAAATTTTGTTTTGCCGGTTAAAATTAATGGGACAACTCCTTTATATGCATTAGCCGATACGGGCTCGAGTGTGAGTATTATGCCTTACCCATTGTATCAAAAGTTAGGATTAAGAGACCCTACACCTAACAATTCTAAACTCACTATGGCGGATAATTCTAAGGCAAAAGCAATGGGGGAGGTAAGAAATGTGAGAGTTCAAATTGGTTACCAAGTGTTCTTGGCAGATTTTCTTGTGTTGGATGTTGCGGTTGATAAGGAACTACCTTTGTTGTTAGGTAGACCATTCTTAAGAACATGTGGAGCTATAATAGATATGGGAAGAGGTACTATGACAATTGATGATGGAATTCTTAAGAATACTTACTATCCAAAGCCTAGAGGGGGTAGTAATGAGGACGATGATGAAGATGTTGATGAGGAAGAAGATGATGAAGAGGAGAGCGAGGACGAGTTTATTCGTTCAGACGTGAGTTATTGATGATGACGAGTGATCATCATATGGTTTATGGTTTGGGTTAAAAACAATTATGTGTCGAATTATTTCTATTTCCACTACCTTTAACTATTTCTTTTAGGATTTATAACGTAACTTAATTTTCTACTTATTTCGTTTAGATATTTTTGTTTGTGTTTGTTTGGTTGTTTCGTATATTTTACAGTTTTCTTGCAGGGGTTTTGTTACGGAAGCATATAGTTGATCAACGTTTGGAGTCGATAAACTCATTTGCTTATTATGATCAAATATGCATATTGCGTATTTAACTCTGGTATTTTCTAAATTTTTCCATTTCCTTTACTTTGAAGGCATTTTTTTTACATTGAGGACAATCCAAAACTTAAGTGTGGGGGAGGGAAGAAAATAGAAAAATTGCATAATTTTTAATTTTTTAATTTTTAATTTTAAAATTTTTTGTTTTTTTTAGTGTCGTGAACTTTAGTAACTAGAAGTAGTTTGCCCTTCATATTTTAGTTAAAATAAGGTTGATTCAATGGTAAATAATAATGATATTTTTGGGGAATAAATTAGGTTTAAAGAGCAATTCATCTCGGAATTGATAACATTTGCTAGCACAATTTTATACCCTTATTACTATAAATTGTGAGGATTAGTTTTTTTTATGTGAATAGTGTTTCTTATGCTATTTATATATTTCATTATGAGTGTGCCGGTGGTTGTGTTTATTCTAGAACTTGTTATGCATTACGGTTAAATCATTTTCGAATAATAAGGATATATTCATATGATAAGAGGCAACCTTAGGAATAAAACCAAATGGCCATCCGTTTACAAAACAAATTTTTGCTAACCACATCGGTTAGTTACCCTCGTATTTGGAACCCATTTGTTAGCGTTTATCTTTAGCGCTAAATACCCCTAGTTTCACCCTCTGAGCCATCCTTTTTATTTTGTTAAATCCAAAAAAAAAAAAAAAAAAAAAAAAAAAAAAAAAAAAAAAAAAAAACACTTTAAACCTTAGCCTTACCTTTGTCAAAGTCTAAACGGTGGGTTGCTAGTTGCTTGGTATGATAGATTGTTTTTTATGATTATTAGTTAGCCACACTTCACCAATCATGTGTGTGCCATTCCAACAAAGACGAAGGATGCATAATTCTTATTTGTATTTTTTGTGGTGTATGCTTATGCGAAGTGTGGGGGAGATGTGATGTAAAAACAAATAAATAAAAAAAATAAAAAAATAAAATAAAATATTATGAATAAAGAAAGTTATGTGATATGTTGTTAGCCAATGTGCTAAGTATGAAGAATATTTTTATGGTGAATCGATGTATCGACATGTGAAAGTTCGAAGAGGAGAAAGATTGTAACTATTATCATTTATGGGATTTGTGGTTTGTTTGTGATTAGCAACAATGGGACTTAGACTTTGATTTTATTTTTTTCTTTAAAACCAATTTCATAAATATTACCATGCCTTATCCTTACCTTTTTGACTTAGTATAAGATATTTGCACGAAGGTTTTATTTACCCTTAGCCTAAACGTTACAACCCGAATAGAAGACCACTTTGATGAATTATTTCATGTCACACCCCCAAAATCGGGTCCAGCGGAAGCATACATGTAGCTGGGGTGTAACTCAATTGGTATTACAACACAAGTTCAAAAATGGTTTTCACTTGAATCATTTAGAATAAAATAGTTTAATCAAAAATATTGAATTTACATTGTTAAAATTTGTGCGGAAGTAGGCCCTAAAAATAATTTAAAACGATCCCCAAATGAATATCAGAGTCTTCTATGACCATGCCATGCCCTGCCAAAACCTCCAGTAGCGTGCCATTGCTTAATACCTGAAAATACATGCTAAAGTGTCAACACGAGGTTGGTGAGTTCATAGAGTTTAGTAAACAAGTAAGTAATGTAAAACCATTTGGAGAGAAGAATTTCCCAGTAAAAGCATCGTAAATCCGTAGTAAGGTTGATGCAAAGGCATCGTAATTCAGTAGTAAGATTGATGCAAAGCATTGTAATTCAGTAATAGATCAGTAATAAGGTTTATAAAAACCATCAGTATGTAGCTTTAATCGTATGTACAATAGCCCAAGTATAAAGTAAAGTAGTAAGATTTCAGTCGTAAAAACTACATTGTCTCTTAAGCTCATGAAACCGAAGCTGGACATAGAATTGGCCCCACCAGAGTGTTTATCAGACACTCAAATTGTTAAGACATGAAATGCATTCGTCCCGTTGGAGCAACCCAAACGCGAATGGAGGCGTCACCCTCAATAGATCTATTCACTCACTCTCGCTTGGAAATATAATTAACGGTCCATGATAATAAAGGGGACTTAACTTGGTATTACTAAGGAAACTTAAGCAATGTATGGAATTTGTAATACTTTGGCATTGTACAAAAATAATTAAAGCGGTAATTTCTCTCCCAAAAGTAGTTCAAATCGTATAAGAGTATAAAACAAGTATTGTAAGCATGTATCTCCCCCAAAGAGATTTTAAAGTAATTAAACAGTAAAAGTGGGGCTATGACTCACCTGGTGCGATAGCTACGATGACAAAAGTAGATATACTGAAATGAGGCATGATCTCTAACCGCAACCTAATATGAATGATATAATCTAATGTAAGAAATGAAATGATGCTACACATGCAAATACGTATGTTATCGATACCACTCGTTAGTTTTGAAAATAGTGTTTATCGTCGAAAAATACATTTTTGACGTCTCGTTAAGTTAATAACCACTTTTCGTGTAAATATGTTGAAACGGTACTCCACGATCCTTGTTTGGTGTTCTATCGGCAAATATAAGGTTTTCGTTGCAAAAATAACATTTTCATTACTTTACTTGAAAATATGCCCAAAATGGCCTCGCAAAACAAGTCGCGAAATGTTGTACGTTAAGGGTTAGTGATGAAACTCGGCGTTTTTGAAAACCTTGTAACAATATCTAGAAGTCGTGTCATTTAACTTTTGGCTATACGGGTCTTGATCGATGAGAAAATCGACTCTCATTGTTGTTACTTGAAAGTATTATGTTCAACACTTAGAAAATTTCATTATAGTAAAAGCTGTCAAAAATATATATAGTTTATCGGGTATATAGATGAGGTCGTAGTTTATTCGTTATAAGTCTATTCGACGAACGGCCAATTGATTTGAAAAGCTCGCTGGAAGATCTTGATTTTACTTAACTACGGCTCGGACTCAAACAGATCCGATCATAAAGAAAAACAGCCTTGAATATGGCACTTCGCGAAGACAGTTTTGCGGCAGAAATAATAATAGAAAAGCTGATGGAAATATATATATATCGTCGGAGTTCAAACACTTGTATCTTTTTCGTTATAAGCTCGTTTTCTATGTTCTTTATATCCCCGCGAAGGTAATCAAGTATACTTTTGGTTTCTCAAGGTCTCGGCTAGTCTAGATATCATTAAATCTCAGTTTTCCTAGCTAGAAAAATCGGGACAGATTCAATATTTTCAGAAAATATAGTTTTCGTCATTAATCTTGAAAATAGCATATCTTTTTCGTCGTAACTCGGATTTTAGTGATTCAAGCGGCCACGGTTTCGTATTTGAAAGTATTTTCTGAATATCTAACCCAATATTACCCAAAAATCCCTGAAGTTTCCACGTTTGGCAAAGATGGACAGCAACTATATATTTGAAAATATTTTTCGTCATTAAATTTCGGAAAATCATATCTCCTTCGTTATTAACTCGTTTTTATCCCCGTTTTCGGCCATAGTTTCGTCTCGGAATGTATTTTCTAAATCTTTGGTCCAAAGTTACCCAAAACCTACTGATTTTCCCACGTTTGATGTTTTTGGACAGAACCTTTATATAGTTTGTAAAAATCAACTTTTCTAGTTCGAGGCTTGTTCAAAACTTAACCAAACTATCTCAAATCAACTCCACAAATACTCAATCCTACCATACACCTTCTTAGGGTGTCATGGGTTCCTAACCATCACCAATCTTGGTGGATCTCATAAGATTACTAGTGAAATTTATAGGTCTATGTTTATAAAGAAAAAAATTGAGTAATAAGTGGTATGAAACATAAATACTTGCATGTTTAACCAACATATCTTGAAAACATATCAAATGGAATTATAAAAAGTAGAGAAATTTATTTAGGTACTTACTTGAAAGTTTGATGAGTTTTTGGAGAAATTTATGTATAAGTAACCTAGGGATTTTAGCACAAAACTCCAACTAGATCATGATTAGGACTTGATAAACACTTGATTCTTGAAAAATGATGGGTTCTTTCTTGGTCTTGTTCTTGGCCGATCATACACCAAGGGAGGAGAGGAAGATAAATTTTCTTTCTTAGCTAGTTGTTTTGGTTAAGAAAATGTGCAAGTAATGAAGAAATAAATATAAAGTCTTGGTGTAGATATTTGAGTCAAATGAAATCATGTGAATCTTGGACCTAAGGGGGCAATGGGGCGTGGTTTAGGGGAAAGTTGGGAGGCTTGGTGGCTCATTAAATGATCTTGTCCAAATGTTGGAAGTAGTAGTTTAGTTTAAGTGTGTATTGGGTGTTACCGGGTACCGAGTTAACTAAAAATAACTCGTGTCGAGTTGAAATAAAATATGACGAAGTTGTAAAAATTGTAAAATAATATTCCTGATGAGAATCGGGTGTTAAAATAATTATCGGGTTGAAATATCGCAACCCGACGGAGTAATAAGCTCCGACCGTAAAATATAACAATTGATTTTTAAACACCGGGTAAATTAATAATATAATTTTTATATTATTATTATTATGAGTATGTAAATATATTAGGATCGTGATCGGGAGTATTGGGTATACGTTCGTAGTAAAAACTGAGTGGTAACGTTAATTACAAATTAAGCATACGTATATAGAAATAATGCATATCCGTGTTGTAACTAATGTGATGATGATGTTACTAAGGATATATAGACTACTCCAGTCTATATGAAGTGTTATTAATGAATGATGCATGAATTCGCAGCTAAACCACATTGGTTACGCGAATTTGAAGACCCGTAAACTCAGTTTACGATGAAATGAACGGCAATCGTGAATAGTGATTTCCTTCCGGAAATGAATAGTGTCATATGAATAGTAAAATTTCTGAACGCTTCTCGGAATCACAAACTGACTCCGAAAATGATGAATAGTAAAATGATAAATAGCAAGGTTGTCAGGATCGCGATCCTGATCGTAGGATCGCACGATCCTACGATCCCACACTCAAAAAACGATCAGGATCTTAATGGGATCTTAAATCAGGTAGGATCGTTCAGGATCGTAGGATCGGATCGTAGGATCGTTTACGATCCGATCCTGTTACTAACCCATTTTTTTTTTTACTTTTTTTTCCTATGTGAAGCATTTAAGCCCATGTTTGATTCAAAAAGCCCGATCACAATCACCAATTCATTGTTTTTCACATCTGGCCATTCGGTTTAAAGTGGCAGATGCTCATTATAGGAAATTAGCGTTAGCATTGACTAAATTAAGTTCGAAATTATTACGATAATGACTAACAATATTTTCCAACAACTACATGCTACTTTTAGCATTAGCATTGACTAAATTAAGTCTTGCGTATGTACATTTCAAATAGTATAAACTAAAACTAGTTTGTTTATTGTTCACCACGAAGCAAACTTTAAAGTATGGGCTTTCTTTTTATTTTTTAACGTTATATAGCTTACAAATTGATAAAGTATAGACTTATACCGAGATAATCATGACAGGCAAATGTAATAATCTATATACGCATGGCCAAGCACATAATGTCATAAGACAATAAATCTTGAAATAAAAATTATCTAAAAGAAAAAAACACTACAAGTATATGCAATTTACAGTGATGTGTGAACATTTTGAGAAGTATCTATTAAAAAAAAAAAAAAAAACTAATTCTTAATTGAAATACACCAAAAATCTCAGTTTCTTCTTTGATAATTGCTAGTTTGCACCATCGCTAGTTTATAAACTTTCATTATGACCATGTCTGTATTTCCTTTGTATCGAACATCATTATTTAATGATTGAAACATGAGTGGTGCACATATGTAGTATCTCTTTTATATCCAAATTGTTCATTTAGCGATTGAAACATGAAGTAACTTTGTGCAAGTATATATTGCAATATATCTAATATATGTTTTACTAATACGGTATTTGAACAAGGAACTTATTGTTTTAGCATCTATTTATATTCGGTTATCATATAAAATATTATATAAAAATATATATAAGTATAGAACTACAACTCCTATGCAAAAATATATATAAGTATAAAAATATATAAGTATAAAAATATATATAAGTATAGGATCTTACGATCCCGATCCGATCCTACGATCCCGATCTTGCAAAGCCGAAAACGATCCTAGGTAGGATCCCGATCCTGACAACCTTGATAAATAGTGACCGGTGAATAGTAACTGATGAATAGTGAATAGGAGAAATGTCTTGAAAATGCGGGTTGTTACATTTCATTGTTTTGATACTTGTACAAGCCTATGGTAAGAAACATAAATCATGACTGAGTAATGAGTGATCTATTAATCATGACATATTTTGAGTGATGAGTGAATTTCAAATTATCTTCGTGAGGTGCGTAGAATTGTTATCAAGCTCTTTATTTACTTGATTGAGTTCAAATAAGATATTTGCACTATTACCATTGAAATCAATTTTCTTTTGATTAAGACTTGCTCGAGGGCGAGCAAAGCTCAAGTGTGGGGGATTTGATAACGCTCAAAATTAACATGTTTTTAGTCGCATTATTGTTTGTTTTACGCATGGAAATTGGTCATATTTGTATATATTTGTTACTTAATCGTGAAAAAGTGTTTATGCATGCAAATATAGCCAAAATAATGTAAAAATGATTAAAAGATGAAAAAGTGAAGTGATCATGCATATTTTGAGAGTTTCAAGAAGATCAAGAAAGAAAGAAACGACGCATGGACAAAAGGATTTGATAAAGACAAGTTTTCTACACATATTTATCACGGAAATATCAAGTTCTGATGAATAAAGTCATGCCACGAAGAAAGATAATGCATGCAACGTAAAACGACAAAGAAAAGACAAAAGAATAATTTTCATAGAGTGTCCAACCGATCGGATGCAACCCACATCCGATTCAGTTGGAATTTTCCAAAAGAAGCACCATCCGATCGAATGGATAGAAACTGATCGGATGGAGGTTACTAATGTTACAATGTTGACATAAATAATGTCTAAAAACATTGTTAGCATATTAACAATGTGTCTATGTTTTGATAATTACAAAGCATAAACTCATTAATCTAAAACTTATGACGTAAACAAGTTTTTAGTGCTTAATATTTGTCTTTGCATCCATATCACTTAAGGTATGAATAAACAAAGTGTTTATTGCATTTCATGATCAAAGAAAATTTTTCTAATCACTAGAATTTTTATAAAATGTATTAAACATTCTATATCTTTTACAAAATTACTTTTGGAATTAAAAGAATATGTTTAATTCATTATAAATATATGATTACAAATTTCCAACCAAAAATGACAAATTTTATCCAGAAAAATTTCCCTCACAAAAGGACAAGAAAGTCCAACGTTCAGGAGGGCGGCCCCCTTAATTATACTAGGTGGCCCCCTTAATCATTAAGGGGACCGCCCCTTAATTAAGGGGACCGGCCACGCTCCAGAACAGTAAATTTTCTCCCTATAAATACTGGTTCATCCCACAGAATTTTCTCACCTTTTGCACTCCTAAACTTTCTGTTCTAGATCCCCATTTCTATTCTCTTAATCCTTTGATCATAAATACATAATTCTTTGTTTCAAAGTGATTCAAACATCATCCTATCAAGTGCAAGAGAAGAATACTTCTATCCTCCAAGACAAGAAGTATTACAACTTGTTGTGACCTCCACATCCGAGTTGTTGGTGCATCATCAAGATTATTTACATAATTCTTTGTGAAGATTGTTGTGAATATTTGATTGTAGATAGTTGTGCTAGGTATATTGATTGTGTGATTAGTTAGTTGTTTGGTGCGAAGAAGAAAAGTTAGGAATTAGATTGTAGTGAAGAAGCTAGGTGTGAAGTTGTTAGTTGTGAAGTAAATTCGTGTGAAGAAGATAGGCGTGAAGTAGTTAGTTGTGAAGTAGATTGGTGTGTAGAAGTTGTGTAGAAGTTGTGAAGAAGTTGTGGTGTGTAAATTGGTGTGTAAGGTTTTCTCCGCCATAAGGGAGCTTGTTGATATAGTGAAGAAAACTCTCAAGTTAGGTGCTCGGGGAGTGGAGTAGGGCAAGGAAGGTGTCCTTGTAGCCGAACCACTATAAATCTCTTGTTTCGCGGTTCGATCTTTCCATCTCTTATTTATTTCATTACTCTAAAAGCCACAAAAGAAACCTAGTGATGATGATGATTCAAGTGACGAAAGTGAAGACAAAGAATATGCAATGGCCGTAAGAGAATTCAAGAAATTCTTCAAGAGACGAGGAAGATTCACTAGATCATCACGAGACGAAAGAAAACCGTTCCAAAGAAATAGAAGCGACAACTACAGGAAAAGAAAGTGCTTTAGATGTGGAAGTCCAAATCATCTTATTGGTGAATGTCTAAAGCCGCCGGGTTATGAAAATCAAGGCGCATTTGTTAGTGGAACATGGAGTGATAGTGACAAAGAAGAAGTAGAAAAACTAAGAGATGAAAAGTGTTTTATGGCAAAAGGAACCGACGAAATATGTTTGGGAAATGACTTGGAGCCTGACGAATGGATCAAGGATAGCGGATGTTCAAGGCACGTGATGGGGAACCGCAAGCTATTCTCTACATACAAGGCATATAATGGAGGTAACGTTATTTTCGGTAGTGACTTACGTGGAAAAATCATTGGCAAAGGTACGATTTCTCAAGACTCACTTACTATTGAAAATGTAGAGCATGTAGATAATTTAACATATAACTTGCTTAGTATAGGACAAATATGTGACAATAAAAGTAGAGTCACCTTTACCGAAGAGGATAGTGAAATAGTTAAGAATGGAAAAATTATAGGTAGAGGAATTAGGAAAGGAGGCATATATGTTATGAAACTAGGAAACAAGCCTGAGGATAGAATATGCCTAACGACCCTAGATGAAAACTCCACATTGTGGCGTAGGAAATTAGAACATGCTAACATGCAACAAATACAATCTTTAGCCTCTAAGGAATTAGTTAGAAATTTGCCTAATCTAAAATATGACAAGCATTATTGTGATGCATGTAAAATTGGAAAACAAGTTCATGCTAGTCACAAAGCTAAAAATATAGTATCCACTACTAGGTGCCTAGAATTATTACATATGGATCTCTTTGGTCCATCCGCTGTGCGGAGCTATGGAGGAAACAAATATACCTTAGTAATAGTAGATGACTACTCACGATACACGTGGACTAGGTTTTTAAGTGACAAGACCCAAGCCTTTGAAAAATTCGAAATATTTAGTAAAATGATTCAAAATAAATTATGATGCACAATAGTAGCCATTAGGACAGACCATGGTAGAGAATTTGACAATGAAGTACAATTCGGAAAATATTGTGATTTAAATGGAATATCTCACAATTTCTCCGCTCCTCGTACTCCTCAATCAAATGGCGTAGAAGAAAGAAAAAATAGGTCACTACAAGAAATGAGTAGAACAATGTTAAATGAACAATCTATCCCACAAAAATTTTGGTGTCACGCCATAGATACATCGACATATATTTTAAATAGGGTATCAATTAGGAGAATTCTAGGAAAAACTCCTTATGAGTTACTAACAGGTAGAAAACCAAACTTAAGCTACTTTAGGGTATTTGGAAGTAAATGCTATATTCTAAACACTAAGGATTACCTCACTAAGTATGATCCAAAATCATATGAAGGAATATTTTTAGGATACTCACAAAATAGTAAAGCATATATAATACTTAACAAACACACCATGAAAGTAGAAGAATCACTAAATGTAACATTTGATGAAACACCACCACCTCCTAAAACTTTACCTTTAGAAGATGATGACTTAGTTGAAGAAGAAGATATTGAGGTTAGTGAAACAAAACCCATAGGAAATGACAATGAAGACATTAACTTAGGAAATAACGAAATTGTAAATATTAAAGAATCTAGGTCACATCCACTAGATAATATAATAGGACATCTTAACCAAAGAACCCTTAGGTCACAAGCTCAAGATAAAAATAATTTCTTTTGTTTCCTCTCAGCAATAGAACCTAAGAATAGTGAGGCTTTAAAAGATGAAAGTTGGGTTATAGCTATGCAAGAAGAATTAAATCAATTTAAGGCAAATGATGTTTGGGAATTAGTCCCAAATCCAATGAATATGACCATCATAGGAACTAAATGGGTATATAGGAATAAATTAGATGAAAATGGAGTAGTTACTAGGAATAAAGCTAGGTTAGTTGCCCAAGGTTATAATCAACAAGAAGAAATTGATTATGATGAAACTTATCCCTCCATAGCTAGATTAGAATCAATTAGGATACTACTTGCCTATGCATGCGCCCTAGATTTTAAGTTATTCCAAATGGACATGAAAAGTGCATTCCTTAACGGTTTTATCAATGAGGAGGTATATGTGGCACAACCTCCAGGATTCATTGACTTCGCAAAACCTGATTATGTTTATAAGTTAAAGAAAGCTTTGTATGGACTCAAACAAGCTCCCAAAGCTTGGTATGATCGATTAAAAGCTTTTCTTATTAAACATGATTATTCCATGGGAATGGTAGATAACACTCTTTTCACTAAAAGGAAAGACCCAAATCTCATCATTGTCCAAATATATGTTGATGACATTATATTTGGATCGACTTGTCAAGACATGTGTGATGAATTTGCCAAAATCATGCATAATGAGTTTGAGATGAGTATGATGGGTGAACTTAACTTTTTCCTAGGATTACAAATAAAACAATTAGAAGATGGAATATTTTTTAACCAATCTAAGTACATTAAGGAAATGCTTAAGAAATTTGGCCTAGAAGACTCAAAACCCATGAAGACTCCCATATCTACGAAAGTAAAGCTCACAAAGGATGATGAAGGTGAGTCCCTAGATAACACCAAGTATAGAGGAATGATAGGTAGTTTACTATACTTGACGGCAAGTAGACCCGATATCATGTTTAGTGTCTGCCTTTGTGCCCGTTTTCAACAGGATCCCAAAACCTCTCACCTAGAAGCGATTAAGCGTATCTTCCGATACATTAAAGGCACTATACACTTAGAATTATGGTATCCTAAGGGATCCGGCATAGAAACCATCGTCTATGCGGATTCGGATCATGCGGGAGACTACGTAGATAGAAAAAGCACTAGCGGTATTTGCACGTTTATGGGATGTTGTCTAACATCTTGGTTTTCGAAGAAGCAAACCGCTCTTGCTATTTCTACCACCGAAGCCGAATATGTAAGCGCTGGAAAGGCATGTCAACAAGCACTATGGATGAAACAAGCTCTTATAGACTATGGCATTAGGTTAGAAAATGTTCCCATTATATGCGATAACAAAGGTGCGATAGACTTAAGTAAAAATCTGGTGCAACACTCTAGGACTAAACATATAGAAATACACCACCACTTTCTTATAGATAATGTACAAAAAGGTAATATATCTATAGAAAAAGTTGCATCAGAAGATAACATTGCGGATATATTCACTAAACCCCTTAAGCGTGAATTATTCAATCACTTGCGTTTAGGATTAGGAATGATGGAACAAGTTGACAAAATTTTATTGCATTTAGACAAAAATTTTTTATCTTCTTCCACTCCTCCATTTCTGAGTCTAGGAATCTATTTCGCACAAAATTAAAGATTGGGAAAGTTTATTTTCTTTGCATAAACTCTTTTGTAAAACCCAATCAATTTTCTTTAAAAATTATTCTCACATCTAGGAATCACATGAACATCATTTTCCTTGCATTGTTGACTAATGCTAAAAACATTGTCTTCCAAAATCATGCATAAACTCTCACATAAATTGTCAAGGTATATAATCTAATATATATCTTTGACATTCATGATCGAGCAAAAATTGAATCAAGGAGATCTTTTGGATTGTTTCTTAGGATCGTTATCTCTCTTTGCATTTAGGAGTCGAAACAATCACAACTCCACATTTGTTGCATATAGACATACACTAGGACAAATTCACTAATAATGTTGTCATCTTGCTGCATCACTAGTTTTCCACTCACTGGTTACCTTTGCCTTTGATATAAGATAGTTGCTCTAGGAAGATTAAGTACCCTTGCCTTTGTTTGCCTTCTTTTGCTTATTAATAATTGCTTGATTGCTCTTTTACTTAAGTGTTGTTGCATGCATGCTATATTATAGTTAGATTAGATGCTATATTATCTCAAGGAGTTGAACTTGCTTGAATTCTAATCCAAACACACAACCTTTCTGCAAATTTTCTGCCAAAAACCCAATTCTGGCAATCTGAAAATCAACAGATGGGCGGCCCCCTTAATTTTGTAAGGCGGCCCCCTTAATCATTAAGGGGACCGCCCCCTAATTAAGGGGACCGGCCATCTGATGGTCAGGTTTACAGAATCTTTTCTGCTTTTTAGCCCATTTCAACCTACATTTCCTATTTTTCACCAACACATTTTGTCCTAATCTCCCAAACAAACTTTATCCATCCATAAACACACAAATCTTACACTATAAATATCCCAAATCTTCCACACTCTCCATTCATCCCTTCATGACTTCTCCAAACAAACCAAAACCAAAAGCCTCAAGGCTTGCAAGAATGACGGAAAAACCCGTTTGGCGAAGAAAAAGCCCTCGAAACAAATCCATCATAACCAATGAAGTTGGAAATCACTCAACACCTCCAACCACTTACTTCCCAAACTTTACCCCAAATTCACAAGGACATTCATTGGCCAAACATCTTCCTTCATGCCAAGCCACTCATCTCATCCTCCAACCATTTGTAATGATCTATACAAGTTTGATCAACCATCCAACTACACAAACCCAATTCATCCATATCAACACAATGACTTTCTTTGCATTGCCATGGAAAAGCAAAAGTTCCATGATGAAATATCCCAAATCCATGATCTTAGTGATCTCAATGCCATGCATCTTGCACAACGTAACAAAGGGCAACCTCCATCATCACCCTACAACAATTGCCTACCTCACTCTCTCAACTTGGATCAAGTTACAAACCACACTCACTATTGCCCTTGTTGCATCTTCCTTCAAAAACAAATCCTATACTTGAGTGAAGATATTTCTTGGATTGAATATCTCCTCACTCGTCCTCATCCCATACCACCCTTAACACGATACAACATCGTAAGATCCACCTCTTCCGCTCCATACCCCATTCCATATCCCTCTCCATCTAACAACTAAGCTTTATGCTTATGTTCTCCTTCAAGCAAATAAAACAATCAACCATGGGTTGCAAGTAAGTCCAAGTGCTCTCTTAGGCAATATAGAACTATGTCTTTTCTTTTGTTTCATTGTAATCAATATGCTTTAAGCATATTGAATGTTGTAATGCTAATCATTTCTATGATGCTTGAATGAATCTATTTTTATTTGCATAATTATTGCTTTGCATATATTTGTGTCTTGTTCTCTTCAAATATTTTGTGTAGCCAAGATCTCCATAGCTCATTCCCTTGGTGCTCTCAAATGAGGGGGAGCATACATCAAGGGGGAGCATACATCAAGGGGGAGCATTCTACCCGTTTAATCTTCTTTCATGAAGCTTACTCGGCCTAACCTTTTTGATTTTACAAAAAGGAGGAGAAGAGAATGTTAAATCTAATAATACTTGTCTAAAAATTATTTTTTAGACCTAATGAGTTTAAGGTTTTGTAATCATCAAAAAGGGGGAGATTGTTGACATAAATAATGTCTAAAAACATTGTTAGCATATTAACAATGTCTCTATGTTTTGATAATTACAAAGCATAAACTCATTAATCTAAAACTTATGCCGTAAACAAGTTTTTAGTGCTTAATATTTGTCTTTGCATCCATATCACTTAAGGTATGAATAAACAAAGTGTTTATTGCATTTCATGATCAAAGGAAATTTTTCTAATCACTAGAATTTTTATAAAATGTATTAACATTCTATATCTTTTACAAAATTACTTTTGGAATTAAAAGAATATGTTTAATTCATTATAAATATATGATTTCAAATTTCCAACCAAAAATGGCAAATTTTATCCAGAAAAATTTCCCTCACAAAAGGACAAGAAAGTCCAACGTTCAGGAGGGCGGCCCCCTTAATTATACTAGGCGGCCCGCTTAATCATTAAGGGGACCGCCCCCTAATTAAGGGGACCGGCCACGCTCCATAACAGTAAATTTTCTCCATATAAATACTGGTTCATCCCACAGAATTTTCTCACCTTTTGCACTCCTAAACTTTCTGTTCTAGATCCCCATTTCTATTCTCTTAATCCTTTGATCATAAATACATAATTCTTTGTTTCAAAGTGATTCAAACATCATCCTATCAAGTGCAAGAGAAGAATACTTCTATCCTCCAAGACAAGAAGTATTACAACTTGTTGTGACCTCCACATCCGAGTTGTTGGTGCATCATCAAGATTATTTACATAATTCTTTGTGAAGATTGTTGTGAATATTTGATTGTAGATAGTTGTGCTAGGTATATTGATTGTGTGATTAGTTAGTTGTTTGGTGCGAAGAAGAAAAGTTAGGAATTAGATTGTAGTGAAGAAGCTAGGTGTGAAGTTGTTAGTTGTGAAGTAAATTCGTGTGAAGAAGATAGGCGTGAAGTAGTTAGTTGTGAAGTAGATTGGTGTGCAGAAGTTGTGTAGAAGTTGTGAAGAAGTTGTGGTGTGTAAATTGGTGTGTAAGGTTTTCTCCGCCATAAGGGAGCTTGTTGATATAGTGAAGAAAACTCTCGAGTTAGGTGCTCGGGGAGTGGAGTAGGGCAAGGAAGGTGTCCTTGTAGCCGAACCACTATAAATCTCTTGTCTCGCGGTTCGATCTTTCCATCTCTTATTTATTTCATTACTTATCATTGCTATATCTTACTTATTGATAGTTGTTTATATTGTGCAAGACTTGAGATCACATATTATCGAATCTAAATTTTAAAAACTAAGAAAACACTAAAACTATCTTTTATAACGAATTAAAAAGACGAAAAACTATTCAAAACCCCTTCTAGTTTTCCACATACAAGTTTTGCATTTATGGACGGATTTACTCCCCATAATCATTTGTGGCTGATCATTTCTGCTTAATAACTCTAGAGGAACGTTTTTACTTGGAGAATAAGTGTTATTATGCTATATAATGACTACTTAGGGTCTAGATTAGTTGTACCACCAAATATCTAACTAAGTGTTACACCAAGTATTGTTAGTTCATCTTATATTGCATGAAAGTTTACTAAGTGTTGTGAAAACGTCCAGAAAGTGTTGAGTTCGAGTCTCAAGCTTTGGTTCGAGTTTGGAGTTGTTTACTTACGTTAGTGAGCAATTGGAGGAGTGTGGTTGCTATAGTTCCACAAGTTTATTCATTGTAATTCTCAAGCTAGGTACACCTTGATACTTATAATGAACAATTGTTACTTTGAGTCTAATGAAAGTTTTCTTATTTACTTGTGTTTTAATATGATTGTTATGGCATAATTTGTGATATACTTGTGTGTATGATGTGATTGGTTAAAGGAGTATTCTTTTATGAAAAAGGTGATGCATGAAAACATATCTATTTTATGAGTTTGTTGAAGTAACATCTAATCTTGCTTAATTTGTTGGTAAAAACAATCTTTGGAAAAATAGGTCCGAAAGGAATTTCAACTTGTTTTTATTCCAAAACATTAGTGCACGAATTAGTATGGAATAGGATGCTTGACAACCATCTTATTTACTTGTTAAAATGGATTTGAGAAGATTTCATCACGAAAAAGGACCGAAAGGATTCGTAGGAATTCAAAAGAAAAGAATTGATTTTCAAAAAAACCATGTGATTATAGAATTGTCATGCTCATTTGATATGTCCGAAAGGAGTCATTTAGGTGATAGAATTCTTAGTGGTAGTTAAAACATGACATACATCATAGATTATATAACTACTCATTTTTAGTTGCGCATCATAACAAGTTTTATACCAAACTTTATACTTAAATTGTCATGATACTCCTAATTACCAATCAAGGAATTATACACAAGTATATGCTTAGTTTTTATTGAGTTTCTTTAAAATTGATATTTACATAAATTTGGATTGACAACCCTTATTTAACAAACGTTTTTCTTATTACTAAAACAACCAAATCCCTTGGGACGATCTCGACTTACCCACCTTTATTACATCGGACGAGTATACTTGCTCGTATGTGCTAAATAATAATCGGATAATTCGTGTTTATAAATTTTAAAAGTTGTACTAATAAAACACACATCAGGGAATTCCTTTTAAAACTGCTGATCTGTTTAAACTAAGCAATCCCAAACACATTTCGTAGCAGATCAGAAGTCCCTAATGTAATCTTTGTATGATATGCAGGTCAAGACTTATTGGAAATGAAGTTACCGGGACTGACTTTGGTAGAACAAATAGTCGTTTGGCTTGGTGTCCAAAGTAACAAGCTTTTAGGAGCCAAACTAACAGATTGCAATTCAACTGTGTTTCAAATGGTATAAGCTTTATATAATTATTTTTTTTAGTTGTTTTTGTATTAATGCATGAAATGCAATTAAACTGTAGGGTAAAGTTTGGATGCATAAACGATATATTGGACACGAAAGTCTTAAGAGGTGCTTTCAATCTAAAGGTGCATTTTTATTCATTTACTATTTATGTTTAAGTGAGTCTGTGCGTTATATGTTAAAAGCGATTATGTGATATTGTATAGCGAAAACTGGCAGTTGTTTAGGAAATGAAATACAATAAACTATCGAATGGCAGCACATGCAATGATCAACACTTTTTAGGGTACCAAATATTTAGTTTAGGTTGCTGTATATGCCATTTACGAAAAAGCATTTTACGGGTCAAAAGCATAATGTATAAAAAAACTGTCTGCAAAATTATTTGAATGTATGAAAGGGTCTGAATAAAAGTTTGTTTTTTGTTGGGGGCGCATATGTTTTCAGTTTAGGCAGTTATAAAAATTACATAAGAAGTTTGTAGTTAGCTATAATATATAATCTTTAATAGTTTCTGTCAAATAGATGAAGTACTCAAAAGACGCAGCCCCAAACACACTTAATTATGATTGTTCTACAGGTATTTTAATACACAGAAGGTTTTAGATTATTTGGTTGTTTTTGATCATTTGACGTTACTATTTTCACTATATGTATCATATTCTTACACAACACTCATTTAGAATGCCATTTTTTTGGCACACACTTTGAACCTCCCAAACAATGACAGACACGAAATATCGAAGGCAATTCAGAAAATGCTAATAGATAAGCAAGTGTCAGAAGTGCAAAGAGGTGGTGACGTCTACGTCAAATTAACATATAACTATCATTCATCAAGAAGAGCAACAAGAACAAGCCCGCAGCATCGCGCGGGCTTCCCCGCTCGTTAAGTACTAATATCACTATGAGTTGGGATCAAATGAGAAGAAACTTTAAAATAAGAAGAATAAGAAGTAATATGGACCAATCAATTTAATTAAGTGTTGGAGGGTATTTTAGTCAAAATAGAAATAGTTGGTGATTCGTGTAAAAACCAATTATATATAATATAGTATAGTATCGAAGTGATCCGCGTAAAATACGGATCACCCGAGTTGTTTCCCAACGAAGGCGAATGGAATCGAGAATATCGATTCGTGAAATCGTGAACTGAAAAGTGAGAAATTGAAAATAGCAATCAAATAGTTCACGTAATCACAAACAAGTATGAAATATGCAAAGTTTACAAGCTAATTATGCACCGAAATGAAAAACGTAAAAACGGAAACGTAACCGCAAAATTTAAAACGTAACGTATATCGAAAAATGATCCTACGAACTCGGAAATATTTTCTAAAAATCTTAACTAAATAAAAAGAATTTTAAGAAAAAGAAAAATATTTTTTTGACTTTTTATTTATTTTCTAGAATTAATTTTCTATTTTTGGAATTAAAAATAAATTAAAAATAAAGAAAAATAGAAAAATAAAGTGGAAAAATGAAAATTAAATTCTAAAAACTCTAAAATATTAAAAAAGAATTTCTAAAAATATTTTTGTATTTTTCAAGACTTTTTCTGAATTTTTATAGATTTTTGTTATTTAAAAATGATTAAAAATTGATTATAAACTAAAAGAAATTAAGAAAAATAGAAAATAAACTCATAAAATTATGAAAAATTAACAGAAATTCTAAAATATTAAAAGAAGCTTGCAGAAAAATTTTGGAATGAAAACAATAAGCAGAAGTGCTTAAAATGATCAAAACAGCTTATGGCAAGTGCTTATTGATAAGCACTTGCCACAAAAATTTACCAAAATGAAACCACTACTGTATTATGCTACTATGAACAAAAATAAGCTAATAAATAATGGAATTAAACACAGAAACACAAGAAGTAAACAATAAGCAATCTACAATAAGCTAATTAATAAGCAAACTTAACACAGATTAAGCTATGAGCTATGAAATGAATGAAATAACGACAACACAACTAAGCTAACTCAGATCACTCAAATCAGCATAAGCACAAGCTCAAAAGAACACAAGCAGCCCAATAGAACAATTCCGAAATCCACTCCTACACTACCAATAAGCAAGCCTGATTAGGCAGATCAATTAAGCTACAACTAAGAAACTAATTGGAGCAAAATCAAGCTGGACATACTGAGATCACAAAACAGCCAAAAGATCTGATAAAACTACTAATCTGCTAGGCTAAATTATACCAAGAACACTGATAAAGCATTGTGGTGCAGGGGACAATAAGGCTCAAGTAGTCAATTTCAATCCAATATTCCAATAAGCATAACGATTTACAAACAGAGATGTTCTTCTTGACTATGAATCTTGAGCTACTAGAAAACACAAATTAACAAACCAAATCTATATCCAATTAACTATGAATCCTAAGACTGCTATGAAATAGTGTGACTAAAAACTGAGTTAACTAGTTTTGACTATTGTATTGCAACCTAACTTTGACTATTTTGGATTTCAACAGCTTAATTCTACTCTAATGTATGAAACTAAGCTACAATTAGGCTATATTAAACTAACTAGAACTAAAATGAAACTGATGATGAGTGTGCAAATACTCATCATTTTTACTTTTTCTGAGCTGCCAAAACATCTAAAAACACTCAATAATGAATCAAAATAGTGAAAATATCCCAGGAAAGTGTTTTACATGTTTCAAATGCAAAAATATCAAAAACAGATGAAAAACGCACAAGGTTTGCAAAATTGGCAGTTTCAGTCCCCCAACTTTCAAAACTTGAAAAAGTCACCAAAGGTCCTTATAAATCAAAAAGTTACATAATTAGTCCTTTGGTGAAAAGTTTCACAAAATGTCAAGTTTAGTCCCTGAACTTTGAAAATTGTCAAAAATGGTCCCTGGGATATGAAAAACTTTGAGAAAAACAAATTTTGTCCTTGCACTAACCTTTTATGACAGGAATGGTCCTTGGTGTGAAGTTTGGTGAAATTACATAATTAGTCCCTGAAGTTTGGTGAATTGACAGAAAAGGTCCTCGGGGTATTAAAATGGAAAATTATGAAATCAAGGTCCTTGGGTTATTCAATATTGGCAATTATAGTCCTTATTTAAACTTTGGATAAATCCCAAACCCAGCCCTTCATCTTTTGAAAATTACAAAAATGGTCCTTGTGCATAAATAAACCAAACGAATCCTTATTTATAAATACCCAAAAATCCAAACCCATCACACACCAAAGCCCACCCTACCCCTTTTATTTTTCCCAGCCCATCTCCTAGCCCAATCCACCCTTAAATAAAACCCGGGTCCAACTTTGACCCCTCGGTCAAACATAGTCAAACAGCCACCCCCTTCCCTCTCAGACTCCCCCACACCTCCACAACCTGCCAAACTCCACCTCCCACCACTTGCAATAAGTATCATCACCCTCCCACCACCCTGCAACTACCCTCACATCACATTTAATGCACCACCCCCCCCCCCCCCAATTGCTATAAACAAGTCCCAATTGCCCAGCAGAATTTTGGCACGAAAATTTTTAAAGGCTGAGATTGGTCAATACTAATCCAATGGCTGAGATGAGAGATAGGAAATGATCAGAGGCTCAAGGATAACCTAATGGATGGCTATAAATAGTAGAAGAAGTGCAAGGAAGCTGTGTGTAGTTTATTTAAGTCTTAATTTGTGTCGAATTTAAATTGTCTTTCAAATTAGTGTAATATTTTCAATTTCAAGCATTGTAACAGTGTTAGTAATGTAATTTAAACCTTTTGAAGTTATAAAATCACAAGTTCCAATTCTGTCTTTCATCTTTGCAATCTACTCATTTCTGAATTTTTCAAATAAGCTCAAGTATCATTGGTGTACTGAATTATGGACTGAAATAAGCTCATATAGGTTCCAACAAGCTTATTCAAGCTTTAGAGACTCTAAAAAACAGTTATACTAGAAGAAAACTAAAAATACAAAATAAGTCAACTTTGGTCAACTGTGGTGTTTGATTCTTGTTTTCAGGTTGGAAGAAGGATTGTTGAGCAAGATTGGAGCTAGAATTTGCCTATCTAAAGATAGGCTTCATAGGAAAACCCTTTGTTCATGCTGAGGGTATCCTAGTAAGATCTTGCTTATTTCATTTTTTTTACTAAAATTCTAAGTCTGAGTAGCCTTAAGTTGATTGTTTGATCATTGCTAATTTGTGTTAATCTGTGCTAGTTGGTTGTGTTTTAGTTGTTTTTAGCTTAGTAATCATTACTAGCTTGTTAGATTACATAGTTACTTAATATTTCAATATTTGTCTGCCTAATTAGCTTTAAGGGATAAATTGGTGTGATTGTAGTTGTAACCTATTTTTAATTACTTAAACTAAGTCACTTAGTCATAATCAGTAGTTAGAAATCAAGTTTGCATACCTTTGTGATCATCTGCTTTGAAAACCACAAAACAGTCCCACATTAAGGGGTGTTTGGAGTAGTCTAATTGGTTGTGTTGTTGTGGATCCCAAAAGGCAAACAATAGTGTAAACAAGCATACCATAGTCCTATTTGATAGTTACAAGTCTTAAACCAGTTGTTGTTTTAGTCCAAAGTCAAAATCTCAAAATCTTAACTCTCACAGTTAACTGTGAGAGTTTTAGGTGTCTAATTCCATCTCATTAGTTACATTAGTTGCTAATATAGTGTAAACTAGTTTTAATATAGCTTATAACTTAGTTTTTAATCAGCAAAAGCCATTAGAAATCCAAAAAAGTCAAAAGTTCACATTTCACTAAAAAGTCAAATTGTACCATCTCAGGTTTTTGCAAAAATTCCAAGTTTAATTGTGATCTGTGTGATAGGATTTAAGGGGTGAAACTTGTTGTAGTTATAGTCTGCAAGCTGATCTTTAAGCTCCAATTTTTGTTTGATTTTTGTGAAATTTTGTGTGGGCCCCACAGGCTAGGGAAATCACTCAGTGAACCCCAGAGGTTCATTCTTGGTTTTGACAACCCCCCTCCTACCAGGTTACATATATTGACCCTTGGTTTGACCTAGGATCAAGTGGACCCCACCTAGATTTCATCTCAAAGTCTGTCCATAATCTGTGTTCAGTTTCATTTTGCTCAAGTGCTTATTTGATTGCATTCAACTTATTTGTGCTTAATTCTTGTTGTTCTGGCTTATTTGAGATTGTTGAGCTTGTTTGTACCCATTTCCATCATTGTGGACCCCACCTACACCCATTTGTCCTTATTTGCCCAAATAGTCAACATAAGTCAACTGTCTAGCCAAAGGGGGTGCTTATATCTTATTTTTAAGCTATTTTTCAAAGTATTTTCACAAAAGTTTCTCATTTCCAGTAGTAAAGTTAGTGTGTAAAAGAAAAATCCAAAAAAAGCCAAGTTTAAAATAAGTGATAGTTTCTATTTAATTCTATTTAATTTTAATTTTCATTTTTAAATTTTAATTAAGTATTTAGTATTTTTATATTTTTATTAATTACCTTATATAGTAAAGTATTTTTAGTAAATTTTTTAGATTTTTATTCTGCATTTTAGTATTTATTAGATTTAACACTAGTTTTCTTAATTATTAATTAACATTAAGTATTAAATATCATATTTAGTTTTTATAAATTAAAACTTAGTTTTTATATTTTTCCTAGTTCTTATATAGTATAATAGACTTTTAGAAAATATATTTTGAATTTCTACTGTTCATTTTCCATTTTTCTTATTTTAATTGTTTAAATTAGACTTAAGTTAATTAAAAGGTAAATAATTAGTGGATTAATCTTAAAACATAATTTTTAGAGTTTTTATAATTTTGTAGGATTTATGTGATGGTGAAGTAATTTTATAAATTTTCTCTTAATTTTCTAAGTTAAATTAGTATTAATAGTAATTAAAAGTAGTTTAATTAGTTTAATTTAGTTAAATAGTTTTTAATTTATAAAAAACCCATAAAAAGACAAAAATATTTATTTTTAATTTTTATACTTTCTTCAAGTTCTAATTTAAGTTTAGAAATTATTTTTGCAAATTTTTAGTTTAATTTGTAGTAGTTATAATTATTAGTTAATTTAAATTAGATTTTAAATAGTTTTATTAATTAAATAATATTTTAATCATTTTCATAATTTCATTTTCATTTTTAATTTTAAGTTTTAAAAAGTGTCAAAAGCACCCCCTGTAGTTTGTTAAATACCAAAATCCCACTTTTTCTGTCCGATTGCGTAAATCTGAATTGTGAATACGTGCATATATTTGTATATCTGATTTTTGTGAATATTATATCTGTATGCCAATACCAAAATAACAGTAGCAATATCAATTCCACATCATCTGGCTACTGTCCTCAGTGCCACTCACTCATAAACGATTTCCGAAAGCACCATTTCAATCTCGCTGGGACTTTAACGACCCGGGGAAACACTACACTATCACCGGAGTATTGGTCTAGAGAGTTTGACTTTGTTGACCATTTACTTGGTCAATTTAAGTTGACAATTTAGCACCAATCAAAATTTGGCGCCGCTGCCGGGGAGGTTGTTGCGTGTTTTACAAAATCGTTTTAAGTTTAGTGGTTTTCAAAAACCCTCCCTGTACAAATTTCACACAAATTTGTAAAAAGTTTTTGTAAAAACATAATCATATCAAAAACCTTCATTAACACTTCTCCTGAAGTGTTGAAAACACCAAAAAAAATTAAAAACAACAAAACAAACTGTGAAGTTAAATTACTTCGTTTTCTTTAAGATTACAACCTGAAACAGTTGGTTTAAGGTAAGTTCTGACATTAAATTGCGGACTGAAGAGGAAACCTATTTACTTCCTCCCGCCAGCCTGCGAGTAATCTTAAAGGGACGATTTCGGTTAGCAAATCAGTTCCAAAAATATTTCCCAAGTTTTCTGCACACACACCCATAAGCCTAAAGCAGTTTTTCAAATTAATAAATAAACCCATAATAAGTTCCCAAACTTAAGATTAAAACTTGCCTTTATATCCCTGTGAGTGGTGTATCTTTTTCAAAGAAGCCATTCACTTGTGATTTCTGGTTTAAGTTCACTGTGGTTTTGCCTCGATCTTGTTTTGAAAAATTGTTTTTAGTGCATGCGCACTCGGTCACAAACAAAACGTAAACATCAGAAAAACGTACCCGAGCTACGTTTTGACACACAAGAACCAAAGACCGAAATGGCCGCTGGGCCACCACCACCTTTACCACCCCCTGACCCTCCCAGGGATGAGCCAGCTCCCGATCTCCGAACGATGGAGGAGCTGTGCCAGCCTACCATGCAAGGGCGGGGTGGGCCTATTGCACCACTCACTATTGAGGCTACGGACTTTGGCCTCAAGCACCACATGATCCAACAAGTCCAGAATTCGTGTCAATTTCACGGATTACCGGGTGACGATGCCAATAAGCATCTTGACAAATATCTCACGGTCACCCAAAGCATGAAACAGCTTGGTGTCACCGATGATGCCCTCCGGCTGTACCTCTTCCCCTATTCTCTCACTCATCATGCCACTACATGGTTTGACCGACTTCCAAAGAATTCTATTCGTACCTTTGACGAAATGGTAACCAAGTTTTTAGCAAAATATTTTCCACCATCCATGGTTACCAAGTTACGAAATGATATCAGCAACTTCCGGCAACGTCCCGATGAGTCTCTTTTTGAGGCTTGGGAACGTTATAAGCTAGCTATTGATCGGTGCCCTAACCACAATATGTTGCAAGTTACCATCATAGATACCTTCTATAATGGTCTGACATTAAGGCACCGAGACATTCTCAATGCGGCTGCTGGTGGGACCTTTATGTAAAGGCGTCCCGAGGAGTGCTATGACTTAATCGAGAACATGACTGCCCACCATAACTTTTGGGATTCCTCTGTGGAGAGGGATGCGTCATGTCATTCAGTTACTCCCTCATCATCATCTCCTGAAATAATTGCTCTTACCAAAAAGATGGATGACATTCCATGCATCATATATGGGTTCATCTCGATATTGTTTGAAATTCGAGATGTCAACAGGGTAGAATGGCCTTTTTGGTTGGTGGTATGGTGGATTCGCGTACTCCATAATGGTGAACGGAATAATCAATGGAAATTACGAACAAACACACAAAGAAAAAGATAGACTAAAGAAATCCTAAAAATAAAAATAAAATCTTACTAGAAAGGAATCTAGCAAGTAGACCTAATAAAAAGAAATCCTAACCTAGACAATAACTATTCCCCGGGCTGCGGCGCCAAAAACTTGATGCGTGGGAATCGCACCTTGCTTTACCTCTCGAGGGATCTCGAGAAGCTTACAACCCCCACCAGGCAGTGTACCTGATCGTTGTAGTATAGTATAGTGACAAGTACCGGGGGATTGATCGTTCAGCTTAGGAATAGTGTCGCTAGGATTAGAAAACCTAATTAATATTTCTAGAGGTGAGAGATGATTATTTTTGTATTTTTATATTTTTATGAAAGCAAGTAAAATCTCGGGTTTTGAAGGAGTGGGCGGAATTAGTTGCTATTCAACTAACCCAAAGCTAAGATGCAATCAAAATAAAATAATAAAAATGAAATTAAACTAATTAAACTAAGGTTGTGAGCAGTAATTGGAGAAATTGTGTTTACTTAGACTTCATTACTCCCTAGATATCTTTTACATGTTAATTACTTGTTACACTTGTATGAATGACGGATTGTATTCCTTAATACCATTCGTGGGGTGGCATACATAACTCCCCAACTCTATGAGCTCTTATCTCCTCCTACACCATGACCCAGCACAACTATAGGGATTGTAAACAGTGGCTCATGCATTAAATACAACCAATAAAGACCTAGTACGCCTCGGTTCATGTTTCTTAAGACGTTCAAGCATGTTACCATTTGAAGATCTGCCAGTTTTCTTAAGCCTAACATATAAATCATTCATTCAAAACAAGAGTAGACAAGTAATCAACACATAATCAACATCTAGGTTTCATTAGATCTAAGCAAACACAAAAGAGATCTAGCCTAGCATAGTAGAATTGAGACAAGAACAAGAGATAAACAACCAACACATAGACATATTGATTGAATTGAAAGTACACTTATCTCAATTACAATGCAAGGTCTCAAGGGTTTGGAACCCTTGAAAAACCTGTAAAAGAGGCACCAAAATCGTCTTTAGGGTTTCACCAAAACTTCTCTCCTTTAATGAAAAAACTAGAAAACTATATATAGGAAAAACAGTCTGACGGCGTCAAGAGTAACTTCTGACGCCGTCACCTCGCCGCCATATACTACCTCGGACGGCCTTGATCCACTTATGACGGCCTATGTGACGCCGTCACCACCCACGGTATATTGATTTTGCCACTTTGACGCCGTCACGAGTCCTTCTGACGCCGTCACCACCTTCGGAGTTTAATTCTTCATGTCTGACGCCGTCAAGATGCTGGTCTTGACGCCGTCACCTTGTATTTTCAGCATGGAAATTTGGTACTTAGCCGTTTTCTTCACTTTTATGCTCCAAAAACGTCCAAAATAGCTTCTTTTCCAGAATTCACTCTCCAAACACCTAAAATCACAAAAGGAACGATTTAGGGCAATATTTGATCAAATAAAGTCGGATTCGGGCTTAAATGACCCCCTAAAAACGGATCATTTTTCGCCTCATCAAAACACTTTTCAGGGTAACAACAATCAAAATCAAGGGAATTTTCAAAACAACCGTGTTCAAAATCCTCCTGTTCAAAATCAAAACGTTGTTCCACCCTCGTCTTCCTCCAATGCTGAATTTAAACAATTCATGAAAGCACAAGAGGAAACGAATCGGTTATTGCTTAGCACAATCTCTGAGCTTCAGAAGTCTTTAAATGATCGACCCTCGGGCCCGGGTACATTACCGAGCAACACGATCGCTAACCCGAGGGGCGATGTCAAAGCGATCACCACCCGAAGTGGGGTATCATACAATGGACCCTCGATTCCTTCTACCTCTTCTTCTCCTCCTAAGGTAGCGGAACATGAGCCTGAGGTTACTACGGACAAGGTACTTCCTACTAATAACGGAGGTATCAACAACGTCCACCCTCAAGTTGTCCCGGTCCTGGATCATAAGCCGAAAGTTGTATTTGATCCCCCTGTGAGTTCTGATGAAATACCAAAGAATGATCCTAAGCCGTCAATTCCATATCCTTCACGTTTGAATGATCAAAAGAACCGCGAAAAAGCTAACCATCAGATGGAAAAATTTTATCAAATTTTCCAAGAATTACACTTTGATATTAGCTTCGCGGATGCTCTTCTTCTCATGCCTAAGTTTGCTTCGACAATCAAAAATCTGATAAGCAACAAAGAAAAACTTTGTGAAATGGCAAAAACTCCTCTTAACGAGCATTGCTCAGCAGTGCTCTTGAAAAAGCTTCCCGAAAAGCTTGGAGATCCCGGGAAATTTCTCATTCCTTGTGTTTACCCGGGGATGGTTGAATGCTTTGCCTTGGCCGATCTTGGCGCAAGCATTAACCTGATGCCTTACACAGTCTGGAAAAGACTCTCACCTCCTGCTGTCACTCCAACCTGCATGACACTCGAGCTTGCAGACCGTACCATATCTCGTCCTCTCAGCATTGCCGAAGATATCTTCGTGAAAGTAGGAAAGTTCCATTTTCTGGCAGATTTCATGATTGTTGATTTCGATGCTGACCTACGAGTCCCTCTCATTCTCGGGAGGGGATTCTTAAGAACGGGTCGTGCTGTAATCGATGTATTCGAAGAAGAAATCACTCTACGTGTTGATGGTGAAGCTATCACATTCAATCTTGATCAGACTTCAAGGTACTCCTCCAATTATGACGCTGAAATGGTTAACCGAATTGACATCATCGATGTTGCGTCTGAGGAGTCTTCTCAAGAAGTCCTTGGTTTCTCAGCAAGTGGCAGTACCACCCCTTCTACTGATCCTATCATTTCCGACTCTTCCCCTTCCCTCACTCCGTTTGAGGGAGGCGACTTCGTTATGGAAGAGCTCAAGGCTTTTCTTGCTCAGGATAGCTCAATCCCCGATGGGATTGATGAAAACTATCTTGACCCGGAGGGAGACATTCTTCTCCTTGAAAGATTGTTAAATGACGATCCTTCACCCTCTCCGTCTCCAAAAATACTTCATAAAGCGGAAGTCAAAAATGTTGAAATAACTGAAGACTTTCCCGAGGTTGAGCTCAAGGACTTGCCTCCTCATCTAGAATATGCATTTCTGGAGGGTGATGATAAATTGCCCGTCATTATTGCTAAGGACTTAAAAGTTGAGGAAAAGGCAGCACTCCTAAAGGTTCTAAAGTCACATAAACAAGCAATCGCTTGAAAACTCTCCGACATTAAGGGCATAAGCCCGAACTTTTGTACTCATAAAATCTTAATGGAGGATGACTTTAAACCAGCAGTGCAACAACAGAGAAGGGTAAATCCCAAAATCCACGAAGTTATCAAACAAGAAGTTCTTAAACTTCTTGATGCGGGATTGATTTACCCTATATCTGACAGTCCTTGTGTTAGCCCAATTCATTGTGTCCCTAAAAAGGGTGGCATTACCGTTGTCACCAACGAGGATAACGAGTTGATTCCAACTCGTTTGGTCACGGGTTGGCGAGTATGTATTGACTATCGAAAGTTAAATGAAGCCACCCGTAAAGACCATTTCCCTCTTCCTTTTATGGACCAGATGCTTGAAAGACTTGCGGGGAATGAATACTACTGCTTCCTCGATGGTTTTTCGGGTTACTTCCAAATCCCCATTGATCCCCAGGATCAAGAGAAAACTACCTTCACATGCCCCTACGGAACTTTTGCTTACAGACGTATGCCTTTCGGCCTATGTAATGCTCCAGGAACGTTCCAGAGGTGCATGATGTCTATCTTTTCCGACATGATCGGGAAAACTATGGAGGTATTCATGGATGACTTTTCAGTCATCGGGGATTCATTCCAGACCTGTCTCTCCCACTTGGAACAGATGCTTAAACGTTGCAAAGAAACAAATTTAAGTCTCAACTGGGAGAAGAGTCACTTTATGGTTAAAGAGGGCATAGTCCTCGGCCATAAAATCTCAAAAAACAGGATTGAGGTTGACAAAGCCAAAATCGATGTCATCGCCAAATTACCTCATCCCACCACTGTAAAAGGTGTTAGGAGCTTTTTGGGTCATGCCGGCTTCTACCGTAGGTTTATCCAAGATTTTTCTAAGATTGCCCGGCCTATGACCCATCTCCTCGAGAAGGATGCTCCTTTCATCTTCTCTCCTGAGTGCATCGAAGCTTTAGAAACATTAAAGAAAAAGCTTACCGAGGCACCGGTTCTTGTTGCCCCCGATTGGGACCTACCTTTTGAGCTTATGTGCGATGCTAGTGATTTTGCCATAGGTGCGGTCTTGGGACAACGTAAAGCAAAATACTTTCAGCCTATACACTACGCAAGTAAAACTATGACCGAGGCTCAGAGTCATTACACCACCACTGAAAAAGAATTCCTAGCTGTGGTGTATGCTTTTGAGAAATTCCGGCCATACTTGATCCTGACCAAATGCGTGGTGTATATGGATCACTCGGCTTTGAAGTACTTATTTGCAAAGCAAGATGCAAAGCCGAGGCTTCTCCGTTGGGTTCTCCTCCTTCAGGAATTTGATATCATTATCCGTGATAAAAAAAAAAGGAGCTGAGAACCTTGCTGCTGATCATCTCTCACGATTAGAAAACCCACATCAAGATGTGTCCGAGAAACAAGAAACAAATGAATCATTCCCTCTCGAGACACTCAGTGCGGTTACTTTTCGTGGTAACTCCACTACCCCATGGTTTGCCGACTTTGCAAATTACCATGCGGGTAACTTCATTGTGAAGGGGATGACGTCCCAACAGAAAAGCAAATTTTTTAAAGACGTCAAACATTACTTCTGGGACGACCCCTTCCTCTTCAAAATCTGTGCCGATCAAGTCATCAGGCGATGTGTATACGGACAGGAAGCCGCTGATATTCTCAAGGCTTGCCATGCTGGACCCACCGGGGGCCACCATAGTCCTAACTACACCGCCAAAAAGGTGTTTGATTCCGGTTTCTATTGGCCCACGATCTATAAGGATGCCCACGAGTTAGTCAAAGCCTGTGATGCTTGTCAGCGTCACGGGAATATTTCACAAAAGAACGAAATGCCACAAAATGCTATTCAAGTTTGTGAAATCTTTGACGTCTGGGGCATTGATTTTATGGGGCCATTCCCATCTTCTCGTGGAAACAAGTATATTCTCGTGGCTGTTGACTATTTGTCAAAATGGGTTGAGGCTAAGGCCTTACCCACTAACGATGCCCGAGTTGTTGTGAAATTCTTGAAATCCCTCTTTGCTCGTTTTGGAACTCCACGTGCCATCATTAGTGATCGCGGTACTCACTTTTGCAATGATCAATTTGCAAAAGTCATGCTTAAGTACGGTGTTACTCATCGTCTTTCTACCGCATATCACCCCCAAACAAGTGGGCAGGTGGAGGTTTCCAACCGTGTTATAAAAAGGATTCTTGAGAGGACAATAGGTGAAAACCGTGCTTCCTGGTCGGATAAACTAGATGATGCACTCTGGGCCTTCCGTACAGCTTACAAAACACCCATTGGGTGTACTCCATACAAGCTTGTATACGAGAAGGCGTGTCATTTACCGATTAAGCTCGAGCACAAAGCCTACTGGGCCTTGAAACATGCTAACTACGACCTTCATAAAGCGGGTGATCATCGTAAGGTTCAACTCAATGAATTAAACGAACTTCGTGATCAAGCCTACGAGAACTCTTTGATCTACAAAGAAAAGACAAAGAAGATTCACGACTCTAAGATTAAGAACCGCGTTTTCAACGTCGGTGACAGAGTCCTTCTTTTCAACTCAAGATTAAAGATCTTCTCGGGGAAATTAAAAACCCGATGGACTGGACCATTCACTATTGCTAAAGTATATCCATACGGGACTGTTGAGTTATCTCAACCCGAAGGTCCCAACTTCAAAGTGAATGGTCATAGATTGAAACATTATTTTGGAGAGTACATACCACCCATGGTTGTCCCGGATCTCCAAACTTTCCCCATGGACCAATGAATTCGGGGATCGAGTCAAGCTAGTGACTCGGTGAACAAAAATTAGCAACATATATGGGTTTTCACCCGTATTTCTGACTTCTTTCTACTTTCTACCACCCTAGTGTGGGAGAGTGGCCGTCCCCCACCTGTTGAAAAGTAAATATGTATATAAGTCTCATTTCAAAAAAAATAAATAAAAAAAAAAGAGATTGTATGTACTGATAAATAAAGTGAAAAATAAAATCGATATTTCCACAGTTAGATTCGAATATTAGCTTTTTCCGTTCAGAGATTCGGCATAATAGCCGGGACTTTGAATATTGAGGACAATATTCAGTTCTAGTGTGGGGGGGGGGGGGGAAATTCTTACGAATTTTATCACAAAACTTTCTAAGTACCCCCATTTTTAGGCCTAAATTTTTCAAAAATTTTTCACTTTATTTCAAAATTTTTGTGGTAATCAGTCCGCCAAAGTCTAATGACAAATGGATTGGATAGTCCAGGAGCAAATGGCTCTTGGTAAAGACATCTCAAAACCGTTGATGGCTGGCAATTTGCCAAAAATTGTATGGTTCCTCAACTCCCCGAAAACAAATGAGTTGGCTAGCCCGCAAGACTATGTCTTGTGGTAAAGGCCGTGGAAAATCCATAATTGGTAATCAGCTCACCAAGATGTTGACTTAGTCCATCAAGATTTTAATCATTTTCATAATTTCATTTTCATTTTTAATTTTAAGTTTTAAAAAGTGTCAAAAGCACCCCCTGTAGTTTATTAATTAAATAATATTTTAATCATTTTCATAATTTCATTTTCATTTTTAATTTTAAGTTTTAAAAAGTGTCAAAAGCACCCCCTGTAGTTTGTTAAATACCAAAATCCCATTTTTTCAGTCCGATTGCGTAAATCTGAATTGTGAATACGTGCATATATTTGTATATCTGATTTTTGTGAATATTATATCTGTATGCCAATACCAAAATAACAGTAGCAATATCAATTCCACATATTCTAGCTACTGTCCTCAGTGCCACTCACTCATAAACGATTTCCAAAAGCACCATTTCAATCTCGCTGGGACTTTAACGACCCGGGGAAACACTACACTATCACCGGAGTATTGGTCTAGAGAGTTTGACTTTGTTGACCATTTACTTGGTCAATTTAAGTTGACTATTTAGCACCAATCAACTGATTAAAAAAAACTTCACTAACAGTTACTACTTTACTATGACTGTTAGGCTAAATGAAAATTAAACGTGACTAATTTCAATTATAGAAACTATTTTATCTGTTTAAAACTTCATTCCTATACTTATGAAATCTAAGCATGACAGAAAAACAACACTACAACAACAACAATACACAGCACTAGCTAAATCCAAACACCCCCTTATCTACTACCTAAATACTACACTAGCAGGATTTAACCTACAAATAATGAACTGAAGATCACAACAAATGTAAAAACATCACTAGAAACAGAATAAATCTTCAACAGCAGTAAATAACAACAGTAAGCAAATACCACTAAGATCTACAAACTGATCACATACAATTCTATAAAACTCATTATCAACTAACAAGCAAACGAATGATCAAATAGACTCAATTATATCAAAATAAACACATCTATTATCAATCAAAAGCAATGTAACAGTAGCAAATCAGAACTAATCCAAACTTACACAAATTAAACTAGAAATTTAAGATGGAGATCAACACTTACAATGCTTTCACCTTAGCATGAACAAAGGTGATTCACTGAGCGTGCCTGCCTTTTGACAGGCTGAGTACATCCAAATCCCACTCAATCATGTCCAATTCCACCACAAATAACTATCTATCTCAGCTTAGCTTGTCAAATCACTACTGATCACAAAATTTAACCCTGCAGTTGACTTCCTTTGACCAAAAATCTAATGAATACTTGAGCTAAATTCACTATCTCATAAGCTTTCCAAAGCTTATATGAAATGTATAGATGCTAAAACAAGTTTATTTAAAAACTGAATTCAATAAACTCTTTTTATTTTTATTTTTGATTATCTATTTTTAATATGCTTTAAGATGAAATAATGACAGAATTTAAATCTAAGATAATTTTGTAAACTAACAAGTTTTTAAACTGATAAGAAGAACTAATAACAGCAGAAATAGAAACAACTCAAATTGATTTAAACTAAAAACAAATTTTGGCAGAGTTTTGTTATCTAAAAACTCCACACTATTACAAAGGCCTAACCAATCTATTTATAGAATGTAAGGAGGGATGAGCTCACGGATTGCCATGTTGGCAATCCGTGTGGTGTGTTTGTTGATAGCCAATCTGAGCCATTAGATCATTCCCAATCATTGCCCCTTGATAAGAACCCTTGGATTACTATTCATGACGCGTCCCATCCAATCTTTGGCTGCCAAGTGTACCCTTGTGTGTTAGTTTGAGTTCTGATACATCCTGATATCACCAATGAGCTTCTAGAACCAAGTGATTAGACATAAGTACCCTTAATTGTAGTTAATTGGGACGGGTAATTTCTAGGGTTCTTAGTTTACTGTAGTGTGAATAGTATTTTCTGGGGTGAGGGTTAATTTGGGGGTGAATAAAGGCGGGGATTGGGATTTTATTTATTTTTGTGGCATTGACCAGGTATTTAAGTGGTGTTTGACCGGGTATGGCTTGGTAATGGATGTTGGGCTCGGGCTTATTAATTTGTTGAATGGGCTTTTGGTTGAAATAAAAGTAGATTGGGCTTTAGTTATCATTGGGTTTGGATTAACATGGACCAAGCTTTGTAATTTCAGATTTGGTAATGAGAATTACAAGGACCAATTTTGTTAACTTCCAAACTCCAAGGACTGAATGGTAATTTCTTCAAAAATATATTCCAAGGACTAATCTTGCCAAGTCTGAATAGATGAAGGACTGAAACTGACTTATAAATCCCCAGCTTTGACTTTTTGACCAACTTCTACTCTCGTGCCCGATTTCGTTGTTTTCCCGTGATTTTTCGTCTTTTATGATAAATCCGTTCCTGCACATTCACAACATAAAAACACACTTTTTCTTGGCATTTGTTAGCTCAAATAGTCGTATTGGGTCGGTTTTTGGCCATATAATAGTGAGTGAATAAACACTCACCGAAATCCCCCCGACTAAGGTATTGACGTGTCCTCACGCAATGTGATCAATTCACGCTCTTGGGATAAATAATTTCAAAATTCTTTCTACTGACTTTGTAAAGTAGCAAGGAAGTTCGAAAGAAGTAATAAAATCATTTATTCTCGAAAACACTCCGTTTTCCAAAAATTTTCCTTTTATTCCTTTATTCCACTTACACTTCTATTTTTGTACTTTTCCATACTTCACGCTTGTGACGGTTTGTTGAACTTTCATTATCTTGCAATAATTATTAGGGTCAACGAGTAGAAACACTTCTAGTAAGAAGCGACCATACGGATAAAAATCGTTATCCTTGATTTTTCACGAGTCCCCAAACTAAGCGTACAAACGAGATCACAGCTTATCTACAAATTAGATGCTAACACTACTCATAACAGTTACTTGTGGAAACTTCTTACTCCCATTTTCTAGGTTTTGTATCTCAATATTTTATTTTGTTGAGAAATGAATTGCTTCATATTTTCTCGTCTCGATAATTTTTTAAGTCCGATAGTGATACCTAAGTTAAAACGATAAGTAGTTATTCATTTTCTCTTAAGAACCACTGCAATAGAAATTCGGTCCACATCAAGGAATTTGGGGTACATACAATATCAAGGATATAAGTTGCGAAGTACGATCACGTGCACCTCATGTGACTGATTACTAATCACTTATCGCATGCACCTCACGCGCCAACAACTTATTTATACATAAGCTCTTATTCGATACAACTTCAACTTTCACTTTTCTTCATTTTTCATTTTTTTCACTTTTTTTTTTTTTTTTTTCACTTTTCACTTTTTTCTTTCTTTCTTGACTTTTTTCACAACATCAATGGAAGCTTATCGGGTAGCTCCAAAACCACATAGATAATCAACTTTTGACTTTTGATTTTTTCACTTTTTTGCTATTATTTTTGATGTTCCTTGATATGTACCCAACTTCTAAAGCAAAAATTCTCTTAAGAAAACAAAGAACTAAATATTATTCAAACCGAAATACCACTAATTAACCTAGAACATCTATTTTATATGGGTGACGTTTCTGATGGGAGTAAAAAGCCACAAGTACCTCTCATGAGCTCTAAAGAGAACCACTACTCTACGTTTAGCATCTAACTTCTAAATAAACTCTATCATTTCTCACTCTTCGCAATTTAAGATTCCAAATAATGAAACCCGCGAATACTTAGCCGATAATCAGCCACGCATATATAAAGTCAGTTACAGAAACTTGCAAATTCTAGAAGAAGAATTCGCGTTTTCTAGCTCCTGATGTAAAAGACTAGCGAAATAACATTGTGCTGCGGACCACCCATCGGCGGGGGTCCGTTGTGTTCGTTTTGGTTCATCTCCTCGTCGTCAAGGAAATGAACCCGACTCGTATGTCGTAGAACCCGCTCGGGGTTAGAGAACGGAGACGTAAGACTCTCAAACGAAGATCGGGTGTGCATACACCATGAGCAAAATTAAAAAGAAAATGAAAAAGAAAAGAGAAAAGAAAATCTTTTTGTTTTTTATATTTTTTCACAGAAACTTTTTATTTCTTTTGTTTTTCTTTTTATTGAAACGTTACGTTAATCAAAAACCGTTTCATTCAAAACCACGCGCGACGGGACGGGAAAGAAGAGTGTTTCTCTCTTCAGCTAGCAATTTAATGTCTTAGCTTCCGTATTTCTCGCTTAATCGGTTGCAGTAAATAAAATAATCCGATAATTAATCAATTTCACGTTTTCGTTATATTGCGAGACTTATTTGGTTTACAACGCCCTTTCTTTCGATCGGGTCGAGGCTGTAACTTTTATTATTTTTTTTGTATTTTGTAAACACTTTAGGAAAAGTGTTTTTGATTTTTCAATTTTTATAGAAATATATATACAAAGTAGAGGAAGACTTAACAAAACACGATTTTTCAAAAAAAATATTCAAAAATTCACTTCGACCTTCCCCGACAGCGGCGCCAAAAATTGATTCGTGTGAAAACCAATTATATATAATATAGTATAGTATCGAAGTGATCCGCGTAAAATACGGATCACCCGAGTCGTTTCCCAATGAAGGCGAATGGAATCGAGAATATCGATTCGTGAATTGAAAAGTGAGAAATTGAAAATAGCAATCAAATAGTTCACATAATCACAAACAAGTATGAAATATGCAAAGTTTACAAGCTAATTATGCACCGAAATGAAAAACGTAAAAACGGAAACGTAACCGCAAAATTTAAAACGTAACGTATATCGAAAAATGATCCTACGAACTCGGAAATATTTTCTAAAAATCTTAACTAAATAAAAAGAATTTTAAGAAAAAGAAAAATATTTTTTTGACTTTTTATTTATTTTCTAGAATTAATTTTCTATTTTTGGAATTAAAAATGAATTAAAAATAAAGAAAAATAGAAAAATAAAGTGGAAAAATGAAAATTAAATTCTAAAAACTCTAAAATATTATAAAAGAATTTCTAAAAATATTTTTGTATTTTTCAAGACTTTTTCTGAATTTTTATAGATTTTTGTTATTTAAAAATGATTAAAAATTGATTATAAACTAAAAGAAATTAAAAAAAATAGCAAATAAACTCAGAAAATTATGAAAAATTAATAGAAATTCTAAAATATTAAAAGAAGCTTGCAGAAAAATTTTGGAATGAAAACAATAAGCAGAAGTGCTTAAAATGATCAAAACAGCTTATGGCAAGTGCTTATTGATAAGCACTTGCCACAAAAATTTACCAAAATGAAACCACTATTGTATTATGCTACTATGAACAAAAATAAGCTAATAAATAATGGAATTAAACACAGAAACACAAGAAGTAAACAATAAGCAATCTACAATAAGCTAATTAATAAGCAAACTTAACACAGATTAAGCTATGAGCTATGAAATGAATGAAATAACTACAACACAACTAAGCTAACTCAGATCACTCAAATCAGCATAAGCACAAGCTCAAAAGAACACAAGCAGCCCAATAGAACAATTCAGAAATCCACTCCTACACTACCAATAAGCAAGCCTGATTAGGCAGATCAATTAAGCTACAAGTAAGAAACTAAGTGGAGCAAAATCAAGCTGGACATACTGAGATCACAAAACAGCCAAAAGATCTGATAAAACTACTAATCTGCTAGGCTAAATTATACCAAGAAAACTGATAAAGCATTGTGGTGCAGGGGACAATAAGGCTCAAGTAGTCAATTTCAATCCAATAATCCAATAAGCATAATGATTTACAAACAGAGATGTTCTTCTTGACTATGAATCTTGAGCTACTAGAAAACACAAATTAACAAACCAAATCTATATCCAATTAACTATGAATCCTAAGACTGCTATGAAATAGTGTGACTAAAAACTGAGTTAACTAGTTTTGACTATTGTATTGCAACCTAACTTTGACTATTTTGGATTTCAACAGCTTAATTCTACTCTAATGTATGAAACTAAGCTACAATTAGGCTATATTAAACTAACTAGAACTAAAATGAAACTGATTAAAAAAAACTTCACTAACAGTTACTACTTTACTATGACTGTTAGGCTAAATGAAAATTAAACGTGACTAATTTCAATTATAGAAACTATTTTATCTGTTTAAAACTTCATTCTTATACTTATGAAATCTAAGCATGACAGAAAAACAACACTACAACAACAACAATACACAGCACTAGCTAAATCCAAACACCCCCTTATCTACTACCTAAATACTACACTAGCAGGATTTAACCTACAAATAATGAACTGAAGATCACAACAAATGTAAAAACATCACTAGAAACAGAATAAATCTTCAACAGCAGTAAATAACAACAGTAAGCAAATACCACTAAGATCTACAGACTGATCACATACAATTCTATAAAACTCAGTATCAACTAACAAGCAAACGAATGATCAAATAGACTCAATTATATCAAAATAAACTCATCTATTATCAATCAAAAGCAATGTAACAGTAGCAAATCAGAACTAATCCAAACTTACACAAATTAAACTAGAAATTTAAGATGGAGATCGACACTTACAACGCTTTCACCTTAGCATGAACAAAGGTGATTCACTGAGCGTGCCTGTCTTTTGACAGGCTGAGTGCATCCAAATCCCACTCAATCATGTCCAATTCCACCACAAATAACTATCTATCTCAGCTTAGCTTGTCAAATCACTACTGATCACAATATTTAACCCTGCAGTTGACTTCCTTTGACCAAAAATCTAATGAATACTTGAGCTAAATTCACTATCTTATAAGCTTTCCAAAGCTTATATGAAATGTATAGATGCTAAAACAAGTTTATTTAAAAACTGAATTCAATAAACTCTTTTTATTTTTATTTTTGATTATCTATTTTTAATATGCTTTAAGATGAAATAATGACAGAATTTAAATCTAAGATAATTTTGTAAACTAACAAGTTTTTAAACTGATAAGAAGAACTAATAATAGCAGAAATAGAAACAACTCAAATTGATTTAAACTAAAAACAAATTTTATTGATAATCAAAGAAATTACAACAAAGCTAATCTAATACAAAAGAAATTTTGGTAGAGTTTTGTTATCTAAAAACTCCACACTATTACGAAGGCCTAACCAATCTATTTATAGAATGTGAGGAGGGATGAGCTCGCGGATTGCCATGTTGGCAATCCGTGTGGTGTGTTTGTTGATAGCCAATCTGAGCCATTAGATCATTCCCAATCATTTGCCCCTTGATAAGAACCCTTGGATTACTATTCATGACGCGTCCCATCCAATCTTTGGCTGCCAAGTGTACCCTTGTGTGTTAGTTTGAGTTCTGATACATCCTGATATCAACAATGAGCTTCTAGAACCAAGTGATTAGACATAATTACCCTTAATTGTGGCTAATTGGGACGGGTAATTTCTAGGGTTCTTAGTTTACTGTAGCGTGAATAGTATTTTCTGAGGTGAGGGTTAATTTGGGGGTGAATAAAGGCGGGGATTGGGATTTTATTTATTTTTGTGGCATTGACCGGGTATTTAAGTGGTGTTTGACCGGGTATGGCTTGGTAATAGATGTTGGGCTCGGGCTTATTAATTTGTTGAATGGGCTTTTGGTTGAAATAAAAGTAGATTGGGCTTTAGTTATCATTGGGTTTGGATTAACATGGACCAAGCTTTGTAATTTCAGATTTGGTAATGAGAGTTACAAGGACCAATTTTGTTAACTTCCAAACTCCAAGGACTGAATGGTAATTTCTTCAAAAATATATTCCAAGGACTAATCTTGCCAAGTCTGAATAGATGAAGGACTGAAACTGACTTTTGAATCCCCGGCTTTGACTTTTTGACCAACTTCTACTCTCGTGCCCGATTTCGTTGTTTTCCCGTGATTTTTCGTCTTTTATGATAAATCCGTTCCTGCACATTCACAACATAAAAACACACTTTTTCTTGGCATTTGTTAGCTCAAATAGTCGTATTGGGTCGGTTTTTGGCCATATAATAGTGAGTGAATAAGCACTCACCAGTTGGCAGTTCAAAATTTACTCAAACCTCCATGTTTTACGTTTAACTAAAAGCTGAATTTTATTAAAACTATAAGAAATACAATACAAAGAAAGTTAAACTAATACATTTGAGAAAATAAATGGACATAGCTTCGCTATTACTATCTACTACTCTCTAATAAGCTATCCTAACACCTCTATTTATAGTTACAATCAGAAGAATCTAGAGAGAGGGGGTCACGGATTGCCAAGCTGGCAATCCGTGTGACTTGTGTTTGTTTAGATCACCTCAGAGCCTTCAGATCATCCTCCAATGATTGTCATCCAATAAGAGCCTTTGGATCATCTGCTATGACGTGTTTGAGCCAATGATAGACTGCCACGTAGCCCCGTGTGTGCTTCTTTATTGCTGACATGCTCTGACACGCTCCTGATCATCTAGAAGCCCTTGGATTTGACACAATTACCCTTAATTGTAGTTAAATTGAAGGGCGGGGTAATTAGGGTTCATATGAAACTGGGTTTGGGTAAATTGGGGGGCAGGAATTATTTTTTAGGTAATATTTTATTACCATGTTTGACTTTTGGTTAAATGGGGTTTGACCGGATGGTGGTGATGGACCGAGTTAAAGTATGGGCTTGGTTTGGATTTGCACATGGGCTTGTATTCTTTGGACCAGGTTTAAGAATTTGACTTGGTTAATATAAAAGGCTATTATGTATTTTCAGATTTTGGTATTTCAAAATTACAAGGACCAAATGTGTAGATTTCTGAATTTGCAAGGACCGAATTTGCCAAACTTCAAAAATAATTATCAAGGGCTGATCTTGCCAATCTTGAATAAATGAAGGGCTGATGTTGACTCTCTTCAAAAAATTCCATCAAAGGACTAATTCTGCCAACTTTGGAAATTATAGGGACCAATCTTGCACTTTCTTCAAACTTCACACAAGGATCATTCTTGTAAACTTTCAAACTTTGAAGACTTCTTTGGTCTTTGTAAGCTAAGCTTTAACTTTCAACACTCATTCCACTCTCGTGCTCGTTTTTACCAGTTTCTGTTTGAATTTTATCTTTTTGTGAAATATCTGTACCTGCACATTCACAGTCACAAAAACACACTTTCTTTGGCATTTTGGGTTAGTTTTTGGATTATTAAGTCTCAATTTGGTAAAGAAAAGGTGAGTAAATAAGTACTCACCTACTTACAATCCCAATCTTTTCTCCACATAAAACAATTAAAATGCAACTAGATGGCATGATTCACCAATTTAATCGTACGACCACAACATTCAAATACCATATATTAATGAGAGAAATTGATCTCTCTCTAACAATTTAGGTTAGCTAATAAGGAATCGAAATCCTAAATCGGCAATGCTTCTATATACTAGAATACATTATATCCAAAACTTGGTTAACAAATAAGATTTACTTGCATTAACTATTAAACAAATTTCAACTCTCTTCTGTTTATTTGTATTAAAATAGCGTCATATCTATTGTATACTGCTAATATATTAACGGCAAAACAATAGACAACAAGTTTAAAAAACATAATGCTAGAACATTAACGTCGCATACATAACATGCAGTTTTCTAAAGGCTATAATTTAGTTAATTGAGGGAGATGCTTTCTCTATAAGGAACGTGAATTAAGTGATGTAAAAAAAACTGGCACATGTACATATTTAAAAACCTAATAGTTTCAATAATTAACAAGACTGTTTTTAATATCACGACACAACCAAAACAAGTAAACAAAGAAAAATAAAATTTAAACTAGTTTTTTTTTTTTTTTTTTTTTTTTTTTTTTTTTTTTTTTTTTTTCTCAAGAAAGTTCGTATATATTGTTGTTCTTTAAATCCCTTATAGAACTAAACAATGTTCCGTTTATAAAAACCTTTTATTTTCATATCCACAATTTCGGTAAGATCATCATATCGATTGTGACGATAGAATCTCACTTTCAATAAACACAAAAGCTGATCTCAACAAATAGTATAAAGTAATTATGCATATATATTCTTACGAACTGTAATATACAAAGACAATTATTAAGTGAAACTTGGGATCTTAATAGCTCGCGACAAACCCTACAGTATTAGGCAAAACAAATTGCTAAAGTGTGTGTCTTATGTTTTTACAAATAAGTAAATAAATGAATAAAACCCACATAAGTTTGCTAGTTTAATCAAACTAATTGTTTACGATTTCTTCTTGATGGATCCAAATTAACATATGATTAAAACAGATGTCTACTATAGCTACATATAGGCGAACAATAAAATAAAATTGATATTTTCTATTATATTTATTTATTAGCCTTACGGTCTATAACCCCATGAGTTAATATAATGATTATTTAATAATATTATTTATATATTGTCCAACATCGACTATGTAGTTTTAGAAAATAACTATGAACGATTAATATAAAAGAGTTGAAGACATACCAGGAAATCGAGATTCAACAAAACAAACCTAAATTTTAGAGCGTGCTGAATTGAGAGAATGAATATTCTTCTTATTGATCATTAACTAGGAGATTTACAAAGAGTATATATAGAGAAACATAGGGCAAAACCCTAATAACTAAAATGGGCCGTGAGCTTATTATGGATTATATGGATATCAACAAATAATTATTCATAACAAAACTCAATATTTGTGAGAAATAATCAATAAAGATGGGTCTTCATATACATTCACATAATAAGCTTGATACCAATATACATAGTACATAACAATTGTTGAGAAAAGTGATATCGGATTGAAGCAAACTCACAACTAAAATATGAAATATAATAATGTTAAATGTACATATAATTATTAATGTGTAAATGTCTATTATCGAACCTGAGACCTCGGAATTGCACACATTACAAATGAGTATTAAGGAAAAATAATAAATGTTTTATTATATTTATTATTAGACATGAAAATATAACGACTGTTAGTACTTAGCGGAAAATGGACTAACGACCGTTAGACGAAAGAGGGAAAAAAAAGGGTGTTTATGTAATTTGGCAACCAAGGAAGGGTCTAGAACTCCCCCTCCTTGGGTTGGGTCGGCCGAACACACACAAAGGGGGCACCCTTGCCCTAGCTCGTTCCCAAAGCTACCTAAACACTATAAATACAAATCTTAGGGTCATTGTTTTCTCACCTTTTGTGCACACAATTATCCCTAAGATTTTCTCTCTTTCTCCTTGCTTTCAAAACCGGTCGAACACCCCTATATTATTAGGGTTTCGATTTTTGCTTTGTCAAAAACTAATTCTTGTGTAGTTACTTGCATAACCTTAATACGGTTTAATTTGTGTGTACAAGAACGAGGTAATAACCCACTATAGTTATTATCAAGAGATTGATAAACAAAACAGTAAGGGGTTTATCATAGATCTATTGTTACACAAGATCAAGATTTATTGAAGTGCATCGGGTACGTTCCTATTTATGTTTTAGTTAATATTATGTGTTATATTTGATCATAGCTTTCGCAATACGTGTACTTTGATTATCAAATTCTAACAGTGGCATCACGAGCCATGTATAACATGTAATTGATTACTAAAACATAATAAAAATCGAATCTTTAATTGTTTTAGATACATGTTTGATCTAGGGTTTTTCTTTTAAATTTTTGTTGAAAAATTGGAAACCCTAACCCTAATTTATGGGGGGGGGGGGGTCGATTTCCATGAAACCATAATTAGGATTTGTGGTTTTAAATTAATTAACTTGTAATCATTAGAAACCCTAGGTCATTAACCGGTTATTTGAACGTATCTTGTGACCTATGTGGTAATTGTTATGCTTTAATCCGTGACAAAACATGCATGTTAGTCATGGATCTATTAATTGTTTATTATTATTGTCACATGTTTAGATAGATCTAAAATTGGGGAAGACCTCAATATATATTAAAATCAATTTATGTGCTATGTGGTATGTGATTGACTTTGGCCTTCGCAATTGACTTGTCAATGTATGTGGCTCCACCTCCATCAAGAGGGGAAGACCCTAGTTGATTATATGCATATAAAAACCTAGAATTGATTTTGTTATGATTTTTTCTAATCAAAATTGCATGTGGCTAATTGTTTCACCTTTTATAATTATTATGGTTATTAGTTGTTTTGATTTGTCTTTAATAACTTGTTTTATTGCTTTTTAATTGTTGGACATGATTGTAAGCAATAAAAGGGTAATTTTTTATAAAGAAAATAATATGGACTAATAATGGTGAAACTTTAAGTGATAAAGATTGAATCATGCTGTGTCTTATCTGCCAACAACGGTTCGCTTCGCACGGTAATTCGCTCCAAGGCAAGACTAGCAAGATTCATACTTTATTACATGTTTTAAGATTGAATCTATAAACTTTTGCTTGATTGATGTTTTGTACAACATGGTTTTTAAAAGTAACTCCTTTAAGACAAATTCATAGTCGTGGTAAGAAGGCTTGGAAATAGCCTTAGAGTCTGCCTTGGTTATCACACTTACGAATACGTCTTAAACGATTTTCTTTTAAAATCATTCTTGTATAAAGTCATCTTAAGGTAATTTACCTCAAGTAAAACTTTGTGTATTAATCTTAAGAATTGGTTATAAAAAGGTTTTGAAAACTTATGCTATAAAGATGAGTGCATGCATCTTTATACATATTTTGATTGACACATCAAAATTGAATACCCTAAAATTTAAGTTACATGCCATCTATCTATAAGGAACACTTGGAATTCTAATTTAGTAAACGTGAGACCTAGGCTAAATTTTTATAACAAGGTAAAATTCTGTTAATGCGTGAGACCATAGATAGTAATTTTACAGTTTCTAAGGTAGACGACTTAATTAAGTTGTGCGTGAAACCTAGAACTTAAGGCATGAGATGGGATGAAACATGCTTACAAGGCAAATTGATGAATCAATTTGATGTAAATCCCATAATGGTCTAGGAATTGGAAATCTTGTTTGCCAATTATTGTTTGACAGATTACCATCTTTTATACTTTTACCACTAGCAGATCAACTGATGTGGTGGAATTTATGTAAAGTTGGATCCTAGATTTTCAAGAAAATTAGTTGGTTATATGAATATAACCTTTGGGTATTATATTTTCTTGGAGATATTAATTATCGAAAATACTAATGTTTGAGCTTTTATTTGTAGATATGGCTCAACCCGATAACCCATCTGTGATTTCTGCTTTCAAGACTCATCTTGAAAGGGAAAAAATGACTGGAAATAATTTCAATGATTGGCACCGTTCGCTCAGACTTGTCTTGACGGCGACCGGAAGGCTCGATTACTTGACCAATGAATGCAAAGCAGAGTCTGCTGCTACTGAACCAGAAGCATTTAAGGCGGCTTGGAGACTTGAGAATGCTAAATTTAATGAGGTTGCTTGTTTAATGCTCACTAGCATGAGTGCTCAGTTACAAAAGAAGTTTGAGTACTACTTTCCTAAAGGCATGCTTGAAGAACTTCAAAAGTTTTATGAAATGTCTCCTGCAGTAGAATTGTATGATGAACTTGACAAGCTAAATAACTACAAGCATGGTGATGGTAAACCAGTTGAAGATTATGTGAATTAGATGAAAGAATACTTTGATCAACTTCACAGAATTGGATTTGGTTACCCCGATAATGTGCATGTGCACTTGATCAACAAGTCCCTTAACAAGGACTTTGCTGGTTTTGTGCAGAACTTCAACATGCACTGCTCGGGGAAGACAGTCTCAGAATTACTCGCATTGCTTGTTGATTATGAGAAAAGTCTACCAGCCAAGGTCAAGGCTCCTACCCCGCAAGTGTTGGCGATTCATGGGGGAGAATCTAGAAGAAATCGCATGTGAACAAAGGCAAAGGGAAAGGTGATAAAGGCAAGCAGGTCATGGCCTATCAACCACAACCCAAGATGAAGCAGCATCAGCCTAAGCAGAACAAGGTGAATCCTCCAAACAAGAAGGATCAGGCTTGTCACCATTGTCATGGAAAGGGCCATTGGAAGCGCAATTGTCCTCTCTACATTCATGACTTGCGACAGAAGAAGCAGAATAATGAGTCTGGTAACCCCAGTACTTCAGGTGCATTCTTTATGATTGAATTATTCACTCTTACTCCTAAATTGAATTCATGGGTATATGATACGGGATGTGGCATTCATATTTGCAATACCTTGCAGGGGTTTAGAGTTGAGAGAAAGCTGGCCTATGGAGAACAATTCTTGCACGTGGGTAACGGAGCACATGCAGAAGTTGAAGTTGTGGGCGTTTTTAATTTAGTGTTACCTTCGGGCTTAGTACTATCTTTAAATAATTGTCATTATGCACCGTCAATTGTTAGAGGTGTAATTTCATTTTCATGTTTGTTGAACCTTGGTTTTAATCATACTATTTCTAGCAATGGAATTTCAGTTTCTTTAAATGGTGTTTTTTATTTTAATGCTATTGCTGTGAATGGTATTTTTGAGATTGATATGAATGATAATGATAATGCTTTTGTTAAAAATAATTCAATGTATAGCATCAACAATAAGAGAATCAAGAAAGGTCTGGATTCATCTTATCTTTGGCATTGTCGACTTGCTCACATTGGCAAGGCTCACATGGAAAAGCTGCAACATGATGGGCTTTTAGATAAGATCAATGATGAATCATTTGATAAGTGTGAATCTTGTATTGCTGGGAAGATGACAAAGAAACCCTTTAAAAATAGGATTGAAAGGGTTAATAATCTACTTGGTCTCATTCACTGATTGGGTCTAAACCGTCAGATATTATTGACCAAGGTCAACAAGTCAAAGACAGCCTCGTCCCAATGCTCCGGTGATAGTATAGTGTTTTCCCGGGTCGTTAAAGTCCCAGCGAGATTGAAATGGTGTCGTTTGAAATCGTTTATGAGAAAGTGGCACTGAGGACAGTAGCCAGATGATGTGGAGTTGATATTGCTACTGTTATTTTGGTATTTGTACACAGATATAATATTCACAAAAATCAGATAACAGATATATGCACGTATTCACAATTCAGATTTACGCAATCGGACTGAAAAAGTGGGATTTTGGTATTTAACAAACTACAGGGGGTGCTTTTGACACTTTTTTAAAACTTAAAATTAAAAATTAAAATGAAATTATGAAAATGATTAAAATACTATTTAAATATTATTTAATTAATTAAACTATTTAAAATCTAAATTAAAATCTAATTTAAATTAACTAAAAATTATAACTATTACAAATTAAACTAAAAATTTGCAAAAATAATTTCTAAACTTAAATTAGAACTTGAAGAAAGTATAAAAAGTAAAAATAAATATTTTTGTCTTTTTGTGGGTTTTTTATAAATTAAAAACTATTTAACTTAATTAAACTAATTAAACTACTTTTAATTAATATTAATACTAAATTAACTTAGAAAATTATAAGAAATTTTATAAAATTACTTAACCATCACTGGAATCCTACAAAATTATAAAAACTCTAAAAATTAAGTTTTAAGATTAATCCACTAATTATTTACCTTTTAATTAACTTAAGTCTAATTTAAATAATTAAAATAAGAAAAATGTAAAATGAATAGTAGAAACTAAAAATATATTTTCTAAAAGTCTATTATATTATATTAGAGCTAGGAAAAATATAAAAACTAAGTTTTACTTTATAAAAACTAAATATGAGATTTATTACTTAATATTAATTAATAATAAAGAAAACTAGAATTAAATCTAATAAGTACTAAAAGGCAAAATAAAAATCTGAAAAATTTACTACAAATACTTTACTATATAAGGTAATTAATAAAAATATAAAAATACTAAATACTTAATTAAAATCTAAAAATGAAAATTAAAATTAAATTGAATTAAATAGAAACTATCACTTAATTTAAATTGGTTTTTTCTTGGATTTTCTTTTACAAACTAACTTTACTAATAAAAATAGAAAACTTTTGTAAACACACTTTTGAAATCAGATTATAAATAAGCAGTAGCACCCCCTTAACCAAATCAGTTGACTTTATTTGACTTTCAAGAAAAATAAGCCTTGGTGGGGTCCACAATGGTGGAAATGAGTACAATTAAGCTCAACAAACTTCAATAAGCCAGAAACAACAAAAATTGATCACAAATAAGCTGTTAAGGATGAGATAAGCACTTGGATACTTTGCCAATTAATTGAAAATGGGACAGATATGAGAGGCTCAACCAGGTGGGTCTCAGGGATCCTAAAGTCAAACTAAAGGTCAAAGGGGGAGCTCTGGTAGGAGGGGGTTGGGAAAACCTAAAAGCTAGGTGTGGGGACCACTGTGGTGGCCACAAAACCACCACCAAGTGGTGGTTGTGGACTAGGTAACTGCTGCACAGAGCAGATAGCTGCCCTGCAGCCCTCTTTGGAGGGTTGTGGGGCCCACTAGTAAAATCCTAAAAATATGAAAAAGATGGGAACATGGAGATGAGGTGGGGGCTGCAATACCTCAAAAGCTCAAAGCCTAAAACCTAATCCTAAATTCTAAACAAATCCCCCAAGTTTGGTAAAAATCTGAGAATATAGCAATTTGACTTTTCATAAAAACTTGATCTTTGACCTTTTTGAACTTTGATTGAGTCTAAATTACTGGAAACATGTTTAAAAATGAAATGAAACTTAAAATTAACTATGGTAACAATTTATGTAAGTGATTTATGGTTTATGCAACCACAAATTCCCAACAGTTAACTGTTGGGAATGGAAATTGATGATTTTGACTTTCTGCTGCAAAACTTGAGAATTTGATAACTGAAATGGTCTAATGATACTAAAGAAAATGTGTCTTAATCCTTTTACCAACTGAAACTCCCAGGGACATAGTCAACACAGCAAATCCAAACACCCCCTTAAAATCTAAATTACACTACAACTTTTATATCTAAAACAATAACTAGTGATTTTAAGTTAAAAACAGATTAAACAAACTTGATTAAAGCTATTTGAAATGAATTGACACTACAGAAACAATAAAAACTATATAAGCTAAAAATTAAGGAAATGCTTACAAATGACCAAGGCTGGAACCAAGAGAACCAAGAACTATTAGTGCAACCTACTACTCCCCTTGGAGTTCTAATACCCACAGTGGTCCAAAACACCACAATGCTCAGCTTCCTTCTTCCTTGAACACTATTTTTTATTTTTTCTTTATTTTTTATTTTTTGATTTTTTTATTTTTGCGTAAACTAACTGAGAGTTATTTAAATGGAACCCAAGCTTCAGAAAGCTTATAAGGTAACTGAATTGAGCTTAAACAAACTGAATTAACAACAATTACAAGGTTCAAATGATTTTGTCACTTTCACTTGAATTTTGCTAATTATAAATTTAATGAAGAAAACTGAGATTTAAGGTTAAATAAAGTTTACATTGCATAAATTAAACTAAGTACAACATCTGATTAGCTAAAATTACAACTGGAAAAGGGAAATTTACTACCTACGATTTTACTATTACTACAACTACTCTAATAATATCTTCCACTGCTCCTTTCTTCACTTTTATACACCATTTGAGATCTGTGGGCCCCACTGGTCAAATCCCACCAATGAAATGGCTACTTGGTGGCTTCTTGCTCTCTTTGTAATTTTGGCGGGAAAAGCTTTTTAACCAATTGGGTCTGTCACAGACCCTAGGGGGTGGAGGTGATAGGTTCTTGGGTTGTGTGAGGAGAGGATAAGGGGGTGGTGGTAGCAGAGCAAGTTGGGGAGAAACCAGGGATGATGGGTGGTATTGGTGAGTAGCAAGGGTGAGGGTGGTTTTAGTGGGAAGGGTGGTTTTGATGGGTGGTCAAACCAAGGGTTGACCCTGGTTAATAACAAAGGGGTGTATGGGCTTGGATGGGGGTTTGGGCCAAGGTGTGTGTGGAGTGGGCTTATGATATTAAAAGGGTGGGCAGGTTTGGTATTTGGGTTGGATTTTATGTTTAGAAAATAATAGGGTCCATTTGGTATTATTTAGTATTTTAGGAAATCACAAGGACCAATTTCGTAATAAGTTGAAAGTTGAGGGCTGTTTTATGTAATTTCCACAAAGTAATCAAAATGGACCATATTTGTCATGTGTAAATAGTACAAGGGGTATTTTGGATATTTTTCACTTTTTAAAACACCCGGGGACTAAATCTGCCAAAATACCAAACTTCAGGGACCTGACTTGTAATTTCACCAAACTTGCAATCAAGGATCAATCCTGCCATAAAAGATTAGAACAAGGACAAAATTTTGTTTTTCTCAAAGTTTTCATATCCTAGGGACTATTTTTGTCGATTTTCAAAGTACAGGGACTAAACTTGTAATTTTGTGAAACTTTTCACCAAAGGACTAATTATGTCACTTTTTGATTTAAAAGGACCTTTGGTGACTTTTTCAAGTTTTTAGAACAACCAGGGACTAGATTTGATAATTTTTGAAAGTTGAGGGACTGAAACTGCCAATTATGCAAACTTTGTGCGTTTTTCATCTGTTTTTGGTATTTTTGCATTTGAAACATGTAAAACACTTTCCTGGGATATTTTCACTATTTTGATTTAATATTGAGTGTTTTTAGATGTTTTGGCAGCTCAGAAATGGTAAAAATGATGAGTATTTACACACTCATCAATCCCCCACACTAAAACATTGCTAGTCCCTAGCAATCTTTTGAGAAAAACTTGATGGATTTGAAAATCTCTTTACCAAAAGCCATCACTTCTGGAGTAGCCAGGTGTAAGAACTGTGGCACACCTGATAACCGTGTGATTTTGAGCAAACCACCAGCTGTCAACGGATTTGATTAGTCTTTACCAAAAGCCGTTTGCTTCTGGACTAGCCAGCATCTTGATGGACTAAGTCAACATCTTGGTGAGCTGATTACCAATTATGGATTTTCCACGGCCTTTACCACAAGCCATAATCTTGTGGGCTAGCCAACTCATTTGTTTTTGGGGAGCTGAGGAACCATACAATTTTTGGCAAATTGCAAGCCATCAACGAGTTTGAGATGTCTTTACCAAGAGTCGTTTGCTCCTGGACTAGCCAATCCCTTTGTCATTTAGACTTTGGCGGACTGATTACCACAAAAAATTTTGAACTTTAGTGAAAATTTTTTGAAAAATTTTGGTCAAAAACGGGGGTGTAAGATAGTAAAATATGATAAAATTCGCTAGAATAGCGAAATACCCCCCCACACTTAGCATGAATATTGTCCTCAATATTCAAAGTCTCGGCTATTATGCCGACTCTTGGAACGTAAAAGGGAAATATTACAAGCTAAATGTGGAAACACAATTCTGTTTTTCACTTTTGTAATCATAGCATGGGGGACTCCCCCACACTTAGGGTGAAAACCCTATAAGCATGCTACTGTTTTTGTTTACCGAGTCGCTAGCTTGACTCGACCCCGAATTCATTAGTCCTTGGGGAAGCATGATGTGGAAGAACTTTCATTCAAGATGTTTGGATAAACATTTGAAGCACGTGAAAGTTCCACACCGAAGAGACATAGTCCCGACTCAAGATAATGGTAAATGAAAATGCCGGGATCAAAGATGGTATCTTCATTCCCGAAGGAGTGAAGAACAGGAGAAGTTATCCTGTATGTGAAGAAAAGGAAGAAAACCATGATGAAAATCATGATAAGATCTTCTTCCTCGAAGGCAGGCTCAGTAGCCTGATTTTGGATTTCAAAGGGTAAGCTCGAAAACATCCCGGGAGGGTGGGTGGGAATTTGCAAATTCTCATGATTTAGTGCATCTCCCCCCGGGTCATCATACTCCGGAGGAGTCATGATATGAGTGAGTTCACAGGAGAACTCATCAAATGTGAATGAATCATATTCTGGATTGATGTGCGTGAGTTCACAGGAGAACTCATCGAAGGTAAATGATTCATAATCAGGGAGAGAAATACGAGAATGAGAAGTGGTACTGCCACTAATCTTCTCTCCCATAGGATCAAAAGTAAAGGCTTCAAATTCCGGTATAGGGTCATCGGAGAGAATGTCACTATCCTTTATGGGGATAGGAGATGAAATAGGTTTCTCTTTGAAAGCCTCAATTTTAGAAATGAGGAGATTGACTTTCACTAATGTTGCACGAAGTGCTTCATCTTTGATTTCAGTGTCAATCTCATCATTCTCTTCTTCTAAGCTAACTAGCTCAGAAGGCAATCCTTCCGCATGATAGATGTCTCCAAAAGATAAAGAATTTTCATCAGCATGTGAAGTACTAAGCTCGATGTTGGGATTAGAGTTTAAAAGATTTTCAGTTTCTCCCACATCGGCTTTAAAATCAAGGAGACCATCATCATTTCCCAAAGGAAGTGGATTGATGTGAGTAAGTTCGTTTGTGAACTCCTCAATAAGAGGGTCAACATCCGAATAAGGCAGTGGTGCCTGTTCATACTCAACTTCTCCATAAGATGTACAATCATCATTAAAGTCGGAGAAAGTCTCAAAATGATCTTTTGGATTTTCAGGGTGAGAAGGTAGATCACACACATGATCAAAAGTTCCCTGTGACTCTCTTGGGATTGGGACAAGGATCTCAGCACTAGACTTTATTAATTCGTCTGATTCCTTATTAGGAACAGTGCCAAGATGCTCATCCTCCATGATTAGAGAGTGAGTGTGAACTTCGGGTGTGATAATAGTAGACTGAGGGAGTTGAGAAGGACTAGCAGTCATGGTTTCTACAAGTTCCATGATTTCTACTGCTAGTGATTCAATCATAATCTTTTCTCCCTGTATTTCTACTGAAGCAGTTTCAAGAGGTTTCTCAGATACCTTTGGGATTGGAACAAGGTCATCAATCTCCTCAAGAGGATAGCTTTTGACTTCCTTGTCCCCCATTGGCAAGATATCTGAAGTTTTCTTAGGTTTTATCTCTTGAAATGGCTCATCCTCATCACTTTCATCCTCAAAATAAAATGAGTTAACAGGAGGCTTTTGTTTTCTAAGAATCAAATCCTTAAGACAGTTTATACTATCTTGAATGGTCTTGTTGAATTGAGTTTGATTCGTAATTATTTTAGTAATCAATTCAGCTCTAGCTAACTCGTCCTGAGGTGGTGGTTGAGGGTTTGTGTATTGTGAGGGCTGGTTAAAACCAAATTCATGATTGTTATAAGGAACCTGTTCATAGACAAATTGATCCCTAATTTGACAATCAGAGCTGTAGTGAGGGCCTCCACAATACTCACAACAGTAAAACTGTTGAGTCTGGTATGGTGTATTTTGATACGAAGCATTATTGAGATTTGGATAATATGATTCTTGCTCGTATGAATGTGATGGGTAGTTGGAAAAATTTGAGGAGTTGTTGAATGAGTTCTGGTTAGGATCATAAGCAAATGAATTACTCGACCCACAAAACAAACAACTCCCGTCTCGAATATCGTTACCACATTGTACACATGTACACCAACGACATGGAAAACCGAAAAGTGGCTCACCACAACCGACACAAGGAACAAAAGCCGGAGGTGGGACAAGTGGTGTGCTCTTAGAGCTAGCAATTTCCACCACTTCCGTTATAGTCTCGGGTTTTTGAATGTGAAGATTAGGCAAGCCGTTATTTTCAGTCACAGCTCTAAGCTCTTGGTTTTTGCTTATAACCGTATATCGTGAAAGGTTGGGAGCAATTGTGAGCTTAGATTTTTGGAAAACCGTAGGTTGGACGTATTTAGCACTTTCATAGTCAGAGGAAAGTACAGGGTCCTTTGTCACCCCGGTTTCTCGTTCCATTTCCCTTATCGGAGAGGGAATATGAACCGAAGGTTCATCATAATCAACACGACATCTCGATATCTTTGACAAGGCCATAAGTTTTTCAATGTTGCTCTCATAGGCCCTTTGTTCAAATAAATCGTTATCGAGAGATGCCATTAATTACAGGACAAGTGGAAGGAGTGAGAATCAAAAGGATAGAGGGTAAAGGGATGAAGAATCAAAAAGGTGAGAGGGTAAAGGTGAATATTTTTGGTATTTTCGAGAAACATGTTTAGTGCACATGCACCAAAAACAATTTTTCAAAACAAAATCGAGGCAAAACCACAGTGAACTTAAACCAGAAATCACAAGTGAATGGCTTCTTTGAAAAAGGTACACCACTCACAGGGATATAAAGGCAAGTTTTAATCTTAAGTTTGGGAACTTATTATGGGTTTATTAATTAATTTGAAAAACTGCTTTAGGCTTATGGGTGTGTGTGCAGAAAATTTGAGAAATATTTTTGGAACTGATTCGTTAACCAAAATCGTCCCTTTAAGATTACTCGCAGGCTGGCGGGAGGAAGTAAATAAGTTTCCTCTTCAGTTCGCAATTTAATGTCAGAACTTACCTTAAACAAACTGTTTCAGGTTGTAATCTTAAAGAACACGAAGTAATTTAACTTCACAGTTTTGTTTTTTATTGTTTTTAATTTTTTTGGTGTTTTCAACACTTCAGGAGAAGTGTTAATGAACGTTTTTTGATATGATTATGTTTTTACAAAAACTTTTTACAAATTTGTGTGAAATTTGTACAGGGAGGGTTTTAAAAACTACTAAACTTAAAACGATTTTATAAAACACGCAACAACCTCCCCGGCAGCGGCGCCAAATTTTGATTGGGTCTAAACCGTCAGATATTATTGACCAAGGTCAACAAGTCAAAGACAGCCTCGTCCCAATGCTCCGGTGATAGTATAGTGTTTTCCCGGGTCGTTAAAGTCCCAGCGAGATTGAAATGGTGTCGTTTGAAATCGTTTATGAGAAAGTGGCACTGAGGACAGTAGCCAGATGATGTGGAGTTGATATTGCTACTGTTATTTTGGTATTTGTACACAGATATAATATTCACAAAAATCAGATAACAGATATATGCACGTATTCACAATTCAGATTTACGCAATCGGACTGAAAAAGTGGGATTTTTATATTTAACAAACTACAGGGGGTGCTTTTGACACTTTTTTAAAACTTAAAATTAAAAATTAAAATGAAATTATGAAAATGATTAAAATACTATTTAAATATTATTTAATTAATTAAACTATTTAAAATCTAAATTAAAATCTAATTTAAATTAACTAAAAATTATAACTATTACAAATTAAACTAAAAATTTGCAAAAATAATTTCTAAACTTAAATTAGAACTTGAAGAAAGTATAAAAAGTAAAAACAAATATTTTTGTCTTTTTGTGGGTTTTTTATAAATTAAAAACTATTTAACTTAATTAAACTAATTAAACTACTTTTAATTAATATTAATACTAAATTAACTTAGAAAATTATAAGAAATTTTGTAAAATTACTTAACCATCACTGGAATCCTACAAAATTATAAAAACTCTAAAAATTAAGGTTTAAGATTAATCCACTAATTATTTACCTTTTAATTAACTTAAGTCTAATTTAAATAATTAAAATAAGAAAAATGTAAAATGAATAGTAGAAACTAAAAATATATTTTCTAAAAGTCTATTATATTATATTAGAGCTAGGAAAAATATAAAAACTAAGTTTTACTTTATAAAAACTAAATATGAGATTTATTACTTAATATTAATTAATAATAAAGAAAACTAGAATTAAATCTAATAAGTACTAAAAGGCAAAATAAAAATCTGAAAAATTTACTACAAATACTTTACTATATAAGGTAATTAATAAAAATATAAAAATACTAAATACTTAATTAAAATCTAAAAATGAAAATTAAAATTAAATTGAATTAAATAGAAACTATCACTTAATTTAAATTGGTTTTTTCTTTGATTTTCTTTTACAAACTAACTTTACTAATAAAAATAGAAAACTTTTGTAAACACACTTTTGAAATCAGCTTATAAATAAGCAGTAGCACCCCCTTAACCAAATCAGTTGACTTTATTTGACTTTCAAGAGAAATAAGCCTTGGTGGGGTCCACAATGGTGGAAATGAGTACAATTAAGCTCAACAAACTTCAATAAGCCAGAAACAACAAAAATTGATCACAAATAAGCTATTAAGGATGAGATAAGCACTTGGATACTTTGCTAATTAATTGAAAATGGGACAGATATGAGAGGCTCAACCAGGTGGGTCCCAGGGATCCTAAAGTCAAACTAAAGGTCAAAGGGGGAGCTCTGGTAGGAGGGGGTTGGGAAAACCTAAAAGCTAGGTGTGGGGACCACTGTGGTGGCCACAAAACCACCACCAAGTGGTGGTTGTGGACTAGGTAACTGCTGCACAGAGCAGATAGCTGCCCTGCAGCCCTCTTTGGAGGGTTGTGGGGCCCACTAGTAAAATCCTAAAAATATGAAAAAGATGGGAACATGGAGATGAGGTGGGGGGCTGCAATACCTCAAAAGCTCAAAGCCTAAAACCTAATCCTAAATTCTAAACAAATCCCCCAAGTTTGGTAAAAATCTGAGAATATAGCAATTTGACTTTTCATAAAAACTTGATCTTTGACCTTTTTGAACTTTGATTGAGTCTAAATTACTGGAAACATGTTTAAAAATGAAATGAAACTTAAAATTAACTATGGTAACAATTTATGTAAGTGATTTATGGTTTATGCAACCACAAATTCCCAACAGTTAACTGTTGGGAATGGAAATTGATGATTTTGACTTTCTGCTGCAAAACTTGAGAATTTGATAACTGAAATGGTCTAATGATACTTAAGAAAATGTGTCTTAATCCTTTTTACCAACTGAAACTCCCAGGGACATAGTCAACACAGCAAATCCAAACACCCCCTTAAAATCTAAATTACACTACAACTTTTATATCTAAAACAATAACTAGTGATTTTAAGTTAAAAACAGATTAAAAAAACTTGATTAAAGCTATTTGAAATGAATTGACACTACAGAAACAATAAAAACTATATAAGCTAAAAATTAAGGAAATGCTTACAAATGACCAAGGCTGGAACCAAGAGAACCAAGAACTATTAGTGCAACCTACTACTCCCCTTGGAGTTCTAATACCCACAGTGGTCCAAAACACCACAATGCTCAGCTTCCTTCTTCCTTGAACACTATTTTTTATTTTTTCTTTATTTATTTATTTTTTTTGATTTTTTTATTTTTGCGTAAACTAACTGAGAGTTATTTAAATGGAACCCAAGCTTCAGAAAGCTTATAAGGTAACTGAATTGAGCTTAAACAAACTGAATTAACAACAATTACAAGGTTCAAATGATTTTGTCACTTTCACTTGAATTTTGCTAATTATAAATTTAATGAAGAAAACTGAGATTTAAGGTTAAATAAAGTTTACATTGCATAAATTAAACTAAGTACAACATCTGATTAGCTAAAATTACAACTGGAAAAGGGAAATTTACTACCTACGATTTTACTATTACTACAACTACTCTAATAATATCTTCCACTGCTCCTTTCTTCACTTTTATACACCATTTGAGCTCTGTGGGCCCCACTGGTCAAATCCCACCAATGAAATGGCTACTTGGTGGCTTCTTGCTCTCTTTGTAATTTTGGCGGGAAAAGCTTTTTAACCAATTGGGTCTGTCACAGACCCTAGGGGGTGGAGGTGATAGGTTCTTGGGTTGTGTGAGGAGAGGATAAGGGGGTGGTGGTAGCAGAGCAAGTTGGGGAGAAACCAGGGATGATGGGTGGTATTGGTGAGTAGCAGGGGTGAGGGTGGTTTTAGTGGGAAGGGTGGTTTTGATGGGTGGTCAAACCAAGGGTTGACCCTGGTTAATAACAAACGGGGTGTGTGGGCTTAGATGGGGGTTTGGGCCAAGGTGTGTGTGGAGTGGGCTTATGATATTAAAAGGGTGGGCAGGTTTGGTATTTGGGTTGGATTTTATGTTTAGAAAATAATAGGGTCCATTTGGTATTATTTAGTATTTTAGGAAATCACAAGGACCAATTTCGTAATAAGTTGAATGTTGAGGGCTGTTTTATGTAATTTCCACAAAGTAATCAAAATGGACCATATTTGTCATGTGTAAATAGTACAAGGGGTATTTTGGATATTTTTCACTTTTTAAAACACCCGGGGACTAAATCTGCCAAAACACCAAACTTCAGGGACCTGACTTGTAATTTCACCAAACTAGCAATCAAGGATCAATCCTGCCATAAAAGATTAGAACAAGGACAAAATTTTGTTTTTCTCAAAGTTTTCATATCCCAGGGACTATTTTTGTTGATTTTCAAAGTACAGGGACTAAACTTGTAATTTTGTGAAACTTTTTACCAAAGGACTAATTATGTCACTTTTTGATTTAAAAGGACCTTTGGTGACTTTTTCAAGTTTTTAGAACAACCAGGGACTAGATTTGATAATTTTTGAAAGTTGAGGGACTGAAACTGCTAATTATGCAAACTTTGTGCGTTTTTCATCTGTTTTTGGTATTTTTGCATTTGAAACATGTAAAACACTTTCCTGGGATATTTTCACTATTTTGATTCAATATTGAGTGTTTTTAGATGTTTTGGCAGCTCAGAAATGGTAAAAATGATGAGTATTTACACACTCATCATTCACACAGATGTGTGTGGACCACTTAGACATGTGTCAAGGAGAGGTGCTAGCTACTTTTTAACATTTACGGATGATTACAGCCGTTATGGTTATGTTTATTTACTTAAACATAAGCATGAGGTATTTGAAACATTCAAAGTGTTTAAAGCAGAAGTAGAGTTGCAACTTGGAAAGAAGATTAAAACTCTTCGATCCGATAGAGGTGGTGAATACCTGAGTCAAGAGTTTATAGATTACTTAGCAAAGGAGCGAATTGTCCAGCACCTTACTTCTCCATATACTCCACAACAAAATGGTGTATCTGAGAGAAGGAATTGTACATTGCAAGATATGATACGATCTATGTTTAATCTAACAACTCTTCCTTTTTCATTTTCGGATTATGCCTTAGAATCTGCAGTTCGCATTCTAAATATGGTTCAAACAAAGAAGTGGGATAAGACACCATATGAGTTATGGACTGGAAAAGCTCCTAACTTGTCTTATATAAAGGTTTGGGGTTGTGAGGCGTATGTTAAACGTGACTCAGCAAACAAACTCCAACAAAGATCTGTAAAGTGCATCTTCGTAGGATACCCTAAGGAAACTATGGGTTACTACTTTTATTACCCACCGGAAAACAAAGTTTTTGTTGCAAGGTATGGAGACTTCTTGGAAAAGGAGCTCATATCTCAAAAATTCAGTGGGAGAGTATATGATCTGGAAGACGATCAAGAAGATGTAACACCTTCTGAAAACACTAGCCAACTTCCTGTGGAACCTGAAAGTTTAGGACCTCCACCTGAAGTTGAAGTGGTTCCCATTCGTAGGTCAACTAAACCTGTGAAAGCTCCTGAACGTCTATGTTTTAACGTAGAGCGCGAGGAAACTATACTAGATGATCTTGATGAACCTACTAGTTATAGGGCTGCCATGAATAGTCCTGAAAAGGAAAAATGGCATGTTGCTATGAATGGGGAAATGCAATCCATGAGAGACAATGAAGTCTGGGAAGAAGTAGAGCTGCCTCCGGGTGCCAAGCTAGTTGGGAGTAAATGGCTCTACAAGAAAAAGACTGATATGGATGGCATTGTACACACCTATAAGGCCCATTTGGTAGCTAAAGGCTATACTCAAACATTTGGTGTTGACTATGAGGAGACCTTTTCTCCTGTAGCTGACAATAGGGCTATTAGGATTCTTATATCCATAGCCGCTTACTACGACTATGAGATTTGATAAATGGATGTCAAAACCGCCTTCTTAAATGGTCGCCTAGATGAAGACATCTATATGGTGCAGCCTGAGGGGTTTGTGAATCCAGAATTCCCAAATCGCGTATGCAAACTTCAAAGATCCATTTATGGATTGAAGCAAGCATCACGACAATGGAATAAGAGATTTGATAGTGAGATTAAAAAGTATGGATTCACTCAAAATCTTGATGAGCCATGTGTATATCACAAAGTTAGTGGGAGTGAAGTAATTTTCCTTATTTTATATATTGATGACATATTGATCATGGGAAAAGACATTCCAAGTTTGCAAAAGGTTAAGGCATATCTTGGAAAGTGTTTTTCTATGAAAGATTTAGGGGAAGCTACATTCATTCTAGGAATCAAGATATATAGAGATAGATCTCAGTGATTAATTGGATTAAGCCAAAGTGCTTACATTGATAAAATATTGAAGAGATTCAATATGCAAAATTCCAAGAAGGGATATTTGCCAATGCAAGAACAACATGGCTTGAGTAGCAAAGTTTGTGCTTCAACACCTGCAGAGGTGCAACGCATGAAGAGAGTCCCTTATGCTTCGGCTGTGGGATCTATTACGTATGCGGTGAAAAGCACAAGGCCTGATGTGGCATTTGCTCAGAATTTAACCAGTTGATATCAGCAGAATCCAGGAGCTCACTGGACTGCTGCTAAGAATATTCTTAAGTACCTTAGGGCTACTAAAGATATGTTCTTAGTTTATGGGGGTACTCCATCTGCAGAACTTGATGTTACAGGTTACTGCGATGCTTCTTGGAAAGGTGATAAGGATGATACGAAGTCTTAGACGGGTTATGTCTTTGTCATTAATGGAGGAGCTATGGATTGGAGGAGCAGAAAGCAGAGTACACTAGCAATGTCTGCAACAGAAAGTAAGTATATAGCTGCTTCAGAAGCTGCAATGGAAGCTGTTTGGATTAGGAAGTTTGTTTCAGGGCTTGGGGTTATGCCTTTGATTCAAAGACCTATAAAAATGTATTGCGACAACTCAGCAGCAATTACATTTGCCAATGAACTTGGAATCATGAAAGGCACCAAACATTTCCCGATTAAGCATCACTATGTTCGAGAACAAGTCGAAATAGGTGAAATCGAAATGCTCAAAGTTCACACAGATGAAAACTTAGCAGATCAATTAACAAAGCCTCTACCTGGCACCAAGCTTTATAAGCATGCTGAAGGCATAGGACTTCGTTTGGCTGAAAATTTCATGCCCATTTTTTATTAGTATTTGGATAAGGGATGTAATGTACAATTATTATTTTAATGGAATAAAATATTGGTTATGTTTATTTAATCATTGTCTTAATAATATATCCTATATTTGCATGTTTAAATCCATGAATAAATTATTATTCTAAATTGTCCGTTGTCGATTAATGATATGGCAATATCATTAAATTAAGACAAATTTGAGTATTGGTTTAGGATATACTTGAAAGTATATTGATGCGTAGTCATACCAATTTCACATGATATTCAATGAATTGAGTATAGGACTTATCCCAACAATATGATTTAATATTTAATGTGAGAATCATATTTAAAATTATCATCAGACTTGAGATACCAGATAAGAGTCATGGATGTAGTGCATTTTTGTGAAGCAATTTACCGCTTACCGTAACAGGGAGTTATAAGGGTTGTTTTCAGAAGTATTGCAAAGTTCATGGGTTATTCTTGTAGTCAAGAAAAAATTTGTTCCTTCTGATTTGTTCAGAAGTTTAATACTGGTGGGCCCCTCGTAGGTTTGACAAAATTTTTGTGTGGCCACGCCCAAAGTCTATCTGGAATACGTTCAGATGTTTTGGTAATTTTGTTTAATCATAAAGAGACGAGAAACAGAAATTTAATAAAGAATCTCACATCTTTATTAATGTAGTATTAGAAACAAAAAGATAATAATAATGATGAATCATTAAAGGTTTTTCTAAGAAACCTAGCTCGAGTCGTGCTGGGGGCATTGGAGTGTTGCAAGACGCCAACCAATATCATTTTACTATTAATAAATATACGAGTGGCAGCTGTTAAATGTACATATAATTATTAATGTGTAAATGTCTAGTATCGAACCCGAGACCTCGGGATTGCACACATTACAAATGAATATTAAGGAAAAATAATAAATGTTTTATTATATTTATTATTAGACACGAGAATATAACGACCGTTAGTACTTAACGGAAAAGGGACCAACGACCGTTAGACGAAAGAGGAAAAAAAATGGTGTTTATGTAATTTGGCAACCAAGGAAGGGTCTAGAACCCCCCCCCCCCCCCTCCTTGGGTTGGGTCAGCCGAACACAAACAAAGAGGGCACCCTTGCCCTAGCTTGTTCCCAAAGCTACCTAAACACTATAAATACAAATCTTATGGTCATTGTTTTCTCATCTTTTGTGCACACAATTATCCCTAAGATTTTCTCTCATTCTCCTTGCTTTCAAAACCGGTCGAACACCCCTATATTATTAGGGTTTCGATTTTTGCTTTGTCAAAAACTAATTCTTGTGTAGTTACTTGCATAACCTTAATACGGTTTAATTTGTGTGTACAAGAACGAGGTAATAACTCACTATAGTTATTATCAAGAGATCGATAAACAAAACGGTAAGGGGTTTATCATAGATCTATTATTACACAAGATCAAGATTTATTGAAGTGCATCGGGTACGTTCCTATTTATGTTTTAGTTAATATTATGAGTTATACTTGATCTTAGCTTCGCAATACGTGTACTTTGATTGTCAAATTCTAACAAATAAAAGATGACACACGGATATAACGTGGAAAACCCCAATAGGGTAAAAACCACGGGCAAAGAAAGATACGTTTCACTATGATGAAAACTATAAGTTACACCTTCTCTCTAGTTACAAGGATAAACACTAATCGTTGTATCTCTTGTATTAGGAGATACCACACAAACTCTCTAAAAGTTAACTCACAAGTCCTAGCAGGAGAAACATATTACAATGTGAAAAGTAAAGAAGAGAACGAGATCTAAAATGAAGCTACAAACACATCTATTTAGGGTACTGGGAGTGGGTGCGGTAAGAAGGATTGCGGTATCCCTTACCGCACATGAACACCGCCGCCTCCATTACCATGCCGCACGGGGGGTGGTTTTGAGTGAGTTTCTCACGCACGGGAAAGGCAAAATTTGACCGTTGCTTTGGGACCGTTGGGTATACAACGGTTACTTTTTTTTTTTTTTTTTTTTTTTTTTTTTTTTTTTTTTTTTTTATAAATTGGTCTAGTGTTTGGTGGGTAGAAAGCAAAAAATAAACAACATCACCGAGAGGAAAGAAAAATTACCGAGCAAAAAAAAAATTACCGAGAGAAAAAGTATGGAACGTGGAGGTAAAAATAGAGATCCAAGAAGAGGTAGTCGTGGAGCGAGAGGTGGCTCGAGAGGCACAATTCGTCCTCGAATCCAATCACAACCCGGTTTTGAATCTTCTCAACCACAACCTTACCGGCCCGAAATGTATCCTCAATCTCCACCATTTTTTTACTCCCAACAACCCCTCCCGCAAATTCCCACTAATCGATCCGTTTGATCCAAGCTATACCCAACAATCCCCACTGCCAAATCCACCTTTCAACCCGTACGCGCCGCGCTTTAACCAAGAAAAAAGGCGTGAACGGGTTAATGAACCGTTACCCATTGTTGATGATACCGAAGATGATGAATATTACGACAATGTTGACGTGGTACCCAAGACACAACCAATTGATGACGAGGTCGAAGAGGATGACGAGGTCGAACCACACGTACAAAAGAAAAAAAAACCAAGTAAGCCTTGGACACCCGATGAGGAGGAGGCGTTAGCTAAGTCTTGGATCAAAATTTCGGTGGACAAAGTTGTTGGCGACCGTCAAACAAAGATGGGATTTTGGAAGGGAGTTCTAATTCATTTTCAAAGCCTTGTCCCGAGAACCGAACGCACTCATCATCAATTGAACTCGAAATGGACTCCTATGCATACTTTGATCGCTGCGTTCAACGGTTACTACACACAAGCGGTATATTTTTATATTTATGTTTTTTTATATTTATTTATTTTTTTGGATATTGTTTTTTATTGTATATTTTTATATTTATGCTTTTTTTATATTTATTTATTTTTTTGGATATTTGGTTTTTATTGTATATTGTAGAACCGTTTGAGAGATAGTGGGTGCAATGATATTCAAGTCCTTGAAAGAGCCAATCGTGATTTTGAAAAACAATATAAGAAAACTTTCGTGCATTCGAAAGCGTGGCATATTCTCAAAGATCAAGCAAAGTGGAAACAACAATCGTTGGTTAGTCAGATGCAAGAATCCATGGGATCGAGCAAGAAAAGAAAGTCATCGGAGTCAAGTAGCGCTCAAACACCAACAAACGATACTCCAACAAAAGATACTCCAATAAACGTGGAAGATTTCGAGTGTGACTTACCGAACCTCAACCAGAACCCAACTCCATCACGTGAATCGAAAGGCAAAAAAAAAATTGAATTCTGGAGATTCAAGCCGAAGCTCGATGCGTGATACCCTTGCAAGTTACACGGCCGAAAAGAAAATTTTAATGCAGGCGCAGTTGGAGGTTCAAAAGAAAAAGGACGAAGAATATTTCAAGTTTCTTGATGGAGAGGTGATGAATCGTGACATGAGGTTCGTTATGGATCCGCATGACCATATCCCAGACCCGGCTTTTAAGGATTTCGTCATCAACAAGAAACTCGAGATATGCGCAAAATACGGGTGGCCGTGTAGTTTGTAGGATTTAATGGTTTTAAGTTTAATTTTTATGGAACTTTAGTTATTTTATGTTTTTTAATAATATTATGTAATGTTTTTTTATTTTTAATGAAATTTTAGTTTTTTTTATAATTTTAATGGAATTTAAAAAAAAAAATAAAGAAAAAAAAAAGAAAAAAGAAAAAAAAATGAAGTGAGTGAAGGGTGAGTGAAGTAGCGCCTCCAAAAAAGAAGAGAGTGATGAAAAAAGTGGAGAATGATGTGGCGCAAGGGGATTGATTGGGAGTGAGTGATGTACTCCCACCACCCTTATAGTGTTTGTAAAACCACTCTTCCCGTGTGAACACAACAAGTAGGCGCCTGTTGTTTTCTTGACAACCACATAATCACCAACTTGCATTTTCCTTTCATCACCCATTACACCATCATAGATTCTCCATCTAGAAGCCCATAATAATTTATTTTAACAACAATGACCACTTTAGTGGTACTAGATAAAAAACAATTTGTTCACCAAAGATAAATCAATGAGCGATTTATAATCCTCATACTACCATTCAAAATAAACGGTGGCTTATATTGATTACTAAACATTTAACATATGTGAGACTCCTAAGACGGAAATTGCTTGACAGAGACCTATATATACACATGAATGAATCCGTTGATTTTTGTAGAACAACGAAAAAATGGCAGTCATGGGAGGAATTACCGAATGTAAGAACTTTGCAAACAACATTGAGATCGAGAACATTGCTAAGTTCGCTGTAGAAGAACACAACAAGAAAGAGGTATTGTTTCGTACCATACATATCTTGTATACAAGTGATTAACATCTGCAGCATCTATTATCGTCCAATTAGGACTTTTGAGATGTGTAGGATGAATATTTTGGTAATAGATTGTTGTCCAACCATGTAGAGCTCTATGTACATATGTTTTGAGAAATTTGTATAAAGATATCATTTAAGAGTGTGATTGAGATAAAACAATTTTATACTAGTATGTTTTTTTTAGGATGGTACTTTAAGAATGTAGAACCAAGTTAAGGTTATGAATTCTGCTTATGTGAAGGTGAAATATATGTATTAACCAACAATCAAACACACGTTAAATTATGTGGGATGACATAATAACCACACGATGGATTCTTACACAGAATTCAACGCTGGAGTTTGAGAAAGTAGTAAATGCAAAGGAACAGGTAGTAGCGGGCACGATGTACTATATCACAATCGAAACAAAAGATGGTAAAATGTATGAAGCCAAGGTGTGGGTTAAGCCGTGGGAGAACTTTAAGGAATTGCAGGAATTCAAACCTGCTGCATAATTTCCATGCGGTAAATTCATTTTTTTCCTACGCACTTGAATTCGTTTTCTTTCACTCTTTTTGTCTGAAAAGGGGATCAAAACATCTAGTTTTGTTCTCGAGGAATTGAACTTACGGCCTATATGATTTCAAGTGTGATTTATACCATATATCTAAGCCAATTTTCATGAAGTTAGAACGTTATAGAGGCTCAATTTTGTTTTGATTAAGTTTTATTTCATGGTGCAGGTGAGAGTGCTAGAACCACTAGCGTTTGTGAAGCTTAAACATATAGTCATTTATTCAATGTAAGAATAAAACATTTCTTGCGATATGGTGCAAGTGAATGTCCCCTCTATGTATAATTATGAAATGAATCATAATTCGTTTATGTATAATTATGAAATAAAATGTTAATGTGTGTGATTGTGAAATAAAATTAAACTTGTTTTAGCTTGTATCAGGTATTATTAACAAGTGCTTAGTAGACAGAGCTGTAATTGCTTGTGTTGCATAATATAATCTGATGTTTAATCTACTAATAAAGAAGTATTTTACACTTATATCTATCAAATAAATATGTTAACTCAGATATTTTACTCCATGTCTTTTAACTACCAGTGAATCATGGCGTAAAGACTTAAACCATATATTCAAATAAGCAAATTCGATAACCTTCTATGTTAACCCAATCAAGATCTCACTTATGAAAGTAGGTTCTTTTGAGCAACGAAAAATAAAGCTAAGACTAAAGTGTGATCAACAAATAGCACTAAGGATATGATGCTTCTTTGGGGGGAAAAAATAACACTAAGGATTTTAACGTAGATGCTTTGGTCTTTACAGCTTGTTGAGGTGTAAGAGTTTATAATCATTCAGAATCGAGTAACTTGAACAAACAATAGAATTTATAGGAACTTAGGGTGACTTGCATGTAAAGAGTAAAGCTACAAAAAAGTTTCTTTTACTGATTTGTAATGTTTACCACAACTCAGGTTTTACGGTTTAGCCTGCTCCCATATTGTTCACCTGGTAAGGGGGTGAGATTTGAAATGCTTGTTGTTCTCAAACTATTCAGCGTAGTTACACTACAAGAAAAAGGTCTTTTAGTGACACTTGTTATAATGACACATGTAATAAGTGTGAGCAAAAGTCCACATATCCTTATACTTTTAGAGAAAGTGTGAGCATAGTTTTAGTTTTATTTACACATTTTGAAAAGTGTAAGCAAAAGTGTGAGTTTTCCTTACACATTATAAAAAGTGTGAGGAGATACGAAGTTTTACCTACACTTTTTGCAAAGTATAAGTAAAAGTTTAGTGTTTTACCCACACTTTTTGTAAGTGTGAGCAAAAGTCTAAATTTGTACCTACATTTTTTAGTAAGTGTGAGCAAATGTATTCTTTTACCTACACTTTTCTGAAAGTGTAAGCAAATATATGGTTTTTACCTACACTTTTTATAAATGTGAGTGTACCGTTTTACTTAGTGGTGAGTGAAACCGACTGAAAACCGAATCGAACCGAAAAATCGAGCCGAACCGGTCTAACTCAAACCGAACCAACCTTACTCGGTTCCGGTTTCTCTTTAAATATTATGGTTTTTGGATTCGGTTTGGCTCGGTTAGAAAAAAAAAAAAAAAAAAAAAAAAAAAAAAAAAAAAAAAAAAAAAAACCCATCTAAACCAAACAGGTTCGGTTCGGTTTTGGTTTGACTCCATTCACTTTGGTTCGATTCTCGGTTCATGTTTTTCTCATAATCGGTTTTTAATTATGATCGACCCTAGTTTTACTACACTTTAAAAAATATATGAATACGTATGATTTGTCTATAGTTTAAAATTATACATCATTTAACTCTATTACCTTTTAACATAATATAAAATATAACACAAAAAACAAGTCATTTACCATATCACTTAATTGAGTTAATTCACACTATAAAATTCTTAACCGAAACTCTATTTTTATCTTTTTTTTATAAAAAACTTTTTTTAATCACATTTAAAACCGAACACCCCCAAATTAAAGCCGCTCAAACACCCAAACACTCCCAAATTAAAACATGCTACTGCTCAAATTAAAACACCCCCAAATTAAAACCGCTCAAACACCCAAACACTCCCAAATTAAAACCTGCTACTAATTAGTATATATGTTTAAAACCCATTATTTGAAATCTAAATGCTTTTTATTTACCGAGTTGAATTGCCAATCCAACTTGAAAGATACAAGAATCATATTGACCACAGGCCACAGATTCACATGTTTCTTACGGAGAGCAACGGAACAGAATGCAAGGAACAGAAAGAAACTTGATGAGTGGGGTTCCGGTTTATTTTTGATAATTAGGCCAAGAAAATATCTGACATTAAACAACCAGTCATTGAAACTATTCTGTTTAAATGGTATCACTGAGAGTTTACTATCCCTTTCGCGCCAAGCAAACTCTTAACACAAAAAAAGTTCCCTTCACTTTCTTTCAGCTCTTTGCAACTCTGGAAACATACAGAGGTACTTCTTTTCTGTCCGTTTCGTTTCTCACATTTTATTTCTTTTACCGGTTAGAAAAATACGTCCGTGTTATTTGATTTCATCGATTTTATTGAACATCAACCAAGACAATTATCAACAAGATCTAAAAACTTTCAATATTAACATTTGCAACGCGAAAGGATCCTACAACATAATTACGACCCATAAAATATAAACCAAAATAAATAAAAGAACCTACTGGTTACAATCTTGTCTAAACTACTAAGAAAGATTTGCCACTGCCAATTTCTTCTTCATATCTGTCTATCTATCTACCTGAGTCAGCATCTACAATATCATTACTAAACAAGAAAACGACAAGCCCTTCAAAGTTCAAACTGCTCATCCTTCTTCGTCATAATCTTCATCTTCATCTACCCTACTGTTTATATTAGCAAGTTGAATTGGGTCAAGAACCATGTTCTCTACTTCCATCGATGACCACCCAGGATATTCATCAGGATTCATTTCAACTATCGGTTTTGGGGCCCAGCCCGATGGAGTAACAGGTGTTGGTGATATGACGGGTGTCTCTCCATTCTCATCCAAGTCTAAGTTAAGGTCAAAGTTGTTTTTAACTTTGGCCGTCTCGTCAGTCTTTCTGAATATAGTGTGATTCTCTTTTGAATCAGCGTCTTCTATTGAATCAAGAGTCTGTTTTTGTTTATCTGTGCTATTGGAATAGAGCTCGAGTTTCTCGTAACTAGATGATGCTCCAGCTGCTGCTGCATATGCTTCTTTTTCTGCTCGGCTAGGTCTACCTCGGCCTCTTCCTCTACCCCTTCCTCGACCACTTCCATTGGTATGGGGAGTCTCGGGCTGCAACTACACAAAGAAAATAGGTGAGCTTGATGGGACCAGCCTAGAAAAACCGTAACATGTTGCTTTCTATAAATTTTGCTAGTTACAGAATAAGATTTATACTACAATTTTGGTCTACAAAATTTGCTGATTACGTTAGCACCTAAACAAAAATGCAATTTATGCAAGCAACCCCAATCCTACAATTATTTATCAGCCAAATGAAAATGAATTATCTTACCATCTTGTCCCTTTTTGCGTCTTTGTCACCGTCATTATGAACATCATCAGCAAGTTTCCTGCGTTTAGCTGCAGATCTGTCCTCTCCTGTTGCATCAGAACCACCTAAATCGGGAACCTTGCCAGCGATATCTCTCAAAAAGTCAAACACGTTATAGCTCTGAACACATTGCTTTCTACAAAACAGGAAGAATTGATTAAATCAGTATAAATTTATGATGTGGCCATTGACCACTTAATGCGGGGATCGGGTATAGAGTACTTACAAGTGCATAGAATTCAGAGTCTTTGCGCCCCTTTGACGAGTGATCTCGTATGTCCTATCACAAAGATCTTGTAAAAATAGTTCCAAAGCTTTAGCTGCATTCATCAAACAAAAGTATAAAATTTTAACCATGTTGGACTAGTGTTAAATCAGGAACAATTAACATTTACACTAAGCTATCGATTTTTGAATTGATTGTATATATATAATGTGAAGAAATATAACCAGCATGGAGATGTTACTTACATACTAACAGAGGGACAGCCATAGCAATCTTCCCAACATCCTCATCGGCTTGCATAATCTTTTTAATTCGAGCCTGTTTAATATTTAAAAGAGAAATTAGAAATGCGACGATAGTATACGAAATTTAAGGCATCTAATCAATAATAAAACAATTATCATACACAAAAAAAACTAGTAAATAATATCATGAACCAAAAACAGCATGTAAATTTCAATGCAGATCAATCAAATAAATGATCCATAACGCAACTAAGACAAAACAAATCGAATTAAATCATATAAATTCACATAATCAAATAACGACATTTAGTCATAAACAAGCATCATGTTTCAATTCTGTAAATATATTCCATTTAACATTCCAGTTAACAACAGAAAACGTTCTTTTCTTTTTAAACAAATTACCAAAATCTTTTTCAACCGAGTCATTAGAAAACGACTTATTTATCCTATTTGGGTCGATTTGTAACCCATCTTAAAACTTTTATAAAAAATTAGCATCACATATAAATCATACATTGTTGTAACATTTTTTGTATCATAATTATCATTTTTTTAAAGCCAGCTTTGTGTTAAAAAAAAAATAAACCAAACCGAACACAAAACCATGTTTTAATTTACTCAGATGCAAAAAAAAAAAAAAAAGTCCAATGACAATGACATAATCATAACAAACATAGTCAAATATTTAGTATTGCAAAATTAAAATCTATAAGAATCAAACATAAACAATGAGCGAAAACACATTCTTGCACAAATCAATTAATTCCTAGACATATACAACTGAGAATATACGCAAAACTTCACAATGATCAGTAAATAAACTTTAAATAGAATCAAATATATGAAAAACATATGACTGAACAAAATTAAATACTTACCGCAGGGAAACGCGTATCCAGTTTCTTCCTCATATCGACTGAATCTTCCTTCTACGAATAAAAGAAAAAACTAACTAAAACTGCCTAATATAAAAAAGTTATCTACGCAAAATTGAACCCTAAAAATTGTGAAAACTAAACATATATATTAACGAAAAAGAAGGTATATAAAGGGTAAAATAAGGAGTTGAAAAATAACCCGTATTTGTAGGGGATATTCTTGATCGTGGCCTCGTGGGGCAGAATATTAGTCGCACGAAGTGTTGGACTTGTTCCAAATCATTGTACACGTGTGTCTACTTTATATACTGCAAAGTGCAACCTATGACTTGTCTTGGTAATTTAACATTTTAGACCCTCAAAAACATTGTACAATCACAAATTGTTTTTGTCTTCTTGTAACACTATCAAATAGGTTGTATAAATTTGTGTAAAAGCATAAGATGATATAAATCAAACACTTAACACTTTACACATTTTTCATCCTTTGCCTTTAAATAATCATCTCGATTTTTATAAAATACAGTCTTTAGTTTTTACTGTAAAATTTATCAAAAAAATTATAAAAGGTGTTTAGGTTGGTTTTTAAAACACTCTTACGAAATATGAACCAAAGAATGAACCTTGATATACCTCGATCCACCTTTTTCCTATTCTTGGTTTTTGTTTGGCTCGATACGCATTTTGTTTGGTTCGATACGCACCGATACAATCCTGTTTTGTACCCATGTTCATGTTATAATCTCTTTAAAGTACATGGGAATATGTTATAAATTTCCCAAAATTTATAGTATTTGAGAACTTTCACAATTAAGTCTATAAAATTAGATTTAGTATAAACCTATTAATAAAAGTTAAAGGTTTGATTGAAAGTTTTATTATCAATCAAAATATAACAACATTTTTTTAATTTATTTATTTATTTATTTTTATTTTTTTTTTTATTTTTTTTTTAGATTTAAGTCAAAAATTAAGAAAAAAAAAAAAAAAAAAAAAAAAAAAAAAAAAAAAAAAAAAAGGGTGAGCTCTCAAGTCCATGTGTATTTTCGATCTCTTTTCTTCACCTAAATTTATCAAAAGTTTGACAAAAATAATTCATTTGACTTAAATTAGCCAAATAAAGAGATCACATTTGATGAAAAAGACGAAATAAAGCTATTGTTTTTAATGGTACATTAAAATTTGGAACATGTGTTATTTATTTATTTATTTATTTTTCTCCTGGAAATAATCGTTTTATTTTATAATATTAAAGATATATAACACTTTTATTAACATTTTAATATATATTATAGATTGCGAGAAACGACAGCGTATTGCTGTCATTTTAGAATAAAAAAATAACTTTTTTAGCCTAAATATAAGCCAAAAAAAGCTGGACCAATTACAAAAGAAAATTTTTGAAATACACCCCAAGCTATGTAACGTTTTGCAAAAACTGCACTGAAATTTTTGATATGTACGATGTTTTTATATAAAAATTTTTATTTATCAAATATCTAACAAATATCTAATGATTTATTTAATAAAAAATATACCGTCCGGAAAGCCACTGAATAATGAACAGATTGAGCCCTATTGATATACTTTTGACACACGTAAAATTTTACCAAAAATGTTTACGTTTAATATATATTTTTATTTTAAAACAAAATATCAAAATGCACTCTTAACTTACCAAATACTTTTGAAAACTATCTTGAAACTTATTTAAATACAAATGCCAATTTGTTTAAAATACAAAGGCCAGAGACATGCAATTCTATGAAATTTGAATTATATAAATAACTTCTTTTAATTATATAACAAATTTTATTTACATGTAACAAATATCTAACGATTTCTTTAATATAAAATATAGCTACAAATAAAACGAGCCCAATATTGATATTTTTTTTTTTTACATACGTACGAATTTATAAAAAATGTATACTTAAAAAAGAAAGTTTCTAGTAATTTTTTTAACTAGGCGAGTACCCGTGCATAGCAACGGAAATTCCTAGCGGCAGAAAATTAATGATATGCGATGTTTTGGTAAGTGTTTCATGTAACGTTCAAAATAGAACGTGAAAGTACCAAATGTAATTGCAAACGTTTGTAACATGCGATAAATCAACTCAAGCAAAATTCTTAACATATATCAAAAAACATATAAAAACATGTTTAGAAACATCAAAGTATTATACGAATGTATTCTCATATCCCATTCCAAAAGTATGAGTCACTTGCATGTAGATCAGCAGGTTATAAAAGGTGACTCGCTGGAATGAACATCAGAAGATCTGAGACCCTTATTCTAGGTGAGAGTGCTGAATTTGCAGTTGCATCAAATTCCCTGTTGACTATCAGTTTCCTCTTCTGCGAATCAGACTGACAGATCTTCTTCAGTTATAGGACTCAAACCCGCATCTTGTTTAAGAATCATGGCTTGAGCTTCTTCCACGATGGATGCATCATCTTCAGGAGCATACAAGATCCTTTTTATCGTACCAATAGCCTATTATAAAAAGATGTAAAATGTGCAGCTGAGTAACCAAAATTTAAAATGGGTCACTCGGTTTATCTTTTATGTCAAACAAAAATAGGAAAAAAGTAGCTAAAAAAACGGGTTAAGTGGGCAAAACTTGTCAAGCAGATAGGAAGTCACCCAAAATTAAATTTTCATGAATAAATCCCCTAAACCATTTTTTAAATTATTATTGAGATAATACAAATTTGATAATCGTATATAAAAAATCTTCAATAATTTACCAAAACCGTTCAAAGTTAACCCAGCCTACTAATTTTACCACCTATAATGAGCATATTAGCAAATTACTGATGTATAATTGTTGCGGTACTTTAGTATAGCATAGTGCTTTTATCTTATTTTTCTGTATTTGAAAATTTGTAAATAAAGTGAGCTGAAAGAAGAATTACTTGTGAAGGTACTAGTAAAGGAACATACATAGCAAGTTCTTTTTTCACAAGTTTGTATCCTATTATTTGTGAAGGTAAAGGAACAGACATGCATATTGTACTCACTGATGTGTGAAAGTGAGTATACATGAATAAATTATTATCTCAGATGAGAAAGACTACCTCTTTTGAATGATCAAATGCAGAGACTCGAGATTGCGACAACATTTGAGGATCGGGATGAGTAAATCTATGATGGAGGCATCAATTGTTATAACCTCCAACGTCTTCAGATTGGGAAAAGATGCTCAAAAATTCCCATCGATGTCACGTGCCGCACTAATGGCCTATAATAAATATAAACTTCATTGAGCACCAAAACAACATATTAAGGTATGCCAAATTGAAAGGATATACATATGCTAGGTTCTTCACATCCTCGAGATTTAGTAATGATTTATCCAAACTTATGTGAATCAGGGCATAACAAGTGATGCATCAAGAATAAACCACAAATTAAAGTATATTACCATAGTTTGTAACAATATTTCCATTCAGCCATATCTTTTGCACTCCTATGTTAAAATAACACATTAAGGACCACCAACATAATACTTTCAAATACCTCCAAATATCATATTCTTTTCTAGAAACTTAATATCAGATTATGAATCAAGCAAATAACTAATACTTCATAAATCATAATCCTTTATGTCATTTGATAATGGAACTATATTTTCTTTGGCAAAATTAATGTTAAAGTACATATTTAACCATTTATTGATGATATTAACTTTCCACAAGAATTTCACACGTAGCCGGCCATTAGGCCATTTACTAAGAAGTATTTTCAAAATTTGGCCACTAATTATGCACTTCTATTAAACTAAGCTAAATTCAAAAATGGGAGAATGAAGATACAATAAAAATGATGCCACATTCATGGTCGTGTGCCGCTGAAAAACAGCAACCGCAGACTACAACAGAGGGATGTTGGGCATGGAGGTCTCACTTTTGTAAGTCAACATTTAATTAGATATAAGATTTCAGATAAGGGTATCATTGACTAAAGGTCATGACCAAATAAAAAAAAATTAGATGTACTACCCAAAAAAAAAGGATTTACACTGCAAAACACCAATCATGGAAGATGACATAGTTCTGCGGCTAGTTTCAAGTTATTTTAGATCAAAAAGCTAGCATGAACTATAACAACAAATTCTAACACAATGAAAATTTGCTATATATGTTTGTACCAGTGGACTACATAATTGAGAGCTCAAAGTTGAAATATGCTTAGCATTGCTTGTTTGTACCAGTGGACTACATAAATGAAAGCTAGCATAATTGAGAGCTCAAATAATATTTGTTTATGCAATATGTATTTAGGGAGAATGAAGGCCTTCCTCATTACACAAAATCATTGTAACATGTAAGAAACCATCAAACAAAAAAGATGGTCTGTTTGTACGAAAAGTAAACCACTCATGTATAGAACATCAATTCCACATACCTGCAAGATCATGATGTGGTTGTCCATACGGTCGAGCAAATTTTTATCAGTTACCGCCAGCAACATCATAATGTGAGTGGTATCAATCGCGCCACAACAATTAGGAAGGCCTCTGATATTCTCAAATTTAGACTTTATTTGTGTGATTTCATAATCTGTCAAAAACCTATCAGGTGCAGAATACCAAAATACCCGCAAGAACACATGAAAATTCAATTTATTTAATTTTTAATTATGAGGTTAACACGTACTCACAAACAATATCATCAAGGTAACATGGAGAAGATTATGCAGACCAAAAAAAAAATTAAAAAAAACGCATAAATTATTATGAAACCGTAAATTCAAAATTAAAAGAATGGGAAACAACCTTAAAAACCTTAGATGCAAACATGATCAGCAATGCAATCTGCAAAACAAATCAACAAAAACCCCAAATTAACCAAACCTTAATTTTAAAAATAAACAAATGAATAAAAGAAAGACATCAAATAAATGATGAATTAAGAAAAAGTAAACCATAAATAGAGGGGAGTTGGTGGTTGTTGGTCTTGGCCGTTGTGGGTCTCGGTGGAGAGGGGAGTTTCGATGGTGGTGAGTGTGGATAAGAGCTCGACCGTGGTGGGTCTCGGTGGAGAGGGAGTTTCGATGGTGGTGGCGGTGTCTATGGCGGTGGTGGTGCCGGTGCCGGCGGTCGAAGTGAGTTTTAGGAGTGTGTGTGCTAGAAAGAGAGGAAGGAAGAGAAAGAGGGTTTTGTGTGTGCTTATGTGTGAGGCACTTTAAACTTGTATTTTAATATCCCGATTTGCATTTTAATGTCCAGCCTATCATTACCGTATATAACAAGCGTTTCTTTAATGTCCAGCCTATCTTCAAGGGCAAAATGGGCATTGACTGAAATTTTAGTTTTTCACTTTTCACTTTAACCATTGAGACATTATAAGTAGTTAAGATAGAAAAGATACTGCCAAAAAGGCATCTGCATTACGAATAAAACGAGCCCAATATTGATGTGCTTTTAGTTAACGAGCAAAAAAGCCCCACCTCAACGTGCGGATGCAACTTTTCTTGTAAAAATTAAAGGTAATAAGCGTTTCCCAAAACACTTTTAATAAAAGTACAATTTTAAGGTGCAAATTTTTTTGTAAGTCTTTTATATAATAAAAAAAAATTTCAAGTGGGGACTTTTAGATTTAAAAAAAAAATCAATTCATTCTTTATTAAGTAATAATTGAATTTATATTATTTTTCTAAAAACAATTTTTTAGTTAAAAAAACTTAAATTTTTCTTAATTTGGCATTAAACTTCTGAAAAAAATCGTTTTTGTATAACATATGTAGACATAATACCTCATTTATATTTAAAAAACTAAATATATTATATACATAAGCTTTTCTTCAAAAACGATTATAATATTCTCCAGTTGAGAGAAAATATGTGCCCGTTAGTACCCATTTAACTTTTTAATTGGCTAAATATGCCCATTTAAAAAAAAAATCGGGCTAAATGTGCCCAAATCATTTATTTTAGTAGCCAAAATTAGCTTTTTTTGTTTTGGGCATAAATTATCACCTCTAATAGTAACATTTAAAAACACCATCTCCCAATTAGTTTCTTATCATCCGTAGTAAAAAGAAAAACATAACACATAGCCATAAAATCATCCTCCACAACCCTACCCTAGAAACCATCAAAGAACCGATTTTTCGACAAAGGATGTTGTTTAATACATTCTCCAATTACACAACTATTATTGTAAATATCTCAATATTAATTGTTAAAATTGAAGAGATGATGAATGGGACAACCTTTTGAAGTTGCACTTGCTTTTTGTCGTGGAATGTAATTGATTTTTTCCTCTTTTGTAATTTACTAATTAATTTATCTCTTAGATTGTTGATTATAGTTATATACTATAAAGTTGAGTTTTTTTTATTGATGGGTTTTGTAGTATTTTTACTTTTGGTTAAAAAAATTGGATTGTTTGTTTAATAAATATAAGTGGGTAATTAGTTGTTTTGCTTATGTTGTGAATATGTGATAGTTTAATGAGTTGTTTTCTTAGTGTTTGGCAAATTATAAAATAGCTTATTAGTTGTTGAATGATTATCAGGATGTTAGGGATTGCTTATTTTCTCTGCTTATAGGCAGATACAGGTAAACAGTTAAAGAATTAGTGTTAGGATTTTTTTATGATGTAAAAAATGCAGTTCGACACCAAAGAGTAATAATTGGTTCCAAGATAATGATTGGTTTGAAGTTTCAACTAAATGCGTTAGGTCAATCTTCATACCCGTTGATGAGTGCTCAAACACTCATCATTTTTGGTAAAATCTGAACTGCAAAACATACAAAAACACTCAGAAATGCATCAAAATACTAAAAATATTTCAAAATTGTGTTTTATATGTTTTAGATGCAAAATGAGCAAAAACAGATGAAAAACGTACAAAGTTTGCAAAATTGACAGTTTCAGTCCCCCAACTTTCATAAAATGACAAAACTAGTCCCTGGTCATTCAAAATATGGAAAATTATCACCAAAGGTCATTTTGAAATTATAAATTGTCATATTTAGTCCTTTGGTGAAAAAATTGGAAAAGTTTTGAGAATTTACAGTTTGGTCCGTGAAGTTTCAGATTTTGGCAGATTTGGTCCCTCATGGGATATTTTTGAAAGAAAAATCATTTTTGGACCTTGGGAAATCAAAAGTTATCAAAATTGGTCCTTGGTGTGAAGTTTGGAAAAATTACAGTTTTGGTCCCTCAACTTTGATTTTTGGCAGAAATGACCCCCGGTGATTTAAACTTGAAAAATTACATCAAAAAGCCTTGTGGAATTATAATGTGACAAGTTTTATCCTTGGAAGGAGTTTTTAAAATTGGCAATTCAGGTCCCTAAGCTTTCTAAAAATTACACTTATGGTCCTTGTGATTAAACTTTAAACCAAATGGACCCTTAATATTATACAAACCAAACAACACCCTTACCACCAAAACCCCAGCCCACCTAGCCTACCCCAAGCCCATCACACAACCAGCCCACTTCCTAATAAATATACTCCCCCGTCCCTTTTTAATACTTCCCTCCGGTCAACCCCAGTCAACTCCACCATCCCACCACCACTTGCCCTGGTTATCATCTGCCATACTTCACCTTCCCCCTCCTCCACCTCACTTTACCCATACCTTGTCCCTCCACCTCACTTTACCCATACCTTGTCCCTCCACCTCACAAATACTTCCAAAGCCCATTAATTGACTTAGAATCTCTCCAAGCAATCCATAATCTACCAAAACATATTTCCCGCCAAAATCGTTTTTTATGGCTGAGATCATTCCAAGCCATCCAATGGCTATGAACAGAAGTGGGAAAGAGAGATAGGACTGGGAGAAGCCTTATAAGTCAAGAAAGAAGCAAGGGAATTTATTATTAGTATAGGAGTAGTGTAAAGTGGTGTAATTTTATTGTTTTATTGTCGTTTAACTTAATTTCCAAGTTCTAAATGTAATTTTCAATTTTAAACTAATGTTTTCAGTGTTTATGGAATCTATTTCAGTCCTTAATTTCAATTGTTGTAGTTCTGTTTCAGCTTAAGCTTTATTTTAATGAAAATCTCAAAAGTTTATCAAAGTTGTTAGCAGTGGTTGTTTAATGATCCAAAAGCTTCTATAAGCTCATTATAGAGGTTCTACAAGCTCATAAAAACATTTAGTTTAGTTTCACTCAGAGAATAAAAATTACTTAAAAAAATCCAAAAAAAATAGTTAATAAATAAAAAGTCAAGCTAGAAGAGAAAAGAAATCTTGGAGCAGGGTTCTTAATGAAAGGGTTTGGTTTAGCAGTTGGTTAGGAAGTTGTAGAGTAAGTTTATGTGGTCTTGGTTCACAGTTCTGCTTGTGGGAATCAATTGTAAGTTTTTCACCTTATTTTGGAATTCCCCTGTATCCTTGCTTATCAGTGTTACTATGTACTTTTTCATGTTTAATTAGGAAATTTAAATGATGCTGATGCTTGTTGTTACCTTTTGAATCCTTAAAATTTCATGTACTCAGTTGTTTAGATCTCACTGCCAAAATCATCAATACAAGTGATCCTAGGTTCTTGTTATTTTTGTGACACTAGTATGCTTATTTCAGTTCCTTATTTCATTATATGGGCTTATAGTTCAATATTATGGTCTGAATTCACCAAAAGCTTTGAAAATCACATTTTCATACTTTTATAGGGGTGTTTGGCATTACACAGTTCTGTGGGAATATTTTGTTTAAAATCCTTGTTCTTTGTTTCATTAGTTTAGATCAGAGTCACATTAGTTATCTTAGGTAGTAAATTGGTTGTTCAAACACAAATAGTCAAAATCTCAGTTTGAGCCTTGTTTTCCTTTTACTGTTGGATTCTAAGTTATATAATCATCACTTATGGTTGAATAAGTTATTAACCTGGATTGTTACAGTCTCAATACTGCTTATAATCTCAATTCCACCATCTAGGATTGAATTCAAGTTCATAATAGTCAAACTCCAAGTTTTAGCAAAAAGTCAATGTGCATGCTACCCAGTTTTTACAAAATTTGCATGAATTAATTAGAATTTTGTATAAGGTCTTAGGACTTGAAACTTGTTTCTAATAGCAGCCCCCCATCTCAACTTTAAGTTCCCCTCTCCATCATATTTTTGTGATTTTTTATCTGGGCCCCACACACCATCAAAGTAGGCTGCAGGGTGGGTATACCCCCTGCTGCACTGATCAATCACTCACCACCACCACTTTGGTGGTGGTTTCTGACCACCTCAGTGGGCCCCACAGCCTCCACCTTGATCCTTTCCACCCCCCTCTTACCATACTTCTAGTATTGACCTTTAGTTTGACCTCAAACCCCTGTGGACCCCACTGAATTCACCCATCTTTTCTGTCCCAATTTTAGTCAAGTTTCAAGAAATCAATTGCTTATTTTGATGCTTATTGGCTTATCTGTGTTCAAATCTTGATCACTTAGCCTCATTTTCATTCAAGTAACTTGTTTCTACCAATTTATACCTCTGTGGGCCCCACAGAGGCTCAATTCCACCAAAAGTCAACTATAGTCAACTGTCTTGCATTTTTATGGCCATTTAGCTTATTTTTGATTTCTAAAAAAGTTGTTTTCATAAAAGTTGTTTGTTTTTAGGTATAAAATAGGTTTGTAAAAGAAAAATCAAAAAAATCAATTATTAATTATAAGTGATAGTTTCTATTTAATGTAATTTAAATTTAATTTTCATTTTTAGATTTTTGTTAAGCACTTAGCATTTTTATATTTTTCTTAAATTCCTTTCATATTAAAGTAATTTTAGTAAATTTTTCAGATTTTTATTTTATCATTTGGTATTTATTAGATTTAATATTAGTTTTATTAGTAATTAATTAATAATTAAGTTTTAAATAGCATAATTAGTTTTTATTAAGTAAGACCTAGTTTTTATATTTTTCATAGCTTTTAAATGTTATAAAATAATTTTAGGAATTTTTCCATAATTTTCTAAGTTAATTTAGTATTATTTGTAATTTAAATTAGTTTAAATAGTTTAATTAAGATATTTAGTTTTTAATTAGAAAATCCATAAAAAGACAAAAATATTTATTTTTAATTTTTATACTTTCTTCAAGTTCATTTTAAGTTTTATAAATTATTTTTGCAAGTTTTTAGTTTAATTTGTAGTGTTTATCATTTTTAGTTTATTTAAATTAGGTTTAATTTACTTTTTAAATAGTTTTAATTAATTAAATTGTATTTAAATATTAAAATAATCATTTTAATAATTTCATTTTCATTTTAAATTTTCTTTTTATTTTAAGTTTGTAAAAAAGTTATTTTCACCCCCTGGGGGTTTTCAGATTTCTGTTTTCACGTTTTATTTTGTACGTTCGCGTTATTTAAACGTGAACGTACGCGTTTTAGGTTTTAAACGTTTCTGGTTTTTCCTAATTTCAAGTCTTGTTCATATAGCTTATTTAAGCTATTTCTCAGTATATTCCTTAGCTTAATCGTTCACAAACCCTTTTTCCTGTCCAAATTCACCCGATCACTAACCCGTTTAATAACCATCACACCTCGTCGGGACATAACGACCCGGGGAAACCACTATATTCCGCGGAGCATTGACTCTAGGCAGTTTGACCTTGTTGACCATTACCTGGTCAATTTAGGTTGACCGTTTGGAGCCAATCAATTGTTGGCGCCCTTGCCGGGGAGGTTGTGTGCGTTTTCTAAACGGTTTTTCTGATTAGTGATTTTGGAATTCGTTCCATTGTACATTTATCCATCCTTTGTTCATATTTTCTTATTATCAAAACAAAACCGTTCCCGAGAACATTTTAAACTCAGTTTTCAACGAACACAAAAACACAAAAAACATTTTCTTTCTCATTTGTACAAAATATTTATTCAAAAACCCAAAAATATTCACCTTTACCCTCTCACATCTTTGATTCTTCATCCCTACCCCTCTGTAAACCTTTGATTCTTTCCATGTCGTATCCACACCATTGCGGTTGTCAATGGTGTGGTGGTCCTCATAATGGTGGGAATTGTCCTGGCTGTAGCATGGTAGAGTCAGGAGATGGGTCTGTCTATAACCAAGCTCCCTATCCTTACCATGACACATCTGATTCGTCCTACCAGCCACCACATCATGAGATACTGACATATCTGTGTGAGTTTTGTGGTGGTCCTCACCAAGGATGTGAGTGTCAAGCCGGAAACACGTTTGTCTATGAACAGTTTTCCGGTGATGCTCAGAACTTTGGTTATGACCAATACCCATATGATTCACCAGTCCAGACTCAACAGTTTTACTGTTGTGATTCCTGTGGAGGTCCACACTTCAGTTCAGATTGTCAAACGGGGAATCCATATCCTTGTGACAATTTTGACACACCTTATTACGACCAACCTCCACAGTACGATATGAATCAAGCACTTCTTCCAGAAATGCAAAATATGATGAAAATCGTTGATGAGCTTAAGGGTTTAGTTAAAGACTTTGCCCAAAGACATACTCATCAAAAATCCATGGAAGAATTGCTAGCTGAAGAGCAGGCTACTAGAATAAATTCCCAAGATGCCTATGAAAAATCTGTGAGGGAATCAATTGCAAAAGAAAAAGCAGCCAAATCTAGCTCTCAGTTCCGTTTCATCCCTGATGACAGTGATGATGAAGATACACTTGATATCCTTCAATTTTATAAAACTTCATCAAGTTCATCAGTTGATACCCCAGTAGTTGAGATTCCATCTCAAACAACTGCTATCACACCCGAGGTTCCCACTCACTCTTTGATCATGGGGGACGAGCATCTTGACACTGTTCCTAAAAAGGAATCGGACGAATTCATAAAGTCTAGTGTTGAGATCCTTGTCCCAATCCCAGGAGAGTCACAGGGAACTCTTGAGCATATGTGTGATATTCCTTCCCCTCTTGAGTGTTCAAACGATCATTTTGAGACTTTCTCAGATTTTAATGATGATTGTACATCTCATGGAGACATCGAGTATGTTGAGGCATCAGTTCCACAAACTGATGCTGATCATCTTTTTGAGGAGTTCGCCGATGAACTTACTCACATCAATCCACTTTCATTGGAAAGTGATGATGGTCTCCTCGACTTCAAAGCCGATCTGGGAGAAATTGAAAGTCTCCTATATCATGATCCACCACTCACTTCTTATCCCAGCAGTCCAATAGAGAATGTTAATCATTTTGTTCCCGAAGCATTCAATACTACTCTCACCAATCCTCTATTTGAATTCGAATCTGAATTCACTTTGATTTCTGATAATCCACTCTTTGATATTCAGAATGAGGATTGTGATGAGTCTATTCCGGAACATGAGTTCACAGATTCACATCATGTGAATGATTCTCTTCATGAGGAGTTCTCCGGTGAACTCACTCATCATATCATGACTCCTCCGGAGTTTGATAGCCCGGGGGAGATGCACTCAATCATGAGAATTTGCAAATTCCCACCCACCCTCCCGGGATATTTACGAGCTTAACCTTTGAAATCCAAATTCAGGCTGATGAGCCTGCTCTCGAGGAAGAAAATCTAATCATGATTTTCATCATGGTTTTCTTCCTTTTCTTCACCTACAGGGTGACTTCTCTTGTTCTTCACTCCTTCGGGAATGAGGATACCATCTTTGATCCTGGCATTTTCATGTATCATTTCTTGAGCCGGATACTTATCTCATCGGTGTGGAACTTTCACGTGCTTCAAATGTTTGTCCAAACATCTTGAATGAAAGTCCGATGGAGATTGTCTCTTCCACATCATGCTTCCCCATGAACAAATGAATTCGGGGTCGAGTCAAGCTAGCGACCCGGTAAACAAAAACAGTAGCATGCTTATAGGGTTTTCACCCTAAGTGTGGGGGAGTCCCCCATGCTATGGTTACTTATGAAGTGAAAATACAAAATGGTGTTTTCCACGCTTAGCTTGTAATGTTGCCCTTTTACGTTCAAAGAGTCGGCATAATAGCCAGGACTTTGAATATTGAGGACAATATTCATTCTAAGAGTGGGGGGGGGGGGGGGGTATTTCGCTATTCTAGCAAATTTTATCACATTTTACTATCTAATACCCCCGTTTTGGCCAAAATTTCAAAAATTTTTAAAATTTTTTCACTGGTGCTTCAAAATTTTTGTGGTAATCAGTCCGCCATGTCTAACCGACAAAGGGATTGGCTAATCCAGGAGCAAACGGCTCTTGGTAAAGATATATCAAATCCGTTTATGGCTTGCAATTTGCCCAAAATTGTATGGTACCTCAACTCGCCATATCCTAAAACGCGAATGAGTTGGCTAGCCCGCAAGATTATGGCTTGTGGAAAAGGCAGTGGAAAATCCATAATTGGTAATCAACTCACCAAGATGTTGACTATTCCATTAAGAGTTGGCTAGTCCAGGAGCAAACGGCTCTTGGTAAAGACTAATCAAATCCGTTGACAGCTGGTGGTTTGCTCAAAATCACATGGTTATCAGGTGTACCACAGTTCTTACATCTGGCTACTCCAGAAGTAATGGCTTTTGGTAAAGAGTTTAAAATCCATCAAGTTTTCAAAACAGTTTATTGCTAGGGACTAGCAATAGTTTAGTGTGGGGGATTGATGAGTGCTCAAACACTCATCATTTTTTGTCAAATCTGAACCGCAAAACATACAAAAACACTCAAAAATGCATCAAAATACTAAAAATATTTCAAAATTGCGTTTTATATGTTTTAGATGCAAAATGAGCAAAAACAGATGAAAAACGTACAAAGTTTGCAAAATTGGCAGTTTCAGTCCCCCAACTTTCATAAAATGACAAAACTAGTCCCTGGTCATTCAAAATATGGAAAATTATCACCAAAGGTCATTTTGAAATCATAAATTGTCATATTTAGTCCTTTGGTGAAAAATTGGAAAAGTTTTGAGAATTTACAGTTTGGTCCGTGAAGTTTCAGATTTTGGCAGATTTGGTCCCTGGTGGGATATTTTTGAAAGAAAAATCATTTTTGGACCTTGGGAAATCAAAAGTTATCAAAATTGGTCCTTGGTGTGAAGTTTGGAAAAATTACAGTTTTGGTCCCTTAACTTTGATTTTTGGCAGAAATGACCCCCGGTGATTTAAACTTGAAAAATTACATCAAAAAGCCTTGTGGAATTATAATGTGACAAGTTTTATCCTTGGAAGGAGTTTTTAAAGTTGGCAATTCAGGTCCCTAAGCTTTCTGAAAATTACACTTATGGTCCTTGTGATTAAACTTTAAACCAAATGGACCCTTAATATTATACAAACCAAACAACACCCTTACCACCAAAACCCCAGCCCACCTAGCCTACCCCAAGCCCATCACACAACCAGCCCACTTCCTAATAAATATACTCCCCCGTCCCTTTTTAATACTTCCCTCCGGTCAACCCCAGTCAACTCCACCATCCCACCACCACTTGCCCTGGTTATCCTCTGCCATACTTCACCTTCCCCCTCCTCCACCTCACTTTACCCATACCTTGTCCCTCCACCTCACTTTACCCATACCTTGTCCCTCCACCTCACAAATACTTCCAAAGCCCATTAATTGACTTAGAATCTCTCCAAGCAATCCATAATCTGCCAAAACATATTTCCCGCCAAAACCGTTTTTTATGGCTGAGATCATTCCAAGCCATCCAATGGCTGTGAACAGAAGTGGGAAAGAGAGATAGGACTGGGAGAAGCCTTATAAGTCAAGAAAGAAGCAAGGGAATTTATTATTAGTATAGGAGTAGTGTAAAGTGGTGTAATTTTATTGTTTTATTGTCGTTTAACTTAATTTCCAAGTTCTAAATGTAATTTTCAATTTTAAACTAATGTTTTCAGTGTTTATGGAATCTATTTCAGTCCTTAATTTCAATTGTTGTAGTTCTGTTTCAGCTTAAGCTTTATTTTAATGAAAATCTCAAAAGTTTATCAAAGTTGTTAGCAGTGGTTGTTTAATGATCCAAAAGCTTCTATAAGCTCATTATAGAGGTTCTACAAGCTCATAAAAACATTTAGTTTAGTTTCACTCAGAGAATAAAAATTACTTAAAAAAATCCAAAAAAAATAGTTAATAAATAAAAAGTCAAGCTAGAAGAGAAAAGAAATCTTGGAGCAGGGTTCTTAATGAAAGGGTTTGGTTTAGCAGTTGGTTAGGAAGTTGTAGAGTAAGTTTATGTGGTCTTGGTTCACAGTTCTGCTTGTGGGAATCAATTGTAAGTTTTTCACCTTATTTTGGAATTCCCCTGTATCCTTGCTTATCAGTGTTACTATGTACTTTTTCATGTTTAATTAGGAAATTTTAATGATGCTGATGCTTGTTGTTACCTTTTGAATCCTTAAAATTTCATGTACTCAGTTGTTTAGATCTCACTGCCAAAATCATCAATACAAGTGATCCTAGGTTCTTGTTATTTTTGTGACACTAGTATGCTTATTTCAGTTCCTTATTTCATTATATGGGCTTATAGTTCAATATTATGGTCCGAATTCACCAAAAGCTTTGAAAATCACATTTTCATACTTTTATAGGGGTGTTTGGCATTACACAGTTCTGTGGGAATTTGTTGTTTAAAATCCTTGTTCTTTGTTTCATTAGTTTAGATCAGAGTCACATTAGTTATCTTAGGTAGTAAATTGATTGTTCAAACATAAATAGTCAAAATCTCAGTTTGAGCCTTGTTTTCCTTTTACTGTTGGATTCTAAGTTATATAATCATCACTTATGGTTGAATAAGTTATTAACCTGGCTTGTTACAGTCTCAATACTGCTTATAATCTCAATTCCACCATCTATGATTGAATTCAAGTTCATAATAGTCAAACTCCAAGTTTTAGCAAAAAGTCAATGTGCATGCTACCCAGTTTTTATAAAATTTGCATGAATTAATTAGAATTTTGTATAAGGTCTTAGGACTTGAAACTTGTTTCTAATAGCAGCCCCCCAGCTCAACTTTAAGTTCCCCTCTCCATCATATTTTTGTGATTTTTTATCTGGGCCCCACACACCATCAAAGTAGGCTGCAGGGTGGGTATACCCCCTGCTGCACAGATCAGTCACTCACCACCACCACTTTGGTGGTGGTTTCTGACCACCTCAGTGGGCCCCACAGCCTCCACCTTGATCCTTTCCACCCCCTCCTACCATACTTCTAGTATTGACCTTTAATTTGACCTCAAACCCCTGTGGACCCCACTGAATTCACCCATCTTTTCTGTCCCAATTTCAGTCAAGTTTCAAGAAATCAATTGCTTATTTTGATGCTTATTGGCTTATCTGTGTTCAAATCTTGATCACTTAGCCTCATTTTCAGTCAAGTAACTTGTTTCTACCAATTTATACCTTTGTGGGCCCCATAGAGGCTCAATTCCACCAAAAGTCAACTATAGTCAACTGTCTTGCATTTTTATGGCCATTTAGCTTATTTTTGATTTCTAAAAAAGTTACTTTCATAAAAGTTGTTTGTTTTTAGGTATAAAATAGGTTTGTAAAAGAAAAATCAAAAAAATCAATTATTAATTATAAGTGATAGTTTCTATTTAATATAATTTAAATTTAATTTTCATTTTTAGATTTTTGTTAAGCACTTAGCATTTTTATATTTTTCTTAAATTCCTTTCATATTAAGGTAATTTTAGTAAATTTTTCAGATTTTTATTTTATCATTTGATATTTATTAGATTTAATATTAGTTTTATTAGTAATTAATTAATAATTAAGTTTTAAATAGCATAATTAGTTTTTATTAAGTAAGACCTAGTTTTTATATTTTTCCTAGCTTTTAAATGTTATAAAATAATTTTAGGAATTTTTCCATAATTTTCTAAGTTAATTTAGTATTATTTGTAATTTAAATTAGTTTAAATAGTTTAATTAAGATATTTAGTTTTTAATTAATAGAAAATCCATTAAAAGACAAAAATATTTATTTTTAATTTTTATACTTTCTTCCAGTTCATTTTAAGTTTTATAAATTATTTTTGCAAGTTTTTAGTTTAATTTGTAGTGTTTATCATTTTTAGTTTATTTAAATTAGGTTTAATTTACTTTTTAAATAGTTTTAATTAATTAAATTGTATTTAAATATTAAAATAATCATTTTAATAATTTCATTTTCATTTTAAATTTTCTTTTTATTTTAAGTTTGTAAAAAAGTTATTTTCACCCCCTGGGGGTTTTCAGATTTCAGTTTTCACGTTTTATTTTGTACGTTCGCGTTATTTAAACGTGAACGTACGCGTTTTAGGTTTTAAACGTTTCTGGTTTTTCCTAATTTCAAGTCTTGTTCATATAGCTTATTTAAGCTATTTCTCAGTATATTCCTTAGCTTAATCATTCACAAACCCTTTTTCCTGTCCAAATTCACCCGATCACTAACCCGTTTAATAACCATCACACCTCGTCGGGACATAACGACCCGGGGAAACCACTATATTCCGCGGAGCATTGACTCTAGGCAGTTTGACCTTGTTGACCATTACCTGGTCAATTTAGGTTGATCGTTTGGAGACAATCACCCGTTTAAGAATATACTTTAAAAAAATAGGATTTTGTAAGTTTTATCTGAGCTGATTGCACTTTTAACTTGACTTTATTATTGATTCAGTTTTGTCTCATTTGACTTCCATCAATGTTGTGGCGGCCCAAATTTTGAACGTTTTAAACTTCTATACGATGAAATAGCCGACGACTTTAATAAACTAGGGTATTAGCAAAGCTTGACTATACTTTCTATATGTTCATATCATGAAATAGTCTCCTTAATTAGAAATATGATGGCCGTTGCATTATATCAAGAGTAAATTTCATAAATCGTCCCTGTGGTTTAACGGGTTTAACGGATTTGGTCCCTCGAAAGATTTTTTCTCGGATCCTCTCCCCGTGGTTTATACCCGTAACGGGTTTGGTCCCTCCGGCTAACGCTCGTTAGTTTTTACTGTTAGCTAACGATCGTTTGCAACAAACATTTGCACCGTTAGTCCTTTATACTAACGGCCGTTTATACTTAACACAAAAAAAATTTTAATTAAAAAAAAATAAAAATAAAAATAAAATTAAAAAATTAAAAAATTGGTTTTCTTATAATTTTTTCTAAATATCTTAAAAATTTATACACACGTTTTTATATACTCATTTTTATACACGCGTTTTTATAAAAAAATTCTTATAATACGTTTTTATATAAACTTTTTTATACACACGTGTTTATAGACATGTTTTTATACACATATTTTTATACACACGTTTTTATACACACGCTTTTTAAAACGTGTCTAAAAGTTGTATAAGAATGTGTGTATAAATGTGTACGTGTGTGACAACGTGTATAAATGTGTACGTGTGCTCAAATGTGTATAAAAACGTGTGTAAAAACGTGTGTATAAAAACGTGAAAAACGTGTGTAAACACGTGTGTATAAAAATGTGTGTATAAAAATATGTGTATAAAAACGTGTGTAAACACGTGTGTATAAAAAAGTGTGTATAAAAACGTGTATATAAAAACGTGTATAAAAACGTGTGTATAAAAATGAGTGTATAAAAACGTGTACATTAAAATGTGTGTATAAAAATATGTGTATAAAATCGTGTATAAAAACATGTGTATAAAACGTGTATAAAATTTTTATAAAATGTGTGTATAAAAACGTGTGTATGAAACGTGTATAGAAATGTGTATAAAAATGTGTATAAATTTTAAAGATATTTAGAAAAAAAAAATTATAAGAAAAATAATTTTTTTAATTTTTTTTTTTTTTTTTTTTTTTTTTTTTTTTTTAAATGTGTTAAGTATAAACGGCCGTTAGTATAAAGGACTAACGGTGCAAATGTTTGTTGTAAACGGTCGTTAGTTAACGGAAAAAACTAACGAGCCTTAGCCAGAGGGACCAAACCCGTTACGGGTATAAACCACAGGGAGAGGATCCGAGAAAAAATCTTTCGAGGGACCAAATCCGTTAAACCCGTTAAATCACAGGGACGATTTATGAAATTTACTCTATCATTTATAATATTAACTATTTAGTTGAGCAGATACTTTTTGCAAACCTCAAATGGAGAGTTGATAGCTGAGCAGAAATGGAATAATTCGATCTAATTGCATTGATTGTCCTAATTTAACCAATGTTACCTGGGTTCGAAAAAACACATTTATGCTTTACATTCTTATCTTGAGGTGGAGGTTTCGACACAACTACTACATGGGTCGAATTGGCAAACTTTAAAAGTTAAGTTTAAAAGCTAAACTTTATGGATAACTGGTCGAAAGGTTACACATTAAAAATGTGGTTAAAAAGGGGTAGACTTTATGAAAAATCAAATATGCTTTACATTATTTTATAATTGTGGCAATGTTTACTTATTTACTAAATGTGTTCAAATTAGAGTTAAAAAGGGTAAGCTTTAGGAAAATGCTATTATATTTTATATCTAACAAGTTAAAATGGTAATCTTTATAAATATAGTTACAAAAGCTAGATTAGATTGATGTTGTACTTACATAGTTATCTAATACTATTTCCTTTTTTGTCATGTTACCCAACCTACTACTACTTCTTTTTTTGTAACCGTGAACACAAATAATTGGCTTAAATGAGAATTGGTTACCATAGTGAGTCAGTTGGCCTTATGTGGGATGTAACTTTATATCTTTTTGTTGTTGTAATAAACGTTGGCTTTTTCTAAAAGAAATGAAAATCGGTCACATGGGTTGAACATGTTGGAATATGATGTTTCTAATCATACCTTACACTATTATATTATTTTCATAACACCCCATATTATAAGTAAATTTTTCAGTTTTTTTTCATCATATTTGTTACTAGCTTATAAGACCCGTCAAATTGACGGGTTTTTAAAACAATGAATGCATCAAGAAATTAAGTGTGTGGGTAAAGTAAAAAAAAAATAACGAAGGTAAAGATTTTGAATTTTTTTTAATGGAATAATATATAAAGTCAATGATACAATAAAGAAATATGGATGTAACTATTAAATAAACATTCATGCACGCGGTCTACAATCATCATGGTTTTGGAAAGAAAATGTATGTATGTGATGTACGCCTTACGTTTTGCTGCCTCACCTTACGTTTCACCTTCCGTCGAGGGGAATTCCAGTTTATGGAATGGGTTTGCATCTTCTTAGCATTGGTGCCTTAGTATGTGGTGTACGCCTTTCCCTAATGCCTTCACTGGAGGCTTGTGCCTGTGTCCCCTCGTCTTTGTTTCATATTCCTTTGAAACATGAATGGATATATTAGCACATAAACATGTATTTCATATTAAATCGAGTACGCATAGTAAACATAACCACTGTTATGTGCCATCAATTCCAACATTATAATTGGTAATTTTTACTCCAAAATATTGTAGTTCAGTCACAATAAAACTAACCTAATAATATACAATGTCGTGACCTTTTTAGGTTTATATCAGCATGAAACTCATACTACACTTCTAGTTCTACTATGAAAGGTCCGATCAAAACATGTTATATCTAGTATATCTTTTACCGGTCTCTAAGGTTTCCTTACATCGCAAATTTGACCATGATACTTGAAATGTTTAAATTAGTAATGGCCAAAATGGCGTATGAAAGGTCTGATGAAAACATCACTTGAGCTTGATAATTGATTTATGAACTACTTCCATTGCAGAAGAGAAGTCAGACCATCAAGGTATAACTAAATAAAATAATCTTATTCCATTAAATGACTATTAATTTTCTGTACAAACAGTCCAAGTACCAATTATCTTATTCATTATTAAACGATAGAAAGAAAATATAATAATAAACACTAACAATTGAGATAAATACTTTCCAAACAACCCATAATCTAATAAATTATAAATGCAAACACCCCGTGAATAGCCCCATAACCTAAAGGGATGTTTGGACAATGATACTTTGTGGGCTTTTGGAGTTAGTTATGACCTCGCTCTCACAGTTAAGTGCAGAAGCAAATCCTAAAACCTTGGTGAGTATCACCTTTGCAACAAGTCATAATACCTTACTCCCAACATTCTAAAGGGTTAACCCTAATTCCTCTCTTATAACAATTGGTATAAATACTTTTCAAACAGCCCATAATCGAATAAAATTATAAATGCACGGTGATACTCACCAAATCAAGTTGCTTTAAGAGAATGGACTACCACGTACTTCGTGATGTATTAGTCGTTTCTTAAACTCAATGAATGAGTATATACACGATTATAATGTCATGAAACACGAAAGTTCTTATGGTACCTTACTGAAGTATCTTTGAAGCAAACACTCCTTTAACGCGCTATACATACCGTAGTAGTAGTAGTCGAGCAAATTCAACATCAACTACGCATCAAATTAAGAAAAATATACAATTAATTCACAAATTTATTTTAGAATGCAATTAACTGTGAACCATATTCAGAGTGCAAATGACATACCTTATTGTACATCCATTCGATCCAAGAAGGTGCCTTGCACAAAGGTGAAATCAGTATCCATCCTGTAACTCTATCTATGTATCTCATGTGTCAAACAAACAGAACCTATAAGCATTTTCTATGTATGTCGTACAACATTGCTGGCAAACTGAACAAATCTGCATCCTCTACCGATAGGAATTTTCACTGAAACTATATCGCCATATTGGGAGAAAGGTTGGTTAAGATCCTCGTCGCTTACAGTAGGGTCAAGTCCTCCAACAAAATCTACAGCCAATTGAAGGGTTAGCCAAGTGCGAATAATAAAGCTCAATTTTGTTTGAACCATAAAACTTGTGAAAAAGACTATAATGACCGTTGTGTTATAAGAATCACCATCAGATTTAGAGCCACCATTCGACATATAACCACCTAACACAAAGAAAATATAAAGAAAATATATAAAAAGAAAATTCAAAATCCAATTGAGCCGCCATCGCATACTACTAAAGTGGTTTACTCGATTGTGATAACACATGTGGCAATACGTATGTGTCAAGAATCAGGCCAAAACTGGTCCAAGTTGAAATGGGTCATTTTAGTAAAGGTCGGGTTGACCAAAAACACTTTATGTTCCATTTTCAGAATTATTTTAACCGTCCACTTCTTAGCAAAAGTTTTTTTATCAACAGACTAACTTAGGTATAAACTGAAACAAAATAACCTTACTTGTTAAAGAGATATTAACAAAACAATTATGAATATTAGTATTGTTGAACCTAGAGACTAAGAGGTGTACAACTAATAAAAACTCTAAAGATTTAACAAAAGAATGAGCAATTTGACCAAAAAATTGGTATTTGATACCAAACTTGTCCCACACATAATATGAATGAATATATCTCTCAATAAATGGATATTAGAAAGAATGAAAAATGGATCGATATTACAGTTTTGAACATACTAATGAAACACTAAACGACATTATAGGGACAAATTACCTGTCCACAATTCCAGCGATTGTTGTGACTATCCCCATCTTTATTTTATTCTCCATTTGCGATGTATGTTTGTGATTGTATTATTTGTATGTAACCATGTCAGCATGAAGTTCATACTATTCCATGGCTTCTTACCACCTTCCTGGTTCATACCATGAACAGTTAAAAAGAATCAAAATTTAGCAAGAATAATAGACAACATGCAACAAAATGGAGGAAAAAAGTTTGAAAGGAACCTCAAGAGGTTCTATACTCTAAAAAGGAATAATTACTCAAAAGAAATACCTGGTATAGATTAGCATATGTACGATAAAACATACATCGAACAAATCAAACATGATTGATTGGCTCACAATGTATCTATGTCGTCTAATTAGCATTTATCATCCATCCTTCTACAACTGCAATTCAAAATATAGATAATACAATGAATTTTTTTTAAAGAAATGACAGTAGTGCATCGGAAAAATTTTAAAAATGAGTTACCAAGAATATGATGAATAATATTTCTACTTAGGTAATGCCTTTGGGCTCTTTATTGTATCTTTTGTTGAGTAGTAGTATCATATTGCTTCTCGAACGATCTCACATTTGGCTCTATAAATCTGACTAAACAAACGAACATTTCATCAAACACCTCGTGTGTATGCAATGGGTTATGAATCCAAATTATATGTTTACCACAAATCAAACGAAATTAATTGAAAACCTGTTATTATTGTAAATTAAAAATTTCCCCCCAATATTTTCTTTAGGGTTTTCATCATATAAGCATATATCAAAAGTAGAAGAATTTTTTAAAGAAATAGAGAAAATGAGGTGATAAAAAAAAGTAATAACGTAAACTTGTTCCATTTTAAATATGAAACAAAGAATGAGGCAATGCGTCCATTATATCATAAAATTAGGAAAACATGTATGAATGGTAGCACTTTATTTTACAAAAAACCTCTCTAAACCTACATCTGACTTGCCTTGTTACTCCAAGAACAATATTAAAACAAAAACTGATTTAAAACTAACCTAACTCAGTAATCACTAAATCCACCCAATGTGAACTCTAAAACTAAAAAAACTCATAAACACAACTAAAATATACTATACTATTAACATACAAAAAACCCATATCAATAAAACTATAGTTTAAAAAAAGTTACCTGTTGTGTAGAAACTATCAAAATCATCATCTACCTGGGTACCGCAACAACCTGTAAAGAAAAGACAACATGAAAAAATAGCCAAATAAATATAAATATAAGTATACATTAAATGACAAAAACATTAACTTTTTTTAAAAATTGAATCGAAACACAATTAGATTGATTATTAGAAAAAACACATTAAAAGAATCATAATCCTGTTATCACTCACTACTATTGGATTTAAATTAAACAAAAGTAATTAATAAATCAAATTTGTTCATAATACCTGATAAGGAACCCATGAAGGTGATTTTCCCCAAAATTTTTTAAGGTTCTAGCAAAACACAATTAAAATTGAACATAATCAATGGTAAGTATGTTATAATACTTCTGCAACAAAAATAATTAATATTCAAAATCCTAAACATTCAAATTAAATAGGTACATACCAAGTTTTGATGTTGACAAAACACAATTGATGGCACAATGATGTTATCCAAATCGATGTTGAATCGTATGGAGGAAGTTTGATTTGTGCTTCACTGGAATATTGAAACGTATTATGAAATAATCGTGTAGAGAATGCAACCAATTTAATTGTGTAAAAGTTGAAACGTATTTGAATTTTTTTGAATTGAAATTGAAATGATTGTGTGTTTAATGTTGTTAGAAGGAGGAGAGTATAGAAGAAGCTTTACAGAAATATATCAATGATGTTTAATGGTGTTTAATACTTTCCAAATTGTATTAAGTTGACCGTATGTTTTGAGTGTATAAAATTGGTGCATAAAGGAGGTGTACAAAGATGTTTAATTATGGTATGACACATCAGCGCATTAAATTTTATTAGCTTAAAAGGGTGGTACAAAAGTAGTGTATATTAGAATACATAGATTGTCAAAGGAGTGATTACAAGATTTGGAGGCTTAAATACGAAGAATAGAAGTATGTTGGGTTTGGATGCTATTTATATATGATGCATTACATTTGCATAAAGTTGATTTGTATATGCTTGACTTCCGTGATGATGATTTCAGATTCATGCAGCTTATGAGTGTGCATTGTTAAGATTTCACCCGTATCGAGCTTCACATATGTGGTAACATTTCTAAATAGGTTTAAGCTGACGAAAATTCTAAGTTTCTTTTATGCATGAAGCCAAAACTGTCGTTGTGACCGATATGTAGGTATTCCGTTATTTATTTCATAGTTTCTTAGTTTAGAATAAACAAATTAAAATTCTATAGTAATTTGGGTAAATATATACACAAGCCATATCAATGAGTGCGATTTAAGGCATATTGTTATCTTTGCTTACATTTGATCCGTATCGACTGTAGAAGGTACTAGGATGCCTAAGAAGTTAGCTTTTTGCTAGATATTTATGGGACAATCAATAAATTACTTGAATCTTTTGCGGTCATCTTCTTTAGAGGAGTATCCTGATTGCCCAACACCATATCGACCCCTGTTGCTGTTATACCCTTGAAAAGGTCTTCTAGCTTCAGAGTACTTTACCTCTTCGATCTCTTTATCATCCTCGTTTAGCGGACAGTCTCTGACTAGATGTGCTCCTTCGCATGTGTCGCATCCTACTTGTATAACATGTACATTTTCCTTGAGCTTCTTCATTTCCCTGCTAAGATTTTCAAGTTTTTTAGTTATAATATTCATACCTTCCAAACTTCCACCTGTACTTCTGCTACTACCGCCATCATGCCACTTTTGAGAGTGGTCAGCCATGTCTTGAATAGCGTCCAAAGCTTGAACAGGAGTCATCCCAAGGATCGGCCCCTGAGAATCGATCATTTGCCTAATTGCAATGTTAATCCCCTTGTAGAAGATGTTAACCATTTGCTGCTTGTTCAGATCATGAGTAGGGCACTTATATAGAAGATCATTATACATATCTCATGCTTGGTACAATGTCTCATCAGCTTCTTGTCTGAAATTGTGGATCTCCTCCAATTGTTTTTCCATCTTAGAAGGAGGGCAAAATCGTTGAATGAATGCTTTCTTGAGGAGATTCCATGTGTTGATGGTTCCATCGGGCAACCTATCAACCCATATTTTTGCTGCTCCAGTGAGTGTCATTGGAAACACTCGGAGCATGACTGCATCGTGAGAAACACCTGGAATGTTGAAGAGGCTGGTGATGTAAAGAACATTTTCCACGTGCTCATAAGCGTCTTCATCCTTATTCCCAGTAAAGGGCTTCTCACGCAATTCCCTCATAAACTTAGGCTTGATCTCAAATTGGACATCAGCTCCAATAATCGGCCTAACAAGCCCTGGTCCTTGCTCATCCCTAGTCATTGCAAGGTACTCTTCGAGAGTCAACGTATCGATGTCAACAACTTCCATGTTTCCTGAAACTTGAACAAAATGTGAGAAAAAAATATCACAAATTAAAAACTTAAACAAAAATCCTAATATAGCTCCCCGGTAGCGGCGCCAAAAACTTGATGCAGGTTTTACTGGCCAGGTCTTAAATTTATATTATGTGTCAATTACCTAAGGTCTACCTAAATGCACTAACGGACAGTGTATCTGATCGTGCGTAGATTAGTAACTGGTAAAACCGAGGTCGTCCCAAGAGATATCTAGTGTGGATCCTATTTAAGTCTAGTGTCATGTTATAAAGCTGGTTTTAAGTTGGATTGATTAATTAAACTAAGAAAACAAAAATAAAATAAAACGGAAAATAAATTGAAGTTGTGAACAGTAGTGGGAGAGAAGTGTACTAGCCTAGTTAATCATCTTAAACTGTTTATGATTATGTTCTCTATTAAACTATTCTAAGGCTTCAAGTGGGGCGGACATGTATCACTAGGTTCATATGGTCAAGTTCCCTAGCCTATCTCCCTAGAAACCTGCCGAGAACCAAAGGCACTACCCTCTGTCATAAGCCGACATACGGTAGACTAGTTGAGTCACTAAGTACCACTATATGCTAGATTTATCCTTGTATGGCCAGGCCTCTCGGATCTTAGGCCATACTCTAATTACTTAAGTTTATCAAACCCGGAAAGTGGTCCTATGGTTAATTTGCACACAAGGCAAACGGCTAGTTGTCATCCCAACCATTTCCCTTGCAACCCAACTACGCTAGGCTCTTTTTGTCAATTAGTCTAGCATGCTAGGTATAACCGGTTCATCAAAACTACCGCAACTAAAGGATCTATGGTAAACTAAGCATGCACACACTAGAAGCATTATGAAAAGTACGAAAACATAATCAAAACAATAAAGGAATCATAACTAGGCTAGCACCAGAGGTGCTTAGTTGATCATATTAATAACAACACTCAAATCAATGTTTAAATAAGACATGAATTCGAAATGTGAATTAAACAATGAAAAGTTAAAACTTATGGTGTTGTAAGCGTGATCTCTGATGCGTGGAATTGCGCCCTCGCAAAAGGTTTTACCTCTCAAGGGATCTTGAGAATCTTGCAATCCCCACCAGGAAGTGTACCTGTTCATTGTAGTATAGTATAGTGACAAGTACCGGGGGATTGATCGTTCAACTCAAAGAATAGTGTTCGCTAGGGTTAAAACTCATTAAAACTAGGTCTAGAGGTGAGGAATGATTCTTTTTGTATTTTTATGTTTTAAGGAAAGCAAGTAAAAATCTCGGTTTTGGAAGGAGTGGGCGGAATTAGTTGATAGTCAACTAACCCAAATAACTAAAGATGCAATCAAAATAAAATAAAATAAACTTAAACTAATTTGTGGTGTAAACAATAATGAGAGAAAATTGTGTTTACTTAGATTTCACTACTCCCTAGCTATCTTTTACAGGTTGATTAGTTTGTTACAATTGCATGGATGACGGGTTATATTCCTTAATACCATTCGTAGGGCCATGTACGATCTTCCCTAACTCTATAAGCTTCTACCTCTTCCTATGTCAAGCCGACTACTAGCTCCTAACATGGCCTCATTAGTAGTTACCTACGCATTAAATACAACCAGTATATCGTAGTACACCTCCGATCATGTTTCTTAAGACGTTCAAGCAAGTTACCAATTGGAAGTTTGCCAGTTTTCTTAAGCCTAACATCGAATTCATTCATCCACGATAATTATAAACAAACAACCAACCCATAATATATATCTAAGTTTCATTACATCTAAGCAAACACAAGGAGAACTTAGCCTAGCATGTTAAAGAGAAGACAAGCGTAAGATATTAATCAAACAACACATAGACATATTGAATGATTTGGTAAAGGACTTATCTTCAATTAAGCATGAAAGAAACAAAGGGTTGAAACACTTGAAAAAGCTTTAAAATTCGTCTAGGGTTTACTCCCTTCAAAGTTGCAACAATGAATGAAAACTAGAAAACTATATATAGATTTTGTCTTCTGACGGCTTCAAGAGCAATGTGTGACGCCGTCAACTCGCCGCCAAAATAATCTCGTATTTCCTAGATCCACTTCTGACGCCGTCACTCTTTATGGGTTATGGGTCGTCACTCTCTACATTAACTCTTAATAGCATTGACAATTTTATTCGTGACGCCGTCACGACCCCTTCACAAAACATTCTGGCACGTCACGTGTAATTGATTTATCCACCCCTTTTGTCAACTCATAACGCCGTCACTAGCACCATGTGACGCCATCAAGTGCAATTTCCAGCATGATTTTGAGACTTTGTCGTTTTCTTCACTTTTTCGCTCCAAAAATGTCCAAAATGCTTCCTTTTGTAAAATTCCTCTCAAAAGTACCTCAAAATGACAAAAGGAATGATTTAGAGCAATATTTGATCAAATAATCTCGACTTTGGCCATAAATGACCCCCCAAAAGCGGTACACTTTTCGCTTCATCAAATACCCTTACACTTGAGATTTGCTTGTCCTCAAGTAAATGCACTTTTATTCTAATTAAAATACAAGTTAGGGGTCATTTAACACTAATATAAAAGTAATTACAACAAATAATCGTTCCACTTCAACCAAAAACAAGCGCAGAAATTATACACTAGCACCTCAGAAATAGTGTTTAGATACTCACATCTCTCGGGTGTAATAAAGTATGTATCACAATATGGAAATGGAAAACATCTCTCACTACTTGTCATAGAAAATAGATTACCATAGGCTTGGGAAAGGATCAAACCTCCACCACTTGGCGTAAGCACCTAGGATAAACTATCAAAGAGGTCTTTCAAAGGGTTATAACATGAGGTGTAGGGATAGGATAAACACGTTTTATTGGATAAAGGCAATATTTACTGGTGGCGAGTTAATCATCTTGGTCAATTACATGCACAATGTGGCGTTGCTAAGCCAAGACTCGACTCGACTTAAGGTAATCAAAAACATAAAACAAACATAAAAGGAAACGGGATGGTAGTCAGTATGTTTTTCTCTTTTTCTTTTTTTTTTTCTTTTTCTTGATTTTTTTTTTATTATTATTTTTTGATTTATTTTATTTATTTATTTATTTATTGCATACACTCTTGTCCTACCATCCAAAATAATACATCATAGGGGATTTGCATTCCCCTTACACTTGAACTTTTACATACTTTACAATTAACTATTCTAATGACTTGAATCAAGATAATCAAAACACTTGGAGTACATTTTAAGTTTAACGCACATATGGGGGTAATAAATGATGTTCTTCCCCATTACTCCATAACAATAGTACTTTACCCATGAGTCCCAATCGTCCCAAAACAATATGTACAAGATATGACTCGACTTAGCAACCATGTAATCAATTAGACAATTAACTAAGGGTTTAAACAAATAACAATAATGCACTAAAGATGAGTTCATACAAGAAAGGCTAAGGCGATTTGGTTGCACATTTGGGGTGGATTGTAAACAAATTATTCCTTTAAGTAAAATGCTTAAAGTTAGAAACAAAAAAGATAGGCTCGGAGGGGTGTACTAGGGGTATCGTGTACTAAAAATGAGTACAACGCAAAGGTGTGGGAAAAATTAATTGACTTTACTAGTCAAGGTAATTGACTTAATGGTCAAGTAATTATGATACGGGTTTAACACAAGGGTGATCCTAATGCCTCTTATCATGTAGTAAATCCTAACTACACGAATGTGGTCTCACTAGCGGTCTCGGGATGCATCACTAACGCAAGTTCTAGAATCTAAGTAATACCGGTACACTCATAAGCACTAATAATGAATGCTTTTCCTAACAAATCTAAAGGCGAACCTCACATATTTAGCTGGAAATTTTTTTTTGAGTGGTACGGTTTTTTGTGCTAGTCATACAACTCCTATCCATGAGACGCTCATTAAGGCTAAAGCTTCACTCCTAAATGTTGTAAAAAATTTTAAATTTGGTGCTAAAATTGCCCTAACAAGTATTTCTCTTAGTTTTATTACACACCTGCTATTGAACAAACAAACTCAAGTGCAATTGTATTCTCTAAAGTATCATCATTTACCCTCCCCTTACACTTAGGCTGAACATTGTCCCCAATGTTCAATAAAAAGATGTAAAAGTAAATAAGGTAGAAGAATGAAAACAAATACTCCCCTGATTCGTTCGATGTGTATAAACCGTTAACATGGTTAAATCCTCCTCTAAGAAAATGAACGTTGAAAGCTTCCCATCCGAAATAATAAATCATCTTCTTGTCCAATATAACCTGTTAATCCTGAGAAAACAATCATGGCAACCTCGCGTAAAATCGGCGGTAATCTATATATAATGCTTGTGGAATGAATGTTTGCAGATTTCCTGGAATTTATAAAACTAAAGAATTAACAAAAACTTCAAGACTCCGTTAGAAAAATAAAACTTGCAAAATTTTAAGAATTTTTATACCTGATGCCGTCAGGTGTTAATCCTGACGTCGTCAGAGTGTTCTGACAGAATTCTCATGTTAAGTTTCCGGAAAATTTCTGGAAAAACTTACGCCTTAATTCCTGGAATTTCCTGCAAAGCATCATTATGACTCGATACAAGCATTTGACTTGAACAAATACTAATATACATGTTCATTTAATATTGTTGTGAGTCATGTCCAATTCCGTTCTTAAAAACAACATTAGGTTTCCCTTACACTTAGCTTTTGCGAAATACCTTTTTATGAAGTTAAGACAAACAACAAAGTAAAGCATTTACACAATTTAGTATGAAACATGATCCACAAACAATAAAAATCAAGCATGCATACGGAAGCAAATAAAATCAAACAAACAAACAATCAAACAAATAAAACATGGGTTGCCTCCCAAGAAGCGCTTTTCTTTATTTACGAGTCTTGTAGCTAGACTCAAGGTCATGGGCTATTACGTGACCTCGTCTCACAATATGATGTAACCCTTATCAATGGAATCCACGTCATGCGGGTGATAATGTCTCAACCGTTCGATATTTACAGTTATTTCTCCACCCCTTTCGTTGTTCAAGAGTGTTACTCCATTGTGACCTAAGTTTTTGATCATGAATGGTCCATACCACCAAGAGTTTGATTTATCGGGAGGCTCCTTCATCCCTAAATGTCTTAGGAGTACTGAGTTTCCTTCGATGAATGGGGTATGATTCTCTATCGGTTGATTGCGCTCGAATTCGACATGAACTTTATCACTACCTTTGCATCTCTCAAGGGTAGTTTCTTTGTAGCTTTTAATCCTTGTTTGCCATGCAAGGATTTTTTCTTGAACATGATTATGCGGTGTGCCGGCGTTATTTTTGAGCCTCCTTTCCATTATGCTTTCTCGCACATATCTTGGGGTCATGGGGAAGTGAATATTTCTTTTTCCTGACTTAAGTTCAATTTCCCCTTTTTCATACTTGATAACAGCTCTTGCTGTGGTAAGGAATGGTGCTCCAAGAATTATTGGCATGCACCCACTTTCTTTATCATCGATAATCATGAAATCGACGGGATACATGAAACCTGCTACATTGACCAGCACATCCTCTGCAATTCCTAAAGGATACACATAAGAGTGATTAGCGAAGGATAGCCTAACACGGGTGGTGTCCGACATTTCATTGGTGAGTTGGGTATAGATAGTTAAAGGCATCAGGTTCACCTCTGATCCTTGATCGACGAAAGCATCCAAATATTGCAATTTCCCAATGCTAGCTGGTATTTCAAAGTTCCCATAAGCCATCTGCTTCGTAGCCACTTTTTGCCTAAGTAACTTTTCGTATACCGGTCCCCCATGCACGGTGTTATAATCATCCTCCCCTATTTCTTCTCCTTCAGAGTCCTTTTTGGAAAATCGATTACGTCTGTCGCCCTCTATCCAGTTGGTTATTGTTTTCTCATTTATCTCATGCTTTAGATAGTACCCTAATGATTGGGATCTTGGGGCTTCCTCAATGGTTTATGCAATGGGAGTCTCTTTTTCTTCATTGTCCTCGTGGACAACGGATATAGAGTTAACAAACTTGGTAGTGGGGGTGACGTCTTCCTTTCTTAACAACACCTTTTTCAGAGTCTTTATGTTTGAGTATTCCTCTAATAAGCTCATCATCTCCGTCATTTTCTCTTGCATCTCCTCCTTTTGTCTATAGACTGCCTCCTCGAATTTTTCTAATCGCTCAGAATGAGTAGACATATATTCTCTCATTCGAGTTTCGAATTCCGGGCTGAGGTTTTGAGGAGGGGAATAGGACCGAGCATATTTTTGAAAGGTTTCGGCATTCTCTCTAAGGGGTGATTCAGACAACGGTGTTGGGTTTACGTTTGAGATAGAGTTGACCGACGCATGTCTAGGACTTACAAATTTTTTTCGTTTTTCCATGAGATAGTCAACTTTTTTCTCAAGTTCGCAGAGGTTTTCTTTGGAAAGTTGAGTGGTCCCTCCTAATGATGAGATTGCATTGACGATAGAATCTACGACATGGGCAACCTCCCATAACTCATTATCATCGAATGCAAGTTCATCAATGATTTCCCACGACTCTTTGGCGTCTTTGTCACGCAATCTACCGTCGGCGGCTTGATCAATGGTACGTTTGGTATGGAAGTCGACATGGTCGTAAAAAAATTTGGATTTGGAGCCAAAGATCTATGCCATAATGAGGGACTTTTTGGAGTAAGTCCTTGAAACGAGTCCATGCTTCATAGAGAGTTTCACCGTGACATTGTTGGAACATCAAGATGTCATTTCTAAGCTTAGTAGTTCTCCCCTGTGGGAAAAATTGAGCAAGGAAACGAGTTGTTAGATCATCCCAAGAGGTGATGGATCCCGCGGGTAACCGCTCAAGCCATTGACTAGCTTGGTCACGTAGAGAGAATTGGAAGAGACGCAATCGGGTCGTCTCTCGAGTTCCAACATCAAGGTCTATGGAATCTACTATTTTGAGGAAATCCTTGAGATTTTGATTAGGATCTTTGGAACAAAGTTCATGGAATGCACATCCGCTTTGCACCAACTGGATGGTATCAGATCGCAAGGGAGACACATTGGCTCCTTGAGTGAGCTCAATGGTGTTTCGATAGCCTTGGTGGCTAGGACGGGAGTACTCTCCTAAAGTTCGGGGTCTAGGAGGTTGGTTTGGTTGTGGTGGGTTTTGTGGGTGGTTTTGTTGTGGTGGGTTAATGGGATCAAAGAGATTACCACCTTCCATGATGGCGGATGGCAAAGGTTACGAACAAAGGAACGAAGAAAAAGATAGACTAAAGAAACCTATAAAAATAAAAATAAAAATCTTACTAGAAAGGAATCTAGCAAGTAGACCTAATAAAAAGAAATTTTAACTTAGACAATAACTATTCCCCGGGCTGCGGCGCCAAAAACCTGATGCATGGAATTGCGCCCTCGCAAAAGGTTTTACCTCTCAAGGGATCTTGAGAAGCTTGCAATCCCCACCAGGCAGTGTACCTGTTCGTTGTAGTATAGTATAGTGACAAGTACCGGGGGATTGATCGTTCAACTCAAAGAATAGTGTTCGCTAGGGTTAAAACTAACTAAAACTAGGTCTAGAGGTGAGGAATGATTCTTTTTGTATTTTTATGTTTTAAGGAAAGCAAGTAAAAATCTCGGTTTTGGAAGAAGTGTGCGGAATTAGTTGCTACTCAACTAACCCAAATAACTAAAGATGCAATCAAAATAAAATAAAATAAACTTAAACTAATTTGTGGTGTAAACAATAATGAGAGAAAATTGTGTTTACTAAGATTTCACTACTCCCTAGCTATCTTTTACAGGTTGATTAGTTTGTTACAATTGCATGGATGACGGGTTATATTCCTTAATACCATTCGTAGGGTCGTGTACGATCTTCCCTAACTCTATAAGCTTCTACCTCTTCCTATGTCGAGCCGACTACTAGCTCCTAAGATGGCCTCATTAGTAGTTACCTACGCATTAAATACAACCAATATATCATAGTACACCTCCGATCATGTTTCTTAAGATGTTCAAGCAAGTTACCGATTGGAGTCTGCCAGTTTTCTTAAGCCTAACATCGAATTCATTCATCCACAACAATTATAAACAAACAACCAACCCATAATCAATATATCAGTTTCATTACATCTAAGCAAACACAAGAAAAACCTAGCCTAGCATGTTAAAGAGAAGACAAGCGTAAGATATAGTCAAACAACACATAGACATATTGAATGATTTGGTAAAGGACTTATCTTCAATTAAGCATGAAAGAAACAAAGGGTTGAAACCCTTGAAAAAGCTGTAAAATTCGTCTAAGGTTTACTCCCTTCAAAGTTGCACACAATGAATGATAACTAGAAAACTATATATAGATTTTGTCTTCTGACGGCGTCAAAAGCAATGTGTGACGCCGTCAACTCGCCGCCAAAATAAACTCGTATTGCCTGGATCAACTTCTGACGCCGTCACTCTTTATGGGTTATGGGCCGTCACTTTTTGCATTAACTCTTGATGGCATTGACAATTTTATACGTGACGCCGTCACGACCCCTTCACAAAATATTCTGGCGCGTCACGTGTAATTGATTTATCCACCCCTTTTGTCAACTCATGACGTCATCACTAGCACCATGTGACGCTGTCAAGTGCAATTTCCAGCATGATTTTGAGACTTTGTCGTTTTCTTCACTTTTTCGCTCCAAAAACGTCCAAAATGCTTCCTTTTGTAAAATTCTTCTCAAAAGTACCTAAAATGACAAAATGAATGATTTAGGGCAATATTTGATTAAATAATCTCGACTTTGGCCATAAATGACCCCCCAAAAGCGGTACACTTTTCGCTTCATCAATCTCTCCCTTGGAATAGCTCCGTATGCTGCTGTAGAATGCCTCTCTAAATGCTTCATTCGTCCTTTGACTTGTGTGGTGAGAAAAGTTGTATCAAATGCAGAGTTTGGGGCTGGTATTTATAGGCCCGACATATCTACGGCGTAACCCTAAGAGTTGGTTACGTCGTAGCTAGTGTAATCCTGAAACGATCTTATCCTTTGAAATAGGCTAGGGCGTAGTTGTGATGCTGGTTACGCCGTAGCTCCTTAGGGTTTCCACTTACGTTGTAATCTTGAAGTGTAGTTACGCCGTAATCTAAATAAAATCTTGGATCATGTACTGTTCTTTAACTACGCCGTAACACCATGAGTTGTTACGGCGTAGCCTTCATATATAGCTCATGAATTCTTCTAAGTCTTCGAATGATTACGACGTAACCTCATGAATTGGTTACGTAGTAACTCTTGATAAGCGTTGACTAGTCAATATATTTGAATTCTTGGCTACGGCGTAGTTGAGAGTGTGAGTTACGCCGTAGCTAGCTTCAGCATACTAAGATTAGTAATATTTGCAAGTACATTCCAATTTCCGCGTCTCTTTAGCTCCTATGCTCGTTTGTAGCCTGGAAACGAAATATAGATAAATCAAAGTATATATCCATATAAATACATATTAGAGGAAAATTGACAATTAAATATCAGGATTATTTGATGTCATCAACTTACATCACATACACATCAACACTATAAAGCATACATAACGCTTATCATCCTTAGCTCATATAACACATAACATGTGCATTCAATAACTTAAGTGATTATCCGTTCACATCACTTACACTTATGGGCTACACATCTATGAGTGGTCTACGATTAGGCAACCTACAATGGAGACCTAATTCACTTAAACCGAAGCTCTGATACCAAAGATTGTTTACAATTTTCCTCTTTCCACTAAATTACTCATATTTATGTCTACCTCTCTCAAACACAAAGCATTTTTCTTCTTCTCAAACACTCACAAAACTTTTATTTATTCTCTAAACTCTGTGACCCACCACGAGTCACCGTCCTATGACCAAGTCAATCCGGCATAGACAACGCCTTAATAAAAGAGACCGACTAAGGCCAAAGTAGAAAAATGAGCCGAGGCCTCAACACTACTCTTTGATACCACTAAACCAAATGCACTTGTAAAAGAATAGACAAAATATGTTCCTTTAATTTTAACTGCAACAAAAACTTAGTTATGTATTTATAAAAGATACTTGATGTCTGTGTATTGCAGCGGATATGAAATTATTTATTTTGCAGAAATTCAAAGTAATATTTAAGAACTATATGTTCTTTTAATAAACTATTACCAATAATAAGTACAATGATGTTAAGAGTTAGGATCAAATGAGAAGTAAAATTAAACTAAGAAGGGTAAGAAGAAACCACAACCACATATTTCAGATGTACCTACAAAAATAGATGTATCTCCCATTAAAATTCCTCATCCTATTTAAAATGTGTAGCTAGAAATCCTTCTTATTTTTCTTATTTTAGTTTTTCTTCTCACCGGATCTTTACTTATGATGTTAATAGTAAAAATGTGGAATTGAATATACTTAGGGGTTAATTTGTTATACTGTTAAATTTAAGAGGTTAAAATAAAAGCATTATAAATTTATGGGGCTAATTGGATACTTTAGTAAATTTAAGAGGATGTTGTAAAGAGAGTTAAAACATAAAGATTAATAAGTTTAGAGCTTAACTTTGTATGTTTATAAATTTGAGGGGCTATTTCTAATATTTTCTAAACTCAAAGGAGTATATGTAACTTGAGAGGCTATTTTTGATCTTTGATAATCTAAAAAAAAAAGTTAAGTTATACACTAACTTTTTATGGCATAGTCTTAATATTGTTGAAAAAACCACAAATTTGTAACATTCATCTTAATATTTATGGAGTATTCAATTTTATAATTATCAAATTAATCATGAGTCAAATTCTTAATCAAGTTCATTTAATTAGTAATAAGCTCAATATATTATAATTTATTAATTTGTAAATTTGTACTCTTACATTATAATTTTGTTCATTGAATTACTCATAATCACGGTCATACAACTTTTCAGATTCATAAATTTGCACTAACATAATCCTCGGTAACTTAATTAGATGCTCCATATATTACTTTAAAAACATACATTATACCACATATAATAGAGGGATGACCCTCTCTTCAACAATTTCAGACTTACAAGAAATTAAGCATAATTTACAACACTTTACTGCACATAATTTTCAGATTTACAATAAAATAAGCATAGTGTACAACAAAATAAGCATAATGTAATTTTCAGACTTACAACATCAATGCTATTAAAGTAGTCAATATTTTTAATGACTATAATGACTACTATTTACATAGCTGCAACCCTCCATTAAAACCCATCCATATTCATTTCGTGCCATCAAAATCTTTTAAATATATGCATGCTTTCCCTCCATAAAACCAGCAACTATTTCATTCATTCTCTCTTTCGGGTAAAAGAACAAAAAAAAAAAAAAAAAAAAAAAAAAAAAAAAAAAAAACCCTACCTGTGTTCGAAGCTGACTTCAAGATAGAGTGACTTTGAGCTTGTGTTTGGGTCCAAACAACAAGAAAAGTATAAGAGAATGTGTTTGATATTCCGTGCGGAAAGAGTAGTATGTGAAAGAAATTAGGGATATGAGTGCTAATTTTAGGTTATTAAGTAGAGTTACAACAAAATTGTGTGTTGGACTTGGGCTAGTGTAATCTCACTTGGGCCTCTTATCCGAAATTTTAGTTTAAGTGTGTTTTACAATTCGTTTATGTTGAGTGCTATAAAAGTGGTACAATAATTTTTTGTTCGAGTAATATGAACGTAGGATTTTGTGTTAAGTTTGATAAAATTATTTGAAGTGATTTTTTTTATTCTGTATTATTTTGGATTACAGTTTTAATTGAGCTTCGATAATTTGAGAGCGATTATAATTTTGAATTTTATCGGGTTTGTCGGATATAACTACCGTTCTAATGTGCAAAGGATGCAAATGTGCAAATCTAATTATATATATAATAATTACTATACTCTTCAAAGTTACTCACATGATTCTTAAACATTTAGGTTTTCTTTGTCTTTATAAGTACAGTTTTACTTGTATCTATTATAGACATTAGTTAATAATCTAAATAAGTGCCAAAAAAACTTATATGGTGTATTTTAGATAATTAATTTTTCTTAACATGATGTAAGTGATTTTTAAAATTCGCTATAGTATTTTTTATTTATTTAAATAACTTGCGATCACGGGCAATTTTCAGCTCCTTAACCTTCTACCTCCATAATATATTAGCTACCGCATGTGTAATACTACAACGTCATGTGGATAATCTACAATTTTTATATGAGTTAACTTGTTATTGCTTAAAATGATTCAAAACTAAAATTATCGTCATCTGTAAAGATATTATATCATAAAATATAGAACTGAAAAACATTCCTTGCTGAAATTTTTAATTGCATGGTACTTGTCGCCGCATTACGTGAGTACCCTGCTATATATCAAAAGGAGTGGTAAAATGAAAAGCAAATACTTTTCTCTCAAAATATGTGAAAATCACATGTTTTACCTCTCTTACATATCAAATTTTCCCTATTTTTAAATCATCACCGAAAATAGTTGACAATCACCGAAAACCGTCATACATCAATACTAAATCTCTATAAAATCAAAAACCTTTTCAAATTATCTGGTTACCTCCGCTTTGCGCGGCTACTTTGCTATATTTTTTTAAGTCTAAAATGATTATTTAAAAATGTCAAATTATTTAGTGCTTACCAAAAAATTAATACTTGCTCACAGAAAAATTTAATTACACAGGTACATACCATAACGATGCCTATCCTTTCTTAAGAAGTGCAAAATAATAAGCAATGTTTTAAAAATCGGTTTTTTAATTGACCCGGTCGAGCTATCGGGTCACGGTTCAACCGATTTAACTGACGGTTCAACTGGGGTTTTCGCTCAAAACCGCTTTCCGATCACCCGACCTGTTCACAGTTCGACCGGTTCAACCCTGGTTTTAAAACAATGATAATAAGTGTTACCAATTATCAACGCTTTTACAAGACTACATGTTTACATAATACATATGCTTTTTATTGGGCCATACCTGGACTATATTATTGGGCTTCCACATACCAAAAAAAACTAGAGCAAAAACGAACTTAGTGGTGACCAAATCAGTTTGTTTTATTACAAAGGAGAGATAAACCAGCAAAAACCAACAAGAAAAATATAAAAACTCAAAATCAACTCCCAAAATATAAAAAAAAAAAACCACATTTGGTGAAATTGTCAAAAACTGCAACAAAACCTAATTCGATCCAATAGCAAGATCAAGTTACCAAAACCCTAATTCAATCAAATCCGTGTGACGTCACCTCATTTCCCCCAAATTTAACACCGAAACCCTAATTTTGGTAAGTCAATTCATTCATTTCGTTGATTGTTTTGATTCTAAACCATGCCGTTGCGTAATTCGTTGAATTTTATGTGTTTTTGTGTTGTTATGGTTGAATTTGATTTGTTTTTATAGATTTGGATATGAATATATGTTAAATTAGAATTAGTTAGTGTTGTTTGCGTTGTCGGTGGAGGCGTACCGAGTTTGCGAGATTTGTGCGTTTAGCGTGTTCAAATTTTGGAGGAATGAAATGATGAGTTAGTTAGGGTTGTTGATGTGTTGGTTAATTCGAAGCGTAATCAGCTTGTGAGATTTTTTATATTTAGCGTATTATGTGTAGATGTTAGTTACGTATGGTAGTTTTGTTACGGAGGAAATGATTCATAGATTGTGGTTCCACCGTATTAAGTTTTGACTAATATCGTAATGTATTTTTGATTCGGTGGCGGTTCTCGAGTTATAATGTCGATTTATGCGAGCGTATGTTGGAAACTAGTCAAGAGTAACAGTGTCACGTATGTATGTTTTAGATATCGAGGTTGATAGTATCAATATAGTTACCTCTTGGAAACCTGATTTTTCTGCCTATAGCATATATCTGTCGGTCATTGGCTGTGAGGACATTAATACGATTATTCTTCGTTTTGTAAAGTATTCAGTTCTATTCAGCTATAAGGATAACTGGATAAGGTATTAAGGGCATCTTCCGTGCTTTTATTATACATTTAGTAAATGGTTGATAGTGGTTCTATTGTATTGACATTGAGTAATGATTGCTAGTTATTACAACATTTTTATTCGGTGAATGGTTATGTGTATATCGGCTCTTGGATTTTGTTTTCTAATCTATGCGAGCTTGTTGAGAGTCATCATACTGCGTGTGTATGTTATAGGTATTGAGGTTGCTAGTATTAATGTATTATTAATGGTCCTTTTTGGATTTGTATTCTTGTGTCTATTTCATTTATTTGTCTGCCATTGACTTCATAAACGTCAATATGATTATTTGTCGTTTTGTTGAAATGTTGTTGAAATGCAGCGTCATTTTGACTCTAAAAATATAAGGGCGTATTCCATTTTATTGCTATACTTATGTTATTGTTAAACACTTGATGTCGCTCCAACAGCCTACACAAAGCAATTTAACAGTAGTTAGTACCCCACCAGACCGACGCAGACCTATCAGGATTTCTAGACATTTATGACTTGAACACGGGTCTTTTGAAAACTGCTTGCTCAAATTTGATTGTGTCTTTCCGATCCAGGAATCTAGATAACTCTTTTTTGCATTTGATGCTTTTTGTATCAACGGAAAACCTCAACTATGTATATACTAGTAGAGTAGCGCAGGACACCTGCGTTAACGAGCGCCTATACAAAGGATAGTCATCCTCCTTCACTTTCCCCGTATAACCGGCTTAAACAGAATCTGGATTGAATCTGTTTCACACAATCTCAGATTAGACTGATAATCATCCCCTTGCTTTCCTTATAATGATTCTCTTAAATTGACAGTTATTAGCATTAGTTCTGAACTAAAGTTATGTTTGTCTGAAATTTGCGTCTGTAATGGTCAAGGAGTTGTTGAGTCATATCTGGTTACCCATTGAGTATAAAACGGCTTTTAGTATAGATGATTGTTTTCATTTCATTTTTTCCAAAATATTTAGACAGATTACAACCGATTGGAATAACTGATTGACTAGATAATATGAGTTTCGATATATTTTCACTTTAACCTCTTAATTATCTCTGAGGTGAGAAATCCTGTGTTCCTAGTATATATGGATGCACATTATAGTTTAGCCAGTATGATTGAATCAATCTTGATTACGAGAAGCAACTAGGTTTGTTAAAGTTCCGTTGATAATATACTTTGCAACATCATTTGCTTATATGAGTTGACAATTTTATAAAAATAATATACAGTTTAGGAATTGTTAACTAGTTCCTACTATTTATGCATTATGATGTTGCGCAATATCTCCTCTTTGAGTGTTATGTTCTATGTCTTACTATATATGTTGATGACTTGATCGGTTGATCCAAAGTTTCAAACAAGTTAATCATTTAACGTTGTGTTTGTAATTTCTTGTTAGACAACCATTCTTTCCTGTGTCTTGTATGCTCGATTTTTTTAATCTAGTTTGTCATCTAAAACATTTGTTACCATTTTTTTTTCTCATTTAATTCTGGTCATTAAGATGCCAGTAATTTGCTTGATAAAGAGTGCATATGATTATGAATCCATGTCTTATTATTTGCATCATAATGTGCTAACGGCCTAGAAGTTCATTAACAACTTCGTATGAATTTATGACAAATTATTTTCAGTTATTTGACCATAACATTTCTTTGATATTGTAGCAATTCTGGAAATCACAATGTCTCCCGCATCTAAGTCAAAGTCAAAGGACAAAAGAGTTGCTGGCAAGGAGCCACAAAAGTCTTCTATCAAACCCACATCAATTGCGAACACAGGTGGTGGTGTCCCTACCAGTGGTTACAATCCACTTCTGGGAACCTTTCATACACTTGAAACTGCACCGCTGTCGGAGGATGGGATTATTGAATTCGATTCATTGTCTAACAATGGTAGTTGGTCAGGTGAATCTGAAGATCACAAAGAGAAAAACACCCAAGGATCCTCCCGCCCAGACACAACAGTACTTGGGGTTGACAATGATAAACGCGAAAAGATTCGTCAAAAGAATGAGAAAAAACATCAGCGACAAAAAGAGAGGCGAGCCCAGGAGCTGCATGAACGATGCAGTGGTTATCTAATGTCAAGAAAGCTAGAGGCACTTGCTCAGCAGCTTGTGGCAATGGGATTCACTTCAGAACGTGCAACAATGGCTCTTATGTTAAATGAAGGTAAAGTAGAGCAATCGGTTGTATGGTTGTTGGAAGGAGGTGAAGATGCAGACAACCAAAGTGATCAAAATAACCTTGATGGTGGTGGTAATTTAAAAATTGATATATCAGAGGAACTTGCTCAGATTACAGAAATGGAGATGAAGTTTAAATGTTCAAAACAGGAAGTTGAACGTGCTATTGTTGCCTGTGAAGGTGATCTTGAACAGGCAGCAGAAACCTTAAAAACCCAGAAGCAAGAACAACCTCCTGCTGCCCCTCCAAAGCTTGAAGATTATGGTAAGCTGAACTCGTTGACCTCAAAAACACAATCAAAAGCAATACCTATACAGCAGAAAAATGATGACAGTAGAGATTTTAATTACACCAAAATGGATGTTACGGTAGGATCATCATCAGTAGATCCCGGGATCAAAAGCTTGCAGTTGCTAAAGAAAATACCATCCAATTCAGATTGGGCAAAACAGCAGCAAGTTGTTACTCCATCCGTAGAGAAACGATGGCCGGTAGGTGGATCAAACCCTCCTGTCTCATACTCATTGACTTCGCCGTTACAGGCTGCACCACCACCAGCCAAAACAGAATTACGGTATGCAAATATTGGATCCGAGTTAAAGAACCTTCAGTTGGGATCAGTGCGTGAACCAGTTATTATGATGCAGCGGCCAAAATCAAAGCACATACCTACAAGTGTAAACTCATCCTCATCAGCATCCGCTGCTGATTGGAATCCTAATGTTGTCGAACCAGTAATGAATATGCATACCAACGGGTTCTCACATGGTCCCGCCACAACAAGAAGCTTTAACACCTCAAGCCATGTGAACAGTGTCAGTAATGGACAATTGTATGACCATTTCCATTATCAGCAACAACAGCAGCCACATCCTCAACATCAGTATGCATCTAGCAGCGGCCCTTTGGATAATCATTTTGGACAACATGGCTCCATGAACCATTACAACAACGGTGGTATGTGGAACCGAATGGTGGGTAGTACCACCAGTACCACCACTCCTACCTTAGCGCCGGCTTCTTCTCTTGGACTTTTCTCTGGATTGGGTTCAAATGGGTGTTCAGGCCCACCGTCTCCTGTAGACTGGAACACATGTGAGGCTTTGAAGTTTGATTACACAAATATAGACTGGAGTCTGGATCCACTTCCTCTTCCGCCTAGTAGCTCACCAAGGACGAATGGGATGTGGATGTCTTCAACAAACTCTGCAGATCTTTATGCATCAGGAAGGGGTGGTAAGACCGCTACGAGACCGCCAACGGGTATTATGTCGAATGGGAATAACGGGCTTTCGATAGGCGGTTTATATACAGATGGGGTAGGAGCTGTAGGTTCTGAAGCATCTGCGGGTGGTTCTCGTGAATGGTCTTCTCCTTTTGAAGAGAAAGAGTTGTTCAGTTTCCCGAGACAGTTTGTTTCTTCTCCATCTCTTTAATGAGTTACAAAAAAGTTTGATGAACAGAATAAACGAAAAAACAATAACAAAAACAGGAACTTGAAAACATGTGTTGGAATTAAATGTTGTTTTTTCTTGTTTTGTTTTGTTTTTTTGTTTTTTGTTTTTTTGTTTTTTTTTTCAGCCCTACTTCATGTTTGTGTTTTGTTAGATCTTTTTTATGCTGTTAGGCAAGGTATCCTCTTCTTTTTATAGGAGCTGAAATTCCCGAATCAACAGCAAATGGTGCTATAATGACTTGTACATAGTGCATCACAAACTGTAGATTTCTTGGCATTTGCAAATTGTAGCTCCGGAAAGGGGGGTTACCCTTTTGCCTTGGCTTCTGGTTTTGGCAACCATGTTTATCAACAATTTATTACTACCTCCGTCCCACAATAAGTGTCCACTTTGAATTTTCAAAGTCTTTCTCATTCAACTTTGACCATAAATATTTATATTTGTGTTATGTAATACTTGATGAAAAATATATGAATAGATTGAGTTTTAAATGTATTTTCATTGATATAATTTTCATCAAGTATTATATAACATAAACAATAATATTTATGGTCAAAGTTGAATGAGAAAGACTTTGAAAATTCAAAGTGGACACTTATTGTGGGACGGAGGGAGTACAAACTAATCTCTCATTAAAATACTAAAGTATTTTCTTATTCATGCGCTAATACATACAACAAATCTTAACTTTTTTTCCATTTATCGAAAACCTAACCTAACATATAAATATTATTTATCAACAACCCATTAAATCTATACCACTATATAATGCATTTGATACTGTTCTATAATTAGAAAGACTTAAAATTCATATTTTTACTTGCTTATTATAAAAGGATTTCAAAATTAATTGGTTAGGAAGCAGGTTGATTAGAAAGTTGGTTAAGAAACAACTTTGCTAAGAAGCAGGTTGGTTGTTTAAAGGGAAAATTCTTTCAAAACGTATCATACTTGTCAAAAAAATCACTTTTGAGTAACGTACTTTTAATTTTCCTTATTGTGGTGCTAAACTTTTTATTTTTGGCCTCTTTTACGCATTCTGGGACGTTTTTATAACATTTTTGCCTTTAGATTTCAAAAAATTTGAGGGGCAAAAACGTCCCAAATTGCGTAAAAGAGGCCAAAAATGAATGTTTAGCACCACAATAACGAAAATTAAAAGTACGTTACGCAAAAGTGATTATTTGGACAAGTATGATACTTTTTAAAAGAATTTTCCCTTGTTTAAACTAAAATTATTTGACTCAACAATCTCTACTTATAAAGCATAAAAACAACTAAATGTGTAACCGAATAACACAAAATATAGTCACAAGTACTCGCCGCCGCATTGCGCTGATACAGTTCTAATAAAAGAAAATGTGTATAGCCACCCATGTTGTGACATGTGAGAGATTGAGTCAAAAATTGAAGATCACAGAGTGAACGGTTTGGTGTATTCACTTTCCAACTTTTGTATAAACATAATATTATATTATGTATTGATTACATTTATATTTCCAATCAGTTGGTGAAAGTCATCAATAAACATATTTTTACAAGATCATTAGACAGCTTCATAAGTTGATCTTGACGAATATGTCTCATGGAAGTAAAAAAAGAAGAAGAGAAAAAAAAAAAAAAAAAAAAAATCGCCGCCTCACTACTATAAACATTAAAAAGATAGAAAATTATTAATCGCCGCCTCACTGCTATAAACAGCAAAAGGATAGAAAATTAGACAACTCCATCATCATCATCATCATCATCATCATCATTATTAGACACGTGAACATTGTTATGTCTTTCTTCTAGTTTTTCTTACTTATCCTCCTAAGCAGTGGCGGAACACGCGAACATTGTTATGTCTTTCTTCTAGTTTTTCTTACTTATCCTCCTAAGCAGTGGCGGAGCTAGAACATTTCTTTTGGGAGAGCCGAATTTATTTTGAGGGGGCCGAATCAGAGATTTGTTTGTAACCTCAACTAAATTAATTCTAAAACCTATAATATTTACACTAGATGCCGTAAATTTTAGGAGGCCGGGACCCTCCTCTGCCCCTTCATTGGACCGCCCTTGCTCCTAAGTCCTACTCATTGCATGTTGTAACCCGCTAGTATATTTTCACTTGATCCGAATTGTACTCACGTCTACACATAAATTTTTATAAGCAAAAAAGTTGCAACAACTTGTATATATTTAGATCTCGCGACACAACCTTGTACAATCTGTCATTATATAAACTAGCGTGACATCCAACTTATATAAACTAGAACATTGAATATTTTTCTATCCTTTTTGCTGTTTATAGCAGTGAGGCGGCGATTTTTTTACAGTAACTCTTCTCGCAACACTTAAGAAGTTGCAATCTTTAAAATATTGTGAGAAAAATTGAATAAAATCATTGGAAAAGAAAAAAAAAGTTTTAAATAAAATGACATGTTTGGGATTAAATAAGTTAACTTTGGGCACAAATATATTTTTAAATTAGGCAACTTAATAAGTAGAGAAAGAGGCGATAGTTCTTGTGGTACAAGGACCGACTTACAAAAGAGCAATATACCTAACAATATTACGATCACATCATTCTCTTCTCATCACTTTTGCATACAAATCTTATTTGTTAAACTTTGTTTCTAAGCTTCGGTTGGGACCTTCTCTCATTGGGACACAACCCTGGTAAAACTTTGTATAGTTATTATGGCTTCCAACCACAACCACAACCAAAATCAGCCACAAACAACGGTTAACCAACTATCTTTGGTAGACAATTGGCGCTGGTTATCGGCCATTCCAGCAGCATTAAGACCAACTACCAGCGGCAACGGTGGTTCGGGTTTATCAGAGATTACGATTATGAAAAATTTACAAGTGATCACACTAAAAACAAAGATTGGTGGAAAGTGTGAAGGCGAAAAAGAAGAAATTGATACTTGTGCTATCTGTTATAGTGAATATGAAGAAAACAAGAAAATTGGAAAACTGCAATGTGGGCATTTGTTTCATGTGGATTGCATAAACAATTGGCTGTCACGTAAGAATAGTTGCCCGATGTGCAGGGCTACTGCTGTACCGCATTGACGGTGTAGGTTTTTTATTTTGGTCTTTCACTTAGCGAGGCGATGTTATGGTAGATTTATAAACTCCGGAATACAATTTTATTAGAAGTAATATCTAACTTTATAAGAAACAGAGTTCAATATTGTGGTTGTTTTTATTAGAGCACAAGGTGCAAACGACGAAGCACCCCTCGCCGTCCTAGGTGGCAAAGACAACGGCGAGCCATTGCTCGCCGCCACACCAAACGGCCCTCACCGTTGCTCGCCGTTGGTCACCTCCCCGTGGCCACGGCGAAGGTGAAACTCTGACAAAGTGGCAGGTTCTTTAATTTTTTTTTCTTTCTTTTTTGTTGGGTTTTATATATTGGTTTTATATCTTGTGTTTGTGTTGGAGAAATGAGTGAAAGGAAGTGATGATGTTAAGGTTTTTTTGTGTATGAATGAAAGTGAGTTTAGTGTGTGTTTTGGTTGGAAAAGAAGACACAGCAGCAGGTGTTTTTTTTTTTTTTTTGGTTACAAAAGGAATGGGGTACAAAAGGTGTTTTATTAAATTTTGATGAAAAGGAATGTTTTTTTTTTTTTTTTTTTTTTTTTTTTTTTTTGTTACACAGTTTTTTTTTTTTTTTTTTTTTTTTTTAATTAATGTGTTGTGTTATTTTTAAGTATTTGTGAAAAGAATTTATTTTTTTTAATGAAATGAATAAAAAAATAAATGTGTAAGAGGTGGGGCCCTAATGGGGAAGTTGATGTTTGTTGTTTGGTGATGGGGGGTTTGTTGTGGTTAGTTGAAGTTGAGGTGTTTTGATGATGTTGCATGGTGGGGCCCGAATTAAGAGCCTCTTGCTCAACTTTGCACCTTGTGCTCTTATCATTGTAGTTGTTTTTATGTCGTTCAATATAGCAATTAATGAGTTAATCAGGTTTCTTGTTGTCTACTATAGTTTCCGAAGAAGCTTGTTTTATGTTCTTGTTAACTTTTTAATGAAAATTTAGCTTTGGTTATTCAAACTAGTGATTGTAAACTTCTAACGAGTTGATGAAGAATTTAAACCTAATACCTTAATCAGGACTCAAGTTTTATTCACTAGCTCACAATGATCTCCGCCTCTCAATCTAGAGTAACAGCGAGGAGTCTCGAAGGGGCGTGCTATAGATGTTGTCGCTCAGGGCTTCCACTTTGACGACATTTTTTTTTAGTTTTACATATAAATACTTATAATGTTAAACATATATGAGACGACCCACTAACACCTTCACCGAAGTCTCACAAGGGACTTGTGTTATTTATGTATACTCATATCATCGTTTCGTAACTTATAAAGTTGTGGTGTCAAATCAATAGGAGCCATACAATGAAGTCAATGACTTGTACATACATGTAATGAGGTACACATGCATATACACAAAAACAATGACAATTCTAAATTTCTAATGCTAAATCCTGTTGGTGATTTTGCGTCACTAATATGATTTAAGTGTAATAGATTAACTTAGTTGACCAATGAGTAATCGTGATAAATAATCAACAAGTCGGGGGTTGTGCGGAGTGCATACTTGTATGACGTTATTATGATTATCATTCGAGGGCGAAACCCCAAATCACGGGGGTCCGGGGGCAGCACCCCTGGAAGCAGGGTCCGAGGGGCGGCAGCCCCTAGCATTATGGACTTGATTTTTGCCCTTTGATTTAACTGATTCGGTAGTTAAAATAACTGTTATGACAGTTACAACCGATATTCAGTTATATATATATATATATATATATATATATATATATATATATATATATATATATATATATATATATATATATATATATATATATATATATATATATATATATAGAATCTAGATCAAATAAGATCCAACTAAAATTTGACAAGTGACACTCTTGTTAAAGTAAAATTAAATTTTTTTATTGAGTACAACTAAAATTGTTAAAGTTCTGATAGGTTTTTTTTTTTTTTTTTTAATTGACGAAACTAAGGTGATACACTTTGATTCGACATGTAATGTATCCGGTTAAGGTGATACACTTTGATTCGACATGTAAATTTATAGTTGTGTATCACTAATCCAAACTCATGTATCAATTGGTTATTAGTTGCTAAAATGTTGATTCGTATTAATACTTTATTTTTTGTGTATTATTGCTAATATGGTTATTTATAAACTGGTTTTAGTTGTTGTTTAAACTAGATCTTATTTTTACAACTTTAAGTTTGATCTCACATTAACCCTCCCCTATATATATATATATATATATATATATATATATATATATATATATATATATATATATATATATATATATATATATATATATATATATATATATATATAAGGAGACTTACTTGCGAGAGCCATTTTATCTGCGAGAATTGAGAGAACCACAAAAAACATACATGCATGTCTTTTAAAATAAAATAAAAATACATGTAAATCATCAATAATGGTAAGTATCCATCTATGTTCTTCAATATCATCATGAACTCATCATCTTTTTTCACAAAAACCTTACACACAGTCGCAATATTGTCGTTGCACGGCTTATAAGAACATAAATGCACATCTTCAAAGAAAAATTTTGTATTTCTAATTTCTTATCAAATTCTTTAGAACAACTATGTTTTTTTAAAAACATATATATTGTTTTCGAACATATGTGCAAAACTACAATTATTGAAGGCGTGCATGCATGTTTTTTGTGGTTCTCTCGGTTCTCGCAGATAATATGGTTCTCGTAAGAAAGTCTCTCTCTCTCTCTCTCTCTCTATATATATATATATATATATATATATATATATATATATATATATATATATATATATATATATATATATTATCAATCTCTGGTACGTTTTCATAACAACAAAAACATATTCTCGATTCTCAATCTGAGTTTTATCCGATTTGCGATTTTGATAGAACCATCGGAATACTTAAATCTTAAAGTGTTTACACGACTCTCAGATTTCTGTGATCATATATTTATAACAAATCCTAATGGATACCCATTAGAACAATCAACAAAAATTACGGCCTCAAATGCGCTCGCAAACCCGTTTGTATAGTAGCCGGATCACCTCTCATTTTAGATAGCTCTTGAGGGTTGAGGCATGTTATGTTCAATTTAGCTTCTTTACGAACATCCATGAGAGAGTTATTTAGTGCAAGAATATAAACCACCGAAGTTTTCATAGTAAATTTGTCAAATAGACAAAAATTAGAAGCGAAGAGGTAGCCTCTTTCCAGAGCTGCAAGAGCTGAGTGTAGAAATCAAGGGAATACTGAAAATACTATATTATCAAATTCAATAAATTACAGAAATTACAATACATCAAATAGAAAATGAACACTTGAACCTAAGTGTAAGACAAGCCTAAACAAGTGGGTCGGGCCTATAAGCCTTATTAGCTAACACCCCCTCTCAAACTCACAATGCTACATTGAGAGTTTGACAAGGAAACTCTGAAATCATGCGGACAGGTGCAAGCAGACAAATGCAGATTCAACAGTAGAGAGATCCGAACAGAGGTAGACGAAGAGAAGATTCAGGCAGTAGATTCAGGCAACAGCACATTCAAACAAACATATTCTGATTCAGATTTAGATTCAGAAAAAACCAGGCAGAACCAGATGCAGAACCGCGTGTGAAACCAAAACAAGTTGATGTCGAGATGCAACACATAACTACTTAAGACGTAGTCGGATTAGTTGACTGCTACATCGCCATCACCAACACCAATACTAATACCAATCAAGATGTCAAACCAAGCAAGCAAGATCACACAAAACTGATACAAGTTAAAGCCGATTAGTGCCGAACCCAAACAACGATCCACCAATATTTTTTTTCTTTTCTATTCGTGTACACTAGCTTCCAAATTGAAAAATACATAAGCCATCAAGAAACCAAACAAACCTAAATCCAATATAATTATCCAATTCTACTATCGAGCAAAAATAGTAGGCACGAACCTCTAATTGCCAATATAAATTAATACTACTATGCCTTTATTTATACTTTCGAAGAAGTCAAAACAATTCTTAAGATCCTTGTCATCCAGTTCTATAGAGTAAAATAGAACAAATCCATATCAACCGAATATACATATATCATTAAACAACTAAAGTAAAATCAAATCCCACAAGCATGAATTCTACGTGTCTCCATAAGAAATCAACCAAACAATTATAGATAATTACATACCATCTGTTAGACCCGAAACTCGTTTTCAAACGGGTGACCTTAGATGAATTGACTAAGACTTTTATGAGCGGGAGACTCGATATGACTGGTTAGTCAACGAAAGTTAAGTTTTAGTCAAACCCAATAGTCAAAGTAAGTGTAATATGATTATAGAAAATATGATGCATAAACTTTAGGAACTAAAGTCATTAAGTGCTAAATAAGTTATAAAGCCAATGTGGCCAATGTAGAAGCAAAGGGACTTGAGGGACCAAAAGTGTCAAATGGTGAAATAGCTTTAGTATGAAGAAAGCTTCAAACTTATATTTCCAGATATTCTTAAAAGTACCAGGGTGTTTGTGAAGGTCGGCTTAGAACAAAAGAGAGGAAAAAATAAAGATTCTTGGATGATCAATTGATGAAGAGATTAGGGTTTCATGGCATGAGTTTAGTCCCAGTTTATGCTTCTCTTCAAGATATAAAGAAAGGTTAATGATGATGATTATGGTGGACAATCTTAGCTTGGATTGCTAAGGTTCTTGTGATGATGCCACGGTTTGGATTAAAGCTTAAGGATTGTAAGTATGGAAGTTAGAAGCTTATTTGTAAATAGGAGCTTAGTCATAGTTAACGAGCTCAAACTCAAGGTTGAGCCTTCGATGGGTTTTTAATGGTTGATTACATGTAATCAAGTGTCAAATTTTGTGTTGAAGATGGTATAATGAATTGGTGGTCAAATGGTATGTTAAATGTATGTTTAAGAGTTTGTGGTCCGAGTTTAAAGGGCGTTTGGAATAAGTGTAATTATGCCGATTTTGGGTAGTAAACGGGTCAAATGGTTGTGGAAATAATCTATTATGTTATGTTAATGAATTCCGGACGTTTTGGTGATATGTCGAGTTATGGAAGTCGGTCTTCTGGAATTAAAGTAAAGTTAAAGGATATATTTATTTTGAAATATCTTTGCAGGTACCATATGACCATATGAGATATTTTATATGGTCATATGCTTGATTCAGTGGTTTGAAAAGTTTATGAGGTGACCATACGGCCATATGAAATACTTCATATGGCCATATGGTCGGTTTTTCAGATTTCGTCAATTTTCGGAATTTCATATATTTTAAACCGTAAGTTGTCAGGTCGTGCCACCCGTTGTTTTAAAGGTAATTGAGTTTAGTTTCGTTTAAAAATACTTTCACTGGTCGAATGGTAATAGATTTTTATCAGATCTTAAAAGAGTATCAGTAAGTCCGTTATAGTCAAAGCGTTTTCGCGTAAAAGTAATTTTTTTCGATCAAATCGGGCAGGGGGCGTAACACTATCTTATGATATCAATATAAAAAACAAGCAACCTCATACCATCCAATCAAACTAAACATTAGGCTTTGAATAATTATTTCAATACTTCATCTAACTTTCGGGTACCATTTTTTTTCTTTTTCTTCTTCATTTTTATCTTTGACCTAATGTAGAAATCAAAGGAATACTGAAAATACCATATTATCAGATTCAATGAATTGCAGAGATTACAATACATTAAATAAAAAATGAAAACCTGACACTAAGTGCAAGACGGGCCTAAACAAGTGGGCTGAGCCTATAGGCCTTATTAGCTAACACCGAGCTTAACCCTTTCTTTTTTCCTTCTTTTATTTTTTTATTCTTTTTTTAACAACTTAGTTTTGTAAAGTCAATAGAAAAACCTGACCAAAATTAAATTGCAGTCGGACAGAAATGAAAACCATATTTTTTCTCAAATTAGGGACCAAGGACAGAATCTACCTAACCAGTTTCGATCCAATCCACTCAGGTGTAGGTTATTAATATGTGTCTTTTTGCACATATCTTTTCGTCCAATTTTCAAGTCAAAACAATCAAAAACACTTCAAAATGGTCAAATAACATCACAAATATCCTTGGAGTGTATTTTTATGTGTTTCAGGTACAAAGGATTAAAAACAGACGAAAAACGAGCAAAATATGAATAGTTGTCAAAATCAGTCCCTGAACTTTCAAAAAATTGTCAAAACTAGTCCCTGAGTAATTGTTTTGAAATAAAAGTCAACCCAAGGCATGTTAAAGTCAAAAGTTATCAAATATGGTCCTTGGGTGAAAACTTTGGAAAGTTTGCAGGTTTGGTCCCTGAACTTTCAGTTTTGGCAAAAATAGTCCCCGGGATATTCGAATTTTGGAAAATTTCTTTTATGATGCTTATATTATTGGAATGTGGCAAGTTTGGTACCTTGGAATAAATTAAAAGATTTGCAGAATAGGTCCTCCTTTTCAGCATATGACATAATTGGTCCTTGTTCTTTTTAATACTTAAACCAAACAAGCCAAGGTACTTTACACCCTAAATCCAAAATCCAAATTACAACACAACCTAATCCTACAACCCAGTCCACCCAAAAATCTACCCCAAGCCCGATTCCCAAACCCTTTCACACGTTATTAATAAAAACGATTTACTCCTCTTCTATGACCACACAGTCAACGACTCACCCCCATTCAACCTGTCTTCAACCTCCCTATTACCCACCATATCAACGCCCCAGTCCACTCCATCTCCTGCTACACTCAACCCCCTCCCAATACCTCAAAAGCTCCATCCCACTATCCTCCCTCACCCCTCACAATTCCATACCTGCCACCTCCACCTCATCAATCCACAACTCCTATTTTTAATCCTAAGGCCAAGATTGAAAGACCTGGAGGCCAAGAGAATCCAATGGCAGAGAATGAAGCAAAGAAGCACAAGCTGTTTTCACACTCAAGCAGAAGCATCCAAGACAAAACCCTAGATTTTTGAGTATAAATAGTAATGATGTTGTAAGCCGTTTTGGCATTAGGTTTTAGTAGTCTGATAATTAGGTTTTATTAGCAGTCAAGTAATTAGGGTCTAGTTTAATTTTCAGTGTTTATTAGTTTTATCGTAAGTCTTGTGTACTCTTTTCAAATTCAATGCAAGTTTAAAATTTTTATTTTACTTAACTATTATTAATTTACTCATATTACTGCTTAATCCCTTTAATTTATGCTCAGCTTTTAGTTTTATCCAAATAGTTGGTAGGATATCCTTTGATTGTCCAAACGTATCTTTCATGTTTCTGCTTATTAGGAAACTTGATATAGCCTGCTAGTTGCCCAGGCCTGCACTTGCAGCCTATGACCCTTTTTAACTTATGTTGTGTTCTTTGCCTACTTATATAGGAATCCCTTTGCGTATTTCATGTTCCATTAATAAGAGTTTAGCTTGTTCAGGTATTGTTTAGATTATGTAAGCTTGTGGTTTAAGAACAGTTAAGAGGTGGTTGTTCATGACTTTTATTAACTAATAAGCTCATTGACCCTTACTCAGTTTAGTAGTTGAAAGTTGTTGCATAGGTAGTTCATACATGGGTCTCTAATCGTTGCGATTTATTTTCTATTGTTTAGCTTATTTGCTAGCTACTTATGACCCTGCATTTCAGCTCCCTAAGCCTTGTATAAGGCTGCACAATCAGGCTCTTCCAAACACCCCCTGCTGCATCAGGTCCACACCACCACTTCCGCCCATTAGGATGGCTTGGAGCTGCACCGTTTGGTGCTATTATTGGTGACTGAGCTTATTTGCTTAGGCTTGTTTTTGGTTTAGCAATTGTAATTTATTGATCAATCTCTATTTAGGCTAGTTAATGTATGGTAGTAGATTTCTCAAGTCAAATCACCCATTTTTACCCAGTTTGACTATTGCATTAGTTTCAACATATCCCACAGACCTTTTGGCTTTTAATTTTAATTTCTTTGTTATTAATTGTAATGCCCTGAAAATTAGCATAGATGTTCTTTGTTAGAGCATCCGCATTGCACCAAGTCTTTCAATGACTTGGTGCATTTATGGCATTAAATGCAAAGCTATTTTGTCTTAGAAACATTTATTAATAATGCTAGCAACTAAAACCTTTTCCTTCAACCACTTTGCTAGTGCAAAGTCTTTGGTTCAAAGCTTTTTAAAAGTCTATTGTTACAATGGAAAAAAAGCTTTTGAAAAGCTTTTTTGAATAGTAAAAAGCTTTTGCAAAACCTCCCCATTGTAGATGCTCTTAGCTTGTCTACATGCTAGTATTTTCCTTTTATTTTTATGATTTTTTTTATGGCTCATTCAGGTAGCCAAATCAGCCCATTTGACCCAATCACCCCCTTAGGGTCTGCTGCTTCAGTAGCTTGGTGCCTCCAAACAGCCCTTGTCAGTAGTTAGATGTTGTTTATAGGTTTAGAGGTGCTAGCTTATTACCCCCTTAGCCTGATTTGTGGCTTAATATGGGTAGTTGGGCTGATTGGTTTTGAGTTGTGTTTAAGCCTTTGTGTTTACCATTTTATTTATTGCTTTCCATTAGTTCAGAAATGCTTACTTATGTTTGTTTTCTTTTAGGTTTTGTATAGCATATTAGGCTCAAGATAGGCTTATAAAAGGTTTTCTTTTGCGCAATCAGTTAATCATTTGAGCTTATTACTCGAAATCGTTTAGTATATTTGTTATTGGTTCATGTACATTAACTGATAAGCATTTGGGATTGTTACAGCTTATTTAAAAGAGTCTTACTAAAGTGGTTTTACAAAAAGATTTTGATTTTAGCTGTTAAAAGGTTTGGCAGAAAGGAAAAAAATAATAATAAAAATAAATAAATAATAGTTTTGCAAAAATTTTGGTGTTGCCAGGGATTGAACCCTGGTCGATAGGCTCACCACACATAACACAATACTCCCACTATCTGTGCTAGCCATTCTCTTGGTTAAATTCCCAGTTAGTTATTATTTAAAATCTTTTTTCCTTATTGCTTATTAACTAGTTCAATTTAGATCTGCTTATTTCAAACTGCTTATTCCATTTTCTTATTTTTCCTAGGTTAGTATAACTGTCATTTACTTTCCAAAATTTTTTCAGAATTTTAAAATTAGTTTTAGTATTTTTTACCCTTTTATTTAGTTTATTTAATAATTCATTAGTAATAAAAAATATAAAAGCAAAAAAAAAAATATTTTTCTTTTTTAAAAATTTTCTTTTACTTTTAGAATCGTAGGAAAATCATTTTTACACCCGTAGGATTAGCGTAGCATTAAATTCACGTTTTATTTTGCGCACTCGCGTTTAATTTAAATAACTTTCGCGTTTTTAAATTTTTGTTTACGTTTTAGGATTCCCGATACCTAACTTTGCTTCCCGTAGTGTTTTAGGACTTCATAGTTTACCTATTGCCTTTTATTTCCCCTTAGATTGTTTATAATTCATTTACATTTGATAATTTCAAATTTTTGTTAATTTAACGTATCACAAAACCAAACAAACCTTCCAACATACAAGATTTTAATCTCAATCTCACTCGAAGCTTTCCATTCACACCTCGTTGGGGTACGACCCGGGAAATCACTTCCCGGTCTCACAATTTAATATCACTTTCACGAGTTTTGCGAGGTAATCTGTTTCCTAAAAGGTTTACTCGTATTCCTCTACGTCTATTTGTCTCACGATAAATTAGACCTTACGTTTGTTGATATATTGATAAATTGTTTTTGCACACATACCAAAACACAACGAATCAGTTATGTTTTCCTGCTTGAGATCAAGTTTTGCATACTCTAAGTAAGGAATAAACGAAGGTGATAATGTTATCATCACCAAGACAACGAATGTCGTTCCCCAATCTCAAGAAATTCATTTGGTCGATGAAAAATTTATTTCCTACTTCAAAAGTAAAATTTTGTTTAGGTGTGATTGTTATGATTTAGGATTTGTCTCCTAAGGATAAAAGATTATAAAATCTTCAAGGATTTGGTTCATAATCCTCCTATAAGTAATTTGCTGCTGACAAGTTGACGAATTAAGTGATTGAAAGTACTACGCATGGACGACATTGCATAAAAATGTTTTATGAACATATTGTAGAATAAATACAAGTATGTTGTTTCTTACAAAAGGTCAAAACTACTCCAATAAGAATTGGACAAAGAGTTATGATCCCTTAATGCCGAGTGGCACCAAGACACGCATACACACGAGACATTTACACTCAAACGTTTATTAAACTTGAGTAAGAAAAGAAGGTACAAATAAACCTCACCCCATCATGTCTATTTAAAGAGATTGAGGGAGGAGAAACCTAATCCTTGGTGAACAAGGAATAGAGGTTAGTAAATTTCCTAATACATGACTAAACTCTTTAAGTTTGAGCTAAACTACAAGTAATCTTCTAAACTTGTATCCTAACTATACACACTATTATTCTAACAAACAACGACAAACCAGCATTAGAGAAAAGAAGAGTTTCATCATTAACCGGAACAACCGGACTTGATTTCCAATAAACATGAATTCCTGTCTTCAAACAAAATTATAAACGTATCCCTAACTTCATCTGCTGGCCACTCAATCTCAGTAGAACCCGTGTTCTCCACAAATTTTCTGTCGAAACCTTTTGGGTTTACACTTTTGCATGCTTTACTACAATATTTTTCTACTTTTTGGGGCTCGAGTATTGGACCCAAAGATCGTGTATTAGCTACTAATGCACCATATTCGGGTCCAATAGTCAAGGATGGCCATGATTTAAAACTGTCATTAGCTTTGTGGACCAACAACATTGCGGCCATATTTTCTTAATCATTTCACTGAGTACCCTCCGCGACACTCCTTTGAAAAGAACTTGATGCTCATTCGACCCAACTTTGATGAGGAAAATATGGCCGCGATATTGTTGGTCGGCATAGCTAATGGTAGTATTAAAGCAGGGTCATCCTTGAGTATTGAACCCAAAGATCGTATATTAGCTGCTAATGCTAATGCACCATATTCGGGTCCAATAGTCATGGATGCCCCCGATTTAAAGCTGTCATTAGCTTTGCCGACCAACAACATTGCGGTCATATTTTCTTCATTATCTCACTGAGTACCCTCTGCGACACTCCTTTGAAAATAACTTGATGGTCTTTAGATAACAGCCGCTGAATCCTACAGTATCTTAGACAACATCCGGTAAGTTTGTTTTTTCGTCCCTGAACATCTATAACCAAATTCACTTACATTTTTACATAAAGACAGGACATAATTTTGATGTCGCTCTTTTTTTTATGTGTCGTTGTTTGATTTAAATGTGTTCTTTCATTTTTTTTAATTTATAATTGGATGAATCTATTGAAATATGCATAAATATTAATATGTAAACGTCTAGTATTGAACCTGAGACCTCGGGATTGCACACGTTACGAATGAGTGTTAAGAAATAATAATTAATATATTTATATATTTATTATTAAACACAAATACTTAATCACCGTTAGTATTTACCATTAAACGACAAACGACCGTTAGATGTAAATAAGGAAAAGATGTGTTTGTTCAATATGGAAACAAGAGAAGGATCTAGAACCCCTTTAGGGTGCTAGAACCGGCCACACAAGGGGAGGGGTATCCCTAACCCTAACTTGTTCCCAAAGATTGCTAAACACTATAAATACAAACCTTAGGGTCAATTGTTTTCATAACTTTTGTGCACACAATTATCCCTAAGTTTTTCTTCTTCTTTTCCTCTTGCTCAAACCAATCGGCCAACACCTCAAAGGGTTGGATCGATTTTTGTTTTATACAAAAATTGGTTTCTTGTGTTGTTACTAGCATAACCTTAATACGGTTTAATTCGTGTGTACAAGAATGAGCTAATAACTCATTATAGTTATTATCAAGCGATCAATTAACAAAACGGTAAGGGGTTAATCATTGATCCTTATAAACCCTAATTAGGGTTCATTATATTGTTCAAGATTATTGCTTGATTCTTGTTTTGCTAGAATCAATAAAGGTACGTTCTTATTTATGTTTATGTTAATCTTTAATTTGTTATAGATGTTCCTACGCTTCCGCATATGTGTTTACTTGTTTGTATGATTGTCATGCTATTTAAATTCTAACAGTGGTATCACGAGCCTGCTGTAACATGTGATTGATTACATAAAACACATAAAAAAAAAAGAATTTTGATTGTTTTAGATACATGTTAAGTTGGATTTTATAGATATAGGGTTTTTATAATTTTGAAACCCTTATAAATTGGGGGGGGGGGGTCGAATACTCCTTTATCCAAATTTGGGTTTGTGATTAATATTAATTGGATTAGAAACCCTAGGTTGGCTATATGTTTATGTGCTATTTGAACGTATCCTATGACCTACTTGGTAATTGTTATGAATGAATCCGTGAGGAAAAATGCATGTGAGTCATGGATTAATTGATTGCTTTGATTTTTCACATGTTATTACTAGATAGATCTAAAATTGGGGAAGACCTCAATTAATTAAAATCAATTTATGTGCTATGTGGTATGTTTTTTACTATGGCCTACGCAATTGATTCGTCAATGTATGTGGCTCACTTCCTTCAAGAAGGGAAGGCCTTAGTTGATTATATGCATATTGGAAACCTAGAATTGATTGCATGTGGCTATTTGTTTCATCTTTATAATTGTTATGTGTATTAGTTGATTAATTTGTCTTTTATTACTTGTTTTATTTGTTGGACATGTTGTAAGCAATAAAAGGGTAATTTTTATAAAGAAAATTAATTGGACTAATAATGGTGAAACCTTAAGTGATAAACTATGATTCTTGCAAGGTCTTATGTGCCGACAGTGGTTTGCTTCGCACGGTAATTGGCTCCCAGGCGAGACTAGCAAGTTTTATAATTATTACATGTTTTTAAGACTAAAGTCATGAAGTTTTGCTTGATTGATTTTTTTGTACATATGGTTTAAAAGTAAGCCTTCTATAGACAAATTCATAGTGATGGAAACAAGGTTTGGAAAGAGACTAGAGTCTACCTTGGTTTCTACAATTATGAGTGTGTCAAAGACGACTTACCTATATCACCATTCTATGTACAATATCATCTTAAGGGTGATTTACCTCAATTCCACTTTGGTGGGTGATAATTGTTGGTACTTCTTTAATAGGTGAACCCGATACCTCAAGTAAAAGTTTTGGATTTTATCTTAGCTTAAAAACTGGTTATTAAAAAGGTTTTGAAAACTTATGTTATAAAGATGAGTGCATGCATCTTCGTACATGTTTTGATTGTCACATCAAAATAAATACCCTAAAAGTTTAAGTTACATGCCATCAAACTATAAGAAACACTTGAAGTTATTATTTGGTAAACGTGAGACGCAGGCTAAAATTTTAATGACAAGGTAAAATTCTGTTAATGCGTGAGACCATATATGGAGATGTTAGGATCATATTTTATTTATAGAAAGTGTCGGTCATTAATATTATGTAATAGGTTGCATTAGAATATAATTATGATGATGTTTTAATAATGTTTTTATATTTTTATAAAGTCTAAGGGCTAGTTATGTAATATGGTCAAAGATATGTGAAGCCCTAGACTACAAGTATAAATACTCATGTAAGGCCTCATTTTGAGGTTGGTTCTCTTAGTAATAACATAGTCTTATATTTCACACACTAGGAGTTCCCTCCCACTCTCTCCCTCTCTCTACTTACTTTCTCTCTCTAGATTTAGGCAAGATACATAAGTGATTAAGGTTGTTCTATGGTTCTACAAGTGGTATCATTCGCCAAGGGATAATATAGGTTGTTTTAGGTTAGATTTGGTAATAAATACTAGGATTTTAATCGGTTTTAAGTTTCTGACCACTGTTCATCGGCGAACTTGCGAGTTAGGGTGATTTCTATCGAGTTAGAACTTGCGAGTTAGGGTGATTTCTATCGAGTTAGTTTCTGCGTGTTAAGGTGTTTATCTATCGAGTTAAGTTTGGGTTTCAGATTGTTAGCGAGTTAAGGTATCCTTTACCGAGTTAAGTTTCTTATTGGCGAGTTAGCCTTTCCTTATTGTTAATCGAGTAAGGATCTTTGTACTCAATACTTAGGGGAAACTCTACTTAATTGAAATCAGATTACCGAGTTAGAACACATTATCGAGTTTAGAAACATCTTACCGAGTTAAGTTGTTAGTTTGAGTTATCGAGTTACATACTCAAGCTAGCATTACCGAGTTACAGTTTTCTGAAAATTTTACCGAGTTAGAACTACACTGTTTACCGAGTTACCTATCCAGAAAGTATTACCGAGTTAGAAGAAAACCTTTCGAGTAACAGAAGCAGTTTCAAGTTAGACAAGATCTAAGTGATGAGGCGAAAAATGAACCACTTTTAGGGGGTCATTTAAGCCCGAAATTGAATTTATTTGATCAAATATTGCCCTAAATCATTCCTTTTGTGATTTTAGGTACTTTGGGAGTGAATTCTGGAAAAGGAAGCAATTCGGACGTTTTTGGAGCATAAAAGTGAAGAAAACGGCAAAGACTTAATTTTCCATGCTGAGAACAGTACCTGACGGCGTCAAGAGGAAGATCATGACGGCGTCAAGAGTAAAATCCATGACTACCCAGTGCAAACCTGAAGGCGTCACAAGAAGGGCGTCAAGAGTTAATTTGGTGACGGCCTGCATAAGGAGTATACATGACGGCGTCAGACCCAGATCTAGGCAGTCCGAGAAACTATTTGGCGGCGAGATGACGGCGTCAGACTTTTGTTCTTGACGCCGTCACCTATCAAAATCTATATATAGTTTTCTATTTTTCATTCATAAGGGAGGAACTTGTGTGGAGAAAACTAGGGCCGAACTTTGTAAACCCTAGGTCATATTTTACAGTGTTTTCAAGGGTTTTCACCCATTGAATCCTTTCATGTTCAATTAAGATAAGTCTTCTCTTAATTCAATCAATATGTCTATGTGTTGTTTGAATATATCTTATGCTTGTCTTGATTTCAACATGCTAGGCTAGATCTATCTTGTGTTTGCTTAGATGTAATGAAACCTAGATGTTAATTATATGTTGATTACTTGTTTATGGTTGTAATGGATGAATGATTTCAATGTTAGGCTTAAGAAAACTGGCAGATCTCTATTGTGTAACATGCTTGAACGTCTTAGGAAACATGAACCGATGTGTACTAGGTTTTATTGGTTGTATTTAATGCATGAGCAAATTCTAGTGATCCCATGTTAGGAGCTTCTTAGTCGGCTCGACATAGGAGTGAAGTAGGCGCTCATAGGATTGGGGAAGTAAGTACGCCACCCCATGAATGGTATTAAGGAATACAATCCATCATCCACGCAACTATAACAAGTAATTAACGTGTAAAAGATATCTAGGGAGTAGTGAAATCTAAGTAAACACAATTCTCCCACATATTGCTCACAACTTTAGTTTAATTTAGTTTATTTTCATTTCTAGTATTTTATTTTGAATGCATCTTTAGTATTGGGTTAGTTGACTATCAACTAATTCCGCCAAACTCCTTAAAACCCGAGAATTTTACTTGCTTTCATAAAAATATAAAAATACAAAAAGAATCATCCCTCATCTCTAGACCTAGTCTTTAGGTTTTCTAATCCTAGCGACACTATTCCTAGCTGAACGATCAATCCCCCAGTACTTGTCATTATACTATACTACATCGATCAGGTACACTGCCTGGTGGGGGTTGTAAGCTTCTCAAGAACCCTTGAGAGATAAAGCCTGGTGCGATCCCCACGTATCAAGTTTTTGGCGCCGCAGCCCGGGGAATAGTTATTGTCTAGGTTAGAATTTCTTTTTATTAGGTCTACTTGCTAGATTCCTTTAGTAAATTAAATTCATTGACTATTCCGTTGACCATTATGGAAAATGCGAATCCACCCCTTTCCCCTAGAGAAGTGGATTTGTTACGTGAGCAAATTGAGAATGAGATTAGGGAACTTAGGGAGCTTAATAGGTTGATTAAGGTTGAGCTCGACCATGCATTTAGTGACCTAGCGACCGCCTTGTATTCAAATAAGGACCTAGGGCCTAATGATTTTGTGAATGTTGTTGAGGAACTTGAAGAAGGGGAGATTGATTCAAAGTTAGATGATTATTTTAATCTATACCCCACTAAGGAGGAGATTGCGTACTATAATAATCTTATTGATTACCCTCGATCTCCTTTTACTAGAATCGAACCTAAGATAAAGATAGGCGATCCTAAGAATGCTAAGATACCATGTATGATTGGGTATAGACACGTTGACAATGCTTACAATGACTTTAAGTCCCCAATCAACATTATCTCCTCAAGTGTTTATAATGATATAGTGAAAACAAGACTTGAACCTAGAAGAGATACCAAGTACCCTGATGGAGTTTGTAACTTTGTCGGGAGAATTAAAGGTCTACATGTCTTTGTTGGGAATTTCACTTATATTACCGACTTTATGATTGTGGAAGATCTTGCTAATGTTATTGATTGTCGATTATCCAATGTTGTGTTTGGTAAACCGTTTGTTGAAGAGTCCAAGTTAGAATATGATAAGATAGAGGGGACAATCCGATTTGCAAGTAACACCGATAGGATCACTTATAATGAAAGAATTTCGTTTTATACCTCGATTTGACATGGATAACATTAGTGCTTTTGAGGACATCAATGAAGAGGATAAGAAAAAGGGCATGGATTATGTATGGGAAAAGAGGAGTCATTTCTACAAAGATTGCTTGACTCTAGGACCAACGTATAAAGTCGATGAGGAATTTGCCCATAGGATTATAGGAGCGATTGAGAATAAGGTGATTGGTTTCTACAAAGAACATTTACAATCAGGAAGTGAAACAAACAATGAGGTCACATAGTAACCCATGACCTTGAGTCTAGCTACAAGACTCGTAAATAAAGAAAAGTGCTTCTTGGGAGGCAACCCATGTTTTGTGTGAATTTTATTTTTGTTTGTTTGTTATTTGCTTCCGTATGCATGCTTTATTTTTATTGTTGGTAGATCATGTTTCAAAACTAAAATAGTAAAAATACTTTACTTTGTTGTTTGGCCTAGTCTTAACTTCACCCAAAGGCATTTTTGAAAAAGATAAGTGTAAGGGGAAATCCCAAATATGTTTTTAAAGAAACAAAACCGATCATGATTCTCCACAATATTAAGTGAACATGTATATTCGTATTTGTTAGAGTCAAATGCTTGTATCGAGTCATAATGATGTTTTGCAGGATTTTCCAGGAAGTAGGACGAAGTTTTTCCAGAAATTTTTCAGAAACTTAACACAAGAATTTCTGCAGGTCACTTCTGACGGCGTTACGAGTTTACTCTTGACGGCGTCACGTGTAAAAATCTGGAAATTTTACCAGTTTTGTTTTTCTAACGGAGTCTCAAAGTTTTTGTTGAATTATTAGTTTTATAATCTCCAGGAAATCTGCAAACATCATTCCACAAGCATTATATCTTATTTTGTTTTATAGGATTTATTAGCATATGTAGATTGCCGCCGATTTTATGCGAGGTTACCTTGTCTGTTTTCTCAGGTTTTATAGGTTATGTATGACAAGAAGATGATTATTATTCTGGAAGGGAAGCTTTGATTGTTCATTTTCTTGGAGGAAGATCTAACTTGGCCACCTTATTATCCATACCGAGTGAATCAGGGGAGTATTTGATTTCATTTGTTTTACTTATTTCACTTTTACATTCTTTACTTGAACATTGGGGACAATGTTCATCCTAAGTGTAAGGGGAGGGTAAAATGATGATACCTTACAGATACACTTTCGCTTGAGTTTGTTTGTTTGATAGTAGATGTGTAATAAAACTATGAGAAATACTTGTTAGTGCAATTTTAGCGCCAAATTTAAATTTTTTTACAACATTTAGGAGTGAAACTTTAGCCATAGCAAGCGTCTCATGGATAGGAGATTGTATGACTAGCACAAAACCGTACTATTCAGAAAAATTTTCCACCCAAATATGTGAGGTTTGCCTTTAGATTTGATAGGAAAAGCATTTACTATTAGTGCTTATGAGTATACCGGTAGCATTTAGATTCTAGAACTTGCGTTAGTGATGCATCCCGACACCGTTAGTGAGACTACATTCGTGTAGTAGGATTTACTACATGATAAGAGGCACTAGGATCACCCTTGTGTTAAACCCGTATCAAAGTTACTTGACCATTTAAAGTCATATTACTTGGCTAGTTAAGTCAACTAATTTTTCCCATACCTTAGCGTTGTACTCATTTTTAGTACACGAAACCCCTAGTACACCCCTCAGAGCCTATCTTTTCATTTCTAACTTTAAGCATTTTACTTAAAGGAAGAATTTGTTACACCCCACTTAAATGTACACCCAAATCGCCTTAGCCTTCCGTGTATGCGCTCATTTTTAGTGCATTATTGTTATTTGTTAAACCCTAAGTTAATTATCTAATTGATTACATGGTTGCTAAGTCGAGTCATATCCTTGTACATATTGTTTTGGGACAATTGGGACTCATGGGTAAAGTACTTATTTTATGGAGTAATGGGGAAGAACATCATATTATTAGCCTCGTATGTGCGTTAATCTTAAAAGTACTCTAAGTGTTTTGATTTTCTTAATTCGAGTTATTAGATTAGTTTATTGTAAAGTATGTAAAGATTCAAGTGTAAGGGGAACTTACATTCCCTATGATGTATTATTTCGGATGGTAGGGTAAGAGTGTATGCAAAAAAAAAAAAAAAAAAAAAAAAAAAATCAAGAAAAAGAGAAAAAAAAAAAATAGAAAAAGGAAAAGAAAAAAGAAAAAAACATACAGACGACCATCCCTTTTCATTCTATGTTCATTTTATGTTTTTGTTATTTTTCATTTATTAGCTTAAGTCGAGTCTAGTATTGGCTTAGCAACGCCATATTGTACATGTAATTAACCAAGGTTGTTAACTCGCCACCAGTAAAGACTGCCTGTATCTAACAAAACCGTGTATTCCATATCCCTACACCTAACGTTACAACCCTGTTTAAAAGACCTCTTTGATAGTTTATCCTAGGTGCTTACGCCATGTGGTGGAGGTTTGATCCTTTCCCAAGCCTATGGTAATCTATTTTGCTATGACAGGTAGTGAGAGATGTTTTCCATTTCCATATTGTGATATTACTTTATTGCACCCGAGAGATGTGAGTATCTAAACACTATTTGTGGGGTGCTAGTGTATGACCTCCGTGCTTATCTTTGGTCTTTAGTGGAACGATTATTTGTTGTAATTACTTTTATATTAGTGTTAAATGACCCCTAACTTGTATTTTGACTAGAATAAAAGCGCATTTGCTTGAGGACGAGCAAATCTCAAGTGTAAAGGTATATGATGAGGCGAAAAATGAACAACTTTTAGGGGGTCATTTAAGCCCGTAATTAAATTTATTTGATCAAATATTGCCCTAAATCATTCCTTTTGTGATTTTAGGTACTTTGGGAGTGAATTCTGAAAAAGGAAGCAATTCGGACGTTTTTGGAGCATAAAAGTGAAGAAAACGGCAAAGACTTAATTTTCCATGCTGAGAACAGTACCTGACGGCGTCAAGAGGAAGATCATGACAATGTCAAGAGTAAAATCCATGACGACCCAGTGCAAACCTGAAGGCGTCACAAGAAGGGCGTCAAGAGTTAATTTGGTGACGGCCTGCATAAGGGGTATACATGACGGCGTCAGACCCAGATCTAGGCAATCCGAGAAACTATTTGGTGGCGAGATGACGGCGTCAGACTTTTGTTCTTGACGCCGTCACCTATCAAAATCTATATATAGTTTTCTATTTTTCATTCATAAGGGAGGAACTTGTGTGGAGAAAACTAGGGCCGAACTTTGTAAACCCTAGGTCATATTTTACAGTGTTTTCAAGGGTTTTCACCCCTTGAATCCTTTCATGTTCAATTAAGAAAAGTCTTCTCTTAATTCAATCAATATGTCTATGTGTTGTTTGAATATATCTTATGCTTGTCTTGATTTCAATATGCTAGGCTAGATCTATCTTGTGTTTGCTTAGATGTAATGAAACATAGATGTTAATTATATGTTGATTACTTGTTTATGGTTGTAATGGATGAATGATTTCAATGTTAGGCTTAAGAAAACAGGCAGATCTCTATTGTGTAACATGCTTGAACGTCTTAGGAAACATGAACCGATGTGTACTAGGTTTTATTGGTTGTATTTAATGCATGAGCAAATTAAAGTGATCCCATGTTAGGAGCTTCTTAGCCGGCTCGACATAGGAGTGAAGTAGGCGCTCATAGGATTGGGGAAGTAAGTACACTACCCCATGAATGGTATTAAGGAATACAGTCCATCATCCACGCAACTATAACAAGTAATTAACGTGTAAAAGATATCTAGGGAGTAGTGAAATCTAAGTAAACATAATTCTCCCACATATTGCTCACAACTTTAGTTTAATTTAGTTGATTTTCATTTCTAGTATTTTATTTTGATTGAATCTTTAGTATTGGGTTAGTTGACTAGCAACTAATTCCGCGAAACTCCTTAAAACCCGAGAATTTTACTTGCTTTCATAAAAATATAAAAATACAAAAAGAATCATCCCTCATCTCTAGACCTAGTCTTTAGGTTTTCTAATCCCAGCGACACTATTCCTAGCTGAATGATCAATCCCCCGGTACTTGTCATTATAATATAGTACATCGATCAGGTACACTGCCTGGTGGGGGTTGTAAGCTTTTCAAGATCCCTTGAGAGGTAAAGCCTGGTGCGATCCCCACGTATCAAGTTTTTGGCACCGCAGCCCGGGGAATAGTTATTGTCTAGGTTAGAATCTCTTTTTATTAGGTCTACTTGCTAGATTCCTTTCTAGTAAGATTTTATTTTTATTTTTTTAGGTTCTCTTTAGTCTATCTTTTTCTTCGTGCCTTTGTTAGTAAATCAAATTCATTGACTATTCCGTTGACCATTATGGAAAACGCGAATCCACCCCTTTCCCCCAGAGAAGTGGCTTTGTTACGTGAGCAAATTGAGAATGAGATTAGGGAACTTAGGGAGCTTAATAGGTTGATTAAGGTTGAGCTCGACCATGCATTTAGTGACCTAGCGACCGCCTTGTATTCAAATAAGGACCTAGGGCCTAATGATTTTGTGAATGTTGTTGAGGAACTTGAAGAAGGGGAGATTGATCCAAAGTTAGATGATTATTTTAATCTATACCCCACTAAGGAGGAGATTGCGTACTATAATAATCTTATTGATAACCCTCGATCTCCTTTTACTAGAATCGAACCTAAGATAAAGAGAGGCGATCCTAAGAATGCTAAGATACCATGTATGATTGGGTATAGACACGTTGACAATGCTTACATTGACTTTAAATCCCCAATCAAAATTATGTCCTCAAGTGTTTATAATGATATAGTGAAAACAAAACTTGATCCTAGAAGAGATCCCAAGTACCCTGATGGAGTTTGTAACTTTGTCGGGAGAATTAAAGGTCTACATGTCTTTGTTGGGAATTTCACTTATATCACTGACTTTATGATTGTGGAAGATCTTGCTAATGTTATTGATTGTCGATTATCCAATGTTGTGTTTGGTAAACCGTTTGTTGAAGAGTCCAAGTTAGAATATGATGAGATATAGGGGACAATCCGATTTGCAAGTAACACCGATAGGATCACTTATAGGATGCCTAATAGAATGAAAGAATTTCGTTTTATATCCCGATTTGACATGGATAACATTGGTGCTTTTGAGGACATCAATGAAGAGGATAAGAAAAAGGGCATGGATTATGTATGGGAAAAGAGGAGTCATTTCTACAAAGATTGCTTGACTCTAGGACCAAGGTATAAAGTCGATGAGGAATTTGCCCATAGGATTATAGGAGCGATTGAGAATAAGGTGATTGGTTTCTACAAAGAACATTTACAATCAGGAAGTGAAACAAACAATGAGGTCACGTAGTAACCCATGACCTTGAGTCTAGCTACAAGACTCGTAAATAAAGAAAAGCGCTTCTTGGGAGGCAACCCATGTTTTGTGTGAATTTTATTTTTGTTTGTTTGTTATTTGCTTCCGTATGCATGCTTTATTTTTATTATTGGTAGATCATGTTTCAAAACTAAAATAGTAAAAATACTTTATTTTGTTGTTTGGCCTAGTCTTAACTTCACCCAAAGGCTTTTTTGCAAAAGATAAGTGTAAGGGGAAACCCCAAATATGTTTTTAATGAAAAAAAACCGATCATGATTCTCCACAATATTAAGTGAACATGTATATTCGTATTTGTTAAAGTCAAATGCTTGTATCGAGTCATAATGATGTTTTGCAGGATTTTCCAGGAAGTAGGACGAAGTTTTTCTAGAAATTTTCCAGAAACTTAATACAAGAATTTCTGCAGGTCCCTTCTGACGGCGTCACGAGTTTACTCTTGACGGCGTCACGTGTAAAAATCTGGAAATTTTACCAGTTTTATTTTTCTAACGGAATCTCAAAGTTTTTGTTGAATTATTAGTTTTATAATCTCCAGGAGATCTGCAAACATCATTCCAAAAGCATTATATCTTATTTTGTTTTCTAGGATTTATTAGCATATGTAGATTGCCGCCGATTTTATGCGAGGTTCCTTGTCTGTTTTCTCAGGTTTTACAGGTTATGTATGACAAGAAGATGATTATTATTCGGGAAGGGAAGCTTTGATTGTTCATTTTCTTGGAGGAAGATCTAACCTTGTTGTCACATTATCCATACCGAGCGAATCAAGGGAGTATTTGATTTCATAATTTTACTTGTTTTACTTTTAAATTCTTTACTTGAACATTGGGGACAATGTTCATCCTAAGTGTAAGGGGAGGGTAAAATGATGATACCTTATAAATACACTTTCGCTTGAGTTTGTTTGTTTGATGGTAGATGTGTAATAAAACTAAGAGAAATACTTGTTTGTGTAATTTTAGCGCAAAATTTAAAATTTTTTACAACATTTAGGAGTGAAATTTTAGCCTTAGCAAGCGTCTCATGGATAGGAGATCGTATGACTAGCACAAAACCGTTCCATTCAGAAAAATTTTCCACCCAAATATGTGAGGTTCGCCTTTAGATTTGATAGGAAAAGCATTTACTATTAGTGCTTATGAGTGTACCGGTAGCATTTAGATTCTAGAACTTGCGTTAGTGATGCATCCCGAGACCGCTAGTGAGACTACATTCGTGTAGTAGGATTTACTACATGATAAGAGGCATTAGGATCACCCTTGTGTTAAACCCGTATAATAATTACTTGACCATTTAAGTCATATTACTTGGCTAGTAAAATCAACTAATTTTTCTCACATCTTAGCGTTGTACTCATTTTTAGTACACGAAACCCCTAGTACACCCCTCCGAGCCTATCTTTTCGTTTCTAACTTTAAGCATCTTACTTAAAGGAAGAATTTGTTACAACCCACTTAAATGTACACCCAAATCGCCTTAGCCTTCCGTGTATGCACTTATCTTTAGTGCATTATTGTTATTTGTTTAAACCCTCAGTTAATTATCTAATTGATTACATGGTTGCTAAGTCTAGTCATATCCTTGTACATATTGTTTTGGGACGATTGGGACTCATGGGTAAAGTACTTATTTTATGGAGTAATGGGGAAGACCATCATATTATTACCCTCATATGTACGTTAATCTTAAAAGTGCTCAAAGTGTTTTGATTTTCTTAATTCGAGTCATTAGATTAGTTTATTGTAAAGTATGTAAAAATTCAAGTGTAAGGGGAATGTTCATTCCCTATGATGTATTATTTTGGATGGTAGGGTAAGAGTGTATGAAAAAAAAAAATAAAATAAAAAATAAAAGATAGAAAAAAAATCAAGAAAAAGAAAAAAAAATAGAAAAAGAAAAGAGAAAAAACGTACGGACTACCATCCCGTTTCATTCTATGTTTATTTTATATTTTTGTTATTTTTCATTTATTAGCTTAAGTCGAGTCTAGTCTTGGCTTAGCAACGCCATATTGTACATGTAATTAACCAAGATTATTAACTCGCCACCAGTAAAGATTGCCTATATTCAACAAAACCGTGTATTCCATATTCCTACACCTAACATTACAACCCTTTAAAAAGACCTCTTTGATAGTTTATCCTAGGTGTTTACGCCATGTGGTGGAGGTTTGATCCTTTCCCAAGACTATGGTAATCTATTTTGCTATGACAGGTAGTGAGAGATGTTTTCCATTTCCATATTGTGATATTACTTTATTGCACCCGAGAGATGTGAGTATCTAAACACTATTTGTGAGGTGCTAGTGTATGACCTCCGTGCTTGTCTTTGGTCTTTAGTGGAACGATTATTTGTTGTAATTACTTTTATATTAGTGTTAAATGACCCCTAACTTGTATTTTGATTAGAATAAAAGCGCATTTGCTTGAGGACAAGCAAATCTCAAGTGTAAGGGTATATAATGAGGCGAAAAATGAACCGTTTTTAGGGGGTCATTTAAGCCGGAATTGGAATTTATTTGATTAAATATTGCCTTAAATCGTTCCTTTTATGATTTTAGGTACTTTGGGAGTGAATTCTGGAAAAGGAAGCATTTTGGACGTTTTTGGAGCATAAAAGTGAAGAAAACGGCAAAGACTTAATTTTCCTTGCTGAGAACAGTACCTGACGGTGTCAAGGAGGATTTTTTGACGGCGTCAAGAGCAAAATAGATGACGGCCCAGAGAAAACGTGACGGCGTCAGAAGTAGGGCGTCAAGAGTAAATTTGGTGACGGCCTGGAGCAGGATTACACATTACGGCGTCACCCATGGATCTAGGCAGTCCGAGAACTTTATTGGTGGCGAGATGACGGCGTCAGATTTTTCCTCTTGACGCCGTTACCTCACAGAATCTATATATACTTTTCTATTTTTCATTCATTAAGAGAGGAACTTGTATGGAGAATTCTAGGGCCGAACCTAATAAACCCTAGGACGTTTGTAACAGTATTTTCAAGGGTTTTCACCCCTTGAAACCCTTCATATTCAATTGAGATAAGTTTTCTTTCAATTCATTCAATATGTCTATGTGTTGTTTGAATATATCTTATGCTTGTCTTGATTATAACATGCTAGGCTAGATCTTTCATGTGTTTGCTTAGATGTAATGAAACCTAGATGTTAATTATAGGTTGATTGCTTGTTTAGAGTTGTAATGGATGAATGATTCCAATGTTAGGCTTAAGAAAACTGGCAGATCTCAATTGTGTAACTTACTTGAACGTCTTAAGAAACATGAACCGATGTGTACTAGGTTTTTATGATTGTATTTAATGCATGAGCGAATTCTAGTGATCCCATGTTAGGAGCTTCTTAGCCGGCTCGATATACGAGTGAAGTAGGAGCTTATAGGATTGGGGAAGTAAGTATGCCACCGCATGAATGGTATTAAGAAATACAATCTGTCATCTACGCAACTGTAACAAGTAATTAACCTGTAAAAAATATCTAGGGAGTAGTGAAATATAAGTAAACACAATTCTCCCATATATTGCTCACACCACATTAGTAATTTAGTTTATTTTCATTTTTGTTATTTTATTTTGATTGCATCGTAGTGATTGGGTTAGTTGACTAGCAACTAATTCCGCCCACTCCTCTAAAAACCGAGATTTTAATTGCTTTTCATAAAATATAAAAATACAAAAAGAATCATCCCTCACCTCTAGACCTAGTTCTTAGGCTTTCTAATCCTAGCGACACTATTCCTGAGTTAAACGATCAATCCCCCGGTACTTGTCACTATACTATACTACAACGATCAGATACACTGCCTGGTGGGGGTTGTAAGCTTCTCGAGACCCCTCGAGAGGTAAAGCCTGGTGCAATTCCCATGCATTAGTGGGGGAGATGGGTATGCTTGCCAAGCTTATGATAGAATATTCGTCACGACTAAGCAACTAAACGGTTTAGAACTGTTTTGATATTGAAAAAATTATTTTATTTCTTCTTCGTTAAGTGTTTGGTTGTGTGATTATGATAAAATGAATACGTGCTTAATGATACAAATAAATCCTAATACCTTTTAGGATACGTACATTTTCATAATTTTTAATCAAGAGTTTACTTGGGGACAAGTAAAGTTCAAGTGGGGGGAAATTTGATGACATCACATAAGTACATATTATTATAATCATTTATTTTATTTATTTTACTTGTTTTATTATATTTTATATGAGAATTGGTGCTTTAATGTTTACTTTAGTAATTCTCAGAATAAAACAAGCAATTGATGAAACTTGGCGATTTTGGACGAATTATGGAGCAAAACTAGCAAGATGTCAAAGTCTACTGAATTCCTGAAGATGCGCCGTATCTCTATCAACAGATACCCCGCAATATCACACTTAGATGAATTCGAAGACCATTGCCTAACTTTGAAGAATGCGCCACATGTAATTCTATCATGCGCTGCATATGAAACTTTGGTCAACGAAGAAGATCGAGCTTGTTCTACTCCAGATACGCCGCATTATACTTCTGACATACGGCGTATCACTATCTAGACCTCACAAGATACACTCCAAGATACTGAAGGACATGCGCCACATACAAGATCAAGTTACGCCGCATCAGAAGACGGTGTACGAATATTCCAGAATATATTAATCTTGAACCCCACACGAAGTTAAGTCAATGCGCCGCATCTACTTACTCGATGCGCCGCATCGTACCCTCAGACAGAAACTATAAATACCCCAAGACAGATACAAAGTTTGTGTGCAACAAAACCCTAAGGAGACGAATTCAGTCGAAGAAGCATCACAAGACACACCCCAAAGGAATATATTAGAGCTGTAAGAAGGTCCTGCATGTATTTAATTCATTAAGTAGTTTTGTTTATTGTATTAGTAAGCTTTAATCCATCAGGATTGATGGGCATACTGGGATACCATACCTGATCCCTTTAAAATTGCTTTCCCATCTATTAAAGTTTATATGATTGATGTTTTTTGGTGAATTGCATTTATGCATTGATAACCTCTGTGTTTAGTTGAGCTTTCTAGGCTACCATACCTATTCCTCGCCTACTTATCTAGCGTCTAGAAGGTAGGATAAACATAAGTAATCATTAAGAGTTAACTCACCAATATTTAGGATTCGATGAGACAGATTGGATTACGATACTCATCATATAAAACTAGCAATAAAACAAGTGACAAGCTGCTTAACTAACAAGACATGCCTTCTTCTTCTTCTTCTATTATCTATCTGTGTACGTGGTGTTATTCGCTGATTCGTGCTCATTAGTTTATTTACTGTTTAATAAAAACCAAACTGTGCCAGTCTCTCAGGCTGAACCCCCCTTTCGTTAGATTAGAATGTAAAACTAACTTAGGATATTAATATTCTGATTAGGTTAATTAGATAATACGTTCCACTCTTAGTGATCGACACTCTACTTACCATTATATTCATATTGACCAGGTACATTGCTCGTTAGGTGTGTGTGTTATTGATAAGTCGGCTAAATATAAATTTAAAACTTGAGTAGCCATTAATACTGCTAATCGCAACTACACGACATAGACATACGCGACCGCATCACATACTCTGAATAAGGAATAAATGAAAGTGATAATGTTATCATCACCAAGACATTCCCCAATCTCAAGAAATTCATTTGGTCGATGAAATATTTATTTCCTACTTCAAAAGTAAAATTTTGTTTAGGTGTGATTGTTATGATTTAGGATTTGTGTCTTAAGGATAAAAGACTCCTATAAGTATTTTGCTGCTAACAAGTTGACGAATTAAGTGATTGAAAGTAATACACATGGTCTAAAAGCTCATCACATTACTAACCTGATCTCGCCTCTCGTTTAAAAACCCACAAGGATGGCACTGCATAGAAATTTTTTATGCAACACATTGTAGAATAAATATGAGTATGTTGTTTCTTACAACCTGAGTATTTACACAAGGTCGAAACTACACCAACAAGAACTCAAGAAAGGGTTATGATCCCTTAATACCGAGTGGCACCAACAAACACACGAGATATTTACACTAAAACGTCTATTAAACTTGAGCGAAAAAAGAAGGTACAAATAAACATCACTGACTCATCTCTATTTAAAAAGAATGCGGGAGACAAACCTAATCCTTGTTGAATAACAAATCTACAATTGAGGAGGTTAGTAAATTTCCTAATACATGACTATGCTCTTTAAGTTTGAGCTAAACTACAACTAATCCCGTAAAATAATATCCTAATTATTACACACTATTATTCTAACAAACAATGACAAATCAGCATTAGCTAAAAGAAGCATTTCATCATTAACTGGAACAACTGGCTTGATTTTCAATAAACACCAGAAAACTTTATAAACATATCCCTAACTTCATCTGCTGGCCACTCAATCTCAGTACAACCCATACTCTCCACAAATTTTCGGTCGAAACTTTTTTGGGGTTGCACTTTTGCATGCTTTACAATATTTTTCTACTTTTTGAGGGATTATTTACCCCCTAGCTGTAAGTATTTTGATACCTCACTAGTTCAAAACCTGTTTTGCCCATGTTGTTTAATTTTATCTTTGTGCATTTATGCCTCTAATTGTTATTATTTCTAATATGACGACATACTGATGATTTCCATTCTATTCATTAAAATTTTGTTGATCTTTCTTTGTTTTGTTATTATCTGATGTACAGACGTGACCATGTATTTGACAATGGATACTCACATCATGGAAGAAATTACCTACAAGGCTTATTGCCTTTATAAGCTGTAAGTATTTTTTTATATCTCATTAGTTCAAAACTTGGTTTGCACATGTTATTTAATTTTATCTTTGTGCACTTATGTCTCTAATAGTTATTATTTCTAATATGACGACATACTTAGAGAAGCTAAGATAGTGCATGTTTCAAGATTTATGCTTTGAGCTATCTTTTTATGTGGCTTTTCGTTGTTTCTAAACCTAATACATACTAGCCGAGTACCCGTGCATAGCAATGGAAATTCCTAGCGGCAGATAATTAAAGGTTTGCGATATCGTGGTAAGTGTTTTGTGTAGCGTTCAAAGTATAACGTGAGTAGCAACGAGATCTTACAGCGGCCGCGGCAACGGCAGATAGTTATATTGATATTTTTGTTACACAAAACGTTAAATAAAACATTTAACTAAAATATCACTATAATTATTTGTTTAAAAATTCGTATCAGGAGTATTTTTTTAATATCGTTAATTTATGTAAAAAAATTTATTTCAATAGTTGAACTTTAAAACTCTATACTAAAGTCGATGCATTCTAAACTTCCAAATGTGTATGTCAAAGTTATCTTTGCCTTGAGCCATGCCCAAAACAAACATAAATAGACATTTAACTTAAAAAAGTAAAAATATATTAAAAAAAAGAAAAGAAAAAGACTTCTAGCAAGCATCCACAAACTAACATTGGTCTCAGTTGTACATAAACTTTATAATATCTTTTAATGCATATCCCAAATAATCCTCAACTAACATAAATGAATCATAAGTACACTAACAATATTGTTTTTTCGTAACAAAGAAGACAATGAATAAACAAATAAAAAACAAAAATCAAACTATGAAAAAAACCCCAACTCTTCATCTTTTAGATTCAAGATCACAACCATTAACCAGATTAAGCTTAATCTCTATAAGTTCTTCATGTTAATCACAACATTACTAATAGAAACTTCACCTTGCAAACACTGCCCATTTTTCGTCATCCCTCTCATGTAGTTCTTCACTTCACTTTTGATCATATCTTGCATCACAACCACTAACTTAATACAGTCATTACCTAGGTGTTGATGGTCTTCTATGTGTCAGTTTTGGTGATATGTGGTCCTTGGTTGATATGACTAATATGAGGGTTCGGTGGGAGCAGGATTTTATGGTGGTGGCCGGATATGACCAGTGGTGGAGGATGAGAAGAGAGAAAGATAGAAGGAGGCGTTTGTGTTTATGTTTTTGGCACAAATCATTCATATATTTATAATAGTAGAGATTTGTTTTCATAAGTTCAAACACTTATCATTATTTATTCGTTAATAACAATAAAAGTAGAATCGTATGGAGGAATAAAACCCGTTTGCATTTAAGACTATGTGTTTATAATAGAATAGATTTTGTTTGTAACAAACAAAATCGTATCTTTGTTTGACTTCCTAATATAACCCGTTTGCATATAAGAGTATGAATTTCCAGCAAACATATAAAAGGTGTTTATTGCCCTTTTGATTTATAGTTTCCATTATTATGGACGTGTAGTAGAGATATCCACGTTGACCATGATGAAAGGTGTATTACATTAATTTAGTTTCCATGGTTGGTTTCCATAGGTTGAAAACTCAACAATTTGACATTGACCATGTTGAAAACTCAACAATTTCACATTGACCATTTCTCCTTTATAAGTAGTAGAGATAATCATTGCTTGAGCAGTTTTCATGCATTATTTTTCAATATGTCTTAAGTTAACAATTATGAAATAAAAATGGTTTCTTATTGTTACATATGTTAATTCTATGATACATAGAAATCACTATGCATGAGATCTACACTTCTACATACACACGCATACAGAGGTTTTAGTTAATGTTTGAGCTGTTACTTTCATATGTGGGAGTAGATACTTATAATCTTCCAATGTGCCATATCATCAGATTGTGGATAAAAATAACATACAAGAATACTCACATTGTAGATAAAAATAACATACAAGGCATGCCTCTACAACATGCAAGTATTTCAATCTCTTATATTATATGTGCACTTATGATATGGCGCCTTCTTTTGGATCACCGGGTTTCAAAGCCCAAACATGTGTCTGATCACGTGCATAACCATAATCAAAGCACAAACTTCAATACGCTATTTTGAAAATATCCCAACACGATGATCACCCACCACTTCCTTCAACATCTGCATGTGTCCAAAAAAAGACGAGTCATGCGGATATTGAAAGTGGTTGGTGATCATCTGTTGCATAGGTCTTGCATCTCCACATCCAGGATCGAATATGATCATAACAACATCATGTATATATCAAACAAGAATCAATAATGAAACAAAGAATGGGTTGAACCCTTTATAACTGATATTATAAACAAATTGGGTTAACTTTTTGCTTACAGGATCCTATCTATTTATACTACATGAAACGTTGCTTCACAAGAGACACACCGTTTCCTTCTAAACATTATACCTATTCTAAATGTTGTAACCTAACTTTCAACCGTTTCTTTCTTGTGACCCAACCCAATACAATGGGTCGGTTCATACCAAAACTTACAGAATACATAACTTAAAATTACACTAAACTACCCTAACTTTTGCTTCTATAACATTATGGTCCAACATTCTCCCCCTTAATGTTATAGACGCAAATCGAGACTTCTTTACTTGACTTCATTCGCCATGCTTTCTTCCTTTCTTTCTTTCTTTCTTCTTTGACGTCCTTTAGCCTTTCTTGCTTGTACCACACAGGTTTTCCTTTTGCTTACTTGATCGTACCACATAGGTTTTACCACGAAGGTTTGTTCCATGAAGGACTGTATCATGGAGGTTTGTTCCACATCCTTTTTCTCTTATCTTTCTTTCTTTCTGATACGTGCTTACTTACGTACCTTTTTATTGCCTTCCTGATTTGGGTAACCCCCCTCCTTTCTTCAATCGATCAAAACATCCCAAATCCGCCTATGACTTCTTTCTTCTTTCTCTTACTGATTAGATGACGGTTTTGTGGAGGTTTTGTAACTACTTTCTTCTTCTGGTCACTATACATAAAGATTGTGTAACAACCCTTCGCTGTTGATTCTTGCTCTTCAATTGATCATCACTTGTACTCGTTCTTTCCCTGGATCGATTAAACTCTTGCTCTGATGCCACTGTTGCACAAGTCTTGCATCTCCACATCCAGGATCGAATTTGATCATAACAACATCATGTATATATCAAAAAAGAATCAATAATGAAACAAAGAATGGGTTGAACCCTTTATAACTGATATTATAAACGAATTGGGTTAACTTTCTGTTTACAGGATCCTATCTATTTATACTACATGAAACGTTGCTTCACAAGAGACACACCGTTTCCTTCTAAATGTTATACCTATTCTAAATGTTGTAACCTAACTTTCAACCATTTCTTTCTTGTGACCCAGCCCAATACAATGGGTCGGTTCATACCAAAACTTACAGAATACATAACTTAAAATTACACTAAACTACCCTAAATTTTGCTTCTATAACATTATGGTCCAACATCATCGTGTTATAGCATGTGTAAAGTTATTTAGGCACGTTTTTGGGCTTTGAAGCTCGAGCATTTTGCTTGAGATTGAGGAGCTGAAAGACTTCTTTTGGATCATAGGGATTCAAAGCTCAAACAGGTGTCTTAAATCATGTGCATAACCATAATCATAGAATAACTCTACACCAGCTTCAATACGTAATTTTGCAAATATGCCAACACGATGATTACCTGCCACTTTCAACATATGCTTGTGTCCAAAAATCCGAGACATGCAGATATTGAAGCATGTGTAGAGTTATTCTATGATTATGGTTATACACGTGATCTGTATGGGTTTTGAAGCTCGAGCATTTTGCTCAAGCTCAAGGAGCTGAAGGACCTTCTTTTGGATTACCCGCTACTTTCAATATCCGCATGTCTTGCCTTTTTTTAGTGTCTAAACAAGTCGACACATGCAGATACATAATTGTTGTTTAGACGTTAATTATAAAGAATTCATTCTAGTTACCTCGATCACCATTGGCAGCCCACAACATCATTAGATACATAATTGTAACCTTTTTTGGCTGTTGAAAAACTTGTTTATGAACAATAATTGGAAAATGATATAAAGGGAACATTATTATTATTATTAGATCTAATAGAATGGTGATGGTTCTGATCATCAAGTGTTCACTTTTGCTTCTATTTCGGTATTTGTCGATGGTCTTTTTATGGTATATCTGTGGATTCCTCTTTGCTGTTTAGACGTTAATTATATAGAATTCATTCTAGTTATCAAATAATAATCAAAGACCTCTATTTGATGATTACCATTCTAGTCATCAAAATTTTGTTGATCTTCTCTGTTTTGTTATTATCAGATGTATAGATGCGACCTTGTGTCTGACAGTAGTTACTCACATTGTGGTTAAAATTACATTCAAAGCTTGCCTTAATAAGCTGCAAGTATTTTAATATCAGATTAGGTCAGAACTTGGTTTGCATATGTTATTTAATTTTATCTTTGTCTTCTCATGCTTGTAATTGTTAGTATTTCTAATATGACATACTTAGAGAAGCAAAGATAGTGCATGTTTTCATGGTTTATGCTTTGAGCTGTCTTTGTACGTGACTTTTGGTTGTTTCTAAACATAATATATTGACGTGGCTTTTAGAAGCCAATGTCCATTACCTGTGCAACCAAAAAAGTCATTTTTGGATAAGCATGACAAAATGTCTTAAAAAGAAAAAGAGCAACAAAACGTTTAAAATCATTTTGATGATGTGACAAGCGAATACCATAGTAAAAACCAGTCTGAGTGATAGATTTAATCAAAACATTCAAAGAGTTTGAATATTGTAAAAATGCCACAACATGATTCATCCAGTATGGGGTCAATAATTCTTTTAGTTCCATGGTGTGGAAAATCAACAAAAGTAAGAAAAACAAAACATTATGAATGATTCTCAAATAATCGTGATTGAGAACCCTCTAAATGATGACCCTGGTTAATGGTAGTCATGATTTAAAACCCTCCTAATTATGACCCTGGTTAATGGTTTCAGACTCGGACGTTCTCAATCATGGATATATGAATATATCATTCATAATGTATCATTTTCTTTCTTTTTTGTTTGTTCTCACCCTGAATGCCTTTAACCGTTTCTTCCTTGATACTTACCTCAACAATTTTCATTCTACTAAAATTTATATTGAGCCCACATACATCGGATGAATCTTATTGTGGTTTTTTGACCGGTGTATAAGCTCTTTCAATGTTTTGATCAACTCTATTACCATTCGAACGCCATTAGACTGATATTCTCTAAGGTATTCGCTCCCCACATCAACATTTTCATTAAAAGATAAATTGTGTAGTTTGGGCATAACCGAATTTAATTATACATCCTAATTCTTGTTAACAATTTTGTGATGTCTTACAGAAGATTTATTTTGGTTGTTCAAGTAAGAACATATATTGGCTTCCGTTCTGAACCTTTTTGAGTTGGTGGATAGTGGAATCTTGCACGTAATGAACATGTTAGAAAAGTGACTTAAACATTAGGGGTTATTTTGTAATTTGTGTGTTACTTGTCTTGCAAGTTTGTTTAGCCTATAAATAGAGATTGATTGTATTAGTTTTCTTTGTACCTTTTGAATTAGGGTTTGGTACCTTTGAATTAGAATTTGTCTTTGAATTACCAACAAGTGGTATCAGAGACAGGTTCGATTCAGTCATGAGGGAAAAAAAAGTTCGGTTTTGGTTTCTATTAGTATTGAAAATTCGTTTGGGTTTGAGTTTAGAGTTGACTGAATTTAATTGTTTGAATTGGAGTGGATTTTTTTTAAGAATATATTAGATCGATATGTCTTCTGCTGTCACCTTCTTTTTGCTACTGAAATTGGTGATCCAAGATTTCAACTTGGGCTTTGATTAAAGTGGGTTGTCACTTTAATTTTTTGTTTTATTTGTTCGATAGTATTATGATTTGGGGTTATTAGTCGAAGTAGCTATTTGTTTGGATGCGGATTGAATATATTTGTTTTGTTTTGGAATTTTTGGATTTGAATTTGGACCATAATTCTTATCGTCATATGTGGGTCATTAGAATTCGAATTTGATATTTGGGTCGTAATTCTTATTATATAAGTGGACAATGGAATTTGAATTTGGTATTTGGAATTTGAAGATCGATTCGGTGTTTGAAGACTTGGTTATAATTGGGTCATTTGAAGTTTGTTCGATCGTATGGAATTTGTTACTTTGAAAATTTGGATCTTCGTTTGTCGGGCTTTTGAAGTTGGTTGCCCGAATTTGATAATCTTTGTTGAAGATCGTATGAGCCGATTTGTTTGTTTGGTTGACCGTGTTTGAATTTGTCGGTTAACATTTGATTGTTCGTTTTGGAAGATTATCGGCGTTTGTATTTGTTCGGTTCGTTTTGGATCGTTTTTGGGAATCGATCGTTCTTTTTGAATTTGGCTAGTATTACTGGCATTTGGAATTTGGATTTTGGAGTTTGAAATTTGGAATTCGGAATTTGGAACTTTGAATTTGATTTGAAGCAGGTGGAGGAGTTTAAGTCACGGTGGAGATTGTTAGAAAAGTGACTTAAACATTAGGGGTTATTTTGTAATTTGTATGTTACTTGTCCTGCAAGTTTGTTTAGCCTATAAATAGAGATTGATTGTATTAGTTTTCTTTTTACGTTTGAATTAGGGTTTGGTACCTTTGAATTAGAATTTGTCTTTGAATTACCAACAGAACAATATTGGCTTCTATTATGAAAAAAAAATCATGGAGGATGCTCATGTGCAAGATGATGTAAATGTGACGAGGAGTGTTGTTGCTTGGCATTTCTAAATGCGGGTTAGAGACAATAACATTATTTAAGACTGTAACTAAAGATGTCCGTTGTAGACTCTATTGCTAAAAAAGATGTTCTTGCATAGTTGCATTATTTTTAACTAATGCAAGATCTTCCGGTGTAGTCTTTAATGATGTCCCCTCGTCTTGAACCCCCATTAGCAATGTTAACCAAGTAGCCAACATCATTCCATCTGTATATACATCATGCGGATGAGTACCCTCTTACTTAATACTCGTTTGAACAAATTCAAATGCTTCTAACATGGAGCATTGGATCCTTCATCATGTCAAGTTTCATCTGGTCATTTCCTCTCTATTTAGTTCCCTGATCTCTTTACTTAAATTACTAATTGCTTTTGAGTTTGTAGTAGCTTCTGTGTCAGCTAATTTTGATTTTTATAGGTAACTGTTGCTTTTATCCATGATTCGATGATTGGTTCAAAAGAAGATAACTTCTAGAGCAATCATGAGTGGTTCACCAAGTAAAGCTAACGCTTTTTCAGTTTTGTATGTATGCGCTTTAAATTACTTTATTGAAAAATGTACGTGAATTTGGTTGTAGATGTTGTGGGACGAAAAATGAAACAAAATAACTGTTCGGATATTGTATAATCCATTGGAAACTATGCGAGAAACATCCTTATGTCCAACGAGTAATGAATGGTACTCCTCCGGATGATAAGGAAAATATGGCCTCGATATTGTTGGTCGGCATAGCCAATGGCAGTTTTAAAGCAGGGTCATCCTTGAGTACTGGACCCAAAGATTGTGTATTAGCAGCTAATGCACCATATTCGGGTCCAGTAGTCAAGGATGGCCCTGATTTAACGCAGTCGTTAGCTTTACCGACCAACAGCATTGCGGCCATATTCTCTTCATCATCTCACTGAGTACCCTCCGCGATACTCCTTTGAAAGAACTCCATGTTCCGTGGATAGCAGCCGATGGATCCTACAGTATCTCAGACAACATCTGGTATGTATTTGTCGATGGTCTTTTTATGGTATATCAGTGGATTCCTCTTTGCTTTTTTGACCTTATGTAGAATTCATTCTAGTTATAAAATAATAATCTAAGACCTCTGATTGATGATTACCATTCTAGTCATTAAAACTTTGTTGAACTTTCTTTTTTTTGTTATTATTAGATGTATAGATGTGGACATGTGTTTGACACTGGATACTCACATTGTGGATAAAATTACATTCAAGGCTTGCCTTTATAAGCTGTAAGTAATTTGATATCTCATTAGTTCAAAACTTGATTTGCATATGTTATTTAATTTTATCTTTGTGTTCTTATGCCTCTAATTGTTATTATTTTTAATATGACGACATAATTAGAGAAGCTAACATAGTGCATGTTTCATGATTTATGCTTTGAGGTGTCTTTGTATGTGGCTTTTTAGTGTTTCTTAACCAAATACATATAGGGGGGCTTTATTTTCAGAACCCTGTTAAGTGCGGGAACTGCGAGAACTCCAATTTAATTTGCATTAAAAAATATGCATGTTCATATAAAACATGTATGTTTTCTTACATACACCTTAATACAAATACCTGCGTAACATACATGTTCATATAAAACCATTTGGCATTGATATGTTGCACTTAACAGGGCTTTATATGAACATGTATGTTACGCAGGTATGTGTATTAAGGTGTGTAAAAAAACATACATGTTTTATATGAACATGCATGTTTTCTATTGCAAAATTGGAGTTCTCGCAGTTCCTGCACTTAACAGGGTTCTGAAAATAAAGATACACGTACAATACATATAATAATTGCTTGAGCTGTTTTCATGCATAATTTTCCAATATGTCTTAAGGTTACTATTATGAAATACAAATGGTTTCTGATTGTTACATATGTTAATTCAACCGATACATAGAAATCACTATAAGATCTACACTTCTACATACACACGCGAATAGAGATCTATAATATATGAATGTACCATATCATCAGGTTGTGGATTAAAAAAAACATGCATGGATCACATTGTAGATAAAAATAACATACAAGGCATGCCTCTACAACATGCAAGTATTTCAATCTCTTATATTATATGTGCACTTATGATATGACCTTCATTTGGAACACCGGGTTTCAAAGCCCAAACACATGTGTGATCATGTCCGTAACCATAATCATAGAATAATCCTACACAAACTTCCATAGGTTATTTAGCAAATATGTTAACACGATGATCACCCACCACTTTCAACATGTGCATGTTGCCAAAAAAAAAGCCGAGACATGTGGATATTGTATTAGCTAGTGATCATCGTATTACCATATTTTCAAAAGAGCGTATAGAAGCAGGTGTAGAGTTATTCTATGATTATTGTTATACATGTGATCAGGCACGTGTTTGGGCTTTGAAGCTCGAGCATTTTGCTCAAGCTCGAGGAGCTAAAGGACTTCTTTTGGATCATAGGGCTTCAAAGCTCAAACAGGTGTCTCTAATCACATGCATATTTATAATCATAGAATAACTATACACCAGCCACAATACGCTATTTTACAAGTATGCCAACACGATGATCACCTGCCACTTTCAACATCTGCCTGTGTCCAAAAAAATCCGAGACATGCAGATATTGAAAGTGGCCGGTGATCATCGTGTTGTCATATTTGCAAAAGAGCGTATTGAAGCATGCGCAAAGTTATTCTATGATTATGGTTATGCACGTGATGAGTCATGTGAACCAAGATAATCTCAATATTGCTTTGAAGGAAAACATGAAGGACTAAATTTGTTCATTAGAAAGTTAATAACCGCCAAGCGGTTAAGTTAGTTATAGTTAGTTAATTTCTGTAAATTCGAAGGGACATGTCGTTTGGAACATACCTGTTCGAATAGACAAGATGGATGGAACACAACCATTCGAAACCTATAAGTACTTATGATTATGTAACATTACATTGGTTAGACGAAATAAAGTTATCTAGTTTATATTGTTTGTAAAAATCAGATTTTGACTCACACACACACACACTTTGGGACCAACATTTGGCATCAAGAGCCTTGTTAAAACCTTGCTCGTGTGATACGTGGGAATCGCACTAGGCTTTACCTCTCAAGGGATCTCGAGAAGCTTACAACCCCCACCAGGCAGTGTACCTGATCGTTGTAGTATAGTATAGTGACAAGTACCGGGGGATTGATCGTTCAGCTAGGAATAGTATCGCTAGGATTAGAAAACCTAAATACTAGTTCTAAAGATGAGGGATGATTATTTTTGTATTTTTATATTTTTTAGAAAGCAAGTAAAAATCTCGGGTTTTAAGGATTTGGGCGGATTAGTTACTTGTCAACTAACCCAATACTAAAGATGCAATCAAAATAAAATACTAAAAATGAAAATAAACTAAATTAAACTAAGGTTGTGAGCAATAAGTGGAGAAATTGTGCTTACTTAGATTTCACTACTCCCTAGATATCTTTTACACGTTAATTACTTGTTATAGTTGCGTGGATGACGGATTGTATTCCTTAATACCATTCATGGGGTGGCGCACTTAATTCCCCAATCCTATGAGTGCCTACTTCACTCCTATGTCGAGCCGGCTAAGAAGCTCCTAACATGGGATCATTAGAATTTACTCATGCATTAAATACAACCAATAAAACCTAGTGCACATCAGTTCATGTTTCCTAAGACGTTCCAGCATGTTACCAATTAGAGATCTGCCAGTTTTCTTAAGCCTAACATCGAAATCATTCATCCAATACAACCATAAACAAGTAATCAACACATAATTAACATCTAGGTTTCATTAGATCTAAGCAAACACAAGATAGATCTAGCCTAGCATGATGGAATTAAGACAAGAACAAGATATAGACAACCAACACATAGACATATTGATTGAATTAAAAGAATACTTATCTCAATTACACATGAAAGGGTTCAAGGGCTGAAAACCCTTGAAAAACATGTAAAGTTCGTACTAAGTTCGACCTTAGGGTTTCTCCAAAACTTCTCCTCTTTTTTCATGAATGAAAATTAGAAAACTATATATAGGAAATTGAGGCTGACGACATCAAGACCAAATTGGTGACGCCGTCATCTCGCCGCCAAAATACTTCTCGGACTGCCTTGATCTACTTCTGACGCCGTCACGTTATAACTTTTCTAGGCCGTCACATATTTTACTCTTGACGCTCTTCCTTGTGACGCCTTCATTTCTGTACTGGGCCGTGATGAAAATTACTCTTGACGCCGTCACCTACTGTTCTCAGCAAGGAAAATTAAGACTTTGGCGTTTTCTTCACTTTTATGCTCCAAAACGTCCGAATTGCTTCCTTTTCCAGATTTCTCTCCCAAAGTACCTAAAATCACAAAAGGAACGATTTAGGGCAATATTTGATCAAATAAATTCAATTCCGGGCTTAAATGACCCCCTAAAAATGGTTCATTTTTCGCCTCATCATATACCCTTACACTTTAGATTTGCTTGTCCTCAAGCAAATGCGCTTTTATTCTACTCAAAATACAAGTTAGGGGTCATTTAACACTAATATAAAAGTAATTACAACAAATAATCGTTCCACTAAAGACCAATAGACAAGCACGGAGGTCATATACTAGCACCTCACAAATAGTGTTTAGATACTCACATCTCTCGGGTGTAATAAAGTATAAATTACAATATGGAAACGGAAGATATCTCTCACTACCTGTCATAGCAAAATAGATTACCATAGGCTTGGGAAAGGATCAAACCTCCACCACATGGCGTAAGCACCTAGGATAAAATATTAAAGAGGTCTTTTAAAGGGTTGCAACGTTAGGTGTAGGGATATGAAATACACGGTTTTGTTGGATAAAGGAAGTTTTACTATAACACCCCCAAAATCGATCAATACAGCGGAAGACTTAAAATGTCAGCGGAAGACTTTTGGGGTATTATATTGTGGATCTTTCGTCACAATTATAGAAAATGATTCAAGTGATCGTTTTAAGTTTTATTTAAAATACCAAATATTCATAATTTCAAGAGAATTCGTTATTTAACAACAAGTTTTATTTAAAGAGAAATAAACGTTTCTTTATTTGCCCACTTAGTGCCGTTGCCATCCATTCCATTTAGTTACCTGAGATAAACATGCTAAAAGTCAACAAAAGTTGAGTGAAATTCATAGGTTTATATTTAAGAGTTTGAACACAAGAGATAGATGTTTACTGTAATATCGATACAAATAAACAAGTTTGAAAATCACATTCATTATTGCATTAAGCTCATGACACTCAACGATTCAACAGATATCAATATTTTCATAATAATGATGTGAAATATATATAGCCCCCAAGATAGGTATTTGCCAGTAACCTATTATATTCAAATAACGTGCATTTGGTGACTTTCCTCTAGTAACCAAATGGGGATTGTCAATCCCTAATAGATCTATTCACAATTATTTACGTTCACTTTTCAAGTGATTAAGGTTCATGATCGAGGGACTTTTGGCAATAGCTACTTAAGCAATAATAAGATCAGGAAAAAGCTTGTGTTCGGTTTTTAAGCATATATCCCCCCCACAGAAAATTAGTTAAATGTGGGCTATGAACTCACCTTAGTAGGATAGTAGAACAATTGTAATCTCAACGATGCAAGGCAACGGCTTCACACACAACCTAAAAGATATGGCACGTTTTAGTTCTTAAGTCTCGTTTTATTTCGAACGTTTATTATTAATTATAAAGAATCGATAACGTGCATATGTGATGTGTTGCGTCGTATAAAATGAATAATGGCGTATTGTTTTATTCGTCTAAATTTGTTTATCGTTATGTAAGTTTTATTCGTATTATATATATAATAAGTTACGTTTTATTATTTATCATTTTAATATATAATCAAATATATATATATATATATATATAATAAATATAGAATTATTATTAAAAGTAAATATTTCAATTCGATCCTTAATGTTTTCTCAATTTTACACTTTTTACCTTTAACGGAAAATATTTACGCCGTTAGTCCAAAAGTTATATATATTTACATTTTTAGTCCAAATATCAAATATATACATTTATTATCCTTAAGTTTCAATATTTACAGTTTATACCCCTTAGAAAATAGTTTTTTTTTATGCTTTTCACTCAAGTTTACCAATTTGGCAATTTTAGTCCTTATCCTTCGTACATTTGCAAAAATAGTCCCAACTTTACCAAATTCAAAACTTAACAATTTTATTATTTCATTAAGCTCAAAACATTTAGAAAAGCTTATTTTCACAGCTTATAAGCTTATTATTTGCTTATTTCGTTTAGTGGGCTTAACGATCCAATAATTAGGCCCGTTAAGGTTTTATGATTCAAAGGGTTTGGGGGAACACTAGGTTAGTCGAAATCCATCATTTTAAGTTATAACACCATTTCAAAACAGCTTATACGTTCAGCTTATCACAATAAGCTAGAACAAGCTTTTTGGGCTTGTAAGCCCATGTAAGGTTTTAAAGTTTCTTAAAACAGTTTCCATCGTGATTTACTTTAAGTCTCGTTAGGTGCTTAAATGAAATCATTAGGTCCAAGTATTTATCATTCTCGTTTCTATTTCAAGTAGGTAATTAGATTGTACGAAAATAATAATAGGTCGTGTGTTAAATTTAAAAATGGCGAGGTCAAATTGTAAGCCAAAACTCATTACGTAAAAACTATATAGGTTGAAAAATAAACTAAGTCTTTTAGTATTTTTCGTATAGGTTCACTACACTTAGAAACGTGTGATTTTTAGTGTGTAGATGTTATTATAAGTTCAAATCTTTTATAGGTTCTCATTTGTGACGTAGCCAAATAATAGTATGACACATAAAATGTATACGTTGTTTTTAAGATTTACGTTTTATAGGTTCTAAGTGATCGTGTATAAACAAGAAATTCGTATATGAAAATAATGAAAATAAAGATTTGGAGTCTCACCTCACCTCAAAAGGTGGAGTAAAACAAGACGTATGGTTCGTGTATATGGTTCAACGTGTTGTGGTTCACTTCTCGTCCTTCCAAAGGTTCAAATAGCTCCAAGCTTGGCTTCTTAGGTTCTCTTCAAAGCGTGATTCTCCTAGCAATCCGTATGTCCCTCCATCACTTCTTCTCGTTGGTATTTTTAGTGGTATGGTTCGTATGAGTGCATGTGGTGATTTAGGTTTGCATGGAAGTCTTATATAGGCTGTATTTTTGAAGTGTAGAAACAAGATGAGCTCACGAGCGTTTGAGGTTGCATGTTAGGCAAATAGTAGCACCACTTCCTTCGTCCAATGAGGTGCGTACAAGCCAAGAGTCTTGTGAAAACATTCCTGCCAATTTTCTGTTCATTCACTTGTCATAGGGGAAGAGGGGAGGTGTGGAAGGAATATTTGGCCACGATTTGGCATTATCTTGATGGAAGTTCTCATGCATTTGCTTTGAACATTTTTAATATAGTAAACGAAGGTGAGTGAGCAAAGTTTTGGTCTTGTGTGTATCTTGGGTACTAGGCGAATCATGATGTACAATAACATTGGTTCGTTATGTGTAGAAATTGTGTAATAATAGGGTACGTTTGGAGTGTCGAGGCTAGCCGAAAATCAAAACAAAATAAAAAAGACAAGGGTGCGTTTTGGGCTTGTAGCTGGGCTGGTGGTGGTGTCGGCCCAAGCAAAAGAAAAAGAAACAAAAAGAGTCCGTTTGGTTATGTATTGGATTACGAGGCCCAAAGGGTGTTGGGGGCCCACCTAGGGTGTTTCAATTATCGTGTCAAAGTTCAAAAATATTAGTGAGCATTCTCGGGAAGTTTCGTAGGTTCGGGAAATATATAAATAGTATACGTTATTTAGACGAAACGTATTATTAAATATAAACGTGTTATATAATTATTTATCGTTCGCAATAATCATAGGCAACCTAGGTTGTGTGTAAGCATCGTTCCTGGGTAAACGGTCAATCACAGTTATCATAGTGGTTCAATATCCAGCCATATCAAAAAAAAAAAAAAAAATTTGTTACCCGTGAAATGGTGTTAATTTAGCGTAACATCGTTTTATTTATTCGTATGCATTTACTAATCGTATGGGAAATTTACGAGAGGTTACATTACCTACTTCTTACAGGGAATTCCGTCCCGGAATTGTAGTCTAAGATAGTTGTCGAGGGTGTCTTAGGTGAAGAGATGTGGGTACTTGGAGCGAATCTGATCCTCGCGCTCCCAGGTGTATTCCGGTCCTCGCTTGGAGTCCCAACGAACTTTGACAATAGGGATACGGTTTTGTTTTAGTTGTTTGACTTCTCTATCCATTATTTCAATGGGTTCCTCGGTAAAGATAAGGTTATCATCTAGTCGAATCTCTTTCAATGGAATCACGAGAGATTCATCGGATAAACACTTCTTAAGGTTTGACACATGAAAGATGTCGTGAATCCGACTAAGTTCTTCGGGTAGTTCTAGTCTATAAGCCACGGGTCCTATCCTTTCCAGGATTTTGAATGGACCGATGTATCTAGGGTTCAACTTTCCATGCTTTCCAAATCGTACCATTCCCTTCCAGGGAGATACTTTCAATAAGACTCTGTCTCCTAGTTGAAATTCCATGGGTTTCCTTTTTAGGTCTGCGTAGCTTTTCTGTCGGTCTCGGGCTGCTTGTAAGCGTTGCTTAATCTTAATGATTTTCTCGGTTGTTTCCCTAACAAGGTCTGGTCCTATAAGTTGTCTTTCTCCGACTTCTGCCCAACAGACGGGCGATCTGCACTTCCTACCATACAGTGCTTCGAATGGTGCTGCTTTTATACTGGCGTGGTAACTATTGTTGTATGAAAACTCTGCTAATGGTAAGTGCTTATCCCAACCTTTTCCAAAATCGATAACGCATGCTCGGAGCATATCTTCCAAGGTTTGAATAGTTCTTTCACTTTGACCATCAGTTTGAGGGTGGTACGCGGTGCTCATATCTAGTTTAGTTCCTAAGGCTTTCTGTAATGATTTCCAAAAGTGTGAGGTGAAACGGCTATCTCGATCCGAGATAATCGAAATTGGTACTCCATGTCGAGTGACAATTTCCTTCACATATATCTGAGCTAGTGTATTCATCTCATTGGTTACTTTGATGGGTATAAAATGAGTGGATTTTGTTAGACGATCCACAATAACCCATATTGTGTCGTGTCCGGATGAGGTTCTTGGGAGTTTGGTGATGAAGTCCATAGTGATTCGTTCCCATTTCCACATAGGAAGTTCTGGTTGTACAAGTAAGCCTGAAGGTTTCTGATGTTCTGCCTTTACCCTTGAACATGTTAAACATTTACTGACATATTCTGCGATGTCAGCCTTCATGTTTGGCCACCAATATAGTCTCTTTAAATCCTGATACATCTTGTCGGAACCTGGATGAATGGAGTATTTTGACTTGTGAGACTCATACATGATGAGCTCATGAATACCTCCGATCATCGGGATCCAACTTCTGTCCTTGAAACATAGTGTTCCATCAGATTTTTCACGAAACCATTCTTATTCTCGGGCATACCGTAAATCTTTTCTTTGGGTCGGTTTTCTTCTTTAAGTGCTTCGTTCTGCGCGTTAAGGATTTGGGATGGAAGGGGTGAGTGGATAGTCATCCCTAGTGATCTAACTCGAAGGGGTTTTCAATCGTTCTTTTCGGCTTAACGCATCTGCTACTACATTAGCCTTTCCTGGGTGGTAACGGATCTCACAATCATAATCGCTGAGCAACTCTAGCCAGCGACGTTGCCTCATATTCAAATCCTTCTGATCTAAAATGTGTTGAAGACTCTTGTGGTCGGTGTATACGGTGCATTTGGTGCCATATAAGTAGTGTCTCCACAACTTGAGCGCAAACACTACAGCTCCTAACTCCAAGTCATGAGTCGTGTAGTTTTCCTCATGTTTCTTTAGTTGGCGGGATGCATAAGCTATCACTCTGCTTCTTTGCATCAAGACTGCTCCTAGTCCATGATAAGATGCGTCGCAATATACTATAAAGTCCTCGTTTCCTTCTGGGAGGGCTAATATTGGAGCTTCACAAAGCTTTTGTTTTAACAACTGAAAGGCTGCTTCTTCCTTTTCTTCCCAGATGTACTTCTCATTCTTTTGGGTCAACTTAGTCAACGGTTTTGCAATCTTGGAGAATCCTTCTATAAATCTTCGGTAGTAACCTGCGAGACCTAAAAATTGATGAATCTCCGTGGGGTTTGTAGGAGATGACCAACCTTTAACAGCCTCAATCTTTGCAGGGTCTACGTGAATGCCTTGACTATCGATGATGTGTCCTAAAAACTGTACGGTGTGAATCCAAAAGTCGCATTTAGAGAACTTAGCGTACAATTCTTCCTTCTTGAGCAGTTCTAAAATGATTCGTAAATGTCCCGCATGTTCTTCTTTGTTGTGAGAGTAGATCAAAATATCGTCGATGAATACTATTACAAACTTATCCAAGTAAGGTTTGCATACTCGATTCATTAAATCCATGAAAACTGCTGGTGCATTGGTCAGACCGAACGGCATTACTTGAAATTCGTAGTGACCATAGCGCGTTCTGAATGCAGTTTTCGGAATATCTTCTTCTCGAACTCTTAGCTGATGATATCCTGATCTTAGATCAATTTTTGAGTACACACTTGATCCTTGCAATTGGTCGAACAGATCATCAATTTGAGGTAATGGGTATCGATTCTTTACCGTAAGTTTATTCAACTCCCGGTAATCGATGCACATTCGAAAGGATCCATCCTTCTTCTTAACGAACAAAATTGGAGCTCCCCAAGGTGATGAGCTTGGTCGAATAAATCCTTTATCCGATAATTCCTTTAGTTGTTCTGACAACTCTTCCATTTCAGATGGCGCTAGTCTATAAGGTGCTTTAGCTACTGGTGCCGCTCCAGGCAATAGTTCAATCTGAAATTCTACTTGACGTACGGGTGGAATACCAGGTAATTCTTCAGGGAATACTTCAGGGAAATCCCTAACGATAGGAACGTCATCAAGCTGCCTTTCGGATGACTTACTTTCCGTAACTTGAGCCATGAATACTTGACATCCTTCTTTCATGTATTTTATTACTCGCATACATGAGATAATTCCATATCGAGGTTTGCTTTTGTCGCCTTGGACAATGAGTGTTTCATCCTTGAGTGGTATATGGACGGCCTTTTCGTCACAGTGAATCCTAGCACGATGGTGGGATAGCCAATCCATGCCGACGATAGCGTCGAAGCTACCAAGTTGAACCGGCATAAGATCAATGGCAAAAGGTTTTTCGGATAAGGTTAGGGTGCAATCTTTCATGATAGTATTGGTGTCTATTAAATTCCCGTCAGCCATTTCGACTTCGTAGGTGGTGTTTAGCTTAGAGGGGGTAACATTAAGTAAAGGGGCAAACGTATTTGATATAAAACTCTTATCGGCGCCCGAATCAAACAATACTCTAGCATTATGATGGTTTAGTAGAAACGTACCGGTGACTACATCGGGCCCGTTTCCATCTCCGAGTAGGTATACTCTAGCTTGGGCGTTGGCTGGTTCGTTCCCTTTTGGGCAGTTTCTCCGGATGTCTCCTACTTCTCCGCATCCGAAACAAGTGGGTGGTATAGCTAATGTGTTGCTTCCCGTAGCAGGAATCTTACAGTTCCTGGTTTGATGCCCGATTTTTATGACATTTGTCACATCGGACGGTACAACGACCCTCATGATGAAGTTTGCATCGCTGGCACAGGGGTTTCTGTCCGTTGTACCCTACACCTTCCGTAGTGGTGTAGACTCGGGGTTTTTCTTGTCTTTGATTCTGCTGCTGAGTGCTTCGATTATTGTGATATGGTTGGTGGTTCCGATTATTGTTGCGTTGGTTGTTGTTGCGGTGATGACTGTTGTAGCTTTGCTGGTTGTTGTTGTGATGGTGAGTGGTTCTTTTATCGTCCAATTTCCTTTTAAGTTCATTGTATTTCACTTCTCGATCCAGAAGTTTCTGAGCAAGTTCCATTGCTGCTTCTAAGGTTGGCGGATTTGCTGAGGTGACATTTCCTTCAATACTCCTAGGGAGTCCTTCGACATATTTCTCTAATGTCTTCTCATAATCGGGTACCATGGTAGGGCATAGTATCTTAAGTTCTTGGAATCTCCGGTTGTAACTTCTCAAATCAACTCCTTTCACTATTAAGGCATGGAACTCATCTTCGAGTTTTCGCAGTTCGGAACGGGGACAATACTTCTTTAGTATTTTAGCCTTGAATTCAATCCAAGTAAGCTGATGTGCTGCTTCTGCTCCTAGTGTTTGAACGGTAGAGTTCCACCAGGATAGAGCGTCTTGCATTAGCGTTCCCGTTGCGAAGCTCACTTTGTTGTTTTCCGAGCATCCACTTCTTTGGAAAACAGTTTCACTTCTTTCAAACCATTGAGCTAATTCCGACACTCCTTCAATCCCTTTGAAATACGTCGGTTGACACGCTATGAAGTCTTTGTAGGTGCAGTAGCGGGGTGCCGGTGCATTTCCGTCTCTATTACGGTTTTGTTCAGCTAAAACGGCATTAACGCCGTCAGCGATTGCTTGCTGGATTGCAGCCGGGGTCATAACTTCGGGGTTTGCCGGTGCGGCGTTCGTGGTTGTTCTCCTAGTTCTAGCCATATTGCTATAAAATAAGGTATATTATTAGAACATTTATAATAATCTTATCACGTTGAAAATACATATCAAGTAATGAATAGTTAAATATAGGTCGTAGTTACAATGATTCGATCATCGTAAGTTTTCGTATGTTGGGATAACACACATACCGAATAAGTTGACCTGTATGAACCAATACATTACGATATAACACAACGTAAATAAAGATAAAATAAACTTCCATAAATCAATGTCACGGTGTTACAACACTTATTTGTACTTGTGCAAATGTTTACAAAACACGACAAGATATTCTTATTTGTAGGACATTGATTTTTCTTAACAAGGTGGTGGTCTCATGGTTTTCCTAAGGCTTTGTTTAGGAGTTCTTGAATGGCAGTGGACATGGTTTCCATGGTTTGATCTCGAGCTCTTTCCCTTTCTCGAGCTTCTAGCAGGGCTTGCCTAAGGCGTAGGTTTTCAGTGTTGATCCTTTCAATTTCTCGGTCTAAAGTTCCCAATGCTATTTCGGTTGAAGTGTTAGCCCCACAAAGAGCTCCTATGAATTCCATTGATTCCCAAAATAGAGAATCCAACTTTTCGACCTTATCTTCTACTGCAAGATGACCAATTATGAGACTGTTCATGTCATCTTCAAAGGTTTCTAGAAGTTCCTGTGGAATCTTGTTGAGTATACTAGCGATGGAATCAAGTCGGTCTTCGTGGCGAACCATTCTTGCAGCTAACAATGGTATGGTATGGTGTATGGGTTCCCCAGTGACTGGCAGTATTCGGGAGGTAGAGTAAGAACTTTCCCCAAGTTCCCTTGTTGTTGGTGTTCCTTCTTGAGATCTCCAATATCGCATAATGGGCAATAAGAAAGACCATTTAAGAGCATCTGCCCGCTTGTGGGTCCTTCGGCGACTACGGTGAATACTAGATTCTGAGGCGGTTGGGCGGATTGGGTAAATCTTTCGGTGAGGTGTTAGAGGGACACTTCGGTAAGGTGCTGGTGGTGATGCTAGTGGAGGTGATACTATAGGTGATGGTGTTAGTGGTACAGTAGTAGTTTGGCTGTAGAAGATAGTTGGTACTGGTGGTATTACTGGTGGTGCAGGTGGTGATGGCACAACTGATTCAGGTGGTATGACAAGAGCTGGTGCTGGTACAGCAGTACTTGCTTCATACGGCTGAAGTTGTCTAATTTGCCTAGATCGGCGAATCGGACCAGATGTTGCCAGAGGAGAAGCCTCTGTGTCAGATGCTGGCAGAAATTGCTGGCTTTGCATGTATCTGTCGATAGCAGGAGACATAGGCATAGGTGAGGTAGCATAGGCTGAAGTAACATCTTCAGTTCCTGAGTTTGAGGACAAGCTGATAGGGTGGGTGTTCGAAGACATGATACTGTAATAAATTTCCCGATTAGTAAATGTAAGCATAATTATAACCAATTTAAAAAATGCTTAAAGGTAAATAATACTTTTTACCAATTACTGGGATGCGTAGGCACGAAGGGCGTAGGATGGTATTTTATGAAAATTTTGTCCCGTTTAACGTGTAGTTATAGTCCAATGTTCCAAAAACACTTGGTTCACTATAACCGTAGCTCTGATGCCAATCTATAACACCCCCAAAATCGATCAATACAGCGGAAGACTTAAAATGTCAGCGGAAGACTTTTGGGGTATTATATTGTGGATCTTTCGTCACAATTATTGAAAACGATTCAAGTGATCGTTTTAAGTTTTATTTAAAATACCAAATATTCATAATTTCAAGAGAATTCGTTATTTAACAACAAGTTTTATTTAAAGAGAAATAAACGTTTCTTTATTTGCCCACTTCGTGCCGTTGCCATCCATTCCATTTAGTTACCTGAGATAAACATGCTAAAAGTCAACAAAAGTTGAGTGAAATTCATAGGTTTATATTTAAGAGTTTGAACACAAGAGATAGATGTTTACTGTAATATCGATACAAATAAACAAGTTTGAAAATCACATTCATTATTGCATTAAGCTCATGACACTCAACGATTCAACAGACATCAATATTTTCATAATAATGATGTGAAATATATATAGCCCCCAAGATAGGTATTTGCCAGTAACCTATTATATTCAAATAACGTGCATTTGGTGACTTTCCTCTAGTAACCAAATGGGGATTGTCAATCCCTAATAGATCTATTCACAATTATTTACGTTCACTTTTCAAGTGATTAAGGTTCATGATCGAGGGACTTTTGGCAATAGCTACTTAAGCAATAATAAGATCAGGAAAAGGCTTGTGTTCGGTTTTTAAGCATGTATCCCCCCCACAGAAAATTAGTTAAATGTGGGCTATGAACTCACCTTAGTAGGATAGTAGAACAATTGTAATCTCAACGATGCAAGGCAACGGCTTCACACACAACCTAAAAGATATGGCACGTTTTAGTTCTTAAGTCTCGTTTTATTTCGAATGTTTATTATTAATTATAAAGAATCGATAAAGTGCATATGTGATGTGTTGCGTCGTATAAAATGAATAATGGTTACGTATTGTTTTATTCGTCTAAATTTGTTTATCGTTATGTAAGTTTTATTCGTATTATATATATAATAAGTTACGTTTTATTATTTATCATTTTAATATATAATCAAATATATATATATAATAAATATAGAATTATTATTAAAAGTAAATATTTCAATTCGATCCTTAATGTTTTCTCAATTTTACACTTTTTACCTTTAACGGAAAATATTTACGCCGTTAGTCCAAAAGTTATATATATTTACATTTTTAGTCCAAATATCAAATATATACATTTATTATCCTTAAGTTTCAATATTTACAGTTTATACCCCTTAGAAAACAGTTTTTTTATGCTTTTCACTCAAGTTTACCAATTTGGCAATTTTAGTCCTTATCCTTCGTACATTTGCAAAAATAGTCCCAACTTTACCAAATTCAAAACTTAACAATTTTATTATTTCATTAAGCTCAAAACATTTAGAAAAGCTTATTTTCACAGCTTATAAGCTTATTATTTGCTTATTTCGTTTAGTGGGCTTAACGATCCAATAATTAGGCCCGTTAAGGTTTTATGATTCAAAGGGTTTGGGGGAACACTAGGTTAGTCGAAATCCATCATTTTAAGTTATAACACCATTTCAAAACAGCTTATACGTTCAGCTTATCACAATAAGCTAGAACAAGCTTTTTGGGCTTGTAAGCCCATGTAAGGTTTTAAAGTTTCTTAAAACAGTTTCCATCGTGATTTACTTTAGGTCTCGTTAGGTGTTTAAATGAAATCATTAGGTCCAAGTATTTATCATTCTTGTTTCTATTTCAAGTAGGTAATTAGATTGTACGAAAATAATAATAGGTCGTGTGTTAAATTTAAAAATGGCGAGGTCAAATTGTAAGCCAAAACTCATTACGTAAAAACTATATAGGTTGAAAAATAAACTAAGTCTTTTAGTATTTTTCGTATAGGTTCACTACACTTAGAAACGTGTGATTTTTAGTGTGTAGATGTTATTATAAGTTCAAATCTTTTATAGGTTCTCATTTGTGACGTAGCCAAATAATAGTATGACACATAAAATGTATACGTTGTTTTTAAGATTTACGTTTTATAGGTTCTAAGTGATCGTGTATAAACAAGAAATTCGTATATGAAAATAATGAAAATAAAGATTTGGAGTCTCACCTCACCTCAAAAGGTGGAGTAAAACAAGACGTATGGTTCGTGTATATGGTTCAACGTGTTGTGGTTCACTTCTCGTCCTTCCAAAGGTTCAAATTAGCTCCAAGCTTGGCTTCTTAGGTTCTCTTCAAAGCGTGATTCTCCTAGCAATCCGTATGTCCCTCCATCACTTCTTCTCGTTGGTATTTTTAGTGGTATGGTTCGTATGAGTGCATGTGGTGATTTAGGTTTGCATGGAAGTCTTATATAGGCTGTATTTTTGAAGTGTAGAAACAAGATGAGCTCGCGAGCATTTGAGGTTGCATGTTAGGCAAATAGTAGCACCACTTCCTTCGTCCAATGAGGTGCGTACAAGCCAAGAGTCTTGTGAAAACATTCCTGCCAATTTTCTGTTCATTCACTTGTCATAGGGGAAGAGGGGAGGTGTGGAAGGAATATTTGGCCACGATTTGGCATTATCTTGATGGAAGTTCTCATGCATTTGCTTTGAACGTTTTTAATATAGTAAACGAAGGTGAGTGAGCAAAGTTTTGGTCTTGTGTGTATCTTGGGTACTAGGCGAATCATGATGTACAATAACATTGGTTCGTTATGTGTAGAAATCGTGTAATAATAGGGTACGTTTGGAGTGTCGAGGCTAGCCGAAAATCAAAACAAAATAAAAAAGACAAGGGTGCGTTTTGGGCTTGTAGCTGGGCTGGTGGTGGTGTCGGCCCAAGCAAAAGAAAAAGAAACAAAAAGAGTCCGTTTGGTTATGTATTGGATTACGAGGCCCAAAGGGTGTTGGGGGCCCACCTAGGGTGTTTCAATTATCGTGTCGAAGTTCAAAAATATTAGTGAGCGTTCTCGGGAAGTTTCGTAGGTTCGGGAAATATATAAATAGTATACGTTATTTAGACGAAACGTATTATTAAATATAAACGTGTTATATAATTATTTATCGTTCGCAATAATCATAGGCAACCTAGGTTGTGTGTAAGCATCGTTCCTGGGTAAACGGTCAATCACAGTTATCATAGTGGTTCAATATCCAGCCATATCAAAAAAAAAAAATTTTGTTACCCGTGAAATGGTGTTAATTTAGCGTAACATCGTTTTATTTATTCGTATGCATTTACTAATCGTATGGGAAATTTACGAGAGGTTACATTTACTGGTGGCGAGTTAACAATTTTGGTTAATTACATGTACAATGTGGCGTTGCTAAGCCAAGACTAGACTCGACTTAGGCTAATAAATGAGAAATAACAAAAACATAAAATAAACATGGAATGAAAAGGGATGGTAGTCCGTATGTTTTTTCTCTTTTTCTTTTTCTATTTTTTTTTTCTTTTTCTTATTTTTTCGATTTTTTTTTTTTTTTTTTTTTTTTGCATATACACTTACCCTACCATCCAAAATAATACATCATAGGGGATGAACATTCCCCTTACACTTGAATTTTTACATACTTTATAATAAACTAATATAATGACTCGAATTAAGAAAATCAAAACACTTGGAGCACTTTTAAGATTAACGCACATATGGGGGTAATATATGATGTTCTTCCCCATTACTCCATAAAATAAGTACTTTACCCATGAGTCCCAATCGTCCCAAAACAATATGTACAAGGATATGACTCGACTTAGCAACCATGTAATCAATTAGATAGTTAACTTAGGGTTTAACAAATAACAGTAATGCACTAAAAATGAGCGCATACACGGAAGGCTAAGGCGATTTGGTTGTACATTTAAGTGGGGTGTAACAAATTCTTCCTTTAAGTAAAATGCTTAAAGTTAGAAATGAAAAGATAGGCTCGGAGGGGTGTACTAGGGGTTTCGTGTACTAAAAATGAGTACAACGCTAAGGTGAGGGAAAAATTAGTTGACTTAACTAGCCAAGTAATATGACTTAAATGGTCAAGTAATTATGATACGGGTTTAACACAAGCGTGATCCTAATGCCTCTTATCATGTAGTAAATCCTACTACACGAATGTAGTCTCACTAGCGGTCTCGGGATGCATCACTAACGCAAGTTCTAGAATCTAAATGCTACCGGCACACTCATAAGCACTAATAGTAAATGCTTTTCCTATCAAATCTAAAGGTGAACCTCACATATTTGGGTGGAAAATTTTTCTGAAAGTACGGTTATGTGCTAGTCATACAATCTCCTATCCATGAGACGCTTGCTATGGCTAAAGTTTCACTCTTAAATGTTGTAAAAAAATTTAAATTTGGCGCTAAAATTGCACTAACAAGTGTTTCTCATAGTTTTATTACACATCTACCATTAAACAAAACAAACTCAAGCGAAAGTGTATATCTAAGGTATCATCTTTTTACCCTCCCCTTACACTTAGGATGAACATTGTCCCCAATGTTCAAGTAAAGAATGTAAAAGTGAAAAAGTAAAACGAATGAAATCAAATACTCCCCTGATTCGCTCGGTATGGATAATAAGGTGGCCAGGTTAAATCTTCCTCCAAGAAAATGAACAATCAAAGCTTCCCTTCCAGAATATAAATCATCTTCTTGTCATACATAACCTGTGAATCCTGAGAAAATAGACAAGACAACCTCGCATAAAATCGGCGGCAACCTACATAAGTTACTAAATCCTAGAAAACAAAATAAGATATAATGCTTGTGGAATGAAGTTTGCAGATTTCCTGGAGATTATAAAACTTAATAATTCACAAAAACCATAAGACTCCGTTAGAAAAACAAAACCGGTAAAATTTCCAGATTTTTACACGTGACGCTGTCAAGAGTTAACTCGTGACGCCGTCAGAAGTGATCTGCAGAAATCCTTATGTTAAGTTTCCAGAAAATTTCTAGAAAAACTTGGTCTCACTTCCTGGAAAATCCTGCAAAACTTCATTATGATTCAATACAAGCATTTGACTCTAACAAATACGAATATACATGTTCACTTAATATTGTGGAGAATCATGATCGGTTTGTTTCTTGAAAACATATTTGGGGTTTCCCCTTACACTTATCTTTTGCAAAAATACTTTTAGGTGGAGTTAAGACTAGGCCAAAACAACAAAGTAAAGTATTTCCACTATTTAATTGAGAAACATGATCTACCAACAATAAAAATAAAGCATGCATACGGAAGCAAATAACAAACAAACAAAATAAAATTACACAAAACATGGGTTGCCTCCCAAGAAGCGCTTTTCTTTATTTACGAGTCTTGTAGCTAGACTCAAGGTCATGGGTTACTACGTGACCTCATCGTTGGTTCCACTCTCTAGGTCGTCTTCTAAACTAGTATCGCTTTCATAGTGTAAGTATTTCGGGTCCTCAAACTCGAAGACATCTTCTCGATACTTAGAATCAAGCTTACTAACATCCTTAAAGAATCCACATGACAAATCAGAAGTATTTTTACATCCTCTCCTAACATCTTCATCACACAAAATAAGTTAGGAACTTATCTTATCAAGCCCGTCACAATCGATTTCCTTAAGGTCTTTTCTCTTGTACGGCGTTTGGTATGAAACCCTCCTAATCCCATCAGCGAAGGTCATGATTCCGTTCCGGTCATCCACTATCAAATTAGTGATTTCACAAAGGCGTGCTCCAAAAATGACTTGTGATAACCTCGGGTCGACATATTCTTCGATGTTGTCCACAATTGTGAATTCCAAGGTGAATGCCATATTTCCTACGAACACCTGGATTTCATGATCTCTGCCAACCACTTTCTCTCCCTTGTAAACCATTCCCCATCTGCAGATATTGTTATAATGGAATAGGGACATAAAATTCTTTGGTAAAAATACGTTAATGTAGATGTTATCGAAGTACTTATGACCGATCATGCAGGGAATTTTGAGATTATTCGGATCACGCCGTCTTATCTTTCCCGATTCTCCATCCCTTGATCCATATAGATTCCCCTCAAGGGAAGGACGATACTCGTATATTTCCTCATTTCCCCTACGAAAAATTACCTTCTTAACACCATTGGTAACAATGCACTTCCATCCTTCTCATCAAGGATTACTCCCGATTCATTGATAAATGGTTTCCCAAGAACAAGTTTGGTTAATGTTCGATTGGTGAGAGGGTCCACATCATCGACCACGGTGAGGTCAATATTGTAAACAAGCTCTCCAATTATAATTGATACATTTTTTATTACCCTTGCCTTATTGAATTTCTCACACACTATGCGTTCAGTAAAGGCTTCTTGGTATAGGGAAAGGGGTATTATGTTATCTGGGAAGCTAAGATCTATATGACTATCGGTTAATAGATTTTCCTTGATGGTGCAGGAGATCTTAAAAACTTTAGGGTTGCTTACATTAGTCCTATCGCCACTTCCACTAATAACATTCTCCATGTTTCTCTCGGGTTCCTCTATAATAGATTTACCCAAAATGGCTGGATTTCTCGTATGCTCCTCCGATCTTTCTTTCTCATCATCCGATTTTCCAGATTCTTGCGCGGTGCACTGCTCGGATGAGTTGGTAGGGTTTCTGGCCAAATCGTGGTCCACCCTTGAGATCTCATCTTTAGCTGTATGACCAATTTTGTTAGTTTGTTGTTGGGTTGGGTTAGGTGTAGAAGCCGATATCGTGGTGATGGTGTTTACGAAATGGATTGGTCCTAGGGGGTTGACAGGTTCTTTTCCTTTTGGTGATAGATGTTTGAATAGCTTACTAGGACTCTTTATTTTCACAGGGGAGGTTGGTGGATTCATGATGGTAACAGACTTAACCTCATCAACGTGAATGGGTTTATTAACAACATGCTCTTTGATAGCAGTTAACAGATTACAAATCTTGTTATTCATATCAGCCTGCTGTTGTCTAAATTTAGTCTCGAGTGTAGAGAGCTGTAATTCTTGAGACAGAATGAATTTTTTAAGAGCATAATAACAGCTTTGCCTAGGAACGCCTTGTGATGGAAAATGCTCGGACCAAGTGAGTGGTGAGGAGTCATTGAAGGATACGCTCCGCGTTTGGTACCCTCTGAAATTAGGTTTATCCTTCCATGCCTCATAGGCCTCGCCAGAAGTTCGAGGACCTCGACCCACATGTGACGACGTGAATTCGTTATAAGCACGTTTTGGAAGCTCCATGCAGTTATGAGTCTCGTGAGGGTCATTACATAATTTACATGTAGAAGCGATTCTGCTTACTTGGCTTGAAGGTTTTTGAGCTTCTGATGCGTGGGAATCGCAACAGGCTTTACCTCTCGAGGGATATCGAGAAGCTTACAACCCCCACCAGGCAGTGTACCTGATCGTTGTAGTATAGTATAGTGACAAGTACCGGGGGATTGATCGTTCAGCTTAGGAATAGTGTCGCTAGGATTAGAAAGCCTAAATACTAGTTCTAAAGGTGAGGGATGATTATTTTTGTGTTTTTATATTTTTTTAGAAAGCAAATTAAAATCTCGGGTTTTGGAAGAGTGGGCGGAATTAGTTGCTATTCAACTAACCCAATACTAAGATGCAATCAAAATAAAATACTAGAAATGAAAGTAAACTAAATTATACTAAAGTTGTGAGCAGTAATTGGAGAAAATGTGTTTACTTAGATTTCACTACTCCCTAGATATCTTTTACACGTTAATTACTTGTTATAATTGCATGGATGACGGATCGTATTCCTTAATACCATTCATGGGGTGGCACACATAACTCCCCAATTCTATGAGCTCTTATCTCCTCCTACACCATGCCCAACACAACTATAGGGATTGTAAACAGTGGCTCATGCATTAAATACAACCAATAAAGGCCTAGTGCGCGTTGGTTCATGTTTCTTAAGACGTTCAAGCATGTTACCAATTGGAGATCTGCCAGTTTTCTTAAGCCTAACATCCAAGACAAGAATAAACAAGTAATCAACACATAATCAATATCTAGGTTTCATTAGATCTAAGCAAACACAAAAGAGATCTAGCCTAGCATGATGGAATTAAGACAAGAACATGATATAGACAACCAACACATAGACATATTGATTGAATTAGAAGAACACTTATCTTGATTAATCATGCAAGGTATCCTCGGACTGCCTAGATCTACATTTGACGCCGTCAAGAACATTGCATTTCCAGGCCGTCACGACTTTAACTCTTGACGCCCTACCTTCATGACGTCGTCAAAACTCTTCTGGGTCGTCATGGACTTTTACTCTTGACGCCGTCAGGAAACTCCTCTTGACGCCGTCATGCACTGTTCCCAGCATGGAAAATTAAGACTTTGGCATTTTCTTCACTTTTATGCTCCAAAAACGTCCGAATTGCTTCCTTTTCCAGATTTCACTCCCAAAGTACCTAAAATCACAAAAGGAACGATTTAGGGCAATATTTGATCAAATAAATTCGGATTCGGGCTTAAATGACCCCCTAAAAACGGATCATTTTTCGCCTCATCATATACCCTTACACTTGAGATTTGCTTGTCCTCAAGCAAATGCGCTTTTATTCTACTCAAAAGAAAAGTTAGGGGTCATTTAACACTAATATAAAAGTAATTACAACAAATAATCGTTCCACTAAAGACCAATAGACAAGCACGGAGGTCATACACAAGCACCTCACAAATAGTGTTTAGATACTCACATCTCTCGGGTGTAATAAAGTGTAAATTACAATATGGAAACGGAAGATATCTCTCACTACCTGTCATAGCAAAATAGATTACCATAGGCTTGGGAAAGGATCAAACCTCCACCACATGGCGTAAGCACCTAGGATAACTATCAAAGAGGTCTTTTAAAGGGTTGTAACGTTAGGTGTAGGGATATAAAATACACGGTTTTGTTGGATAAAGGAAGTTTTACTGGTGGCGAGTTAACAATCTTAGTCAATTACATGTATAATATGGCGTTGCTAAGCCAAGACTAGACTCGACTTATGCTAATAAATTAAAAATAACAAAAACATAAAATAAACATAGAATGAAACGGGATGGTAGTCCGTATGTTTTTTTTTTTTTTTTTTTTTCTCATTTTTTTTTTTTTTTTTTTTTTTGCATACACTCTTACCCTACCATCCAAAATAATACATCATAGGGGATGAGAATTCCCCTGACACTTGAATTTTTAAATACTTTACAATAAACTAATCTAATGACTCGAATTAAGAAAATTAAAACACTTGGAGCACTTTTAAGATTATCGTACATATGGGGGTAATAAGTGATGTTCTTCCCCATTACTTCATAAAATAAGTACTTACCCATGAGTCCCAATCGTCCCAAAACAATATGTACAAGGATATGACTCGACTTAGCAACCATGTAACCAATTAGAAAGTTAACTTAGGGTTTAACAAATAACAATAATGCACTAAAAATGAGCGCATACACGGAAGGCTAAGGCGATTTGGTTGTACATTTAAGTAAAATGCTTAAAGTTAGAACCGAAAAGATAGGCTCGGAGGGGTGTACTAGGGATTTCGTGTACTAAAAATGAGTACAACGCTAAGAGTGTGGGAAAAATTAGTTGACTTAACTAGCCAAGTAATATGACTTAAATGGTCAAGTAATTATAATACGGGTTTAACACAAGGGTGATCCTAATGCCTCTTATCATGTAGTAAATCCTACCACACGAATGTAGTCTCACTAGCGGTCTCGGGATGCATCACTAACGCAAGTTCTAGAATCTAAATGCTACCGGTACACTCATAAGCACTAACAATGAATGCTTTTCCTATCAAATCTAAAGGCGAACCTCACATTTTTGGGTGGAAAATTTTTCTAAATATACGGTTATGTGCTATTCATACAATCTCCTATCCATGAGACGCTTGCTATGGCTAAAGTTTCACTCCTAAATGTTGTAAAAAAATTTAAATTTGGCGCTAAAATTGCACTAACAAGTATTTCTCATAGTTTTATTACACATCTACCATCAAACAAAGCAAACTCAAGCGAAAGTGCATATGTAAGGTATCATGTTTTTATCCTCCCCTTACACTTAAGATGAACATTGTCCCCAATGTTCAAGTAAAGAATGTAAAAGTGAAAAAGTAAAACGAATGAAATCAAATACTCCCCTGATTCGCTCGGTATGGATAATAGGATGGCCAGGTTAAATCTTCCTCCAAGAAAATGAACAATCAAAGCTTCCCTTCCAGAATATAAATCATCTTCTTGTCATACATAACCTGTAAAACCTGACAAAATAGACAAGACAACCTCGCGTAAAATCGGCGGCATCCTATATAAGTTTCTAAATCCTAGAAAACAAGATAAGATATAATGCTTGTGGAATGAAGTTTGCAGATCTCCTGGAGATTATAAAACTTAATAATTCACAAAAACCATAAGACTCCGTTAGAAAAACAAAACTGGTAAAATTTCCAGATTTTAACTCCTGACGCCGTCAAGAGTAAACCCCTGACGCCGTCAGAATTGACCTGCAGAAATCCTTATGTTAAGTTTCCAGAAAATTTCTGGAAAAACTTGGTCCTACTTCCTGGAAAATCCTGCAAAACTTCATTATGACTCAATACAAGCATTTGACTCTAACAAATACGAATATACATGCTCATTTAATATTGTGGAGAATCATGATCGGTTTGTTTCTTAAAAACATATTTGGGGTTTTCCCTTACACTTATCTTTTGCAAAAATACTTCTAGGTGGAGTTAAGACTAGGCCAAAACAACAAAGTAAAGTATTTCCACTATTTAGTTTAGAAACATGATCTACCAACAATAAAAATAAAGCATGCATACGGAAGCAAATAACAATCAAACAAATAAAATCACACAAAACATGGGTTGCCTCCCAAGAAGCGCTTTTCTTTATTTACGAGTCTTGTAGCTAGACTCAAGGTCATGGGTTACTACGTGATTTCATCATTTGAAATGATATACCCCATGTAGTTGCGATCATTACAATTATGGTGGTAGTGCCTCAATCTATCGATACTCGCAAGCACCATTCCACCTAATTTGCTTCTCAAGTTAGCTACCCCATCTTGGCTCAATCCTTTGATTGTGAATGGCCCATACCACCAAGGACTTGGTTTATCGAGTGGTATTGTTGTTTCCAAGTGTCTCAAGAGCACTAAGTTCCCTTCCTCAAATGGTGTATGATTTTATGCGGGTCGTGTATGTTCGAGTTCAACCTGAACCTTATTGCTTTTTCTTCTTTCATTCTTAGCTTCCTTATAGCTTTTGATTCTTGCTTCCCATGCAAGAATCTTATTCTGAACACGAATGGGTGTCGTGCCAATGTTGTTTTTGATGATTCTCCAACTCAAATTCTCATGCCCACTTCGCGGGTTCATGGGGAAGCTAATCTTTCTTTTTCCAGATTTAAGCTCAATCTTCCTACCTTCATACTTAATGACAGCCCTAGCGGTGGTGAGGAATGGTGCCCCAAGGATTATTGGCATGCATCCATCCCCTTTATCATCGATGATCATAAAATCAACGGGGTACATGAATCCTGCGACATTAACTAATACATTTTCTGCGATTCCTAGGGGGTATACGTACGAGTGTCCAACAAGAGATAACCTAACACGAGTAGGTGCTGGCATTTTTGACGTTAGTTGGATGTAAATAGTTAGGGGCATAAGATTTACTTCCGATCCTTGGTCGGCGAAAGCACTAAGATGTTTCAAGTCCCCGATGCTCGTTGGTATTTCAAAGTTCCCACATGCTACCTGCTTAGTAGCCACTTTTTGTACCAACAGCCTCTCGAATACTGATCCTCCAGGAAGCGTATCATACTCATCTTTCTCTTCTTCCTCTTTCTCAGGAACCTGTCCGGAGGATTGGTTACGCCCATCACCCTTAATCCAATTTGTTATGGTGTTTTTGTTTATATCATGTTTCAGGTAGTAACTCAAAGGTTGGGATTCTGGTGGTTTTTCTAAGGTCTGTTTAGCAGGAGTTTCTACCTTCTCGTTATCTATATGGACAATGGTGATGGAGTTAACAAATTGGGTGGTGGGAGTGGCGCTTTCTTTCCTTAGTAGTACTCGTTCGGGGGTTCTCTGGTTGGCATACTCCTCTAATAGACTTATCATCTCATTCATTTTCTCCTGCATCTCCTCTTTTTGCTTATAAACTGCTTCCTCGAATCTAGCAAGCCGATCTGAGTGAGTTGCCATATATTCTCTCATCCTAGCCTCAAACTCCGAGCTAAGTTCCTTGGGAGGGGAACAAGGTGGGGTGTAGTTCTGAAAAGTTTCGACATGTTCTCTAGAAGGCGACTCAGATAATGGTGCCGAAGTTGGTTTTGAGACAGAATTGACAGTAGCTCGTCTAGGACTTAAAGCCCTCCTTTGCCTTTCCTCGAAATAGTCGACTTTTGCCTCGAGTTTGCATAGGAGTTCATCGGGGATTTCGGTGGTCCCTCCAGATGTTGAGACTGCATTGATAGATGCTTCCACTGTATGATTAAACTCCCACATTTCCTGATTGTCAGTGGCGAGCTCCTCGATAATTGCCCAAGACTCCTCGGCGTTCTTATCACGCAGTTTACCTCCCGCGGCCCTATCGATTGTGCGCTTAGTGTGATAGTCAACATGGTCGTAGAAAATCTGGACTAATAACCAAAGGTTTATACCATGATGAGGGACCTTGTGGAGGAGACCTTTAAAACGGGCCCAAGCTTCGTAGAAAGTTTCACCCTGCTGCTGTTCAAACATCAGAATGTCATTTCTAAGCATCGCCGTCTTTCCCGGTGGGAAGAATTGAGTAAGGAAGCGATTGGTGAGGTTCTCCCATGTGGTGATGGATCCCGCGGGTAAACGCTCAAGCCATTGACTAGCTTGATCCCGTAGAGAGAATTGGAATAGGCGTAAACGGGTAGTCTCTCTTGTTTCAACACCTAGGTCTATGGAATCTACGATTTTGAGAAAGTCCTTAAGATGTTGGTTTGGATCTTCGGAACGAAGTCCATAGAATGCACATCCGCTTTGCACCAACCGGATGGTGTCGGATCGCAAGGGGGTCACATTGGCTCCGGTGAGCTCAATGGTATTTCGGTAGCCTTGGTGGCTAGGTCGGGAATACTCTCCTAAGGTTCGGGGCCTAAGGGGTTCTAGTGGTTGGTTTTGTTGTGGTGGGATGACGGGTTCAAAGATGATACTACCTTCCATGATGTCGGATGGTAAAGAGTTACGAACAAAGGCACGAAGAAATAAGATAGACTAGAGAGAACCTAAAAATAAAAAATAAAATCTTACTAGAAGGGAATCTAGCAAGTAGACCTAATAAAAAGAAATTCTAACCTAGACAATAACTATTCCCCGGGCTGCGGCGCCAAAAACTTGATGCGTGGGAATCACAACAGGCTTTACCTCTCGAGGGATCTCGAGAAGCTTACAACCCCCACCAGGCAGTGTACCTGATCGTTGTAGTATAGTATAGTGACAAGTACCGGGGGATTGATCGTTCAGCTTAGGAATAGTGTCGCTAGGATTAGAAAGCCTAAATACTAGTTCTAAAGGTGAGGGATGATTATTTTTGTGTTTTTATATTTTTTTTAGAAAGCAAATTAAAATCTCGGGTTTTGGAAGAGTGGGCGGAATTAGTTGCTATTCAACTAACCATTTACTAAGATGCAATCAAAGTAAAATACTAGAAATGAAAGTAAACTAAATTATACTATAGTTGTGAGCAGTAATTGGAGAAAATGTGTTTACTTAGATTTCACTACTCCCTAGATATCTTTTACACGTTAATTACTTGTTAGAATTGCATGGATGATGGATCGTATTCCTTAATACCATTCATGGGGTGGCACACATAACTCCCCAATTCTATGAGCTCTTATCTCCTCCTACACCATGCCCAGCACAACTATAGGGATTGTAAACAGTGGCTCATGCATTAAATACAACCAATAAAGACCTAGTGCGCGTTGGTTCATGTTTCTTAAGACGTTCAAGCATGTTACCAATTGGAGATCTGTCAGTTTTCTTAAGCCTAACATATAAATCATTCATCCAAGACAAGAATAAACAAGTAATCAACACATAATCAATATCTAGGTTTCATTAGATCTAAGCAAACACAAAAGAGATCTAGCCTAGCATGATGGAATTAAGACAAGAACATGATATAGACAACCAACACATAGACATATTGATTGAATTAGAAGAACACTTATCTTGATTAATCATGCAAGGTATCAAGGGGTTGGAACCCTTGAAAAACCTGTAAAGTTACACCAAAATCGTACTTAGGGTTTCTCCCAAAACTTTTTTTTTTTAATGTGAAAAATTAGAAAACTATATATAGGAAAAGGGGTCTGACGGCGTCAAGACCAAATAGGTGACGCCGTCACCTCGCTGCCAAAACAATCCTCGGACTGCCTAGATCTACATTTGACGCCGTCAAGAACATTGCATTTCCAGGCCGTCACGACTTTAACTCTTGACGCCCTACCTTCATGACGCCGTCAAAACTCTTCTGGGTCGTCATGGACTTTTACTCTTGACGCCGTCAGGAAACTCCTCTTGACGCCGTCATGCACTGTTCCCAGCATGGAAAATTAAGACTTTGGCGTTTTCTTCACTTTTATGCTCCAAAAACGTCTGAATTGCTTCCTTTTCCAGATTTCACTCCCAAAGTACCTAAAATCACAAAAGGAACGATTTAGGGCAATATTTGATCAAATAAATTCGGATTCGGGCTTAAATGACCCCCTAAAAACGGATCATTTTTCGCCTCATCAGCTTCGTAAGATTTCATGAGAGACTTGACTCGACCTTCAAGTTCCATGATCCTACAGTCGGGAGTGCTAGAATTGTTCGAAGGCAAAGATATTGCCTTGACCATTTTGCTCAAATCACGGGGATCATTCCAACTTTCGTTGTCATAGAGAGCAAGATCTTCTATGAGTTCCTATGATTGTTCCGCACTTAGATCACATAGCTTACCACCGGCCGATTGGTCAATGGTTCGCCTCGTGGAGAGATCGATATGGTCATAAAAGATTTGGACTTGGAGCCAAAGATCTATGCCATGATGAGGGACTTTTTGGAGTAAGTCCTTGAAACGAGTCCATGCTTCATAAAGAGATTCATTTTGACGTTGTTGGAACATCAAGATGTCATTTCTAAGCTTAGTAGTTCTCCCCGGTGGGAAAAATTGAGCAAGGAAACGAGTGGTGAGATCATCCCATGTGGTGATGGATCCCACGGGTAAACGCTCAAGCCATTGACTAGCTTGATCCCGTAGAGAGAATTGGAATAGGCATAATCGGGTTGTCTCTCTAGTTTCAACATCTAGGTCTATGGAATCTACGATTTTAAGGAAGTCCTTAAGATGTTGGTTTGGATCTTCGGAACGAAGTCCATGGAATGCACATCCGCTTTGCACCAACCGGATGGTGTCGGATCGCAAGGGGGTCACATTGGCTCCGGTGAGCTCAATGGTGTTTCGGTAGCCTTGGTGGCTAGGTCGGGAATACTCTCCTAAGTCCGGGGCCTAAGAGGTTCTAGTGGTGGGTTTTGTTGTGGTGGGATGACGGGTTCAAAGATGTTCCCATCGTCCATGATGTCGGGTGGTGAAGAGTTACGAACAAAAACACAAATAAATAAGATAGACTAAAGAAACCTAAAAATAAAAATAAAATCTTACTAGAAAGGAATCTAGCAAGTAGACCTAATAAAAAGAGATTCTAACCTAGACAATAACTATTCCCCGGGCTGCGGCGCCAAAAACTTGATACGTGGGAATCGCACCAGGCTTTACCTCTCAAGGGATCTCGAGAAGCTTACAACCCCCACCAGGCAGTGTACCTGATCGTTGTAGTATAGTATAGTGACAAGTACCGGGGGATTGATCGTTCAGCTAGGAATAGTGTCGCTAGGATTAGAAAACCTAAATACTAGTTCTAAAGATGAGGGATGATTATTTTTGTATTTTTATATTTTTTAGAAAGCAAGTAAAAATCTCGGGTTTTAAGGATTTGGGCGGAATTAGTTGCTAGTCAACTAACCCAATAATAAAGATGCAATCAAAATAAAATACTAAAAATGAAAATAAACTAAATTAAACTAAGGTTGTGAGCAATAAGTGGAGAAATTGTGTTTACTTAGATTTCACTACTCCCTAGATATCTTTTACACGTTAATTACTTGTTATAGTTGCGTGGATGACGGATTGTATTCCTTAATACCATTCATGGGGTGGCGCACTTAATTCCCCAATCCTATGAGTGCCTACTTCACTCCTATGTCGAGCCGGCTAAGAAGCTCCTAACATGGGATCATTAGAATTTACTCATGCATTAAATACAACCAATAAAACCTAGTGCACGTCAGTTCATGTTTCCTAAGACGTTCAAGCATGTTACCAATTGGAGATCTGCCAGTTTTCTTAAGTTTAACATCGAAATCATTCATCCAATACAACCATAAACAAGTAATCAACACATAATTAACATCTAGGTTTCATTAGATCTAAGCAAACACAAGATAGATCTATCCTAGCATGATGGAATTAAGAAAAGAACAAGATATAGACAACCAACACATAGACATATTGATTGAATTAAAAGAATACTTATCTCAATTACACATGAAAGGGTTCAAGGGCTGAAAACCCTTGAAAAACCTGTAAAGTTCGTACTAAGTTCGGCCTTAGGGTTTCTCCAAAACTTCTCCTCTTTTTTCATGAATGAAAATTAGAAAACTATATATAGGAAATTGAGGCTAACGGCGTCAAGACCAAATTGGTGACGCCGTCATCTCGCCGCCAAAATACTTCTCGGACTGCTTTGATCTACTTCTGACGCCGTCACGTTATAACTTTTTCCAGGCCGTCACATATTTTACTCTTGACGCTCTTCCTTGTGACGCCTTCATTCTGTATTGGGCCATCATGAAAATTACTCTTGACACCGTCAGGATTTTCTTCTTGACGCCGTCACCTACTGTTCTCAGCAAGAAAAATTAAGACTTTGGCATTTTCTTCACTTTTATGCTCCAAAAACGTCCGAATTGCTTCCTTTTCCAGATTTCTCTCCCAAAGTACCTAAAATCACAAAAGGAACGATTTAGGGCAATATTTGATCAAATAAATTCAATTTCGGGCTTAAATGACCCCCTAAAAACGGTTCATTTTTCGCCTCATCATCGTGTTACATCATAAACAAACCAGAAATCTTGAACGAGACAAAGGAAAACCAAAAACCAAAACCACGCTGGAATTCTTGTTTCAGGAACAAAAACGCAACATTCTTGCACCTTGTTAACGAACGAGAAGTTGCCTGGATAACTTAGGGACACAAGAAAGTCGTATACAACTTATCTAGTGTCAATTTTGCAAACGGGAGGACACCAAACGTAGAGGTGGCCTATTTTGTTGTATTATTTGTACAAGACAACAAAACCAAAAGAAAGGAAGGAAACAAATTGTTTTCACGATTCTTGTTGGTGTCTTGCACATGACAACAAAGAAGGAAAGAGAACCTGTTGCTCTACAACACAACAAGGAAAAGGAAAAGGAAGACTCGTCAAGGACTTGTGTATATTAACGAGATACACAAAGAAGGAAAAGTGTTGCTTGTGCAGTTTAGATAGGGTATAGCGGAGACAAAACGATCAAGGATTGTTTAGAGACGTTTAGCAATACAAGAACAACAATAAATAACAAAAGGACGGGCTGATCATTCGTTTATATAAGAATACCGACGGGTATTGGAGATTTTTGTAGGACACGATGTGGATTAAGAAAGAAGCAAGAGGGTATTGTGGTACGACGTTGAAAAGGAGACAAGCAACAGCAGCAACGACAAACAAATATCATTTGTTTAGACGTTGGGATACTATCGATTGGATATTAGTGAAAAAGGGAAAGCAAACTGATTTTGCTTTGGTTAAAAAAAAAAGGAATACCGAGAGGTATTGGTGGAATATTTGGAACGAAACAACAACAAACGCGAGTTTTGATTGTGGCCAAACAACACTAAGGGTAGATTTGGAGAAGGAGCCGAGACATAACAAGGGTCTAGGGCACACGAATTGGAACCAAGTTGATACAAAAGAAAGGAATGAACAACGTGAAGTGTGGTAGAAGGAGAAAACAACGTTTGGTTGGTATATTGCTTCGACAACAACATACACAACTGGATTGTTTTGGATAAGAGACGAGGAAAGAAAAGAAACGTGGTTGGTAAAACTCAAGTAACCGATACGCATGTGGGAACACGATTGTGTTTTGACACAACAAACGAGGTCACGAATTCATTATTTGGATTTCAATCATACTTTTATAGTATAGATATTTATTTCATACTATTAGGAAATCCCGAGAACTATATATTGATCCCGTATTACTAGGATTCCCGGATAACTATTTATGTTCCCGTAGTAGTAGGATATACCATACTGTTTAGAATTCCCATAAGAATTAGAAGGTGAAGATTGTAAACGCATCTAAGATGTCTGGTGAAGATGATGATACAAATAACAGAAACACTATAGTGAAACCCGTTACACCCATTGCACAATATCAATGCCCTAAACTCAAAACCACAAACTACACGGTTTGGGCTATACAAATTAAGGTTATATTAGAGGCACATGGTTTATGGGAGACTATAGAACCTAAGGAGAACACCCAAGTAGATGATAAGAAGGATAAAGCAACTATTGCCCTCCTATATCAAGTGGTGAATGAAGATGTGATATTACAAGTAGCAAGTTGTAAAACTGCAAAAGAATTATGGGAATCATTAAGAAAGAGACACGTTGGAAAAGAGAGAGTGCAACAGGCACGATTACAATCCCTGATGGTTGGATTTCATGCTCTTCAAATGAAGGAGGATGAAATGGTGGATGCATTTACGAACAAACTAAATGGTTAAGCCACGAAGGCTAAAGAATTAGGAAAAACCATGGATGAATCACTTTTAGTACGAAAACTATTAGACTCCACACCCGATAGGTTCATTCAGATAGTAGCATCCATAGAACAGATAAGTGATCTAGATGATATCACCTTAGATGAGATCACTGGAAAATTAAAGGCATTCGAGGAAAGGATAAAACTCCGAAAGGGAGGACAAGCAGAAAGCCATGATAACTTATTATTCGCACAAGGCGAACACTCTAGAAATAAGAAACGGTTTAACAAGAATAGGGGTAGATCAAACTACTCACGAGGAAACTGGAAAAACAAAGGAAATAGAGATAACTCGAATGGAGAAAATTCAACTCACAACGAAAAGCCCAATAAGAATAGAGGTGAGTGGAATAACAAGAAAGGAAAATCTTTCAATTGCGGGAAACATGGACATTTTAAGAGAGAACAACTCAGGAACAATCAAAACTTATCTTAGAGGACGATGAATCATCACTGTTAATGACTACACACGAAGAAGTATTGTTAAATGAAGGACAAATACAACCCGGAAAGTATGCAACAACAGATACTAGCATATGGTACTTAGATAATGGTGCAAGTAACCATATGATGGGAGCCCAGAGTCATTTTAATGATATTGATGAAAGCATCACTGGACGCGTTCGTTTTGGGGATGGATCGTACGTAGAGATAAAGGGTAGAGGTTCTATATTACTAGGATGTAGAAACAAGGAACAAAAGATCGTTTCGGATGTTTACTACATACCAAACCTCAAGAGCAACATACTTAGTCTAGGACAACTTACTGAGATAGGTTGTAAAATCATCATAGACGAAAACAAGCCGACTTTGTATGATAAGAATAGGAAGTTGTTGATGAAAGTAGAAAGATCCAAGAATAGACTATAGAGTATTAGACTGCAGATAGAAGCACCTGTATGTCTCTTAGAAAATGTGGATAACCAAGCATGGTTATGGTACGCTAGATTAGGTCATCTGAACTTTGACGACATTAACAAGATGACAAGAAAGGGTCTAGTAGAAGGAATACCAAGGATAAATCATGCAGGACAAGTATGTGATGCATGTTTATTAGGAAAACACAGCAGAACGCCATTTCTAAATCAAGCTAAATTCAGATCTAAGAACCCATTGGACTTAGTTTATGGAGATCTCTGTGGTCCCATAAGTCCAACCACACATTCTGGAAAGAAGCTCATCTTCTTATTAGTAGATGACTGTACACGTTTTATGTGGGCCTATTTTCTAACATCGAAAGATCAGGCATTCAACACATTTAAGGAATTTAGACAGAAGATTGAAATGGAGTTAAGATTGAAGTTAAGAATGCTAAGAACAGATAGAGGTGGTGAATTTACATCAAAGGAATTCACTAAATACTGTAAGGAGAATGGAATAGCAAGACAATTAATAGCACCATACTCACCGCAACAGAATGGAGTAGTTGAAAGAAAGAATAGGATGGTGTTATCAACTACTAGGAGTATGATGAAAGCGATGAAGTTACCCTTAACTTTTTGGGCGGAAGTAGTCAAACATGCCATTTATATACTAAATAGGGTACCTACACGAGCACTGGAAGATAAAACACCGTATGAAGCACTCTACAACACAAAACCGAATATGGAAAACCTAAGAATATTAGGATGCACAGCTTATGCTAAGATAACGATACCTCACTTGAAGAAGTTGGATGACAAAAGCATACCGATGGTTTACTTAGGAGTAGAGGAAGGATCAAAAGCTTGTAGGCTATATGATCCAGTAGGAAAGAAAAGACATGTCAGTAGGGACATAAAGTTTATGGAAACAAAACCGTGGGATTGGGATAAGAGTGAAGAGGATACAAGTACACAAGACACATTTCAGGCTAGTTTTGTGGTAGACGAAATTGACATTGGAAATCCTACACCAGTCAACATAGAACACAATGATAACATGTATCCAACACAAGAACCAATACCGGATCAAATACAAGATCCAGACTCACCAATCACACCACCAGCATATACTTACGAACCCAATTCAGAAGATGAAGAGGAAGCTACTTTTAGCTCATTAGGAAGCTCAGAACAGAGATTTGATGATACAACTGTACGAGGTTCCAAAGAGATAAAGGATATATATAGGACAACACGTATAGTTAGGACTGAAAGTCTACTATTCATAGAAGAGGAACCCCGTAACTATAAGGAAGCATCAACAGATGAAAGATGGATTGAGGCCATGAAAGCTGAACTGGATTCAATTAATAAGAATCACACATGGACTCTCACAACATTGGCAGAAAATCAGAAGGCAATCGGACTCAAATGGGTTTATAAAACCAAGAGAGATGCACAAGGGAAGATCATAAAATATAAAGCAAGATTAGTAGCAAAAGGTTATGTACAAGGACAAGGAATAGACTTTGATGAGGTGTTTGCACCAGTTGCTAGGATAGAGATAATTCGGTTAATATTAGCACTAGCAGCATATCATGGATGGCAAGTACGCCACTTAGATGTAAAATCAGCATTTTTACATGGAGAATTGAAGGAAGAAGTCTATGTTACACAACCTGAAGGTTTTATTCAACAAGGAAACCAAGGAAAAGTATACAAGCTAACCAAAGCTTTATATGGCATAAGACAAGCACCACGAGCTTGGAATGTGAAGCTTGATCAAACCTTGAAGTCACTAGACCTTAAGAAATGTAATCTCGAACAAGCAGTTTATAAGAAGAGAAGCAAGAATTCCACACTTATAGTTGGAGTATATGTAGATGATTTGATAATCACAGGCACTCCAAAGAAAGAAATAGACTTGTTCAAATCCCAGATGGAAGATAAGTTTGAAATGAGCGAGTTAGGATTGCTAGCATATTACCTTGGGATAGAAGTTACACAGACAGGAGGAGATATTACAATCAAGCAAAATGGATATATTAACAAGATCCTAAAAGAAACAAGTATGACGGATAGCAATGATACGAAGATACCATTGGATCCCGGCACTAAGTTGGTCAAGGCGGATGATGGAAACCCAGTTGACGCAACTTATTACCGAAGCTTAATTGGAAGCCTCAGATACTTATTACATACAAGACCGGATCTTAGTTACTCAGTCGGACTACTTAGTAGATTTATGCAAGAACCAAAGGACCATCACCTGAAGGCAGTAAAACAAGTAATCTGATATATCAAAGGAACAAAGGAACATGGAATAATATACAAGGAGGAAGGCGGCTGCAAGATAACAGGTTACAGTGATAGTATTATGGAATCAATACCGATCAAGGAAAAGAAACTACCGGAATAGTATTTTACTTTGGAGAGTCACCTATTACCTGGTGTACTCAGAAGCAACAAACAATGGCGCTCTCATCATGTGAATCAGAATTCATGGCGGCTACTGCAGCATCATGTCAAGCCTTATGGTTAAAACGTTTACTTAGTGAATTGACTGGATTGGAAGAAAGAAGGATAATGCTTAGAGTTGACAATGTATCAGCAATAGCACTCATAAAGAACCCAGTATTTCATGGAAGGAGTAAGCATATAGACATTCAATATCATTTCATTCGGGAATGTGTAGAGAATGGTCATATTAATGTGGAAACGTTAGCAGAGAACTACAAAGAGCATATATCTTAACGAAAGCATTACCAAGACTCAAGTTTGTGACTACGCGACAAATGCTCGGAGTTCAAGACCTTGGACAAAGCAACGATCAAGATTAAGGAGGAGAATGTGAACCAAGATAATCTCGATATTGCTTTGAAGGAAAACATGAAGGACTAAATGTGTTCATTAGAAAGTTAATAACTGCCAAGCGGTTAAGTTAGTTACGTTAGTTATAGTTAGTTAATTTCTGTAAATTTGAAGGGACATGTCGTTTGGAACATACGTGTTCGAATAGACATGATGGATGGAACACAACCATTCGAAACCTATAAGTACTTATGATTATGTAACATTACGTTGGTTAGACAAAATAAAGTTATCTAGTTTATATTGTTTGCAAATCAGATTTCGACTCATACATACGCACACTTTGGGACCAACAAGGCACACTTTTTGATTTTGAAGCTCGACCATTTTGCCATTGCTCAAGGAGCTGAAGGACTTCTTTTGGATCATAGGGCTTCAAAGCCCAAACAGGTGTCTTTGATCACGTGCATAACCATAATTATAGAGAAACTTTACACCAGTTTAACATGCTATTTTCGTCGAGCTCGAGGAGCTAAAGGACCTTTTTTTGGATCAAGGGTTTCAAAGCCCAAACACATGGCTGGTTACATGCATAACCATAATCATTGTATAACTCTACACCTACTTCAATACACTCTTTTGCAAATATTTCAACAAGATGATCACCCGCCACTTTCAATATCTGCATGTCTTGCCCTTTTAGCGTCTAAACAAGCCAAGAGATGCAAAATTTGAAAATGGCTTGTGATCATCGTGTCAACATAATTGCAAAAGAGCGTATAAAAGCTGGTGTAGAGTTATTCCATGATTATGGTTATGAACAAGATCAAGCACCTGGTTGGTTTTTAAAACCCGGTGATCCAAAAGAAGGTTCTAGTCTAGGCCACCATTACCTCGGTCACTATTGGTGGGCCCATAACATCATTAGATACGTAATTGTAATCTTTTTTGGCTGTTGAAGCACTTGTTTTGAACAATAATTGGAAAATGATAGAAGGGGGCATTTATATCCTTATTTGATCTAACAAAATGGTGATGGTTTTGATCATCATTTGTTCACTTTTGCTTCTGTTTTGTATTTGTCGATGGTCTTCTTATGGTATATCAGTGGATTCCTCTTTGATTTTTAGATGTTTATTATATAGAATTCATTTTAGTTATCAAATAAGAATCAAAGACCTCTAATTGAAATTACCATTCTAGTCATAAAAAATTTGTTGATCTTTTTTGTTTTGTTATTATCAGATGTATAGATGTGACCATGGGATTGACAGTGGATACTCACATTGTGGATAAAATTACCTTCAAGGCTTGCCTTTATCAGTTGTAAGTATTTTAATATCTAATTAGTTCATAACTTGAAGGGTACTCCTCCGGATGATGAGGAAAATATGGCCGCGATATTGTTGGTCGATTGAGATAGCTAATGGCAGTTTTAAAACAGGGTCATCCTCGAGTATTGGACCCAAAGATCGTGTATTAGCTGCTAATGCACCATATTCGGGTCCAATAGTCAAGGATGGCCCTGATTTAAAGTTGTCATTAGCTTTGCCGACCAACAACATTTCGACCATATTTGCTTCATCATCTCACTGAGTACCCTCCATGACACTTCTTTGAGAAGAACTCGATGCTCACTCGACACTCATTTGATGAGGATAATATGACCGCGATTTTGTTGGTCGGCATTGCTAACGGCAGTTTTAAAACAGGGTCATCCTCGAGTATTGGACCAAAAGATCATGTATTCGCTACTAATGCACCATTATCGGGTCCAATTGTCAAGGATGGTCCTAATTCAAAGCTGTCATTAGCTTTGCCGACCAACAGCATTGTGGCCATATTTTCTTCATCATCTCACTGAGTACCCTCCGCGAAAATCCTTTGAAAAGAACTCGATGCTCCTTGGATAGCAGCCGCGCTGAATCCTACAGTATCTCAGACAACATACGGTAAGTTTGTTTTTTTCGTCCCTTAACCTCTATAACAAAATTAACGTACATTTTTACATAAAGACGGGACATAATATTTTCGTAGCTCTTTTTTTATGTTTTGTTGTTTGAATTTTGACGTCACTATTTTTTTATGTGTTGTTGTTTGATTTAAATGTGTTCTTTCATTATTATTATTATTATTATTATTATTATTATTATTATTATTATTATTATTATTATTATTATTATTATTATTATTATTATTATTATTATTATTATTATTATTATTATTATTATTATTATTATTATTATTATTATTTTATAATAAGCGAAATATCATTGAACGCATGGAAAATTACATAAAATTGGAGGGGAGTCTAGACACAATCTGTGCTCCCACCCCCTTTTGAATGCAGAAACTAACTCGATGAAAAATAAACGCACCACTCTTAACGTTGTTAGAGTGGCTGCTGGCAATGGCCCCGACACGCGAAAGTGTGTTCAAAGCTTCCACATCGAGTTCCCCAAACGTAGAAAAGGCGAAAGGGACGAACTTGTATCCATTGTCTTCACACTTGGACGCATACTTCTTCCTTTTCTTTTCCACAGCAATACTCAAAGCAGCCCCAGGGGCCCATGACGTTACTCCAGTCCCCGCAAACGGAGAGACCCCAGTCACATCAAGACATGCGTCCTTACCTTGGAACCAGTTGAATAGTAGCACATCAGCAGGGCGTAGTTAAAAACAAATAGGATTATTATTATTATTATTATTATTATTATTATTATTATTATTATTATTATTATTATTATTATTATTATTATTATTATTATCACTTTATTAAAAACAAATAGGATTTACAAGAAATTAGTAGGGAGCCTGATGCGTAGGGATTGTACCAGGCTTTACCTCTCGAGGGATCTCGAGAAGCTTACAACCCCCACCAGGCAGTGTACTTGATCGTTGTAGTATAGTATAGTGACAAGTACCGGGGGATTGATCGTTCAGCTAGGAATAGTGTCGCTAGGATTAGAAAACCTAAAGACTAGGTCTAGAGATGAGGGATGATTCTTTTTGTATTTTTTTTGTTTTTATAAAAGCAATTAAAAATCTCGGTTTTGAAGGAGTTGGGTGGAATTAGTTGCTAGTCAACTAACCCAATTATTAAAGATGCAATCAAAATATAATACTAAAAATGAAAATAAAACTAAACTAACTAGAGGTGCGAGCAATATATGGGAGAATTGTGTTTACTTAGGTTTCACTACTCCCTAGATATCTTTTACAGGTTAATTACTTGTTACAGTTGCGTGGATGACGGGTTGTATTCCTTAATACCATTCATGGGGTGGCGTACTTACTTCCCCAATCCTATAAGCGCCTACTTCACTCCTATGTCGAGCCGGCTAAAAAGCTCCTAACATGGGATCACTAGAATTTGCTCATGCAGTAAATACAACCATTAAAACCTAGAACACATCGGTTCATGTTTCTTAAGACATTCAAGCAAGTTACACAATGGAGATCTGCCAGTTTTCTTAAGCCTAACATTGATATCATTCATCCATTACAACTATAAACAAGCAATCAACCTATAATTAACATCTAGATTTCATTACATCTAAGCAAACACATGATAGATCTAGCCTAGCATGTTAAAATCAAGTCAAGCATAAGATATATTCAAACAACACATAGACATATTGAATGAATTGAAAGAGGACTTATCTTAATTGAACATGAAAGGTTTCAAGAGGTGAAAACCCTTGAAAATACTGTTACAAACGACCTAGGGTTTATTAGGTTCGACCCTAGTATTCTCCACACAAGTTCCTCCCTTATGAATGAAAAATAGAAAAGTATATATATATTTTGTGAGGTGACGGCGTCAAGAGTAAATTTTTGACGCCGTCATCTCGCCGCCAAATAAATTCTCGGACTGCCTCGATCTGGGTTTGACGCCGTCACGTGTACTCCTTATGCAGGCCGTCACAATATTAACTCTTGACGCCCTTCTCTTGACGCCTTCAGGTTTTCTCTGGGTCGTCATGGATTTTACTCGTGACTCCGTCACAATTTTCCTCTTGACGCCGTCAGGTACTGTTCTCAGCATGGAAAATTAAGTCTTTGCTGTTTTCTTCACTTTTATGCTCCAAAAACGTCCAAAATGCTTGCTTTTCCAGAATTCACTCCCAAAGTACCTAAAATCACAAAAGGAACGATTTAGGGCAATATTTGATCAAATAAATTCAATTTCGGGCTTAAATGACCCCCTAAAAACGGTTCATTTTTCACCTCATCATATACCCTTACACTTGAAATTTGCTTGTCCTCAAGCAAATGCGCTTTTATTCTAATCAAAATACAAGTTAGGGGTCATTTAACACTAATATAAAAGTAATTACAACAAATAATCATTCCACTAAAGACCAAAGACAAGCACGGAGGTCATATACTAGCACCTCACAAATAGTGTTTAGATGCTCACATCTCTCGGGCTTAGTAAAGTAATATCACAATATGGAAATGGAAAACATCTCTCACTAGCTGTCATAGCAAAATAGATTACCATAGGCTTGGGAAAGGATCAAACCTCGACCACATCACGTAAGCACCTAGGATAAACTATCAAAGAGGTCTTTTAAAGGGTTGTAACGTTAGGTGTAGGGATATGGAATACACCGTTTTGTTGGATATAGGCAGTCTTTACTGGTGGCGAGTTAACAATCTTGGTTAATTACATGTACAATATGGCGTTGCTAAGCCAAGACTAGACTCGACTTAAGCTAATAAATGAAAAATAACAAAAACATAAAATGAACATAGAATGAAAAGAGATGGTAGTGCGTATGCTTTTTTTTTCCTTTTTTTCTATTTTTTTTTCGATTTTTTTTTTCTGCATACACTCTTACCCTACCATCCAAAATAATACATCATAGGGGATGAAAATTCCCCTTACACTTTAATCTTTACATATTTTACAATAAACTAATCTAATAACTCGAATTAAGAAAATCAAAACACTTGGAGTACTTTTAAGATTAACGCACATACGGGGGTAATATATGATGTTCTTCCCCATTACTCCATAAAATAAGTACTTTACCCATGAGTCCCAATCGTCCCAAAACAATATGTACAAGGATATGACTCGACTTAGCAACCATGTCATCAATTAGATAATTAACTTAAGGTTTAACAAATAACAATAATGCACTGAAGATGAGTGCATACAAGGAAGGCTAAGGCGATTTGGGTGTACATTTAAGTGGGGTGTAACAAATTCTTCCTTTAAGTAAGATGCTTAAAGTTAGAAACGAAAAGATAGGCTCGGAGGGGTGTACTAGGGGTTTCGTGTACTAAAAATGAGTACAACGCTAAAGGTGTGGGAAAAATTAGTTGACTTAACTAGCCAAGTAATATGACTTAAATGGTCAAGTAATTATAATACGGGTTTAACACAATGGTGATCCTAATGCCTCTTATCATGTAGTAAATCCTACTACACGAATGTAGTCTCACTAGCGGTCTCGGGATGCATCACTAACGCAAGTTCTAGAATCTAAATGCTAATGGTACACTCATAAGCACTAATAGTGAATGCTTTTCCTATCAAATCTAAAGGCGAACCTCACATATTTGGGTGGAAAATTTTTCTGAATGGTACGGTTTTGTGCTAGTCATATGTCACACCCCCAAAATTTTACAACGCAGCGGAATACAAATTTGGGTGTCACTTCATAGTTAAAACACACAAGTTACATAAAACGACCTCAAAAGAGACGTTTAATAAAATGTCACATTCGATTTGATAAATCAGAGTACAAAGGTCCCAACAATTTCTTTTTAAAACTTAAGTTACAAGAATTAAAACATCACACATATATGTATTTTAAAGATAAAAAGTTATCGAATGTGTAGAAAACAAGTCTTTCAATATTTGATATCCACGCGACTCCGATTGCTCCCAATGCTCAGCTACCCAAATAATACCTGAGAAAATACATGATAAAAAGTCAACATAAAGTTGAGTGAATTCATAGAGTTTAATAAGTAATCAGTTGAATACAAGATAATTCAGTTTAAAAGAAGTTGGGCTACGCCCGTAATTAAGTTGACATGTAACAAATACAAGTCGGGAAATAAGATTTATAGCATTGAGCTCATGAAACTGAACCTTGGCCAAGTTTAAATGCCCCTCACAAGGTATTCGATTGCCATTTACCTCAATTCTCAATATTATATGTCCGTTTGACCCACAGTTGTCAAATGAGCGCTACTCACCCGGACAGGCCTGCCTGGCCAAATATGCATATCTATAATACTAGCGTTTACTCATGTAATTAACGGTTCATGAAATTAGGGACTTGAAGGCAAAGGTACTCAATGTCTATAATTATGTAATCATGAAACTACTTGTATTCCGTTTGTAAAACTAGCATGTATCCCCCTCGCGAGGTTTATAAAACGTTTAAATAAGTAAAAGCGAGGCTATGAACTCACCGTGAACAAACAGGAATAATCACAATCAAGCAAGCGAAGAAAGATAGCCGTGAAGCTCGACGAAGAACCTAAACATATATACGTTGTCTTAGGTTTTGAAAATAAATATTGATGTATTTTTGTTGTATATAAATTATACTCTTAATTATGCTTGGTACTAATTCTTATACTTGTTTATATGTCCAATTTAGTCCTAAGGTTCAAATTTAATTCAAAGGTTCCATTTAAGCCAAATGGTCCAAAATAACTTAAGTGGGTCAAAATATATTTAAAGGTCAAAAGTTTATAAAACTTAAACATTTTTATACTTTTAATTCCAATGCTGTCAAAAATGTTTATAACTTATTCACTTTCAAAAAATCCGTTACTCACAAACCGTAAGTCCACAAATCTCGTTCTTTATATCCCCGGAAAGGTGTACATCTGTACTAACAAGTTTTGTGGGCCCCACTAAGTCAAAAATTACATAGCATCAGTAAAATAATCAATTTACCCATATTACTCAGTCCATCAGTTTTCAGATTTACAACTCTCCCGCGAAAAGTGCGATATATAGAGTTTTACTAACCCGATTAGTTCCCCATTTTCGGCCACGTTTAAGTTAAGATGTTATCTAAAACTTTTATGTTTTGAGTAACAGTGGGTTATTGACAAAAAAAATGACTTATACACGTTTCAAATCTGTTACTCAGAATGTGACATGTTTCATGAAAATAATTCTAGTTTAATCATCGTAAAGAGTTATTTGATGAAATACCCGTCAAAATGACCACAAGACATAGATCTACAACCCCATATTTTTAGTTAAGGTTAAATATTTACTGATTAGTGCAGTTTATTCCGTTTATATCCCTAGTCCAGATTCACAGTTTGCATGTTTAGTCCTTTAGGGTTTTCTAGTGATTAAACTTATGTACCAAGCCTAACCAAGCATTATAATTTATATAAGGTTCAAATACATCAAATTATATAACATTTACAGTAGTGAAAATAAAAATAAAATGGAAATTGAGTGGAGAGTTTTCTTACAATAGTTAAGAACAAGATGATACAACAATCAAGAACGCTAAACCTAGTTTATCCAAAACAACTCTTGCACCTTTTCTTTACCCCATATCAACCCAAATTTTTAACCACCAAAACCCTTTGAAAACCTTTAGAATATCAGCCCTTAAACACCTTGAAAATCTTCTAAATAACTTTTGCAATCTTCCAAATAGAACACCTTAGAAATGATGAGTTTGATGAAGTAATTGACCAAGAAACTAACAAGAACATTTAAACATTGAACTCATGGCACAAGAACAAGTACAAATCAAGATCATAAGAGTGTTGTGAGGGTGTTGTGGGGCTGTTTGGTCGTTCAACCCAAGGAGAGAGCAAAGTAAAAGAGTAAAAACTTTATGGGTGATATAAACAATGTGAAGTGGTGTGTTATGTTGGTTTAAACTAGTCATACATGCAAGCATATGTATGTTATGACACACACTTGTCCAAATGGTGAGAAAGTGGATTTAATTTTGTGGGTTTTTAGTGGGTGGGGAGGAGGATGATTTATTTTGTGTAGATTTGGTTATAAGGTGTAGTTTTGATCCCAGTAATTTAATACGTGGAGTTTTTAAGACGCGAACCGTAAAACCGGGTAGTAATAAAATGTAAAACATATAAAAAAAAGTTAAAACTTATTGTCATAACTTGTTTGAGTAATTTAGATGAGTGGTGAGTTCATCGAATGGTTTAAACATCGTGAAAACTGAAACCGTTAGTTGAAAACGCGTTTGGTGACACCGGTTTTTAATAAAAGTGACATAAACTATAAAAATAAAACGACAAGTATAAAACTCACTTGTAAACATGAAAGGATGTTAAAATGCATAACATATGTAAAATTATCATAGTCTAAGGTTGGTTCACTTTGTTAAAACTTTAAAACCTAAATTTAAATCGCGTAAAACATAAAAGGTGCAAGGTTTACGTAAAATGGAAAAAGTAAAGTGTGACTTTTAAATTATGATTGTAAGGAACTTAAAATGCATAAAAAGTGTAGAGTGTACATAGTCTATTCGTGGTTGAATTAATTGAACGTGTTTTGACAAAACGCGGATAACTTCCGACGAAGTTAATTATTAAAAAAAAATTGAATAGTTAAATACTATTAAGATTAATGACATGAAAATTTTGAAATGTCACATCATACAATCTCCTATCCATGAGACGCTTGCTATGGCTGAAGTTTCACTCCTAAATGTTGTAAAAAAATTTAAATTTGGCGCTAAAATTGCACTAACAAGTATTTCTCATAGTTTTATTACACATCTACCATCAAACAAACAAACTCAAGCGAAAGTGTATCTGTAAGGTATCATCATTTTACCATCCCCTTACACTTAGGATGAACATTGTCCCCAATGTTCAAGTAAAGAATGTAAAAGTGAAATAAGTAAAACGAATGAAATCAAATACTCCCCTGATTCGCTCGGTATGGATAATAAGGTGGCCAGGTTAGATCTTCTTCCAAGAAAATGAACAATCAAAGCTTCCCTTCCAGAATATAAATCATCTTCTTGTCATACATAACCTGTAAAACCTGAGAAAATAGACAAGGCAACCTCTCATAAAATTGGCAGCAATCTATATATGCTAATAAAAACTAAAAACAAAATAAGATATAATGCTTGTGGAATGATGTTTGCAGATTTCCTGGAGATTATAAAACTAAAGATTCAACAAAAACTTTAAGACTCCGTTAGAAAAACAAAACTGGTAAAATTTCCAAAATTTTACACGTGACGCCGTCAAGAGTAAACTCGTGACGCCGTCAGAAGTGACCTGCAGAAATTCTTATGTTAAGTTTCCGGAAAATTTCTGGAAAAACTTCGTCCTACTTCCTGGAAAATCCTGCAAAAACATCATTATGACTCGATACAAGCATTTGACTCTAACAAATACGAATATACATGTTCACTTAATATTGTGGAGAATCATGATCGGTTTTGTTTCTTAAAAACATATTTGGGGTTTCCCCTTACACTTATCTTTTGCGAAATACCTTTGGATGAAGTTAAGACTAAGCCAAATAACAAAATAAAGTATTTTCATCATTTTAGTTTTGAAACATGATCTACCAACAATAAAAATAAAGCATGCATACGGAAGCAAATAACAAATAAACAAAAATAAAAATCACACAAAGCATGGGTTGCCTCCCAAGAAGCGCTTTTCTTTATTTACGAGTCTTGTAGCTAGACTCAAGGTCATGGGTTACTACGTGACATGGGTGAGTTCCTCATTGAGGACATCTTTGGGATCAAACTTAGGTTTTAACTTCCTATCGGTTTTCTTAGTACGGTATGACCTTTCAAACTTCTCTCCATCTGAATCATACAAAATCATCTTCATATGCCCTGATCCGTCACCTTCCTTAGGTGGCTTGTCCCACCTCCATTTACACTTATCTCCCTCTCTTTTCCACTTGTTCATCTCTATATTAATAGGCATTACGCTTAAGAACTCAATCATCTTTCTAAAGACTAAGGGGTCCTCAAAAGGGTCTAGCTCTTCATCTCTAGCTATGAGTTGTTCCACCAAATGTGTCTTATCGATGAAATCTTTTTCTAGATAGAATGGGCGTTGAGGTCCTATAAAGTTCCTTTCTATCCAAGGTCCATATCTAGATGGTCTCCTATTCATCTCTACCCAATGTGGTGTCGGTTCATCCTCACAATCGTAGCTATGTTTCTTAACATCATATACCGACCAAGTATCGCCCTCACCTACTGCTATCTTAGACTCCTTACAATTTATCATGGCACTAGCGGTTGCTAAAAATCCTCTTCCTACCAACAATGGGCATGTAGTGTTTCTAACCATGTCTAGGACGTGAAAATCCGCTAAGATAGTTAACTTCCCTATGTGAACAACTACATCCTTAATCATTCCAACCGGGTGGGCAATACTCCCATCCGCTAGACCAATCAATACCTCCGTCTCTTCTAACTTTCCTAGCTTGAGAGTGGTGAAAAGGGATAAGGGAATCAAGTTGAGGTTTGACCCTAAATCGGCTAGTGTGTCGAAAGCTTCGGATCTTCCTATCTTACAAGGCAAAACAAATATACCCGGATCATTAAGCTTTTAGGCAACTTGTTTTGAACGAAGGCTGTCCCATTTTTACCTAGTTTAAACTTCTCATACTTTTCTAGGAGGGCACTATAGTAGGGAGCACGGGCTAAGACATCAATGACGGGGCGTTCAATGTGAAGCTCCTTGAATTCATCGTCAAGGTCTTGCGTAGGAGGTGTTTCAACTATGCTTTTGACCGGTTTTACATCGGGTGTTTTATTTGATTGGTCCTCATGAAGAATTTGGTTTTGCTTGAAACACGTGCTCGTTGATTTAACCGAGTAGTATTGCGGACAAGAAGTGGGTGACGAAACTAATGATATGGAATTATCATTTAGTTTCGGGTTATTGACCGTGTCGCTTGGGAGTGCTCCCATTTCTCGGTCATTGAGAACTTTCTACAATGTGTCAATTTTGGTGGTCATATCGCTTTGCTTTTGTTTGAAATCGGCTTCAAACTTAGATATGCGAGCTTCTTGCGATGCCATAAACATGGAAATCAATCCTTCAAGATTGTTGGTACTACCATAGTTGTTAGAAGCATTGTTGTTGAAAGTAAGGTTGGAGGGTGGACCGTTTGGTTGGTAACGATTAGGCGGATTGGAAGAATTGGCTTGGTTTTGTTTCCACCTAAGGTTTTGGTGATTTTTCCAAGAGGGGTTGTAGGAATCACCATAAGGGTTTGGCTCGGGTTTGAAAGTGTACCACTTATCTCCCGCTTCGTCGGTACGCGAGGATGCGTAGTCCGCAAAAGCTGTTCCGGGGAGTTCCACACAATCACGAGTGTCATGGGGACCACTACATAATTAGCATGAAGAAGTGATTTTGTTCACTTGTCTTGATGGCTTAGGAGCTTCGTAAGATTTCATGAGAAACTTGACTTGGTCCTCAAGTTCCATGATCCTACGGTCGGGAGTGCTAGAATTGTTCGAAGGCAAAGATATTGCCTTGACCGTTTTGTTCAAATCACGGGGATCATTCTAACTTTCGTTGTCATAGAGAGCAAGATCTTCTATGAGTTCCCATGATTGTTCCGCACTTAGATCACGTAGCTTACCACCGGTCGATTGGTCAATGGCTCGCCTTGTGGATAGATCGATATGGTCATAGAAGATTTGGACTTGGAGCCAAAGATATATGCCATGATGAGGGACTTTTTGGAGTAAGTCCTTGAATCGAGTCCATGCTTCATATAGAGTTTCACCTTGACGTTGTTGGAACATCAAGATATCATTTCTAAGCTTGGTAGTTCTCCCCGGTGGGAAAATTTGAGCAAGGAAACGAGTGGTGAGATCATCCCATGACGTGATGGATCCAGCGGGTAAACGCTCAAGCCATTGACTAGCTTGATCACGTAGAGAGAATTGGAATAAGCGTAATCGGGTCGACTCTCTAGTTGTAGCATCAATGTCTATAGAATCTACGATTTTAAGGAAGTCCTTGAGATGTTGATTTGGATCTTCGAAACGAAGTCCATGGAATGCACATCCGCTTTGAACCAACCGGATGGTGTCGGATCGCAAGGGAGACACATTGGCTCCTTGGGTGAGCTCAATGGTGTTTCGATAGCCTTGGTGGATAGGTCGGGAGTACTCTCCTAAGGTTCGGGGCCTAAGAGATTGGTTAGCTAGTGGTGGGTTTTGTGGGTGGTCTTGTTGTGGTAGGATGATGGGTTCAAAGATGTTACCATCATCCAAGATGTCGGATGGCGAAGAGTTACGAACAAAAACACGAAGAAATAAGATAGACTAAAGAGAACCTAAAAAATAAAAATAAAATCTTACTAGAAAGGAATCTAGCAAGTAGACCTAATAAAAAGAAATCCTAACCTAGACAATAACTATTCCCCGGGCTACGGCGCCAAAAACTTGATGCGTAGGGATTGCACCAGGCTTTACCTCTCGAGGGATCTCGAAAAGCTTACAACCCCCACCAGGCAGTGTACCTGATCGTTGTAGTATAGTATAGTGACAAGTACCGGGGGATTGATCGTTCAGCTAGGAATAGTGTCGCTAGGATTAGAAAACCTAAAGACTAGGTCTAGAGATGAGGGATGATTCTTTTTGTATTTTTTTAGTTTTTATAAAAGCAATTAAAAATCTCGGTTTTGAAGGAGTTGAGCGGAATTAGTTGCTAGCCAACTAACCCAATTACTAAAGATGCAATCAAAATAAAATACTAAAAATGAAAATAAAACTAAATTAACTAGAGGTGTGAGTAATATATGGGAGAATTGTGTTTACTTAGGTTTCACTACTCCCTAGAAATCTTTTACAGGTTAATTGCTTGTTATAGTTGCGTGGATGACGGGTTGTATTCCTTAATACCATTCATGGGGTGGCGTACTTACTTCCCCAATCCTATAAGCGCCTACTTCACTCCTATGTCGAGCCGGCTAAGAAGCTCCTAACATGGGATCACTAGAATTTGCTCATGCATTAAATACAACCATTAAAACCTAGTACACATCGGTTCATGTTTCTTAAGACGTTCAAGCAAGTTACACAATGGAGATCTGCCAGTTTTTTTAAGTCTAACATTGATATCATTCATCCATTACAACTATAAACAAGCAATCAACCTATAATTAACATCTATGTTTCATTACATCTAAGCAAACACATGATAGATCTAGCCTAGCATGTTAAAATCAAGACAAGCATAAGATATATTCAAACAACACATAGACATATTGAATGAATTGAAAGAGGACTTATCTTAATTGAACATGAAAGGTTTCAAGGGGTGAAAACCCTTGAAAATATTGTTACAAACGACCTAGGGTTTATTAGGTTCGACCCTAGTATTCTCCACACAAGTTCCTCCCTTATTAATGAAAAATAGAAAAGTATATATAGATTTTGTGAGGTGACGGCGTCAAGAGTAAATTTCTGACGCCGTCATCTCGCCGCCAAATAAATTCTCGGACTGCCTAGATCTGGGTTTGACGTCGTCACGTGTACTCCTTATGCAGGCCGTCACAATATTAACTCTTGACGCCCTTCTCTTGACGCCTTCAGGTTTTCTCTGGGTCGTCATGGATTTTACAACTGACGCCGTCACAATTTTCCTCTTGACGCGGTCAGGTACTGTTCTCAGCATGGAAAATTAAGTCTTTGCCGTTTTCTTCACTTTTATGCTCCAAAAACGTCCAAAATGCTTCCTTTTCCAGAATTCACTCCCAAAGTACCTAAAATCACAAAAGGAATGATTTAGGGCAATATTTGATCAAATAAATTCAATTCTGGGCTTAAATGACCCCTAAAAACGGTTCATTTTTCGCCTCATCAGAGCCGAGAGACTAACTGGGCCCCCACACCTCTAGCTATAGCAAAGCTAATCCTATTAAAAATATGTGGAGCAGCACGTGCTCCAATGTCTTGAGTCATAGAGAATCATCGAATACGCTTTAATAAGGTCACTGCATCTTTTTCAAGTTCTCCAAAAGAAGAGAATGAAAAGGGAAGGAACCCATATCCGATATCAGTGCATTTAGCCTCGTACTTGACACGTTTACATTGCGCAACTTCAATAACTGCCCGACCAGGCATAAAATCAACCATACTTGAACGTGTCAAAGGTGACGATCCTGTAAGATCAACATAAACATCAAGCCCACCATCCCAAGAGTAAAGTAACATATCAGCTGGACGTAAGGTTTTGTCCCTTTCTCCATGAATCCCAATAACAACCTCCTTACGAGCTGAAATACCAGATCGAGAACATATATCAACAAGAACATCACGCACAACATTATGCCGATGTTTAATACCAACTATACCAGCGCACGAAACAGCATGGTCCCCAAAAATATCACCAGAAAAAACCTTAGAACAAGCTGAACACGGCATCTGGATAGTAAAAAGAGGCACACCCAACCGATAACACAACACACATCGATAGGTCCTGGCATTCATAGTTTATCCCAATCCGGATATCGATACCACCCTAAGCCAATCTGACGTGTAATCCTCTTTTAGTGAGCTCCATAATGCCATCTATCTAGGGGATAAATGAAAGGTGGATTCAACCATTTGGGCAACATGTGTGAAATAAATATTTGCCAATTTCTTCATAAGTTTGGCGGCAGCGATCTCACTAGAATTACTCAAAAGGTCAATTTCCATATTCGCATTAAAAGTACGCAAAGCATCATTAAATGAGGGACCAGTAATCACAATACCAGAACTACGGAGAAGCTTAGTCTGTAAGTTGACAGATTGAAGTCTAGAAGCAAGGAAGGCATAGTTCAAGACATCACCTGCAGAATACACACCAAGTCCCCTGAAAGAAAACGGTAGGGTAGCAAGTCTCCATTGCCAATCACCAAACCCAGGTCAAGAAGCAGTGACAATACGTTCTAAAGAAGAACGAAGTGCTGCATCAAAAGAAACCTGAGTACCCTCAAAGACCCGAGGAGGACATGTGCGCATAGAAAAATATAACTTGGAATTACCAGCACATGCACGCAGAAGCAACAACTCACATTGAGGATCATTAAGCTTAGCAACAGCATCCATAAGTTCAATAGTTTTAGCAACCCTTTTCATAACAAGCTTACTACTAAACTCAAAGTCCACACTGGCAGGCCCACCTAATAATCTAACACCAAGTGAAGGTCGAGAAATATTAGGGGGAAAAACACCAGCATACCTGCTCCTGGGGTCTTCATTTGGCAAAAAAAACTCAGTTTTATCAACATTGAGGTGTAAACCACAACTAGGTCCATCCATCATAATCAACTCTAAAACCTTCCCCACAACCAAAGTATCTCCAATAATAGTGCCATCATCCAGATACCAAGCTTGAAGAGAAAGGGTAACGGAGTCTCTAATCTTACATGCCAAGGGATGTAACACTAAAGCAAAAAGATGAGGCCCAAGCGGATCACCCTGTTGCACCCCTTGGTGCGACCATAAAGTATGCTCACCATAATATAATCTGGCAGGACTGGAGTAACAGAATTCCACCCAATGTGAAATAGCCGGAACACGAAGGCGGACTTCCCGTAACATAACCGCACGATCCACCATATTGAAGGCGTTTTTAAAGTCCACCAATAACATCGATAAACCCACATCACCCCCACGGTCTTCAATCAGCCGATTAACAGCATGAAGAATTGCCTCCCCACCTCCCGATACCCCCACGCCAAATTGCAAACCATCAAAATAACCATCCAAAGAATGGCCAATCATAGAAGCACAAACCTTGGAGACTAGTCGCCTCCAAACAGTCCCAACAGCAATAGGACGGATCCCCCCTCCTGGTTTAACCAAAGGCGTGAGAGGAGCACTAGCAACATACTCACCCAAAACACTTGGGCATTTACCCTCAAGAAAAAGGTTCACTACCTGGGTGATAGAAGCGACTAACTCATCAGAAATAGCAACAGCAGCACCATTTAAACAATCCAAAAGGTGTTGGGCACGCAAACCATCCCGTCCACAAGAAGTACCACGAGGGAAACTCTTAATCATATCAAGAACCATAGCAGGAGATGTTGAAAGGTGATGATGATCAATAGGTATATCTGGCAAAAGGGGAGCAGATTGAAAAGGGTGCTTAGCTTTTAAATCCTCAAGAGTAGTACTATCACAAGCCGCAATACCCGAAGAGGAAAGAACTCTGACAGTAGCAGTATAATGGCCATCAGATGAATCTATGTGATGATATGAGTTTGATAAGGATCCTTACATTGTTGATAATTTACATAGAACTTACCATACGACCTCTAAGTATTTAATTACCTTATTGCTTCAGAAGCTGTTCCTATAATTGTTAATTTCAGTATGAGATACATAAGGATTCATGCTTGTTTTTTTACAGAATGAAGGAATATGCTGGAACTACGAGAATTTGGGTCTTTATGGTATGGAACCTTCTTTAGGATCATCGGGTTTCAAAGCCCAAACATGTGTCTTTTCACGTGCATAACGATAGAATAACTCTACACCAAGTTCAATGCGCTATTTTGTAAATATACAAACACGATGATCACCTTCCTCTTTCAACATTTGCATGTGTCCAAAAAAAGCCGAGACATGTAGTATTGAAAGTGGCTGGTGATCATCGTGTTGGCATATTTGCAAAAGAGTATATTGAAGCATGTGTAGAATTATTCTATGAATATGGTTATGTACGTAATCAGGCACATTTTTGGGATTTGAAGCTCGACTATTTTGCTCGAGATCGAGGAGCTGATCGAAGGACTTATTTTGGATCAATAGGGCTTCAAAGCCCAAACAGGTGTCTCTGATCACATACATAACCATAATCAAAGAGAATCTCTACACTGGCTTTAATACGCCATTTTGCAAATATGCCAACACGATGATCACCTGCCACTTTCAACATCTGTATGTGTCTAAAAAAGCCGAGACATGCAGATATTGAAATATTGAAAGTGACAAGTGATAATAGTGTTGCCATATTTGCAAAAGAGCATATTGAAGCATGTGTAGAGTTATTATATGATTATGGTTATGTAGGTGATCAGGCACTTGTTTGGGCTTTGAAGCTCGAACATTTTGCTCGAGCTCGAGGAGCTAAAGGACCTTCTTTTGGATCACAGGGTTTCGAAGTCCAAGCATATGTCTGGTTACATGCATAGCCATAATCATTGAATAACTCTACACCTACTTCTATACACTCTTTTGCAAATATTCGAACACGATGATCACCCGCCACTTTCAATATCTGCATGTCTTGCCTTTTTTAGTATCTAAAAAAGCCGAGAGATGCAAATTTTGAAAATGGCTGGTGATCATCGTGTTGGCATAATTACAAAAGAGATTATTGAAGCTGGTGTAGAGTTATTGTATTATGGTTATGAACAAGATCAAGCACCTAGTAGGTTTTTAAAACCCGGTGATCCAAAAGAATGGTCTTCAACTCCTCTAGCTCAAGCAAAAAAGCCTCCATTGCCACAGTCACTTGTTGAATAGGCCACAATTGTCTAGGTCACGATTACCTCAGTTACTATTGGTGGGCCCATAACATCATTAGATACGTAATTGTAAACTTTTTAGGCTTTTGAAACACTTGTTTTAAACAATAATAGGAAAATGATAAAAAGGGAACATTTATATCATTATTTTTTCTAACATAATGGTGATGGTTCTGATCATCATGTGTTCACTTTTGCTTTTGTTTTGGTATTTGTCGATGGTCTTTTTATGGTATATAAGTGGATTCCTCTTTTCTTTTTAGATGTTAATTATTATGAATTCACTTTAGTTATCAAATAATAATCAAAGACCTCTAATTGAAATTACCATTCTAGTCATCAAAATTTATATCATTATTATCAGATGTATAAATGTGACCATGGGTTTGACAGTGGATGCTCACATTGTGGATAAAATTACCTTCAAGGCTTGCCTTTATCAGCTGTAAGTATTTTAATATCTAATTAGTTCAGAACTTGAAGGGTACTCCTCCGGATGATGAGGAAAATATGGCCGCGATATTGTTGGTCGGAATAGCTAATCGCAGTTTTAAAACAGGGCCATCCTCAAGTATTGGACCCAAAGATCGTGTATTAGCTGCTAATGCACCATATTCGGGTCCAATAGTCAAGGATGGCCCTGATTTAAAGCTTTCAATAGCTTTGCGGACCAACAGCATTGCGGCCATATTTTCTTAATCATTTCACTGAGTACCCTCTACGACACTCCTTTGAAAGGAACTCGATGCTCACTCGACCCTCCTTTGATGAGGAAAATATGGCCGCGATATTGTTGGTCGACATAGCTAATTGCAGTATTAAAGCAGGGTCATCCTTGAGTGCTGGACCCAAAGATCATATATTAGCTGCTAATGCACCATATTTGGGTCCAATAGTCAAGGATGCTCCTGATTTAAAGATGTCATTAGCTTTGCCGACCAATAGCATTGCGGTCATATTTTCTTCATCGTCTCACTGAGTACCCTCCACGACACACCTTTAAAAATAACTTGATGCTCCTTCGATCGCAGCCGCTGAATCCTATAGTATCTCAGACAACATCCGGAAAGTTTGTTTTTTTCGTCCCTTAACATCTATAACCAAATTCACTTACATTTTTACATAAAGACAGGACATAATTTTGATGTCGCTCTTTTTTATGTGTCGTTGTTTGATTTAAATGTGTTCTTTCATTTTTTTTATAATCAGATGAATCTACGTGATGATGTGAGTTTGATAAGGATACTCACATTGTGGATAATTTATATAGCACTTATCACACGACCTCTAAGTATTTAATTACCTTATTGCTTCAGAAGTTGTTCCTGTAATTGTTAATTATTTCTGTATGACATACATAAGGATTCATACTTCTTTTTTTTTTTTTACAGGAGAAAGGAATATGCTGGAACTACGAGAATTTAGGTCTTTATAAGTTTGGTCATGGGTGCATGTTTGATCATCTACTGAAGGTCTATTTAAATGCTCTCAGGTATTGTTCTTGCTCACCATCAGAATGCAAAAACAAAGGAATATAGAACCTCACCTATAGTTGCGGCCTGTAAAGAGTCGGATAAAGTTAAGGAGTTATTAGAAGAGAGTCGCGGTGATATTTTTTTTGGGTAAAAGGTCAAAAGACCCGGTAAATATATTACGCCAAAAAACGTTTAAGTACAAAGGATATGGGTGAATCCCATATCTCAGCCCGTTAAATAGGCGGAAAAGCTTAAATAACAAGAACTTCCAATTCTCTAAATAAGAAACACTACTCAAAAAATACCATTAGACACCTATGAAAACAAAATTACTTTCTACCAAGACCTTGGAGCTTGATACCATACGTGTCATATAAAGCATCCAAATTCCCTGGAAGATCGTAGACCTGATCCGCATCGTCATCATAATCATCTTCACGATCATAACCACCACCAAATAGGTTCATGGACTCATCAAACGTATTCACAACCTCGTCTTCATCACTGTCTGAAACAACAATCTCTCCCACCTTAGAAAATGGGTTAACCCTCTTAGTAGAAGAAGTAGACCCCGGATAATCAACCTTTTGAATAGGATGACCATCATCATCCACAAGAGTAGCTTTCCCATCAATAAGTAGCTTTTCAAGCTCCCCAATTTTCTCAACTAAAGGAGTAGAACCAACTTCCTTTGTTCCCATTCAATCACTCACAAGCGGTTCTTGTGATGTATTACCAGTCTCTAAAGACCCGCCCTCCTTAGTGTCCTTTGGACCAGAATTCACATCCTTAGTCACTCCATTGATAGGAATACCAAAGTCATCAGTATCATCCATATTAAGGGCATCAAACCGGTTTGATGTAGCAATCTTTGCACCACTCGTACTAGCTACATCAACGGCCTTCTTCTTTGTAATATCCATCTTCTTGGTTCAGGAGGAGGCACTTTAGGTTGATACCTAAACTTAGGACCCATAGCAGGTTTAGTAAAACCTCCTTTACCTGGAGCATTGTGACCACCATTCTTACCCTTATTCTTGTTATTAACCGTTTGAAAACTATCATTAACAATCTGTTTAGGCTGAGTAAGAGGTGGAGCAGACTTAGGACAATCAAGCAGCGTATGACCAAAAAGCTTACACGTATCACACCGAGTCGCGGTGATGTTAAATCTGGCATAGAGCTCTTATATGAGTAATTACGTTTGTTGCTAAATTTTGATGTCTTACAAGAAGGCTGGGTTTATCAAAGTGTCTATAAAGAACTGAAATCCCATTATAAAACCCATATGTTGTTTGCTCTTACAAATGTTGAAACTGAATCAACAAATCTAATAGTTTTTCATTCTGTTTAAGTTTTTTTTTTTTTTTTTTTTTTTTTTTTGTAGATAAATGTGTCATATAATATTTATATGAAGTTAAATATACTAACAGAAACGATTGTTGTTGGTGGATTTATATTATTCCAATCCATTTTTGCAATACTAGATGAAAGTTTGAAATTTGCTAAAATACAGTGGTATATAAATAAGTGCTGGATCATAATTGCTACTACGAGATTTTAAGAAATGGGCCATAACTATAAGTACTGGATGTGGATGTTTGTGATTCCATACATTTTGTACCGTTGGAGTATATGATCCGGCTGTTGTAACTAATTACTTTGACAACCTTTTGCCATTAAGAACTCTAGTTGAAATAGATGAAGACGACATCAAAGGTCATTTATATCGACTTTTTTATATGGTAGAAGATATCAAACATTAAACATATGAGATAATACTTCTCGTATGCATTGTAAAAATTGCAGCTATTAGCAGAAGTAAGCAAAGTAATGCTAAAGCAGGCTGAAGATCGAGCTATATATATCACCTATGAGTAATTTACATTTAATTGTAAACTTTGTGATATCTTACCATACGAAAGAAAGGCCGAAGAAACAAAGTGACTACCAACATTCAATAAACATTTTGATTGAAAGGGGTCTTACGGTGTTGGCTACTTATCTTAATTTCAAGTGTTGTTTCCAAGATTGGATCATGTTAATGTTAAATGTTACGTATAAATATTAATAAGTAAATGACTAGTATCGAACCCGAGACCTCAGGATTCCACACATTACAAACGAGAATAAAAGTATAATAATTATATATATTAAATGTTATGTATATATGTAATTATTTAAACACTTGAGGGACTTAACGGTCATTAGTAATTAACCGTAAGTACTAACTATCGTTAAATAAAGGTTCCGGAACACCCCTTGTGGGAGCATGGCCGGTCGAATGGGTCAAGGGGAAACCCAAACCCAATACAACTTGTCCTCCAAGTTACATTAACTATAAATACAAGGCCTAGGGTAAAGGTTTCACATCCTTTGTGCACACACACTATCCCTAAGCTTTTCCTTCTCTCTTTTTCTTCCATAGTCGATCGGCCAAACACCCATATAGGGTTTGGGTCGATTTTTGTTTTACCAAAACAAAAGTGTTTTTAAGATCTTGCAATCTCTTTCATTCGATAGTAGTTTGTGTGTACAAGAACGAGGTAACAACTAATTATAGTTGTCATCAAGAGATCGATAAACAAAATGGTAAGGGGTTTATCATTGATCTAGTTTTACGCAAGTTCATGATTTATTGAAGTGCATACAGTACGTTACTATTTATGTTTTAGTTAATCTTTATGTGTTATACTTGATCCTAGCTTCCGCAATATGTGTACTTTGATTATTAAATTCTAACAGTGGCATCACGAGCTATGTATAACATGTAATTGATTACTAAAATGTAATAAAAATCGGATCTTTAATTGTTTTAGATACATGTTTTGGATCTAGGGTTTTTCTTTTAATTTTTTTTTTTAATTTTTGAAACCCTAACCCTAATTTTTTGGGGGGGTCGATTTTCCATGAAACCCTAATTAGGATTTTGTGGTTTTAAATCGATTAACTTGTAATTAATTAGAAACCCTATGTCATTAACCGGTTATTTGAACGTACTTGTGTCCTATGTGGTAATTGTTATGCTTTAATCTGTGACAAAACATGAATGTTAGTCATGGATCATTAATTGTTTATTATTTATGTCACATGTTAAGATAGATCTAAAATTGGGGAAGACCTCAATATATTAATTAAAATCAATTTATGTGCTATGTGGTATGTGATTGACTTTGGCCTACGCAATTAACTTATCAATGCATGTGGCTCACTTCCTACAAGAGGTGAAGGCCCTAGTTGATTATATACATATAAAAACCTAGAATTGATTTTGTCAGGATCTTTTCTTATCAAGATTGCATGTGGCTAATTGTTTCACCTTTATAATTGTTATGTTTATTAGTTGTTTTTTATTTGTCTTTATTACTTGTTTTATTGTTTATTTGTTAGACATGATTGTAAGCAATAAAAGGGTAATTTTTTATAAAGAAAATAAATTGGACTAATAATGATGAAACTTTAAGTGATAAAGATTGACTCTTGCGGTGTCTTATGTGCCAATAGTGGTTCGTTTCGCACGGTAATTGTCTCCCCGGCGAGACTAAGCAAGATTCATACTTTATTACACGTTTTAAGATTTAATCCATAAACTTTTGCTTGATTGATGTTTTTGTACACATGGTTTTAAAAGTAACTCCTTTAAGACAAATTCATAGTCGTGGTAAGAAGGCTTGGAAAGAGCCTTAGAGTCTACCTTGGTTATCACACTAATGAATACGTCTTAAATGAATTTCTTTTATTTTCATTATTGTACAATGTCATCTTAAGGGTGATTTACCTCAATTCCACTTTTGTAGGCGATAATTGTAGGTTCTTCTTTAATTGGTGAACCCGATACCTCAAGTAAATCTTTTTGTATTAATCTTAAGAATTGGTTATAAAAAAGGTTTTGAAAACTTATGCTATAAAGATGAGTGAATGCATCTTTATACATATTTTGATTGACACATCAAAATTGAATACCCTAAAAATTTAAGTTACATGCCATCTATCTATAAGGAACACTTGGAATTATAATTTAGTAATTATGAGACCTAGGCTAAATTTTAATAACAAGGTAAAATTATGTTAATGTGTGAGACCATAGATAGTAATTTTACAGTTTCTAAGGTAGACGACTTAATTAAGTTGTGCATGAGACCTACATGAGATGGGATGAAATATGCTTACAAGGCAAATTGATGAATCAATTTGATGTAAATCCCATAATGATCGAGGAATTGGAAATCATGTTTGCCAATTATTGTTCGACAGATTACCATCTTTTACACTTTCACCACTAGCAGATCAACTGATGTGGTGGAATCTATGTAAAGTTGGAACCTAGATTTTCAAGAAAATTAGTTGGTTATATGAATATAGCCTTGGGTATTATATTTTCTTGGAGATATTACTTATCTAAAATACTAATGTTTCAACTTTTATCTGTAGTTATGGCTCAACCCGATAACCCATCTGTGATTTCTGCTTTCAAGAGTCATCTTGAAAGGGAAAAACTGACTGGAAAGAATTTTAATGATTGGTACCGTTCGCTCAGAATTGTCTTGCGGGCGACCGGAAAAGTCAATTACTTGACCACTGAATGCCAAGCAGAGCCTACTGAAACTGAACCTGAACCAGTTAAGGCAGCATGGAGACTTGAGCATGCTAAATACAATGAGGTTGCTTGTTTAATGCTCACTAGTATGAATGCTCAGTTACAAAAGAAGTTTGAGTACTAATTTTCTAAAGACATGCTTGATGAACTTCAAAAGTCTTATGGAAAGTCTCCTGCAGTTGAATTGTATGAGTCACTTGACAAACTACACAGCTGCAAGCATGGCGATGGTAAACCAGTTGAAGATTATGTAAATGAGATGAAAGAATACTTTGATCAACTTCACAGAATTGGATTTGGTTACCCCGAGAATGTGCAAGTGAACTTGATCAACAGGTCCCTTAACAAGGACTTTGCTAGTTTTGTTCAGAACTTCAACATGCATTGCTCAGAGAAGACAGTCTCAGAATTACTCGCATTGCTTGTTAATGATGAGAAAGGTCTACCAGCCAAGTTCAAGGCTCCTACCCCGAAAGTGTTGGCGATTCATGAGGGGAGATTCCAGAAAAAATCGCATGTGAACAAGGGTAAAGGGAAAGGTGATAAAGGCAAGCAGGTTATGGCCTATCAACCACAACCCAAGATGAAGCAGCATCAGCCTAAGTAGAATAAGGTGAATCCTCCAAACAAGAAGGATCAGGCTTGTCACCACTGTCATGAAAAGGACCATTGGAAGCGCAATTGTCCACTCTATATTCATGACTTGTGACAAAAGAAGTAGAATAATGAGGCTGGTAACCCCAATACTTCAGGTGCGTTCTTTATGATTGAATTATTCACTCTTACTCCTAAATTGAATTCATGGGTATATGATACGGGATGTGGCATTCATATTTGCAATACCTTGCAGGGGTTTAGAGTTGAGAGAAAGCTGGCCTATGGAGAAAAATTCTTGCACGTTGGTAACGGAGCACATGCAGAAGTTGAAGCTATAGGTGTTTTTAATTTAGTGTTGCCTTCGGGCTTAGTACTATCTTTAAAAAATTGTCATTATGCACCGTCAATTGTTAGAGGTGTAATTTCATTTTCATGTTTGTTGAACATTGGTCTTGATCATACTATTTCTAGCAATGATATTTCAGTTTCCTTAAATGGTGTTTTTTATTTTATAGCTATTGCTGTGAATGGTATTTTTGATATTGATATGAATGATAATGATAATGCTTTTGTTAAAAATAATTCAATGTATAGCATCAATAATAAGAGAATTAAGAAAGGTCTGGATTCATCTTATCTTTGGCATTGTCGACTTGCTCACATTGGCAAGGCTCTCATGGAAAAGCTAAAACATGATGGGCTTTTAGATAAGATTAATGATGAATCATTTGATAAGTGCGAATCTTGTATTGCTGGGAAGATGACAAAGAAACCCTTTAAGAATAGGATTGAAAGGGATGCTGATCTACTTGGTCTTATTCACACAGATGTGTGTGGACCACTTAGACATGTGTCAAGGAGAGGTGCTAGCTACTTCTTAACATTTACTGATGATTACAGCCGTTATGGTTATGTTTATTTACTTAAACATAAGCATGAGGTATTTGAAACATTCAAAGTGTTTAAATCAGAAGTAGAGTTGCAACTTGGAAAGAAGATTAAAGCTCTTCGATCTGATAGAGGTGGTGAATACCTGAGTCAAGAGTTTATAGATTACTCAGCTAAGGAGGGAACTGTCCAGCACCTTACTTCTCCATATACTCCATAACAAAATAGTGTATCTGAGAGAAGGAATCGTACATTGCAAGACATGATGCGATCTATGTTTAATCTAACAACTCCTCCTTTTTCATTTTGGGATTATGCCTTAGAATCTGTGGTTCGCATTCTAAATATGGTTCCAACAAAGAAGGTGGATAAGACACCTTATGAGTTATGGACTGGAAAAGCTCCTAACTTATCTTATCTAAAGGTCTGGGGTTTCGAGGCGTATGTTAAACGTGACTCAGCAGATAAACTCCAACAAAGATCTGTAAAGTGCATCTTCGTAGGATACCCTAAGGAAACTATAGGTTACTACCACCTAAAAATAAAGTTTTTGTTGCAAGGTATGGAGACTTATTAGAAAAGGACCTCATATCTCAAGAATTCAGTGGGAGAGTATATGATCAGGAAGATGATCATGAAGATGTAGCACCTTCTGAAAACACTAGCCAACTTCCTGTGGAACCTGAAAGTTTAGGTCCTCCACCTGAAGTTGAAGTGGTTCCCATTCGCAGATCTGTAAGAACTATGAAAGCTCCTGAACGTCTATGTCTTAACGTAGAGTGTGAGGAAACTATACTAGGGGATCTTGATGAACCTACTAGTTATAGGGCTGCCATGAATGGTCCTGAAAAAGGAAAAATGGCATGTTGCTATGAAAGGGGAAATGCAATCCATGAAAGATAATGAAGTCTGGATAGAAGTAGACCTACCTTCGGGTGCCAAAGTAGTTGGGAGTAAATGGCTCTACAAGAAAAAGACTGATATGGATGGCATTGTACACACCTATAAGCCCGTTTGGTAGCTAAAGGCTATACTCAAACTTTTGGTGTTGACTATGAGGAGACCTTTTCTCATGTAGCTGACATTAGGGATATTAGGATTCTTTTTGTTGGGAATTCTGCTAAGTAAGAATTCTGCTGATGGTTACTGCTGAAGGATACTGCTGAAGAGCTGGTTCTTACTGAGGCAGTGTATCTGTTGAAGACTAGTTTCAGCATTATTAGTTTCTGCGGATATAGTATTTCCGTATTTTATGTAATGTAGTTTGGATATGCATGAGTTTATTTAGGAAGTGATAATGCATATCTTTTAGAAGTTTTAGAATATACGTTTCTTGGGAAACGGTTTAGGGTTCCTTGTGTATAAAAGGAACACACGATTATGTATTGATTAAGTTTTGAGAAAACACTTTTCATCGTTATTACAAGATCCATAGAGGATCAAGAGTTCTTAGTATTAAACTTGTGTTTGTTTCCGCTTTAAAATACAAGTTATAGAGATTGTCTATTAGTGTGTTATTGATTACTTTAACATATCTAACGATTCTAGAGTGCTCAAGAAGATCTATCAAGGTCTTATCTTCAACAAGTGGTATCAGAGCCTCGGGAGAGTCTCTATGATACTGAAGAACAACAAATCTTACACCATCAAAACGAAACCAATCAAAGAAAATGCCTAGATCAGACGATGAAGTTGATACAACCCAAAACCTTAACACCACTTCTCTCCAACAACTCAACCTCTCCAACAGTAATGCTAAGTTTCCATACCTGAAGAATGCTGAAGACTATGATTTATGGTCCATGAAGATGCAGAACTGGATCACAAACATTGACTGGAATCTTTGGGAGATTGTTCGAAAGGGAAACAGCCTGAAGAAGCATGTTAAAGATGCTGATGGGGTAGTTACTATTGTAGGCCCCAAAACTGCTGAAGAGGTTCTAGCCATGCAAAGGGATAATAAAATAAGAACAATTCTGCTCCAAGCTATACCAGAAGACCACATGAGTGACTTCCACTTCATGGAGGATGCCAAGGATATTTGGATGGCAATAAAGGCTAGATTTGGTAGGAATGAGGAATCAAGAAGGTTGAAGAAGTTAATGTTGAAGCAGCAGTTTCAAGAGTTTCAGATATCTGAGGAAGAGGGCATTCACAAAGGCTATGACAGGTTCCACAGGATCTTAAGTGAACTTAATCAGCTGAAGGCTAGACCAGACAATGAGGACTGTAATGCTAAATTTCTGAGATCTTTGCCACCTTCTTGGTTGCAAGTCTGTATTGCTCTCAAGACCAAGGGTGGGTTGGATATGATGTCCTTTGATGACCTCTACAACAGGCTTAAATCACTTGAGCCTGATGTTAGAAGTCCCATTCGTCCATCCACTCACTCAGCATTTGTTGGCACCACTACAAAACCTGTGCACCATGCCTCAAGCTCTCACTCCTCAGGAGCATCTTCTCAAACCCAATCTAAATCTGCTCCTAAATCAAAATACAGTAATATAATGGATGACATTGTTTATTCATTTATGGCTGAATATGAACATTAGCAGTTTCTTGCCTATGAGGATTTTGAACAGGTAGATCCTTTGGAGATGGAGGAGATGCACTTGAAATGGTAGCTGGCTATGATTTCTATGAACATCAAAAGGTTTGAGACAAAGTCTGGGAGAAAGTTTGGCTTTAATGGAAGAGATGCAGCAAGGTTTGATAAAAGGAAGGTTAAATGCTACACTTGTGGTCAACAAGGTCATTTTTCAAGAGAATGCAAGGAAAGAAAGTCTGGTGATGAAGTTAGATATGGTTCATATATGTTGGAATCAGGGACTTCAAAGACTGCACCTTCCAAGGCTTTGGTGATACTGGATCACCAGATTGATTGGGCTGAACATGAACCTACTGAAGAGGAACCCTCTACTTCTGATCAAGTAAATTTGCTGGCATACTCACCTTCAGAGGACAAGAAGGAGAAAGTCTCCTTGATGGGAATCTCTCAGGTACACAACTGTGTGTTTGGATGTAGTGTAAGATACAATGAGCTTAAACAAGAATATGATGAATTGAAACCAAAGTACAATGAGTGTTATATTGAAGTAGAGTCATATAAAAAGGCTTTAAAAACTTTAGAGAAACAAAAAGTCTGGTTTCAAAAGAATCTAGTTAAATATGATGAAAAGATAAGAGTTCTAGAAAGTGATTTTAAAATTGCTAAGATAGACTTAAGACGTACTGAAAAAGAGAAGTCTGATATAGAAAAGGAAAAACAAGAATTACAAATTAAGTTAGATAATGAGATAGCTGGTCGTATGAAATGGCAGGAAGGAACATCTAATTTGAATAAATTGATTGATGGTCGTCAATCTGTTAGGTCTAGAAAAGCATTAGGATATGAGAAATATATAAATCCTGAAGAGTTAACCTATCCTAATATGTCTAGTATTTTTTACCCTGAACCAGCCTTAGCTTATCAGACACCAGTTAAGTTGGTTAAGGAAGGGGAAATGAAAGTTGTCCCTGGACCTATCAGAGGGGAACATATGCCTATAGACCTATCCATACCTATTGACTTTGATGGATCACACCATCTCTATGGCAAAAAGTCAACTGACTTGCCAAACCCTATTATTAAATCTACTGACTTTGTCTCTTGTTGTGACAGTGACAAGTCTTCTGATGAAGGGTCTACCTCATTTGCCAGCTGTGATTCAAGTGAGAAGTCAGACCTGCCCAAGACCACACCAAAGACATCACCCAAGTCTCCCCACAAGCCTTCTAGAGTTGTTGCTGATACCAAGACAGTTTCTACTGAAGACTTGTTTTTTAATTCTTTGCAAAACAATATTTCTAGTTCTGTTAATCATTGTGGTTTGAATGCTTTTTCATGGTTTGAATGCTTTTTCATGTTATGGATCTTCCTTTAGTTTGAATAAATCTTCTAAAAAAGAAGAAATGTTTTGTGTGTGGAATTAAATCTCATTTGATTAAGGATTGTACCTTTCATGAGCAAAGAATGGGTGTATGTTTTAGTCAAAGGAAACCTAGACAAATGTGGAAGAATGTTAGTGAAATACCTTCTTTTGTTCCACATCAGCAGAAATCCAATTCTGCTGAACCACATTCTTCATGGAGAAGAACTAGTACTAGACCATATGTTCGACCCACTAGTTCTTTCTTTTCTAATGGTTATTGGCCTAATCACTTTGACTCAATGTATTATGGTGGTGGGTATTGGAATATTGCTGTGAAGCCCTTAGCAAGTTGTTCTTGGACAAAGAAGGGACCTAATCTGCATTACAGGCCCAAGAACAATGGTGGATCTAAAACATCTACATGGCCTATCACTAATGATCCACAAGGCAGGCTCAAGTCAGCAATGACTTGAGTCTCCAATGTGTACTAACTTTTGTATATTTTTATTGTTATTGTAGGATCATCCTTTGAAAAGTACTGAAGTAGGTATAGTTGAGAGTGGTTGTTCTAGAAGTATGTCAGGGAACAAGGACAAGATGCATGACTTTGTGCCCATAGAAGGAGGAGGCAGTGTAACTTTTGGTGGTGGAGATGGAAAAATTACTAGGAAATGAACTATTAAGACACCTTTGTTAGACTTTGAGAATGTTTATTATGTGAAGGAACTGGAGCATTTTAATCTATTCTCTATATCACAAATTTGTGACACTAAGAATAAGGTTATCTTCTCTGAAGATGAGTGTCTTGTGCTCTCCAAGGACTTCAAACTTCCAGAAGACACAAATGTTTTGCTGAGAGTTCTTAGAACCTTCAACTTGTACACATTCAATCCGAATGATGTCAAGCCAGAAGGTGATCTAACATGTTTGGTGGCCAAAGCTTCCTAGGATGAATCTACCAAGTGGCATAGGAGAATGGCTCATGTGAATTACAAGACTATCAATAAGTTGTCTAAACTTGGTCTTGTTCAGGGCCTTCCTTCTAAACTCTTCACCAATGAACACAATTGTATTGCTTGCAACAAGGGAAAGCAACACAGAGCCTCTTACAAAGCCATCAAAGCTATGAGCACCATTTCAGAACCTCTTCAGTTGCTACACATGGATCTCTTTGGTCCAACTCCTATCAGAAGTATTGATCATAAGTACTTCTGCCTGGTTATCACAGATGATTTTAGCAGGTTTTGCTGGGTATTCTTTCTAAAAACAAAAGATGAAACAACTCCTATTTTGAAAGAATTCATCACTTTAATTGAAAACCAGCTTAATAAAAAGGTTAAAGGCATTAGGTGTGACAATGGGACAGAATTCAAAAATGTTGTTTTCATAGAATTCTGTAAGTCTAAGGGGATTAGAAGGGACTATAGTACTCCAAGGACCCCACAACAAAATGGGGTTGCTGAAAGGAAAAATAGAACCCTAATTGAGGCAGCAAGATCTATGCTTGCAGACTCCAAATTACCCACTATGTTTTGGACTGAAGCAGTAAGTACTGCTTGTTATGTCTTGAACAGGGTATCCATCACTAGACATCATGTCAAGACACCTTATGAACTTCTCACTGGGAAAGTTCCAGACATACATTACCTTAAGCCTTTTGGATGCAAAGTGACCATTTTAAATACTACTGATACACTGGGTAAGTTTGATGGGAAAGCTGATGAGGGATATATTGTGGGTTATTCAGCTCATAGCAAGGCCTATAGGGTTTATAATCTGAATGCCAAAAGGATAGAGGAGACCCTTAACCTAAGATTTCTTGAAGATCAGCCTAATACTCAAGGACAAGGCCATTCTTGGTATTTTGACCTAGATTATTTGACTGACTATTTGGGTTATACTAGACATGCTTCTAATCCTCATGCAGGTACCAAAGATCCAAAATCTAATCCTGCAGGTTCCATGGATGATGACTCAAAATGTGAATCTGAGCCAGATGAACATACCATTGTTGTACCATCTTTTCCACCTAACCATTTTGTAGGTAATCATTCTGCTGTTGAACAAGATGATGAGTCACATTATTCAAAGGATCTTGCAAGACTTAAGAAGCAAGAACATGCTGCTACAAAGGAAGCTCAGAAACTCAATGACAAGGTTACACAAGAGACTGATGCAATCCTACATCAATCAGCACAAGCAGTCATTGGAAATAAGGATGCTGCTGACAATTCTACTGAAGGCACACGTATTCCCACTGATAAGGTCAAAGATGCTGATACTCATGATGCTCACTCTCCCACTTCTACTGAAGTGTCTATAGACTTTGAGAAGCCCTTTACAAGATTTCCAAGTCCTTCTGATCTTGGGAATTATCAGTCCAAGCCTGGCCTGTTTCACTCAGCTTCTTATGATACTGAGTTTGGGCCTACAGTCAACAACCTTGATGCCACAATTGATGTTAACCCTACAGCAACTAAAAGGATTCATAATGCTCATCCCCTCTAAGAGATTATTGGAGATCCTAAAGCACCTGTTAGAACAAGAAGCACTGTAAATAATACTAAATATGGTGAAGTTGCTTTCATTTCTTATGTCTACAATAAAAAGAGGGACAATCACACAGACTTCAAACATTGTCTGTTTGCATGCTTTCTTTCTCAGATAGAGCCAACTAGTGTTCCTCAAGCACTGGCTGATTCAAGTTGGCTTGAAGCAATGCAAGAAGAGATGCTGCAATTTAAGAATCAGTAGGTTTGGATTTTGGTTCCTCTTCCTGATGGTAAATATGCCATTGGGACAAAATGGATTTTGAAGAATAAAAGAGATGCAAGGGGGATTGTGGTGAAGAACAAAGCTAGACTAGTGGCTCAAGGGTTTAGACAAGAGGAAGGCATTGACTATAATGAAGTCTTTGCACCAGTGGCTAGAGTTGAAGCTATTAGGATATTTTTAGCCTATGCCTCTTATATGGGCTTTATGGTTTATCAGATGGATGTTAAAGGTGCTTTCTTATATGGTGAGATTGAAGAGGAGGTATATGTGACTCAACCGAAGGGATTTGAAGACCCTGATCATCCTGAGTATGTGTACAAGGTTGTCAAAGCTCTCTATGGACTTCATCAAGCTCCTAGAGCTTGGTATGCTGGACTTTCCACATTTCTGCTGAAGCATGACTATAGAAGAGGTGCCATTGACAAGACTCTATTCCTCAAGAAAGATTCCAGGGATATTATTCTTTTGTAGGTGTATGTGGATGATATTATCTTTGGTTCAACCAAAGAGGCATGGTGTAGAGAGTTTGAGGATCTGATGAAGGGAGAATTTCAAATGAGTACCATGGGAGAACTCATTTTCTTTTTGGGTTTATAGGTTCAGCAGAAACCTGATGGTATTTTCATTCATCAGGAGAAGTATGTAAAGGATATGTTGTCCAAGTTTGATATGGAGAATGTCAGGACTGCCACTACTCCATACGAGGCTCCCAAACCAAAGAACAATATTGATCCTGATCTCCCTGTGAATGTTCATTTATACAGGTCAATGATTGGTTCTTTGATGTATTTGACTGCCTCTAGACCTGATATTACATTTGCTGTGAGTGCATGTTCAAGGCACCAAGTCACTCCACTGACCTCTCACTTGAATGCTGTCAAAAAGATTTTTAAGTACCTTAAAGGCCAACCTAAATTAGATCTGTGGTATCCCAAAGAGTCTCCATTTCAGCTAGCAGCTTATAGTGATAGTGACTATGTTGGTGCCAATCTGGATAAAAGATCCACAACTGGAGGTTGCCAATTCCTTGGTAGGAGACTGATTTCTTGGCAATGCAAGAAACAGACCATTGTTGCTACCTCTACTACTGAAGCAGAGTATGTTGCTGCTGCCAGTTGTTGTAGACAGGTTCTATGGATTCAGAATCAATTACTGGATTATGGGTATAATTTTATGAATACTACTATTTTCATTGACAATCAAAGTACAATTTGTATTGTTAAAAATCCAGTTTTTCATAATAGAACTAAACATATTGAAATAAGGCACCACTTTATCAGGGATGCTTATGAGAAACATTTAATTAAAGTGGTAAAAATTCACACAGATGAGAATGTGGCAGATTTGTTAACCAAAGCATTTGATGGACCAAGGTTTCAATATTTGGTGGTCCATATTGGTATGCTTAACCCTTAACTGCAAAAGTTTAAGGGGAGGCATAAGCCTCAGGGGAGGCATATGCCTCAGGGGAGGATTGTGAGTGTAAACTTTGTAGAATTTGTAGAATTTGTATATTCTTTGAGTTTCTAACACTAACCACTAATGTTTCTGCAAGTTTATTTGGTGTATTTGTATGTTTTATGTCTGTTTTACAGAAGTGCTGATGTTATAGATTATGTGTTATAAGTCATCAAGAGCTGAATTCAAGGGAATGTGGTCAAGTATGCTGAACATGGTTTCTTCTGATTAGTTGATTATGTTGAAGATCTTACAAGGTTGATTAATAAAGAATATCTTTTTATTCATTCAAAGAAACAAGTTACAGCTTACATTCAAAGTTCCAACTGAATTACAAAGACCATTCCTATACATTTGCCTAATCGAGTTCTACTAGCTTCTATCATTGAGGCTATGACAAGTACAATGATGAAGCTGAAGATGAAAATGGAAAAAGAAGAGAAGGAAGATTATGAAAGATGCTCAAGTACCAAAGGCAAGAAAATACTCAAGAACTTTGGTCCATGGCAACATTCCTCAATCATCTACTCCATCTTCCCTTTTCCCTTACGTACAACCTCTGCCTTCTTGCTCTGTCCGATATGTTCTTGATGAGAAAGACCAGGTCCTGGAGCAGGAAGATCCAACACCAAATTTTGTGATGTTGGAAGAGATGGATCTCTCTTACTTGACCTTGATTGGGATCTCTCTGGTGTGGAAGGAGGAAGAAGTGTTGGATCTTCATTCTCCTCCTCTAAAGAGTCTTCATCAGAGGTACAGATGAAGGGAGAGACAAGTTCTCTCTCAGCAGGAATGGTTACATGGCTTGGTTCACCCCTTTTATGTGCATTCCATTGTCTTTCATGTGCATCCCATCGTCTCTCCATTTCTTTTTCATAGTCGGAATCATCAAGCTCCCAAGGATATGGTGGTAAATCTTCTTCTGATGATGAAGAAGAGTGAGAAGAGGTTTCTGGGTTTGATGACATGGTTTTGGTGATGAATTGAGTTTAATTGGGAAATTAGGGTTGAGAGATGATTTGGGGCTAATTGATGCCTGAGAAGTGAAATTTGGGGGTGATTAAATAAGCCAAGTTTAGGCGTTATGATAATTAATGCGAATTGGGTGGCACAGTAAAAATCAAGATATTCACCGAAGATATTTTCACTTTTGCTTGGTTTCTGCTGATGTTGACCATTCCTCAGCAGATTTGACATTCATTTCTACTGAAGGGTAATTTTGAAATTGGAAGTTTTTAAATTACACGTCAGACTTGGTCAATAATTAGTTCCGATAATTTTGACCACGATTGGGGAACTTCCAAATATAACCCACTTCGCATATCGTGTCCTAAACAAAATTATTCGCTTGTTACTCCACTTAAACCCATCATTCTCTGAGTAATTCATAACCGTCTCACACAAGTTTATACAAATGGCACAACTTGAATTGAAAGGGGATCATAACAAGTATGCTATTCTGAAAAAGGCTAAGGGACATAAAGAATTTGATTTAATGGTGGAGTTTCTACAAAGGTCAAAGATTCATTATGCTTTGACATATTGTCCCAATCTGGTTTGTGAATCAATGGTGAAGCAATTTTGGGCATCTGCTGCAAAGAGATCCGACACAGAGATTGTAGCTGAAGTTGAAGGTGTAGAGTATGTGGTGACTGAAGGTCTAATAAGGACAAAGCTTCAGTTGGATGATGAGAATGGTATGTATCACTCCAACACTTCAGAGATTCTTGCTGGGCTAAGGGAAGCTGGATATCAAAGTACTGATACATCTAAGTGGCACAAGAATCAATTTTGTCCTAAGTGGAGGTATTTGGTGCATTTGTTGCTCCAATGTATAAGCAACAAGTGTGGTGGATGGAACCAACTCTCTCTACAATTGGGTTGTGGTATTGTTTGTCTTTCTAAGGGCCTAACTTATAATTTTTCTAAGTTTATTTTTGAAAATATGCTAGAAAATATTGATAAACAACAACATAAGTTTTTAATGTACCCTAGGTTCTTACAAATTATTTTAGACATAACCACTGAAGATAGAACCCATGTGCCTATTAAAAGTCTTGGTTCTAAGTTATTTGCCTCAATGAAAACAAATTATACTGGGGAACATCACCCTATGTTAGAAGCTATGTTGCCACATGGTAATAATAATGTAGTTGAGGGTGATGATGCTGGTAATGTGCCTGCTCAAAATGATGCTGATGATGGTAATCCATCATCTTTTGGTGTTGCTGCTGATGGTAATCCTTCAGTGGTAATTGAGGAAGAGCCAACTGCAACTGCTGAACCATTACCTATTTCTACTGACCTACCACCACCTTCCCCTGCACATATGTCACCTAGTCCTACCATTTCACCATCTCAGGATGCTCCAGTTGAGCAAATTCATAAGTTTGAAGATACATTTCAGCCTCTTGAGCCTGAGTTCACTAGACTACCTACACCCAGCCCTATGAGAGAGCCAATTGATGATGGCTTTCCTAATGTTGTACATGAGTCTGTTTCTCCTGCTGGGTTCAATGAAGATCCACTTACCACTGAGCAATCAGCTGGTAGAGCAGAGGACTCTATTACTCTTACTTCTGTATATGATTCTCTTTGCAGGTACATGAAAAGGACTGATGATCTCCAAAAAGAGCTTGATGATACCAAGACTACTCTTAGTAATGAAATTGAAAGGCTGAAAAGTAAGGTTCAGGATTTGGAGGCACAGTTAAATCAGCAGAAGCAAAGTAAGGATGGACTGGATACTACTAAAGTGCCTCAGGAGGCAAATATGGATTCTCTTGAAATTCTAGCTGAAGTTGCTAGACAGTCTAATGCTGCTCCTCCTAAAGATGTTGAAGTACCTCCATCTAAGCCACCAATTCTATTCAGCAGAAGAAGAAGTAGAAGACAATATTTGGCAAAGAAAGCTGCTAAATCTTCCAAAATGTCTAGTGGTGATGATGATGTGCTTATGGCTGAAACTACTGATCTACTTCAGGAGATACAATCACCAAGTGTTATTGCTGCTGACAAATCTGCTGATAAAGGTAATACATCAGGAGAAGCATTCTTTGTAGCAGGGAGAGAGTATTTGAATTCCCCTGTTCATAATTCATCTGAGAATCAGCAAGTTTCTCCTGATGACATCACTGACATCCTCAAGCCTCAAGGATCTGCTAATAGAGAGGTTCAAAAATTACATGATGAACCTATGGAAGATTTGGATATTCCTCATGATGATTTTATTGAAGGAACTGAGGTGGCTGAGGATGAGCTTGTTACAACTAAAGAAAGAGATGCACAAGAAAATCTTTTCAAAGAGTGGGAAGATTATAAGAAGAGTGCTGATATGGCTGAGGCACAGCAAGCCAAGTTTGATGCAGCATACCAGTCTGTCACTCAAAGATATGTTTCTACTTTGCCTATTGAAAGACAAAGAGAATTGGATGCTGCTGTTCAAGAGTTTGATGAGTCAGATTGGCAGCATATTGGACAACAAGTGATTGCTAATCCTGATTTAGCTGCAGACATTATTGGTAATAGGGTGGAGAAACAGGATTGGCCTGCTGAAATTGTGAAGGTTATGAAGTTGAGGAAGAAAGTAGCAGATGAGTTAAAAGCCAAATCTAAAAGAGATAAACCTTTGACTCAAGCTCAGCAGAGGGATTATATGAGAACATATGTGAAAAGTCAAAGTAGTTCTTTATATAATACTGTTTGGACTAAGAAACAAGTGTGGGCACTTCCATTTGACAAACTGGTTAAGATGTATAACAAGATCAAGCCTAGAAATGACAAAGCTGGAATGGGTGTTTCTAAGAATATTTCTATCACTCTTGCTGATGCTGGTTCATCTGTTGCTGCTGAAAAGGTATCTTTACTTGATACTTCTGCTGCTGTACCACATGTTGCTGCTTCATCTTATGTGGATAAAGGTAAAGCTCAAGTGATAGCAGAAGATCCTCCATCTAGAAAGAGAACCAGGAGACAACTGGAGGAGGAAAGATTGGGTGAAGAGGCTGCTAAGAAGTTAGATGAGGAACAAAAAGCTGAACTTGCAAGGTTTCATGAGCTTAAGGTAAGAGAAATTGAACTTCAAGCTGCTAGAGCCAAACAGATGAGGAAGGCTATGGATGAACAATATGCATCTGCTGCACTTGAATCTTCTCATGATTCTACTGATGAACAATTAGATAATCCATCAGTGGAAACTGATGCTGCAGAAGGTGTATCTGCTGAAGCTGAAGTTCCTGATGCATCTTCTTTACCTCATGCTGCTATTTATGTTCCTGGAAGAAGAGCAAAGAGAATGGCTAAAGTCAGAACTTCACATTCCATGCAAAGTATAATAAATGTGAATGATTCTGATGCTTCATTTATAAGGGAATGATCCCCTGATGATTGGCCTGAGGCAACTAGAGATGTTTTGGTTCACTGGGAGTTAACTGAAAATGGCCAAGTGAATACCATTTATAGATTGGATAAAACTTCTATATCCTTTACATTTCTTCAAGAAATTCTACATCTTGTTGATCATCAGGATTTGGTCACTCTAAATGAGTTGGTTCACAAATATTATGCAAATCATACTCCTACAGGGTCTGGATTGTATTTATTGGGTGATCTTAGAGTGTTGTATTTATTGGTTCATCTGTTGCTGCTGAAAAGGTATCTTTACCTGATACTTCTACTGTTGTACCACATGTTGCTGCTTCATCTTATGTGGATAAAGGTAAAGCTCAAGTGATAGCAGAAGATCCTCCATCTAAAAAGAGAACCAGGAGATAACTGAAGGAGGAAAGATTGGGTGAAGAGGCTGCTAAGAAGTTAGATGAGGAACAAAAAGCTGAACTTGCAAGGTTTCATGAGCTTATGGTAAGAGAAATTGAACTTCAAGCTGCTAGAGCCAAATAGATGAGGAAGGCTATGGATGAACAATATGCATCAGTGGAAACTGAATCTTCTCAGGATTCTACTGATGAACAATTGGATAATCCATCAGTGGAAACTGATGCTGCAGAAGGTGTATCTGCTGAAGCTGAAGTTCCTGATGCATCTTCTTTACCTCATGCTGCTATTTATGTTCCTGGAAGAAGAGCAAAGAGAATGGCTAAGGTCAGAACTTCACGTTCCACACAAAGTATAATAAATGTGAATGATTCTGATGCTTCATTTATAAGGGAAGGATCCCCTGATGATTGGCCTGAGGCAACTAGAGATGTTTCGGTTCACTGGGAGTTAACTGAAAATGGCCAAGTGAATACCATTTACAGATTGGATAAAACTTCTATATCCTTTACATTTCTTCAAGAAATTTTACATCTTGTTGATCATCAGGATTTGGTCACTCTAAATGAGTTGGTTCACAAATATTATGCAAATCATACTCCTACAGGGTCTGGATTGTATTTATTGGGTGATCTTAGAGTGTTGTTTGATTCTTCTACTCCCACTGGTGTTAGCTATGACATATGGAAAAACAATCAGAGATGGAAAGTTCAGAGTTGGAAGTTCTATCCTATGCCTTATGTTCATGTTTTGGAAACTACAACTGGTCTAAGGCTGATTATGGATCCTGGCAAAAGATATCCTCTGAAAGTATCTTTGATGGAGAAAATGTTGCAACTAAAGTTGGAGATTCCTCCTAATCCAGTTGGGAATGCAAGATTGTTTGCTGAATCTTTGGTGAAAGTCTTCAAACAAAGAATTAAGACTTCCAGAGCAGCTTCTGTTTAAGGGTATAATGTTGTATATTTGGTTTTATTATTTCTTAGTATTAAAAAAATAATAATAAAATAAATAAATAAATAAAAATAAAACTAACATTTTTGTTGTATAGTATTGTGTCTATTGTATGCAAGTTTGGTTATCAACTTACCTGATATTGACTATTCCATCAAAAGTTGACTAGTCCAAAGGGTACAGCTTTGGTAAAGACATATCAAATCTGTTGATAGCTGTAATGGTTTGCTCAAAACCATAGGGTTTTCAACTCACCCATGCTTTATTGCTGAGTAGTTGAAATGGTTGTCAATTGACCATGGATTTTTCCTTTATGGATTCCAAATAATTGGCTAGCCCACATGTATATGGCTTGTGGTAAAGGCAGTGGAAAATCATATTTGGTAATCAGTTAACCAAGATGATTTTCATCAAAATAATTGGTTAGTCCTGAGCAAACGGCTACAGGTAAAGACATCTCAAATCCGTTTATAGCTGATGATTTGCTAAAAATCATGTGGTTATCAGTGTACCTTAGAACACTTGGCTACTCCAGTAGTAATGGCTATTGGTAAAGAGACATCAAATCCATTATTTTCAATAATTCACCTCTCACAGGAGTTAACACACCTGGATGTGATGAGAATAGTGTGAAACTAATTTGTGTTGATGTACATTTAGTCATTTGTTGCTGCAAAGAATGGAGCTTTCATGTATTTGCTGATCATAGAGATCCTGCTGATGATTATTCTTTGCTGGTGCTGTATTATTTCAATCCTCTTGGTATGTTACTACAAAGATCTATCAAGAATCTTGAACTTAACCATGTCAAATTCAAGATTAGGGGAGGATTATTGGGAATTCTGCTAAGTAAGAATTCTGCGGATGGTTACTGCTGAAGAGCTGGTTCTTGCTGAGGCAGTGTATCTGCTGAAGACTAGTTTCAGCATTATTAGTTTCTGCGGATATAGTATTTCCGTATTTTATGTAATGTAGTTTGGATATGCATGAGTTTATTTAGGAAGTGATAATGCATATCTTTTAGAAGTTTTAGAATATACGTTTCTTGGGAAACGGTTTAGGGTTCCTTGTGTATAAAAGGAACACACGATTATGTATTGATTAAGTTTTGAGAAAACACTTTTCATCCTTATTATAAGATCCATAGAGGATCAAGAGTTCTTAGTATTAAACTTGTGTTTGTTTCCGATTTAAAATACAAGTTACAGAGATTGTCTATTAGTGTGTTATTGATTACTTTAACATATCTAACGATTCTAGAGTGCTCAAGAAGATCTATCAAGGTCTTATCTTCAACACTTATAGCCATAGCCGCTTACTATGACTATGAGATTTGGCAAATGGATGTCAAAACTGCCTTCTTAAATGGTCGCCTAGATGAGGACATCTATATGGCGCAGCCTGAGGGGTTTGTGAATCCAGAATTCCCAAATCGTGTATGCAAACTTCGAAGATCCATTTATGGATTGAAGCAACCATCAAGACAATGGAATAAGAGATTTGATAGTGAGATTATAAAGTATGGATTCACTCAAAATCTTGATGAGCCATGTGTATATCACAAAGCTAGTGGGAGTGATGTAATTTTACTTATTTTATATGTCGATGACATATTGATCATGGGAAAAGACATTCCAAGTTTGCAAAAGGTTAAGGCATATCTTGGAAAGTGTTTTTCTATAAAAGATTTAGGGGAAGCTGCATTCATTCTGGGAATCAAGATATATAGAGATAGATCTCAGCAATTAATTGGATTAAGCCAAAGTGCTTACATTGATAAAATATTGAAGAGATTCAATATGCAAAATTCCAGGAAGGAATATTTGCCAATGCAAGAACAACATGGCTTGAGTAGCAAAGTTTGTGCTTCAACACCTGCAGAGATGCAACGCATGAAGAGTCCCTTATGCTTCGGCTGTGGGATCTATTATGTATGCGGTGAAAAGTACAAGGCCTGATGTGGCATTTGCTCAGAATTTAACCAGTCGATATCAGCAAAATCTAGGTGAAGCTCATTGGACTGCTGTTAAGAATATTCTTAAGTACCTTAGGGCTACTAAAGAAATGTTCTTAGTTTATGGGGGGTACTCCATCTGCAGAACTTGATATTACAAGTTACTGCGATGCTTCTTGGAAAGGTGATAAGGATGATACAAAGTCTCAGACGGGTTATATCTTTGTCACTAATGGAGGAGCTGTGGATTGGAGGAACAGAAAGCAGAGTACACTAGCAATGTCTGCAACAGAAAGTGAGTATATAGCTGCTTCAGAAGCTGCAATGGAAGCTGTTTGTATTAAGAAGTTTGTTTTGGGGCTTGGGGTTATGCCATCAATTCAAAGACCTATAAAAATGTGTTGCGACAACTCAGCTGCAATTACATTTGCCAATGAGCCTAGAATCATGAGAGGCAACAGACATTTCCTGATTAAGCATCACTATGTTCGAGAACAAGTAGAAATAGGTGAAATCGAAATGCTCAAAGTTCACACAGATGAAAACTTAGCAGATCAATTAACAAAGCCTCTACCTGGCATCAAGCTTTATAAGCATGCTGAAGGCATAGGACTTCGTTTAGCTGAAAGTTTTATGCCCATTTGTGATTAGTATTTGGATAAAGGATGTATTGTACAACTATTATTTTAATAGAATAAAATATTGTTTATGTTTATTTATCATTGTCTTAATAATATATCCTATATTTGCATGTTTAAATCCATGAATAAATTATTATTCTAAATTGTCCGTTGTCGATTAATGATATGGGAATATCATTAAACTAAGACAAATTTGAGTATTGGTTAGAGTATACTTGAAAGTATATTGATGCGTAGTCATACCAATTTCATATGATATTCAATGAAGTGAATATAGGACTTATCCCAACTATATGATTTAATATTTGTGAGAATCATATTTAAAGTTATCCTCAGACTTGAGATACAAGATAAGAGTCATAGATGTAGTGCATTTTTGTAAAGAAATATACCGCTCACCATAACAGGGAGTTATAAGGGTTGTTTTCAGAAGTGTTGCAAAGTTCATGGGTTATTCTTGTAGTCAAGAAAGAATTTGTTCCTTCTGATTTGTTCAGAAGTTTAATACTGCTGGGCCCCTCGTAGAGTTGACAAAATGTTTGCGTGGCCACGCCCAAAGTCTATTTGGAATACGTTCAGATGTTTTGCTAATTTTGTTCAATCATAAAGAAACGAGAAACGGAAAGTTAATAAAGAATCTCACATCTTTATTAATGTAGTATTAGAAACAAAAGGATAATTATAATGATGAATCATTAAAGGTTTTCCAGAAAACCTAGCTCGAGTCGTGATGGGGGCATTGGAGTGTTATAAGACGCCAACCAATGTCATTTTACTATTAATAGATATACGAGTGGGAGCTGTTAAATGTTACGTATAAATTTAATAAGTAAATGACTAGTATTGAACCCGAGACCTCGGGATTGCACACATTACAAACGAGAATAAAAGTATAATAATTATATATATTAAATGTTATGTATATATGTAATTATTTAAACACATGAGGGACTTAACGGTCGTTAGTAATTAACCGTATGTACTAACTATCGTTAAATAAAAAGAAAAGGGACTAGAATGTATTTAGGAGACAAGAAGGTTCCGGAACACCCCTTGTGGGAGCATGGCCGGTCGAATGGGTCAAGGAGAAACCCAAACCCAATAAAACTTGTCCTCCAAGTTACATTAACGATAAATACAAGGCCTAGGGTAAAGCTTTCACATCTTTTGTGCAGACACACAATCCCTAAGCTTTTCCTTCTCTCTTTTTCTTCCATAGCCGATCGGCCAAACACCCATATAGGGTTTGGGTCGATTTTTGTTTTACCAAAACAAAAGTGTTTTTAAGATCTTGCAATCTCTTTTATTCAATAGTAGTTTGTGTGTACAAGAACGAGGTAACAACTCATTATAGTTGTTATCAAGAGATCGATAAACAAAACGGTAAGAGGTTTATCATTGATCTAGTTTTACACAAGTTCAAGACTTATTGAAGTGCATACAGTACGTTCCTATTTATGTTTTAGTTAATCTTTATGTGTTATACTTGATCTTAGCTTCCGCAATATGTGTACTTTGATTATTAAATTCTAACAGTTATGATTCTTGTTTGTTAATCCTTTGTTAGGAAAGCTGTAGCTAGGATATTACATGAATATGCATAAACTTATGGAGTTGTCTCAAGATAGCAATTAAGACAATCAATAAGTAGCTATTTCATAAAGGTCACGTGCATCTGATCAATCAGTTTAACAACCACATTTGATCAACACTCACAATTTAGTTCAGTAGGTTACTAGCGGTATCAATAGCACAAGTCACCTCCTTAAATTATTGTAACCTTCATTTTCTCTCAATCTTGCCGCTAATTAGCAATCTTGTAAACTTTATGTTACAATCCACCAATGATAATCAACTAAAGCTTCGAACGATTATTCTTCGTTCCAGTTGTTCCTAATTAGTTGAAATCATTAAACGTATCTTTAGTGATTCCTAGAGGTTCTTATCAACGCTATTAAATATGACAGAATTCCAACCTATGAGTAATTATTTTTACAGTAAATTTTATTCTTATGATCGCATTTGTTCCTTAAAGTGTTGTTTTCAAACTCATGATACGAATTGTGTATTTAGGAAACTTAACAAGCATTATAGTTGAGTAGTAAACTATAACTACCGTCGCAAATTCAAAAACTCAAATTTGAAGGGTTTATTAATTTTTATTTATTTATTTATTTATTTATTTTCATCTTTGTTATTTAGTGTTTCTTACTCAACTAAATGCTTTCACAATATAAAATTTAAAATTAATGTAAACTGCAAAAGATGTCCCTGAAGTTTACCCGATTCACAAGTTATGCTACTGAATTTTTTTTTTTTTTTTTTTTTTTTTTTTTTTTTTGCAAGTTATGCCTTCACTGTTCACTTTTAGATGCAAAATAGGTCCCTTGCGCTAACGATCAATATTTTTTCCATTAAGCAAGGTCAAATCCCCTACAAAATAACCAATTTACCTCGTCTTCTTCCTATTTTTATTTTCTTTTTAATTTGCCCCACCACTACCCTCTACCACCATACAACCCGCACCACCACCCTTTACCACCACACAACCACCACCAGAACTATAACAACCCGCACTTTTAAAAGTCAATACTTACTTAAAAACTCGAGTTTATTCATTTTGAAAGTCTACATTTCGTTTAACTCGCAACCGGAAAGTTATCCCACATACAATGTTTAATGTTATAGAACACGCACCTACACTAGACCAAGTATAGTCTACCCACAATAAACATAGAACGATCATTTCATGAGTCTTACGTACATGCATTACCATTTTTACGTAAACCGTCAGGGTAAACGTGTTTTCGCTAGAGCATGCATGCATACTAACTTATAAGTTAAAATATATACCCCTAAAATATACTTACTTTTACAATAATTTCAACTACCCACTTTCCATTATAGTTTTCTTCCAATCTCATCCTATACTTACTAAATGCATGCATGCAATCTATTAAAAATCTCTAACCTTATCAACAAAACCTACCATTTTTGTGTAAATTTCACTAACAACAACAAAGCACCTCGTCCCCCTTCCTCTCTTTCCTACAGCCGGTCACAAATAAACACACACATACCCCACTTTAATATATTTGAAATCTTTCCTATTTTAAACACACTAAGAGTTAGGTACAAGAAATATAATGCATGTTTCGGTTACATCTTTGGTCTAATAAACTAGAAATTACACACACTTTACACACATACACACACACACAAAAAAAAATAAATAAATAAATCAAAAATCTCTCTCCCTCCTCTCAATCATAATCAGCCAAATATCAAATCACACACCAAGTTCATTTCAAAAATTAAAGTAAGTGTTTTCAAGAAGATTTGGTGTAGTATACAAGGTTCTTGGGTAATTGGAAGCAACACGGGTTTTGTAGAGGTGATTACTTGGGTCATACTGTTAGAATATTAGTATCATGACAATCATAAAATAGGTAAACACATATGCGAAAGCGTAGGAACATCTATAACACATAAGAGATTAACATAAATTAAATAGGAACGTACCGTGGTGATTCTAGCCCGAACAAGAATCAAAAGCAATTTTTGTTAACAATATGAAGAACCCTAATTAGGGTTTATATGGATCAATGATTAACCCCTTACCGTTTTGTTAATCGTTCCCTTGATAATTACTAAAGTAAGTAATTGCCTTGTTCTTGTACACACAAACTACCAACGAATAAAGGTTTGATGCAAGTAAACAAAACACTTATATTTTGCTTAACCAAAATCGATCCAAGATCCCTTGGATGGGGGGTGAACCGATCGGCCAAGAAAAGAAAACACAAGAAGAAAAGAATTAGGGTTAGTGTGTGTGCACAAAAGATGTGAAACCCTAATCCTTGGCCTTGTATATATATTAGAAGATATCTTGGAGCACAAGACAAACATGGGTTGGGCTTCCCCTCCCCATGATCGACCGGCCATGGACCCCTATGGGGTGTTCCAGAACCTTCTTGACTCCCAAGTTACATTCTAGTCCATATCCTTCATTACTAATGATAGTTAGTCCATACGGTTAATAACTAACGACCATTTAGTCCATTAAGTGTTTATAAATATATATATACGATACGTTTAACATATATATATTTATTATTCATTATTTTTGTTTGTAAAGTGTGCAATCCCGAGGTCTCGGGTTCGATACTAGACATTTACATATTAATATTTATCCATATATTTAACAGCTCCCACTTGGATATCTATTAATAGTAAAATGACATTGGTTAGCGTCTTGCAACACTCCAATGCCCCTAGTTCAATCCGAGCTAGGTTTCCTGAAAAACCTTTAATGATTCATCAATATAATTATCCTTTCATTACTAATACCACATTAATAAAGATGTGAGGTTCTTTATTAAATTTCTGTTTCTCGTATCTTTATGATTTAACAAAATTACCAAAACATCTGAACGTATTCCAGATAGACTTTGGGCGTGGCCACGCAAACATTTTGTCAACCCTACGCGGGGCCCAGCAGTATTAAACTTCTGAACAAATCAGAAGGAACAAATTCTCTCTTGACTACAAGAATAACCCATGAACTTTGCAACACTTCTGAAAACAACCCTTATGACTCTCTGTTACGGTGAGCGGTAGATTGCTTCACAAAAATGCACTACATCCATGACACTTATCTGGTATCTTAAGTCTGAGGATAACTTTAAATATGATTCTCACATTAAATATTAAATCATATTATTGGGATAAGTCCAATATTAAATTCATCGAATATCATGTGAAATTGGTATGTCAACGCATCAATATACTTTCAAGTATACTCTTAACCAATACTCAGATTTGTCTTAGTTTAATGATATTCCCATATCATTAATTGACAATGGATAATTTAGAATAACATAAGTTATTCACGGATTTAAACATGCAAATATAGGACACTATTTATTATTAATGAATACAAACGTACTAAGTACTTTAATTCATTATAAATAATAATTGCTTAATGTCCTTTATCCAAACACTAAATAGATCAATGCATGATAATTCTAGTTAATGAATTATGCCTTAAGTCATGTCATTCATACTTGTTGACAAGGCATAAATCAACTAACCTTGATCTATAGGAATTTTGAGAATACTTATTTTAAGAATTCAATAAGCGAAATTCTTGTATGTATTCATCCAACTTTCTTGATATAGCCACATAATATTCATAAATGTTGTGACATCCTCAATCACTAATTTATGATAATCAAACTTTCAAACATTTTAAAGTTTAAAGTATTCTAATTCTTTAATGTATAATGCAACTATGCTCTTAGTTGAGCACAACTAGTTTACATGGCCATTAACTAGGATAAAATCCTACCATGACTAGTTATTGAGTGTCATCTTAATTAAACCAGCATCATTGTATATTAAACACAATATGCTCTTAAAATTTTCGTAAACTTAATATCCAATGTGTAATGTTTAGGAGCTATTCCAGTTTGAGGATCATTATTCTAATTTCAAACATTTTTCATTAGAATATCTATTACACAAGTTATATAATAACTTTTAATTTGGGTATCAAATATTGTCAAATCATTAAGCACTTAAGCATGATACAACAATAATATAATGCACATGAAAATCCTTCAGTCAAACTTAGATTTATATTCATGTTCTATCTTTTCATAATATATATCCATTTTCTAAATGATATATTATGTTCTATTAGAATTTATTTTCCGCACATGTTTATTTAATAATAACCTTTTGTTCCAAGGTTGTATGTTTTATTTTCTAAATCTTTCACTTACAGTTTCATTCCAAACTAAGTCTTAACATTTCACTTATATGGAATGTAACTTCTTATATGTTATACAACATATATGATTTAGTAAATCAAACATAATACTCCCACTAGCTTTCAGGAATACTTAGAAATTACCTTATTTTAATTATAAACCAAAACATAGATTTAATAATTTTATCATAAGAATAATCTCCTAGATGCATGCATTTATCCATTCATGGATTATTGCACTTTGTACACTTCCAAAGATTTTCTTGAATTCATAAACTCCTTTTGATTACTTATCGTCCTCGCTCAAGTAATTATTCAAGAAAGAGTTTTTGATATTCCATTGTCAAATTTCACATTCATGTAAATATGACAATTACCATCTTTATATCTTTAATGTGCTTAAGAAAGAGTATTCAATCATAGTTAATTGCTTAAGTATGATTAATAATGTTGTCATAAGATATTCATTAAGATATGTGTACAATCTTGTCCATATGATTTCTACTCAAAGATTTAACCACTAGGGTTACATTATCTTTGAATAAACTCATCATCATTCTCTAACTATTAAGAATTAAGATAAACCAAATTTTTATAAATTTGAATATCTTTATGAACTGCATCTTTAACATACATAATATGAGTAATTTACCCAATTCATTATTTTGGTAATACTACATCATATAATAGTCAGTATATTCATTAAATATATGAGATATCCAAGTGGATCTATGAATGATAATTCCATCATCTTGAGGTTTATCATTTACATGTTAAGCCTCATCATGATTTTAACTAGTGTGGTTTTAGAAGATTATGTATCTTGTAATTCTATCTTTTCAAGATAAAATACTCCCAGTTGCCTTTAGTAATACAGAGACTATCTATAACTACTTAGCAATTTAGAGCAACAATCCAACGTTCTCTTTTAGGACATTACAAATACATATTGCTAGTTCTTTGTTAATAACCTTCACATAAGTAGCTTAACAAATTCAGAACTTCAATTTTTAAGACATAATGTGATTCATCACATTTCATAATTCAATAACGTCTTATTAATCTTCTAGGAGTCTAATTGAGTATATTCAATTCATACTCAATTTCTAACCTTGATAACTTTTGGAAGAAAAGAAGTCATAGTTATCTTTAATCAAACAATCTAACAAGAGTTTGATTCCCTAACTGAACATACTATCCATATGTGGTACTTCAATTAGAATTAATATTGTAAGAAGATCTAACAATATATATATAAGATAACCATATTCCTGTTGGCATACTTATTTACCAACTAAGTCAACTTAATGGTATAATAGTATTTCCAAACCAATTTCATGCTTTATAACACAAGTACTTTTGACCAAGTCACTTCATGTTTATGTCTTATAAAAACATAAACTTGTTATAATCCCACTATACGTTATTAATCATTGATTAACTCAATGACTTCTTGTATATGTCTTAATTAAAAGACCATAACAAGCTAACGTCTTACTTAATTATAAGTCTTGTAATGCTTAAAAGACTTCATGTTTATAACTATACAATAAATTATAAACATGTATAATTAAAGTAATCATGAACACCATCATTTGGTTTCAATAAGATTTTCAAGTTAACACACTACTTTATTTATTTATGTCATTCTAAGAATACATAATTATTGAAGTAGTTTTATATTACTTCATGCATTTATGTCATTCTAATAATACATAAATATTAAAGCTGAAGTAGTATTGTTATTTGACACAATGTTCTAATAGATGTCTAATTTAGAAACTGTAAATTATCCATGTTGGTCTCACGCATACATGGAAATTCACCTTGTTGTTAATATTTAGTCTGCGTCTCACGTTTACTGAATTTTAACACCAAGTGTTTCTAAGATTAGATGTATTAATCTAATTAGAATTATAATCTCTTACTTTGCAGTTAAGAGAGTCCTTTAAATCATATACTTATGTGTTGTACTTTGCACATAATGAAGATTTCTCCCACTTGTGCATGGTACAACACCATGTATCATATAAACAACACGCACGCGTTTGTTAATTTGAACAATATGATTTGTGTCATTAACATAACTTAGTAGATATAGAGTTTACTCAATCAATCAAGGAAACGTACATGACTATCCTTGAAAATATTAGTGTCTATATTTGGAAAGGCATTACCTTGAGATATTCAAAAGATAATCTAAGTTACAATCAAGACAATAAGTCTTGTAACTCCCACTGAATTAGAGAACATTATAATAATCCCTTATTCAGCCATAAGAACACAATACTCCCACTAAATTTTACAACATTGTAAATGTTTCATTAATCAGTGAAAGGAAATAGTGTACTTGTTTACTTTCCTACATCTTTTAAGAAAAACCCATTCAAACAATTATATAGGTTATAAAAGGATGTAATCTACTACATAAATGTGATTCATCACATTCCAAACTATTAACTTGAAAAAACTGAGCATGCAATTTCTTCCTTTATAGATTTACCATTCCAACAATTGTATGTAGTATCTTTAAATGGTCAAACCAAAACAACTAGATAAAATAATCTAATTCGTCTTTTACCATTATGCAGTAATCAGTCTAGCTTCTAATTTAATAACTCATAAGGTGCATATACTCTTACTATTAAAGTTTGCTATGAGTTATGTATTTAGAGTTTAGACAATTCTAATCATCATGTTGTACCTTTCTCATTCATGAAAAGGAATAGGATTTAAGTCTCACACTTCTCCTAATGGAAAGAAGACTATATTTATTCTTTTTGTAAATATTGACTCTAACCAAAAACCCAAACGGGTGTAGATCAATTAAAAGAATAACTTACGTTTACGGTTTTGAGTTGCATTAATACATTTAAAGAATTTACAAAATTCAATCTTAGCATTTTCGATAATTTATATTTCCAAGAAAATATAATACCCAAGGATATATTCATATAACCAACATATTTTCTTGAAAATCTAGAATCCAACTTTACATAGATTCCACCACATCAGTTGATCTGCTAGTGGTGAAAGTATAAAAGATGGTAATCTGTCGAATAATAATTGGCAAACACTTTTCCAATTCCTAGATCATTATGGGATTTACATCAAATTGATTCATCAATTTGTCATGTAAGCATGTTTCATCCCATCTCATGCCTTAAGCTCTAGGTCTCACGCATCAACTTAATTAAGTCGTCTAACTTAGAAACTGCAAATTCTCCATGTGTGGTCTCACGCACACTCGGAAATTTACCTTGTCATTAAAATTTAGCCTGCGTCTCATGTTTACTAAATAAAAACTTCAAGTGTTTCTTATAGTTAGATGGCATGTAACTTAAATTTTAGGGTATAAATTTTTGATGTGAAAATCAAAACATGTATAAAGATGCATGCACTCATCTTTATAACATAAGTTTTCAAAAAAAACTTTTAATTTACCAATTCGTGAAATTAATCCACAAAGTTTTACTTGAGGTTTAATAAACCCTAAGATGACTTTCTACAATTATGATTTTAAAAGTAATTCGTTTAAGACATATTCAAGATTGTGATAACCAAGGCAGACTCTAAGGCTCTTTTCTAAGCCTTCAAATCACGGTTATGAATATCATCTTAAAGGACTTAATTTTAAAAGTATATTTGTACAAAACATCAATCAAGCAAAAGTTTATGGATTCAATCTCAAAATCATGTAATAAAGTGTGAATTTTGCTAGTCTCGCCTGGGAGCTGATTACCATGCGAATCGGACCACTAGCGGCACTTAAGACCTTGCAAGATTCTTACTTTATCACTTAGGGTTTCACCATTATTAGTCCGTATTATTTTCTATATGGAAAAATTACCCTTTTATTGCTTACAAACGTGTCCAACAATCAAACAATAAAACAAGTAATAAAGACAAATAAAAACAACTAATAACATAACAATTATAAAGGTGAAACAATTAGCCACATGCAATCTTTTTAGAAAAGATCCTAACAAAATCAATTCTAGGTTTTTATATGCATATAATTAACTAGGGCCTTCACCTTTTAATGGAAGTGAGCCACATACATTGACAAGTCAATTGCGTAGGCCAAAGCTAATCACATACCACATAGCACATAATTGATTTTAATAATTATGGGGTATTCCCCAATATTAGATCTATCTAAACATGTGAAAAGCTTAACAATTAATAAACAATTAATAACCCATGACTAACATGCATGTTTCGTCACGGATCAAAGCATAACAATTACCAATTAGGTCAAGGATACGCCCAAATAACACATAAACATGTAGGCAACCTAGGGTTTCTAATCCAATTAATTAATAAAACCACAAACCCTAATTAGGGTTAATGGAATAAATCGACCCCCCCCCCCCCAAAATTAGGGTTAGGGTAAAAAAAAACAAAACCCTAGATCCAAAACATGTATCTAAAACAATCAAAATTCGTTTTTTATGTGTTTTATGTAATCAATTACATGTTATAGCAAGCTCGTGATACCACTGTTAGAATATTAGTATCATGACAATCATAAAATAGGTAAACACATATGCGGAAGCGTAGGAACATCTATAACACATAAGAGATTAACATAAATTAAATAGGAACGTACCGTGGTGATTCTAGCCCGAACAAGAATCAAAAGCAATTTTCTTTAACAATATGAAGAACCCTAATTAGGGTTTATATAGATCAATGATTAACCCCTTACCGTTTTGTTAATCGATCCCTTGATAATTACTAAAGTAAGTAATTACCTCGTTCTTGTACACACAAACTACCAACGAATAAAGGTTTGATGCAAGTAAACAAAACACTTATATTTTGCTTAACCAAAATCGATCCAAGATCCCTTGGAGGGGGGTGAACCGATCGGCCAAGAAAAGAAAACACAAGAATAAAAGAATTAGGGTTAGTGTGTGTGCACAAAAGATGTGAAACCCTAATCCTTGGCCTTGTATATATATTAGAAGATATCTTGGAGCACAAGACAAACATGGGTTGGGCTTCCCCTCCCCATGATCGACCGGCCATGGACCCCTATGGGGTGTTCCAGAACCTTCTTCACTCCCAAGTTACATTCTAGTCCATATCTTTCATTACTAATGATAGTTAGTCCATACGGTTAATAACTAACGACCATTTAGTCCATTAAGTGTTTATAAATATATATATATATACGATACGTTTAACATATATATATATATATATATTTATTATTCATTATTCTTGTTTGTAAAGTGTGCAATCCCGAGGTCTCGGGTTCGATACTAGACATTTACATATTAATATTTATCCATATATTTAACACAAACTGGAGTTATTAGTGCAAGATTTTGGGTTAGTAATATTAGTGCAAGATTTGGGGTTATAGTGGTTTAGTAGTGTTCTTGAACTCATCACTTTTGTCACAACTTTTGTAAGGACAAACCTATCTCTTTTCTCTCTCTAATTACATACATACAAACATTATTTACATATAAAAATTATCACCATGATACATTGTGTAAAATATTATGTTTAAAGATTTACTGGCAAAGATATAGTTTTATATGCAAAAAACATGACTTTATGAGTTAAAAGTAAGTTACTAAGTTCTTATTGTGATTTTTGCTCTTTATAATTCGTGGATGAGGACTAGGTTACTTGAAGTTGTTGTTATGTGTTTTACATGATGAAAAATAATTGGAAGGGATTAGTGTAGTTCGAGTTGTGATTTGTAGTGATTAAAGTGGTGAAAATGTGCTAAAATGGTTTTAACAAAAAAAATTTAGAGGCTGTCCCAAATCGACCAATACAGAAAAATGAACTTAATAACAGTAGGTTATGGTTAAGAAAATAGAAAATAGACTTAATATCGTAAACGTGGCTCCTTGAATCACTGAAAACGGAGCTAAAACGAGAAAGATATGTTAAAATGGACTTGATTAGTGAAGTAACTCTCGAGTTGGGTACTCGGAGAGTGGAGTAGGGCGAAAAGGAGATTTGTGACCGAACCACTATAAATCAACATGTCCTGTTTGTGCTTTCGTTTACTTATCTCTTTAAGTTTATTTTTGCATTTATCGCTTTACATTTATATTTGAATTATGTTTATGTTTGTGTGGCTTATTGCTTATATTGCGTTGATTATGTTTGCGTCATGGCATGGTATTTATATTGTCTCTATGTTTGTGTTACTGACCAAAATTAAACTGCAGTCGGACTCAAACGAGAACCAAATATTTTCTCAAAAAATCACTGACCAAGAACAGAGCCTACCTAACCAGTTTCGATCAAATCCACTCAGGTGTAGGTTATATGTTCTTGCTTGAGATCAAGTGTTGCATACTCTGAATAAGGAATAAATGAAGGTGATAATGTTATCATTACCAAGACAACGAATGTCATTCCCCAATCTCAAGAAATTCATTTGGTCGATGAAATATTTATTTCCTACTTCAAAAGTAAAATTTTGTTTAGGTGTGATTGTTATGATTTAGGATTTGTGTCGTAAGGATAAAAGATTATAAAATCTTAAAGGATTTGCTTCATAATCCTCCTATAAGTATTTTGCTGCTGACAAGTTGACGAATTAAGTGATTGAAAGTACTACACATGGTCTAAAAGGTCATCACAGTGCTAACCTGATCTCACCTCTCGTTTAAAAACCCATAAGTATGGCACTGCATAGAAATGTTTTACGCAACACATTGTAGAATAAATATGAGTATGTTGTTTCTTACAACCTGAGTATTTACACAAGGTCGAAACTACTCCAACAAGAACTCGAGAAAGGGTTATGATCCCTTAATACCGAGTGGCACCAACAAACACACGAGATATTTACACTAAAACGTCTATTAAACTTGAGCAAAAAAAGAAGGTACAAATAAACATCACTGACTCATCTCAATTTAAAAAGAATGAGGGGGAGAAACCTAATCCTTGGTGAATAACAAATCTGTAATTGAGGAGGTTAGTAAATTTGCTAATACATGACTACGCTCCTTAAGTTTGAGTTAAACTAAAACTAATCCCGTAAAATAATATCCTAATTATTACACACTATTATTCTAACAAACAACGACAAACCAGCATTAGCGAAAAGAAGCGTTTCATCATTAACTGGAACAACCCAACCGACTGATTTTCAATAAACACCATTCCTGTCTACAGAAAACTTTATAAACATATCCTTAACTTCATCCGCTGGCCACTCAATCTCAGTAAAACCCATACTCTCCACAAATTTTCGGTCGAAACATTTTTGGGGTTGCACTTTTGCATGCTTTATAATATTTTTCTACTTTTTGGGGGATTATTCCCCCCCTCCCCCCCCCCCCCCCCCCCCCCCCTTTTTTTTTCAATTGTTGGTTTGAATGAAACAAAACTACGCCTTTAGTCCCTGAGGTTTTGGTTTTACGCATATAGTCCCTGAAAGACTGAAAGTGAATCAACAATCTTCGGAAAATATATAAAGCAAATTTCTGGCATAAAAAAAATACTACTAAAGCCCAAAGTCCGTATTATTAGGGTTTTATCTATTGCTATATTTGGTACGTATAAAAAAACACGATATGTTTCCAACAGGTATATCTGAAACCTATGTGAAAAGTGAAAATCACCGACGCTTGTTAAATGAAGCACGGCACCAGCAGCTGTAACATCATTATTCTCACCGATCAAAAGTTCGATTGTTGACTCGCTAATCAGTCACACCAAGGTTATATATCTATATATCCTTTTTTAATTATTGTTTAGTTTAATTGATCTTACATTGCATGCTAAGCTTTTTACATTTTTTTTTTTATGAAACATGTATAACAGATCGAGACATCAAGTAAATCTGACGTTGATATACAAGTTGATATCCTGATTAAGCATGTTTTATAGTTACCAAAATTTGAAAAAAAAAAAAAAAAAAAAAAAAAAAAAAAAAAAAAAAAAAAAAAAAAAAATCTGCTTGATTGCTTTTATGATTAGATCAGTACTAGAAGCTAAAGATAACTTTTTTTGGTTGGTTAAAGACTTGATTCTAAGGTTACGTGGAAAAACAGATCTACAAGTTAGAAATTGAATTTACGATACATCAGGTAAATATGGACAAAAATAAGCGGCGTAGATCAACATGCTAGCTATTGAAATTACGATACATGATACATGTGTGTGGATTTATGAAGTGATAGGTAACACTAGCATGTGAAGAAAAAAAAAAGATTGTTCTGATGTTATAATGATGATATCGTGTTACTAGAAGCTAAATAACATCATTAGATACGTAAGTAACCTTTTTTGGCTGCTGAAAATCTTGTTTATGAACAATAAATGGAAAATGATAGAAAGGGAATATTTAGATCATTATTTGATCTAACAGAATGATGATGGTTCTGATCATCGAGTATTCACTTTTGCTTGTGTTTCCGTATTTGTCGATGGTCGTTTTATGTTATATCACTGGATTCCTCTTTGCATTTTTGACGCTAATTATATAGAATTCATTCAAGCGGTAAAATAATAATCTAATTAAGACCTCTATTGATGATTACCATTCTAGTCATTAAAATTTTGTTGATCTTTCTTTGTTTTGTTATTATCAGATTTATAGACGTGGCCATGTGTTTGACACTGGATACTCACATCGTGGAATAAATTACTTTCAAGGCGTATTGCCTTTATAAGCTGTAAGTATTTTGATATCTCACTAGTTCAAAACATGGTTTGCACATTTTATTTAATTGTATCTTTGTGCACTTATGCCTCTAATTGTTATTATTTCTAAAATGACGACATACTGATGATTTCCATTCTAGTCATTAAAATTTTGTTGATCTTTCTTTGTTTTGTTATTATCTGATGTACAGACGTGACCATGTATTTGACACTGGATACTCACATCAGGGAAGAAATTACCTTCAAGGCTTATATAATCCCCAGCGAAGATTCCCCAGCGACATGTCTCTGGGGATACATTGCCACCGTGGCACTATTTCTTTGACTGAAAAATGAGTGGGACCCACCTCGTCGCCGGGGATTGTCGCTGGGAATACAATCCCCAGCGAGGCTTCCCCAGCGAAGATTCCCCAGCGACATGTTGCTTGGGAAAGGCATCCCCAGCGACATGTCGCTTGGGAAAGACCCGTTATATCGATGGGGAAAGTGGTAAATGTTGTAGTGAGCTGTAAGTATTTTTTTTATATCTCATTAGTTCAAAACTTGGTTTGCATATGTTATTTAATTCTATCTTTTATGTCTCTAATAGTTAGTATTTCTAATATGACGACATACTTAGAGAAGCTAAGATAGTGCATGTTTCAAGATTTATGCTTTGAGCTGTCTTTGTATGTGGCTTTTCCGTATTTCTAAGCCTAATACATATAATCATTGCTTGAGCTGTTTTCATGCATTAGATCTACACTTCTACATACACACGCATTCAGAGGTTTTCAGTTAATGTTTGAGCTATTACTTTCATATGTGCGAATAGATATTTATAATCTATGAATGTACCAAATCATGAGATTGTTGATAAAAATAACATACAAGGATACTCACATTGTAGATAAAATTAACATTCAAGGCGTGCCTCTACAACATGCAAGTATTTCAATCTCTTATATTATATGTGCACTTATGATATGACGCCTTCTTTTGGATCACCGGGTTTCAAAGCCAAAACATGTGTTTGATCACGCGTATAACCATAATCAAAGAATAATCCTACACTAACTTCGATACATGATTTTGAAAATATCCCAACACGATGATCTCCCACCACTTTCAACATCTGTATGTGTCCAAAAAAAAGACGAGGCATGCGGATATAGAAAGTGGCTGGTAATCATCGTGTTGGAACATGCGCAGAGTTATTCAGGCACGTGTTTGAGCTTTGAAGCTCGAGCATTTTGATCGAGCTCGAGGAGCATGACCATAATCATAGAATAACTCTACACGAGCTTCAATAGGTAATTTTGCAAGTATAACAACACGGTGATCACCTGCCACTTTCAACATATGCTTGTATCCAAAAAGCCGAGACATGCAGATATTGAAAGTGGCTGGTGACCATCGTGTTGCCATATTTGCAAAAGAGCTTATTGAAGCATGTGTAGAGTTATTCTATTATTATTTCAATCTCTTATATTATATACGCACTTATGATATGACACCTTCATTTGGATCACCGGGTTTCAAAGCCCAAACACAGGTGTGATCACGTGCATAACAATAATCAAAGAATAATTCTACACAAACTTCAATAGGTTATTTTGCAAATATGTTAACACGATGATCACCCACCACTTTCAACATGTGCATGTGGCAAAAAAAAGCAGAGACATGTGGATATTGAATTGGCTAGTGATCATCGTGTTACCAAATTTTCAAAAGAGCGTATTGAAGCATGTGTAGAGTTATTCAATGATTAATGTTATACGCGTGATCAGGCACGTGTTTGGGCTTTGAAGCTCGAGCATTTTGCTCGAGCTTGAGGAGCTTAAGGGCTTCTTTTGGATCATAGTCTTCAAAGCTCAAACAGGTGTCTCTAATCACGTGCATATTTATAATCATAGAATAAGTCTATACCAGCTACAATACGCTATTTTACAAATATGCCAACACGATGATCACCTGCCACTTTCAACATCTGCCTGTGTCCAAAAAAATCCGAGACATGTAGATATTGAAAGTGGTCGGTGATCATCGTGTTGCCATATTTGCAAAAGAGCGTATTGAAGCATGTGTAGAGTTATTCTATGATTATGGTTATGCACCTGATTTCTGGATTTGAAGCTTGACCATTTTGCCCGAGCTCAAGGAGCTGAAGGACTTCTTTCGGTTCATAGGGCTTCAAAGCCCAAACAGGTGTCTCTGATCACATGCATAACCATAATCATAGAGAAACTCTACACCAGCTTTAATACGCTATTTTGCAAATATGCCAACACGATGATCACCCGCCACTTTCAACATCTGCATGTGTCTAAAATGTCCGAGACATGCAGATATTGAAAGTGACTGGTGATCATCGTGTTGGCATATTTGCAAAAGAGCATATTGAAGCATGTGTAGAGTTATTATTTGATTATGGTTATCAGGCACCTGTTTGGGCTTTGAAGCTCGAACATTTTGGTGGAGCTCGAGGAGCTAAAGGACCTTCTTTTGAATCAAGGGTTTCAAAGCCCAAACACATGGCTGGTTACATGCATAACCATCATCGTTGTATAACTCTACACCTACTTTGATACACTCTTTTGCAAATATTTCAAAACGATGATCACCCGCCACTTTCAATATCTGCATGTCTTGCCCTTTTAGTGTCTAAACAAGCCGAGAGATGCTAAATTTGAAAATGGCTGGTGAGCATAGTATTGGCATAATTGCAAAAGAGCGTATTGAAGCTCGTGTAAAGTTATTATATGATTATGGTTATGAACAAGATCAAGCACCTGCTTGGTTTTTAAAACCCGGTGATCCAAAAGGAGGTTCTAGTCTAGGCGACCATTACCTCGGTCACTATTGGTGGGCCCATAATATCATTAGATATGTAATTGTAATCTTTTTTGGCTGTTGAAACACTTGTTTTGAACAATAATTGGAAAATGATTAAAAAAAATGAACATTTATATCATTATTTGATCTAACAGAATGGTGATGGTTCTGATCATCAAGTGTTCACTTTTGCTTCTGTTTTGGTATTTGTCGATGGTCTTTTTATGGTATATCAGTGGATTCCTCTATGATTTTTAGATGTTTATTATATAGAATTCATTTTAGTTATCAAATAATAATCAAAGACCTCTAATTGAAATTACCATTCTAGTCATCATAATTTTGTTGATCTTTTTTGTTTTGTTATTATCAGATGTATAGATGTGACCATGGGTTTGACAGTGGATACTCACATTGTGGATAAAATTACCTTCAAGGCTTGTCTTTATAAGCTGTAAGTATTTTAATGTCTAATTAGTTCAGAACTTGAATGGTACTCCTCCGGATGATGAGGAAAATATGGCCGCGATATTGTTGGTCGGCATAGCTAATGGCAGTTTTAAAAAGGGTCATCCTCGAGTATTGGACCCAAAGATCGTGTATTAGGTGCTAATGCACCATATTCGGGTCCAATATTCAAGGATGGCCCTGATTTAAAGCTGTCATTAGCTTTGCTGACCAACAACATTGCGGCCAGATTTTCTTCATCTACTCACTGAGTACCCTCCATCCTTTGAAAAGAACTCGATGCTCACTCGACACTCATTTGATGAGGAAAATATGGCCTCGATATTGTTGGTCGGCATAGCCAATGGCAGTTTTAAAACAGGGTCATCTTTGAGTACTGGACCCAAAGATCGTGTATTAGCAGCTAAGGCACCATATTCGGGTCCAGTAGTCAAGGATGGCCATGATTTAACGCAGTCATTAGCTTTGCCGACCAACAGCATTGCGGCCATATTTTCTTCATCATCTCACTGAAAACCCTCCGCGACACTCCTTTGAAAAGAACTCGATGCTCCTTGGATGGCAGCCGCTGAATCCTACAGTATCTCAAGACAACATTCGGTAAGTTTGTTTTTTTCGTCCCTGAACATCTATAACAAAATTCACGTACATTTTCACATAAAGATGGGACATAATATTTGCGTCGCTCTTTTTTTATGTTTCGTTGTTTGAATTTTGACATCGCTCTTTTTTTATGTGTTGTTGTTTGATTTAAATGTGTTCTTTCATTTTATTTTATTTTATTTTATTTTTATTTTTATTTTTATTTTTATTTTTATTTTATTTTTTTATAATCCGATGAATCTACGTGATGATATGAGTTTGATAAGGATACTCACATTGTGGATAATTTACATAGCACTTACCATACGACCTCTAAGTATTTAATTACCTTATTGCTTCAGAAGCTGTTCCTGTAATTGTTAATTTCTGTATGAGATACATCAGGATTCATGCTTCTTTTTTTTTTACAGGAGAAAGGAATATGCTGGAACTACGAGAATTTGGGTTTTTATAAGTTTGGTCGTGGGTGCAAGTTTGATCATCTACTGAAGATCTATTTAAGTGTGATAAAAGAGTAATCAGAGAGAGGATTGAAAGATTGAATCTTATTCATTAAATGTGAAATGAGATATTACAAGACTTATATACAGAATGAAATGTTGACTTTCCTAACTAACTTTGACTTTACTTTCTAACTAACTTTCAAGTATATACATTCAGAAACTACTACAACTTTTCATTACATGTAATCTACTTCTTTGTTGTTTATTCATGAACTGGAAAGTTTGAGCTTGAGGCTTGTACATCAGTGAAGTCCTTGAGACTGTATTTATCTTTGATATACCATTACTCCCCCCACAAGTTGGCACTGTGTAAGGATCACAGATGCCATACTTGGATAAGCAGTTATAATTAGGAGCCTTTGAGAGACCTTTGGTCAGTACATCAGCTAATTGATTCTTTGTAGAAATGTAGGTTGGAAGAACTTGACCCAGTTTGATTTTGTCTCTCACAAAATGACAGTCAATCTCAATATGTTTTGTTCTTGCATGTTGGACTGGGTTTGAGGCTAGTGCAATTGCTGAGGCATTGTCATAGTAGATAGGAGTTGGAGAAGAAATGATTACACCAAGATCTTTGAAGAGACACTTGAGCCAAGAGAGTTCACATGTGACATCTGCAAGTGCCCTGTACTCTGCCTCTGTGGAACTTCTAGATACAACTGGTTGTTTCTTTGACTGCCAGGAGATAAGACATGAGCCCAAAAATATACAATATCCAGTCACTGACCTTCTTGAAAAATTGCAGCTAGCCCAATCACTATCACAGAAAGCTTGTAGGTTTAAACTTGTGTTTGTTGGAAACATGATTCCTTGTCCTGGACAACCTTTGAGATACCTCAGAACCTTGACAAGAGCTTTCAAATGAGGTGTTCTTGGTGCTTGTGTGAATTGACTCAGTGTTTGAGCTGCATAAGATACATCAGGTCTTGTAATAGTAAGATAGAGAAGCTTGCCAACAAGTGTTCTGTATTGGGCAGAATCTTCTAGGAGTTCACCATCTTCATGATTAAGTTTCACAAGAGGATCAAAAGGTGTTGAGGAAGGTTTAACATTGAGTAATCCTGCACTTTGTAAGAGCTCAAGGGTATACTTTCTCTGAGTCATAACCATGCCATTAGAATTCCTCAATACCTCAATTCCAAGATAATAATGTAAAGGCCCTAAGTCTTTGATGCTAAATTCCTGATGCAACTGTTGTTTGATGTGAAGAATGTGAGATTGACTATTTCCTGTGAGAATTATGTCATCCACATAAACCAACAAGCAAAGAAAGACATGATCCTTTTTGTAGGTGAAAAGTGAATTGTCTGCATAACTTTGTACAAAACCAAGCTTTTGTAAGTAAGTTGTCAACTTGATGAACCATTGCCTGTTGGCTTGTTTTAAACCATATAAGGACCTTTGTAACTTATAAACACTTGTCTTAGAGTGTGAACCAGAGTACCCTTGTGGTATTTTCATGTAGACTTCCTCTTCCAAGTCACCATGTAAAAATGCATTATTCACATCTAATTGAGCAATGTGCCATTGATTGTGGATAGCAACTGCCAATAAAGCTCTTACTGTCACCATCTTAGCTACAGGGGCAAAGGTTTCATGGTAGTCTACTCCTTCCTTTTGTGTGAAACCTTTAGCCACTAATCTAGCTTTGTACTTCTCTATGGTTCCATCTGCCCTGAGTTTAATTCTAAACACCCATTTACAATCTATAGGTATCTTGCCAGGAGGTAATTCAGTGACTATCCAAGTACCATTGGCTTCTAAGGCAGCTAGTTCTATGTCTATTGCTTCTATCCACTTTGGGTTCTTTGCTGCTTGGGTATATGATGTGGGCTCAATGATGGTGTTAATTGAATGTATTAGATGCCTTATGGATGATGAGGGTATGTTGGTATAATTAATGAAGTTTGTAAAATGATGTTTAGATGTTTTAGGTAAATTGATGTGATAGTCTTGCAATTTTGTGGGTAGTTTAGTTGTCCTAGTGGATGTTCTGTGATGTGGTTTTACTGCTTGTTGTGTGTGAGTTGGTGTTATTGGTTGTGTTGTGTTGTTTGAAGTGTCTTGTGTTGTGTGAGTTGTAGGAAGAGATGAAGTTGAGATTGTCTGTTCTGTAGAAGTATATGTGGATAATGAGGTTGATTAATGATTGGTGGTATTGTTGAAGATGATGGTGAAGTAGGTGGTGATGAGGTATCAGTTGAGGATGGTGAGGTGTCATGTGTGGTAGGTGATTGTTATGGTTCTGCATCATCTGTTGAAGGAGGTGTAGGTGTTGGTGTGAAATGAGGTGGATTGAAATAAGTATGTGATGACTGTTGTGGTGCTGTTTTGGATGGTGTTAGATGAAATGGAAAAATATCTTCATGACAGGTTACATGTCTGCTTGTGAAGAGTTTGTGGGTATCAAGATTATATAGAATGTAGCCTTTTTTAGAAGGTGGGTAACCAATGAATACTGAAGGAATAGCTCTAGCTTCAAATTTGTCAGTGGTGTGTTGATGTGCAAAAGCTTGACAACCAATCACTCTTAAATGATCTAAAGGAGGTGGTTCACCATATAAACACTCAAATGGACTTTTGTTGTGAATTGGTTTTGATGGGAGTCTGTTAATTAGGTAAGTTGCAGTGAGTATGCAATGACCCCAGAAGTGTATGGGAAAGTTTGCTTGAAATCTGAGTGCTCTGGCCACTTCTAAGAGTTGTTTATGTTTCCTCTCCACTCTGGCATTCTGTTGAGGTGTGTAGGGACAGCTTGTTTGATGGACAATTCCATGGTGTTCAAAGAATGATGTTAAAGATTAATTGAGGAATTCCAAACCATTGTCACTTCTGACATTTTTGATTGTTGTATGAAATTGATTATGTACATATGAATGAAAGGTTTTTATCTGAGATGTGGCATGATCTTTACTAGGAAGTAAATATGTCCAAGTGGCTCTAGAAAAATCATCCATTATTGTCAAGAAGTATTTACATTTGTTTATTGTTGGAAATTTGTAAGGTCCCCAAATATCTACATGAACAAGTTCAAAAGGAAACAGAGCATGTGAAGTGCTTAAAGTGAATGGTGAAGCATGGTTTTTAGCTAGTGGACAGACATTGCAATGTGATACATCAGAATTACATGAAATTGAAAGAGATTTGATTTGTTTGAGAACTGGAATAGATGGATGGCCCAGTCTTGAGTGCCAGAGAAGAATGTTGTCTTTGCTGCTTGCTCCAAGAATTGTAGAACTTGATGAGGTGTGTAGGTCTGGGTAGATGATATAGAGCCCTTCACAGAGGTTGCCATGAGCAATCCTCTTGTTAAGGCCCTGAAAATAGCATGAAAGTGATGTGAAAACAGCTGTGATGGACATTTGTTTGGTTAATTGGCTAACAGACAATAGGTTGTATGTAAATGATGGGATGTAAAACACATTTGTGAGTGTGATTTCTGCATTTATTCTAACCTTTCCACAGATTGTAACTTCTACAGTTTGACCATTAGGTAAGGTGACATGAATAGGTGGGTTGCATAGGTAAGTATCATGCATAACAGACAAAGTAATGCAAATATGGTCAGTTGCCCCACTATCAACTACCCAAGCAGCTCTAAACTTAATCATAACAGAAGCAATAAACTTATGTCTTCTAATAGTGTAAGAATTGACAATACCAGTGGGAGGATTCTGTTGACATTGTTGCATCATTAGCATCACTTGGTTTAGCTGATTCTGTAACTGATCCATCCTCACAAACACTGCATCATTGTCATTCCCATTTCCATTGCTAGATTCTGCTTGTGTGGGTGAGTTTGTGTCTTGACATTGAACTGAGTTAACAACTTTAGAACCCCTGATATCATTCACATTCACATTCCTGGTTGTTGGAGGCTTGTATTTCCCATGGAGTGGATGACCAGGTGGATAACCCTTCAACCTGTAGCACTCATCACTGGTGTGACCCTCTTTGTAGCAATTTGTGCAGTACACACCTGCCTTGAATGTACTTTTCCTCCCAGTTTGAAACCTGTTTGAAGCCTGATTGTTGTTTCTGTTTAAATTGTTGAATCTTGTTGTCTGTGTTGAGTTAGAATGAGCAGATAGAGCTGTGGATCCACTTATTGGCTTTGGTAAAGTTCCTTCCCTCTGTTTTTCTTCCTGTCTTATCATACTATAGGCTTTGGCCACTGTAGGTAAGGGTTGTAAGAGTAGAATTTGACCTCTTATGTTAGAATAACACAAATCAAGACCCATAAGAAATTGAATTAGCCTCTTCCTTTGTTCCCTATCACCATTGTTTCTACCATTCTCACAACTACAGGCACAATTACACAAGTATGGTGCTTCTAAAGCATCATGTTCATCCCAAAGACCTTTTAGCTTATGATAATACACCTCAATGCTACAGTTTTGTTGCTTTAAACTAACAATATCATTCACTAACTGAAAAATTCGATGCCCATCTAATTGTGCATAATGTTCATGTAACTCAGACCATAGTTCAGAAGTAGTTGTGATAAAATTCAAGTTTTTACTTATCTGATCTGAAATAGTGTTCAAAATCCAAGAGATGATCATATCATTGGTTCTTTCCCACATAACTCTTTCTTCATCATCACTGTTTGGTTCCACAAACTCACCAGTAACAATCTTCAATTTATTCTTTGCATTTAAAGCAATCATCATACTTCTCCTCCAAGAACTGTAGTTATCAGACCCTGTGAGCTTCTTTGATATCAAGATTAAACTAGGGTGATCATTTGGGTGAAGATACAGTGGATGGTTTGGTGAATTGAAGTCATTGATGGTTGTTTCCGGTGGTGCACGGTTGTTTGTGATGTTCTGATCATTATTCGTGGTGGTTGATGGCGCCATTGATTAATTGTGATGATTCTTGATGTTTCTTGATTGTTTGATTGAAATTTGAGTGAATTTGATTGAAATTGATGAAATGTGCGGCGGAATAGTGGTGGTTTATGGTGGGTGTATGACTGGAATGGTCACCGGAGTTAGTTAGTTAGTTGGAAAAGTGGTTACAGGCCACCAAAGGATGGTGGCTCTGATACCATGATAAAAGAGTAATCAGAGAGAGGATTGAAAGATTGAATCTTATTCATTAAATGTGAAATGAGATATTACAAGACTTATATACAGAATAAAATGTTGACTTTCCTAACTAACTTTGACTTTACTTTCTAACTAACTTTCAAGTATATACATTCAGAAACTACTACAACTTTTCATTACATGTAATCTACTTCTTTGTTGTTTATTCATGAACTGGAAAGTTTGAGCTTGAGGCTTGTACATCAGTGAAGTCCTTGAGACTGTATTTATCTTTGATATACCATTAAAATGCTCTCAGGTATTGTATTGTTACAAATCATGACAGAATGAAAGATAATGGTTGGCAAACATAATTACTCGTATATTACTCATAAGCTCGAGTTTTTGAGTTTTTTTATGGCTGCAAGTCAAATGTGGAGAGAAGGAAAAAGAGAAGAGAAGGCTATTTTTATTTATAAACAAAAAAGCGTAATCTTGGAATCCATATTCCAAACAAGCCTACATGTATACCTTAAAAAACAAGCATATAGTTGGAATTGTCTCACATGAAGAACATGTGTGCTACTATTTTTAAGACCAAACCTAGCCGATTCTAAAAGATGAGAGTCGGGTTGATGAAGGACAAATACTTTGGATATCTTAGCCAAGAAGCTAGTAAGAGTTATAATGTGTCGGTTGCTGCTCTGGTTAAGTCAGCTTCTGCGTCATCCAACTGGTGGGTCGCCACTTTGCAACGTGCCACCAGCGCACGGATGTTATTATTGGTTGTGCACTTGAGACAAACTCTTTATTTCTCCGTGGATCCTCCGACAACTCACGTCAATGCACATACCATTAATTGGTTACGTCGTGCATTGCCTCGTAGCCCCGTTAAAGGCTGAAATAACATCTCTGTCTTACTTGACCTCAACATCCATCATGGCTAGTCCTCATTTAAACAACTCTCCAAACTCATCTTAATGCCCCCACTCGGGTCATAGGCTCACGTCACTGAGCCCGGCAGTTTCAAGTTGGTCTACCAATGCTTATAAACTGTAGTAAGCTCTTTTACTTGGGCAATGTGGGACCATGCCCACATAGGTTAATTTTTTTATAATAACAACACAACAATTATAGTGCGAAGACTGAACCTTTGTACTTTTGGTTTGGTTCTGCTTTTGAATCTAAGCAAAGCGAATCAAGGACCCAATCTTGGAAATATATTTTTCTAACTTCTACGAACGACACAAAAGAACGAACCAATATAAACTAACAATGTACAGTTGTTAGCTATGCTTTTAAAGTTTTATGCCTAGCAACATCGTCATAATGAACCGAAGGAAATCAAATCAAGAATCGCTCTTCTTTTTTTTTTGAACGGCGGAATGAATTAAAAAAAAGGTGAAACTAGCAAGATACTAGACACCTAAAAGGTACAATACAACAAAGTCTAGAAAGCTACAAATAAAAAAACAAAACCTCTAGACTCATCTCGAGAACATTAACTGCGAGGGTTCTCAAAAGGAATGAAAAAAACTCGTGCCAATTACAGAGATCCGAGACACGAGAAAAACTCCCACACAACAAAGGCCGAGCCACCGGTTTTCACTTCGCGGTGTTTTTGATGTGATCCCAACCATGCCTCGAGGACACAACTAGCCAACAAAAAGCAAGAAACAAAGGAACATAAAGTCCTAACCAAAATAGATACACCGAAGCAACCAAAAACCATCTTCATGCAACCCAAAAACACCCCCGCAGAAAGATACCAAGACCAGACCATGCAAGATCAGCCATCTTAACCATCTATCAAAGGGCACACGATCCAATCGTTCCATGTGTAATGATGTTTCCTATCTCGGTTAGATATCCATAAGAAAGAGAGAGATACAATCGACTGAAAGGTGTTGGCGATACTAGCGTTTTCATTATTATGAATCGAGTTGTTTCTATCCTTCCAAATATGCCACCACCACACGAACATAATAGCTTCGATAACTCTTATGTGTTGATTAGAATCGCTCTTCTTTTAAATATAAATATCCATACTAAGAATCAAACAGAAAAAACCGAATACCATTATAAAAAAATAAAGAACATGGCTAAAACGAAACTAGTATATCGACATACATACATAACCGGCATTTAGAAAGATAGGATGTGAGGGTTTGTCAACGACATGATCCATGGAAATTTTAGCTTAGCCAAGACTAGTATGAAGTCTTTCATGTCGAACAGAAATCAGTGGCTGCTTTGGTTAAGTCAGGTCGTATGCCAGGGCCATTCGAGATGGGAATTGATATCACGCCCATGACTTTGATCAGCGGGGCATCGTCTCAAACCTTCGGAGCACTTCTTGACCCCATAATGTTCCTTCAGTAGAACACATCTTGACCGATGATCAAAGTCTCAGATCCCTTCTAACCCATAAAAATGCCCCCACAAGGGTCACAGACTCACGTAACCAATTAAGTCCAGCCGTTTAGAAGAGTTGACTCGTGTTTATAAATATTATTAAGTTCTTTACTATACGATGTGGGACAACGCCAAGTAAATTCTTATATATAAAAAAGAAACATATATATATTCTTGGGGATTTTAGAGATAAGTTAAAAAAAAAAAAAAAAAAAAAAAAAAAAAAAAAAAAAAAAAAAAAAAAAAAAAAAAAAAACTGTATGGTATGCAACATCAGCTTTAGATTATTAGATGATATCGTAATAGTATTGTAAGACACGATATATTTCTTACTTGATTAGAATTGCATATGTCTCAAATCATACTAATCTTTTATATAATAAAACAAAACGAGACTTTTCTATTTCAAAAAAACTAAACCATAATAATATTATTTTAAAAAAGAGATTATTTTCTTATTAGGTAACATTTTATATTTATCCATAACACAAGTAGAAGATAAATACAAAAAATATAAATAAGATGTAATTAACAATAGGATTAAAATTTTTAAATAATTATCTTTAATAATAAAAAACTATAATTAAACATCATAAATCAAACAAAACAAATATTAAATTATTTGTTTTTTAATAAATAAAAATATATGATTCAAAAAAAAATTTAAAAAACCCGCGCGTGCGCAGGCATTATAAGTAGTATAAATTCAACACAAATACCAATACTAATTTAATACAAATAAGTACACTAACAGCACCCCATAGTAATTAGAGTGGAGAGTAACGAACGCTCACATTCTCTCGAAACTCAGCAAACAAAGGAGAAGGAGGAGCCTAGGAGGTCAAGTCACATGGTAAAAATTGTTGCTTGGAGTTGAGGCACATCTCTTCATTTGTAACCATGGAGCGAACCATAGCTAGATAGGGAAAGGGATTCCGATGAAAAATTATACCGGCAACATGAGCGAATCTATCACGCAAGCCATTAATAGCATACATAACAACTTCATCATTACTTACCGGAGAGTCAAGAGCATTCAATAACGTAACAATGGATTCTATCTTTTTGAAAGTAAGCACCAAGAGTCCGCATCACCCAAGTTGTATGACCCGTAGTTCACCTTTTAAAGGAATAGTACGAGTGAGTTTGATATCAAGAAAAATGGTTTTAAGAATGTCTCGAGCTTGCTTAGTAGGTTTGGGATTAGTAGTAAAAAACCTACCTTGAAGGGTCTCAGAAAGTGTCAAAAATATACATGATTGACGATGGAATCAGCTTTAAGCCAATCAACCGTAGGAGGGTTTGGGGTACTCGTAGAAGAACTTGTAGATTCACAAATGATGTGCTTTAGGATATCAAAAATTTTATGGTGATTCTTGAAGAAGTAACACCATGCGGTATAATTAGCTTTGTCACATTAAGTTTAAGAGGAATGGGGTTGATAAAATACATTCATATGTACCCCTCTCTAGGTATTACCTCGTTATAGACCTAAGGATGTCCATATTATCTTAAATTTTACAAGTACAGTTAACCAAATAGAGTGTATCGAGGTGTGATAGGGTAGGAGGGGAGAGTATCGTTTATCATTATGAACGAGGGTTTTGGTTATAAAGAAAAACAATTGACTTTGTTAGGGTTGAGAAAAAAATCGACTATAGCTGTCAAAGTTTAGGGGGGAAAGTCGACTTTAATCGACTGGAAAAAAATAAAATAAAATAAAAAACGTGAAGACTGGTGGAGCTTTAATCGACTTTAAGCGTAAAGAAATAAAAGTTTGCCGAACAAATAAATAATCCTAATTTGTCGAATTAAACCAAGCTTCTTTGTTGCAAAACCAAAAGCAAATAAACAGACTTAGGGGTGTTTGATTTCGACTTAATTAACTTAATATGACAAAAATTGAATTAATTAAGTTATATGAAAACTGTTTGTTTGTTACTTAATACAAAAAGATGACTTAAAATATTAAATAATAAAACTAAGGTTGTCTGCATTAAGTTATCTCTTAATTAACATGATTTAATTAAAAATAAATAAATAAACATGCCCTTACAAACATACCAGATTGTTATGCACCAAAACCAACTAATATTCCCACTGCAAGACCAATGATCGAACCAAAAAGACAAAACCGTATGTCGACTTATCCGTAAATACGGTCAATCTAAAACCGATTATCAAAAGTTGGTTACTAAACAACCCAAACTAATGGCCCAATACCAGCTCAAACAATCTCTAAACAATACGGCAAAGGAAACAATAATAATAAATAAATAAAATAGAATAACATACAAAAGAAAAAAAAAACGATGACGGATGATGATATCAAAAGTTCAAAAATTATGGAACAAAAGAGAAATATCCCTAACCAATTAATTGATTATGAGTTTGGTAAGAAAAACAGTGATCCCTTCGGATCACTGGCTAGTAGCCGATAACCGTAGGATATGAAACTTTTTGATGGTTAGTTTTATCTAAAGCTTTGATATCATGTAAGACGTGATATTAATTAACTGATTATGAGATTACATATGTACCAATATATACCCTACCGTTGAGCTTAAACTATACTAATACAAATCTAAAACAAATATTAATATCAATCTAATAAAACCAACTGGGCTACCTCAGTTGGCAACCAAGATTCCTTAGGAGCTTGGGGAGGAGAGGTTTGGCTAGGGGAGGTCTCAAGTTCGAGTCCCATCGGAGACTTTTACCCCTTCAGTCGGAATAGGAGGAAATACAGGCGGAGTTCAGGGTTAGCATATGCATAAATAAATCACAACCGCACATTTCAGATGCACCAACAGATATAAATGCATCTCTCATTAAAAAGTTTCCCCTCATTTGAAATATATGGCTGAAATTTCTTCTCATTTCAAATTTTCTTCTCACTAAATCTCTTCCGGTAAAACATATGCATATGCATCTCTTTTTATTTTTGATATAAGTATCTCTTATTTGATGTCAAGCAAAGGAACATATTTTACAACTCATTTTGGGTCGGTGCAACCTAGTCGAATTGAGTCAAACACTTTGACGGTACAATATTATGCTCGCATCAAGCTCGGAAAGTCTTCATAAGTTAAGCGACTAGAAAAAAAAATATTCAGCTCAAGCTCTTGGTCAATCGGATGCATAAGGCTAAACAAGATTTATTAACAAATTTTTATAGAGTTAAAAAGACCACAACACCAGTTAATACTAGATTTAGTAGTATACACTTATATTAAATTTGGAAACTAAGAATTGTAGGACTTTACCTAAGGGTGAGCAATCGGAGCGTTTAGACCGGACCGACCGAAAACCGGACCGAAGGACTAACGGTCCGATCTCGGTCCGAGGTTTTTCCTTATTTCGGTCTCGGTCAGGATCGGTCCGATCCGGCTTACAAACCGGATATTTAGCTTATTTGGACCGGACCGAAGGACCGATCGAACCGGACCGGACCAACCACATTCGGTCCAGTCTCAGTCTATGGTTTTTCCCAAACTCGATCTTCGGTCCGGTCCGGTTTTTGGACCATGATCACCCTTGCTTTACCCTTAGAAAGGGAGTCCTTCCAGAAATTCTCGACAGCCAAAGGAGACCCAAAGCCAAAGAGGGGGTTTGGAAATAGTTTTCACCCAGCAATTGACGCGCCTCGGTTATTACCTCATTAGCTGCATCATTGCCCCAAGCGCAAAGATACCTTAGAATTTACTAACAACCCTTCTTTTATACACACCAATGTCTCTCCCACTATAGCAATCCACCGATGTGGGACATCCAATTCTTTCCCAGGATGTAATATGGAACAGATACACACACAATCAAAAATACACAATCAATGGATAATATAGCGCAGTCTCGTTTATGTAGTTTTATTGGTTTCTATGTCATTTTGATTTCTCACTTCTATGTTTGATCTTCATATTGCTTCTTTCTAGTTGGTTCGAATATTTTGTATTTTTTTCAGGCTGAGTAGATATATTGAGCTTGACTAGCTCTTTAAATCACGGAAACAAAAGTAATTTTGTGGAAAAAGTTTAAAAGAAAACGTATTCATCAAGACACAATATACCGAGAAGAATGAGATAGTAGTGAAGATTGGAGAATTAGGCGTTGAAACTAATCATCAAAGTATTAACCGAATAATCAAAAAGCAACCTTTAGTAAAATCAATTATTTTAATTTTCGGGTTTTTATGATATATATCTATGTAGGTATTCGTATCATACATAATACTTCTTGTGGTACAATTAGGGACCGACTCTGTTGATACAAAAGTTGGGCGTACCTGGTTATGGGCTTAGGCTCTCGTACCAATTCACTTCTTAGCACTTGTTACCTGCGTACTAAGAAAATAAGACAACACCGTTAGGCTTATCGAGGGATTGTCTCCCCCGATTAGACTCCGGCGTGAGAGTAAGTAATCGATTTAGGGTTCTCGTAAAGAGTTAGGGTTGTATATCGTACCTTGAATGAGAATCGTATGATTCTATATATAGGAGTTGAAACCGTGTAGGTTTCTTGCTCCTTACTCTTCGCACGCGTAGTGCTTATCCGAGGTAAGGATATCTATTCCACGAATAGATAATCCTTATCGTGTACCCGGTGGGTTTGATTGGGCATTGGGCTTTGTGAGCCCAAGGCATTAATACTGCGGCCCATACCATTGTCATGGTGGTCCACTCGTGGTGGACTTAGGCGCAAGTAATGTTTATCATTTGGGCTTGTGGCCCAAATATAGACTATACGTCGTCATGTCCCCCCAGTCTAGTGTGCGCGGCTCGTAGCCGCGGATACTAGACTTAATATTATCAGCGGTAAGCGTGGCGGGAAATGAAGGAAATATTACCGCCTATTTCGTAAGTGCAATGCACCTAGTCCTAGGTATTTCAAACGGATACCTCGAAAAATGGGGGTAGTGTCCACGTGGCCCTCGTGAATCGGGAAAAAGTGTATGTACCGGTTCAGTTTCAGCCATACGTTATTGTGAGTGGGATCCACGTGGAGTTAATCTAGGGTTTTTACCACTCCCTATATAAGAGTGACCGCCCCACTTTTCACAATCACACAGTAAAACACACACATTCTTCACTCCTTCCCCTTTCTTGAAAGCTTATTGCAAAGAAAATATTCATTTTCGTAAGTAATTTTTTGTGCGTTTCACTCGTAAATTAATGAAGATAGTTGCTCAGTTAGAAGACTTTCGCTCTGCGATGTCTAATGAGGATGTTATTCAGTTTTCGTCTGACTTCTTCGTGCCTTTGGATGTCCATCCAGAGGCGCCAGAAGTGGACGCGTGTATAGCCGATTTCCCCGAAGGGAAAATAGGGCTTTACACGAAATTTTTTGAGTATGCGAATCATCGTGTACCCATATCTATCTTCTTGAGCGATTTGCTCAATCACTATCGCCTTCACATCTCTCAGTTGCACTGTATTGGTGCGGCTAAGGTGTCGAATTTTGAAGTAAACTGTCGTTTACTTGCGATAGACCCGACCGTGGACTTGTTCCGTTCCTTTTACCACACAACGTGGTCGAATGGTTGGGTTTCTTTTGCGAAGCGCCAGGGGGCGCTGCAATGTTACACCGAGAAAGAAGATGCCCTAAAAAATTGGAGAGAATACTTCTTCTGGGTTGACGATGTAGTTTTTCCCTCTGGCTATGAGTTTTATACTCAGAGTACATTGCCAAGGGATGGGCGCCCCGCACCCGGATCCTACAGGCTTGCTGACGCGCAGATTCTAGATGCCAATCGACTGGCCATTAACCCCTATCCAGAGGAGTTTTTGGTACACGTGGGGTTGAGCCGCGCTTATTTTGGTGCTGCGGATGAGGTTCCTACTTTCTTGAGTGAGGATGGCCGGGGTGGGTGTTCATCCCTTATACTTCATGCTTTGTAAGTATTTTATTCTTGTCTTCGCGCCTTTAATAACTAATCCCTTTTATTTTTTTTTCTTGCTTTATTGATGCGCGCAGAGATGGATCTGTTCGCGGTGGTCAAGCTGGACAAGCCGAAGCAGGTGACCATAGGGGTGCGTCCTCTGAGGGAGGGAGAGCAGCCCCTGCTGGAGGCGACGGAGGGGCGTTTGACGTCCTTCCTGATGTGGTCCCTGAGGACACGCCACCACTTCAGGTGACGCCTGTCCAGAGTGTGGCGCCTGATCCGAAGGTGGCGCCCACTGTGGACGTGGTGCCAAATGTGGAAGTGGCGCATGAGGAGGCGCGATCAGGGTCGTCCGACAGCATCAAGATCCTGAAACCTAAAGAGGTGTTGAGGGAGGAGGTTGCGCAGAATATGAAGCGCAAGGGAGAAGCTGGAGCCAGTGGCACCAGGAAGAGGCGTCGACACGTCATCAGGGACGCGGAGTCGAATGCAGAAGAGACATCTACTTCTGGTGCACGGCTGAAGGTTGATGATGTTTCTCCATTTCTGTAAGTGTGCGTTTTTACCATCCTGCTCCCCTTTTTTGTTTTATCATATTACTTGTTGTAATATTTATTAACTGTTTTTTGTTGCGTAGGGATGATGCTGCGAAGGATGATGGGGTCTTCGTTGATGAGGTTTCCTCTCCACAGAATGAAAACAGGGAGGGGAAGACCAAGGTTGCTGATGGTGGTGAGGCGCAGCAGCTAATGGATGAGCTGGCTGCGACCACTGCGCGCCAAGCTGAGCTGGTGGCTCAGCTGAAAGGGAAGTATGTTGGCGAGAGGAGTGTTCTTGCCCAAAAGGAGGAGGAGTTGGCGACCCTCCGTGCGCAGTTGGCTAATGCGCAAGTGGAGCTGGAGGCCTCGAGGGCGTATGCCGAAAAGATTGCTGGGGATAAGGTAAGCATACTAGCCGACCTTAGGTATGCGAGGGCGAAGCTTGAGCAAATAAAGGCTAAAACTTCCTGGTCGGTATCTTATCTTGAAGAGAAGAGGGCGGAGCATCATGCCAGCGTCCAGGAGTTCCAGGGGCGCATCGAGAAGGCAATTGTGATGCAGGAGGAAAAGCTGCGCGCCCTCAGTATAGAGTATGATGAGGAGTTGTATCCCCATCTGATGTCCACTATAGCCGAGCGCAGGTATTTTCGTTTACTTGTTATTATAATTACTTTATCGTCGTGTTGCTTGGTTACACAAATTGTCTTTGTGAATGCAGATGGTTGATTAGCCATGGGCTGCGCCTGGCAGCCTTGAGCACACTAGAGTCCGCTGAGGTAGTGGAAGCTTTTGGAAAGGTGGTGCACTGCGCGATTGCGCGTGGTCGATCGCAGTCCATGGAGGACCTTCATGAGGCCAAGCTGCTGGAGAAGGACTTGGCGGAAGTCCCTGGTTACAGCCCTACGGCCTATGATGAGCTGCTGCAGGCAATGGCGGGGCTGAAGGTTCTTGAGTTGCCGCACATAGGGAAGTTGGAGCGCGATCAAGATGACCCCATAGATGTGCTGATGGCGGGTTTGACTTTGCAGCGCCATCTTGGGGATAACGCGGAATAGGAATCAGATTACTATCTGAAACCTGATGTCTCGCAGCTTCAAGTTCCCGTGTTTGCGCGTCCTCGCGATATTCTCAAACCCTTTGCTATTGAGAGGGAGATTCCCTTGAAAGAGGTGCTAGAGCGACATGAGCAGAGGGTTGCTGTGAAGAAGGGTATCAGGGGCAAGGCCGTGATGTGTGGCATTGGCGCTGCACACCTTCCTAGATCAGATGGCGTGGCTGTAAGCGTTCCGACCGTATCTATGCAGGATGCCATAACCTTGAGTAAGCTTAAGGAAGCGGGGAGTTCCGCCGCTCCAGAGAAGAGTCCTGAGCATCGCCATAGTATATAGGCTTTTTGTATATTTATGTATCTTTCCTTGTAATTTTTATTAATAAATGTGGAATAAGATACATTTTTGTTTTAAGTTCGTGACTTAAATATACTTGCATTGTTTGCTAAGTTTGAATTTTTAACTAAGTCTTTTAAGTGCGTGACTTTGAAGAATTATACTTGCATTGTTTGCGAAGTTTTATTATTTGACCAAGTGTCTTGGCTCGTTATATTGCTAAGCTCGTACGGTGTACTTGGTATATGCGCATCCGTCGTGGGGTGCGCACGCGAGACTTACCTCGACGTCTCGAGAGTAAGGCGCTTAGCAAGGATGCGTGATCCAATGTTGATGGGTTTGCAACCCTCTTATTCAACAAGTAAATTAGTAGGTTAACTTATCATTTATGCCTTCGTGGGTCTTTAAGTGGTGCATGCACGCCATGTAGGCAGAGATATAAGATAAACAATATTGACATATATGCAATAAAGTAAAAATGCGCTATGGAGTTAGCTAGAAACCATAACATTTTATTAATTCTTGCAAGTTATTTTGAAAAATAGAAAATACAATTCCTAGAAAGAAAAGAAAGACAAACACTTATTGGGCACCTCGTAGGATGCAAGGGTGTTTGTGTAAGGGCCGTAGCCTAAAAGTAACATTTTTTGAGATTGCAGATGTTCCAAGTGCGCGCTAGGTCGTGACCTTCCATATCGCGTAGTCTGTATGCGCCGTTGCCGAGCGCGTCTGTGACCTCGTAAGGTCCTTCCCATTTAGGTCCGAGCTTGCCTGTGTCTTCTGCGTGGCTCGCGTCGTTGGCGCGGTAAACAAAGTCTCCTAGTCTGAATGAAGTGTGTTTGACTTTTGCATCATAATACTTCTTCATTTTTGCCTTAGCCTTTGCTTCGCGTATAGCTGCGCGTTCGCGTCTTTCTTCCAGTATGTCCAAGTCTATGCGTCGTTCCTCGTCATTTGTCGTGACGTTGACCTCTGCTGTGCGTATAGTTGGCATTCCTATCTCGGCTGGTATGACGGCTTCTGTTCCATAGACTAGGGAAAATGGCGTGTCGCCAGTACTGGTTTTGATTGTTGTGCGATGCGCCCACAGGACATGTGAGAGCTCGTCTACCCACCTTCCTTTGTGTCTGTCAAGGCGCGCTTTTATTCCTTCGCCTAGACTGCGATTCGCGCGCTCAACTAGGCCATTGGTTTGTGGGTGTTTGACTGAAGCAAAGTGTTGTGTGATGTTCAATTGTGTGCACCAATCTTTGAATGGGTTATCACAGAATTGTTTTCCGTTGTCTGATATGATCGCGCCCGGTAGTCCAAAGCGACAGACAATGTTGTCCCAAACAAAGCGTTTGACTTGGTTTCCCGTGATGTTCACCACCGCTTTTGCTTCGATCCACTTTGTAAAGTAGTCTATGGCCACGATGAGGAACTTTACTCCTCCAGCTGCGACAGGGAAAGGTCCTGCGATGTCAATACCCCATTTGTAAAATGGCCATGGTGAGGTAATTGGTGTTAGCTCTTGTTGTGGTCGGCGCGGAATTGGTCGATGTACTTGGCAATTGCTGCATTTTCTTATCAGATCGCGTGCATCACGATGCATTGTTGGCCAATAGTATCCTGACCTTAGAGCGCTTGCCACCACGGACCGTGGCCCTGAGTGCATACTACATGATCCAGCGTGAATTTCGCGGAGAACGTATTCTGCTTGAAGGGGTCCAACACATCTGAGCCATGGCTGTAAAAAAGACCGTCGGTAGAGTACATTGTCGCGTAGTTCAAATCGTTGCGCTGCGCGGCGTATTCTTCGAGCGTCTTTATGATCTTGGGGTAGGACTCCCTTGCTAATAAATTCGATGATAGGTGTCATCCATGTAGGATCTTGTTCCACTATCACCGTTGATATCTCCCTCTCCAAGATTGACTTGTTTTTTAGGGTTTCCACCAATACCTGTTTTGAGAGGTGTGCGAAGCTTGTGGATGCGATCTTGCTGAGTGCATCCGCCTTCTTGTTATCTCCTCTAGGCACCTATTTTATTGTGAACCTATCAAAGTTTTTTATCAAAGATTTTGTCTTTTCCAGGTATTGGGTCATGTGTTCATCCTTGGCCTCATATTCACCTAGCACGTGGTTAGCGACCAGTCGCGAATCTACGTTTGCTTCTAGGTTGCGAACACCCATTTGAATTGCAATACGTAGTCCAGCGAGTAGGGCTTCGTATTCTGCCTCATTGTTTGTGGCTGTGAATTCAAAGCGTAGCGCATAGGTGAATTCCATACCTTCTGGATTTGTAAGGATAAGGCCTGCGCCTGATCCTTCTACACATGAAGATCCATCTGTGAACAGAATCCAGGGTTCCTGTAAATCTGTTTTAGCTGCAGATGTCGGGCTGTCGCTGTCTGGCTTCTCCACGATAAAATCGGCTAGGACTTGTCCTTTGATTGCAGTGCGCGGTCTGTATGAGATGTTATACTCACTTAACAGTACACTCCATTTTTGTAAGCGTCCTGATGCGTCAGGCTTAGAGATAACTTGTTTGATTGGCTGATCAGTGATTACAACTATTGGATGCGCTTGAAAGTATCTGCGCAACCTTTTGGCTGCGAACACTAGAGCCAAGACCAGCTTCTCCATAGCGCTGTAGTTAGTCTCTGTTTTCTTTAGGGCTTTACTTACGAAATATATAGGTGTCTGGACGGAGTTCCTGTCTGTCAATAGAACGGCGCTGACTACTCCATGGGTTGCCGATAAGTACATGATTAGTTCTTCCCCTGGTCGCGGTGCGACAAGTTTGGGAAGAGATGCCAGATGGTTTTTGAGTTGTTGGAAAGCTTCTTCCGCTTCGGTAGTCCAGCGAAAGTCTCCCTTTTTTGTACACTTCGTGAGTGTTTTAAAGAGGGGAAGAGATTTGTCTGCTGACTTAGATAAGAAACGGTTTAGCCCCGCTAACTTTCCATTCAGTGATTGGACTTCTTTGAGTGTGCGCGGTGAGGGGAGATCAATAACGGCCTTTGTCTTTTCTGGGCAAGGCTTGATTCCATCGGGTTCTATCAGGTATCCAAGGAACATCCCTTCGGTCGCGCCAAAGGTGCACTTTTTTGGATTTAACTTCATGTTGATCCGCCCCAACGTTCGGAATGTTTCCTCGATGTCGCACACCAATTCGTCCTCTGTATGGCTTTTTATGACAAGGTCGTCAACATAGACTTCCAAGTTGCCGCCTACTTGTTTTTCGAAGGCTGTGTCCACCAGTCATTGGTATGTCGCGCCTGCGTTCTTCAGGCCAAAAGGCATTTTTGTGTAGCAGTATACTCCTTGACTGGTGTGGAAAGCTGTTTTTTCTTCATCTTCCACTGCCATCTGGATTTGATGATACCCTTTATATGCATCTAGGAAGCATTTGAAGGGGTATCCGCACAAGGACTCGACCTTCCAATCTATCTCTGGCAGTGGATAGCAGTCCTGCGGACATGCTTTGTTGAGGTCCGTGAAGTCCACGCACATCCTCCAACTGCCATCGCTCTTCTTTACCATAACTGGGTTAGAAAGCCAGTCGTGATAGTATACTTCGCGCATGATGCCTGCGTCTACGAGCTTATGTACTTCTTCCAGAATAGCCTTTGCACGATCTGGGGCCTGGCCGCGCTTCTTTTGTCGTATTGGAGGGTATCCTTGTCGGATTTGTAGCTTATGTTCTGTGATAGAGCGCGGTACTCCCGTCATATGCTTTGGTTCCCATGCAAAGATGTCTAGGTTCTTTTGCAAGAGTGCGCATACAGCTGCTTTACCTTTGTCAGATAAAGATCCTCCAATCGAAACTTGTTGCTCCGGATAATCTGGGTGAATAGCGACTTTTAAATTTGGCGTTTTTTCCGTGCGCTGTTCTGGAATAGTCTCCGCTTCAGTTGTTACTGCGATGCATTCTCTTGGTGGTACTGTTGTGTTATAGAGAGTGACAACTCCTCCTTCCACTGGGAATTTAAGCATTCCGTGCGCTGTGGATGGTACCGCGCGCATGGATGATATTCCCGGTCTTCCAATGATACCATTGTATGGTGAAGGAGACTTTATTACCATGAAGTTTATCCATGTCGCGGTTGAGTGTTGTTCATCTCCTACGACCACCAACAAGCGTAACTGCCCCATGGGCCAAATCTTTTCTCCTGTGAATCCTGTTAATGACGTTGTAGCTGGTATCAACTGACTTTGGATTTCAGGTCGCAGCCTTTTGAAACAGTGATCGTACAGGATGTCCGCGGATGCACCACCATCAATGTACATGCGGTGGATGTCATGTCCCCCCGTATGTATTTCAATGGTTAGAGGCTCCACAACTGCGTTGTCCGCAGCTATAGTAGGGAATGATATCTCTTTTTCTGGGGAGAATTTCTGGCTGACTTTTTGCTTTATCTTGCGTTGCCATGATTGTATCATGTATATAGTATCAGCTTTTTCCTTTGGGGGTTCTTTCTTACCCCCGTTTCTCTGTTTATCTTTTCCCTCCTTGATGTTTTTTACGAGGTGGTCCATCCTTCCTTCTCTAACTAGCTTTTCAATTAGTTGTTTTAGTTGGACGCACTCGTTAGTTGTATGGCCTTTTTGGCCGTGGTACTCGCAGTATCCACTACCTAGGCGCTTTTCTTCTGCAGTGCGCATTGGTGGTGGTTTTGGGAAGTTCGCACCTTCCGTTACAAATATTTCTCTCGGAGTCTTAGTGAGAGGAGTATATTTGTCGTTATCTCTTCCACTGCGGTAATTCCTGCTGCGGTTGTTATTCTGATCATTGGATTGTCTCCGCGGCTGTTCTTGTTGCCTATAGTTTGAATAACCTTTTTTGCTATCCGCAGCAGCTGCTTCTCCTTGTATAAAGGATCTAGTGCGCTTTGTTAACTCGTCAAAGGTTTGTGGAACTTTGTCGTTCAACTTGCGGATGAGTTCTGGGTTATTGATCCCATTCATGAACCCTGAAATTTTTAGGATTTCAGGACATGCTTTAACTTGTATACACTCATCTTTGAAACGTTCCATAAAAGCGCTGGTTGATTCCCCTTGACGCTGTTTCACTCTTGCTAGCTCCACAGGGTTTTTAGCGCACTTCTTTCGCTGGGTGAAGTTGAGGCGGAATGCTTTCCGTAGTTCCTCGAATCCACCAATGCTCCTACGTGGGAGTTTGCTAAACCATGTGCGCGCGTTTCCCACTAACGTGGAATTAAACATATGGCACCACACAGGCTGTGGCCAATTTTCGATGGTTGTGGCTGATTCGAAAATTTTTAGGTGGTCGTCAGGGTCACCTGTTCCATCGTATGTTTTCACATTAGCGGGCATGCGTCTGCGTTTGCGATCTGAGTAATCGCTGATGCGCCGTGTAAACGCATCAATTTTCTGGCGTCGCCATGGGAGGGACATATCTTCATTCTCTTCCTCGCGACGTCTTCCTCTTGACTTCCAGTGTCCTGTTTCTTTGTCCTCGTTGTCCGAGGAGTCGCTGGAAGAAGGGTAGTCTCTTTTTCGGCGCTTGCGCCAGCTTCTTTCAGAAGAAGAGCTTGAGGGATCTCTGCTTGGGGATCTTCTTCCCCCCAATCTGTCTTGAACCCTCCTACTCCCAGGTTTGGAAGATCCTTGGCTTGGCGAATGTTGAGGCCCTAGTCGATCTTGTATTCCTCGACTGCCAAGTCTGGAGTGGACATTGGTGCGCCTCTCGCTGTCTCCTGAGTATTGTGAATCAGATATCGTACCCAACCTATCATGGATAGTGGTACGTTCTGCGCGTCTTCCTCGTGGGTGACGCAATGGTGATGGTTCGCGTTCAGGACCAAAATTGAGTCGGGCTTGTAGGCCCGCGCTTGCTCTTCTTGTTGCTTCTTCTTGCATGAGGGCGGTTAGTGTTTCATAATTTTGGGATACAAAGTTTCCCAAAGTTAGACCCGGTGCGTCCTCAGTTGTTGCAAGAATTTCTGCCTCAGTGTTAGGCGCCCTGTTCCGTTCAGGCGCGCCTGGCGGCGCAGTGTTGTTCACTGCGGGTGTAGCCTGATGAGGAGTGGTGAAGAGGGTGCGTTGGAGTTCCTCAACGCTTGGGACCACTGGTGTGACTTGAGTAGTTCTTGTAGGTAGTTCTACTGCTAGACGAGGTGGGGTTGTTCCTACCGGCGTGCTGGTTGTCCCAGCGACTTGTCTGGAGGTTGGATCTTGTTGATTCTTCCTCTGATGGTCACGTTTTTCTGACTGCGGAGTCCGCTGGTTGGAATTCTTATGTTTCGTCATTCTAGTTCGTAGTCGGGTCCCACGGATGGCGCCACTTGTTGATACAAAAGTTGGGTGTACCTGGTTATGGGCTTAGGCTCTCGTACCAATTCACTTCTTAGCACTTGTTACCTGCGTACTAAGAAAATAAGACAACACCGTTAGGCTTATCGAGGGATTGTCTCCCCCGATTAGACTCCGGCGTGAGAGTAAGTAATCGATTTAGGGTTCTTGTAAAGAGTTAGGGTTGTATATCGTACCTTGAATGAGAATCGTATGATTCTATATATAGGAGTTGAAACCGTGTAGGTTTCTTGCTCCTTACTCTTCGCACGCGTAGTGCTTATCCGAGGTAAGGATATCTATTCCACGAATAGATAATCCTTATCGTGTACCCGGTGGGTTTGATTGGGCATTGGGCTTTGTGAGCCCAAGGCATTAATACTGCGGCCCATACCATTGTCATGGTGGTCCACTCGTGGTGGACTTAGGCGCAAGTAATGTTTATCATTTGGGCTTGTGGCCCAAATATAGACTATACGTCATCAGACTCATAAAACGTATATATAAGAAAACAGTACCTTACAATATTACGATCACATTATTTCTTCTTATCACTATATTATATTTGTTAAGCTTAATTTGTCGAGTTTATTAAATTTAGCTTCAAGGTAGTTGTTAAGATGGATTCATATTACGACCAAATCAATCATCAGCTACAAGACCACATGTTTCCGGCATCCCCACACTCTCACATAATGCTTGATATTTTGAACGTTTTTCAACCGGTGGTGCTTGATGATGTAGCCATTCTCAACGACCAAGATACTTCTGATTTCGGAATCATCTTGATGAATGATCTGGATGAAGCTTTTATCATGAACGGCTTGGAGTTGGAGGATATGCATCATGCACCAGGACTAAATATCAGCATAAACAGTGGTTCGGGTTTATCAGAGGAAACAATTTTCTACAAGTGATCACACCAAAAGCAAAGTTTGGTGGAGAAAAAAAAGCGAAAAAGAAGAAATTGACACTTGTGCTATCTGTTATGATGAATATGAAGAAAACAAGAAAATAGGAAAAATGCAATGTGGGCATTTGTTTCATTTAGAATGCATCAAAAGTTGGCTATTATGTAAGAATAGTTGCCCGATGTGCAGGGCTACCGCATAGACGGTGTAGGTTTTTATTTTGGTCTTTCACTTGATTAACGAGGCGATGTAATGGTAGATTTACAAACAGCAGAATACAATTTATTAGATGTGCTCTTAACTTTTAAGAATCAGAGTTCAATATTGCTGCTTTTACTTTCTATTATCATTGCTTGTATGCCAAAGTCATTATTTGATGAGTTTATCAGGTTTCTTGATGTCATGATAGTTGTTTGAGTTTGTCTTTTTGTATCTATCAATCTTCAAATTTATCGACACTTGGTTGCAATTTATTTCACTTCTTACCGGAAGATTAACTTTGTAATTCAAACTAGTGAGCGTAGACTTCTGACAAGTTGATAAAGAATTCATCCTAACCTGAGTAACCTCCTTAACCAGGACTCAAGTCCTATTAACTGGTTCACAACGATCTCCGCCTCCCAATCTACAGTAACAGTTGCACTTGCACCCAAGTCTCACACAAGAGACTTGTATTATTTAAGTGGGAAAATGATCCCTGCTGTTTACAGCAGGGACTTATCTGCTGTTAAGGCCAACTCAGGGACCATTTGTGCATATAAGACATGTTATCAGGGACCATTTATGTTGAATCAGGGACTATTTTTACACTATACAGGAGATAAGTCCCTGCTGTAAATACAGGGATCATATAGCTGAGATAGTCAGCTCAAAAGGTATGAAGATGTTGGATGACCTGTAAATACATGTACTGAGGTATGCAGATATTCATAAACGAACAATGACAAGTGACAAACCTAATGCTAAATCCTAACAAACACCATTTAGAAAGATCAATCAAAATCACATCCTCAAATGCACTACAGAACCGTTCTTATAGTAGTGCGATCGTCTCTCGTTTTGGATATCTCTTACGTCCAATATTATGTCAAATTTAGCTTCTTTTCAAATATACACAAGACTTGTTTGCCCGTTTGGGGTAAGCTGGATCAACTTTACCAAGCGTCATTGTGAACATGTTAAAATAGAAAAAGAAGAGAGGCAAAGGGGTAGCAACATCTTTCCAGAACTGAAATTTGCAAATTCTGATGAACAACGTGCAAGTCGCTATAGCACCATTTGCTCTTGATTAGGGAGTTTCAGCTCCTGCAGAATGAGATACCCATTTCCCTAACAAGATAAAAGATCAAAAGAAACACACAAACAAAAAGAGGGGAGAAGGCACAGACTGAAAATTACGATTAAAGAAACATTTAATCCCAACACATGTTTTCTTATTGTTTTTTTCATTTATTTTGTTCATCAAACTTTTTTGTAATTCATTAGAGAGAGGGAGAAGAAACAAACTGTCTTGGAAAACTGAACAACTCTTTCTCTTCAAATGGAGAAGACCATTCACGAGAACCACCCGCAGATGTTTCCGAACCTACCGCTCCTACCCCATCCGGATGTAAACCCCCCACTGATATCCCATTATTCCTGTTCGACATAATACCCGTTGGCGGTCTCGTGGAGGTCTTGCCACCCCTTCCCAATGCATAATGATCTACTGAATTTGTAGAAGACATCCACATCCCATTCGTCCTTGGTGAGCTACTAGGTGGAAGAGGAAGCCGATCCAGACTCCAGTCTATATTTGTGTAATCAAACTGTTGGGACTCGCATGTGTTCCAGTCTACAGGAGACGATGGACCTGAGCACCCGTTTGATCCCAGCCCAGAGAAAAGACCAAGAGAAGAAGCAGGCGCTAAAGTAGGAGTGGTGGTGGTGGTGGTACTACCCACCATTCTGTTCCACATACCACCATTGTTGTAATGGTTCATGGAACCCTGTTGGCTAAAATGATGATCCAACGGGGCACTGCTGGATGCATACTGATGTTGAAGATGCGGCTGCTGTTGTTGCTGATAATGGAAATGGTCATACATTTGTCCATTACTGACACTGTTCACATGGCTTGAGGTGTTAAAGCTTCTTGTTGTAGCAGGACCATTATGGAACCCGTTCGTGTTCATATTCATTGCCGGTTCAACAACATTGGGATTCCAATCAGCAACGGATGCTGACAATGATGAGCTAACACTCATAGGTATGTGCTTCGATTTTGGCCGCTGCATCATGATAACAGGTTCCCTCACTGATCCTAACTGCAGGTTCTTTAACTCGGTTCCAATATTTGCATACCGTGAATCTGTTTTGGCTGGTGGGGGTGCAGCCTGTAACGGAGAAGTCAATGAGTATGAGACAGAAGGGTTTGATCCACCTACAGGCCATCGTTTCTCCACGGATGAAGTAACAACTTGTTGCTGTTTTGTCCAATCTGAATTGGGTGGAATTTTCTTTAGCAACTGCAAGCTTTTGATCCCGGGATCTACTGATGACGGTCCTACCGTAACACCCATTTTGGTGTAATTAAAATCTCTATTGTCATCAGTTCTCTGCTGTATATATATAGCTTTCGATTGCGTTCTTGAGGGCATCGATGAATTATAGCTCATGACCTTGCTGTTACCATTAGCAATGGTTAAAGGATCACCGTTTTCTTCAAGCTTTGGAGGGGCAGCAGGAGGTTGCTCTTGTTTCTGGTTTTTTAAAGTTTCTGCAGCCTGTTCAAGATCACCTTCACATGCAACAATAGCACGTTCAACTTCCTGTTTTGAACATTTAAACTTCATTTCCATTTCCGTAATCTGAGCAAGTTCCTCTGATATATCAATTTTCAAATTACCACCACCATCTAGGTTATTAGGCTCACGTTGGTTGTCTGCATCTTCACCTCCTTCAAACAACCATGCAACCGACTGCTCTACTTTACCTTCATTTAATATAAGTGCCATTGTAGCACGTTCAGAGGAAAATCCCATTGCCACAAGTTGTTGAGCTAGTCCTTCTAGCTTTCTTGACATCAAGTAACCACTGCATCGTTCATGTAGTTCCTGAGCTCTCCTCTCTTTTTGTCGCTGATGTTTTTTCTCATTCTTTTGACGAATCTTTTCACGTTTATCATTGTCGACCCCCGGTGCTGTTGTCTCCTGACGAGAGGATCCTTGGGTATTCTTCTCTTTGTGATCTTCAGACTCGCCTGACCAACTGCCGTTGTTAGACAAGGAATCGTATTCAACACCCATCCCAACAGAGTTCCCAATATGGTCCTCAGTCTCAAGTGCATGAAAGGTTCCTAGAAGCGGATTGTAACCACTAGTAGGGACACCGCCACCTGTGTTTGCAATTGATGTGGGTTTCGTAGAAGACTTTTGTGGCTCCTTGCCAGCAACTCTTTTGTCTTTTGACTTTGACTTAGATGCGGGAGACATTGTGATTTCCAGCTTGCTACAATATCAAAGTAATCTCTTGGTTATATAACCATACAAACTTGAAATGAAATTGTCAACATTTATGAGGGTAAACGAACTGTCAGCACAGATTGCTACAGATAATAACATATAGATGTAAGCATCTGCACCCTGCATCATGCTACACTAACATGCCAATTATTCTTAATGATCTTGTTACAGGAGAATCAAAACTAGTAGATAATAAGATACTATATTACAACCTAGATTTAATGAGATTGTATTGATAAGAAACAGGGATGGATGATAGTTTGTTATCTAAAAAATGAAAACAGCGTTAAGGAAACTTGTTATAGAAATGCTAATGAAACTACAAACAATATATTAGCTGACTAACTTGATCATGCTAGCATGAATGAAGTAATACTGGAAGCCATCACTATAGATATAACACAGGACTCGCTAAGAGGAGATATTATGCAACATAACAATAGAGAAATCATGGAAAATAGTTAACAATGTATTGTATATTGGTCGTATTAGATTGAGAATACATTTAAGTTATGTTACCAATGGAACTTTAACAATATTTACTTCCTTTAATGTGGTTGCTACTCATCAAACAAGATCAACTCAACCATACTGGCCACACCACAGTGTGCATCCATATATACTAGGGACTAAGGATTGCTCACTGAAGAGAAAACTAAATAAGTCGAAGCAATAATACATATCAAATGCATATTATCTGGTCAATTATTCCCCTATGGCCCTATCATATATAGAAACAGGACCAGGTATCTTAATAAGGAAGAAAAAATCATTCATACTAGCGTGCAGGGATATTTACAATAGATTGTTTGATAGGTAACCAAAAGAGGTATAGCAAAGCCCGTTACATATAAAACAGTAGTTCAGAAGAAATCCTATAAGTTAGCAATTCAAACCAATTAATCGATTATATGGGGAAAACGAGTTGATAATCCTCGACCAAATACAATATTGAGCAAAGCATGAATTCAATTCGAAACCGATTTAGTACTACTATATAGGGAAAGAGGAAATGGATAACTGTCTGCTGCATTGCGTGGTATCCTTCTAATGCTAGTATTTACATTAACTGAGGTTTTCATTCATACGCGAATCCCCAAACTTTAGCATCAATCGCAAAGAGGGATCCACATTCCAAGATTCACCGACATAGTCAACTTTGTGTAAGCAAGTTTAGAATGGCAAGTGTTCAAGTCATGTCAAAACCTGGTATAAAGTTCTACATCTAGTTTGGTTGGGTTTAATTTTACGTTAGAGCAACAAAAACTGTTCTTAAACAAAACAAAAATATCAAGTATAATGAATCAGAGAAAACGCCTTTAAAATCCTTGAAGTCAAAACGGCATTAAGTCCTATAAGCAAAACTTCTACATAAGGCTAAGAACTATGGACTAATACACAAAATAGACACAATTTTGACAAACCGGACGTAGCTAGAAACCGTACAACGACATACAACACTTCACAACCTCTCAACAAAAACTTAGTCAAAAACTTAAAAACTGCTAGCAACATTATAAATGCCATACAATTACATTCGAAACTCTTAATAACCGCTCACCAAAACTAACACTTAAAACACATCAAACCAAAACTAACGCCAGCCTAACACATTCATCTATACAAATCTCGCAAACTCATTACGCTTCATATCAACCGATACCTCAACAACCCTAACTAACTCATCATTTCATTCCTCCAAATTTTCAAAACCTAAACGCACAAATCTCGCAAACTCGTTACGCCTCCACCGACAACGCAAACAACACTAACTAATTCAAATTCTAATTCAACATATCCACATCTATAAAAACAAATCAAATTCAACCATAACAACACAAAACACATAAAATTCAACGAATTACGCAACGGCATGGTTTAGAATCAACGAAATGAATGAATTGACTTACCAAAATTAGGGTTTCGGTATCGAATTTGGGGGAAATGAGGTGACGTCACACGGATTTGATTGAATTAGGGTTTTGGTAATGATTTGATATTCTGGTGTGGTGGAATTGGATCGAATTTGTGTGTAGCTTTTTGCAATTTGACGATATGTGGTTTTTGTTTTTGTTTTTGTTTTTGTTTTTGTTTTTGTTTTCTCTTTCTACTTTCTTTCTCTCTCCTCTTTTTGTCTTAAAACCGGATGACACACTCACTAACCACAATTTTCTTTCCTTCTTTCTTTTTCGACCGTTTTGTGTGTATTGGGTTTTTGAATGGGTTGATGTAGCCCAATAAGTATGTTTTGATCCGGCCCAATAATGACTTTTGGTTTAGATTTCATTATTTTACTTTTGAGTTTTTTGATTGAACGAGTATGGCATCATTCCGCTGCATTGCGGCGGGACGTTGTAGTTGACAAAAATTTACGTATCGATTTTTATTTGGCATTTGGTAATGTAGTTAATATTAAAACGATATTGGGCTTTTGCTATTTTTTTGAGTAGGCCTAAGGAACATTAGTTTTATTTTTTGGCCTTTTTATCTTTGATCCATTAGTCGTTATTTTTTCATATGAAGCGGGCTTAAGAGCAGCTGTTGTTGTTGTTGTATATTGATAAAGGGAAATTGGGGATAAACATTTCATAATTAGGGTTTTGCGAATTGTGAAGATGGCTCCTAAATATCCCAGGTGTTTACAAATTGCAAATCAAATTGGTGACAGGCTAGTTGAAAGGGTTCTGGAGGCTGTGTTTTGTTGAGAGAGGGATGCTTATTTGTCTGATGAGATAGATTATAATAAAAGGATTGAAGAAGTTAAAGCGAGGATTGAAAATAGGCATGGGATTATCAAGGAATTGAAGAAAATGGGGGTTCATCCTCTGTTGGTTCAATTTTTGTCGGATTTGAAAGCTGCGGAGCGAATGGATGGGGTGGTTGATTAAGAAAAGTTATGTTGCTTCTTTGCGTGCTGCTGACAAACAGAGGATGGTGGAGAAACTCAAGACCTTTTAGTAAGGCTGCTTGTGTCTCTTTCTTTTGTATGGTTAAAGTTTATGAAGTGTAGCAGTTTTTTGTGTCAGTTAGGTGGCTGTTAAAGGGCATGGGTATTATGTAGAAAATTATGGTGTGTATGTTCAATGTATCAATGTTCCAGTGTACTTGGAATTTGATCATTGTTTATGTAAATATTAATAAAAGTATCACTTTCTATGTGTTGTTTGTGGTTAAATTCAGTTGTTATTGCTATTTTTTATGGTGTTTTTAAGAACATTGTTAATTTTTGAAAGGTAAGTAATGTCATATGTTGATGTTTGTTTCTAACATTTATGTATGCATGTGTTGTGCAGTTAACATGATTTTGGTAAAAATATTTGGGTAAAAGTAAACGCAAATAGATTCAGCTTATAGCATATTTAGTTATGGTCTGTTGTAGGTTTGTATTTGGTTTTAGAAATGTTTATAGTTTTTTTCTAAATGTGAAAATAGGCTAGAAGCATGTGATTGTTACAGGATATGTGTATCTGCATATTCTTTGTTTGTGGCTGAAAGGGTGGCATGCTTTTAAATACTGTTAACTATTTTGTTTTTTGGAGAGGAATATTTTGTTGTTGCAGACTGATGCTACCTTTTTCTTATTTTATTTTGTGGTTGGGAATCGATAGTTGTTGCTTACAGAGTGAATAAGGTTTTTGTGTGCAATATTATTGGACCATGGAGTGGTTTCTAGGAAATACAAACAAACTAAACAGTGTCCTTATTTAGTTAGTTTAACTGTATTGAGTTAACAAACTTGTGTATATAAGTAGCTGCCAAGTGTTTGGTATTTTCACTTGTGTTTGGTAGTCTTTGTTTGAAAATATTTTTAAAAAAAAAAAGATGGTTGCTATGCCAAACTTTGAAGAGCTAAAAGAGGTGTGTGGTTCTAACGAATTGAAAGATTGCTTCAAGTTCGTTTTTGTGCAAGATGATAGTGAAAATGAGGGTCTGATTAGGAAGATGATTGAACTATGCAATGCGTTGCGGCAAAAAATTTCAAAGTTTGCTGATTTGATTGACGAAGGGCAGTGCATCAGCCATTTCGATGTGCCAGCGTGTGTTGGGTTGGAATGTTTGTTGAAAGCCCAAGGCAGGAATGGGGAAATTCTACGAGCGTTGGTTGGTGCTTTGGATGTGGCTCGTGGTGCTAGAGATGAAAAGTGACGGCACGTGATGCTCATGGACGTCCGTGATTAGGGTTTGGTTTGTTAGATGCAACTGTTTGTCTGTAGTATGATTAGGTTGTCTTGTTGTATGTTTAAGTGTTGTTGTTGGATGCTAGTTGTGTTTTGTGGTCTGCCGTTTGTGTAAATGTTTGTAACTTTGGTTGTTTTTTTAACAAGAAGCAGTTGTTTTGTTGTATGTTTTATGTTGCTTTTATATTTGTTCATGCATAATAGAGTGGTGTTTTTTATCAGAAACTTGGTAAATTAGTGTTATTATACTGTGCCACTATTGTATAAGCAAATTTTTAACATCGAGCAATGCAAAGCTATTTAGAAGATAAATTATATTTTAAAGGTACGATAAGATAGAGTATTTAGATAGATACAGTATGCGCATTACTGCGACGCAATTATCGTACAAAAGATATCCTAGTTACATTGTCTTTTATTTAGAGCAGTTTTACACTGCTATAGCTATAGGTACATACTTTTTTACAAAGCAAGAGGCCGATGTTTGGTATGACTTGGTAGCCAACATTTTTCTTAGTCGAGTTTCTTGCTTTTTTGCTACCTGAGGCTTCTGTTTCTCGTTCGGTAGTTTGAAATAGTGCTCTGCGCGTTTTAGTAGTTCTTTTTTCGTTTTTCGTCGCAGAGGGTTCTGTTATGTTGGTTTGTTCTGGTACAGGGGTAGTTGTTGTTTTTGTTTGAATCGTTGATTTTCCTGGTAGAGCCTCTGTATCTGCATCTGGTGGTGCTGCAATTGTTGGTGTTATTTCCCAGGCTTTGTCGAGAAATAAAAACTTTTGTTCTTCATTACCATAGTGTAGCTGAAATATATATGTTTTGTTTTCCAATGCAGCTAGTTCTGGTGGAACTTTGTATGGGTCTCTTTCTTGCAATTCTTGAATAAGTTCGTTGCAGCTGGTGACTATTGAGTGTGCTTCATTGCTGAAACAGGTTAGCATTATTCTTCCGGTATCATCATAGATAAATGCTTTGAAGCAATAGCTGTAACAAAGGTTTTAGAATAATTATGAGTATGGATATGCAGTAATTTAAATAACGTAGTATATGTTTATACTTATTATTTTATAAAAAAAATTTTACCTGTAGTTGATACTTGAATTGGGGTCTGTTTGACGGCATTGTCCGTGTGGCCATCCTTCGGATACTTTGGAACGGCAGGTTGTACACCTTGTATAGAACGACGACATCTTGTCACTGATAAAATCGACGGTTGCAACAACCGTGAACCGAACATTCTGCAAATTTATTTGGTTTCAGATACTTGGTCTTCTTTTGAGTGTAAGTATTTAGTATTGGTTTCATACCTTTTGATGTTGTGGGTTTTCTCTTAGCAAATCTGCTATTGTGACACGGTTTCTCTTTTTTTCTTCTTCCATGTCTGTACACCGCTGGTACTGAACATTTGATATTGCTGGTGGTTCGAAGAAAACGTTGTACCTGTGTATTTATAACAGGTGATATTGTTAGTATTATAGTGATGCTTGTTATTACTATATTTTTGTTTATTCTTTTTCAATTACTTACACTGATCGAATCTCGTTTGCTTCTGGTATGTCAGGGTTCAAGTAGCAGTAAGTTGCAGCTGTGCTTGAAAGCTGAAGGCCTATATAAGGTAATGTAACAATTATTGGTTGTATGTTTAACATATGAACAAAGGTATAAAGTAGTTCGCTTACCGCCGTAGGTTTTTACGATACATGAGCTTACTGCAATTGTAACTGGTTTTTCACTTTATTCATATTCTTTCATATTGAAACTACAGGCCTTTTCATTCCACAGGGTAAATCTCACAGTCATACCCCTGTTACAAATAAGTATTGTGAATGTATCATAATGGAAATATGGAATACGAAAAAAGTTAGTATAGTCAAAGGTTACGTACTCTAGATTTTGTATCCCAATATCTCTCCAAATTGTAGCTTCTTTTGTAGTCTTAGTAGATTGAAGTAGTTCAGTCACATACTGGATGCAACCAACATAGTCTGTTACTGTAGTATAAGTTAAAGTCAGATTATCTACCTCTGAGTAGCCCATCTTTTTTGTCAATCCTTGAATGTAGTTCACTATATTGTAAAAAGTTAAAGTAGTGGCATGGAAATCCGGTGTCTGTTGCTCGTTGTATATCCGTGTTATTTCCAAAAGCGAGTGACAGTGGATTTTCAACTATTTGCATCCATCCTGTAGCGTCTTGAAATCCAAATCCTTTGATCTTATATGCTTTGTTAATTTCAAGGGCGTTAAAACGGTCTTTCTCGCGTTGCTTAATGTTTGCCTGGATTTCTCCCCCCCCCCCCCTAAATGGAGGAAATAAATATAAACTTAGTAAGTTTGTACTATAGTTTTGTCTAGGAATATAGAAATGTACCTGCTGATCAAGTAAAATGCAGCTATGCATAACCGGTAGTGATGCTTTGTTAATTGTTGTCCATTTGCGATAAACTTTGACATATATGCATTTGTCAAAATCCGTTGATTTTAGGCTCAGTAAGCTTGCACTTTCTGGTTCGGCAATGATTTCTTTTCCATGAGTCTTTGGTGGTGAGCTTTGTTCAGAGTCTTCTGCCATGTGCCTACGTGCAAAAACATTTGTTTGGTTAGAAATAGTTTGTATTTTTGTGCACAATAAGTTACAATGTTAATGTGCATGAATACTGATAAGTAGGTAAGAGTGGTAACTTGTTTCTACCATAGGTAACTAATTAATAAGAAGAAATAACTTATTTGTTGTTGAGTATAGCTAACGATGTAACGATTAGGAACCTGGGTAAATGTTACTTGGTTTAGGAAATCTGTAACACCCCGAAAATTTGATAAGCAGCGGAAGTCTAATCGGGGTCATTACAGTTTAGTACACAGTCATACTCATAGAAAACAATTCAAAAGATAGTCAATATCACTCCATGAAAACTCAAATATTCAGAGTTACAAACATTTTTCAAAAATGTTAATTTTTTCGCAAAAGAAGTGATGAGTTTGTAAATAATGATATAATTATTGAAATAAAAAGGGAGGTCATGTGCCCTTTGCCAGCTCCGTGCCGCCATGCTTGCTAATTTCTTGAGATAAACATGCTTAAAAAGTCAACACAAAGGTTGAGTGAATCCATAGTAGTTTAAATAGTAATAGTGTGAACACAAGTCAAGCATTTGAAAATAATAAGCCAAGATAGACAGGTCTTGACTAAACTGGTGAAATATTGCTCATAAGCCTCACGAAACGCAAGCCTTAACATTGATTTGACATATCATAAAGATAATAACAATCACCTACACCACAACGGATGTAAATGACAAGGGGCCCTGGGTGACAGGAAATGTGCCAAATTTCCATAATACCTCGAATATAGCACACCTCCTGCCAAGTGATCACCTTGACAGAGGCGGGCTGCCATTCCAATAGATCTATCAACTATATTCGCGCTCACTCGCAAGTGATTAAGGTTCGTGATATGAGGGACTTGTAGCACAGGTGTCAACTTAGGCAATATCAGGTGATAACAGCATACAGAAAAATACTTGTGTTCGATTTATAGCATGTATCTCCCCACGGGGTTTAAAAACAATTAAAAATGTGGGACCATGAACTCACCTGACAGGTGGGTGTGAATCACAACGGTGCTCAAAAGTGATGGTGTACTGCTATGACTAGCAATGAAATTCCTCCGACTTGCGACCTAAATAATACATTGTAATCGGTGTTTTAGATTCGTTTCGTAATTGACATGTGATATGTCTCGTGTACGGTGATATCCATTCGGGTGTCTTATTGTATTCCAAAATAACTTCACGTAGTTATTTGTAATGTGTCACGAACCGGTGTTCGATAAATATTAACTTGTTGTGAAAATATTATTTAAAAATATTTATAATTAAATATTTCTAGTAAAGTTGTATATATATATATATATATATATATATATATATATATATATATATATATATATATATATATATATATATATATATATATATATATGTGTGTGTATTTATATAAAAATCAAATTAATTATAAAATACCTTGTCACATTTTAACCCTTAACTTTACAAAATTACACTTTTTACCCTTTGGTTAATAATAATTACAATATGGTCCTTTTTGTACTTTTTACCTTTTGTTCCCTAAACTTTTGAAAAATACAATTTCTACCCTCAACTTCTTATTTGAATTCGGTTTTGTCAAATTTAGTTCGAAGTTTGTGATTTTGACAATTTTAGTCCCTTAACGGAAACTTTTGCAAAAATAGTCCTTGGTTTAGTTTTTGAAAAACAAACTTTCGTTACAATGAAAGTAGCCTTTAAAACTTGTACAAATCTTAAAAATCGGTATTTACACTTCTCGTTATTTTTCCAAGTTTCTAAGCTGAAAAATCTCCTTTGAAAATTTAATGGGCTCGTTAGCCCGTTTAAAGCCCAAAGAGTGTCTAATTTGTTTGAAAAATAGTGTTCGACTAGGATTGGTTTTGGTCTAGTTTTCGTGGTATAAAACCGTATATGGCTTGCATGATCTGTCGATTTGGTTAAGCTTGAGTCGAGGATATAGGTGGTCGAAAGATATAGATAGGTTGTACGTGTAAAAATGAAATGGCAAGGCCATTCCTAGGGGTGTCGAGGCATGTGATTACTATAGTTATAAGTGTAACGAAAGTTTTATACTTAGAATAATGTGTGTGTCTTGTGATGAATGTTCGTGATATGCATGAATAATTTACGTATGAATTGAAAAGAGTGAATAACAACTTACAACACCAAAAATTGGTGGTGATGAGATCGTGTGTACGAGTTGGGAGCAAGCAAAACGTCTAGACCCGAGAGCTCTTCCTTATCCCAAAACCTTATTCAACCTTGTAAGGAACCCAATACTTTCCTAACCCAAACTATGCTTGTGCGCCTAGGTCCTCTCGACAACAACCAAGAAAGAAAAAGAGTTTTGTGCTTTGAAGCTTTGGTGGTCTTGAGAGTGTGTGAGACTTATTGCATTTAATGTGGCTTTTATAGGGTGGTGAGGGTGGTTCGAATGTCTCCAAGAGACACAACACCACCGAGTGGTCATTTCACACTCGACAAGGTTGTCTAGCCTCCAAAGGCATTGTCAAATCGAGTAGAGGTGGTGAGGAAGCAATGAGAGTTTGACTTTGATTTTTTTATGTTTAGCTAGGGTGAGTAGGGCATTATAAAATTAAGATTTGAGCACATGTGGTAACTTGTTGGGGAACATTGAGACACTCGATCCATGGGGTAATACTCGGTTAAGGTTACTAGGTGTGTATCATGAATAACCGATGGTTAGACGGCTTCAAAATTCGGCTTGGTGTTTTGGGTTTGATTGACCTCACGTACATGGAACAAAGTAAAAGGGAAGTTGCATGCTTCAAAGTAAACGTGTGTATATATATATATAGCGCATGGCTGGGCATTGTTCGAAAACCATGCAACACAAGAGAAAAGCAAACAAAACACAACTAGCCTTATGGGCTATGGTAAACTCTCGGCCCAAAATGAAACAAAAGAAAAAGTAAATCGGGTGGGCTAGTGGGGGTGTTTCGGCCCAAGTAAGTCAAAGAAAAAGAAAGAAATCGTGTGGGCTTGTGAAAATGGTTCGGCCCAATTATGATGGGGTGTCCGTGATTAGAAAAATGGTGAAATTAATTTCGGTGTCGATGTCGGTTCGTGAAAACCAAAAATATAAAGACGATGTCGTCATACATATATATATACTCGTATATATATAGTACTAATAATTTGTAATAGTTAATATATATATATATATATATATATATATATATATATATATATATATATATATATATATATATATATATATATATGTTAATAATTGTCTCGGTGTTCAAATGGGGTGTCGGGTCGCAAGTGGGAGTTACCGGTGTTAACCTCATTGGGTGGTATCCAAGAGTGACAATCAGGTGATATCGGGTGACAAAACATAATCGGGTGACAAAACCTAATCGGGTGTTAAACAAACGGTGATTAAAACAATCGGGTGTCAAACAGTAGGTGTCTCATATATAAAAAAAATCAAATTAGCCTGCAAAAACGGCTTAGTTTAGAATAGTATTGATGATTTGCATTAATAAATGACCTGGGATTTTACGGTGTATTACAGTACCCACCCGTTAGATTGGATTCGTCCCGGAATCCAAAGTTGAATCGGTGCTCGGGGTTGTCTCATCAAATAGTTGTGGGTATTTGGCACGCATTTGATCCTCGCGCTTCCATGTGTACTCGGGTCCTCTCTTAGGGTTCCATCTGACCTTAACAATGGGAATGCGACTATGCTTAAGTCGTTTGACCTCCCTATCCATAATCTCAACGGGTTCCTCAATAAAGTTCAACTTATCGTCGATTCTGATCTCTTTTAACGGAATCACGAGTGTTTCATCCGATAAACACTTTTTCAAATTTGACACGTGGAAGGTGTTGTGTACTCTACTGAGTTCCTTAGGTAGTTCAAGTTTGTATGCTACGGGACCGATCCTTTCAATGATCTCGAAGGGTCCAACGTATCTTGGGTTTAACTTTCCACGTTTTCCAAACCTAATCATCCCTTTCCAAGGTGATACCTTACGCATGACCTTGTCTCCAACTTGAAACTCTATTGATTTCCTTCGCACATCGGCATAACTCTTTTTCCGATCCCTAGCGGCTTGTAATCGTTGCCTAATTTTTACTATTTTCTCAGTGGTTTCAAGAATCAACTCGGGACCTGAGAGTTGTACATCTCCAATCTCAGCCCAACAAACTGGTGATCGATACTTTCGTCCATAAAGTGCTTCAAACGGTGCAGCCTTAATGCTGGTGTGATAACTGTTGTTATATGAGAATTCTGCTAATGGTAGGTGTTTATCCCAGCCTTTTCCAAAATCAATCACACATGCCCTAAGCATGTCTTCCAGGGTTTGTATTGTCCTTTCACTTTGACCATCGGTCTGTGGATGGTAAGCTGTACTCATATCTAACTTAGTTCCCAAAGCTTTCTGTAAAGATCGCCAAAAGTTAGACGTGAAACGGCTGTCTCGGTCGGAGATAATAGAAATCGGCACTCCATGCCGGGAAACTATCTCCTTAAGGTACAAACGTGCAAGAACATCCATATCATCAGTCTCTTTGATTGGCAAAAAGTGCGCTGACTTCGTGAGATGATCGACAATAACCCAAATTGTGTCCAACCCACTCGATGTCTTGGGTAATTTCGTAATGAAGTCCATTGTAATCCTTTCCCATTTCCACATTGGTAGCTCAGGTTGAATCAAAAGACCGGATGGTTTTTGATGTTCAGCCTTTACTCTTGAGCAGGTCAAACACTTACCGACATACTCTGCAATGTCAGCTTTCATGTTTGGCCACCAATACAACTTCTTTAGATCTTGATACATCTTGTCCGAACCAGGATGAATGGAATATTTAGACTTATGAGACTCGTGCATGATGAGGTCTCATATTCCTCCATACAATGGAATCCAACTTCTGTCTTTGAAACACAGCCTTCCATCTGGTTTCTTGACAAATCCATTCGTGCTTTCTGGCATGCCGTAAATCCTTTTGTGTGGTCTATTCTCTTCCTTAAGGGCCTCAGCTTGAACTTCAAGAATTTGAGACGGAAGTGGTGATCTAATTGTCATACCCAATGACCTAACTCTGAGGGGTCTAAGTCGTTCCTTTCGACTCAAGGCATCTGCTACAACGTTTGCCTTCCCCGGGTGATAACGGATCTCACAATCATAGTCACTTAGCAACTCTAGCCATCGACGTTGTCTCATGTTCAACTCCTTTTGATCCAAAATGTGCTGAAGACTCTTGTGATCGGTGAAAACCGTACACTTGGTTCCATATAGGTAGTGTCTCCAGATCTTAAGAGCGAATACCACCGCTCCTAATTCTAGATCATGAGTCGTGTAGTTCTCCTCGTGGGGTTTAAGTTGTCTAGAAGCGTAAGCGATTACTTCTTTGCATCGATACGGCACCCAAACCTTGGATTGATGCATCACAATATACCACGAAGTCCTCCCTTCCTTCGGGTAGTGCTAATATCGGTGCTTCATAAAGCTTCTGCTTCAAAAACTGAAATGCTGATTCTTGCTCCTCTCCCCATTCAAACTTCTTCTTCTTCTGTGTTAACTCAGAAAAGGTTTAGCAATCCTTGAAAAACCTTCAATAAACCTTCGATAATATCCGGCAAGACCTAAAAATTGGCGTATCTCAGTAGGACTCGTTGGTGACGCCCAATTTTTAACAGCTTCGATCTTAGCAGGATCAACATGAATACCCTTACTGTCAATAACATACCCAAGAAATTGTACTTTCTCAATCCAAAAATCACACTTTGAAAATTTGGCGTATAATTACTCTTCTCTGAGCAGTGTTAGTATGGCCTTCAAGTGTTCTGCGTGCTCTTCCTTACTTCGTGAGTAAATAAGGATATCATCGATGAATACAATCACAAACTTATCCAAATAAGGTTTGCACACTCGGTTCATTAAGTCCATAAATACAGCGGGTGCATTTGTTAGACCGAATGGCATTACTTGGAATTCGTAGTGACCGTATCTTGTCCTGAAAGCCATCTTAGGGATGTCTTCTTCCCTAACTCTCAGTTGGTGATAACCCAATCTCAAATCAATCTTCGAGTAGACACTCGATCCTTGCAGTTGATCAAACAAATCGTCAATCCTTGGCAACGGATATCGATTCTTAATAGTAAGTTTGTTCAACTCACGATAATCGATACACATCCTGAAGGTTCCATCCTTCTTCTTTACAAACAATACCGGGGCTCCCCACGGTGACGAACTTGGGCGAATAAATCCTTTATCCGACAATTCCTCCAATTGTCCAGATAACTCCTTTATTACCAACGGTGCTAGCCTATAGGGTGCTCGTGCTACGGGTGCTGCTCCTGGCATCAAGTCAATTTGAAATTCCACTTGACGAGTCGGCGGAAGGCCAGGCAAGTCCTCAGGGAAAACTTCTGGAAAGTTCCTGACTACTGGCACATCCTCGAGTCGCTTCTCTTCCGACTTCTTCTCGGTGACTTGAGCCAAAAAGACTTGACATCCTCGTTCGATGTACTTCACAACCTTTATGCAAGAAACGATGCTCAGACGTGTCTTACTTCGCTCTCCGCGAACAATCAGGGTTTCGTTATTCAGGGGGATGTGAACGACCTTTTTGTCACAAATGATCTTAGCGTGGTTCTCGGATAACCAATCCATTCCTACAACGACGTCGAAACTACCAAGTCTAATAGGCATAAGGTCAATGACAAATGGGGTGTCTAGTAGTCGTAGGGTGCAACGTCGGAGTATAGTGTTAGTGCTCACTAGCTTTCCATCGGCTAGTTCAATCTCGTATGTGGTGTCTAGTTTGGTCGGTGTAATATTAAGCAGGGGTGTAAGGGATATAGATACGAAACTTTGATCGGCTCCGGAATCAAATAAAACTTTAACGAGGCGGTTGTTTAGAAAGAACGTACCCGTGACTACGTTCGGATCTTGCTGGACATTTCCATCTCCTAGCATGTATGCTCTCCCACGTGCATTGTTTTCCTTGTTTGGGCACTGACGCCTGTAGTGTCCTTTCTCTCCACAAGCATGGCATACCACAGCCACGGGTTGCAAGTTGGCTCCTGTAGCCTTGCAATCTTGTGTCTTATGTCCAGTCCTTGAACATTTCCCACACTTGGCATAACAGGGTCCATTGTGATGCATCTTACACTTGTCACAGAATGGAAGAGGTCCAGCATACCTAGCATCCTTAACTGGTGCGGCGACATAAGCCCTGACAGCTTCCTGTCGTCGGTTCTGTTGGTTGTGGTGGGTGTTTCTGTCATGGTGATAGTTACGGTTGGGGTTTTGGTTGTTGTTGCTGTTTTTGTTGTTGTTGTTGTTGTTGTTTTTGTTTGTCCTTCGATCATCAAACTTCCTTTTGTGATTGTTGTTCCCCTGAGCAGAGTTACGCTTAATCTCCCGGTCTAGCAGTCTTTGGGCAATAGTCATTGCTTCATCCAAAGATTGAGGCTTAGACGAGGTGACGTTTCCCTCGATGCTCCTCGGTAATCCCTCAATGTACCTTTCCAACAACTTTTCCAAGTCGGGAACCTTTGAAGGGCAAAGTGTGGCAAGCTCCTGAAATCTCCTATCATAAGCCCTGAGATCATTTCCTTTCACAACCAACGTGTGAAACTCTTCTTCTAACTTCTTGATCTCGCCTCTAGGGCAGAACTTCTTCAACATTTTCTCCTTAAAGTCAGCCCAGGTGATCTGATAGGCCTCCTCCACACCTATCTTCTGAGCAGTTGCATTCCACCAAGACAACGCGTCTTCCAACAATGTTCCTGTAGCAAACGAGACTCGGCTTTCAGCGGCAAAACCGCTCCTCATAAACACAGTCTCAGTTCGCTCAAACCATCGAGCAAGCTCTGTTACCCTTCAGTTCCTTTGAAGTAAGATGGTTTACAAGCTATGAAGTCCTTATAGGTACACTTCCGAGTCGCAGCAGACTCGCTCTCAGCAGTGGCTCGGTTATTGCTACTAGTTCGTGCCATTGCAGCAGCCTGCTCTTCTAAAGCTGCAGCAACACTGTCAACAACCAACTTTCTGATAGCAGCCTGGGTCATAGCGGGTGACGAGGTAGCAGTAGTGGTTTTCCTTGGGGCCATAACTCTATAAAATCGCAAGTGCATAAGTACAAATCCCAAACATCGATAACAAGAGAAATAATGTAGCCAAACTCATAATAGTCGAGATCATCACAAAGTACATATCACAACCACACCAGAAATACATACATCAACATAAACCATATCATTCATTAATAAACATCACGACATGTAACAACACACATGGAAATTATAATGAATCTCAATATGGGAGCATAATAAAAGATCAGACAACTAGAACATCATAAATCAATATCAATACGTTACAATCATAACCAACATAGAGTTTTAATAATTTTGAATTCATTGTTACAAAACAATAAGATTACAACATTATTAATGCCACAGGCGGCAAGTTAAGATGTCTCTGTAAGTAATGACATGTCATAGATCTATGAAGGTCCAGGTGCGCCTCCTGATCTCCTCTCCAGCTCTCTGATGATCCTGATCATCTCTAACATCTCCAAATCCCTGGATCTCTCACGGGCCTGAATCTCCTCAATAGTGGCTGAAAGTGTGTGGATGGTAGAACTAGATGCGGCTAACTCCTGTGCCTGATGCTCCATCATCTCCTGTGTGATGGCCGTAATCGCTCTCAAATCATCTATCTCATGCCTCTGAATATCTAGCCGATGACCAAACTCAGTGATGGTAGCCTGTGCCTCCTCGATCTCTTTCCCCATCATCTCAAATACCATCTCTAAAGTTGTCCTATGTATCACGAGGTTCGTGACCTCCTCCTGCATACACTCAATCCTCTCCAAGGATATATCCTCAATAACGCTCAACAGCTCATCAAGACGATCCTCATGTCTCACTAATCTAGCAGCCAAAAGAGGGATAGTATGGTGTATCGGCTCCCCAGTGACCGGTAACACCGCTGAAGAGCCATCTCCAAGCTCAGCAGCCCTAGGTGATCCCTCAAACAATCTCCATCTACGTATGCAGTCTAAACAAAAACGACCATCGACGAGCATCAACCAATCTATGAATGCCAGGTGAGGTGGGGGTCTCGGTGGGAGTAGGTGATGGTATCAGTACGGTAGTAGTCTGTGAGTAGAAGACTGTAGGTGGTGGCATGGGTGGCAAAACCTCAGAGGTGTGGGGTGCGGTATAAGTAGGTAGCATGTAAGGATGTGGCTTAGGTGGGGGTGATACAGGTGATGGTGGAGGTGCTGGTGATGCCATAGGTGTCAAATCTGGCATAGAGACAGGTGGTAGTACAGATATAGGTGATGATACAGGTGTAGGTACAGATGTAGGTACAGGTGTAGGTACAGGTGGTGTAACAGTAGAAGCGGGCAAAATACAGACTCGTTTCTGAGCCGTGCATTTACGGGTATAGTCTCCCTCATGATATCGAAACAACTCTCCGAAAGGCTCAGGCTCATAGGGCTCAAGAATCCTCACTCGCTTGCGCTGATGAATCGGTGCAGGTGGGGGTGATGGTGGGATAGAAGCAGCAGTGTCAGAAGTATCGGAGTCAGAAGACTCGTCATCAGCATCTGAACCGGTGTGGTGACTAGCAGGTGGTGTAGGACGATCATCAGCCGCAAGAAACTGCTGAGATGTCAGGTACTGATCATAAAGGTACTGTCCCTGTGTCATAGGTCCACAGACATGACGAAAAAGAGGCTGAATAGCAAAAGAATCAATGGGTGTAGAAGCAACCTCACCCTCCTCAAAGGGCTCAGTATCAGCAGATGGGTCTCCAGATGGAACAGGAGATGGCATGGCAGGTGATACAGGTTGGGTGTCATGGTAAGAATCATGAGTGTCTCAGGTGTCATGGGTGTCATAGTCAGATAGGTCAATAGTAGGGTGAGTGGATGATGCCGGTACGACGTCGTCACTGTCGGACAAAATAATAACCGGGGGCGACATGGTACTGTAATATCCAAAAATAGCAGTAATATAAGTCATTTAGTCTACATAATACTACATGCACAGTGATCATAGTGTCATAGTGAGCTAAATGCAATGGGTGCTAAAAATCAAACCTTAAAACATGACGTTGGCAAGCGCTGACACGGAGGGCACTTTGGTGATAAATAGTTTGTTTAAAAATTCGGTGAGGTTATAGTCCAATGTTTTGAAAAATCATTTGGTTCTCTATAACCATGGCTCTGATGCCAATCTGTAACACCCCAAAAATTTGATAAGCAGCGAAAGTCTAATCGGGTTCATTACAGTTTAGTACACAGTCATACTCATAGAAAACAATTCAAAAGATAGTCAGTATCATTCCATGAAAACTCAAATATTCAGAGTTACAAACATTTTTCCAAAATGTTAATTGTTTCGCAAAAGAAGTGATGAGTTTGTAAAGAATGATATAATTATTGAAATAAAAAGGGAGGTCATGTGCCCTTTGCCAGCTCCGTGCCGCCATGCTTGCTAATTTCCTGAGATAAACATGCTTAAAAAGTCAACACAAAGGTTGAGTGAATCCATAGTAGTTTAAATAGTAATAGTGTGAACACAAGTCAAGCATTTGAAAATAACAAGCCAAGATAGACAGGTCTTGACTAAACTGGTGAAATATTGCTCCTAAGCCTCACAAAACGCAAGCCTTAACATTGATTTGACATATCATAAAGATAATAACAATCACCTACACCATAGCGGATGTAAATGACAAGGGGCCCTCGGTGACAGGAAATGTGCCAAATTTCTATAATACCTCGAATATAGCACACCTCCTGCCAAGTGATCACCTTGACAGAGGCGGGCTGCCATTCCAATAGATCTATCAACTATATTCGCACTCACTCGCAAGTGATTAAGGTTCGTGATATGAGGGACTTGTAGCACAGGTGTCAACTTAGGCAATATCAAGTGATAACAACATACAGAAAAATACTTGTGTTCGATTTATAGCATGTATCTCCCCACGGGGTTTAAAAACAATTAAAAATGTGGGACCATGAACTCACCTGACAGGTGGGTGTAAATCACAACGGTGCTCAAAAGTGATGGTGTACTGCTATGACCAGCAATGAAATTCCTCCGACTTGCGACCTAAATAATACATTGTAATCGGTGTTTTAGATTCGTTTCGTAATTGACATGTGATATGTCTCGTGTACGGTGATATCCGTTAGGGTGTCTTATTGTATTCCAAAATAACTTCACGTAGTTATTTGTAATGTGTCACGAACCGGTGTTCGATAAATATTAACTTGTTGTGAAAATATTATTTAAAAATATTTATAATTAATTTTTTTAGTAAAATTGTATATATATATATATATATATATATATATATATATATATATATATATATATATATATGTATTAAAGTTAAAGAAAAATATATATACGTATTTATATAAAAATCAAATTAATTATAAAATACCTTGTCACATTTTAACCCTTAACTTTACAAAATTACACTTTTTACCCTTTGGTTAATAATAATTACAATATGGTCCTTTTTGTACTTTTTACCTTTTGTTCCCCAAACTTTTGGAAAATACAATTTCTACCCTCAACTTCTTATTAGAATTCGGTTTTGTCAAATTTAGTTCGATGTTTGTGATTTTGACAATTTTAGTCCCTTAACGGAAACTTTTGCAAAAATAGTCCTTGGTTTAGTTTTTGAAAAACAAACTTTCGTTACAATGAAAGTAGCCTTTAAAACTTGTACAAATCTTAAAAATCGGTATTTACACTTCTCGTTATTTTTCCAAGTTTCTAAGCCGAAAAATCTCCTTTTAAAATTTAATGGGCTCGTTAGCCCGTTTAAAGCCCAAAGAGTGTCTAATTTGTTTGAAAAATAATGTTCGACTATGATTGGTTTTGGTCTAGTTTTCGTGGTATAAAACCGTATATGGCTTGCATGATTTGTCGATTTGGTTAAGCTTGAGTCGAGGATATAGGTGGTCGAAAAATATAGATAGGTTGTACGTGTAAAAATGAAATGGCGAGGCCATTCCTAGGGGTGTCGAGGCATGTGATTACTATAGTTATAAGTGTAACGAAAGTTTTATATTTAGAATAATGTGTGTGTCGTGTGATGAATGTTCGTGATATGCATGAATAATTTACGTATGAATTGAAAAGAGTGAATAACAACTTACAACATCAAAAATTGGTGGTGATGAGATCGTGTGTACGAGTTGGGAGCAAGCAAAACGTCTAGACCCGAGAGCTCTTCCTTATCCCAAAACCTTATTCAACCTTGTAAGGAACCCAATACTTTCCTAACCCGAACTATGCTTGTGCACCTAGGTCCTCTCGACAACAACCAAGAAAGAAAAAGAGTTTTGTGCTTTGAAGCTTTGGTGGTCTTGAGAGTGTGTGAGACTTATTGCATTTAATGTGGCTTTTATAGGGTGGTGAGGGTGGTTCGAATGTCTCCAAGAAACACAACACCACCGAGTGGTCATTTCATACTCGACAAGGTTGTCTAGCCTCCAAAGGCATTGCCAAATCGAGTAGAGGTGGTGAGGAAGCAATGAGAGTTTGACTTTGATTTGTTTATGTTTAGCAAGGGTGAGTAGGGCATTATAAAATTAAGATTTGAGCACATGTGGTAACTTGTTGGGGAACATTGAGACACTCGATCCATGGGGTAATACTCGGTTAAGGTTACTAGGTGTGTATCATGAATAACCGATGGTTAGACGGCTTCAAAAGTCGGCTTGGTGTTTTGGGTTTGATTGACCTCACGTACATGGAACAAAGTAAAAGGGAAGTTGCATGCTTCAAAGTAAACGTGTGTATATATATATAGCGCATGGCTAGGCATTGTTCGAAACCCATGCAACACAAGAGAAAAGCAAACAAAACACAACTAGCCTTGTGGGTTGTGGTAAACTCTCGGCCCAAATGAAACAAAAGAAAAAGTAAATCGGGTGGGCTAGTGGGGGTGTTTCGGCCCAAGTGAGTCAAAGAAAAAGAAAGAAATCGTGTGGGCTTGTGAAAATGGTTCGGCCCAATTATGATGGGGTGTCGGTGATTAGAAAAATGGTGAAATTAATTTCGGTGTCGATGTCGGTTCGTGAAAACCAAAAATATATAGACGATGTCGTCATACATATATATATATATACTTGTATATATATAGTAATAATAATTTGTAATAGTTAATATATACATAATGTCATATATATATATATATATATATATATATATATATATATATATATATATATATATATATATATATATATACACTAGACGAGTACCCGTGCATAGCAACGGGATTTTATAGCGACAGATAGTTTATTGATAAAAAAAAAAGTTTATAAGTTATAAACGAAAAATAATAAAAGTTTGAAGACTTGGTAATTAAACATAATGTTTTGAAACCTGGCTCGACCCGGGTGGTTTAACTGGTTGAACCGTTCCGGTCGAAAAACGGGTTTGAAGCGTCCTAGGTCAACCCGGTTTGTGTTTTAATTGGTTGTATTTAATTTGGTAGATATGTTTTTAATTGGTTGTAAAATGTGAATAAATCATTGTACTTTTAAGTAATGAATAATGTTTTGAAACCCGGTTCGACCCGGGTGGTTCAACCGATTGAACCGATCCGGTCGAAAAATGGGTCGATTTAAACCGTGTCAACTTGCTAGGTTGGGTCGAAAACGGGTCAAATTAAACTGGGTCAATCCGCCGGGTTTGAAGCGTCCCGGGTCAACCTGATTTGTGTTTTAATTGGTTGTATTTAAACCGGGTCAACTTGCTAGGTTGGGTAAAAAACGGGTCAATTTAAACTGGGTCAACCCGCCGGGTTTAAAGCTTCCCGGGTCAACCCGATTTGTGTTTGAATTGGTTGTATTTAATTTGGTAGATATGCTTTAATTTGGTTGTACAATGTGAATAAATAATTGTACTTTTAAGTATTGGGGTGTTTTAATAAGAGTATTAATTACATTTCACTTTCCCTCTCATTTGACTATTGTTGAAAACTCAGCATTTCATTTTTGACTATTTTTCTATTATAGATAGTATAGATATATATTAATAATTGTCTCGGTGTTCAAATGGGGTGTCGGGTCGCAAGTGGGAGTTACCGGTGTTAACCTCATTGGGTGATATCCAAGAGTGACAACCGGGTGATATCGGGTGACAAAACATAATCGGGTGTTAAACAAACGGTGATTAAAACAATCGGGTGTCAAACAGTAGGTGTCTCATATATATAAAAAAAAATTCAAATTAGCCCGCAAAAACGGCTTAATTTAGAATAGTATTGATGATTAGCATTAATAAATGACCTGGGATTTTACGGTGTATTACAAAATCTTTGTACACTATGTTTTTGGTGGTATTTGGATTTTTCCCCGGTTGTTTTTTGATGATGATTTTTAGCCCTTGAGGAGACGTTGACCTTGAAAGTAACACATACAATTGCCCATGACCAAATACCGGTTCTGGTAGATAAACGCCAATTTTATTTAGCGACTGCCCTTGGCTTTTTTTTATCGTCATTGCATAGCATAGTTTGATTGGGAATTGTTTCCTTTTAAACACAAATGGCAGTTTTTCTTCCTTCTCAATCAGCAATATCTGCGGGATGAAGACTTTTTGAGACATCCTTGTACCTGTAACGATTCGTGCTTCCATAATCTTCGTAAGAACCTGTGTAATAATCATCCGTGTACCGTTACACAGTCCTCCAGCTAAATTAAGATTCCTTAGCAACATTATCGGAGCTCTTATTTTGACGATGAGATTATGTGGAGGTAACCCTGGAAATTTAAGCGTGTTTAGATACTCTATAGGATAAAGTAATTCAGTTGCACCTCCGTCATTTGTCTTAGGTAGAGCTTCGTCGTTGCTTTTGAAAGTATAGGCACTTCCATTAAGCATATCTAGAACCTTTGAATTGATCATATTTGCGGTTTCGTTTTTAGGACATACGATTGCTTTCTCTTGCAATGAATTTGCAGTTGGCCTTTGCAAGCTTTCGTCATCGTAGATAAAGTCTATAAGCTGTAGTAGACCTGTTTCGGTATCGGAAAAGCAATATGTGTCTGGTATATCGACCCAGGATGTGTTTTCTGGATCAGATGTATCTGGTTCACCAATGATACCGTTACCGATGTCTAGCAGCCACCGAGAAAATATTTGCATTTGTTGGTATTGTTGAGCAGACACTGATGGCTGTTGTAGCCTCATATTTTCTTTAAGTGAAATGACATCAAAATGTGGCCATAGATAAGATTGGGTGATAGATGACCCGACTATTTCTTCTTTAGCTGCATACTTCTTTACGGGCAATGTTTGTCTGAAATCTCCACCCAAAATGACCGTCTTTTTGCCAAATAAGTCGTTTGGACAGTCAAATAAGTCTCTGAATGTACGATTGAGAGTTTCAAAGCATTTGCGATCGTTCATTGGTGCTTCATCCCAAATGACTAAGTCTATTTCCTTCAGTAAATTGGCTAATTGCGTATTCTTCTTGACGGTACAAACTCATTCATCAGTTAAATGGATTGGTAGTTTGAACCTAGAGTGCACCGCTTTTCCTCCTGGTAATAGCAAAGCAGCTATGCCCGATGATGCAACAGCCAAGACGATTTTTCGATGCGACCTTAATGTATATATTAGAGTTTTCCAAACAAAGGTTTTGCATGTGCCTCCATGACCATAAAGGAACATTAACTCTTGTCTTTGACTATTGACTGCATCAAGGATTCGTTCAAAAATAGCACGCTGCTGCATGTTTAGCTTAGGAACCATATTTTCTCTTTCTCTCCTAAGCACCTCAGGATCGTAGCTTCGCTCTTCCATAATCGATCTATTTTGAAGGATTTCCAGCAGATGTCTGGGGGGAATTCTATTGAAAAATCTTTTAATGATTTTCCATAGAATTTCAGCCCTGCTTCTAACTCATAAAGAAGTCCTGCTTGTAATTCATCGTCTGTTAGATGGACTTCTTGTATATGGAGCAGTTGTGAAAGTACAAATGGAATGTCTTCAGACATGTCATTTGTATGACTTTGGAAGAGCAAAAGTGCATTAGATACGTCGCAGAATATAAGCATTTGACAGAAAAGTGCACGCATCTCAGCAGTTGTTGCTGATAATGATGCTTCGTCTAATGCTACATTCCATTCTTGGTCATTACCTAGTAATCCTAAAGCTTCACACGCAACCTTGTTTGTAGGATGTAGTTGGCCCTCAACTGTCCGAATATGCTTGAATGATTTGCGACCTTGCTGATGACAAAGCAACATCCTTAGGTAAAAGAGATCACCTGCGCTAGGATGTATGTATGCTAACCGGCCAATAGCTGAACTATTTTTTTGCTTCCTACGTTCCCATGTCTTATCATTAGAATACCAGACATATTCTTTTGGGAAATTTAAGTATGTTAGGTGTAGCCCATCTGTCGATTCACGATTATACCGCAGCCATTCAGTCAGTGTTGTCTTTTTTTTGTGCTCGTCATCAACAATTTCTTGTAATGATTGGCCTGCTCTGAATGTCACCCTCTGCATATTTTCAAAGTGCACCGCTAATATTTGGACTGCTGGTTGCCTAGAGTGTATATCGAAGCCTAGTATCCTCCAAGATGATTCGTGTGGGCCGATGTATCTAGCGTCCTGGAAATTCTTTATTTCATCAACGGTTATTCTTGGCCGACTGCTGCTTGATCCTTCACCCCCTAATGTTCTTGTAACACGTGCAATGATCCGGTCAGTTCCTTTTGAGATATACTTGAATAGGTATTTTATCATCATCGTCCATTCGCAGTACTTTACGTTGATGTGAGCATAGAAGCGCATACAAAGCAATTCGTTATATGGAACAACGTATGTGTTGTCAAGTTGCATATTCTGCTTCGCTGCTGTTATGCCGGAATTTCTTCTACGGTAATGAGCGAACCCTTTTTGATCAATGAAAGTTTCTGAGCAGTATGGTTTAGGAAATCCTTTCTTACATTCATCAGTGTCTTTCATACATGGTGCAGATGTGTTAACCAAACCACATGGTCCATGTAGCATAAATTCTGAGACTACTCGATGAGCTTCTGGGTTAGTTGTTGGGTTCGGTAGTTCAGCAGATATATATCTATCAATATCTTCATTCCTATGAATATGCGACCCTTCCTTTAACCACAGTAGCAAATGACAATGCGGTAGACCTCGTTTTTGGAACTCAACTGTATATAAAACTGTAAGAGAATTAATAATTATGATTAGGTATTTGAGTATAGCATAAGTTATACAAAAAGACGTTTACATATATACAAAGTATTTTACCTGCTTCAACGTCTCTAAATGGTTTCCTTTCTCGTAGGAAAGTTACAAGGTCATGTATTTTTCTTTCAAACACTCGGTCAACGACATCTGGCCTGTCAGCTGTTGTAAGGTGCGAAAACGGGCGCATGTAGTCTTCTATTTCGGGCCAACTGACATTGCATGTAAATGTAATGAAAAATGACGGGTTTCCATGGACTCGAAATATAGCAAGAGCATCTAAATAGTGGCTGTACATATAACGCGGTCCTCCAGTAAACGAAGCTGGAAGTATTGTTCTTGACCCTACATCTGAACCATCTGCATCTCCTCGAGAAATAGCATCATAGATACCCGAAATGTAGTCATTTCTAATATCTTTTTGATTGTTTCTTATATAATCGAGCCTTTGCTGTTCAACACTGCAATAACCGGTAACTATATACTCTTGAAAAAGCCTTCCTGCCCTTAGTAGTAACCGATTGTCTTGAAATCTGTCATGGAGTTGGTATGTGATTGGCTCCAAACGGTCAACTTAAATTGACCAAAGGATGGTCAACAAAGTCAAACGTCTCAGAGTCAATGCTCCGGGTAATATAGGGTATCACCAGGTCATTAAGTCCCGACGAGGTGTGAATTATGCTTCAGCGTGCTTGTGATCGGGTGATTTTTCACTAGAAAAGGTTGTGATAAGAATTATTTGAGAATTATGAAATAAAATAACTTAGGAAAGCTATATGATTGATTACTTGAATTTAGATTGAGAAGAATTGAGCTAAAACCTAAAAACGTACGTTTACTGAAAACGGGAACAAACGTACGTAATAAAAAGTGAGTTTGATTAACTAAAAAGGTTACGGGGATAAAAATGGTATTTTTACAAACCTAATGATTAAAGAAAATTTTTAGAAAAAGAAAATTAATTTTTACACTATTTATATAATTATTATTAACTAAATACTAATTTCCTATTTACTTTTAATTAATTAAATTAACCTAAAATACAAATAATTATGAAATTAACCTAAAAAAATAAAATTTAAACTTAGAAAAATCTAAAATACTATAAAACTAACTTTAAAACTAAAAATATATTTTTAAGACTTTTTAATTAATTATTATTAACTATTAACTAATTATTAATTACTTTTTAATTATTTAAATTACCCTAAATTCTAATTAATTATGAAATTACACTAGAAAATTGAAAATAAAATTTGGAAAAATTAAAAATAACTAAAAACTAATTTTAAAGCTAAATTTCTATTTTTCTGATTTTCTAATTAATTATTATTAATTATTAACTATTTATTAATTATTAAAAACTAACTTAAATTAAGAAAAATACCAAATGATGAAAAAAAAATCTGAGAAAATTACTAAAAATATTTTTAACTATCAGAAGCCTGGGAAAAATTTTAAAATTAGATTTTCTTATAAATAAGCTGAGGAAATAAGCCAATTGGCTTAAATAGAAGCTATCACTTCTAATAAGTTGGGCTTTTGGGATTTTTCTGTTTCAAACTTGCTTATGGAATGATTTTGAACAACTTTCACAAAGGGAGTTTATGATGAAACTCGGAAATAAGCAAAATGGTGAGCTTATTAACTTGACAGTTAAGCTATTTAGCTTGTTAGGACTTTTATTGTGATAAAAAAGCTACTAAATGAGATTGTACACACAAATAAGCTAAAAACAGATAGCGTACTTGATGAGGCGAAAAATGATCCGTTTTTAGGGGGTCATTTAAGCCCGAATTCGATTTTATTTGATCAAATATTGCCCTAAATTGTTTCTTTTGTGATTTTAGGTACTTTGGGAGTGAAATCTGGAAAAGGAAGCAATTCGGACGTTTTTGGAGCATAAAAGTGAAGAAAACGCCAAAGTCTTAATTTTCCATGCTGGGAACAGTAGGTGACGGCGTCAAGAGTAACTTCCTAACGGCGTCAAGAGCAAAATTCCATGACGATCCAGAAGAGATTTGACGGCGTCATGAAGGTAGGGCGTCAAGAGTAAAAGTCATGACGGCCTGGAAATGATTAATACTTGACGGCGTCAAATGTAGATCAAGGCAGTCCGAAATTAGTTTTGGCGGCGAGGTGACGGCATCACCTAATTGGTCTTGACGCCGTCAGACCCCTTTTCCTATATATAGTTTTCTAATTTTTCACATTTAAGAAGAGAAGTTTTGGGAGAAACCCTAAGTACGATTTTGGTGTAACTTTACAGGTTTTTCAAGGGTTCCAACCCCTTGATACCTTGCATGTTTAATCAAGATAAGTGTTCTTCTAATTCAATCAATATGTCTATGTGTTGGTTGTCTATATCTTGTTCTTGTCTTAATTCAATCATGCTAGGCTAGATCTATCTTGTGTTTGCTTAGATCTAATGAAACCTAGATGTTGATTATGTGTTGATTACTTGTTTATTCTTGTCTTGGATGAATGATTTATATGTTAGGCTTAAGAAAACTGGCAGATCTCCAATTGGTAACATGCTTGAACGTCTTAAGAAACATGAACCGACGCGCACTAGGTCTTTATTGGTTGTATTTAATGCATGAGCCACTGTTTCCAATCCCTATAGTTGTGCTGGGCATGGTGTAGGAGGAGATAAGAGCTCATAGAATTGGGGAGTTAAGTGTGCCACCCCATGAATGGTATTAAGGAATACGATCCGTCATCCATGCAATTATAACAAGTAATTAACGTGTAAAAGATGTCTAGGGAGTAGTGAAATCTAAGTAAACACATTTTCTCCAATTACTGCTCACAACTTTAGTATAAATTAGTTTATTTTCATTTTTAGTATTTTATTTTGATTGCATCTTAGTATTGGGTTAGTTGATTAGCAACTAATTCCGCCCAAATCCTTAAAACCCGAGATTTTAACTTGCTTTTTATAAAATATAAAAATACAAAAAGAATCTTCCCTCACCTTTAGAACTAGTATTTAGGTTTTCTAATCCTAGCGACACTATTCCTAGCTGAACGATCAATCCCCCGGTACTTGTCACTATACTATACTACAACGATCAGGTACACTGCCTGGTGGGGGTTGTAAGCTTCTCAAGATCCCTTGAGAGGTAAATCCTGGTGCGATTCCCACGTATCAAGTTTTTGGCGCTGCAGCCCGGGGAATAGTTATTGTTTAGGTTAGAAATTCTTTTTATTAGGTCTACTTGCTAGATTCCTTTCTAGTAAGATTTTATTTTTATTTTTAGGTTTTCTTTAGTCTATCTTATTTCTTTGTGCCTTTGTTCGTAACCACCCAACATCATGGACAACGGGAACATCTTTGAACCCGTCATCCCACCACAACAAAACCCACCACTAGAACCCCCTAGGCCTCGAACCTTAGGAGAGTATTCCCGACCTAGCCACCAAGGCTACCGAAACACCATTGAGCTCACCGGAGCCAATGTGACCCCCTTGCGATCCGACACCATCCGGTTGGTGCAAAGCGGATGTGCATTCCATGGACTTCGTTCCGAAGATCCAAACCAACATCTTAAGGACTTCCTCAAAATCGTAGATTCTATAGACCTAGATGTTGCAACTAGAGAGACTACCCATTTACGCCTATTCCAATTCTCTCTACAGGATCAAGCTAGTCAATGGCTTGAGCGTTTACCCGCGGGATCCATCACCACATGTGATGATCTCACCACTCGTTTCCTTGCTCAATTTTTCCCACCGGGGAGAACTACTAAGCTTAGAAATGACATCTTGATGCTCCAACAACATCAAAATGAATCTCTTTATGAAGCATGGACTCGTTTCAAGGACTTACTCCAAAAAGTCCCTCATCATGGCATAGATCTTTGGCTCCAAGTCCAAATTTTTTATGACCATATGGACATCTCCACGAGGCGAGCCATTAACCAATCGGCCGGTGGTAAGCTACGTGATCTTAGTACGGAACAATCATGGGAACTCATAGAAGATCTTGCTCTCTATGACAACGAAAGTTGGAGTGATCCCCGTGATTTGAACAAAACGGTCAAGGCAATATCTTTGCCTTCGAACAATTCTAGCACTCCCGACCGTAGGATCATGGAACTTGAGGACCAAGTCAAGTTTCTCATGAAATCTTACGAAGCTCCTAAGCCTTCAAGCCAAGTGAACAAAATCACTTATTCATGCGAATTATGTAGTGGTCCCCATGACACTCGTGATTGTGTGGAACTCCCCGGAACAGCTTTTGCGGACTACGCATCCACGCGTACCGACGAAGCGGGAGATAAGTGGTACACTTTCAAGCCCGAGCCAAACACTTACGGTGATTCATACAACCCCTCTTGGAAAAATCACCCAAACCTTAGGTGGAAACAAAATAAACCCAATTCTTCCAATCCGCCTAATCGTTACCAACCAAACGGTCCACCATCCAACCGTACTTTCAACAACAATCCTTCTAACAACTATGGTAGTACCAACAATCTTGAAGGATTGATGTCAAAATTCATGGCATCTCAAGAAGCTCGCATAGCTAGGTTTGAAACCGAATTCAACCAACAACAGACGGAGATGACCAACAAAATTGACAACTTGTTGAAAGCCCTCAACAACCAAGCGTTAGTCACACCTAGGATCCAAATTAAGGATCCCTCATCATCCAAACATGTCCACTTTGTCAATGTTGTCACCATTAAGCCGATAGATAAGGAGTTAGAGGAGAGTGACAAGGATGAAGTTAGAGTAGAAGCCAAGATTAACGATGAGAGTAGGGATGTTGAGGTTAACAAGGAAGAGGAATTAGAGGAGGTAGAGCCTATAGAAAAATACTTTGATAAGTTGCCCACCGAGGAAGAACGGGAGTACCATAAGGATTTATTCGATAGTCCCGAGAGACCATATATCTTCGACACACCCCTTATCAAAATGGGAGACCCCTCTAACATTAACATCCCATGCAATATCGGGCACATGCATATATGGAAAGCTTACATCGACCCTAGATCCCCCGTGAACATCATGACTAGGACTTATTACAATTGGGTGATGAAGAAGCAACTTGATTTTAGGATGATGCCCGGTAAGAATCTGATAAGTAATTTTGCAGGAAGGGTGAAGGGATTGCATGTAATTATTGGGAATCTCACCTATGAGATCGATTTTATGATAGTGGAAGACGCTCGTCCGGTGATAGATGCTTGCCTGAGCCAAATAATATTCGGAAAACCATTTGTTGAGGCCACTAGGATGAGTTATGATCCGACTTTAGGGATAGTTAGATTTAAGGAAGAGAATGATGAGGTTGCCTATCAAATGCCCTACAAGATTGAGCAATACCGCCTTCTCTCTAATTTCGAAAAAGAACACAAGCAAGCGGCTTATTATAGGAATGAGGAGGATAGACGTAGAGGAGTAGAATATGTAAAGAATAGAATGCTTGGTTTCTACAAAGAATGCTTGCAACTAGGTCCAGAATACAAAACTGGTTTAGAAGACGACCTAGAGAGTGGAACCAATGATGAGGTCACGTAGTAACCCATGACCTTGAGTCTAGCTACAAGACTCGAAAATAAAAAAAGCGCTTCTTGGGAGGCAACCCATGTTTTGTGTGATTTTATTTGTTTGTTTGTTATTTGTTTCCGTATGCATGTTTATTTTGATTGTTGGTAGATCATGTTTCTAAACTAAATAGTGGAAATACTTTACTTTGTTGTTTAGCCTAGCCTTAACTCCACCTAAAAGTATTTTTGCAAAAGATAAGTGTAAAGGGAAACCCCAAATATGTTTTTAAGAAACCAACCGATCATGATTCTCCACAATATTAAATGAACATGTTTATTCGTATTTGTTAGAGTCAAATGCTTGTATTGAGTCATAATAAAGTTTTGCAGGATTTTCCAGGAAGTAGGACCAAAATTTTCCAGAAATTTTCCGGAAACTTAACATAAGAATTTCTGCAGGTCAATTCTGACGGCGTCAGGAGTTTACTCTTGACGGCGTCAGGTGTAAAAATCTGGAAATTTTACCGGTTTTGTTTTTCTAACGGAGTCTTATGGTTTTGTGAATTATTAAGTTTTATAATCTCCAGGAGATCTGCAAACTTCATTCCACAAGCATTATATCTTATCTTGTTTTCTAGGATTTAGTAACTTATATAGGATGCCGCCGATTTTACGCGAGGTTGTCTTGTCTACTTTGTCAGGTTTTACAGGTTATGTATGACAAGAAGATGATTTATATTCTGGAAGGGAAGATTTGATTGTTCATTTTCTTGGAGGAAGATTTAACCTAGCCATCTCATTATCCATACCGAGCGAATCAGGGGAGTATTTGATTTCATTCTCTTTACTTTTTCACTTTTACATTCTTTACTTGAACATTGGGGACAATGTTCATCTTAAGTGTAAGGGGAGGGTAAAAAGATGATACCTTACATATGCACTTTCGCTTGAGTTTGTTTTGTTTAATGGTAGATGTGTAATAAAACTATGAGAAATACTTGTTAGTGCAATTTTAGCGCCAAATTTAAATTTTTTTACAACATTTAGGAGTGAAACTTTAGCCATAGCAAGCGTCTCATGGATAGGAGATTGTATGACTAGCACATAACCGTATATTCAGAAAAATTTTCCACCCAAATATGTGAGGTTCGCCTTTAGATTTGATAGGAAAAGCATTTACTATTAGTGCTTATGAGTGTACTGGTAGCATTTAGATTCTAGAACTTGCGTTAGTGATGCATCCCGAGACCGCTAGTGAGACTACATTCATGTGGTAGGATTTACTACATGATAAGAGGCATTAGGATCACCCTTGTGTTAAACCCGTATTATAATTACTTGACCATTTAAGTCATATTACTTGGCTAGTTAAGTCAACTAATTTTTCCCACACCCTTAGCGTTGTACTCATTTTTAGTACACGATACCCCTAGTACACCCCTCCGAGCCTATCTTTTCGTTTCTAACTTTAAGCATTTTACTTAAAGGAAGAATTTGTTACACCCCACTTAAATGTACAACCAAATCGCCTTAGCCTTCCGTGTATGCGCTCATTTTTAGTGCATTATTGTTATTTGTTAAACCCTAAGTTAACTATCTAATTGATTACATGGTTGCTAAGTCGAGTCATATCCTTGTACATATTGTTTTGGGACGATTGGGACTCATGGGTAAGTACTTATTTATGGAGTAATGGGGAAGAACATCATTTATTACCCCCATATATGTACGTTAATCTTATAAGTGCTCCAAGTGTTTTGATTTTCTTAATTCGAGTCATTAGATTAGTTAAATGTAAAGTATGTAAAGATTCAAGTGTAAGGGAAATGTCCATTCCCTATGATGTATTATTTTGGATGGTAGGGTAAGAGTGTATGCAAAAAAAAAAAAAAAAAAAAAAAAAAAAAAAAAAAAAAAATCGAAAAAATCAAGAAAAAGAAAAAAAATAGAAAAAGGAAAAAGAGAAAAAAATACGGACTACCATCCCTTTTTATTCTATGTTTATTTTATGTTTTTGTTATTTTTCATTTATTAGTTTAAGTCGAGTCTAGTCTTGGCTTAGCAACGCCACATTGTACACGTAATTAACCAAGATTGTTAACTCGCCACCAGTAAAACTTCCTTTATCCAACAAAACCGTGTATTTCATATCCCTACACCTAACGTTACAACCCTTTAAAAGACCTCTTTGATAGTTTATCCTAGGTGCTTACGCCATGTGGTGGAGGTTTGATCCTTTCTCAAGCCTATGGTAATCTATTTTGCTATGACAGGTAGTGAGAGATATCTTCCGTTTCCATATTGTAATTTACACTTTATTACACCCGAGAGATGTGAGTATCTAAACACTATTTGTGAGGTGCTTGTGTATGACCTCCGTGCTTGTCTATTGGTCTTTAATGGAACGATTATTTGTTGTAATTACTTTTATATTAGTGTTAAATGACCCCTAACTTGTCTTTTGAGTAGAATAAAAGCGCATTTGCTTGAGGACAAGCAAATCTCAAGTGTAAGGGTATATGATGAGGCGAAAAATGATCCGTTTTTAGGGGGTCATTTAAGCCCGAATTTGAATTTATTTGATCAAATATTGCCCTAAATCATTCCTTTTGTGATTTTAGGTACTTTGGGAGTGAAATCTGGAAAAGGAAGCAATTCGGACGTTTTTGGAGCATAAAAGTGAAGAAAACGCCAAAGTCTTAATTTTCCATGCTGGGAACAGTAGGTGACTGCGTCAAGAGTAACTTCCTGACGGCGTCAAGAGCAAAATTCCATGACGATCCAGAAGAGATTTGACGGCGTCATGAAGGTAGGGCGTCAAGAGTAAAAGTCATGACGGCCTGGAAATGATTAATACTTGACAGCGTCAAATGTAGATCAAGGCAGTCCGAGATTAGTTTTGGCGGCGAGGTGACGGCGTCACCTAATTGGTCTTGACGCCGTCAGACCCCTTTTCCTATATATAGTTTTCTAATTTTTCACATTTAAGAAGAGAAGTTTTGGGAGAAACCCTAAGTACGATTTTGGTGTAACTTTACAGGTTTTTCAAGGGTTCCAACCCCTTGATACCTTGCATGTTTAATCAAGATAAGTGTTCTTCTAATTCAATCAATATGTCTATGTGTTGGTTGTCTATATCTTGTTCTTGTCTTAATTCAATCATGCTAGGCTAGATCTATCTTGTGCTTGCCTAGATCTAATGAAACCTAGATGTTGATTATGTGTTGATTACTTGTTTATTCTTGTCTTGGATGAATGATTTATATGTTAGGCTTAAGAAAACTGGCAGATCTCCAATTGGTAACATGCTTGAACGTCTTAAGAAACATGAACCGACGCGCACTAGGTCTTTATTGGTTGTATTTAATGCATGAGCCACTGTTTACAATCCCTATAGTTGTGTTGGGCATGGTGTAGGAGGAGATAAGAGCTCATAGAATTGGGGAGTTAAGTGTGCCACCCCATGAATGGTATTAAAGAATACGATCCGTCATCCATGCAATTATAACAAGTAATTAACGTGTAAAAGATGTCTAGGGAGTAGTGAAATCTAAGTAAACACATTTTCTCCAATTACTGCTCACAACTTTAGTATAAATTAGTTTATTTTCATTTTTAGTATTTTATTTTGATTGCATCTTAGTATTGGGTTAGTTGATTAGCAACTAATTCCGCCCAAATCCTTAAAACCCGAGATTTTAACTTGCTTTTTATAAAATATAAAAATACAAAAAGAATCTTCCCTCACCTTTAGAACTAGTATTTAGGTTTTCTAAACCTAGCGACACTATTCCTAGTTGAACGATCAATCCCCCGGTACTTGTCACTATACTATACTACAACGATCAGGTACACTGCCTGGTGGGGGTTGTAAGCTTCTCAAGATCCCTTGAGAGGTAAAGCCTGGTGCGATTCCCACGTATCAGTACTACTCAAAATAAGACAAATGAAACCAATAATCACAAGAAATAAGCAGTTTATAAGCAATAAGCAATCCAAATACCAAACAGTCCAAAACAGGTCTCAAAGGTCACTTTTGAAGGCCTGTGGGGTCCACTAGGGACTTTGGAAGGCCAAACAAAAAGCTGAGCCAATAAGCTGAGCTTATTGGCTGTCTAAAGAGCTAAGGTATGCTCCCTAGGTCCCACAATTGAGGTCAGGAGGGGGCTTGGACTATGGGTACAAAAGTTGAGCTCTCAACTTTGGTCAGGAAATGGTCAAACTTTAGGGCACTTGCAGCCCTAGCTAAAAAGCTCTAATCCACAAAATAAGCTCAAAGCCTAAAATCCTGGCTTATTGGCTTTCTAATAAGCCAACATTCAGGGTATGGGGCCACTGGTTAGCCCTGTGGGGTCCATCAAAGATAGGTCAATGGGACTGATAGCAGTGCATAGGGGAGTACCTTCCCCTGCAGCTCACTTTGAGCTTGTGCACAAGCGTATGAAAAAATCACAAAAGTAAGCTCTGGGTTGATTCCTGAAGATTAGCTGACAAACTACAACATATAAAAAGCACAAAGCCTAATTCCTTACACAAAAATAACAATAATTCTTGCAATTTTTGGAATTTCTGCAAAAGAGTGAAATTGACTTTTTGAATAAACTTTAAAATTGACTTTGATGAACTTAGATTCCTGATTTGATGATTGAAATGGATGTAATTAGCTAAGATAAGACCAAACTAAGTTAAATCAACAACTTATACAATGAAATGATGGTTTATGGATCCCAATACCCACACAATTGACAGTAGTGAAAGATTCTAAGTGATTTTGACTATGTGAAGTTAAACACACCAATTTTATTGGTTCCTAGTCCTACTACACCCTAATGTGACTAAAAGAAACTTCTAACAACAAGCAAACCACCTTGGATTACTATGAACCACCCTGATCCAAACAGTCTTATAAAGGACTTAATTTTTGATTTTTGAAACAAAAGGATGTTTTGGACTATGAAACTGTTTCACAACAATCTTATATGATATAATAAGCTGAGTAAAGCACAAAGATACAGGTTAAAACTACAACTAACCAATATTACTAAAAATGACAAATTTGACAGTTAACTTAGAGATTTTATAGAACAATGAATTTTCAAATACAAACCACTGATTTTATTCACTAATTACTCTTAACTACAACTAATAAGCACACTAAAGACAAAAATAAGCTACAATAAGCAGTTTAAATAGAAAAAAGGAAAAATGTACAAAAAGCTCACAATGTGCTTTCTAGCTTAAATCCAATGAACCATGAACCATGAACCAAGGACAAATCCTATTGGTTTCCATAAACCACTAACCTATGGCCATCCTTAATTCACCATGCTCCAGCTTTTCTTCATTACTTTCACAATCTTTTTGATTTTTTTCTTATTTTATGTATTTTTTTGGTATTTTTGCTTTTTGACCCTACACTGAATTTTATGGTTACTAATAGCTTGAATAAGCTATCTAGGAGCTTAAGTGAGCTATCTCAGTCCATAACATCAACAAACAAACATTTTAAGCTACAAATGGAATTTTAAAGGAAAATGCACAAAGTTGCAATAAAACTGAAATACTTCGATTGATACTTTAAAAAGATTCAAAATACACTAGATTAACTTGAAACAACGTTTGAAGGCTTAAAGATACAATAAAATTATGAAAAATTAACTAACGAGCTAAAATTAACTAACTTATACTAGATACTATACTATACTCCATCTTTTTCTTTATATAGCACTCCATTAGGGTTTAGGACACCCTATGAACATTTCCCACTTTATTGTAGACCGTTGGATGACTTTAACACAATCTTGGCCTTTAAATACTTTTTGGCCCTATAACTTATTAAAGCAGGATTGAGTGGAGTTTGGTGGAGGTATTAATTGTGGGTGGTGGAGGTTGGTTTGGTTGATGAGAATATTTATTGTGGGTGGCTGATATTGGTGAAAAGGTGAGGAGGGGGGAGACAGGATACCTGGAAAACGGGGGAAAGGGGGAAAGGAAGATGGTGAGTTTGACTGCTTCTTTGACCTTTGACCTTTGACCATGTAGTGTTATATTAAAATGGGAGTGGGCCGTGGGTATTGGTGATGGGCCTGGGTGTGTGTTGGGCTTGGTATTGGTTTGGATTTGTGGATTGGGTAATAATAACAAAAAGGGATCCGTTTGGTTAGATAGCTAAACACAAGGACCAATTTTGTAATTTTGCAAAAGGTGAGGGGCTGAAGTTGTAAGTCTCTCAAAGTGTTACCAAGGACCAATATTGCCAAACTTACTATACCAAGGACCAAATTTCACTTTTTCCATTTTTCAAAATTCCCAAGGACCATTTTTGCCAGATTTGAAATTTTGAGGGACCAAACATGTAATTTTTGAAACTTATGACCCAAGTATCATATTTTGTGATTTTTAACTTTCAAAAGACTTGGGTTGACTTTTTTTTTAAATAAATGCATAGGGACTATTTTTGACAAGTTTTGAAACTTGGGGGACTGAAACTGCCAATATTGCAAACTTTGATCATTTTTCATTTGTTTTTGCTTATTTTGCATTTAAACATATAAAACACAATCCCTGGGATAATTTCAGTATTTTGATGACTTTTTGATTGTTTTTGTATGTTTTGCAGTTCAGATTTAACCAAAAATGATGAGTGTTTGAGCACTCATCAGTATGCATAGTACATTTTCATCGTCATTTGTTTTTCTTTTTCCGATGACTGCCCTGCCTTCTGTGCCAATTTAAGACCTAGGTGATAGCCTTCTTCGCCATGGATAAAAAGAAGTGGAAAATGAAGTGACATATAGTGAGGGTTTAGTTTGTCTATGTATTGTGGTTGGCCACCTCGCCACTCTATAATAACATCATAATCAGTTCCGACATCTGGGCCTCCTTAAAAAACAATTGAACCTATAGAATCCCCTGCTGGGAGATCATACTGCTTAGACCCAACAACGCCAAATAATTTTACTCTGAAATTTAGGACATCGGCACCTTCCATTTTATTGCGAGCTGTTCTGAATAACTTAACCAGTTGGTTGTGGTTGTCCAAAATTTGTATCAAATTTTCGACAATATCTCTTCGGAGCCTGTTTTCAGTATTCTTAAAGTGTTCTAAACGATTCTTGACTTCATTCGTTGTATCGTAGATATAGAGTTATAAGAACTTTGGTATCTTGTTTAGTTCCGGGCACATGCTTCCGATCCAATGGTAAATCTTTCCTGAAACTTTGAATACATAAGGACCTCTTCCTCTATTAACTGAGTCATCCAACTCTCCTTCTAGTGATGTCATGGTGAACATTTGATTGTAGGCTCAAATATTTTCCATGAAATACCTGTCTTGGAAAAGTTCTTTTATATAACCAGGGCAGTCTTTAGTTGTAGGCAAAATAACTTTACCATCGTTACAACAAAGATGGTATTCTGGCCGGCTTCGACTGCTTTTTTTCAGGCGCTCGTCATACCAAAAAAAAAAAAAAGCCTTGCAATGCTTGCATACTTCAGTACAATTGCCAATAGACATATATGTTGATGGCAGCCGTGTAATAAATACATTCGTACATGTCAGGCAAAAATGAAAAAAATCTTAAAAAAGTAATAACTTACATTAACGGAGAAATGTTCTAAATATGTAGCATACCTTGTCTAATCCGTCTACGTTGGTTAGTATTACTGTTCATATTGTTATTGCTGCCATGTAAATGTTGCTGCGTAGCTACAATAATAAATGAAAAAGACATATAATTATATTACCACTTTCACTTTAGTTTTAGTCGTATGAATCAATTGCTGGAATTGTAATTTAGGTGCATACTTGAATAAACCTTGGTCTTTTACGATGCCTTTCATCATTTTCTGGCATATTTCCAGTTGGAAGTGTTTTTTCAGGATGGGTATCTTTTCTGTGCATTTGTACAGGTGTAGAGGTGCGTAAAAATCGGCCCAGGTTTCTGCCACTGACCCTTGAAACTGAAGGACCAAAGTTCCTTGCAGAAGAGATCATTAGATATACAATGATTATAACAGTGCGGAGTACGTGCATGCTGAATATTCTGTAAGTAAAAAAGCATAATCTAATACCTTGGATGTTACAATTGGATTTGTTTAGTTCCATTGATACAGAATTTACAATGGCTTTTATCGTTTTCTGGTACATTGGCATTCGGTCGTGTTTTTTCACAGTGGACATCTGCTGTGTGTATTTCAGCAGGCATACAGATGCGTGTAAATTGCCTTTGGTTTCTGCCATCAACCCTTGAAACTGAACAACCAATGCTCTTTGCAGAAGAAATCATTAGATATGCGATGGTTATAAAGGTATGTAATATGTACATATTGAATACTTTGTAAGGGAAAAAGTATAATTTAAAACCTTGCATGTTACAATTGGATTTGGGTGATTTCATTGTTAGAGAATCTGATGCATTAGGTTCATGTGGCTGCCTATCATACTAATTAGATACACCATATTTACCTACAATGAAAACCACAATCTAAGATACCGCAAGAAAAAAAAAATAAGACTATCTTTAGATATAAGACATAGCCACAAACTAATGGAAAAGGACTTACATTGAGAAGTGATTGTAGATGAAGTTCCAGTATTATCGATTATCATGTTTTTTTCTGCAGCAGTGGATGTATTGTGAAATACATGTTGATGAGGTAATTCAGCCCGATGTCTGCATATTTTCTTCTTGGTCTTATCAGGGCATGTATGAGGCCCTATGTTGTCGCATACTAACTGCTTTCTTTTTAATGATGGAGGCTGGCAATCCATGTTTTCAACACCCGGGGACAAATGCAAAGGAGGCGGACCACTAATAGAAGGAACCTAACGAATCGCTTTTTGCTTGGTTTTCATAGTTGGGTTTATGACTTATGCATGGCTACAATTGCACAAACGCATGTGAATATATGATATTAAGTATAGCACATGCAAAGTTATAGAGGCCTTATTAACTTGCATCATTCAATGTTACACTTAAAAGGACTATTCACATATATGCATGCATCCATGGGTGTGCAAATATTGTACAGGATAAGAAGTAGAACATGCAAAAATAAGAAACTAAAGTGCAATACCAAATACAAAAAACAAATGTAATGGTAACAACAAACAAATCACCTAGTATTTGTGTAAAGGATCTGAGATTTTCATTGTTTTTATTTTTTTTCTTTGTACCTTTTATTATTTTTTTAATTTTATTTTTTTGGTTTCTTTGCTCTCTTCCGTCTGCTACTTTTTTTTTGTAAATACAATGTATAAGGACACCATCAAGAACCTTCTTCCTAGGGAAAGAAGCCATAGTACATGATTAAGTTGTACTTTGCAAAATCATGACCACAAAAAAAACTGAAGCACAGATAGATGATCGACACGTATGGATCTATCATCTGATATTATTATTATTATAAGTAAAAAAAATATACGGCATAATCAGTAAAAAAAATATACGACATAAACCCTCAAAAAAATTCCTGAATTTTGGCCTAGGGAACTAATGGGCCACGGCTAAGAAAGGGCTGGAAATGGGCCGCGCCTACTACGACATAAACCCTCCAAAAAATTCCTGAATTTGGGCCTAGGGAACTAATGGGCCACGACTAAGAAAGGGCTGGAAATGGGCCGCGCCTACTGTAGGTAAAGCGACGTCGTATGGGATCTCGTTTAATATATATAGTAATGGTATTGTCTTGATGAAAAATTAGATTTTATGGTTTAGATTTTCGTTATTTTACTTTTGAGTTTTGATTGAATGGTGTTGTCTTGATGAAACATTAGATTTTAATTAGTATCCTCAAGTTTTTATGGTTCAAATATTAGTGCTCTGGGTATGATGTCGCCAGAAGGGTGGGTTGCTCGATTTGGCCATGCATATGTACATTCCTCTCCATCCGCTTTATTCATATAGTGCAATTCCTTACTTAGTTACTTCTTTTGCACGTGTGTTGCCTGTATCTTGTTAGAATTTCGGTGTTTGTGGGTGGTAATAATCCTGATCTGTTCTCTGAATCGTGTTGAGATCACTTTCAGATTTAAGTATTTCGACCTGTATGCCTCGTGTATCACGAAATCCTCAATTGGATAAGACAAAGAACAACACTTTTTTCTAAGGCACGAGAAATCAAAGCTGTACACAGAAAGTTGTTATATCTGTTTTGTTATGGAAGAAATCAATATATAATGAAAATACATAACCGAACGTTAGTTAAAATCGGTTAAAGTCGGTTGGCAGGAAGGGTCATGAGTGTTGGGGAAAAGAGGTGACTTTTGGTGAGAAAATCGTTTGGAAATAAAAACAGTAATACCAGAATCCCAAAAATCGTTTAGGTTTTAGGACGCTGCCCCAAACCACGCGAGGGGCGTCCCCCCGACCCCCGCCCACTCACCTGAGAGCGGGACCCCAACAAGTGGCTCTGTCCCTTGACCCCGCAAGGGGCGCTTCCCCTTGACCCCGCAAGGAGCGCTTCCCCTTGACCCCCGCTCTTTGTTTATGGCGTTATCAAGCTAGCTAGAACGAGTGTGCACTCCGCACCTCCTAACTCGACTGTAAACTAACCTGATTGAGTCCATGATCTCAAGGAAATCACAATTACATAAAATATAAGTGATGACACAAAAATCACCAACATATCTTTCTAGCGATTAGTTGGTGTGTTTTGATCTAACACACTTCTTTGTATTTTGTTAAGTGTATAATGTCGTTTTTGGACCGGACCTATACATTCTAATAGGTCCTAATTCGCTGCATTATTACTTGAAACTTACACAAATGAGTCTGGATCCAAAGACTTTTTTAAGTCCGGTGTAGATTACTAATAGAGTATGCATGATCGATATTCGATACATATTGGGCTATATTTGTTTGACAATAGAACAAGCCCAAAAGTTGGTGCTAGTGTGCGGTTCATGTGAGTATGTAACCAAGTAATACAATCAGACTTGTGTGCTTTCAACTTTCTTACTTTTTTTATAATCAATCATGATGTGCTTGAATAATCATAGCAAATTTACACAATACAAGCATCAAGAATCACAAACTGACTCTTAATAATGCCTTTTAAGTGAATATAGACAATGGATAGTTCAATCTATAATACAAATTATCTAAAGAATCAATAATTAAATCTTTGTCATCCATTTTTTAAACTAAAAAAACCTACCTTTCATTCTGTTTAAATAAATATATCTAACAAAACATTAGATGTTATGCGAAATGAATTATACTATCGCGATAATTAAATCATCTTTCTATAGAATGACACTTCTATATACTTTCGTTTAACTTTTTTTCGACTTTTTTATAGTGTTGAATTTTTTATTCTTGAAAAAAAAAAATCAAATGTTTATATTTTCCCCTTAATTTTTTCTTATGAGTTCCGTGCCTCTTTTGTATACTTCCTTTAATTGCTTTACACACCCTAAATATTTAATGGATTTCATTGAGGACTTTGTTTATATCAAAATTTAAACCACTTTTCAAATTGGTGAAAACGTCTCTTTGTTCTTTTTACGGGCAAATGCTAAAAAAAATAATTGAACTTGACATTTTTTGTTGACAATTTTTGTGATTGTGTGTAACTATTTTTTTTTTCTTCTTATTGTGTGTACCGAACTTTCAAATTTCGATCATTGTGTGTATTTCATGACTATTTTACCTTAGTTTTTTCAAATTTTAAACGGTAAAATGGTCATTTAACATGCCAGAATAGTTACAAAATATAAACAAGTATCGAATTTTGAAAATTCAGTACAAACAATAAAAAAATAGTTGGCCACACATAATCTCAAAAAGTGTTAAGTACGATGATTTTTTTATAATTTGCCTTTCTTTTTACCCAATTAGCATGTATCATTTTCGTGTTGGGAACTTTATAACATGTGATAATATTTTGTATTTAGCATGTATCATTTTCGTGTTGGGAACTTCATAACATGTGAAAATATTTTGTATTTACTACATACAGCCTCGTTTTTAGAGATTTAATATTTAGGGTCAATTTCATTTATATTTTTGCAAAATTCAAAAATTTCATATATATTCTTTTGATGCATTAAATGCATTGTACTTTATGCATCAAAAACTAGTAAAAGGATATATATGAAATTTTTAAAATTTTCAAGGATATACATGAAATTTTCCCTAATATTTAAACCTTAATCCTATCTTCCTTATTTTTTAGTCACATTTCTACATTTACAGTTACTTATATTTCTCATAACTTTATCTATTTTTATACCATAATTTAGGTGTTTGAGTAACCTATAGTTATTTGTTAGTTTTGTCATGTAAATTTACGTCTTGATCCATTCTTATATGCATCTACATGTTGGTTTTCTTGATAACATTCCTTCGTTACTAAAATCTTATTGATTTTAACTAGTTATAATACTTGTGCACGCACAGGGTTTTTAAAATTTTTTTTTGATTATATATTATTATCAATTAAGAAATGAACCACTTAACATATTGTAAATGGTTTAACTTGGGGATTAAAAATAAAAACCACGTGTATATATGTTATAATCTACCTATTATTTTAGGAGAATGCTTTTGGATTAAAAATAATATTTTATTATTTAAGCAAAATCACATGATGATACTTGACTTGCATAAGATGTTAGTGATATATGTTTTTAGATCTGCAAACACGTTCTATCAATTTACGATATGTTTTGTAATTGTGGTATTTCTTTTACTTATATTTTCGTTAAAATATGTAGCATATTTAGATAGCTTTGAAGATTGATTTATTTCTTTGATTATGAGTAACCATCATACCATGTTTATCGATGTACATTTTTGTTTGAAAATTTGTATTTTCATAAGTTTATGCTATTTACTTGTCAAGTTTAACTATAAAATTACCAAATTAACATAGATGCTTAAACTATAGTTTCTTCATTACATAAAAAGAAACAAAAAAAGATGTAATGGTAGAATAAGTTTATGTATAATGTATAAGAATAATTTTTCTCTAAGACCGAACTATATAAGGAAATTATTATTACTTGCATAAGTAAATTATAAATGCATGCAAACAATGACAAAAAGTACATTGGGAAGTCTTTTAGGATTGTTTGAATCTTTACCGACCTTTCACTTTAGTGCAACTTTTTTCACAATTGGCCTAAATCATCAAGGTTAAAGACACCCATATTTTAGACCGTTGGTTGACACCCATAGTGTTATCAATGACAGCAAACACTTGCTAAGTTTCATTAACTCATTCAAAGACACTTGTTAAGAATTTCTACTATAAAATTCTTCATATGGGAACTAAAACACATCTTTGGTACATTAAAATACATTCATGTATTATCTAAATCAAAAACTCAACTTAATTATACATTCATACCTTGAAAAGGCGTAGAAAATACTTCCACGATAATCATGTGTTGATACTTAATCCTCCTCTAAAAAATGCACACAACAAATTGCATTACATTTTAGTGTGTGCCATAAGATCATAAAACTGCAACCACTAATAACATGTTGCATTATAGTGAGGATAACAACAAAGTTAGTCATAGCATCAAATAAGAAAACTTCACATTACAACTAAAGGGGTGTTTGGGTTATGTTTAGTAAAGGTGTTTGTTGGCTTATTCAATTACCATAACACAATAAGTTTATGATAAAGCTTCAAGCTTTTTTGAGAATCTTAATAAAAAACCCGTAAACTCACAACTAATTTTATCATAGCTTAGTGCGTTTATAGTAAAAACACATATTAAATGTAGAAGTTTTCAATAAGACATTAAAAAAAATTACTAAAAGTTGGTGTGTAAAAAAAAAAAAAAAGAAAAACCATAAAAAAAAGTTACTAAAAACTATCAGGTTGATAAGGCATAAGTCAAAGTTCTATCGAGGTATCTTTCGGATCCTATTCAGAAACAAAAAGAGGTTAACACATAAATCATAAGTATAGAAGAATGGTTGTATCTCACATCTATGATTACCAACTCAATAACATTATCGTAGTCTAGTAACATAATTACCCGATTAAAAACTATATATACCTTCTTAATAATTTTCATGTACATACTTTTGATTTCTTTACAATAGCCACTATTACGGTTTATTTATTTTTTATGTTTTTATTATTTTTTTTAATGAAACATCATGTTAATGAATAAAGTTAGGTTATCACCTACGTAGTTTTTCTTTTTTTGATTTAGGAGGTGATTGTTATCAAATAAGGATTGGGTGATGCGTGTATTTTTTTTTAATTAGCTTTGTATAACGTATTTAATTGACAGACATGTTGAGGTTGATGTTGATGTTGTTTTTTTAACTTTAACTATTGATATCATGTTGTTCAAAATGTGCGAGTTTAGTAGCACGTAATGAGCATTGATAAAGTTAAAATATGCTCTATAAAGTTTTTAATTTTAAAATGTTTTTATGGATATCCATATATAAATTTCAAATAACAATTTCACGAGTCGTTGCTGTAAGAGAATCGCGTATATTTATTTTCATATCACACTAACTCGTGCTTACCATTTGATATTTATATTCACGTTAAAAATAATTTAGCTATATATAATATTCAAACCCGTGTACGTATAAATTAAACTTTTAAATAGAATAACATGTGTCCTTATTTAAAAAAATATTCTAGAAAAGTCTAAAAGTAACATTAGTTTAAAAAAATATTTAACATGTATTAAAACTAATTCACATATTTATCAAATTTTGTAATTTTAATGGATGAAAGTCTAAAAACTAATACTAATACCCATTTAATTTTAAACAAAGTTAATATTATAAAGTATAGGGGGTATAAAGTGTAAGGGGTTATTTGATTTTTTTCTAAAATTATTAAAAAACATGAAAACTTGTAATTTTACACTTAGCTTTATATAACTTATTTAAAATTCAACCACCAAAGCAACAAAGTTAGTCATAACATCAAATAAGAAAACTTCATATTAGAACTAAAGGGGTGTTTGGTTATACTTATTAAATGTGCTTATTGGCTTATTCAATTACCATAACACAATAAGTGTATGATAAAGCTATAAGCTTTTTTTAGAAGCCTAGTGAAAAACCTCTGAACTCACAACTAATTCTATTATAACATAGCATGTTAATAGTAAAAACACAAATATTAAGTGTAGAAGTTTTCAACAAAACATAAAAAAGAGTTACAAAAAGTTGGTGTGTATAACAAAAAAGTTAAACCATAAAAAAAAGTTACTAAATACTATCAGCTAGATAAGGTATAAGCCAAAGTTCTATTGAGGTCTCTTTCGGATTCTATTCAGAAGCAAAAAGAGGTTTACACATAAATCATAAGTATAGAATAATGGTTATATCTCACATCTGTGATTACCAACTCAATAACATTATCGCAGTATAGTAACGTAATAACCTGATTAAAACTATATATTCTTGTTGAATAATTCTCATGTACATACTTTTAATTCGTTTACAACGGCCAACTATTACGTTTTTTTTATTTTTTATTTTTTTAATAAAACATCACGTCAATAAATAAAGTTAAGGGAAACACCTACGTTTTTTTTATTTTTTATTTTATTTTATTTTTTTAAATTTTTTTAGGAGGTGATTGTTTTCAAATAAGAATTGTGATGCGTGCATTTTTTTAATATAATTTAAGGAAAACACCTTCTATATTAAACAATGACTATCTAACCCAAGTGTTTGTTTGTTTTTTTTAATAATTAGCTTTGTATAACGTTTTTAACTGACAGACATGTTGAGGTTGAGGTAGATTTTGTTGTTTAACTTTAACTATTGATATCATGTTCTATAAATGTGTGAATTTAGTAGCACATAAATGAGTGTTGATGAAGTTAAAATATGCTCCGTAAAGTTTTTAAAATGTTTTTATGGATATCCATATACAAATTTTAAATAACAATTTCATGAGTCGTTGTTATAAGTAGAATCATGTATATTTATTTTCATATCGCAGTATCGTGCTTACCATTTGATATTTATATAATCCCTTTACTAATAATTTAGCCGTATTTCAAACACATGTACGTATGAATTAAACTTTTAAATGGTAACACGAGTCTTTATTTAAAAAAATATTCTAATGGATGAAAGTTTAAAACTAACATTAGTTTAAAAAAATATTTAACGTATATTAAAACTAATTCGCATATTTACCAAATGAGTCCTTATTTAAAAAAAATATTCTAATAGATGAAAGTTTAAAACTAACATTAGTTTAAAAAAATATTTAACGTATATTAAAACTAATTCGCATATTTGCCAAATTTTATATTAATGGATGAAAGTCTCATGTAATTTTAAACAAAGTTACTATTATAAAGTATAGGGTATAAAGTGTAAGGGGTTATTTGTGTTTTTTATAAAATTATTAAAAAACATGGAAACTTGTAATTTTACACTTTACTCTATATAAATTATTTAAAATTCAATCGTTAAAGTTTTATTAATTACTTCCTCTTTTTTTAAGTTTTTGTTTTTATAAATTTGACACCTATATTTTTATGCATTTTTTTTCTTAACCAAATTTATCCACCAAATTTATTAAGTTTGACCAAAATCAATTTAATTTTGACTTTTTATTAACCAATCACGTTGCTCGATTTCGCATACGTGACAAAATTGAGCTCTGCCATTGGTCCAATTTTTTTTTCAATAAGAAGGGATTTTAAAAAATACTCCAAAATGATGTAATTCTTTTATTATATAAAAGATTTTAATATTCTTGTTTGGAATAATTTAAGAGAAGATCACACAACAATTTTGTTTCTTAAGTTACTCATGTAATTAAATAACTTTAAATCATGAAAAAATGTCTTTATTTTCTTTTATATCAATTTTGATAAAACTTATATCTTTGGTACAAGTTTTTTTATGCACATCATATAATGGTTTCTACCCCTTTTTAAAGAACTTGATTTCAATCTCAACAAAGAAATGAAAGCATAACTCTTTGTATGCATACAAAAGATATATATGCAATTTTGCATTTTTGAAAGGATATATATGCAAATGTCTCAAAAACAATAAAATAGATTTACATTTTAAAGGTTGGCTTAGGTTATATATACAAAGGCGTCAATTATTTTTTTAATTTATTATTATTATTATTTTTACTACATAACTGGAAGTACTTAACAGAAAATATAATGTTTGATAAGTCAAAAGAATTAAAAGACAGAATAAATAAAAATGGGAAAAACTATTTTTTTCATGTTCATGGATTGATAAAAATGACTTATAGGAGGTGTACCCTTAACAACACCCTTAAAAGTTATACCAATTGTGCCTTTTTATATTGATGCATCTTTGTTTAGTTTCAAAAGATGTAGAAAGACAAATTTACTCCATCCGTCTTAAAATAAATGTTCATTTTTTACTTTTTAATTTTTTTTTCGACTTTAACTATTTTCTTTTGTGATATATAAAACTTGATGCAAAGTATATGAATAGATTGAATTTAAAACAAGTTGATTGGTTGTATTTTCTTTTGAATTTAACTACTGTTTTGTATTTTTATATTTTAAGTCTATTTGACACTTTTCTTATACCGTTAGCCCTTAATTTATTTGCAATGATAATCCTTAAGTTATTTTTTTTTTATATTTTTAATCATTTAAATATATAAATTTTGGTTTAAATGTTTAAAACAAAATGTGTTTATTTTAAAATAAAGTGAAAAATAAATAAATGTATTTGTACGAATAATGTGTTATTGGGTTGTTATTTGTATGAATAATGTCCGTGTGTTATTCGCATCCATCACACCAAACACTCTAAAGTTGATATATGGGGGTGATTGTTTAATGTTATATGGCGGACTTATGCTTTATTTAATTTCTGAGTTATATTTTAAAAGCAAACGGGCCGTTTAGTTGGTGATTTTTTTTTTTGTTTTTTTGTTTCTAAATTCTTATAGAATGAAAAAAGTGAAATAAGTAGAATGGTCATTTTAACTTTTAGTTAAAATTTAGAGAATGAAATTTCACATTTTTTAAAAATTGTTGAAAAAAAGTTTAACTAACGGAGTTTCAATAATTTTCTTTTCATATGAAATTTTTTTTGGAAAAATAAAAAAAATTTCACCAACTAAAACAGCCCATTATTTTTTGCGCTTTTTATTCTGAGTGTTTTTTAATACTATCACGTCATAATTTAACTTATATAAACTAAAAAGTCTAAGAGGTGTTTTTTTTCCCTTTTAGCTAAGTGATGCAATTTAATATTATTACTTTATTTAAGGGCTCATAAAATTCTTTTGTTCCATCTATATCCACAAGGCTTAATTTATCAACCTCTCTCCATTAAAATGCTTATATAATAGTAGGACTCATATACACCATGAGCTAAGAAAAAAAAGAAACACCCCGTTAAAATAAGCCACAAACACAAAGAACCAAAAGCTGGAAAAGCAATGCCACTTTTGAGAGTAAAACATTTAAAATGGGTGAAAACGTCTCTTTGTTTATATCAAAATTTCATTGAGGACTTTGTTTATATCAAAATTTCAACCACTTTTTAAATGGGTGAAAACGTCTCTTTGTTTTTTTACGGGCAAATAACAAAAAAAAAATCATCGAACTTGACAATTTTTTTGATATTTTTTGTGATTGTGTGTAGCTAATTATTATTCTTTCTTACTGTTTGTACCGAACTTTCGAATTTCGATCATTGTGTGTATTTCATGACTAGTTTACCTTATTTTTTCAAATTTCGAAAGATAAAATGGCCATTACAGAATCGCAAAAAGTGTCGAGTTCGATGATTTTTTTATAATTTGCCTTTCTTTTTACCCAATAAGCATGTATCATTTTTCTTGTTGGGAACTTAACATGTGATAATATTTTGTATTTAGCATGTATCATTTTCGTGTTGGAACTTTAAAACATGTGATAATATTTTGTATTTACTACATACAGCCTCTTTTTTAGAGACTTACGATTTAAACCTTAATACTATCTTCCTTATTTTTTTAGTCACATTTCTACATTTACATAGTTACTTATATTTCTCATAACTTTATCTATTTTTATACCATAATTTAGGTGTTTGAGTAACCTATAGTTATTTGTTAGTTTTGTCATGTAAATTTACGTCTTGATCCATTCTTATATGCATCTAGCTACTTGTTGGTTTTCTTGATAACATTTCTTCGTTACTAAAATCTTATTGATTTTAATTTTAATATTCTTGTTTGGAATAATTTAAGAGAAGACCACACAACAACTTTGTTTCTTAAGTCACTCATGTAATTAAATAACTTTAAACCATGAAAAAATGTCTTGATTTTATTTTATATCAATTTTGATAAAACTTATAGTTACTTTTTTTTTTTCTTTTTTTTCTTTTTTTGACTTGCAGAAAGGTATATCTTTGGTACAAGTTTTTTATACACATAGTATAATGGTTTCTACCTTTTTTTAAAGAACTTGATTACAATCTCAACAAAGAAATGAAAGCATAACTCTTTGTATGCATACAAAGGATATATATGCAATTTATATTTTTGAAAGGATATATATACAAATGTCTCAAAAACAATGAAATACATTTACAGTTTAAAGGTTGGCTTAGGTTATACATATAAAGGCGTCAATTTATTTTTTTTACTTTATTATTATTATTTTTTTTACTATATAACTGGAAATACTTAATAGAAAATATAATGTTTGATAAGTCAAAAGTATTAAAAGACAGAATAAATAAAAATGGGAAAAACTATTTTTTTTTCATGTTCATGAATTGATAAAAATGACTTATAGGAGGTGCACCCTAACAACAGTACAACACCCTTAAAAATTATACCAATTGTACCTTTTCATATCGAGGCATCTTTGTTTAGTTTCAAAAGATGTAGAAAGACAAAATTTACTCCCTCTGTCTTAAAATAAGTGTTATTTTTTACTTTTTAAAGTTTTTTTTTTTTTTTTTTTTTTTTTCGACTTTAACTATTTTCTTTTGTGATGTATAAAACTTGAGGCAAAATATATGAATGGATTGAATTTAAAACAAGTTGATTGGTTGTATTTTCTTTTGCATTTAACTATTGTTTTGTATTTTTACATTTTAAGTCTATTTGACACTTTTTTTATACCGTTAGTCTTTAATTTGTTTGCAATGATAATCCTTAAGTTATTTTTTTTTTATATATTTTTAATCATTTAAATATATAAATTTTGGTTTAAATGTATAAAACGAAATGTGTTTATTTTAAAATAAAGTGAAAAATAAATAAATGTATTTGTACGAATAATGTGTTATTGGGTTGTTATTTGTACGAATAATGTTGGTGTGTTATTCGCACCCATCACACCAAGCACTTTAAAGTTGATACATGGGGTGATTGTTTAATGTTATATGGTGGACTTATGCTTTATTTAATTTATGAGTTATGTTTTAAAAGATAAGGGGCTGTTTAGTTGGTGAAAATTGTTTATGTTTTTTTGTTTCTAAATTCTTATAGAATGAAAAAAGTGAGATGAGTAGAATGGGTTTTTCAACTTTTAGTTAAAATTTAGAGAATGGAATTTCACATTTTTTAAAATTTGTTGAAAAAAAGTCTAACTAACGGAGTTTAAATAATTTTCTGAAAAAATAAAAAAAATTTCACCAACTAAACAGCCTCTTATTTTTTGTGCTTTTTATTCTGAGTGTCTTTTAATATAAACTATCACGTCATAATTTAACTTTTATAAACTAAAAAGTTTAGGGGGTGTTTTTTTTACCCCTTAACTAAGGGATGCAATTTAATATTATTACTTTTTTGATAGGGTCATAAAATTCATTTGTTCCATCTATATCCACAAGGTTTAATTTATCAACTCTTCCCCATTAAGATACTTATATAGTAGTAGGACACACATACACCCTTAGTTAACGAAAAAAAAAAAAAAAAAAACCCCTTAAAATAAGCCACAAACACAAAGAACCAAAAGCTGGAAAAGCAATGCCACTTTTGAGAGAAAAAACATGAAAAGGACCTGTTTTAAAAAAACACTCCATCCAAAAAACACTAGTGTACTTTGACTCACTTCCCACTACTATATCTACATCCCCTTCAAACACAAAAACCCTACAAACAAACTACAAACCCTAAAACACACCGTCACAAACCACCATGTCAACCGCCAACAACAACCACTTCGAAGAAGACGGCTTTCCGGCCACAAAGCTCTTCACACAAGGCTACTCATACACCTACGATGACGTCATCTTCCTCCCTCACTACATCGACTTCCCAACTGACTCAGTCAACCTCGGCACCAAGCTCACCCGCAACATAACGCTATCCACACCTTGCGTCTCGTCTCCTATGGACACTGTTACTGAAGCCTGGATGGCTGTTGCAATTGCTGCCGTTGGCGGTATAGGTATAATTCATAGTAATAATACTGTCGCGGAACAAGCCGCGTTTGTTCGGAGCGTTAAATCGCACCGAATGCCGGTTTTGAATACCGATTTTGTGCTCGTTTTGGAAAATGATGCAATTTTGAGTGGTGGTTTGTTTGATGATAATAAGTTTGTATTCGTGTCGAGTAATGGTAAAAATGTTGTAGGATATGTTGAGAGGGGGAAATGGGAGGGTTTGGGTGATAAGGGAGTGAAAGTGAGTGAGTATATGGTTAGGAAAGACGTGACGTTGTCGAATGTGAGGAGTTTTGACGATGTTGTGAGTTATTTGGATGAGAAGGATTTGGAATTTGTGGCGTTGGTGAATGAGGAAGGGGAGGTGGTGAATGTGGTAGGGAGGGAGGATGTGGAGAGGGTGAAGGGGTGTCCGAAGATTGGGAGTGCGTCGGTTGATAAGAAGGGGAGGTTTTTGGTAGGGGCGTCGATTGGGACGAGGGATAGTGATAAGGAGAGGTTGAGGGAGTTGGTGAAAGCGGGAATAGATGTGGTTGTGATTGATAGTTCTCAAGGGAATTCGATTTATCAAATTGAGATGATTAAGTTTGCGAAGAGGGAGTTTCCGGATTTGGATGTGATTGGTGGGAATGTGGTGACCATGTCTCAGGCGCAGAATTTGATTAAAAGTGGTGTTGATGGGTTGAGAGTTGGTATGGGGTCCGGGTCGATTTGTACTACTCAGGAAGTTTGTGCTGTGGGTCGTGGACAGGTATTGCGAATACTTGTTACTTTTTGTAGTAGTGTTAAAGTTGAATGGTGTTATGTGTGTGTGTGTGTGTTGCAGCTGAGTTTCTTGCTTCTTGAACACTTGGTAGCATTGCACTCAAAGCTGAACACTCGAAATAAGTTTCTTAACTCACACAAATCCACCTACATACAGGAAATATTGAATTTTGAATTTGTATCATCATAATGATTAGGTAAAATTAAACAGAATCTTCAACTACGGCATATAATAAAGCTGACAAAATACAATCAAACGGAAGTATCAAGGGTGGCAAAATAAGCAGGTTGGGTTTGGGAAACAGGTTACAGGTTAATGCATATCACTTTTAGTACGGGTCGTCTTATTTGTTCATTTTCTGAACGAAAAAAGAGTGTATAACAATGATATAAGAGGTTGTATAATTGTTTGCATTAAAACTATAGACTTTGGGAGTCTTTCAAGTTTCAACCTGTTTGACCCATTCCCATTTAAGCTAACAAACTAATTGACCTGTTTGACATAAAACACAAGTTCACAACTTTTATCATGGGTGATTCTGTTCTTTTGTTACAGGTTGTGATTCTGTATCATAGGTGATTCTGTTTTGCAACTTTTGCACCACAGTGATTATGTTCTTTTGTTTGTTGCATTTGACATGTCAAACTAGTTTATGTGTCCGGCCTTCACTTTTAATGGTTAATTTAATAACCTATAGTTTTTATAGCTTAGTCATGTAGTCAAAATCTGTGTGTTATGCATTAATCAGAAATTTGAACTGTTTACTGCCATTGGCTGGGATAATAATGTGTCAATGTGAACAAAATGACATAATACGATGTGATGAGTTTTATATCATCTTGTTTTATTATATTCAAGCTGGAAAGGTATTCTGAAAGGATTTTTTTTGTTGTCTTGTAGGCCACTGCAGTGTACAAGGTTTCGTCTATTGCTGCACAAAGTGGTATTCCCATCATTGCTGATGGTGGTATTTCAAATTCTGGACACATAGTCAAGGCTTTGACGTTAGGGGCATCAACTGTTATGATGGGAAGCTTCTTAGCAGGAAGTACTGAAGCTCCTGGGGCCTACGTGTATCAGGTAGCTTGTCTAATTTAATGTTTGTATAGACAATCTTTTCACTTGCAATGTAGAAGCAAACTGTTAAAATATGTTGTTTTTCTTATTGCAATAATAGAATGGTCAGAAGGTTAAGAAATATCGTGGGATGGGGTCTCTTGAAGCAATGATGAAAGGAAGTGATGCTCGGTACCTTGGTGATAAAGAAAAGATGAAGATTGCTCAAGGAGTTGTTGGAGCTGTTAAAGATAAAGGTTCTGTGTTGAAGTTTATTCCGTACACTATGCAAGCAGTTAAACAGGGTTTCCAGGATCTTGGTGCTTCTTCCTTGCAGTCAGCTCATGATCTGTTGAGGTCTGGGACTCTCAGGCTCGAGGTATGGCTTAATTATTTTTGTAATTCATCTTTTTAGCCTTTTCCTCTTAAACTGCTTGCTTTTGTGATACTGTTGGTTTATTTCACTAGATCACTGAGAGTATGTTTGGCAAAACTAGACGGAGATGGATTTTTTTTAATCCCCATACCTCGCTCTGGCAGGATTGGGTTTGTTGTTGTTATGGACTTCTTATTTCAATAGTGACGTAGTTAAAATTTCTGAGAAAGATTAAAAAAACTCAAATAAGAAACACAATGAATAAAAAGTTATTGGGTAATTTTGTGTACAAAAATCTCCAGCTTATCATTGAAAGCTATTTCAAGTAGCTTTTGGTTTTAGAGCTTATGTATTTCCAAAGTAGAAGTTTAAGCTCTTGCATTCAAAAAGGCCTATATTGTAAGTTGTAAAGGGAGCTTATTTCCTTTAAAATGAAAGATTAGGCTCCAAAAGCTTCACACCAAACATTCTCTTGTGGAAGATTAATCTTATGAGAATCATAATCAGCTTTTGCGGACTGAGGTGATCATTGTGATTCGATAACTTTTACAACAACAATTTTTTGTTGTTTGCTTTGTTTAGGTACGTACAGGAGCAGCACAAGTTGAAGGAGGAGTTCATGGGCTGGTGTCTTATGAGAAGAAATCTTTCTGATCACCTCAAAATCGGTAAGAGGGTAGCCTAATGCCCACAGTTTAGTTGGCATCCTTCTGACCAACAACTATGTACACATGCATTGAGTAATGCAATGCAAAACTGTTGTATGGTAAGAATGCATCTTTTAAATAAAGAACGGATTCATGATCAAATTTGAACTAAACTTCTGGTAAATGGTTAGTTTTTGCAATCGGTTTAAGCTGGTTTATTTACATATTTGTCGGAAATATATCATTTTGCAACCTAAATGTTGGTTTCTAAATTGCGCCATCTTTTGGCTTGCACTTTCAATCAGTGTCTTGGTTATATAGATATTTAATGAAGGGAGAAAAATAATTTCTTTACCCGTATATGACTTATTTTCCTTTAGTGGCATGAGAAAGGAGACTCATTATTTATTCATTTGTATCTTGCATGAAAAGTATTTTCTATGATTTATTTTCCTTTAGTGGCATGAGAAAGGAGACTCATTATTTATCATTTGTATCTTGCCTGAAAATTATTGTCTAAAAGCTAAAGCCTAAGCTTATGAGTCCGAGTCAATCTAGATTAATACAGTATATAACTAGAGACTCTTTTTAGATGGTTGGTGACTCGACTAGGAAACAATCTCATATTAGATATTCAACGCCTAGGGTAAGTTGGATAGCGGGTTTAAACATCACTAAGGGGTTGTTTGATAGCCTTTGAATGGTTTAATTTGATAGCCTTTGAATAGTTTAATTAAGAGGACAAATCTAAATCAGTCAGAAATGTGGGTGTTTGTTAGCAACAATTTCATACGCTGAATGATTCCTATCGGTTCTTATCCATTCTGGACATTGGGCAAGCAATACCATTCAGCACCAAGGTTTTACTAAATATTTCTCTTTTATATATAATTCACGTTCCCAATTCTTTCTATCATTTCATGCCAAGAAAAGTTTTGACTATATTGCGCCACAAAAAATTCAAAAATTTACATTTTATTTAACTCATTATCTTTACTGATGTAAGTTAAAAATCTACTAAGAAGATCACTTAAATCGATTTGTATAGATAGTGTATAATATCTCAATATACAGCAAAGTTTTCTTAAAGAAAATATTAATGTTGATATTACCATTTCAGTTAGTTAGCGTTTTCTTATCACTGATCACTATGATTGTAATTACGTCTTATTCATTAAAAGTAGTTTTGGATTCTACATCTTTTATATAATAAAAGAATTACATTATTTCGGAGTGATTTTGCAAAATTAATCTTAATAGAAAAAAATTGGATCAATAAGAAAGCTTGATTTTGATACATAGGCGAAATTGAGCAATATATGATTGACGAATAAAAAGTCAAAATTGAATTGATTTTTGTTAAACTTTAATAAATTTGGTGGAGAATTTGATTGAGGAAAAAAAACACATAAAAATATAGGTGACAAATTTATGAAAATAAAAACTTAAAAAAAGATGAGGTAATTAATAAAACATTAGCGGTTGAATTTTAAATATATTATATGGAGTTAAGTGTAAAATTATAAATCTTTATGTTTTTTTAAAACTTTAGATAATGAACAAATAACCGCATACACTTTATATCTCATATACTTTATAATATAAACTTTGTTTACACATGAGTATTAGTATTAGTTTAAAACTTATGTCAACTAAATAAAAGTTTATAATATGGATATATTTTAACTTATAACAACGACAGCGCTCGTGCTACTAAATTCACATATTTTATACAACATAATATCAAATATACGCGATTGTACTTATAACAATGACTCATGTAATTATTATTTAAAGTTTATATACGGATATCCAGAAAGACATTTTTAAAAAACTTTATGGAGTATATTTTAACTTCATCAACGCTCATTAGATGTTATTAAACGAGCACATTTTGTACAATATTATATTAATAGTTAAAGTTAAACAACAACAATAATATCAACCTCAACCTCAACATCTATGTTAGCTAAACAAAGTTAAATCTTTTATCCAATAAAATTTTGTACAAAATATTAATAGATACTAATACATAATGACAAACTTATGCATATTTATTAGTTGTACTTATATCACAATTTTCACGGGTAAATTATTATATGTTCATACAGTAAACCAAAATTTTAAAATAAATTTGATTTATGTGTAAACCCTGTGCGTGCACGGGACTTATAACTAGTATGGTTAAAATGGTAATTTTATATCCTTTAAATCCTTCATTCAGAACAGTTAACAAACGTTGTATTTTTATTCAGAACCAACTTCATACAGAGCATGTGAATCATTCAGGACGATAATGTACTATTTATCACTGAACGAATAAAAGGTGCTGAACAATTCAAAAGTGCTGAGTCAACTTGATTCTGAATTAGAAAACTGTTTGATAAATGTTATGAACACCACCGCTGAATAAAATAAAATTACCATTTAAACCTCGAGTATGATTTAGTAACAAATAAAGTGCGTTGTTGATTAAAAAAAACTCCACAAGAAGCATGAAATAGGTTGAAGCCTACTGTCTCTCACCTAAGGATATTCGAAAGTATAGCATATGTCCATGTTCCGAGCCAAAGGCGATCCAAGCTTGATGATAGAAGTGAGAAGCATGTGTTCGTTGGCTACGACAAGCAATCAAAAGGTTATAAGATCTATAATCCAATCACATGGAAGGTGGTAGTGAGTAGAGACGTAGAGTTTGATGAAGAAGAAGCATGGGATTGGAGCATTAAGGAAAAGGAAAGGTATGACTTTCTTCCTATGACTGACGAACAAGAGACGGGTGAATCAAGTGAAGAAGTGCAACAACCTCAAAGTCCAACTCCAACCAAAGACTCTCCTTCGAGTTCAAGTGAAGGAGAACCAAAGACAAGAAATTTGCAGGAGCTACACGAGGTAACTAACGAGATACCCTTCTTTGTTTATATGCTGACTATGAACCTTTAGTTTTTGAGGAGGCTATGAAAAGTAAGAAATGGAGACAATCCATGGACGAGGAGATAAAATCAATAATGAAGAATGACACGTGGGAGTTGACGACCCTTCTAAAAGGCCAAAAGGCTATTGGAGTCAAGTGGGTATATAAGGCCAAGAAAAACGCCAAAGGCGAAGTGAAGAAGTACAAGCAAGGCTTGTGGCTAAGACCATGCGGTAAGGTAACGCAGCCACATGCGTTAACTCTTAACGCACCACCTTAACGTGGTGCGTTACCTTACCGGCCCCCAAAGTCAAATGCTGTGTTAACTCGCTCGGGCAAGCACTTAACGTGCGTTAAGAAGCTCCAACGGCTAGTTGTTAAAAAAAAAAAAAAAAAAAAAAAAAAAAAAACCTTTCATTTCCACCCCCTATAATATATGACCGTTTGTAACGATTATAAGTGTTAAAAAAAAAAAAAAAAAAAAAAAAAAAAAAAAAAAAAAAAAATTCAAACCCATTTTATTACAACTCTAAATACCCCTTCACCCCCACAACATTTTTTCACACTTTCACAACTATTTTCATCTACAATACTCTTCTATTAGCAAAAAAAAAAAAAGAATGTCGGGTGGCAACAACAACTCGTTTACGAATCTTCTCGGTGGTGGGTGGAATCACCCATACGCGGGTTCTTCCTCAAATCCAAACGAGGGTTCGGCACCACCGATGTGGGGTAACCCACAAGATTCCCAATATTGGACCGAAAGTCAACAAAGACTTAAATTACAATTTTCAAAATCTTCAATTCTCCCAAAACTCACAACACTCCCAAACGGAAACATATGAAGTTCCGGAAACACCGACCTCTCCTCAAAAACCAAAAAGTCGTGGAAAACGTAAGGCAATAAAATCCAAAGAACCCGTTGAAGACGAGGATGCAACTACTAGAAAATCGAAGGTGGAACGTTGGACGCCAAGTGAGGAAAAGTTGCTTGCCGAGTGCTGGGTTGCGTGTTCAGAGGATTCGAGGTTGGGGATTTCTGTTCTTTTATCATGGGTGATTCTGTTCTTTTGTTACAGGTTGTGATTCTGTATCATGGGTGATTCTGTTTTTTGCTACTTTTGCACCACAGTGATTATGTTCTTTTGTTTGTTGCATTTGACATGTCAAACTAGTTTATGTGTCCGGCCTTCACTTTTAATGGTTAATTTAATAACCTATAGTTTTTATAGCTTAGTCATGTAGTCAAACTCTGTGTGTTATGCATTAATCAGAAATTTGAACCGTTTACTGCCATTGGCTGGGATAATAATGTGTCAATGTGAACGAAATGACATAATACGATGTGATGAGTTTTATATTATCTCGTTTTATTATATTCAAGCTGGAAAGGTATTCTGAAAGGTTTTTTTTTTTTTTTTTTTGGGTCTTGTAGGCCACTGCAGTGTACAAGGTTTCGTCTATTGCTGCACAAAGTGGTGTTCCCGTCATTGCTGATGGTGGTATTTCAAATTCTGGACACATAGTCAAGGCTTTGACGTTAGGGGCATCAACTGTTATGATGGGAAGCTTCTTAGCAGGAAGTACTGAAGCTCCTGGGGCATACGTGTATCTGGTAGCTTGTCTAATTTAATGTTTGTATAGACAATCTTTTCACTTGCAATGTAGAAACAAACTGTTAAAATATGTTGTTTTTCTTATTGCAATAATAGAATGGTCAGAAGGTTAAGAAATATCGTGGGATGGGGTCTCTTGAAGCAATGACGAAAGGAAGTGATGCTCGGTACCTTGGTGATAAAGAAAAGATGAAGATTGCTCAAGGAGTTGTTGGAGCTGTTAAAGATAAAGGTTCTGTGTTGAAGTTTATTCCGTACACTATGCAAGCAGTTAAACAGGGTTTCCAGGATCTTGGTGCTTCTTCCTTGCAGTCAGCTCACGATCTATTGAGGTCTGGGACTCTCAGGCTCGAGGTATGGCTTAATTATTTTTGTATTTCATCTTTTTAGCCTTTTCCTCTTAAACTGCTGCTTTTGTGATACTGTTGGTTTATTCACTAGATCACTGAGAGTATGTTTGGCAAAATTAGACGGAGATGGATTTTTATTTTAATCCCCATACCTCGCTCTGGCGGGATTGGGTTAGTTGCTGTTGTGGACTTCTTATTTCAATAGTGACGTAGCTTAAAATTCTTTGAAAGACAAAACTCAAATAAGAAACACAATTAATAAAAGTTATTGGGTAATTTTGTGTCCAAAAATCTGCAGCTTATCATTGAAAGCTATTTCAAGTAGCTTTTGGTTTTAGAGCTTATGTTTTTCTAAAGTAGAAGTTTAAGCTCTTGCATTCAAAAAAGCTTATATTGTAACGAGAGCGTATTTCCTTTAAAATGAAAGATTAAGCTCCGAAAGCTTCACACCAAACATTCTCTTGTAGAAGATTAACCCTTATGAGAATCATAATCAACTTTTGCAGACTGAGGTGATTATTGTGATTTGATAACTTTTACCACAACAATTTTTTGTTGTTTGCTTTGTTTAGGTACGTACAGGAGCAGCACAAGTTGAAGGAGGAGTTCATGGGCTCGTGTCTTATGAGAAGAAATCTTTTTCTGATCACCTCAAAATCAGTAAGAGGGTAGCCTAATGCCCACAGTTTAGTTGGCATCCTTCTGACCAACAACTATGTACACATGCATTGAGTAATGCAATGCAAAACTGTTGTATGGTAAGAATGCATCTTTTAAATAAAGAACGGATTCATGATCAAATTTGAACCAAACTTCTGGTAAATGGTTAGTTTTTGCAATCGGTTTAAGCTGGTATATTTACATATTTGTCGGAAATATATCATTTTGCAACCTGGATGTTGGTTTCTAAATTATGCAGTATTAATCTAATAATCTATTGAGCATATAATATTTTCTGGCATTCATTTAGTTAGGGATGTGTTTCGTTTCTTGGTACCTGTTAAACATCATTAATGTTATTGGGACTAGCATTTCTGCCTCCAAGATTACGCCATCTTTTGGCTTGCACTTTCAATCAGTGTCTTGGTTATATAGATATTTAATGAAGGGAGAAAAATAATTTCTTTACGCGTCTATGACTTATTTTCCTTTAGTGGCATGAGAAAGGAGACTCATTATTTATTCATTTGTATCTTTGCCTGAAAATTATTGTCTAAAAGCTAAACCCTAAGCTTATGAGTCCGAGTCAATCTAGATTAATACAGTATATAACTAGAGTATCTTTTTAGATGGTTGGTGACTCGACTAGGAAACAATCTCATATTAGATATTCAACGCCTAGGGTGAGTTGGATAGCGGGTTTAAACATCACTAAGGGGTTGTTTGATAGCCTTTGAATGGTTTAATTTGATAGCCTTTGAATGGTTTAATTAAGAGGACAAATCTAAATCAGTCAGAAATGTGGGTGTTTGTTAGCAACAATTTCATACGCTGAATGATTCCTATCGGTTCTTATCCATTCTGGACATTGGGCAAGCAATACCATTCAGCACCAAGGTTTTACTAAATATCTCTTTTATATATAATTCACGTTCCCAATTCTTTCTACCAATTTCATGCCAAGAAAAGTTTGACTATATTGCGCCACAAAAAATTCAAAAATTTACATTTTATTTAACTCATTATCTTTACTGATGTAAGTTAAAAATCTACTAAGAAGATCACTTAAATCGATTTGTATAGATAGTGTATGAAATATATCTCAATATACAGCAAAGTTTTTTTAAAGAAAATATTAATGTTGATAATACAGTTAGTTAGCGTTTTTCTTATCACTAATCACTATGATTGTAATTACGTCTTATTCATTAAAAGTAGTTTTGGATTATACATCTTTTATATGTATAAATTACAATATTTAGATCTTTAAACATGAAATGAATTTTTTAGCTTTGTCATCTATGCAAAATAGCTTAGAGATGCAGTGTTTTCTTTTTTTCCCCTTTGATGTGGCACTCATGTTAAAACTTGCAATCTTTTTTAAATATTAAATATAATAAAAGAATTACATTATTTCGGAGTGATTTTGCAAAATCAATGGAAAAAAATTGGACTAATAGAAAAGCTCGATTTTGATACATAGGCGAAATCGAGCAATATGATTGACGAATAAAAAGTCAAAATTGAATTGATTTTCGTTAAACTTTAATAAATTTGGTGGAGAATTTGATTGAGGAAAAAAAACACATAAAAATATAGGTGTCAAATTTATCAAAATAAAAACTTAAAAAAAGATGAGGTAATTAATAAAACATTAGCGGTTGAATTTTAAATATATTATATAGAGTTAAGTGTAAAATTATAAATCTCTATGTTTTTTTTAAAAACTTTAGATAATAAACAAATAACCTCATATATTTTATACCTCATATACTTTATAATATGAACTTTGTTCACGCATGAGTATTAGTATTAGTTTAAAATTTATGTCAACTAAATAAAAGTTTATATATGGATATATTTTAACTTATAACAACGACAGCGCTCGTGCTACTAAATTCACATATTTTGTACAACATAATATCAAATATACGCGATTGTACTTATAACAATGACTCATGTAATTATTATTTAAAGTTTATATACGGATATCCGGAAAGATATTTTAAAAAAACTTTATGTTGTATATTTTAACTTCGTCAACGCTCATTAGGTGTTATTAAACGAGCACATTTTGTACAATATGATATCAATAGTTAAAGTTAAACAACAACAATAATATCAACCTCAACCTCAACATCTATGTTAGCTAAACAAAGTTAAATCTTTTATCCAATAAAATTTTGTACAAAATATTAATAGATATTAATACATAATGACAAACTCATGCATATTTATTAGTTGTACTTATATCACAATTTTCACACGTAAATTCTTATATGTTCATACAGTAAACCAAAATTTTAAAATAAATTTGATTTATGTGTAAACCCTGTGCGTGCACGGGACTTATAACTAGTATGGTTAAAATGGTAATTTTATATCCTTCAAATCCTTCATTCAGAACAGTTAACAAACACTGTATTTTTATTTAGAACCAACTTCATACAGAGCATGTGAATCATTCAGGACGATAATGTACTATTTATCACTGAACGAATAAAAGGTGCTGAACAATTCAAAAGTGCTGAGTCAACATGATTCTGAATTAGAAAACTGTTTGATGAATGTTATGAACACCACCGCTGAATAAAATAAAATTACCATTTAAACCTCGAGTATGATTTAGTAACAAATAAAGTGTGTTGTTGATAACAAAACTCTACAAGAAGCATGAAATGGGTTGAAGCCTACTTTCTCTCACCTAAGGATATTCGAAAGTATAGCATATGTCCATGTTCCGAGCCAAAGGCGATCCAAGCTTGATGATAGAAGTGAGAAGCATGTGTTTGTTGGCTACGACAAGCAGTCAAAAGGTTATAAGCTCTATAATCCAATCACATGGAAGGTGGTAGTGAGTAGAGACGTAGAGTTTGATGAAGAAGAAGCATGAGATTGGAGCATTAAGGAAAATGAAAGGTATGACTTTCTTCCTATGACTGACGAAGAAGAGTCGGGTGAATCAAGTGAAGAAGTGCAACAACCTTAAAGTCCAACTCCAACCAAAGACTCTCCTTCGAGTTCAAGTGAAGGAGAACCAAAGACAAGAAGTTTGCAGGAGCTACACGAGGTAACTAACGAGATACCCTTCTTTGTTTATATGCTGACTATGAACCTTTAGTTTTTGAGGAGGCTATGAAAAGTAAGAAATGGAGACAATCCATGGACAAGGAGATAAAATCAATAATGAAGAATGATACGTGGGAGTTGACGACCCTTCTAAAAGGCCAAAAGGCTATTGGAGTCAAGTGGGTATATAAGGCCAAGAAAAACGCCAAAGGCGAAGTGAAGAAGTACAAGGCAAGGCTTGTGGCTAAAGGGTACAAGAAGAAGCATGGTATCTGACTTTGAAGAGGAAGGATGTACGAGTGATACATGCGAGGACCAAAAACCAAATTTCAGATATCTTCACCAAGCCGCTTAACGAGGGAGATTTCTCAAGATTAAGGATGATGCTTGGCGTCGGGAAATCAAGTTTAAAGGGGGGTGTTGGATCATAAACTTGATTTAGTCCAATAGAGATTGGACTATCTTTAAAGCCTGAGCCAATGATCAATACGCTTCTAGAATGACGAAGAATGATATGGAAGCTTCTAGAAAGCCGTAGAATGTTATGGAAGCTTCTAGAAAGTCATATAATGGTATCTATAGAAGTATTTAGAATATTGTAATAGATGATAATTACTAGAAAAAATATAGATTGATGTTAGGAAATATCTAGTTAAGATGATCTAGATGGAAGCATCTAGATCGTTGTAGAATATCCATGGAAATATCTCATCTCTAGAGTATTCCATGGAGTAGTATAAATGGGGAGTGATATCTACACATAGAGTTTTATTTTGCACACATAATTTCGTGCATTGAATGCTTGTTCTCATGCATTGAATGTTTGTCCTCACACATCAATTTTATGTGTACAAAGTAAAACTCTAGATATCATTTCCCAGTATAAATAGGTGTTAGGTGATGCATTTGTAGAGCATGAAGCAAAACTTAAGCATTAAAGTAACATTGTAAACTTTCTCTAAGTATTCCTCTCTTCTCTAATATAAGCCTAAAAGGCCTTCGTGTTTCCAACAAGCATTAGGTTCCAAAATAACAGCAGAGCATCCTAACTATTCACAAACTAGTTGTATCCTACCAGCCGAAATACCAACCTTATCCTAGTTAAGCTAGAGTTTCAGCAGACCATTGATCAACTTCATAACAGGAGGAAAACCACAAAACATACCAACATACTTAAGCTTATTCACATACCCTGGTCTGAAAAGCATTAAAGACAACTAACAGAAAAACATGGAGTTGCAGACACCCACTGGTACATCTCTGTTATAAGATCTACGAATCTTTCTAGACATGAAACTCAAATTAGGGAAACAAAGGAAGTGAAACGAGATGACACTCAAATTCTAACGACTTAGTTTACTATAAGTACATACATTTTTAAACCATACAATATCAATACAAACCAACGCAAACCATTCATCTTCTAAGTCCATTAACAAAAGAACCAATGATGATCCCAACAAGTACCACAGTGCCACATAAATCTGCCAAACCTCCTGCCACATTGTTTGAGAAAAGAAATAAGCACCTTGTTGTATAGGTATTTATAAATAATAAAAATATGTTGGTTCAGTAACTTATTTATGAGGTTTTTCTGCATATATATTTTACCCCAAAATAACAATTTAGCTTATCCAAACACCCTATTTTCCACAAAACATTGTGTAATTACGTTCAAATTCCGGAAAAAACTATCCACGGACAACACTTTCAAAAGATTAGGAATATAATAGTTACCAGTAGCAAGCATTCGCTCGATGCTTGATGAGGCGAAAAATGAACCGTTTTTAGGGGGTCATTTAAGCCCGGAATTGAATTTATTTGATCAAATATTGCCCTAAATCGTTCCTTTTGTGATTTTAGGTACTTTGGGAGTGAATTCTGAAAAAGGAAGCATTTTGGACCTTTTTGGAGCATAAAAGTGAAGAAAACGACAAAGATTTAATTTTCCATGCTAGGAACAGTACCTGACGGCGTCAAGAGCAAAATCCATGACGACCCAGAGAAAACCTGACGGCGTCAGAAGTAGGGCGTCAAGAGTTATTTTGGTGACGGCCTGGAGCAGGTTTACACATGACGGCGTCAGACCCAGATCTAGGCAGTCCGAGAACTTTATTGGCGGCGAGATGACGGCGTCAGAAATTTACTCTTGACGCCGTCACCTCACAAAATCTATATATACTTTTCTATTTTTCATTCATTAAGAGAGAAACTTGTGTGGAGAATACTAGGGCCGAACCTAATAAACCGTAGGTCGTTTGTAACAGTATTTTCAAGGGTTTTCACCCCTTGAAACCTTTCATGTTCAATTAAGATAAGTCTTCTTTCAATTCATTCAATATGTCTATGTGTTGTTTGAATATATCTTATGCTTGTCTTGATTATAACATGCTAGGCTAGATTTTTCTTGTGTTTGCTTAGATGTAATGAAACCTAGATGTTGATTATAGGTTGATTGCTTGTTTATAGTTGCAATGGATGAATGATTTCAATGTTAGGCTTAAGAAAACTGGCAGATCTCCATTGTGTAACTTGCTTGAACGTCTTAAGAAACATGAACCGATGTGTACTAGGTTTTTATGATTGTATTTAATGCATGAGCGAATTCTAGTGATCCCATGTTAGGAGCTTCTTAGCCGGCTCGACATAGGAGTGAAGTAGGAGCTTATAGGATTGGAGAAGTAAGTACGCCACCCCATGAATGGTATTAAGGAATACAATCCATCATCCACACAACTGTAACAAGTAATTAACCTGTAAAAGATATCTAGGGAGTAGTGAAATCTAAGTAAACACAATTCTCCCATATATTGCTCACACCACTAGTTAATTTAGTTTATTTTTATTTTTATTATTTAATTTTGATTGCATCTTAGTAATTGGGTTAGTTGACTAGCAACTAATTCCGCCCACTCCTCTAAAAACCGAGATTTTACTTGCTTTTATAAAAACATAAAAATACAAAAAGAATCATCCCTCACCTCTAGACCTAGTCTTTAGGCTTTCTAATCCTAGCGACACTATTCCTAAGTTGAACGATCAATCCCCCGGTACTTGTCACTATACTATACTACAACGATCAGGTACACTGCCTGGTGGGGGTTGTAAGCTTCTCGAGATCCCTCTAGAGGTAAAGCCTAGTGCAATTCTCACGCATCAATGCTATCCCCAACTTGTCCAACCTACTGTAGCTCTTATGCAAACTGTTAAGAGACGGACCGTTAGAATTATTATTATTAAATTGTAAATCCTAATCTGTTTGTTTGTCTTTCTACGCTCACCTGGACGACCTATGAGCTAGAAGATGATACCGCGAGACATGTTCTGAAAGGCTCAAGGCGCACTAAGGCGCAAAGGGGGTCAAAGAGCCTCGAGTCGAGGCGCAAACCAAGGCGCGGGATTCATAAATATGAGGCGCACTATACATTTAGGTTTTTTTTATAACATATGTGACAACTTATGCAGTTTAAATAACACAAAAATATCAATATTCAATGCATAATGCCACTTAATAGTTATTACATTGCATTTAAACCCAAAATATTAAGCAGACAACATATCAAAATCCATGAACTACCCTAAATTCCTGAATATACATTACAATATATGAGTTTATGACTTATAAAATTTAACAAATTACCATGTATCAAACTATCAACTATCAACAACAAAAAAACTATGTTTGTTTGGTAACACTTAACACTAAAGAAACAACATTTGTATATGTTAATAAGCTAGTATTCTTAAACATTAGATTACAAAAAAACATAGTTCTTTGTTGATTGTGTGTTTTAGTTATTTTCTAAAATATTAGGGTTATTAGATACTTTATAACTTAAAGGGCCAAATGTATATAACATGTAAGCCCAAATTGTATCTTACTATTAAAAAAAAAAGGCCAAAACCCCGTTACATCTTCTAGGCGCACAAATCCCCAAGGCGCTAAAGCGCAAAAATCCCTAAAGCGCTGGAATTTTTACAGGATTCATGCATGTCGTGAGCCTCGATCTAAAAAAATCCCAAAGGATGGAGCCTCGTGGGATTTAGGGAGTAGGCGCGCCTTAGGCGCGATTTTTAAAACTATGCCGCGAGTGCTACGCCACCAGCAAAGCCAAGAGCGGCTACAAGTCATTTGATGTGGTTTGAAGGAGAAGGGTTGTTTAAGTCAGGTGAAGCAGTAACAATGGAAGATGAAGGGTTGTTCGAGTCCATATTCCTAAGGCAGCAAATACTAAAGTTAATGTTGCATTAGATTACTATGATCGCTAGATGTCTAGATATATATACTAGCACAACACTTTATCAAATTAACTGTAAACTGGCTCTATAATAGGTAAGGATCTAAGTGACTCAGCTTCGCGCATGATTTTGATTCAGGAAGAAAATAAACCAAAATTTTGTTATGGTCTAGCTAGCTAGTTCAAATAGGATTTTTGACGTTAAGATCAAAAGAACTTATACTACACCATAGAATAACATCAGCTTTGAACACTACATTTACTATTGTGTAGATATAGTCAATGTGTAACCCTGTTAATTTTGTTATTTGTCTTGATTTTTAAAATAATATCATATTTCATAATTTTGTTATTTTGTTATGAATATATAGTAACGTTGGTAAATTGTTGTATGGTAAGAATGCATCTAGGTTTATTTTAATGTGTAACCAAATGTTGATATGTAAATATATGTTAGCTTATTTCAACAATTTATGTAGGTTATTTTGAGTGTCAAAAAGTAGGGTTCAGTGTGTCTTTTAGTATTTTAAGTTTTCAAAAAAGTGTCTTATCTGTCAGATTTCTTAGCTTATTTTTAGGGTCAAAATTAAGTCCAAAAGGTCTGAAATTGGTTTTATAAGCTCTTTGGTTGATTAGCTTTACCCGTTTTTATATTTCATAGTCTAGCTTATTGATTTGTCAGCTTTTTGAATAGCTTAAAGTACCCTTTTGAGTCTGTTTGGTTATAAGTTGTCTGTTTATAACTTAAGTGTAATTTTTGAGTTTTTGCTTATTGATTCTACTTATCATTGACCATTTGTGCTTATTAGGATTAGATTAGCTTATTAGGTTTGCTTTTAGGACTTTAGTAGCTTATTAGGTAAGCACAAGCTTTTTCCATTTTAGCTCATTGGTTTCTTAGCTTAACTGTTAGTCTTAACATCTTTTTTCTAGCTAATTAAAAAAATTTTAAAAATTTTGCTTTTTCAAAAAGTTCTTATTTCTAGCTTATAAAAAAGTTTCAAAAAGAAAAATAAAAAGGAAAGTTGGGAAGCCAAGAGTGACCTGAGGGTCGAAACCCAGACCTCAACCAACCTCAACCTTTAACACCACACTGACAACCATCTGCCCTTAGGTCTTTTTCAGTATTACCTTGCAACAATAATACCAACCTCAACCTTTAACGCTACACTCACTACCATATGGCCTTGGGGTCTTTTTCAGTATTACCTTTGCAACAATAATTCATTTAACCAATTTTTTCATTTTAAGTTTATTTTTATTATTAGCTTAAAAACAGCTTATTTCAATAAGCTGAGACCTACCTTTTATTTTTCCTAGATTCCTTATTATAATTAGCACTTTTCCTTAAATTTCCAGATTTTTCCCATTCAATTTAGTATTTTTATGTTTTTAATTCATAATAAATAAATAAATATATATATATATATATATATATATATATATATATATATATATATATATATATATATATATATATATATATAATTCTTTTTTCTAAAATTGTTTTTAGTCATTTAGGACTTTTAAAAATTAAATTTACATTTCTAGGCTTAATTTTCCAAAATTAGTTTTTTTAATGCTCGTTAGATTCCCGTTAAGTGAGCGTTTTTAGTTTAATTTGCACTTTTACTTATTTGTGTTTTACTTTCTTGTTTTATATGCTTAATATTTGCTTTTTAGTTTATGTTTTCTAATTTTAGTCATAAAATCCAAATATCTCAATTATTCAAATCATCTGATTACGAATCGAATCCGATTTTTCATTCACACTTCGTTGGGACAAAAACGACCCGGGAATATCCAATACTTCCGGAAATATATGTGGTTTGACTTTCTTTGACCTCTCGGGATTTTCGCTTTTGGTTAGAAAGTGGATTGACCTTTTGGTCAGGCTTTTCTTGCTATTATATATATTCATAAATACTTTGATTAATATCACTCACCTTCACATAAACTAATTGAGAAGTAATTACGTGGCCGACTCATTCACAAGTCTAAAAATAAATCTTACACCCGTAGATGAATTATATATGACGAGCTTTACCACAACCTTTAGTGTTGTTTGCTTTATATTGTTCCAATTACAAAATTAACCCGATCATTGTTTCACGGCCTATGTCGTATTATTTAATTTATGAATTCTTGACAACAACAACAAAAAACGAACCTCACCAATTTACCATAAAATCTTAATTTTTACTTTTGTATTATACAAGTGAAGCCATATAAACAAATGAATCGTAAAAGCAATTCAAAAATCAAAAGTCAAATATCAACCAATAAGTTATTAGGGTGGTTGCAATGGAGCGGCATCACCTTCGGTTTGCAGCCATGCCAAGCGGCAACACCGCCACCACTGCTGCGGCATGGCTGCGATTTGGTGCTTTGCGGTAATACTTGCCGAGCCGGTATGGAGGAATCTATCCGTTGTCCCATTAAATGAATTAATACTTTCCAAAATAATATGACCGTTGGTCAAAAAAAAAAATCTTTATAAATTTACTACAATTCACACAAACAAATCACACATTTCACACAAACAATTCACATATTTTCACACACACAATGGTTTCATCATCTTCTTCTTCATCCGACGAGTTATTTATTCCCGACGACTCGTCCGAACTATGGTTATCTGGTAGTACCCTATCAACCTTTTTAGCCGTGTATGATTCAATTGAAGACACGGCAAGCTCTACCGAAACTCGGGAGTCTGTAACCCGTTTTCCTGAAAAAGCTTTACAAACCCTTATTAATGACTATTTCGTGGAACGACCAAAGTTTGCCGACCATGTTTTTCGTGATAAGTTTCATATAAATAAAAGCTTGTTTTTAAGAATTATTAGTGATGTTGAAGCGAGATTCGAATGGTTTCAAGAGGGCTATGATGTGAGGGGAAAAAAGTTTCACGGCGTTACAAAAATGCACGTCGGCCATTCGGCAATTCGCAACGGGTGAATCTCCGGATAGATTTGATGACTAATTAAAAATGGCCCGAAGAACATCAGGTTATAATTTTTTTTTTAAGTTCTTGTTATTTTTTTTTTTTTTTAAGTTTTTGTTATTTTTTTATTTAAAAAGATGTCGTTATATTTATTTTTTTAAAAGTGATCGTTATTATTTTTTTTTAAAGTTTTCGTTATATTTTTTCTTATAGGATAATGCCTGGATCATTTTTGCCATGCGATTATTGAATTATATGGTCGAGAGTTCTTACGTAGGCCGACATCCCATGACGTTGCACGCTTATTCGAGTCACATGAAGAAAAACATCATATTCCTGGAATACTTGGTAGCATTGATTGTACACATTTCGTTTAGCGTAATTGTCCTAGACATTTGAAAGACCAATATAAGCGAGGTGATCACCAATACCCTACTATTATGCTTGAAGCCGTCGCTTTAAACGATTTGTGGATTTGTCATTCGTTTTTTGTTCCTCCCGGTGCAAACAACGATATCAATGTTTTGAATCAGTATCCATTGTATCTTACGGAACGAAATGGAACGGTGCCAAACAGTTCATTTCATGTAAATGGACGGCTTTACAAATGTGGATATTATCTTACCGATTGAATCTATGCTACGTATTCAACGTTTGTTAAAGCATATAAGTATCCCACTGACCCGAAGGAAAAGAGATTCAAGAAGCTACAAGAGTCTGCAAGAAAAGATGTCGAGCGAGCTTTTGGTCGTCTTAAGGCAAAATGGAAGATTCTCAATCATCCTCTCCGGGCTATGACGGTCGAAAAGATTCGACAACTCGTTTATACGTGTATCATATTTCACAATATGATTTTAAAAGACGATCGGGTGGTAATATCACCGGTTCATATAATGGATCAGCCGGTCGCGCCAGTTTGTGACGATAGTGTACTACAAGAGTTAGTCGACGAAGAAATCCATTACCGTCTCTTATATGATCTTACGGAGCATGTAGAGGCTCAAAACTTAGCATACCTCGACTCAAAACTTAGCATACCTCGATGACTAGTTATTTTTTTTTCTTTTTTTTTTTAAGAATTATGTAATTTTCTTTTAATTATATATATTTTTTAAAAAATATTATGTAATTTTCTTTTAATTATTGATGAAACATTATGTTTTTATTAAATTGTTTATTATAATTTATGAATATAAAAAAAAAAAAAAAATTAGGTAAGGTATGAGAGAATCATGGTTGTCACTAAAAAAATATGGTGAGTTATGGTTGAGGTATGAGATGAGGTGGAATGATATTATTGGTGGGTTGAAAGGTATGAGAGAGGTATGGAGGCATGATTGCCACCACCCTTATATCATTAGCTAGATAAGCATCTCACGTACATTTAAAATAAATAAATAAATAAATAATTGCAACAAATAACATTAAGAAGAGAACAAAGAACAAGAATAAAGATCATGGAAGAATTGTATTATTCATCTCTCTATTGAGGCATGTATATATAGTTACAAGTAGGGCTGAGCATCGGGCGAAAACCGGACCGGACCGACAAAGACCGGACCGGACCGAGGACCGAGAACCGGAAAACCATAGACCGAGACCGGACCGAATATGGTCGGTCCGGTCTCGGTCCGGTCGGTCTTCGGTCGGTCCGGTCCAATTAGGCAAGTTTTTTCGGGTTTTTGGTCGGTCCGGACCGGACCGGACCGGACCGACCGGACCGAGGACCGAATTTGGCAAAAGGCTTAGACCGAGGACCGGACCGAATGTGGTCGGTCTCGGTCCGGTCGGTTTTGTCGGTCGGTCCGGTCCGGCCGGTCCGTTTGCTCAGCCCTAGTTACAAGGTAGAGTATTTCATAAGACACAATACTCTAAATAAAATAACTACTACTAATAATAGATATGGACATGCATTCCATATTTATCGTTTATTTAAAATTTCTTAATCAAAAGTCTTCCAAAAAATAAAAGCAAAAATTTATTTCACAAGTGCAGTGTTTACAACCTCTTTTTTATTTATTTTTATTTTTTATTTAGTAACAATAGTTTTAGTTTTAAGACAGAAAATAAACTAAATATACTTCACATATTAAAATAAAATAAAATAAATAAAAAACATTGTTAGTTACATTTTTGGTCTTTGTGGTTTGCCGGGTATTTCATTTTCAGTCCAAATTTTAAAAAAGTATCGGATCCACTACGAATCCCGAAGACCAGTAACAAGTTCGGTCCAATTTTATCTTGATTATTAGTTTGACTAGTGAAGACATGTGAAATGACTAAAATACTTTCATTTTATTACTAGAAATGACTCAGATGGCTTTCTATTTATTATTAGAGTAAACTACATTTTTGGTCCTTGTGCTTGTATCAAAATCTCACTTTTGGTCCAATTTTCAAAACACGTGTGATTCCAGTCTTATAGTTTGCGTTTTGTTCCACTTTTGGTCCAATTTTCTAACAGAGTTAGTTTAGTCATTAAGTCTAAATGTAAAGTGGCAACATTAGTCCTTTAACTTAACGATCGTTTGCAACGTTCATCCTTTATACCAAAGATCGTTTTCAATGTTTGCACCGTTAGTCCTTTCAGTTAGTTAGGCTTTTAAAAAAAAATTCTAAAAAAATGATTTTTCCAAAAAAAATAATTTGAAAAAAAAATTTCTAATAAATTTTTTCTTAAAAAATTCGAAAAAAATTCTAAAAAAAAAATGACGAAAATTTCTTTTTCCGAAAAAAATAATTTGAAGTTTTTTTAGAAATTTTTAAGAAAAACTTTTATTAGATTTTTTTTTCAAATTATTTTTTTTGGAAAAAAATTTTTTCGTCAAAAATTTTTTTTAGAATTTTTTAAGAAAATTTTTTATTAGATTTTTTTTTTCAAATTATTTTTTTTGGAAAAAAAAATTTTCCAAAAAAAAAAAAATCATTTTTTTCTAATTTTATTCGATTTTTTTTAGAATTTCTTTTTAAAAGACTAACTAACTGAAAGGACTAACGGTGCAAACATTGAAAACGATCTTTGGTATAAAGGACAAACGTTGCAAACGATCGTTAAGTTAAAGGACTAATGTTGCTACTTTACAATTAGACTTAACGACTAAACTAACTCCGTTAGAAAATTAGACCAAAAGTGGAACAAAACGCAAACTATAGGACTGCAATCGCACGTGTTTTGAAAATTGGACCAAAAGTGAGATTTTGATACAACCATAAAGACAAAAAATGTAGTTTACTCTTATTATTATTATTATTATTATTATTATTATTATTGTTATTATTAATTTACTAACTTCATTAACCAATTCTTCCATGTTACAAAAGTAAAAACACCCCCTCATTTTCAATCTAAACACACTAAAATTATTTTTCTATAAACTCACCCAAACAAATAAATACTAAAATTATATTTCTTTAAACTCACCTGAAAAAAACACTAAGATTATTTTTCTTCAATTTAAAAACACTAAAATTATTTTTATTGATATCTTCATTCCTACACATATTTCGCATCAAAAACACATCTGCAAACACAAAATCTATCTTATAATCAAATAATACATACAGAAACACAAAACTCAAAATACAAACAAGATCAAAACTAGGGGTGCTCACGGTCCAAAAACCGGACCGGATCGAGACCGAGACCGAATCCGGCAAAAAAACTAGATCGAGACCGGACCGAATGTGGTCGGTCCGGTCTCGGTCCAAATAGGCTAAATGTCCGGTTTTTAAGCCGGACCGGACCAGACCGAGACCGAGACCGAAATTTTGAAAATCCCTAGACCGAGACCGGACCGAATGTGGTCGGTCCGGCCGGTTTTGTCGGTCCATCCGGTCCGTTTGCTCACCCTTAATCAAAACTACTAGAATCAAACATAAACACTTCAAAAAAAAAAAAAAAAAAAAAAAAAAAAACCCAAAATATTCATCAAACCCATTACCAACCCCCTTGTCATCACCACCGTATCCACCAGAAATCCAAGAATCAGTACAAGGTTTGTGTTGTTTGGTGTGAGTTACTTATTTATGAGGTTAATTTTGTGATTTGAGTTTAAATTCTAAAGTTAAGGGTTTTAATTTTTTTTTAATATCAAATTTGGGGTTTTGAGGTTTTTGTTGAAATTAAAGAAGTTTGTTTAAGGATTAATGTTTGGTGTTGTTAGGCCGACAGTTAGGTGGTGTTAGGTGGTGATTTGGTGGTGGCCGACGGTGGTGTTAGTGAGTGATGAGTGAATTTGGTGGAAAATGTTGGTTTTGGTGGGAGGATAGGGTTAACAGTGTTGGTTGTTGATGGTTATGTTGATGATGGAGGCGGTAGCCGGCGGGTTGGTGGTAGCGGTGGCCAGGTTTAGGTGGTGGTGGATGGATTATTTTTTTTTAGAGAGAGATTTGAGAGAGAAGATAAGAAAAAATGTTGTATTGGGTTGGTGGAGTGGATCCATTGGTTTTATTTAATAATATAAGCAAATAGACAAAAATAACCTCAGGTTTAACCGTCAAAGTTAGTCAAACTAACAGTCAACATAAAATTGGACTGAACTTGTTACGGGTCATCGGATTTTGTAGTGGATCCGATACCTTTTTAAAATTTGGACTGAAAATGAAATACCCGGCAAACCACAAGAACCAAAAATGTAATTAGCTCTAAAAAAAAAAAAAAAAAAAAAAAAAAAAAAAAATCCAATCCAGCTAAAACAGTGCTCCAATGTTTCGCGGGTCCTGGTCCGAACCCAACAAGATCATCCATCAACCGTTAGATCTTAATCCAACGGCTGTAAATGCGCGTCCACTACAATCACACAATACCTACACCTCACCCAACTCACTCTAACATACCACTCACCGGTAAACACATTATAATCGGAAACCTAACTTAACGGTCATCTCATCATCTTGTCCGTACGATCAAAGGTACATACATATATTTTCTAATACTTATTAGTTGCTGTTGTCTTATTAGCTTATTTGACGGGGCTTATCGATATTTTTATAAGCTCATTTTTGGCTTATTTGGGACTTATATAAGCCCACAAGTTTCAAAATAAGCCAAGAAAATTGAGCTTCTTGAAATATAAGCCAAAAACAAATAAGCTGATAAGCCCATAAATAAGCTTAAACAAACACCCGCTCATAAGCCCAATAAATGAGCTTATAAAAAATTCAATAAGGGCATAAGCCCGTTAAATAAGCCAAGACAAACACATAGCTTAGAGTTAATCTAATCTAAATAATAACTAAAAGGTATCATCGTTTTTTATTCGAAACGTCTAGAATTGATATGAAATCTTTGATTTCTTATACATAAAACGCGTTTTAGGAGTTAGTAGTTACTTAATACTGGCATCCACTTATGACGTATTGACGAATGATGCGTCTGTATACTTCCAATGTAATGTTTGGTATATATCCTTTGCATTGAATACGTTTAACTTATGACATGTTCTTGTATTGTTTTTCTAATATGAAATTTTCTAAATTTTAACGGATTAGCTTTTGAAATGTGTCATTTAAATGTTAGTTGCGAAATGAAGAGGTAGGGGATGCTGTATATCTAGGTGACTGTTAATAGAGATTTTTAGAACACTAGTGATTTAGGTACGTGGCGTAAAAGTGTGTGACGAGATATTATGCAAATCGTTTTATTTTAATATGGCTGAATAACAAGTTGGCATGTCTTGTGGTTAGGTAACCATGAAATATGTCGGGTTTTGTATATTGCAGTTTAGGTGTTTGTTCTCTTTGAGAGAATAAATTTGGCTTTTAACAGAGCATGGCATTTATATTCTTCAGTTATACATGTTGAAGTTTTATATTTAACAAAAAATCTCTAGAGTAACTTTCTCATTATGGTATATAGTTTTTGTTTGATCTGTCCAAATATTTTGGATTTGTATTTCAGTCAACGAAATAATGCATAATCATTTTCTTTTTGACAGCAGGTCTTTTATATTATTGGTCGAACCATCGAATACAAAGCTGTTCATAAGTTTTCATTTCTGGAAAGATGCAAAAACATAGTGGAAGATTAATTAAACATTCATACAAGTGTGCTTTGGCGTGGATTTTGGACTGATGAGTGTGGAAGAGAAGATCATGGGGCAACATGGCGTTGCCTTTGATCGTTTTGATGATATTAACGGTGGATCTGACCCCGCCGGAATTTCCACCCCTCATGATAAAAATATGGAAACAAAGCCACACGTGGGTTTAGTATTTGCCTATGCGGATGCTGCCAAGACTTTCTACAACGAGTATGCTAAACGAGTCGGGTTCACAATACTTGTTAATCGAAGTACCCAGTCCAAATCCGATGCAACCGTTGGAAGGCTTGACTTTGTGTGTGCTGCATCAGGAGATGGCTGCAATGCAATGCTCAGGATCGAGTCAAACAGTCAAAATAACTGGGTTGTGACAAAGCTCATGACGGATCATAATCACCCGCTCACAAATGCTCGTAAGGTGAATCACCATCGACAAAAACGACAACTATCAGGTGCTACAAAAAATACATCTGAAAGTTATCCAATGACAGGAGTTGTTCCTAATGGTGTTATGTATCAGTCTAGGAGTGCTTCTATGGAGTCAAACCGTGGGGTCCAGATTTCAGATTCGGCAACTAATTCTGTTAAGCATGCTACTAGCAAAAGGTCATTAGGAAGAGATGCTCAGAATCTTCTAGATTACTTCAGGAAAATGCAGGCTGAGAACCCGGGTTTTTACTATGCCATACAATTAGATGATGATAATTGTATGGCTAATGTGTTTTGGGCTGACGCTAGGTCAAGAACCGCTTATAGTCATTTTAGTGATGCTGTTACACTTGATACAATGTATAGAGTGAAACATTTCAAAGTGCCATTTGTTCCTTTCACGGGGATCAACCATCATGGTCAGACAATTCTGTTTGGTTGCGCATTGCTTCTTGATGAATCCGAGTGTACATTTACGTGGCTTTTCAAGACGTTTCTTGCTGCCATGGGTGATCGAGCTCCCGTCTCTATAATCACCGATGCCGAGAAATCTGTACAAGCAGCAGTTGCAAGTGTTTTTCCGGGAACCCGTCACTGTATCAGCAAGTGGCATGTACTAAGAGAAGGTCACGAAAGGTTGGCACATGTTTGTCACATGCATCCTAAGTTTCAAGGCGAGTTATATAATTGTATCAATTTGACAGAAACTATTGATGAGTTCGAATCAGCATGGGATTTTATTCTTGATAGATATGATCTTAGAAGTGATGATTGGCTGCAAATGTTATATGCTATGCGACAACAGTGGGTCCCTGCATATTTTCGCGACACCTTTTTTGCTGGAATTTTTTTGAATCAGGGTTTTGAGAGGCCATTTTTTGATGGCTATGTGAATGAACACACGACCGTGCCTTTGTTCTTTAGACAGTATGAAAGAGCTTTGGAGAACTCATTTGAGAAGGAAATAGAATTAGATTTCGATACAATTTGCACCGCGCCAGCATTAAAAACACCATCACCAATGGAGAAACAAGCAGCAAATTTATATACGAAAACAATATTTTCGAAATTTCAAGAAGAATTGGTTGAAACATTTGTGTATACAGCAAATAGGATTGATGGAGATGGTGCTGTAAGCACATTTAGGGTTGCGAAATTTGAAGAAGACCAGAAATCATATATTGTTTCCTTGAATGTTGGAGAGTTAAGAGCATATTGCAGTTGCCAGATGTTTGAGCATTCAGGAATTCTTTGTAGACATATTTTGACTGTTTTTACAGTGACAAACGTTCTCACGTTACCATCCCAGTACATTCTAAAAAGATGGACAAGAGATGCAAAATGTGACTATTCATTAGAATTATATGTGAAAGGACACGAACCTGAGTCATTAGGTGTTCGATATAACCAATTAATTCGGAAAGCTATTAGATTTGCTGAAGAAGGGGCTGTTGCTCCAGATACTTTTACCCTAGCAATGGCTTATCTTAGAGAAGGTGGGAAGAAGGTGGCATCTGCAAAAACAAATGTGGCAAATTTTACACCACCTAGTTCACGGGTCAGTGGCGGCTATGATAATCGAAAGACTGGTTCTTCTACACCTGACATGACTCCTTTATTGTGGCCCCGCCAAGATGAAGTAACAAGACGATTCAATCTTAGTGATGGTGATCATCTGGCTCAACCTGTTGCTGACTTGAATCTCCCTCGCATGGCCCCGGTCTCTGTACGCCGTGATGATGGCCAGCCTGACAACACGGTATAATATGTTTTCTTGTATGATACTTTTCCTCTTATTCAGCATTAGAGTTGTCAGTTTAATCCATTTGTATGAATTGGTTGATTCGCATTTGTTTTATCTTTAATGGGTCAAATCGAAAAAAATTGTCTTAATAAAAGGTTAAAAAGGATATGGTCAAATGATTCAAACTAGTCCAAGTTCTTATAATGCACAATACTTTCTGAATCATTCTATTTAGAGTAAATGATATCATATTCAACACTATTTATCAATTAAAAAGAAATTAGTGGATTGTTATGGGTCAAGCTAACCCACTCTAGATATTTCCCATTTTGAGTAGTTAAGTGAGCCGCTCATTTTGCCTCCTCTAATCTTTTTCTTGTTGCATAACATTCTTTATCTCATACAAGGAATGATGCGGTTATCATTGTAATAATTTTTGTGTTGCACAGGTGATTCTTCCTTGCCTCAAGTCAATGACATGGGTAATGAAAAATAGAAATTTGCCTCCAGCAAACAGAGCAGCGGTCATAAACCTGAAGGTATGCAGTTCGAGCTGTCTTAAATTTGCTAGTATGTCCTAGTTGCTTTTTTCTTAAATGGATTTTTAAAATATATACTACCTTACTTAAGAAAGATGTTTACGCAGACGTTTAATTCAACGGATTTCACAGGGGAAATGTGTATCATCATTTAGCATTTAGATCACTGTGAAATTGAACACGTGATAAGCCTAAGATGTCTCACTAAAGGATAAAAGAAATGAATAGATGCTCTCATTCTTCATTAACTCATAAATCTCATTATCTCATACATCTAAACTGAGAGAAAAAGGATAATTAAATATTTTTTTACTTACAGGCATTAAGTTCAGAGAAATCTGATTATATTTTTTATGATTTTTTTTGGGGAAAGGCGCGCACACACACACACACACTTATTATATAATTTCTCACACAACCGCATAAATCTCACTTTTGTCCCTGACGGAATTCAGAGAATTTGATGTTTGTTACCAATGTTTTTTTGTGATTTTATAGGAAAAACCTAAAAAGTCCTTTGTTGTATTGTGATGTAATTATGTACCATAGTTATATTTGTTCACTAAAACCTCTCTAGTTATTCCTTTTCTGCTTTTATAGTCTTTATTGAAAAATGTTTTCAAGCATCTATCTATATTCTATGGTATGACCGTCATTGCATCACGTAATCTTTTAAGAAAGTTCTGTTTGATCCTAGAATTTGACAAAGTATCCTAATTCTGCTTCAATGTGAATTCGAGGAGCTTTTATCTCTGTCTATTTTTCTGTTTGCTAAAAGCTGCATATTAAAGCGCGTATGTTGATTTATTTATTCTGAGAGTTAGTTATTGTCATTTACAGTTGCAAGATTATAGAAGGACCCCAGCAAGTGAATCTGAGGTCAAGTTACAACTTTCAGCAGTTACTCTAGAGCCGATGTTGAAGTCAATGGCTGACATCAACGAAGAGCTGTCTGCCCCTGCTAATAAGCTCGCCTTCATTAGTTTAAAGGTACAACTTAAATAAATATGTGTTAGTTAGTTTGACTTATTTTTAACTTAAACTGCTTTGTCAGCTTCATATAAGAAATTCCGCCAGAGCGTATTAAGTCTTCTATACATGGAAATCAAAATCGGGCTTAAAATAGAATTTTAGAATCTTGTGTTCATCAATTACTTTATACTGATATTATATTATATTTCAACATAAGCATAAACAGGCTCATTGCCATGTAATAAAATTATAATCATGATAATTCTTTTGGATTAGATTATATAAATCTTGCTCTCTTCTTAATCTTGTGAGTAAGAATATCTTGTGGCATAATGACGTCTGTAGGAATTAACTACTCTTTTTATAGCTAGTTAAGGGCTAGACCGCTAGAGTAGCCCTTTTGTACTAAATTTATATAAGTAATGCTACTATACTCGTTTATAGACCTATACACGAAGACACGGTAAATAGTGACCACATTACTAATGCATTTCTAGCAAAGTATGTGTATAAATATGAAGTCACATAGAAAACATTCGAAGACAATTAGAAACTGATGTTGTATAATTGAACATTTGCGTTTAGACTAATATACTTATGTGTATTTTCAGCTACAAGATTCAGATGGTACAACAGGAGAATCTGAGGTGAAGTTTCAGGTGTCTAGGGACACATTGGGTGCCATGTTGAGATCAATGGCTTATATCCGTGAGCAGCTCTCAAATACAGTAAGCTTTCGACCGTGTAACATTATACTTATGTAATTTATATTATTGAAATAACAAACTCATGCTCATTTCTGTGGCATGAATATATGCTATGCGTTTTATATTCTCTACTAGAGGTGGGTAACGGGTCGAAACATGTTCACTTTTAAAACAAGCTTAGCCTGGTTGGGTTAACCTGCATTTTGGTCTATGAAAAATAAATGGTAAATAGTTACACTGATTGACTGTGATTACATAAAAGATATTAGTACAATAATAATACCAAGATCAAAACGAGTTAGGATGTTTTATGCTTAAAAAATAGACTTCAGGCGACTTTTTACCCATCTGCTCGTTCTCCTATTAGCTAGTGTTTTGTTTGACTAACTCAATATTAAACACAATCCAAATCGGCCCTTACTTACGCAAATGGATCACTCTAGTATCTACTGCTAATGTTGACTTCGTATCTGTTATGTTGTATCTGTGTTTTGTTGTTGTCACCACATATTCAATTATTAAATGCTGTATGTTCATTACTGTTACAGTAAATATATTGCAGTATTGCACACTGATAGCCATATAATCACATTCGTTTGTATACTTTATTAGACCATAAATATATTGCAGTATTGCACACTGAGCTTCTACTTTGTGCATGATAAATTGAATAATTCAAGTGTGTATATGTTCGGCTTTGTGATACAGTAATAAACTGTTACAAATATTTACATCTGATATGATTAAAGACTTTGCAAATATGTTCGTTTAAGAAAGATGAATTATTTTGCAGGCTGAATCACCATCAGAGATTCAATCAAAGAGACCAAGAAAATAGAGGAATTGCCTTTTTGTTATCTATGTGTAACCCCTGTAATGCCAAGAAGACATTTAAGGGGTTCTTAAACACAGGTATATTATTAGTTTTGAGTTAGGCTGGTTACATATTTATGTTAGTATCACAGTATTGAATTTAGGCGTCTTATCACAATCGCTGCTGCAACTTATTGTATATATATATCTTTTTGACAACCCAATCATTCGAATGGTTGGTTATAGTAATTTTACCTTTCTTAGTTATTTTTGTGGGATTGAAAGCAGTTTTTATATACTATGTGTCGTTTTAAAAGCAATTTGTGTAGTCGGTATTCTGTAAGACTGATCAAGTGCGACCTCGGGTAAGTCCATAGGGGAAAGTACATGTAAAATAAGCTTTGCCCATTGCACACTCACTTATAGTATATAGACATTATTAGAATCATTATTTCTTTACAAATAATATAGCTTTTTTCATATTCTCTATAAATTTAGACTGTTAAACTTGCAGTAAAAAGATTGCAAAACCTCGTTGGTCCACCCCTCGAATGAGGTCAAACTGATAGTTGCAGTCTTGTAAGGAATGTCATGCTACCTTTACATAACCATTAAGGTAGTCCACATAGATGCCTGCAGATCTAATAAGCTTTCAAGATTTCTTGAATATAATCGGATTTAGTATGTTTTGTTAAAATCCGAAAGGGAAGTAATAGAACATAGAACAAAAACTATATCTTTCATGCTTTCATAGTGTTGTGAGATCATAATGATACATAAGAAAACATATGTGCTTGTTCTACCATTTAATAGAGGGTTTTACACAAAAGAATACTCAAGTATAACTCAGATCCTATATTCCAGGTATCACACAACCAAATTATAGTTGAAATTTATGTGCTATGGTTGTACAATTTTTAAAGGTACCTTTAAAGATATACAAGAAAACACCCAAAATCTACATATGAAACAAAAAGTACTGCCTTCAATAATAACATGTTCGTAGTGTGATACATTAAATAGGAATTTAAAACCAGTAATAATTTATTTTTTCACACAAACATCATGAACAAATAAGAGAAAAATATAAAAAATGAGGATAGACAATATAAAGAAAAGAATTTTGCAGATGTTCTTCTAAAACACCTTCGAGAACTACAATCGCAGCTATCAAACTATGTTTGTAGCAAATATTTTTACTCCAGATTTTCTAAGGAATATCGACCATCAGCTGGAACTGGATATAAGGTAGTGATGACCTCCAATTGCAATCTCCTGAGGGTAAAAACAAACTCTAAAGCTTCATTCATGGCATCTCTACACCCTGCCATTGCCTTTCCAGTTCCGGGTTATGCATATAAAACGAGCACACCTGCCCAAGAACACGATCATGTCTTTCTTCATACCTTTGTAATTTTACTTCAGCTTCTTCCAGTGCACGACTCACCATCTCTAATTTCTCCCTTTTCATTTGCACTGATCGCCAATTCTTCAAGATTGGCGAAAGCACACACAATGAAGAAGAGAAGCCAATTACTCCAAAGATAATATGCCCACGATCCATGATTATGCTCATCACTAGAGTTGGAGGAGATACACAAGTAAAGAACAATACATAGGATTCCTTGCTTCTTTACGAGGGAACTTGGCTCTAGCCCAGATCCGATTTGTACAGACCCTTGCTCATATCTAAAGCAATGTACAGCTTTCTCATGAAGTACAAATATATGATATATACTCCAACCCCTGGAGGATAATTCCGTCTTTCTACACACATCATCTTCTATTTTTCTTTTCTTTTTCTATTTAATCAAAATTCATAAACGCAACATACCAAGATACCAAAAAAAGAAAAAGAAAAGAAATAATAAACACATTCAACTTTTTTTCACATAATCTATTTAATCCACTTTAGGCATTACGCGAACCATAATTTTTTCATACAACCTATTTAATGTCCAATTATGTAGCCTTGAGAATGAACATTACACATAGAAAGGTCTACTGTAACTCCTACTAACTTTCCTACCAAAAATACTACGACCGTACGTGGCACTTGTCAAGTCTGCCACAAGAGGAAATTGCAAGATCACAAAAGACGTAATTGGTAGGCATGTCAAGGCAGCCATGGGAAGAAGAGTGGAAGAGTTCTTTTGTCCAAAGACGCCGAACAATGCTGCACCAAACGTTATGTTCATGGCTGTCGTCGAGATGAATAAGGTAGCCAAACCACTTAACAACTTTCTGGGTAGCTTATAGAGAAAGTCTTGTTCGGCAAAATGCTCGGTAGGGAATGATAAGAACACTAACAATGATGTAAGGGCTGTGAATAACGATATTGTATCTGATATTGCAAACACTGTGAAGGCGGGGTAGTTGGTAACATATGGTACCCCAGTGTCCTGATTGTTACCTCCAGGCACTGTAACAGCCGCTAAAAACACAATGGTGGTAATCAGAGCAGCGGTTATTGTGTATGACCCGGTAGTAGCCTTCATCCATTTTTCAGCATTAGTCACCAACTCTTTATGTGTTCTTGTAAATACCATCTGAGGTGTTTCTTGAGATGAGTTCTTCTTTGTGATGTTTGATGGACATACGTATCTTTCAACTTCCTACAGGATTAAAATATGTTAATCATGCTAGCTAAATATTAAATAATAGGGGTAATTTCATATCTCCCCTTCATTTACATGGAAATTTCATATATACCCAAACATGCATTAAAAACATTGTAAATTATGCATTCAATACTTGCACTTTGGGTATATATGAAATTAATCATGAAAGTAAGGTGATATATGAAATTAATCCAATAATAATAATTGATATCAAATTTTGTATTCTGACCAATATTATTCAAGTTTGAGTCGATAGATATTCAAACCTTATACCAATGTAGTTCGTACTGTAATTGTAAAGCTGCACCGGATATAAGATTTAATTTTGCCGCAGGTGCCAATCTTGCAGCCAGATGCAAAAGGTTGTTCCCCAAAGAGTCTTCAATTGTTTTATAAATATTCTTAGGTTCGCACATTCCATGTAATATGTTGTAAATATTTTCTGAGCGATTTATCACAGCATATTGAATGATGTTATGACCATCTTTGTTGACACTCCTGACTGCATCTGGGAATTTATACAAAATCTCTTTAACAACTTCGATTGCATCATGTCTTATGGCCTCAAAAAGTGGATTGGTGAAATACAGATGATGAGAGATGGGGTCAATAGAAGAGCATATCATGTCACATGCGGTCGTCAATACTTCTTTGGAATGATCAAATTCAGCAACTCTCCTTCTAATGAATGGCCATGCTGCAACATAGACCCAAATGAGCAATTACACCAACAATAAAAAGACATTTTTCTTTTCTATTTTTCATTAAACTATCCCGGTAAAGGTTGATTCATCTTACCACATAACACAGGAATACCCTTGAATAAGAAATGAATCATCATAAACCCTGCTCCAAGGAAAGGAAGTTTGTTAGAATTGTGGAGTGGCATGTGCAACCACTAAGCTAAAATTGCTATAGGGAATTTAGCACAAAGATTTGTTGAACACTATGTATGACATACCAATATAGGGATATGGCCATATTTCTGCAACCTGGTTACCACATAACGAAACACATCTGGAAGATGCCCTTGCATCTCCGACACCAATTCTCCAAAAAAGATGCAGAAACTCTCTAGGATAAGAAACTGGTGTACGCGAAGTTGTTAGAGAGGCCTTAAGATTAATCGAAAAGGTAAAGTAACATGCAGAATCAAGATTAAGTAAATCAATAAAATAAACCTGTTATCCTTTCCCAGAGATTGGGTACTGGGAAGTTTTGAGCAATAGCCATTAGCACAGCCTCACTATCTAAGGGATGGCAATAATGTTTCTGCAATTCATGCGCCAAGCCTGCATAAATTTTACAGTTAGTCATATCAATTATATATTTAATTTGATATGAAATACTGATGGAATTGAAGCCAATAGACGACACTTACCAAACTCTTTAGAAGAAATAGCAAGAACTAGAAGCTTGTCACCATTTGCACCAGCAAACAAAGTATTCTTCTCTGTTCTTGTATTGACGTGATTAAGCAAACACCAAGATGTCTCGGTATGCATGTTAGAAAGAGCTATGGCTAGTGGTGTTTGATCCTTGTTGTCTTTGGCGATCAACAAATCTCGGTCTCTTGCGACCAAGATATTAACAGCTTTAGTGTTGCCAACAACTGCAGCAACATGAAGTAGCGTGCTTCCATCCGAGTTCTTCAATTCCTCTAGCTGTTTGTTAACCGGTACCTGTCCCAACAATAACTCTAAGAGTTCATGATTCTTGCCAGAATTCACTGCTATATGGAGTATCGTGTTGCCATTATTGGTGATTTTATCTGTGACTCTAAACATGTAATCAATCAAAAGCTCTTCAACTTTATCCCAGTTTCCTTGTACAATACAATCATACAGATAATTTTGAATTCCTGCTACTCGTTGAATAATTTTTTGCTCTTCTTTGATTCTTTTTTCTTTTACTTTTGCATCTTCAGCTATTGATATACCATAGATACATTGTAGTTCATCCCACACATCTTTTGCAGTGAAATCTGCATTTGGGAATTTGTAAATGAGACGATCTACAACATATATGGTTACGTGTTCTGAAATGGAACCAAGAATCCAGCTTTTAACAATCAAATCTGATCGTACGACCCATGCTTCTGTATCCCTTGCATGCTTCGTCTTGATCACATTCTCCTTAGGTCTTGCAACGTTACCATTGATATAACCAAGCATATTATGACTCGTCAAAAGACATGACATCTGTGTTTTCCATGCATCGTACGTGTCCCTACCACTCAGCTTCACCGTAACAAGGCTTGGGGAACCAACATGTGATGAATTTGAATTCGAACTTGAGGCTGCCATCTTTAATTTCTTAATGTTACTCGATATGACCCTCCTTCCATCTTGCATATTTAAACAAGAAGATTACAGTTTGCTTGCTCATGAAGCATGATTTGACTAATCTGCACATATAATAATATGCTAAGTGCATGTTAAATAATACATTCCGTGTTTTCATATTCTTATTTGAGCCTTTGTGTTTACATATCTAATTAGGTTCTTATCATAAGTTAGTTTGTTTAATATTATGTTTAGAAGATATATTATAAGCTTAGCAGTGAAGGAAACTTAAATTGATCCCTACCCCCGAAGAATAGTTAAATATTTAGTATACTTAAACTATACAGAAACTTACTTACTAAGACTAATCAGAGGCAACGAAAAATGGGTAAAAGTCAAAAATGAAAAACATGTTCTCTTAAATGTACCTATATGCTAAACATGTTACTTTAAGTACCAATATGCTATACCAAAATTCAGTTTTTGTACTATAATGAGTTTTTCTTCTTTCATCTTCATCTCCTACATCTTCAAACTCAGATCCGGCCACCACTTCCGGCTACCCACAACCATCATTATTATGATCTTTGATAACACTAAATTCCAATATGATCATAGACTCATAGCAGCTTATCTTTTAATTGAAATCATATGTATAGCTGTACTCATAATTCATTTTCTAATCATCTGTTTCTTTGCTTCAACAGCTATCAATCATGTGGATACTTTTTGAAATTACCAACTTCTATTGCTAACTTATGCAATATATATTTGGCTCCAAATGACATAAGTTTAACTTAAAAGGTTCTATGTTATTATAGATCGGGGATCTAATTCCCTTTATTATTAGCCATATATAAAAATGGATATAGGTTTACAACATCATCGATTCTCTATTACACACCATTCTGATGACGTTTGTATGTGATATTCAAGAAACTAGACACAAACCTTGATCGTGAATCAGTTAGTCTAACTTGTCACAATTTTCTTGCTATTTATGATTCAAATCTTAGATGCTTGATATTTGATTCCTTATGTCGCCCTCCTACCAATCAGAGCATAAGTTCATGTATGCTCAAAAAAATTGCCGAAGAGGGTGGTGGGTAGCCGGAAGTGGTGGCCGGATCTGAGTTTGAAGATGTAGGAGATGAAGATGAAAGAAGAAATTGCAAAAGTACTCATTATAGTAAAAAAACTGAATTTTGGTATAGCATATTGGTACTTAAAGTAACATGTTTAGCATATTGGTACATTTGAGAAAGCATGTTTTTCATTTTTGACTTTTACCCAAAAATTTATGCACTTGTGTTTTCTATTACAATATTTTAGCAAAGAAGTTAGCTTCTTCAATTCTTCCATTTACAATTTAGTTTATTAGTGTGAGTAGGAAGAAGGAAGATTACGTGGGAGCCTGGAAGAGTATTGAGATTTCTTGCTTTGAAGTGGGATTGTAGTTAACCGATTAGCCAGTAAGCTAAGCAATGTTAAAGGCGGAAAATTTTCTGAAAAGCGAATTTCCCATAAGTTAGACTCAAAATATTTCTTTTCTACGTACATGTTTGTCAATTCACAAATTGCCAAACATAAAAAAATGAAATCACTTTAGTTTCTCTAACTTAATTTCGTAGTACCTAACATATCCTAAGAACACCACGTGTCATAACACGTTAAACCCTTATTTTAATGTCACATGAGCTTTAACATTTTAACACCAACATAGCTCAACCATCAAAACCACTCTTCCTCGTAACATGTCTAATATTACCTTTTGGTCCCCACATTTTTATGAGCACTATTAGACATGCTTAAATGTAGGTCTAAACTATGTCGCAGCATCCGGTTGAAGACAACATGGGGACCCATTTCCCAGCAAACCAATAAAGTGAAGGTTTCTAAGATCGGGATCCTATCTAGGATTATTTCGTCTTTGCAAGATCGTGATTGTATGCATGAAATTTCTCGTTTTTCGTTTTTTCTTTTTTTATTATTATTTTTTTCATTATTGAAATTTGCATGAAAAATCACATGTGATATTAGTGTTAAATCACATATTATACTGATATCACATGTGATATTAGTATTAAATCACATATGATATGTAATATCACATGTGATATTAGTGTTAAATCACATATTATTTTTTTATGCAAATTTCAGTAACGAAAAAAAAAAAAAAAAAAAAAAACGTAAAAAAAAGTGTAAAACACGAAAAAAAAATAATTTTGTTGAAAGTATATCAAAATGCCTATCTATAGAAAGATAATTAAATGCTCGTCATAACGGTATACTTTTTTCGCTTAACAATTAACGGTTTGAAAGATATTAATATTTAGAAGAAAAAAAATGATGAAAGTTAGTTTTTTTTAAATTGTTGGGATTAATCTTATCCATTAGATCAAATAAAAATGGATATGAAGATTCCTTGTAAAATAAAAGTTTGATCCTCAAATGATATTAGTAGCATGATCTCCATGAGAATTCTAGCTTCATCCTTCCGATCTTCCATTTCAGGAGGTTCCTTAACACAAACATCACACCTGACCGTTAAGAAAGTTTTATGAAACTTAAATAAGAGGGGGAAAAAATAACGATGTTCCAAAAAGTTATTTTAGATCCAAAGATTCACTTTCAACTAGAAAAATGCAGGTCATGCATGTACTAAAACCAAATGTACGTAAGCATTACCGACTAGTACATTAAAAACAGGAATTATGTATTAGGAGGTCGCCCAACAATTAAGCTTTTCTCTTATAGGCCACTTACTTATCAAAATAATTTATAGGTCACCCATTTATGTGTTTACTTTCGTTCATACCAGTTTCGAATATTTTTTTTTCTAAAAAAACTTTGAAACAACAAAAAAAAAAGCTAAATATAACATACCAAAACGACATAAATACTTATTAAAGAAATGCAAAATATCAGTTATGGCTATTATTTAAATGCAACGTTATTTAGTTAAAGTGATTTATGATAATATAACTAAGGCTTTACATTTAAGTTATTAATTTTTATTGTTTTGATATGTTAAAGTTAGTTATATTCTTGAAATTGTACAAATTTCCGGTAAAAATTGAAACGGAGGGTTGGTACAAATGAAAACAAACACATATTTTAATGGTCCATAAGTTAATTTAAATAAATTGGTGACACAAAAGTAAAAAATTTAATAGTTTAGTGGTCTCCGGATACATAAACGTTTTAAATGGACTGCCAGCAAGTTCACTAAAGAAGCATGCAAGATAGTTGATATTGAGTTTCTACTTCCTAATATGCGTCTACACCTCTCTCATATATAACCCTTAGAAATGATTAATAAGAATTGTAATGCAGGTCGTTAATCATTTCTTCAGTTTTGTATTATGTTATATTTCATATTTATTTTTGTTAACAGGCTAGGTAATTTTGTTTTCAAAACGAGCTGCATAATGTTAGGGGCTGTTTCTTTTGCACTTAATGAATCCTTAGCTAATATGTGTGGATCACAAGTCACAAAACATAATTTAGTATTTCTTTTTTCAATGAGGCCTACCTATTTCCATTATTTCCTCTGTATCTAGTGGGCATGAAATATGATTATGGTGAGTGCTTATTCACTCACCTTTTCTGAGCTAAAATAGTACTTAATAATCCAAAAACTAACCTAAAACGCCAAAGAAAACATGTTTTTGTGATTGTGAATGTGCAGGTACGAATATTTCGTAAAATGACGAAAAACAAACAGAAATCCGGCAAAAATGAGCACGAGAGTGGAACGAGTCAGAAAGTCAAGCTGGAAATAAAGTTGAGCTTAAAAAGTCAAGTGAGATCCCTAGAGTTTGAAGATTTGCAAGATTCATCCTTTTTGAGAAAGTTTGAAGAAATGACAAAAATAGTCCCTTTACTTTGAAAGTTGACACAATCAGTCCCTCAAAGATTTATTTGGAGAAAAGTCAACTCAGTCCTTCATAAATCAGAAAATTGCTACAAAAGCCCTTGGATAATACTTTGGTAGAATTACATATTGTATCCTTGGAATTTCAGCAAAATACATAATTGGTCCTTGTATTAAATCTGATTACAAAAACCAAAGTCCAAATCCAATTCATTAAATTCATATTACAAATCAAGAGCCCAATCCAATCCAAAGTAAAACCCAAGCCCAACCTTCCCATAACCCGACCCAACACCCATTCCTTGGTCAACATATATTACACGGTCAAAAGGTCAAGGATAGTCAAACAATTATAATAAATTTACCCCGCCCCTTTTCCCCCCAATTCCCCAATTACCCAGCCATGAACCCTAGAAATTACTCCCTACACAATTACCACAATTAAGGGTAATTGTGTCAAATCAAGGGTGTTCTAGAAGGCTCAGTGATGTCAGATGATTGTCAGAGTATCAAAGAAGCACAAAACGGGACACATGGCAGATAGTGATTGGAGGAGACGCGTCATTGGGTATGATCCAAGGGTGCATATCAAGTGGCAATGATGAGATTATGATCAGAGGGCTCTCAGAGGCTTCAAACTAACACAAGCTCACACGGATTGCCAGCTTGGCAATCCGTGAACCCTCACCTCACCTATCCTATATATAGATGCATTTGTAAGCTGATTTTGTAGTTAGGATAGTGAGAGCGAAGCTCTGTTGAAATTTCTTTAGATTGTATTTAGATTAGTTTTTGTAATGAATTGAATTTTCATAAAATTTTTAGTTTTCTCTAAATCTAATTAGCTTATTGTTTACTTTTCTCAGCTTATAGTTCATCATATCTCTTTTAATCATTTACTGTTAGTATAATTCATATAGCTTAATCAATTTTATATTTCAAATTAGTTTACTCACTTATTCAAAATCAAATAAAAAGCAGAAAATTATAAAAATAAAAAAAAATGTTTCAATTTGGTTTTGATAAGCTTTAAATAAGCTGAATTAGCTTATATACAATCTATACAAGCTCTGTAGCTTGCTGTAGATCTGTTTTCATTTCAAAATTCACAAGTGACTTGATTAGTCAACAAAAGTCAAAGGGGTTTGAATCATTGATTCCTGAGGTGATTTGGATAAGCTGGGACAGAATTGGAAGGTCCCTGCCTATCATAAAGATAGGCAAGCATAGTGAATCCACCTCTATTCTTGCTGAGGTGGAATAAGCTTTGTAAGTATTGATCAATTTTCTAGTTTACAGTTTAACCTGTGTTAGTTTGATTTGATCTGAGTTTTACTGTTTCATTGATGCTTATCTGCTGATATTGTAGTTGATATTGCTGTGATTAAGTTTGATTGATCAATTGGTTACATCTGTTTGCTTAGATCTGTGTTAGTTTAGCCTTATTTGAGTTACTGTTTCATTAGTAGATTTGCATTGTTGCTTAGTTGATAAGTTCTAGTAACTGTAGCTGTTGATTTGTTGTTATTAAGAGATTTGGTATTGAGTTAGATAGGTTTGGTGGAATCTGTGGATCTATATATAGAAGTGCTAGTGAATTCAGGTGTGTATGGGGGTGTTTGGATATATGATTTGCTGAGTGGTATTGATGTTGAATTGCTGAATCTCTGTCTCATATAGGTTCATTTAGTGTAATAATAGAGTTTTGAATCATAAAAACAGTAGTGTAGTTGATTAATAGTCAAAGTAAGAGTTTATTGCATTTACTGTTAGTTATAGTGTAAATCTGCTAGTGTGGTTAAATTGATAGTTTCATAATAGTTAGAGATAGTTTAAAACAGAATAATTGTAGCTTATTACAAAAGATTAGTAGTAGAATTAACTGATAAAAATTGGATTTGGTCAAGTTTAGATTGTAGTATAAATAGTCAACTGTCTCTTTGATTGTGGTTCACAAGCTGCTGAATTTGGAAACTATTAGAGTAGTAGATAAGTGTCTTTGGTTAAGCTATTGGTTGATTTAGGAGCTCATTACTGCTATCTTAAGTTTGCCCCCATAAACTTGTGAATTTGAGCTTATTTTGAGTGCTTATTGCTTCTGTTTGTTAATACATTTGAGACAGAGTTTCTGTTTTGAAATTGAGGTCTGCTAATTGTATTTTAAGCTTGTATTTGTGTTTTTGTGATTGATTCTGAGCTTATTGAAGTTAAATTGGTGTTGTGAATGGTCTATTTCATCTGGTTTAATCTGCTTATAAGTGTGCTTAATCATTAGCTTATGTTACTGCTTATTGAGCTGATTTGAAGCTTTCTGTGATTATACTCAACCATATTTGAGTTTTCTGAGTGCATTTGAGCATCACACACCTGTGTAACAAGTTTCATTCAGATTTTGTCACAAGTGCTTAAAAATAAGCACTTGTGATAAGCAGTTTGCTTGGAATAAGCACTTTTTCAGCTTATTTTTGTTTCAAAATTTTTCTCCAAGCTTCTTTTATCATTCTTGATTTTCTGTTAATTTTTCAGATTTTTCTTAGTTGATTTGATATTTTTCTTAATTTTTCTTTGATTTTAATCAATTTTATATACTTTTAAATAAATAAAAATCAATAAAAAATCAGAAAAAGCCATAAAAAATCCAAAAATATTTTAGGAAATTCTTTTATAATATTTTAGATTTTTAAGAAACTATTTTACATTTTTCTCTTTTACTTTTCTATTTTTCTTTATTTTTAATTCATTTAAAAATACAAAATCATAAATAAATTCATAGAAAATAAAAGAAAAGTCAAAAAAATATTTTTCTTTTTTTGAAAATTCTTTTTATTAGTTTAATATTTTTAGAAAATTGTTTCACGTTTGTAGGATCATTTTTCAATTAAAGTTACGTTTTATTTTGTACGTTACGTCCTTAATAATCGCGTTTGCATTTCCGTTTTTAGATTTTTAACTTTAGTGCATATCTAGCTTGTAATACTTGCATAATTCGTGATTGTTTGTTATAATTTGAATTACTTGATAAAATTTTTCACTTTAATCACTTTTCACTACACGTTTTGCACGAATCAATATTATTTGATTCCATTAAGCTTCGTACGGATACGACTCGGGTGATCCGTATTTCTTGCGGATCTCCTCGAATTACTTCATATATATAATATAATTGATTTTGACACAATCAATTTTTGGCGCCGTTGCCAGGGAAGGTTGAAGTGAGTTTTTGAATATTCGTTTTGAAAAATCGTGTTTTGATAAGCCTTCCTCTATCTTGTATATATTTTTTATAAAAATATAAAAATTGAAAAATTCAAAACACTTTTCCTAAAGTGTTTACAAAAATAAAGTTACAGCCTCGACTCTCCCGTGGAAGGGAGGGCGTTGTAAACCAAATAAGCTTCACAACATAAGAAAAACGTGAAATTAGTTGTCTATCGGATTACTTCAAATTCTACGACTGATTAAGCGGGAAATACGGAAGCTAAGACAATAAATTGCTAGCTGAAGAGAGAAACACTCTTCTTTCCCGTCCCGTCGCGAGTAGTTTTGAAAGAAACAGTTTCAATTAACGTAACGTTTTATAAAAAAGAAATAAAAAGTTTTTGAGATTTGTTTAAATAAAAAAAAAAATACAAAAAGAGTTTCCTTTTTCTTTTCCTCTTTTTTTCTTTTTGATTTTGTTTTTGATGTATGCACACCCGCTCTTCTTTTGAGAGTCATATATCACCTTTGTCAAATCCCGAAAGGGTAATTCGACACACACACCGTGTCCATTTCCCTAACGTTGTGGAAATGGATTCGAATAATCAACACCCTCCGGTGGGTGGAGATGATCACCAACACGTGCCAGCTCCCGATCTCTGAACGATGGAGGAGCTGTGCCAACCCACAATGCATGGTAGAGGTGGCCCGATTGCCCCTCTCAATATTGAGGCTACGGATTTTGGACTAAAGCATCACATGATACAACAAGTCCAAAATTCATGCCAATTTCACGGATTACCGGGTGACGATGCAAACAAGCATCTCGACAAATTTTTAACCGTCACCCAAAATATGAAACAAAATGGGGTCTCCGATGACGCCCTCCGTCTTTCTCTCTTCCCCTATTCTCTAACGCATCATGCCACCGCTTGGTTTGATCGTCTTCCCAAGAACTCGATTCATACTTTTAATGAAATGGTATCGAAGTTCTTGGCGAAGTATTTTCCACCATCGATGGTGACGAAGTTGAGAAACGATATTAGCAATTTTCGACAACTTCCCAATGAGTCTTTATTCGAGGCTTGGGAACGTTATAAGCTTTCCATTGATCGTTGTCCAAACCATAACATGCTTCTCATTACGATCATTGATACGTTTTACAATGGTTTACTCTTCGACATCGGGACACGATCAATGCTGCAGCTGGTGGTACTTTCATGAATCGTTGTCCTGAGGATTGTTACGAGCTAATCGAGAATATGATGGCCCATTACAACTATTGGGATTCCTCAGCCGAGAGGAATGAACCAATAAGATCGACTGCGACTCAAAACTCTTCTCCCTCTTATAATTCTGAGTTAGCCGCCATAACTAAAAAACTTGATGATATGTCTACGACAATGTTGAGAATGTATCAAATGATTCCGAATCAAGTTAAGAACCCGCAAGTCAATATGGTTAATATCGGTTGTGAGACTTGTGGTGGTCCACATTCATATCTTGAGTGCCCAACCTCTGGTGGCTTTACTCAAGAGAACGTGTATGCTGCAAACATGGGTGGCAACGGTTACCCACAACCTCAAGGAGACCGTAATCTCCTCAGCTACCGTTCCGGCAATTATCTTGGACCACCCGGTTTTAATCAACCAAATCAAGTGAATCATAATAATAATGTGCAAAACCGGAATCATCAATTTAATCACAATCAGAATCAAAACCAGGGAAATAATGGTTTTCAAGGACAAAATCAAAGTTTTCATCAGAATCAAAATCGGGGAAATTACAACCAAGGCCCGCCTCAAGGGAATAACTTTCAAAATAATGGGAATTTTCAAAAGACGAATCAAGGAAATCAAAATCAAGGTTTTAACAACCGAGGGCAAAACTTTCAAAATCAAAATCAGAATGTGGTTCAAAATCCGTCGCCTTCGGATGAGATTCTTAAGCAGATTATGAAAAACCAAGAGTTAATGGCTAAGGAAATTCTTGAACTTAACAAGCGTTTAAATGATCGTCCCTCGGGCTCTGGAACTCTTCCAAGCAACATGATCGCTAACCCGAGGGGTGATGCTAAAGCGATCACAACAAGGAGTGGTGTTTCTTATGATGGACCAACGGCTCCGACTGCCTCTTCTTCTCTTCCTCCTAAGGTAGTCGCCCGTGAACCCGAGGTGACAACGGATACGGAAATTCCTCCTAATAATGGAAGGACCGAAGACATCCAACCTCCGGTGGTCCCAACGTCTAAAGGAAAGAAAAAAGTTGTTAATAAAACTGAAAAAGAAATTCTCGTTAAAACGAAGTTGCCTTATCCGTCACGCTTAAACGAAAAAAAGCACCGCGAGAAGGATAAAAACCAAATGGAAAAGTTTTATCAGATTTTTCAAGAATTACACTTTGACATAAGTCTCGCGGATGCTATACTTTTGATGCCTAAATTTGCTTCGATGCTAAAAGGTCTTTTGAATAATAAGGAAAAGTTGTTTGAAATGTCTAAGACCCAAATGAATGATAATTGCTCAGCGGTTCTTCTTAAAAAGCTACCCGAAAAGCTTGAAGACCCTGGCAAGTTTCTCATTCCATGCAATTTTCGGGTATGGTTCAATGCTTCGCCTTGGCCGATCTTGGTGCTTGCATTAACTTAATGCCATTGTCGATTTGGCAAAAGTTGTCTCTTCCTAACTTGACACCGACACTTATGACTCTCGAGCTTGCCGACAGATCTACGTCTCGTCCAATTGGTATAGCCGAGGATATTTTTGTCAATGTTGGGAAATTCAATTTCCCTGCCGATTTTGTGGTTGTTGATTTTGATGCTAATCCACGGGTTCCTCTCATTCTCGGGAGAGGATTCATACGGACGGGCTGTGCTTTAATTGATGTATACGATGAGGATATTACTTTATGTGTTGGAAATGAAGCTGTTACGTTCAATCTCGATCAAACCGCGAGATACTCCTCCGATTACGATGTTGCTTCCGTCAACCGAATCGATGTTATTGATGAAGCTACGGAGGAGTATTCTCAAGAACTTCTTGGTTTTACCGAAAATGCTTCGAGTGGCAATCCCACTCCTTCTTTTGAACCGATCGTCTTCGGTTCTTCCCCTTCCCTCACTCCATTTGAGGGAAGTGATCTCGCTTGGGAAGAAATAAAAGCTTGTCTTTCAAATGATTCAGTTTCACCGGAAATTGATAATTATGAGTTTGATCCGGAGGGGGACATTTTATTAATTGAGAAACTTTTAAATGAAAACCTGATTGTTTCTTCCCCTCCGATGGACCTAAAAATGGCAGACGTAAAAGAAGTAAAGCCGTCTATTGAGAATCCTCTGGAGCTCGAGCTCAAGGATTTGCCTCCTCATCTCGAATACGCATACTTGGAAACAAATAATAAATTGCCCGTTATCATATCAAAAGGCCTTAAAGATGAGGAGAAGACCCGACTCTTAGATGTGCTTAGGAAGCATAAATGTGCTATTGCATGTCAAATCTCCGACATTAAGGGAATCGACCCTCGATTTTGCACTCATAAGATTCTACTTGAAGACAATCACAAAGCTTCCGTCCAACAACAACGACGGATTAACCCACAAATCCACGAAGTGATCAAAAAGGAAGTTATAAAACTTCTTGACGCTGGAATGATTTATCCGATCTCGGATAGTTCATGGGTTTGCCCGGTTCATTGTGTTCCAAAGAAGGGCGGAATCACTGTTGTGAAAAATGAAGATAATGAGCTTATACCGACTAGACTTGTGACCGGATGGAGAGTTTGTATCGACTGCCGCAAGTTGAATGATGCGACCCGTAAAGACCATTTCCTGCTCCCTTTTATGGACCAAATGCTTGAACGATTAGCGGGAAATGAGTTCTATTGTTTTCTGGATGGCTTTTCTGGGTACTTTCAAATCCCCATTGATCCCTAGGATCAAGAAAAGACCACTTTTACTTGCCCGTATGGAACGTTTGCCTATCGTAGAATGCCCTTTGGCCTATGTAATGCTCCAGGCACGTTTCAGCGGTGCATGATGGCCATTTTATCCGATATGATTGAAAAAACCATGGAAGTGTTCATGGACGATTTCTCCGTCTATGGAAATTCTTTCGATTCTTGCCTCTCCAATTCAGAGAATATGCTAATTCGGTGTGAAAACACTAACTTAGTTCTAAATTGGGAGAAGTGTCACTTCATGGTTAAAGAGGGCATAGTCCTCGGCCATAAAATCTCAAAAGCTGGGATTGAGGTAGATCGTGCAAAAGTTGATGTTATTGCTAAGTTACCTCATCCTACGACCGTCAAAGGAATCCGAAGTTTCCTTGGTCATGCTGGATTTTACCGACGTTTTATACAAGACTTCTCCAAAATAGCCCGGCCTTTGACCCACCTTTTAGAAAAGGATGCTCCGTTTAACTTCACAAATGAATGCATCGATGCATTTAATTTCTTAAAGAAGAAGTTAACGGAGGCTCCGATCTTAGTTGCCCCCGATTGGAGCTTACCATTTGAGCTAATGTGCGATGCAAGTGATTATGCCATTGGTGCAGTTTTGGGACAACGTAAGAATAAGTACTTTCATCCGATACACTATGCAAGTAAGACAATGAACGACGCTCAACATCACTACACGACTACTGAAAAAGAGATGTTAGCGGTTGTCTATGCTTTTGAGAAATTTAGACCGTATTTACTTTTAAAGAATTGCATAGTCTATATGGATCATTCGGCCCTAAAATACCTAATGGCAAAGCAAGATGCTAAGCCACGCTTAATGCGGTGGGTTCTTCTACTCCAAGAATTTGAAGTTGAAATTCGAGACAAAAAAGGAGCTGAGAACCTTGCTGCTGATCACCTTTTACGACTTGAGAATCCCCATCAAAGTGCTCTCGAGAATAAGGAAATTACCGAAACATTTCCTCTCGAGACACTTGGGAGTGTGACTAAAATTGACCAAAGTACCCCATGGTTCGCCAATTTTGCGAATTACCATGCGGGGAATTTCATAAGAAATTGTTTCTTGAATGAATGAACAACTTTTCTCAATTGTCAGCTCTTTATTTTTACTTCAGCAGAAGCAATGAGTCTCAGCATATATTACTCTTCAGTAGAAACAAATTCTAAGCTTACATGACCACATTCCCATTGAAACAGTCTTGGTGAATTTCAACTTAAAATCAGCAACTACTCATAAGGGCATTCTGCAAAACAGACACAAAGTTGCAAACAAACAAAACACAACTGACAAGAACATTAGTTGGTTAGTGTTAGCAAACAAAAATATACAACATTACAACTACAATCCTCCCCTGAGGCATATGCCTCCCCTCAAACTTTGCAGTTAAGGGTTAAGCATACCAATATGGACAACTAAGTGTTGAAACCTAGGTCCATCAAAAGCCTTAGTCAACAAATCTGCCACATTATCATCTGTGTGAATCTTAACCACTTTAATCAAATGTTTTTTCATATGCATCTCTTATAAAGTGGTGCCTGATTTCAATATGCTTAGTTCTATTATGAAAAACTGGATTTTTAACTATGCAAATGGTGCTTTGATTATCAATGAAATTGTGGTATTCATGAAATTAAACCCATAATCCAGCAATTGATTTTGAATCCATAGAACCTGTCCACAACAATTGGCAGCAGCAACATACTCTGCTTTAGTAGTAGAGGTAGCAACAATAGTCTGTTTCTTGCATTGCCAAGAAATCAATCTTTTTCCGAGAAATTGGCAACCTCCAGTTGTGGATCTTCTATCCATATTTGCACCAGCATAATCACTATCACTATATGCTTCCAACCTAAAAGGAGACTCTTTTGGGTACCAAAGACCTAAAATGGGTTGGCCTTTGAGGTACTTGAAGATCTTTTTGATAGCATTCAAGTGGGAAGTAAGAGGAGTGACCTGGTGTCTAGAACAAGCACTCACAGCAAATGTAAAGTCAGGCCTAGAAGCTGTCAAGTACATCTATGAACCAATCATGGATCTGTATAAATGAACATTCACAGCAGGATCTGGTTCAAGATTATTCTTTGGTTTTGGAGCTTCATAGGGTGTAGTGGCAGTTCTGACATTTTCCATATCAAACTTCTTCAACATATCTCTCACATATTTATCCTGACTGATAAATATACCATCAGGTTTCTGCTGAACTTGTAAACCCAAAAAGAAAGTAAGCTCCCCCATAGCACTCATCTAAAACTCTTCCTTCATCAAGTCCTCAAACTCCCTGCACCATTCTTCTTTAGTGGAGCCAAAGATGATGTCATCCACATAAACTTGCACAAGAATGATATCCCTGGAGTTTTTCTTAAGAAAGTGTGTTTTGTCAATGGCACCTCTTCTGTAACCATGCTTCAGTAGAAATGCAGAAAGCCTAGCATACCAAGCTCTTGGTGCGTGATGTAGTCCATAGAGAGCTTTTACAACCTTGTAAACATGATTGGGATGATCTGGGTCTTCAAAACCCTTGGGTTGAGTTACATAAACCTCCTCTTCAATCTCACCATACAGAAAAGCACCTTTCACATCCATCTGATACACCTTGAAACCCATATAAGATGCATAGGCCAAGAAGATTCTAATGGCATCAACTCTAGCCACTGGTGCAAAGACTTCATCATAGTCTATGCCTTCCTCTTGCCTGAACCCCTGAGCTACTAATCTTGCTTTGTTTTTCACCACAATATCCCTTGCATCTCTTTTATTCTTCAAAATCCATTTTGTCCCAATTGCAAATTTTCCATCAGGGAGAGGTACCAGTATCCAAACCTGCTGATTCTTAAATTGTAGCATCTCTTCTTGCATTGCTTCAAGCCAACTTGAATCAGCAAGTGCTTGAGGAACACTGGTTGGCTCCATTTGAGAAAGGAAGCAAGCAAACAAACAATGCTTAAAGTCTGTATGATTGTCCCTTTGTTGATTGGAGACATAGGATATGAAAGCAACTTCACCATACTTAGTGTTTTTCATAGTACTTCTAGTTCTAACAGGTGCTTAAGGATCTCCAATAATCTTTGATAGAGGATGAGCAATATTGATCCGTTTTGTTGCAGTGGGGTTGACATCAATGGTGGTGTCAAGATTGTTCACTGTGGGTCCAAAATCACTGTCATAGGAAGAGGAGGTGAAGATTCTAGCTTTGGGTTGGTGATTACCAAGATCAGAAGGACTTGGAAATCTTGTATATGGTTTTCCAAAGTCTGTGGACACACTTGTAGAGATTGGAGATTGTGTAGCAGGACTATCAGCAGATTTGATCATGTCACAAGAAACAGGAGAACCTTCAGTAGAACTGTCAGCAGAATCCTGGTTTTCACTGACTGCTTGTGCTGATTGTTTGAGTAAAGCCTCGTTTTCTCTTGCAAACTTCTCACCAAGCCTCTCAGCTTCTTGAGTGGCTACATGTTCTTGCTTCTTGAGTCTAGCAAGATCCTCTGCATAGTTTGACGCATCTTCATGCTCATCAGCAGAATGATCACCTGCAAATGGGTTAGGAGGAAAAGAAGGTACAACAATGGTTTGTTCATCTTTCTCAGATTCACTATCTGAGTCATCATCCAGGGTACCTGCATGGTTAGTGGGAGACTCTGTTGTACCTGCAGATTGGTTAGAAACATATCTAGTATAGCCCAAGTGATCAGTCAAGTAATCTAGGTCAAAATACCAAGTATGACCATGTCCTTAAACATTAGGCTGATCTTCTAGGTATCTCAGGTTAAGGGTCTCCTCAATATTCTTAGCATGTAAATTGTAAACCCTATAGGCCTTACTCTGAGCTGAATAACCCACAATATATCCCTCATCAGCTTTTCCATCAAACTTTCCCAGTGAATCACTAGTGTTCAAAATGGTCACTTTACAGCCAAAAGGTTTAAGGTAATGAATGTCAGGAACTTTCCCAGTGAGAAGTTCATAAGGTGTCTTAAAGTAAGGTCTAGTGATGGATACCCTGTTCAAAACATAACAAGCAGTGCTTACTGCTTCAGTCCAGAACATAGTGGGTAACTTGGAGTCTGCAAGCATGGATCTTGCTGCCTCTATTAAGGTCCTATTCTTTCTTTCAGCAACCCCATTTTGTTGTGGGGTTCTTGGAGTGCTATAGTCCCTTTTTATCCCTTTAGGCTTACAAAGTTCTATTAATACAACATTTTTGAACTCTGTCCCATTATCACACCTAATGCCTTTAACCTTTTTATTTAGCTGGTTTTCAATAAGGGTAATGAATTCTTTTAAAATAGGAGATGTTTCATCTTTAGTTTTCAAAAAGAATACCCAACAAAACCTGCTATAATCATCAGTGATTACCAGGCAGAAGTACTTATGATCAATACTTCTGATTGGAGTTGGACCAAATAGATCCATGTGCAGCAACTGAAGAGGTTCTGAGATGGTGCTCACAGCTGTTATGGCTTTGTATGAGGCTCTGTGTTGCTTTCCTTTGTTGCAGGTAACACAATTATGTTCATTGATGAAGACTTTTGAATGAAATCCCTGAACAAGACCAAGTTTAGAAAGCTTGTTAATGGTCTTTAAATTCACATGAGCCATCCTCCTATGCCATCTTGTAGATTCATCCAGGGATGCTTTGGCCACCAAACATGTTAGATCACCTTCAGGTTGGACATCATTCAAATTGAATGTGTACAAATTGAAGGTTCTAGGAACTCTTAGCAGAATGGTTGTATCTTCTGGAAGTTTGAAGTCTTTAGAGAGCACAAGACATTCATCCTCAGAGAAGAAGACTTTATTCTTGGTGTCACAAATTTGTGATACTGAGAACAAGTTAAAATGTTGAAGTTCCTTCACATAGTATACATTCTCAAAATCCAACAGAGGTGTTCTTATTGTGCCTTTCCCAGTGATTCTACCATCTCCTCCACCAAAAGTCACATTGCCTCCTCCTTCTATAGGTACACAATCATGCATCTTATCCTTGTTTCCTGACATGCTCCTGGAACAACCACTATCTACTATGCCTAATTCTTTACTTTTCAAGGGATGATCCTACAACAACAAAAATATATAAAAAATGTTAGTACACTTTGGAGACTCAAGTCATTGCTGACTTGAGCCTGCCTTGTGGATCATAAGAGTTAGGCCATGTAGATGTATAAGATCCACCATTGTTCTTGGGCCTGTATTGAAAATTAGGTCCCTTCTTAGTCCAAGAACAACCTGCTGAGGGCTTCACAGCAGTATCCCAATACCCTCCACCAACATACATTGAGTCAAAATATCTAGGCCAATAACCATTCTGAAAATAAGAACTAGTTGGTCTCACACATGGTTTAGCAACAGATCTTCTCCAAGGAGAAGGTTTATCAGTAGAATTGTGTTTGCTGGTTTTATGAGTTACTTGTGGAACAAAAGATGGTATATCATTAACATTTTTCCAAATTGGTCTAGGTTTCCTTTGACTAGCACATACACCCATTCTTTGCTCATGAAAATTACAATCCATAATCAAATGAAATTTACTTCCACACACAAAGTATTTCTTCTTTTTAGAAGATTTATTCAAAGTGAAAGATGTTCCATGACATGAAAAAGCATTCAAACCACAAACATTAACAGAATTGTTTTTGACAGAATTAAAAACATTGTTTTGCAAAGAATTAAATAACAAGTCTTCAGGGGAAACTCTCTTGGAATCAGCAGTAACTCTAACAGTCTTGTGGGGAGTCTTGGGTGAGGTCTTGGGAAGGTCTGACTTTTCACTTGAATCACAACTGGTATATGTAGTAGACCCTTGGTCAGAGGACTTGTCACTGTCAGAGCAAGAGACAAAGTCAGTAGATTTAGAATCAGGGTCTGGCAAGTCTGATACGTGGGAATCGCACCAGGCTTTACCTCTCAAGGGATCTTGAGAAGCTTACAACCCCCACCAGGCAGTGTACATGATCGTTGTAGTATAGTATAGTGACAAGTACCGGGGGATTGATCGTTCAGCTAGGAATAGTGTCGCTAGGATTAGAAAACCTAAATACTAGTTCTAGAGATGAGGGATGATTCTTTTTGTATTTTTATATTTTTTTAGAAAGCAAGTAAATATCTCGGGTTTGAAGGATTTGGGCGGAATTAGTTGCTAGTCAACTAACCCAATACTAAGATGCAATCAAAATAAAATACTAAAAATGAAAATACAACTATATTAAACTAAGGTTGTGAGCAATAAGTGGAGAAATGTGTTTACTTAGATTTCACTACTCCCTAGATATCTTTTACACGTTAATTACTTGTTATAGTTGCGTGGATGATGGATTGTATTCCTTAATACCATTCATGGGGTGGCGTACTTACTTCCCCAATCCTATGAGTGCCTACTTCACTCCTATGTCGAGCCTGCAAGAAGCTCCTAACATGGGATCATTAGAATTTACTCATGCATTAAATACAACCAATAAAACCTAGTACATATCGGTTCATGTTTCCTAAGACGTTCAAGCATGTTACCATTTGGAGATCTGCCAGTTTTCTTAAGCCTAACATTGAAATCATTCATCCAATACAACCATAAACAAGTAATCAACACATAATCAACATCTAGGTTTCATTAGATCTAAGCAAACACAAGATAAATATAGCCTAGCATGGTGGAATCAAGACAAGCACAAGATATAGACAACCAACACATAGACATATTGATTGAATTAAGTAAAGACTTATCTCAAAAACACATGTAAGGATTCAAGGGTTGAAAACCCTTGAAAAGCTGTAAAATTCGTATATGGTTCGGCCTTAGGGTTTCTCCAAACTTGTTCCTATTTTAATGAATGAAAATTAGAAAACTATATATAGATAATAGAGTCTGACGGCGTCAAGAACAAGTGGGTGACGCCGTCATCTCGCCGCCAAAATAATCCTCGGACTGCCTTGATCTACATCTGACGCCGTCATGTTGTCCACATTTGCAGGCCGTCACGCATTTAACTCTTGACGCTCTACTTCGTGACGCCTTCATTTCTGTACTGGGTCTTCATGATCTTTACTCTTGACGCCGTCAGGAAAGTACTCTTGACACCATCACACACTGTTCCCAGCATGGAAAATTAAGTCTTTGGCGTTTTCTTCACTTTTATGCTCCAAAAACGTCCGAATTGCTTCCTTTTCCAGATTTCACTCCCAAAGTACCTAAAATCACAAAAGGAACGATTTAGGGCAATATTTGATCAAATAAATTCAATTCCGGGCTTAAATGACCCCCTAAAAACGGATCATTTTTTTCCTCATCAAAGTCACTTGACTTTTTGCCATAAAGATGGTGTGATCCATCAAAGTCAACAGATATGGAAAGGTCAGTGGGCATGTGTTCTCCTCTAATAGGTCTAGCTACAACATGTAAGTTACCTTCTTTTACATAATTAGCTAATCCTGCTGGTGTAGATTTACCCAGATCATTCCTAGCTTCTAAACCAACATACTTCTTAAAACCTAAACCTATTCCAGAGTTAACAGATTGACTACCATAGATTAAGCTAGCTAAATTGTCTCCTGATATTAACTGTGATTTATGTCTAGCTATTTCCTCATCTAGTTTCTCTTTCAGCACTTGGTTTTCTGAAACTACATCAGCTTTTTCTTTCTCAGTACGCCTTAAATCAATCTTAGCACATTCTAATTCACTTTCTATCACCCTTATTTTTTCATCATAAGCAAGCTGATTCTTTTGAAACCATATTTTTTGTCTTTTTAAAATTTTTAAAGCATGTTTACAAGCCTCAACTTCTACATAACATTCATTATATTTAGGTTTCAATTCATCATAAACTTCCTTAAGTTCTTTATATCTTTCACTACAACCAAAAACACAGTTATGTACCTGAGAGATGCCCATCAAGGCAACTTGATCATGCTGATCCTCTGTAGTGCAGCTTGCCAGCATAGAAACCTGCTCAGAACCAGAAGTTTCATCATCAGCAGGCTCATGAACCGTTCAGTTGATATGTTCATCCACAGTGACCAAAGCTTTGGAAGTTCCAGCTTTAGAAGTTCCAGCTTCCACTAGACTCTGCTGATAGGAACCATATCTAACCTCATCACCAGGCTTTCTATCCTTGCATTCTCTTGAGAAGTGACCCATCTGACCACAAGTGTAGCACTTGACCTTTCTTCTGTCAAATCTTGCTGGATCTCTTCCCTTGAAACCAAATTTTCTCCCAGACTTATTCTCAAACCTTTTGATGTTCAGAGAAATCATGGCCAACTGCCATTTCAAGTTCATCTCTTCCATATCCAGTGGATCCAACTGTTCAAAATCCTCATAAGCTAGGTGCTGTTGATGTTCATATTCAGCAACAAAAGAGTGAAGTACCTCTTCCATTACATTACTGGATTTTGGTTGAGGATTTGATTTAGTGATGATGTAGGAAGATGATGCTGAGGAATATGGGCTTGAGGCATGAGGCATCTGATTGGATGTGGTGCTAACAAAGGCTGAGTGAGTGGATGTACGAATGGGACTTCTAACATCAGGCTCAAGTGATTTAAGTCTGTTGTAAAGATCATCAAAAGAGAGCATATGCAATCCACCTTTAGCTTTGAGTGCAATGCTTACTTGCAACCAAGATGGTGGCAAAGATCTTAGGAACTTAGCATTGCAGTCCTCATTGTCTGGTCTAGCCTTCAGCTGATTTAATTGACACAAGATCCTATGGAACCTGTCATAACCCTTGTGGATTCCTTCTTCCTCAGATATTTGGAATTCTTGAAACTGCTGTTTCAGTATGGATTTCTTCATTCTCCTTGACTCCTCATTCCCACCAAACCTAGCCTTGATTGCCATCCAAATGTCCTTAGCATCTTCCATGATGTGAAAGTCACCCATGTGGTCATCTGGTATAGCCTGAAGGAGAATAGTTATGACTTTATTCTCTCTCTGAACAGCTAGAACTTCTTCAGCAGTTTTACGACCCATAATGGTAACAACCCCATCAGCATCTTTGACGTGTTTCTTCAAGCTATTACCCTTACGAACAACTTCCCAAAGATTCCAGTCAATATTGGTGATCCAATTTTGCATTTTCATAGACCACAATTCATATTCCTCTGCATTCTTAAGGTATGGAAATTTGGCATTAGTGTTTGTGAGAGTTAGTTGTTGGAAAGATGTGGTGTTTTGGTTCTGAGTAGCACCAGATTCACCATCTGATCCAGTCATTGTTTTGGTTGTTTTTGATTGAGAGAGTGTAAGATTGATGTTTCTTAGTATCACAGAGACTCTCTTGAGGCTCTGATACCACTTGTTAAACCTTATACCTTGATAGATCTTTGAGCACTCGTGGATCGTTAGTTATGTTTATGTAATCACAAACACACTAAAATAAAATCTCTATAACTTGTATTCTGAAGCGGAAAATAAACACAAGCATGAACAATGATTACTAAGAATACTTGATCCTCTATGGATCTTTTCATAATCTGAAATTGTTTTCCTAAAACGTGTACGTAATACATAATCGTGTGTTCCTTTTATAGCCAGGGAACCCTAAACCGTTTCACAAGAAACGTATCTTCTATAAACTTAAAGAGATATGCATTATCACTTCCTAAATAAACTCATGCATATCCAAACTAAATAACAAAATACACGGAATATCTATATCTGTAGAAACAAACTATGCTGAAACTATTCTTCAGCAGATATATTGTTTCAGCAGGAACCAACTCTTCAGTAGGAACCATCAGCAGTAACTTCAGCAGAATTCTCTATTTAGCAGAATTCCCAACACTAACCTTCAAGATGAAGCTCTACGTTTTTCAAAATTCAAAAAGAGTAATGTCATTTTAGATAATATGTTGAGTCAACAAAAATTGTCCCAAGATAAGGAAAGTCTTGGAATTTCAAAAATTCATGAAACTACTCCAACGGGTCAAAGCAAACAAATCATGTTTGTAAAAGAAATTAAACATGTAAAGTCAAAATCCGTAATTCTTCAAAGTCGTTCTTCAAACACTCGTGGTACTCAAGCACCCATTACAAAACATGAAACCACAAAACAATTTTACAAACCGGTTTCAAGTAATGAACTTGGGTACACTAAAACTAGAGTCGACCAAAGACCAATTCTACCAACACCTAACTTAAGACCTTCAACTTCATCCAACCAAATACGTCCATTTCAAAACAAACCTAACTTACACAAACGACCTTCATTTAAAAGAGAAAAAGTTCATTCAACAACCGGAGGTCTTCACATCATCAACCATATAACTTATCTCAAAGGAGAGACAACTCCTACCAAAACCAAAGATATTTTAGATCAAACATTTATCAAAATATTAGACCAAGTTTTCAACACCAAAGTAATTTTCAAAATAATAATTGGTCTATGTTCTCAAGATATGGTCTTGAAACACTTAGTGTCCTACTTCAAGACCTAATGATGTTCAACTTAGGAATGTTTTATACTAACCACAAAGGACCCAACAAACATTGGGGACCAAGTCTTTAACTTATATGTTTGTTAGGTATAAGCTTGAACCAACCTATTACATTGTTGAAAGTGGTTGCTCCAAGCACATGATCGAAGTAGAAGATTATTTTAATGTACATAAGTAACATTTGAGGAAAGGTCATCGGTAGTCTAAGCATCAATGGTTGGTCTTTATCTCGTGGTCATGAAACAAAAGTCATCCATTAAAACCGAGATAAGTTTTCCTTTGTGATTATGAATCTTTAAGTGTTTTATATGTTAGTTGTCAAAAATGCTATGTGAACTTGTTTGATGCTAGGTAGCTTATTTTGTCATAACATGAAATTTAGGAGAACTTAAGAAAACTAAAGGCGATTAACATAAGGTCGAATTAAACTTGCATGCTATCTGCTTAGGAAATATATTTATGTGCTTGCATAATTCATAAATTGAACACATCATAGTCTAAGTCTTAGATCTCTAAGAACACATAAAAACAATCAACAACTAAATCCAAAAGAAGAAATTAAGTTTTAGAAGTTGCTTTAGTATTTTGATCATAATTTCTTCATCCGAACTCCGATTTAGTTGATTCAAAAGGCCACAGAAAGAGAAAAAGGAGATCTACATGTTGTGAGTGTTTTGGAGACAGTACCTGGCGCGTTGGCCATGCGTTGACGTGCCGGTGATGCGCCAGACACTGTTTAGTTTTTGCTAATTTTTTGAAAAACTTTTGTCCTGCGTCCATAATCTCTAAAACTTGTTTTCCATACTCCATTGGAACCTTATTAAGCCTTTCTAAACATAGAACAAGCTAACAAATAATTAGAAATAGGAATACGTCACCTACATTAGAAATTAATGTCTTGGAAAAAGGCTTTCCTAAGAGTCTCAAAAAGATCAAACGTGATTCCATGGAACAAGTAATTAGCGTCTTAAATAGGAGAACACTTGGGTCAAAGACTAAACAAGATTAAGATTTTAGCATGACATTTTCAAAACTCCAAATTTCTTGTGTTTAGTTTTGGGAGTACATGGTTGACATGCACCATAGAAGATCAATCCCTTAAGATAAATTAGTTAAATATCTAGTTGGTCATTTGCAAGGTCCTTTTGAGTGCTTGATGTGCTATTTGTTAGTGCAAGTTTTAAATTTATAAGGATGAGTTACCAAATCTAGAAACATCACATACGAGCAAGTGTACTCGTCCGTTATAGCAAGATATGATGGTAAGTCGGGATCGTTCGCAGGGATTTGTGAGTGAATCGAAATATAAGTCTAAAAGTAAATCTATAATGTACGCAAATAAGATAATAAGCAAATTCAATAAATTAAAAACTACACTTGTTTAGACTAGTTTTCTACTTAATGACACACATGATTGTGATAACTTTTGATAACATGTTGCTTGAGATAATATGGTGATCTAATCTATTATTTCTACAAGTTAAACCTTCGTCAAGATTTTAGTTCATAAAAACAAGCCTTAGGTGTAAACCAATCAATTCAAGATCTATCCAAGGTTCATAAGGTATGGTGGATATCTTAAACACAAGACAAACTTTTATTACAAATCAAATACTCTTAGGAAATGGTCAATACAAAAGGTAACCTCTTCATAGACAAAAAGATCACAATCGTTTATAAACATTTAAACTTTCGTCCTACTAAAGGTTTACAAACAATCCGATTTGATGTTATAAAAGCATTCTCATTACAATCATACTTCTTGTTTCTTTGTTTAGTCAAGAATAATTATGGTGAAAAACAATCATTCATAGACAAATGATTATAACTAGTTGAGTAATAACAAATCTTTCGACCTTTGAAACTATTATTAATTAGTTAACCTTGGCTAAACAAATGTCACGATGAAACTTAAGGTACAATTGGTTCTTAGGATTGACTTGAAATTGAATTAAAACATGTTATCACAATCATCACTATAACTAAGTATAAAACATCATCAAAACAAGTGTAAAAAGATTACTAGCCACTCATAGCAAACATGCAAATAAACTCAGAATATTTAACATAAGAATCCATGGTTATAAGTTTTACAATGCTTTGAAATTGATAACAAATAACAAGGTATTGATAACCTAAGTGTTGGTGATGATTTCTTGAGATTTTTGGACTCCAAATGTTGCTTCCTTGGTCCTCCAAAGTTCCTGGTTCTTTCTGCACGAATTTTCCTCCTTAGAGAGCTAGAAGATGATAATAATTGTGTGTAGTAATGAGAGTAAATGGTATCTTCAATGGTGTGTTAAGTTATGCACTTTTGAGGTCCTTATAGGCTTGTCCAACACTCTTGGTAATAAATAGGGACTTAAATGCTTGAACTTGGACAATAAGATACTAAAAAGGGCCTAGAACCATGGGACAAAAGACCAAGATTCGTGCACAAGAGTTGGCAAAAACATGCAGAAGTGGCCATCCGATCGGTTACGGGTTGATACCGATCGGATGGAAAACGGTCATTATGGCAATCCGATCGGTTGAACTCCAACCGATCGGATGGTAAATCCTGGATTCTTTGGACTTTGACTTTTCCTTGTGTAGTTCTTTATGCACTATCCAAACTTGATTAACTTCTGAACTTGGAACTTTGAGATGACAAAACTTAGGTTCTCATATGCATTACTTCATAGATTGGACTTTTGAGCTCGGGAATCTTCGTGTAATCGCGTATACTTCATTTTCTTCACTTTTTCTCCATTTTTCCTGCATTTGGCTACATATGCTACAAAAACATACTTTGATACGATTTAGTGGCAAAAGCATATAAAAACAACCAAATAACATACACAAAAACACTAATAACGCTTATAAAAACATGTTACCTTTGAGCGTTATCAAATCCCCGACACTTAAACTTTGCTTGTCCTCAAGCAAATCTTAGAAGAAAACTAAATATCCACATGGTAACCAAAAATGATTAAAAAAATGTGATGCAAACCCACCAAGTACAAGTACAAGTTAAGATTCATCATTTTTAAGCTTGAATGGTGAAAAATCGAGATGTTTGACAATACCCAATGATTTCTTGCTTGATTAACATTTCTAAACACCTCACGAAAAAGGAACGAAGTATAATTCACTCAATCACTCATTTATTTAAGAAGTGGAGTATATATAAGAGAAATCACACTCATTGCTCAGTCATGATCTAATTATTACCATAAGCTTATACAAGAAACAAAACTACACCGCAATGGCGTAAGCACCAAGTTTACATATCAAAGAGGTCTTTTATTCGGGTTGTAATGTAAGGCTTTGGGTTGTACCAGGCTTATGTTTAAACATCTCATACAAAAACACAATAGATTACTGGCGCAAATTCTTGATCACTCAAAAACCGGATGGTCACTACAATATTCTTGCACTTGACATTCTCACAAAACCATTACTATATCCGGATAGATAAAGTAATTTGGTAAGGGTAGGGATAAGGCATGGGAATATTTATGAAATTGGTTTTAAAAGAAAAATAAAATAAAGTCTAAGTCTCATTGTTGCTAGTCACCAAACAAACCACGAACCCGTAAATGATTATAGTTACAGTCTTCCTCTTCTTCAAATAACGATACATCGATTCGCCATAATAATATTCTTCATACGTACCACATTGGCTAACAACATTCACAAAATTCTCTTTATTCTCATATATAGCACATTTGTTATAATTGTCACCTTATAGTACGATGACTTTTTATTTTTATTTATTTATTTTTTATTTTTTTTAAATCAGAATCTCCCCCACACTTCGCATAAGCATCACCACAACAATACAAATAAGAAGCTGCAGTCTTCATCTTTGTCGGAATGGCACACACATAATTGGTGAAGTGTGGCTAACTAATAATCATCAGAAACTATCCAACAACCAAGCAACTAGCAACCCACCATTTAGACTTTGACAAGGGTTAGGCTAAGGTTTAAAGTGTAAAATATTTTTGTATTTTTCTGGATTTATCAAAAGCGAAAAGGATGGCTCAAAGGGTGTAACTAAGGGTATCTAGCGTTAAAAATGAACGCTAACAAAAGGGTTAAGAATTGGAAATTAACTAATCAATGTGACTAGCTAAAAATCAATAATGAAGGCTATTTGGTTAAAATCCTAAGGTTGCCTCTTATCACGTATGTATACTTATATTACAAAAATGTAATCTCACAACGGTCTCGTAATGATTTACAAGTACAAGTTCTAGAATAAATAAAATCACCGGCACACTCAAAACAAAAGATTCAAGCATAAAAGATGTATGCTAGATATGAAAAGGCTCAAATCCTCACAATTTAGTGGAAAGGGTTATAATATGCGCTAGCAAATGTTATCGATCTAGAAATGGATTGCAATATTAATCGGGACACATCTCCAATTTTTCAAAAATTACTAATTTCACCAGTGGATAGATCCAGTTATTCTAATAAATTATTCCTAAAAGCGTGAAAACAACTAGATCATAAGGACAAACAAAATTTAAAAATTAAATCGATATTAGACTTAATTTCTTATTTTACTACTCACCCCCCCCCCCCACACTTAAGTTAAACATTGTCCTCAATGTGATAAACGAAAAAGTATGAAAGTAGGGAAAATGAGAAAATAAACCATGATATCCGGTGTTATCCAATCTTCTGTTTCTTGCAATCAACACCTGCATTATTAGAAACAAAAACAAACAAACAAAAAGCATTGCAGTTTTATTCAAATTAGTGGCACACCCACACACTTAAGTTCGACCAAGTAGTAAAACTTTGGGGTATAAACACTGAGAATCAAAAACAAAAATAAAACACACGGGTTGTCTCCCGAGAAGCGCTTGTTTTATTAATGAGTCCTCAGCCGGACTCAAATTTCGAAATAGATTATGAAGTTTTAGTGTTATGTTTCCTTTTAGGGATATACAACACATTTCCTATCACAATTCCCTCTCTTGTTTCATCTATGTTTTCCAATTTAACATTTTCCCATGCTCTAGGAAGAGCATCATAGATAAAACCATTACTGTGTGCCCAAGGAACCATTTCCTTGTGTGGAGCCATGAATGTGATAGCTTCATATTCAAATTTGGATGAAATTTCTTCATTAGAAATCACGTTTAATTGCTCCCTATCATAATAGAGTTTAATTCGGTGCCCATTTACAATGAAACTTCCACCATGTTTGTCATAAAGTTCAACATAACCTGATGGAAATCCATGTTTCACTACATATGGTCCAAACCATTTTGGCTTGAGTTTCGGAGCTTTAAACTTGTATTTCATATTGAAAAGCAGAACTTTATCTCCAGCTTTGAATTGTTTTCGAAATCTCAGCTTTCTATCGTGATATGCTTTGGTTCTTGCTTTATATAGCTTGGAGTTTTCATAAGCTTGAAGTCTTAACTCATCAAGTTCATGTAATTGCAAAAATCTCTTTTCTCCAGCTATTTTTAAATCAGGATTACAGCTTCTTAACGCCCAGTAAGCACGGTGTTCAAGTTTGAATGGTAGATGACATGTTTTCCCATACAAGAGTCTGTATGGTGTCGTACCAATTGGTGTCTTATATGCCGTACGAAATGCCCATAGAGCGTCGTCTAATTTCCTTGACCAAACGGAAGGATTGTCTTTAACCGTTTTTTCAAGTATTCTTTTTATAGCTCTATTGGTATTTTTGACTTGACCACTAGTTTGTGGATGATAAGCTGTAGCAAAACGATGATGAACTCCATATCGTTTCATTACTTTCTCCATTTGTTTATTACAGAAATGGGATCCTCTATCACTTATTAAAGCTTTAGGAATTCCAAAGCGAGCAAAAAGCTTTTTGAGAAAGTTGACAACAACTCGTGCATCGTTAGTAGGAAGAGCTTCAGCTTCAACCCATTTGGAAACATAATCGATTGCAACGAGGATATATTCGTATTTGTGTGATTTAGGGAAAGGTCCCATAAAATCAATTCCCCAAATGTCGAATATTTCACAGACTTGAATGCTCTTTTGAGGCATTTCGTCTCTTCGAGAAAGGTTACCAGATTTTTGGCACGCATCACAGTTTTGAACAAGAGTATACGCTTCTTTGAAAATTGTAGGCCAATAGAATCCAGCATCAAAAACTTTTCTAGCTGTAGTGGAAGGACCATAATGTCCCCCAGTTGGGCCATGATGACATTCATCAAGAATTTTTTTTGTTTTGGCACCCGAAACACATCTTCGTATCATTCCATCCTTGCACATCTTAAAAAGGTAAGGTTTCTCCTAATAATAGTGTTTTAGTTCTGAAAAGAACTTACTACGTTGGTAGTGACTCATCCCTTTTTTAAGAATATCTCCTGCAAGATAATTTGCGTAATTTGCAAACCATGGTATTTCCTCCTCATCATCTTTATCTATCGTCATGAGAGTTTCTTCTGGAAAATAATCATTAATTTCATTTTCTTTTAATTCTTCCAAATTTGGATTCTCGAGACGTGATAAATGATTTGCTGCAAGATTTTCTACTCCTTTCTTGTCTTTTATTTCGATATCAAATTCTTGCAGTAATAAAATCCATCTGATAAGACGCGGTTTTGCATCTTGTTTGTTAAACAAATATTTGAGTGCGGAATGATCGGTAAAAACTATCGTTTTTGAAAGCACAAGATAAGATCTGAATTTGTCGAATGCAAAAACTACGGCTAATAATTCTTTCTCCGTAACCGTATAGTTTTGTTGAGCATTGTTGAGTGTTTTACTATCAAAGTAAATAGGACGAAAATGTTTTCCTTCACGTTGTCCTAAAACAGCTCCAACAGCGAAATCGCTTGCATCACACATGATTTCAAATGGCAGTGACCAATTAGGTGCAACCATAATTGGGGCACTAGTCAATTGACTTTTCAATGTTTCGAAAGCTTTAATGCAGTCAGCATTGAAATCAAATACAGAATCCTTTTCTAAAAGTTTAGTCATAGGACGTGATATTTTTAAAAAATCTTTGATAAATCGGCGGTAAAAACCGGCATGTCCTAGAAAACTTCTAACGGCTTTAACGTTAGTTGGTGGTGGTAATTTGGTGATAACATCTATTTTAGCTTTGTCTACTTCCATCTCTGAACTTGATATCTTGTGTCCTAACACAATTCCTTCAGTTACCATGAAATGACATTTTTCCCAATTAAGAACTAGATGTGCAGCTTCACATCTCTCAAGCATTTTATCAAGATTGGAAAGACAAGTTTCAAAAGAATCACCAAAAACTGAAAAGTCATCCATGAAAACTTCCATAGATGTTTCAAGCATGTCTTGAAATATTGCGATCATACACCTTTGAAAAGTTGCCGGTAAGCGTAGGTTCCAAAAGGACATGTAAATGTTGTTTTCTCTTGATCGGCAGGATCGATAGGAATTTGGAAATATCCCGAAAAACCATCAAGGAAGCAAAACTATTTGTTTCCTGCTAATCTTTCGAGCATCTGATCCATGAAGGGTAAAGGAAAATGATCTTTCCTGGTGGCTTTGTTAAGTTTTCTGTAATCAATACATACTCGCCATCCAGTGACAGTTCTAGTAGGAACTAATTCATTTCTTTCGTTTGTCACTACAGTCATTCCTCCTTTCTTTGGAACACAATGAACTGGACTCACCCATGGGCTATCCTCGATAGGATAAATAATTCTTGCGTCAAGAAGTTTAATGATTTCCTTCTTAACAACCTCTTTCATATTTGGGTTGAGTCGACGTTGTCTTTCTACAACGGGTTTAGTACCTTCTTCACAATTGATTTTGTGTTTGCAAAAATCTGGACTAATTCCTAGAATATTAGAAGTTTTCCACGCAAAAGCGCGTTTATGCTTCCTAAGAACAGAAACGAGTCTTTCTTTTTGATTTGTTTCGAGCAATGACGATATGACTACTGGAAGAAGTGAATTTTCTTCTAAGTAAGCATATTCGAGATTATTGGGAAGGGTTTTGAGTTCCAAATCAGTGGGTGGTTCTTCTAGAGATGATTTGATTTTCAATTGATCTTTCTCAATGATATCTTCAAATTTCTCTTCTTCCTCTTCTTCTAATTTTATTTCCATGAATTCCTCAAATTCTTTATCAGAATCTGTTTCACTAATCTTTTCTAAAGTAGTCATGAATGGTTTCGAATCGTCAAGTAATTCATCCAATTCTTCTTCAGTGACTTCATCAATTACATCGATGTTATAGCATGTGTCATCACTTGAATTTGGATATTTCATTGCTTTATCAATTAAGAATGTGATTCGATCTTCTCCTACTCCAAGATTGAGTTCTTTACCTTTAACTTTAATCATTGCATCAGCAGTGTTTAAGAAAGGTCTTCCTAAGATTAAGGGTACTCGACTATCTTCTTCCATTTCTAGGATGACAAAATCCACAGGAAAAACAAATTTACCAACTTGAACAAGTATATTTTCAGCAACCCCAACAGGATATTGATATGTATGGTTGGCTAATCGTATACTCATCTTAGTAGGTTTCAATGTATTGATGGAAAGTTTAGAATACAACGAATAGGGCATCAAATTGATACTTGCACCTAAATCGGCTAAAGCATCTTAGTAGGAATAGTGTCGATAGGATTAGAAAGCCTAAATACTAGTTCTAAAGGTGAGGGATGATTATTTTTTGTGTTTTTATATTTTATGGAAAGCAATTAAAATCTCGGGGTTTTGGAAGAGTGGGCGGAATTAGTTGCTAGTCAACTAACCCAATACTAAAATGCAATCAAAATTAAATGCTAAAAATGAGAATAAACTAATTATACTAAGGTTGTGAGCAGTAAGTGGAGAAAATGTGTTTACTTAGATTTCACTACTCCCTAGATATCTTTTACACGTTAATTACTTGTTATAATTGCATGGATGACGGATCGTATTCCTTAATACCATTCATGGGGTGGCATACATAACTCCCCAATTCTATGAGCTCTTATCTCCTCCTACACCATGCCCAGCACAACTATAGGGATTGTAAACAGTGGCTCATGCATTAAATACAACCAATAAAGACCTAGTACGCCTCGGTTCATGTTTCTTAAGACGTTCAAGCATGTTACCATTTGGAGATCTGCCAGTTTTCTTAAGCCTAACATATAAATCATTCATCCAAAACAAGAATAAACAAGTAATCAACACATAATCAATATCTAGGTTTCATTAGATCTAAGCAAACACAAAAGAGATCTAGCCTAGCATAATGGAATTGAGACAAGAACAAGATATAGATAACCAACACATAGACATATTGATTGAATTAGAAGAACACGTATCTCAATTACAATGCAAGGTATCAAGGGTTTGGAACCCTTGAAAAACCTGTAAAAGTTGCACCAAAATCGTACTTAGGGTTTCTCCAAAACTTCTCCCCTTTTATGTGTGAAAATTAGAAAACTATATATAAAAAAATAGGTCTGACGGCGTCAAGACAAACAATGTGACGCCGTCACCTCGCCGCCAAAACTCTTCTCGGACTGTCTAGATCTACTTCTGACGCCGTCAAGACTTATACATTTCCAGGCCGTCATGACTCTTTTACTCTTGACGCCCTTCCTACGTGACATCGTCAAATCTGTTCTGGACCGTCATGGGAATTCATGAAATTTGCTCTTGACGCCGTCAAGGTTTTGCTCTTGATGCCGTCACCTACTGTTCCCAGCTTGGAAAATTAAGACTTTGGCGTTTTCTTCACTTTTATGCTCCAAAAACGTCCGAATTGCTTCCTTTTCCAGATTTCACTCCCAAAGTACCTAAAATCACAAAAGGAACGATTTAGGGCAATATTTGATCAAATAAATTCGGATTCGGGCTTAAATGACCCCCTAAAAACGGACCATTTTTCGCCTCATCATATACCCTTACACTTGAGATTTGCTTGTCCTCAAGCAAATGCGCTTTTATTCTACTCAAAATACAAGTTAGGGGTCATTTAACACTAATATAAAAGTAATTACAACAAATAATCGTTCCACTAAAGACCAATAGACAAGCACGGAGGTCATATACAAGCACCTCACAAATAGTGTTTAGATACTCACATCTCTCGGGTGTAATAAAGTGTAAATTACAATATGGAAACGGAAGATATCTCTCACTACCTGTCATAGCAAAATAGATTACCATAGGCTTGGGAAAGGATCAAACCTCCACCACATGGCGTAAGCACCTAGGATAAACTATCAAAGAGGTCTTTTAAAGGGTTGTAACGTTAGGTGTAGGGATATGAAATACACGGTTTTGTTGGATAAAGGAAGTTTTACTGGTGGCGAGTTAACAATCTTGGTCAATTACATATACAATGTGGCGTTGCTAAGCCAAGACTAGACTCGACTTAAGCTAATAAATCAAAAAGAACAAAAACATAAAATAAACATAGAATAAAAAGGGATGGTAGTCCGTTTTTTTTTTTTTTTTTTTTTTTTTTTTTTTTTTTTTTTTTTTTTTTTTTGCATACACTCTTACCCTACCATCCAAAATAATACATCATAGGGAGTGGGAATTCCCCTTACACTTGAATCTTTACATACTTTACATTTAACTAAACTAATGACTCGAATTAAGAAAATTAAAACACTTGGAGCACTTTTAAGATTAACGTACATATGGGGGTAATAAAATGATGTTCTTCCCCATTACTCCATAAAATAAGTACTTACCCATGAGTCCCAATCGTCCCAAAACAATATGTACAAGGATATGACTCGACTTAGCAACCATGTAATCAATTAGAAAGTTAACTTAGGGTTTAACAAATAACAATAATGCACTAAAAATGAGCGCATACACGGAAGGCTAAGGCGATTTGGGTGTACATTTAAGTGGGGTGTAACAAATTCTTCCTTTAAGTAAAATGCTTAAAGTTAGAAACGAAAAGATAGGCTCGGAGGGGTGTACTAGGGGTTTCGTGTACTAAAAATGAGTACAACGCTAAGGGTGTGGGAAAAATTAGTTGACTTAACTAGCCAAGTAATATGACTTAAATGGTCAAGTAATTATGATACGGGTTTAACACAAGGGTGATCCTAATGCCTCTTATCATGTAGTAAATCCCACTACACGAATGTAGTCTCACTAGCGGTCTCGGGATGCATCACTAACGCAAGTTCTAGAATCTAAATGCTACCGGTACACTCATAAGCACTAATAGTAAATGCTTTTCCTATCAAATCTAAAGGCGAACCTCACATATTTGGGTGGAAAATTTTTCTGAATATACGGTTATGTGCTAGTTATACAATCTCCTATCCATGAGACGCTTGCTATGGCTAAAGTTTCACTCTTAAATGTTGTAAAAAATTTTAAATTTGGCGCTAAAATTGCACTAACAAGTATTTCTCATAGTTTTATTACACATCTACCATCGAACAAAACAAACTCAAGCGAAAGTGCATATGTAAGGTATCATGTTTTTACCCTCCCCTTACACTTAAGATGAACATTGTCCCCAATGTTCAAGTAAAGAATGTAAAAGTGAAAAAGTAAAGAGAATGAAATCAAATACTCCCCTGATTCGCTTGGTATGGATAATTAGGTGGCCAGGTTAAATCTTCCTCCCAGAAAATGAACGATCAAAGCTTCCCTTCCAGAATATAAATCATCTTCTTGTCATACATAACCTGTAAAACCTGACAAAATAGACAAGACAACCTCGCGTAAAATCAGCGGCATCCTATATAAGTTTCTAAGTCCTAGAAAACAAGATAAGATATAATGCTTGTGGAATGAAGTTTGCAGATCTCCTGGAGATTATAAAACTTAATAATTCACAAAAACCATAAGACTCCGTTAGAAAAACAAAACCGGTAAAATTTCCAGATTTTAACTCCTGACGCCGTCAAGAGTAAACCTCTGACGCCGTCAGAATGGACCTGCAGAAATTCTTATGTTAAGTTTCCGGAAAATTTCTGGAAAAACTTGGTCCTACTTCCTGGAAAATCCTGCAAAACTTCATTATGACTCAATACAAGCATTTGACTCTAACAAATATGAATACACATGTTCATTTAATATTGTGGAGAATCATGATCGGCTTGTTTCTTAAAAACATATTTGGGGTTTCCCCTTACACTTATCTTTTGCAAAAATACTTCTAGGTGGAGTTAATACTAGGCTAAACAACAATGTAAAGTATTTCCACACTTTAATTGAGAAACATGATCAACCAACAATAAAAATAAAGCATGCATACGGAAGCAAATAACAAACAAACAAATAAAATCACACAAAACATGGGTTGCCTCCCAAGAAGCGCTTTTCTTTATTTACGAGTCTTGTAGCTAGACTTAAGGTCATGGGTTAACGTGTATCGCTTATGCTCACATAACCAAGTGTGAGCCATCTAATAGTCGCCTCATCTTTCCTATAATCATCTCCTAACTCTAAGCATCCGCGATAGTATCTTTTATTCTTTTCATAAGTATACTTAAGTCCTCTTTTCTTATCATTCTCACTTAGCATTTCGATAGGCGGATACCTGCTACACTTTTCCATGGAGAAATCCTTGAACCTAGGGTGTGTGCGGGGCATTTGATAGACAAATTCTTCATCCCCATCTGAGAATGTAATTAACCCTTCTATGAGTTTTTCATCGAGGTTGGTCAACCGTTTGAAAGGTCTTCCAAACACAACTTGGGTCAATTTATCATCAATAAATTCTCCTAGATTCTCCATAACCATGAACTCAACAAGATAAACCAAACTTCCTACAAACACATGCAATGGTATTGCCCTAGCCACAATATTTTCCCTTTTGTATTCTAACTCATCTACCATGATTTTATTATATTCATTGCGCGAGATTATGTTCATTTGGAGAGATGAGTTAAGATGTTGAATGAGCTATCACACTCAATCCTAGTTCTAGGGTCGACATACCTAAGAGGATTTATTTCTTCTTCCATCCTATTCTCATTAATCACATCACCATCATCAAGATCCTCGTCAGAGTCTGAATAGTAAAAGGGACTAGCCCTACGGTCATCATCATGATCAGACTCCTCTAACTCAGAATTATTGTAAAAGTGGTGGTTGGGTGAGAGGTTAGGTGGGTTCTCATTTTCCACTAGAGGGAGTGGGGCTGGCATTTGGAAAATCCTACGGCGAAAAACACGAATAACAGGAATCAAACGATCAATGTTATTGTTATCCATCGAAATAGTTTACGAACAAAGGACACAAAGAAATAAGATAGACTAAAGAAAACCTAAAAATAAAAAAAAATAAAATCTTACTAGAAAGGAATCTAGCAAGTAGACTTAATAAAAAGAAATTCTAACCTAGACAATATCTATTCCCCGGGCTGCGGCGCCAAAAACTTGATGCGTGGGAATCGCAACAGGCTTTACCTCTCGAGGGATCTCGAGAAGCTTACAACCCCCACCAGGCAGTGTACCTGATCGTTGTAGTATAGTATAGTGACAAGTACCGGGGGATTGATCGTTCAGCTTAGGAATAGTGTCGCTAGGATTAGAAAGCCTAAATACTAGTTCTAAAGGTGAGGGATGATTATTTTTTGTGTTTTTATATTTTATGGAAAGCAATTAAAATCTCGGGGTTTTGGAAGAGTGGGCGGAATTAGTTGCTAGTCAACTAACCCAATACTAAAATGCAATCAAAATTAAATACTAAAAATGAAAATAAACTAATTATACTAAGGTTGTGAGCAGTAATTGGAGAAAATGTGTTTACTTAGATTTCACTACTCCCTAGATATCTTTTACACGTTAATTACTTGTTATAATTGCATGGATGACGGATCGTATTCCTTAATACCATTCATGGGGTGGCATACATAACTCCCCAATTCTATGAGCTCTTATCTCCTCCTACACCATGCCCAGCACAACTATAGGGATTGTAAACAGTGGCTCATGCATTAAATACAACCAATAAAGACCTAGTACGCCTCGGTTCATGTTTCTTAAGACGTTCAAGTATGTTACCATTTGGAGATCTGCCAGTTTTCTTAAGCCTAACATATAAATCATTCATCCAAAACAAGAATAAACAAGTAATCAACACATAATCAATATCTAGGTTTCATTAGATCTAAGCAAACACAAAAGAGATCTAGCCTAGCATAATGGAATTGAGACAAGAACAAGATATAGACAACCAACACATAGACATATTGATTGAATTAGAAGAACACTTATCTCAATTACAATGCAAGGTATCAAGGGTTTGGAACCCTTGAAAAACCTGTAAAAGTTGCACCAAAATCGTACTTAGGGTTTCTCCAAAACTTCTCCCCTTTTATGTGTGAAAATTAGAAAACTATATATAGAAAAATAGGTCTGACGGCGTCAAGACAAACAATGTTACGCCGTCACCTCACCGCCAAAACTCTTCTCGGACTATCTAGATCTACTTCTGACGCCGTCAAGACTTATACATTTCCAGGCCGTCATGACTCTTTTACTCTTGACGCCCTTCCTACGTGACGCCGTCAAATCTGTTCTGGACCGTCATGGGAATTCATGAAATTTGCTCTTGACGCCGTCAAGGTTTTGCTCTTGACGCCGTCACCTACTGTTCCCAGCTTGGAAAATTAAGACTTTGGCGTTTTCTTCACTTTTATGCTCCAAAAACGTCCGAATTGCTTCCTTTTCCAGATTTCACTCCCAAAGTACCTAAAATCACAAAAAGAACGATTTAGGGCAATATTTGATCAAATAAATTCGGATTCAGGCTTAAATGACCCCCTAAAAACGGACCATTTTTCGCCTCATCACTTGTGGATATGGTATTTTCGGTGTATAAGGCTTTATTGGTGGAACTGTTGGTTTTTGGGTTGGTTCTTCTTCTACTGCTTCTTCTTCAGCTTCTTCTTCCTCATCTTGAATAAGAGTGTTATCGATAGGAATGGGTGGTGGATCATATGAGAGACCACTTCGAGTGAATACAGCATTGATATGCTCATTTCTGTTTTGTGGTGGACGATAATTCTTATCGTTTGATCCAGATGGTTTTGGATTGGATTGGGTGTTACTTGGTAATGTACCAGGAATTCGAGAAGAAAATTGATCAGAAAGTCTACCAAATTTTTGTTCAAGATCCTGGATAGAAGCTTGATGATTTTTCCGACCTTGCTCAACTTTGGTTTTGAGATTGAAAAATTGATTTTTTACAAACTCATTTGTGGTTCTTTGAGCATTTACGAATTCTCGCATCATTTTTTCGAAATCAGATTCTTCCTTTTTATCTGAATTTGTTGGGTTTGGATTGTCTATTCGGGGTTGAAAATCACGGTTATTATCTCTTTGTTGGCGATCTTGCCAATTTCCAGAACTTCTTCCGTAATAATTACCACGAAAACCTCCTCCACGATATCCTCCTTGGACATAATTAGCTTCCCCTTCGTTGGGTCCATTCATAGGTTGGTCATCACACTCGGATGATGTGTGATTTCCTCCACAATTATTACAGCCATCTCGCATTTCTTTCATTTCTCCTTTTATATCTTTGTATTGCGAGTCCATTTTAGAAGACAAGGCTTCTATTTTGTCCATGAGTTTTGAATTATCTAAACTTTTGGCAAAAGCAACGGTTTTCCGTAAGGGTTTGGTTTTGGAATCTTTTGACCAATCGAGTTTAAGAAGTACTCGATCTTCAAGAAGTTGATATGCCTCATTAGGTGTTTTGTAAAGGAAAATTCCTCCGGCATCAAGGATTGCTTGAGATGCTTCATCAAGACCATAAAAGATTTGGGTTATTATTCCTCGTCCTAAATTATGACCATGACAACTTCGAAGCAAATCTTTCATGCGAAGCCAAGCTTCAACAAGAGATTCATTAGGATTTTGTGAAAAATCACGGATTTCTCCCATTAGTCTATCATACATGGCAGGTGGAAAGAATCGGCTTACAAAATCTTGCCTCATCTCCTCCCAAGTATTAATAGTTCATGGGGTTAATTCGTTATACCATACTTTGGCATCTCCGGCAAGTGATGATGGAAAAAGTTTGAGCTTGATAGCATCGACATTAGTGTCTCCATAACGAAACATGCCACAAATTTCAATGAATTCGGCAATGTGTTTATGCGGATCGGCCCGCGAACGGCTATCAAATTGACGGTCTTTGATCATAGAAAGATGGTGACCTTTAACGGTAAAGTTTTCACCAAGGTCGGCAACAACAATAGCAGCTCCAGGAGTGGGTGCTATGGTTCTATTGGCGGCCCACATGGGTAAATCGTCAGCCATGGGTATTGGTTCAAAAAGATTAGAAATTGGGTGTTCTTCGGAAAGATTATCAAACCAATTAAGAATAGTTGAAGATCTCTTCTTACGAAACAAACTTTCGGGATCAGATAAAGGTGTACTAAGCTTTTTAGTAGTAGAACGAGTGTTCATACAACTATCAAGAGAATCGAGTCAATTACCTAAACAAAAGAACAAGAAAAATAAAAGATAAAAACAGAAAAATCAATCCGAATCGGTTGGGAACCAAACCGATCGGATGGACGCTACGGTAAAAATAAAAATGTGAGAAATCGATCGGTTGGAAGTGAAACCGATCGGATGGATGCTACGGATTTTTTTTTTTTAGAAAACGAACACAAAAATAAATGGACTTTTAAAACTTAAAGAAACACGATCAAAATCCCCGGCAGCGGCGCCAAAAACTTGATGTGCTATTTGTTAGTGCAAGTTTTAAATTTATAAGGATGAGTTACCAAATCTAGAACAACACATACGAGCAAGTGTACTCGTCCGTTATAGCAAGATATGATGGTAAGTCGGGATCGTTCGCAGGGATTTGTGAGTGAATCGAAATATAAGTCTAAAAGTAAATCTCTAATGTACGCAAATAAGATAATAAGCAAATTCAATAAATTAAAACTACATTTGTTTAGACTAGTTTTCTACTTAATGACACACATGATTGTGATAACTTTTGATAACATGTTGGTTGAGATAATTAGATGGGGATCTAATCTATTGTTTCTACAAGTTAAACCTTCGTCAAGATTTTAGTTCATAAAAACAAGCCTTAGGTGTAAACCAATCAATTCAAGATCTATCCAAGGTTCATAAGGTATGGTGGATATCTTAAACACAAGACAAACTTTTATTAGAAATCAAATACTCTTAGGAAATGGTCAATACAAAAGGTAACCTCTTCATAGACAAAAAGGTTACAATCGTTTATAAACATTTAAACTTTCGTCCTACTAAAGGTTTACAAACAATCCGATTTGATGTTATAAAAGCATTCTCATTACAATCATACTTCTTGTTTCTTTGTTTAGTCAAGAATAATTATGGTGAAAAACAATCATTCATAGACAAATGATTATAACTAGTTGAGTAATAACAAATCTTTCGACCTTTGAAACTATTATTAATTAGTTAACCTTGGCTAAACAAATGTCACGATGAAACTTAAAGTACAATTGGTTCTTAGGATTGACTTGAAATTGAATTAAAACATGTTATCACAATCATCACTATCACTAAGTATAAAACATCATCAAAACAAGTGTAAAAAGATTACTAGCCACTCATAGCAAACATGCAAATAAACTCAGAATATTTAACATAAGAATCCATGGTTATAAGTCTTACAATGCTTTGAAATTGATAACAAATAACAAGGTATTGATAACCTAAGTGTTGGTGATGATTTCTTGAGATTTTTGGACTCCAAATGTTGCTTCCTTGGTCCTCCAAAGTTCCTGGTTCTTTCTGCACGAATTTTCCTCCTTAGAGAGCTAGAAGATGATAATAATTGTGTGTAGTAATGAGAGTAAATGGTATCTTCAATGGTGTGTTAAGTTATGCACTTTTGAGGTCCTTATAGGCTTGTCCAACACTCTTGGTAATAAATAGGGACTTAAATGCTTGAACTTGGACAATAAGACACTAAAAAGGGCCTAGAACCACGGGACAAAAGACCAAGATTCGTGCACAAGAGTTGGCAAAAACATGCAGAAGTGGCCATCCGATCGGTTACGGGTTGATACCGATCGGATGGAAAACGGTCATTATGGCAATCCGATCGGTTGAACTCCAACCGATCGGATGGTAAATCCTGGCTTCTTTGGACTTTGACTTTTCCTTGTGTAGTTCTTTATGCACTATCCAAACTTGATTAACTTCTGAACTTGGAACTTTGAGATGACAAAACTTAGGTTCTCATATGCATTACTTCATAGATTGGACTTTTGAGCTCGGGAATCTTCGTGTAATCGCGTATACTTCATTTTCTTCACTTTTTCTCCATTTTTCCTGCATTTGGCTACATATGCTACAAAAACATACTTTGATACGATTTAGTGGCAAAAGCATATAAAAACAACCAAATAACATACACAAAAACACTAATAACGCTTATAAAAACATGTTAACTTTGAGCGTTATCAGTGCTCTTAAAGATTATGTGCTTATATGACTAGGACTTATGTGAAGGAATGGAAGGAAATACAAACAAGTGTTTTCCGAGAAGAAATATATCTATCAATTCATTATTCAGACAATGATTGATACTATCTTAGATTCTACATGTCTATACTATGTGTTATGAACAAGAAAGTTTGACACAAAACATCCTACTACACTTGCTAGGATTGAAAGTCTTTTGTGTCGAATTACCAAGACTAGATAAAATTTTGGATCACAACTCATTCTTGTGTTGGAGATTCTATATCTACCTCTACTTGTTCAATTTATGTGAAAATTGCATGCTATGTGTCTTAAGGTAGAAAAGAAAAGAAAGGATTTTATATAAACATACAAACTACTTACGTAGTTGAAGAGAATTCACGTGGATTGAATTCGGTATGGTATTGCATATCAAACTAAAATACCCAATGAATAGACTTGATAAACTAAGTATTTCATCCAAAATCTTAGAAACTTATTTTTGTCAATGCAAGTGACAAACAAGGATTATCAACGTCAACACACTACACAACAAACTATAAATCGGAGATTTATCATGCATGGTATATTGACTTTCTATGCAATGTGTGATGGTTTATAGGATCTAGTTTGCGTATTCAATAATAAAATATACACTTGATTTCTACATACAAACAACTACTTTCTTGGGATGTCTTGCATGAAATACTTGCTCTTGGTTCATGTATGATGAGATGTAGGTTCTATATTGTGTATAATAGAATCATGAAAAAGTGATGATCGAGGATCTAAAAGAAAATATCACAAGCGTTAACTTACCAAACTTTAAGGATATCATTCTAGAATTCATATAGATAGTTGCATGACATACTTGAGTGATTTTTGTAATAGATGATTATATGCCTACTAGTGAATGCTTGTATGTGATTATGTGTCTTTTGCTACTTATGATTGAAATGGTATGCTTAGCAATGTGTTATGCTTACTTGTTGTAATTGATGATAGGTTAGACCTATGTAGTTATATGCTTACTTACAATGATTATTTTCTAAATGATATATGCTTAGTAGTTGCATGAGTAATATGCTTACATGAGACATATGTTTTGATGCTATTTGCTTATATGCCCACTAGCCATGATGATAGTTGATTTCGTGCATATTTGCTAAAATGCTAATTGCTTGGATATTTGTCAAAGATAGTAGACCATGTGCTCACAACCTTTAATTATTATATTTAATTAGACACTAGGTGCACATTTACGTATCACTTAGACAAACAAGGTCTTGCAAGCAATAGGATTAGTAACACCATTTCGACCAATAGAGTCTTAGAGTTACCTCATATCAATTTATTTGGTTCATTACATATTTGAAGTTACGAAGGAAACTTCTATACTTTAATGACTATTGATGACTATTCACATTATATATGGACTCTATTTCTAAGTGATAAGGAAGATGCTCTAGATAAGTTTAGAATCTTAGGAAGAAGATTAGAAAAACCAACTTGAGCTTTGATTTAAGCTAATCATGGTAATAGATTTGAACATAGGGTGCAATTTGAGAATTTTGCTAACAACATGGAATCTCACATAATTTTTTAGACATTAGTCCTGCTCAAACCAATGAGGTTGTCCAAAGGAAGGATAAGAATTTACAAGAGATATGTCGTGCATATTGCCGAGCAATCCATTTAGCAAAAGTTTTGGTGTCATGCCTTAGATACCACATGTTACACTTTAATCTAGGAAAAATACTTAACCAAAATGTCCTTTGAAATCCTTAGAAGTAGGACACCATTACTAGAGTACCTCAGGAAATTAAATGGTAATTGTTTCATACTCAAGACAAAGGATTATATCACCAAGTTCGACACAAAGTCTTACAAAAGTGTGTTTTTATGATACTCTCAAAGCTAGTAAGGCATACATGGTGCATAATAAGGAAATTTCGAGACAATTAAGAAAGCCAAGGGAAATCCGATAAAACAAGTATTAGGAGAGATGAATAAACGAACCCTTAGGTCACAAGTTAGGAATACTTTGGATTTTTCATAACATTTCCCAAAATCCCAATTGCACACTTGAGTCATAGAAAGGATTGTTCATGGTTGATATGGAACATAGGATGTTGAGTCACTTAGAGTCTTTAGAAAGACTATGCTTGCTTGATCTTTTCAAAACACTTAAAGTTTGATTAAACAATGTGTTTAGGTATTATGTGAAAAGTATTGTATGGGTTAAGTCTAATGTAACTCCGAAGAAGTAGGAAATGTTGTAATCTTTGAGGTCACCTTTACATCATATAAGTATTTTCTTTATTGAATTAATCTAGGGAGAAGGTAATACACGGTGTTATTCACTCACTTAGGAATCCTCTTATGCCATGACTTGTTACTAGGTAGTAACTTGTGTAGATGTTACAAATTAAGTCTAGGCACACATGCACTTAAAAGTAATTGGATATCTATCACATCTCACCTTGAAGATTTCGGTCTTACTTTGCACTCTTAAAGTGTTTATATATGAAATTATGTGCTCTAATTTGAATACGTGATATGTTTATGCTTGATTGATAGATCCGTTCTATGAACAACTATGTGTTGGTGTTATGTATGTGTTTAGCAACATTTGGGATTGATACGTGGGAATCACACCAGGTTTTACCTCTCGAGGGATCTCGAGAAGCTTACAACCCCCACCAGGTAGTGTACCTGATCGTTGTAGTATAGTATAGTGACAAGTACCAGGGGATTGATCGTTCAACTCAGGAATAGTGTTGCTAGGGTTAGAAAGCCTAAAAACTAGGTCTAGAGGTGAGGGATTATTCTTTTTGTATTTTTTATATTTTATAAAAGCAATTAAAATCTCGGGTTTTTGGAAGAGTGGGCGGAATTAGTTGCTAATCAACTAACCCAAATACTAAGATGCAATCAAAATAAAATAACAGAAATGCAAATAAAGCTAATTAAACTAGTGGTGTGAACAATAATGGGGAAAGTTGTGTTTACTTAGGTTTCATTACTCCCTAGATATCTTTTACAGGTTGATAGTTTGTTACAATTGCGTGGATGACGGGTTATATTCCTTAATACCATTCGTGGGGTGGCGTACGTACTTCCCCAACTCTATAAGCTCCTACTTCACTCATATGTCGAGCCGTTAAAAACTCCTAACATGGGATCATTAGAATTCGCTCATGCATTAAATACAACCATAATAACCTAGTACGCATAGGTTCATGTTTCTTAAGACGTTCAAGCATGTTACCATTGGAAGTCTGCCAGTTTTCTTAAGCCTAACATCGAAATCATTCATCCGTAACAACTATAAACAAACAATCAACCCATAATTAACATCTAGGTTTCACTACATCTAAGCAAACACACAAGAGATCTAGCCTAGCATGTTGAATTCAAGACAAGCGTAAGATATATTCAAGCAACACATAGACATATTGATTGAATTGAAAGATTACTCATCTCAAATTGACATGAAAGGTTCAAAGGGTAAAAACCCTTTGAAAAAGCAGTAAAATTCGTGCTAGGGTTTCTCCAAAGTTACACCCTACTTGTCCCTCTAAAGTTACACACTAATGAATGAAAATTGCAAAACTATATATAGATTTTACAGGGTGACGGCGTCAAGAAGGAATGTCTGACGCCGTCAACTCGCCACCCATAATGAGATCAGATTGCCTAGATCCAGATTTGACGCCGTCATGTGTAATATCACTCTGGGCCGTCACCATATCTTGAACCTTGACAGCCATACGTGACGCCGTCACGTTTTCTCTGGACCGTCACCACTTCCAACTCTTGACGCCGTCATATGAAGCCTCTTGACGCCGTCAGGTACTGTTCCTAGCAAGGAAAATTAAGACTTTGCCGTTTTCTTCACTTTTATGCTCTAAAAACGTCCAAAATGCTTCCTTTTCTAGAATTCACTCCAAAAGTACCTAAAATAACAAAAGGAATGATTTAGGGCAATATTTGATCAAATAAATTCAATTCTGGGCTTAAATGACCCCCTAAAAATGGTTCATTTTTCGCCTAATCAGGGATACAATGCGTTGAATATGTATTATATGCATAGGTTATGATGAATTGTGCATAACAATATATGATGCTATGCTTTGACTAACCCATGTCGCAAGTATCCAAATGGTCATCTAACCCATTTTGGACTTCCACATGTGAGACTTGCTTGGTTGTTGCGTGTTATTGTGTTTTATGTAGCTAGGCCACCGCAAAGGTGAGGCTCTTGACCCATGGATCCTCGACTTGAAACAAGGGGAGCAACGATCTAAGGGGAGCTATGTTCAAGGGGGAGCACGTTCGGGTGCATGTACAAGTTACTTTCCCATTCAATTGGAAGTCCCACCTTTTTTATTCGACAAAAGGGGGAGAAAGAAAGCAAGAGCGTGAAGACCTACTCAAGTAAAAGAAACAAAGGCTTCACCAAATTACAAGGCAAGTTCAAGACGCAAGCTACACCAAAGGCGCGCTTTATCTTCGCTACATTTTGTAATTTTATTTGCTTTCGGTTTTTATTTGTCATCATCAAAAAGGGGGAGATTGTTGAGGTAACATTGTCAAGATCTCCTAATGTTTTAATGATGACAAATAAACCTTCGAAACACATAAAATAACAAACGGTAGCCAAAATTCCCCGACTCCCATAGCTGGTGCTGGCGTGCTTCCCGCGTGTTGACGCATGGGCGACGCGCCAGGATTCTGTATGGATTGGGACGAAATTTGAAAGTCGGTTTTCCCCTTACCCGACAAATGTGGATCTTTCAATACAGTTATGAATATGCTATGTGCTTAATTGAGAACACTCGAAACGAGTTTTAGGATTAAAGAGATCCAACTTTTAAAAGCACCCACTTACGGGAAAATGCCAACTCATGTTTTCTAACTCTCGCCTCTAGCCAAGGCTTTTCTAAACTTAGGGAGATTATATGTTTCACGTAACATCATGTGAAAGCATCCATATGCTCATATCCCGTGCTTACGTCTTCTCTAATCACGTAACGGGTTTACTCCCTAATTTAACAATTTATTATGTATATTATAAGTTTCGAGGAAATCCGCAAGAAATACGGATTACCCGAGTCGTTTCCCAACGAAGGTTGAATGGTATCGAGAAATTTGATTCGCCAAATCGTGTCGTGAAAAGTGTTAAAGTGAAAATAGTGATTGTGAAATTCAAATTTTGAAAAGAAATGACAAATAATGCAGAAAGTACAAGCTATGTATGCACAAGTAATTAAAAACTCAAAACGGGACTTCAAACGCGATTTTAAAACGTAACGTACGGATAAAAACGTAACTATTTATGAAAAATGATCCTAAAAATATGAAATTAATTTCTAAAAATCTTAAACTACTTAAAATAATTTTGAGAAAAAGAAAAATATTTTTTTAACTTTTTATTTATTTTCTATGAATTTATTTCTAATTTTGGAATTTAAAAAGTAATTAAAAATAAAAGAAAATGTAAAATAAATGGGAAAAATGGAAATTTAACTTTGAAAATTCTAAAATAATAGAAAAGAATTATATAAAATATTTTTGGAATTTTAAAGGCTTTTTCTGAATTTTATTTGATTTTTATTTATTAAAAAGTATATAAAAATGATTTAAAACTAAGAAAAATTGAGAAAAATAGTAAAACAATTCAGAAAAATGTGAAAAATTCACAGAAAATCTAAAATATTATAAGGAACTTGAGAAAAATTTATGAAATGAAAATAAGCAGTAGAAGTGCTTAATGAGCTTAAAACAGCTTAATACAAGTGCTTATTACCAAGACTGAGTGAAACTGAATACACAGATGCAATATACTCTAATAAGCTCAAATATGCCAAATTCAGATCAAAAGAAACACAGAAGCATAGAAAATAAGCAATAAGTAGTTCAACAATAAGCATACAAATGAGCAGTATCAAAACAGAATAAGCCAGTAAGCTAGGAACAATGCAAATCACTACTAAACACTTATCTAAACTCAGAAATGACAAATAAGCTCAGGTTCAAGCCAGAATTCACTACCGCAAGTCTAATTTCTAAACAACAGACCTTGTTCTAACACCTTAACTTGCAGACCTAAAATAAGCACATCTAATAAGCTGAAATTACAAAGTAATGGGGGCAAAAGTTACTCTATATTACTGATTATCTAAAAACAGCAAATGCCCTATCACTAACTTCCAAATGATGCTCTAAATTAACCCAAGTTCAGCAGTATGTAGATACTCAAGAGCTGCAACAGTTTACTATTCCAAACTAATACCAATTGACCAAATCTAAATTCAAATGATTAATTCTACTTCTATATGAAATATTAGACTAAATTTATTCTAGATTAAGCTAGTTTGTAACACTATGTAACTACCATTACAATTATACTAACAGATTCTTATAAAAACTAACAGTTAACTAATTTGAAACTCTATTTTAACTATTTATAAAACTATACCACTATTTTATTCTCTATTAGTTGATTACTATCCTAATGTTATCTAATAGTGAAGCTTTAACTAAAAAACAACAACTACTACACTCAGCAAAACAATAATCCAAACACTACCTTAACATCCTATCCACACTATGAAACTATGATACAAACAACAAATCACCAATTAACTGTTCTTTACAGTTAAGAATACACTAATAGAAGCAAAATCAACAATCAATAACAACTGAAACCAACAGATACACAGAATCACAGATTTACACAACTAGTTAAGCAAAAGTGCTAATAGAACTTACAAATGAGTCTCCCCTCAGCATGAAAAGAGGGTTTCACTATGCTAGCCTGTCTCTAGACAGGCCAAATGCTTCCCTTACTCACTTTGGCTTGCCAAAATCACCACAGATCACCATATAACCAAGACAGTTGACTTATATTGACTTTTTATGAAAAATGAAATAGGACAGAGGTACAATACAACAATAAGCTAACCATAGCTAAAAAGCTAAGATAAGCTGTATGAATCTATAAAAAGCTTATTTGAAAGCTTGATTAAACTAAAACTTATTTATTTATTTTTCTGAATTTTATAAAACCATTGAAATTACTAAAGCTTGAATTGAATGAAATAGTAACAAGATATTTATAAAACTAAACTACTGCTGAAATTAAAGAGATTAACACTAAAATAACAAGCTAAAAGCAATAAGCAGAAATGATTTAAAGATAGAAAACAAATTTCATTAAAAACTTAAAGTTTACAATTGAAAGAGAAATTACACTAATAACTGAGAAAGTAAATGGGCAGAGCTTCGCTAGCCTAAACTCCACCAACTAAAACTCTAGCCTAGCACCTCTATATATAGTACATGTGAGAAGGATCTAGATGTGAGGAGTTCACGGATTGCCACCTTGGAAATCCGTGTGGTGTGCTTTCTGAGATTCAATCCAAGCCATATAATCCATACCCAATGATTGCAATTGATCATAGACGTTAGATTAAGCCCTGGTGAGGTGTTCACACCAATGAGAAGCTGCCATGTCATCCACCTGTGTGTTTCTTTGGCTCTGACTCCTTCTGACATCACTGACAAGCTTCTAGAACCCTTTAATTTGACCAATGTACCCTGAATTGCTGTTAATAGAAATGAAACAGTAACTAGGGTTCTTGTTTACTGGGTATTTAGGGTAAAAGGGGAAAAGAGGGGGAGGGTAAATATATTATATATTTGTTTGACCCGTTTGACTTTTGACCGGTGGTATATGTGTTGACCAGGTTGGTTTTGATGGGCTCGGGTTATGGGGAATTGGTTTTGGGCTTGGGATTATTTTGTTTGGACTTGGTTTTGTTATTTGATTTAGACTTGTAACTTGGACTAGTTTGATTTTCAGATTTTTGATATTAAATACAAATAAGGACCAAATGTGAAATAGATGAAACTTCAAGGGCTAAATTTGAAATTCTTCCAAAATATTTCAAGGGACATTAATTGCCATTTCTCTGATCTTTGAGGGTTGACTTTGACTTTTCTTAAAACATTTCTTCCAGGGACCACTTTTGTCAAATGATGAAAGTATAAGGACTGAAACTGTAAATTCTTCAATCATTGACCAGGGACTAAATATGACAATCTTAAAATCTCTGAGGTCTTCCTTAAGCTTTGCTGGCTCAGCATTGACTTTTATTGACTTTCTGCACATGTGCCACTCTCGTGCTCGTTTTTGCCGGTTTCCGTTTGTTTTTCGTCAATTAATGAGATATCCGTTCCTGCACATTCACAGTCACAAAAACACATATTCTTTGGCGTTTTGGATTATTTTTTGGATTATTAAGTCCCATATTGATAAAGAAAAGGTGAGTAAATAAGTACTCACCACTCCCTTATTGGTCAAACTAAGTCCAAGGTCTCTTTGCCTAAATGCATCCTTTCCCGCATGGGATATTCTTTACAATGATGCAAAGTACTTGACTTGTTTGCACCAAGGTGTTAGTTGAGTACGTCGAGTCGTGGAAAGTCACGAGTTATGAAACTATGGATTCTCGACGTTATGTTACTTGGACTTATAAGTAACTTATGATTTTCTCAACTTATAATCATAATTGTCCAAACCTTTTCCTCTTAATGACAATAAGATTACTTCTTAATCTCTTCCTAATCACTTCTTAACCTTCTTAATCACAAAAGACAAAGCCACCAAAATCTCCCACAATCCTTCCCAAAAATCCTTTTCCAACATCTTCTTACATATTCCCTTACACCTCTTATACACTCTTACACCCTTTGACTCACACACTCTCCCACACAAGATTCCCCACTTTATACAATACCCATACACCTTTCTCATACACCAATACATATTCTTCCCTATACACACATACACTCTTTTCTACACATGCATCCTTTCACATACACTCTTTTCTACACATACAGACTTTCTCATACATACACTCTTTCCTACACACACCTTTATTTTCAAAATATACACACTTCACTCACATACTCCTCTTCACACACACAAGGCTCCCCATCCAATCACTCTTACACATACTTACACATACAACTCACTCCCTGTACACATCACATCTTATACAACCCATATATTACACTCCCAATACTTATTCATTCAAAATACACACATTACTCATAACTATTTCACCTTCTACACACACTAGGCTCTCCATCACATCCAGCTCTTACATATGCTCTTACACACTCTTACACTATCCAACCTTTATTCCCTTACACACTTACACAATCCAACTCATACCTTATATTCCTTACACCCTTTCACATCCCAAACTTTTCTCCCCAAGAAATGGAATATTCCTTGGGATATACTTCTCTTAACCAAACCATGGTTCACATCTAACCAAATTATGGTTACTTCTTAACTTACCCCATTCTTAACCCAACCATGGTTCTTTTAACCCAACTATGGTTAGTTCTCTACACTTAATCATGGTTTATTCTCTATATACTTCTTTCTAAACCCAACCATGGTTAACTATTAACCACACCAAGGATGGAACATTCCCTTGGATACACCATTTAACCTAACCATGGTTTATTCTCTATACACTTCTTTCTAAACCCAACCATGGTTAACTATTAACCACACCAAGGATGGAACATTCTCTTGGATACACCCTTTAACCTAACCATGGTTTATTCTTTCTAAACCCAACCATGGTTATCTCTTAACCACACCAAGGATGGAACATTCCCTTAGATACACCCTTTAACCTAACCATGGTTTATTCTCTACACCTTTAACCTGACCATGGTTACTTCTTAACCTAACCCTCCTCACTCTTCCATATAGAGGAATATACCATGGCATATTCTCTTCTCACTTATGCCATGAGAGGAATACCATTTCTGCCCCTATCAAATTACCCTTTCTACCTTTCTACCCTTGGTAATTTGTTTTTCTCATTAACACTTCACAAAACATTTTCCAAAATTGGCTATTTGAGTTGGTAAACCTTAGATTGATTAATGTTAAGGTTTTGTGTGAAGTAAAATTGGAGGTTTAGCAAAGTAAGGTATTTAAAAGATCAAAACCCAAAGTTTTGGGAAAATGTTTACAGACGCCTGGCGCGCTGCCCACGCGTTGACGCATGGGTGACGCGCCGGCCTCGGTAAAAATTTCCCAAGTTTGGGTTTTTCCTATAATACCATGCCTTGCCTCTTGTATTCCTCACCCCTTGCCATTATTCTTTCTCTCTACATTCTTTCTCTCTAATCTCTTTATCTCTCTTGTGTTCTTAGTAAAACATACTTACATCTTTGAAAGAACACATCTCCTTGCAAGGGAAGAATCACAAGAACCTAATCCACTTTTGTGATTGTGTCGAGGGTCTTCTTATCTTTACCCTTTCTATTACAATTGAATCTCTAGGTTTGGTTAGGGCTTGGTTGTTAAACAAACAATCTTTTATTCATTCATTTGTTTGTAAGGGAAGTCTTGTGTCTTGGTGACCAAGCCTAGATCATTGGGGATCTAGTTGAGGTTTGATACTTCCGGTGGGAAGTCTTGGTAGTGGTCTTGGTGACCCTTTGGAGAAGTCGAATCGCGAGATTCTTTAGGGTGGTTTTCGAGGGTGGAATACCGTGGGAGTAACTCCTTCTTTGTGAGCATCGATATTGGTGAATATCGATGGAGTGAATTGTAACGGTTTGTAGTCCACCGAAAGAATTATACTAGTGGAATAGTATCGTGTCGTGGATTCGCAACTGGATGTACGGATGGTATAAATCCCTCATCCCGAACCAGTATATATCGTGGTGTCTCTTTACTCGCTTTATATACTTGTGTTTGTATTAGTGGTTGCTCTTGTTTAAACCACTTGGTGTTCTTGGCTTAAATTTTTTAATCATCTAAAAAGCCGAAGAAACCGTATTCACCCCCCTCTACGGTTCTACAAAACGTATAAACCGTCTTTTAATTTACCTATTGCCATACCGACACCATTCTTTTTTAATGTGTGTCGCTGTATAGCGTGCACACTATGCTATTAAGCTCAAAAAGATTATAAACATTCTAAACAAACAAAAATGAACATCTTTCAAGTCAGGGGTAGACATAGGTCAATTTGTGGCATTTTTGGTTGACTAAAACCAAACCATAAAGCTCGGTTTTTATAAGAAAATCTAAAAATGTTAAAAAGCCAACATATTGATGGAGCTGAAACTTGAATTTTTATCTTGTAATAGAAAATTGTAACCTAAAATCACTATTCACATAATCGCATTGCAATAAAGAGCAAGGTTGGATCAAGTGGTTAATACCCTTACCTCTGAAAATAGGAGGCAAGGGTTCGATCCTCACCCCTTGCAGGCCGGAGGTCGTTTTCTACCTTTGGTAAAACCGGAAGCAACATCTCTACCTTAGGTAGGGGTAAGGTTGTCTACGTCTCAACATCCCCATACACCGTGGAAGACGGTATTGGGAGTTACTTTACTTTACTTTTTACATAATCGCATTGCATGTTTGATACCATGATGTAAAAGTTCTTTATTTGTCGTCTTCTACCTAGCAGAGTTGGTCAGGAGGTGTTACCATTTGCTAGAGGTCTCAGGTTCGAGTCTCTCCATGAAAGGTTTTCCTTCTGAGTGGGATCTATGGTGGTTCTGCCCCATAGATGCGTCTATTCTAGGCTGGGTGAGACTACCTTATGGGTAAGTACTGTGAAATCAAATCACTAAGGGTGTGTTTGTTTCACTAAGTTGTTTTAGATCTGAATCTGACTACCGCATCTTACTAGTAAGAGGGGCTATAAAGTCTGAATCTAAATAAAATAGTGTTGTTTGTTTTTTTATAATTGTCTGAATGGTTTTTATTGTTAGTTTTTAACTATATTAAACTATAACAATACGATAAATAAGTAACTTCTGTAAACATTAAACAAAATATTTTTTTCATAAATTTAACACAATAATAAACCATTAAATAAATTATCTTATACATATCTAAATTTAAAAATTAAATAGTAAAAAACTATTACACAAGCTGTTTTAAAATAAAACGTAAGTCTAACTAAAAAATACTAACTTTTACCACATAAAAAATGTGTTGATATAAATAATGCATAAAAACGTTATTAATATTTCTCGATATTCCTACGTTTTGACGAACACAGAATGTAAAATCATTAAACGTAAAATCATTACGTGAACAAGTATTTAAATACAAATATCATTCCATCCAACTAAATTACTTTAGGTATGATTAAACAAATGTCTAATACATTTTATGATCAAAGGGATTTTTATTTAGACACTACAAATTTTGTAGAATGTTATAAACATTTTATATATTTTGGAAAAACACTTTTGGCAATTAAAGGAAAATGTTTAATTCATAATAAATATATGAATTCAAATTTGTAACCAAAATCAGTTAGATTTTCACCAAACAAACTTTCACTAGTAAAAGACAAAAAAAATATGGCCGTTACAGGAGGGCGCCCCCCTTAATTATAGGGCAGCCCCCTTAATAATTAAGGGGGTCGGCCACCATTTAAGGGGGTCGGCACGCTCCTGTGGCCAAAATTGTTTGGCTATAAATACTGGTTCATTTCTGCAATTTTTCTCACCTTTTGCACGAAAATTTTCAGTCCCAATCCTTTCTAAACATACTTCTAAATCCTTTGATCATAAGATTATAAGTCTTTGTTTCAAGTGATTCAATCCTTCACCACTCAAAGTGCAAGAAAAGAATACTCCTTCAACATCAAGTTAAGAAGTATTGTAGATTTGGGTATATAGTCTTGTAGTTGTGTAAATTATTTGTAAAGGTGTAGAGTGTTTATAATAGGTAGATTTAGGTGTGTTAGTAGTAAAGATAAGTAGTGAAGAAGAAGAAGTGTTGTGGAGTAGAAGTACTGAAGTCGTGAGAAGTCGTGTAGTAGTTGTGGTGTGTACAAGTTGTGTAGAAGTAGTGAGAAGTTATGAAGAGTCGTGAGATTGGTTCTAGCTACAATTAGAACTCGACATTTTTCTTGGTGTCGTCAAAAGGTGTAAGCAGAGGTGTGTAAGGTTTCTCCGCCATAAGGGAGCTTGTTGACATAGTGAAACTCTCGAGTTAGGTGCTCAGGGAGTGAAGTTGGGCGAAGAGAAGCTTCGTAGCCGAACCACTATAAATCCTTTGTGTCGCGGTACGATCTTTCCATCTCTATCTCTTTATTTACTTATCTATATTGTTATTATTTACTTTCGTAGATATTAGTCTTCATAAGTGTGTATGTATTGATTTCACATAAACTAGAATCGAAATTTTGAAAACATAGTTTTTATAACTAAAACGATGTAAAACTATTCAACCCCCTTCTAGTTTTTCACAATTGGCATCAGAGCTATGTTAAACAAGATTTTTAAAATAAATTGTATTTTAAAACATGAAATCGATCTATGGAATCGAAAAAATATTTAGAAGTGAAAATGACATTTAAACCACCATTTCTCAAAAATATAAGTTTTCTTGAATGGAAAAATCGATTCGAAAGTTATGTGAAGTCAATAGATTATGATCTTTGGCTTGTCATTTCAATTGGTGATTTTCAACCAATAAAAACTATTTTTGAAAAACAAGATAATTGTTTCAAAAGATTGCTAGATAAAAATAATAAGGCTAAAATAATTATATACAAAGCTATAACACCCCCAAAAATGAACAATACAGCGAAAGACTTTCGGGGTATTATATCGAGGATCTTTGTCACAATTATAGAAAACGACTCTAGTGAGACGTTTTAAGTTTTTATTTAAAATACCAAATATCCAAGTTCCATGATGTTTCATTATTCGACAAAAAGTTTTATTCAAAGAAAGATAATTATTTCTTTATTGCCCGCTCCGTGCCTTCGTCATCCATTCCATTTAGTTACATGAGATAGACATGCTAAAAGTCAACAAAAGTTGAGTGAAATTCATAGGTTTATAATTAAGAGTTTGAACACAAGAGATAGATGTTTATTGTAATATCGATACAAATAAACAAGTTGAAAATCACATCCATTATTGCCTTAAGCTCATGACACGCAACGATTAACAGACATCAAAATAACCATAATAATGATGTGAAATAAGGTGCCCCCATGATTGGTTTTTGCCAGTAACCTATGAAATCAAATAAAGTGCATTTGGTAACTTTCCTCTAGCAACCAAATGGGGATTGTCAATCCCTAATAGATCTATTCACAATTATTTACGTTCACCCTGCAAGTGATTAAGGTTCATGATTGAGGGACTTTTGGCAATAGCAACTTAAGCAATAATAATATCAGCCGGTATCAGAAAAGGCTTGTGTTTGGTTTTTAAGCATGTATCCCCCCCCCCCCCCCCCCCCCCCCCCCACAAAACAAGTTAAATGTGGGCTATGAACTCACCTTAGTAGTACGGTAGAATAATCGTAATCTCAACGTTACAAGGCAACGGCTTCACACACAACCTAAAAGATATGGCAAGTTTTAGTTTCTAAGTCTCGTTTTATTGCGAACATTAGTTATTAGTCAAGAATAAATCAAAATGTGTATAGGCGATGTGTTACGACGTAAGTGTAAAAGAAATAATTACGTATTGTTTTATTGTTAAAAATTAATTATAGTTATACGAATTATATAACGTATATATATATATATATATATATATATATATATATATATATATATATATATAAGTTAAATTTTTCAAGTTTTACCTCAAATATTTATATAAATCCTTATTATAACCTTTATAAAATAATAACACAGAAAAACCCTTTAAATTACATAAAAGTTACAATATTAACCCTAACGATATAAACTTTACATATTTAGTCCAAGGTTATATATTATTACATTTTAGGTCCAAAAGTATTCTTATTAACATTTCTTACCCAAAAGCTTCTATAATTTCAGTTTATTTCCGAGGAATATTAAAATGGCAGTTTTAACCCCAAGTTTCCAAAGTTTACACTTTTAGTCCCTCGGTTAGAAATTTATTACAAAGTTAGTCCAAAATTTACCAAATTCAAAGTTTAACATTTTCACTTTTCCAATAAGCTCAGAACAACTTATTTAACTTATTTCCACTGCTTATTTTCTAAAAATCAAATTTTATACAAAATTGGGCCATAACGAGACTAATATAATGGCCCATTTGTTGATCCCAGTTGAGCAAACGTTCTTATATAGAAGTTGACTTGTATTAAACACTTAAGCTAGAATGCGGAATATAAAAGCTTAACTTAAGAAGAACAATTCACTATTAACACTTCAATATTATTAATACGAGCACTCGACAATGCTAGGGTTTTACAACCTTGAAGTGTAAACGAAAAACTAAAACAATACGTACTCAATCTAACCCTAGGATCCTCCTTTAATAGGCCAAGGAGTCCTACTAGGTTTACAATAACTTTCTATGCAAGATAAGAATATTCTAGACGTATAATATATACACACAATCTATTCTATAATTATCTACTTCGAGTACATGCTTATCACATTAGCAGTAGATTCCTTTAACAGCATTTTCCTTAAGCAGCACTTTGACATCAGCAGCAGAATCATTTACCTTAGCAGCAGTTTCATTACAGCAGCAGTTTCACTCAGCAGCAGAATCCAAAACCCAACAATCCCCCCGTAAACTTAATATTTATTATTAAATCATTAAGTTTCTTTAAAACACAATCATACACTAGGAGGATGCTTCCAAACACTCAAGTCTTGAGATGTCTGTTGACCAAATATCTTCTTATACTTTGACAGCAAATTAAATGCCTAATCATCAGTATCATAGTCTTTCTGCAAGTTGAGTAATCCAGCACCATTAACCATCTGATTGACAGTATTCCAGTATCTTACCACTGGGTAATCCTTTTTAGCCAGCATATACAAAGTAATTGGTCCAATTTCCAAAACATGAACTCCAGAATCTTGAAAGAGTCTCCATTTTCTTACTTTGTATCCTACTATCTCTGTCCATTCAGAATCATCCATTGAAGGTTCATACATAAGTTTTAGAGCTCTCCAGAGAACATTATCAACCATAGTCTTAATGTAATCAAGATTCTCTGTTTCATACTGTTGATACAAAAGTTGGGCGTTCCTGATTATGGGCTCTTGCTCTCGTACCAATTCGCTTCTTAGTACTTGTAACCTACGCACTAAGAAAATAAACAACACCGTTAGGCTTATCGTGGGATTGTCTCCCACGATTAGACTCCGGCGTGAGAGTAAGTAATCGATTTAGGGTTCTCGTAAAGAGTTAGGGTTTTGTGAATCGTACCTTGAATGATAGTTATGTCATTCCTTATATAGGACGCAGAAACCGTGTAGGTATCTTGCTCCTTACTCTTCGCACTCGTAGTGCTTATCCAGGGTAAGGATATCTATTCCATAGATAGATGATCCTTATCTATACCGTGTATAGTTTGTTTGGGTTGGGCTTACGTGAGCCTGTTCCCATTATTAATGCGGCCCAAGTTATAATAGCCCACTCGTGGTGGATTTGGGCCTTAGTAATGTATATCATTTGGGCTCGTGGCCCATATATAGACTATACGTCATCATGTCCCCTCAGTCTAGTGTGCGCGGCTCGTAGCCGCGGATGCTAGACTAATATTACCAGCGGTAAGCGTGGCGGGAGAACATTGAAATATTGCCGCCCATTTTAAAGTACAATGCACCTAGTTATAGGTATTTCAAAAGGATACCTCGAAAATTGGGGGCAGTGTCCACGTGGCCCTCGGAAATCGGGAAAAAGTGCATGTACCGTTTCGGTTCTAGCCACACGTTTTTGTGAGTCGGATCCACGTGGACATCATCTAGGGTTTGTTTACTCCCTATATAAGAGTCACCACCCCATTTTTACAGTCACACACAGTAAAACACACACTCACCATTGCTCACTTTTTTGAAAGTTATCTTTTGCGAAGAAAATAATCCTTTCCTTAGGTAATTTTTGTGTGCGTTTTTTGCTAGTGAATTAATGAAAATGGTTGCCCAGTTAGAAGACTTTCGCTCTGCGATGACGGTCGATGATGTTACTCAGTTTACGTCTGACTACTTCGTGCCTCTGGATGTGCGTCCAGAGGCTCCAGATGTTGACTCGTGTATAGCTGATTTCCCCGAAGGGAAAATAGGGTTATACACGAAATTCTTTGAGTACGCGAATTACCGCGTACCCATATCTATCTGTCTGAGCGATTTGCTCAACCACTATCGCCTCCACATCTTACAGCTGCACTGTATAGGTGCGGCTAAGGTGTCGAATTTTGAAGTAAACTGCCGTTTACTTGCGATAGAACCGACCATTTCTTTATTCCGCTCCTTTTACCACACGACGTGGTCAAATGGGTGGGTATCTTTTGTGAAGCGCCCGGGGGCGCTTCAGTGTTATACTGATAAGGTGGACTCCCTAAGAAATTGGAGGGAGTATTTTTTCTGGGTTGATGATGTGGTCTTTCCATCGCCCTATGAGTTTTATACTCAGGATACATTGCCAAGGGATGGGCGCCCCGCACCCGGTTCCTATAGGCTGACTGATGCGCAGCTTCTTGATGCCAACCGCCTATCCATTAACCCTTATCCGGAGGAGTTTTTGGTGCACATGGGGTTGAGTCGTAATTATTTCGGCGCTGCGGACGAGGTGCCCAGTTTTATTAGTGAGGATGGCCGGGGTGGGTGTTCATCCCTTCTACTTCAAATTTTGTAAGTATTATTGTATGCGCACCTTTACCAACTAATCCTTTCTTCTTTATTGCTTTGTTTATGTGCGCAGAGATGGATCTGTTCGCCGTTGTGAAGCTAGAGAAACCAAAGCAGGTGACTATAGGCGTGCGCCCTCTGAGGGAAGGTGAGCAGCCAATACTAGAGGCAACCGAGGGTCGCTTGACCGTGCTGCCTGAGGTGGTTCCTGAGAATACGCCGCCGCTCCAAGTGACGCCCGTTCAGAGCGTGGCGCCCGATGTGGAGATGGCGCAAGAAGAGGCGCGCGCTGAATCATCTGACAGCGTAGAGATCCTAAAGCCCGAGGAGGTGCTGAAGGAGGAAGTGGCGCAGAATATTAAGTGCAAAGGAGAGGCTGGGAGCAGTGGAATCAGGAAGAGATGTTGCCACCTCATTAGTGATGCGGAGTCGTCCGCGGAGGAGACATCTTCTCCGTTTCTGTAAGTGTCTGCGCCACTAGCATGTCTCCTTGTATATTACTTGTCGCAATATGTATTAACTGTTGTCTTTATGTCTTGTAGGGATGATGCCGCGAAGAATGATGGGGTCTTCGTGGATGTTGATTCCTCTCCGCAGGATGAAAACAAGGAGGGGAAAGCCAAGGTTGATGAGGGTGGAGCGGCGCAGCAGTTGATGGATGAGTTGGCTGCGACTGCTGCGCATCAGGCTGAGCTGGTGGCTCAGTTGAGGGAGGAGTATGTCGGGGAGAGTAGTACTCTCGCCCAAAAGGATGAGGAGATAGCGAAGCTCCGTGCGCAGTTGGCGGATGCGCAGGTGGAGTTGGATTCCTCGCGGGTGTATACTGAGAAGATCACCCATGAGAAGTTGTCCGCCATGGCTGAGGTGGAGAAGACGCGCGGGGAGCTTCATCATTATAAGTCCGACCTGACTTGGGCTGTGCGCTTCTTGGAGGAGAAGAAGGTGGAGCATTTTGCTAACATTGCCAAGTTTAAGGAGGATATGATGAAGATCATCCAGGTGCAGGAGGACAAGCTACGCGATCTGAGCATCGAGTACGATGAGGAGTTATATCCTCATTTGATGTCTACCATCGCTGAGCGCAGGTACTTTTTATACTCTTCTTTTTCATAATAATTTTGTTGCCATGTTTTTTATTAACACAAATTGTCTTTATTGATGTAGGTGGTTGATTACCCACGGGCTGTGCCTGGCAGCTATGGGCACGCTGGAGTCCCAAGAGGTGTTGGACGCCTTTGGGAAGGTGGTGCACTGTGCGATGGCGCGAGGGAAGTCGCAGGCTATGGAGGATCTCCACGAGGCCAAGCTGCTGAACAAGGATTTGACTGAAGTCCCTGGATATAATGCTGCTGCATATGATGAGTTAATGCAGGCTATGGCGGGGTTAAAGGTCCTCGAGCTGCCGCACATTGGGAGGTTGGAGCGTGACCAAGACAACCCCATAGATGTACTTGTGGAGCGTCACGCGCAGAGGGCTGCCCAAAAGAAGGGCATTAAGGGCAAGGCAGTGTTGTGTGGCGTTGGTGCTGCTCACATACCTAGGTCTGATGGTGTGCCCGTGAGTGTTCCTACCGTATCTCCCAAGGACGCCTTGATTCTGAGAAAGCTTCAGGAGGCGGGGAGTTCTGATGCTCGGGAGGATAGCCCAGAGCATCGCCATAGCGTGTAGGCTTTTTGTATATGTATTACATAAATAATGAAGTGTATCTTTCCTTGTAATTTTTGTGTAAAAATATTGAATAAGATACCTTTTTGTTGGTTAAGTGCATAACTTAAGAAATGTACTTGCATTGTTTGCGAAGTTTTATTATTTGACCAAGTGTATTGGCTCATTAAGTACGTGACTTTAAAAAATATACTTGCATTATTTGCTAAGTTGAAATATTTGACCAAGTGTCTTGGCTCGTTAAGTGCGTGACTTTAAAAAATATACTTGCATTGTTTGCTAAGTTTAATTATTTGACCAAGTGTCTTGGCTCGTTATTTGCTAAGCTTGTACGGTGTACTTAATATTTGCGCACCCGTCGTGGGATGCGCACGTGAAACTTACCTCGACGTCTCAAAAGTAAGGCGCTTAGCAAGGATACGTGATCCAATGTTGATGGGTTTGCAACCCTCTTACTCAACGAGTGAATTAGTAGGTTAACTCATCTTTTATGCCTTCGTCGGTCTTTAATTGGTGCATGCACGCCATGTAGGCAAAAATATAACAATATTGACATATATAAGTATGTACGCAATAAAGTGAAATACGCTATGGAGTTAGCTAGAAACCATAACATTTTATTGATACTTGCAAGTTTTTTGAAAAAATAAAAATACAATTCCTAGGAAAGGAAAGAAAAACAAACACTTATTAGGCACCTCTTGGGATGCAAAGGTGTCTACGTAATGGCCGTAGCCTAAAAGTAACATCTTTTAAGATTGCAGATGTTCCAAGTGCGCGCTAGGTCGTGACCTTCCATATCGCGCAGTCTGTATGCACCATTGCCGAGTGCGTCTGTGACCTCGTAAGGTCCTTCTGATTTTGGTCCGAGCTTGCCTGTGTCTTCTGCGTGGCTCGCATCGTTGGCGCGGTATACAAAGTCTCCTGGCCTGAATGAAGTGTGTTTGACCTTTGCGTCATAATACTTCTTCATTTTTGCCTTGGCTTTTGCTTCGCGTATAGCTGCGCGTTCACGCCTTTCTTCCAGTAAGTCCAAGTCTATGCACCGCTCCTCGTCATTTGTTGTGACGTTGACCTCTGCTGTTCGTATAGTTGGCATTCCAATTTCAGCTGGTATGACGGCTTCTGTTCCGTAGACAAGGGAAAATGGCGTGTCGCCAGTACTGGTTTTGATTGTTGTACGATGCGCCCACAGGACATGCGAGAGCTCGTCCACCCACCTTCCTTTATGTCTGTCAAGGCGCGCTTTTATTCCTTCCCCCAGACTGCGGTTTGCGTGCTCAACTAGGCCATTGGTTTGTGGGTGTTTTACTGAAGCGAAGTGTTGTGTGATGTTCAATTGCGCGCACCAATCTTTGAATGGGTTATCACAGAATTGTTTTCCGTTGTCTGATATAATCTCTCCCGGTAGTCCGAAGCGACAGACAATGTTGTCCCAGATAAAGCGTTTGACTTGGTTTCCTGTAATGTTCACCATTGCTTTCGCTTCAATCCATTTCGTAAAGTAGTCTATGGCTACGATGAGGAACTTTACTCCTCCTGCTGCAACTGGAAAGGGTCCCGCGATGTCAATGCCCCACTTATAAAATGGCCATGGTGAGGTAATGGGTGTTAGCTCTTGTTGTGGTCGGCGCGGGATTGGTCTATGTACTTGACAATTGCTGCATTTTTTTATCAGATCGCGTGCGTCGCGATGCATGGTTGGCCAATAATACCCTGACCGTAGAGCGCTTGCCACCACTGATCGCGGCCCTGAGTGCATGCTACATGATCCAGCGTGGATTTCTCGGAGTACGTAGTCTGCTTGAAGAGGTCCAACACATCTGAGCCAGGGTTGTAAGAAAGAGCGCCGATAGAGTATGTTGTCCCGTAGTTCAAATCGTTGCGCTGTGCGCCTCACTCTTCGGGCGTCCTTATGGTCTTGTGGTAAAATTCCCTTGCTGATGAATTCAATGATAGGTGTCATCCATGTAGGATCTTATTCCTCTATCACTGTGGATATCTCCATCTCCAATATTGACTTGTTTTTTAGGGTTTCTACCAATACCTGTTTTGAGAGGTGTGCGAAGCTTGTGGATGCGATTTTACTGAGGGCATCCGCCTTCCTGTTGTCTCCTCTGGGCACCTGTTTTATTGTGAACCTGTCAAAGGTTTTAATTAAAGACTTAGTCTTTTCCAGGTATTGGATCATGTGTTCATCCTTGGCTTCATATTCTCCTAGCACGTGATTAGCGACTAGCCGTGAATCTACGTTTGCTTCTAGGTTGCGTACACCCATTTGGATTGCGATACATAGTCCGGCTAGCAGGGCTTCGTATTCTGCCTCATTGTTTGTGGCTGTGAATTCAAAGCGCAGCGTATATGTGAATTCCATACCTTCTGGATTTGTGAGAATAAGGCCTGCGCCTGATCCATCGACACATGAAGACCCATCTGTGAACAGAATCCAGGGTTCCTATAGATCTGTTTTTGTTGTGGATGTTGGGCTGTCGCTATCTGGCTTCTCGACGATAAAATCGGCTAGTACTTGTCCCTTGATTGCAGTGCGCGATCTGTATGAGATGTTATATTCACTTAACAGTACACTCCACTTTTGTAACCGTCCTGATGCGTCAGGTTTAGAGATAACTTGTTTGATTGGCTGATCAGTGATTACAGCTATTGGGTGCGCTTGGAAGTATCTGCGCAGCCTTTTGGCTGCGAATACTAGAGCTAAGACCAGCTTTTCCATAGCGCTGTAGTTAGTCTCTGTCTTCTTCAGGGCCTTGCTTACAAAGTATATGGGTGTCTGGACGGAGTTCCTATCTGTCAATAGCACTGCGCTAACTGCTCCATGAGTTGCCGATAAGTACATTATGAGCTCTTCCCCTGGTCGAGGTGCGACAAGTTTGGGAAGAGATGCCAGATGGTGTTTAAGTTGTTGGAAAGCTTCCTCCGCTTCTTCGGTCCAGCGAAAGTCTCCCTTTTTAGTACACTTCGTGAGCATTTTAAAGAGAGGAAGAGATTTGTCTGCTGACTTAGATAAGAAACGGTTTAGCCCTGCTAACTTTCCATTCAATGACTGGACTTCTTTAAGTGTGCGCGGTGAGGGGAGATCAATAACAACCTTTGTTTTTTCTGGACAAGGCTTGATTCCATCAGGTTCTATCAAGTATTCGAGGAACATGCCTTTGGTTGCGCCAAAGGTGCACTTCTTGGGATTTAACTTCATGTTTATTCGTCCCAATGTTCTGAACGTTTCCTCGATGTCGCGCACCAATTCATCTTCTGTGTGGCTTTTGATGACAAGGTCGTCAACGTAGACCTCCAAGTTGCGGCCTACTTGTTTCTAGAAAGCTGTGTCCACCAGTCGTTGGTATGTCGCCCCTGTGTTTTTTAAGCCAAAAGAAATTTTTGTGTAGCAGTACACTCCTTGACTGGTGTGGAAAGCTATTTTTTCTTCATCTTCGACTGCCATCTGAATTTGATGGTACCCTTTATATGCGTCTAGGAAGCATTTAAAAGGGTATCCGCACAGGGATTCTACCTTCCAGTCTATTTCTGGCAGTGGGTAGCAGTCCTGTGGACATGCTTTGTTGAGGTCCGTGAAGTCCACGCACATTCTCCAACTGCCATCGCTCTTCTTTACCATTACTGGGTTAGAGAGCCAGTCATGGTAGTACACTTCGCGCATGATGCCTGCGTCTACGAGCTTATGTACTTCTTCCAGAATAGCTTTTGCACGATCTGGGGCCTGGCCGCGCTTCTTTTGTCGTATTGGGGGATATCCTTGTCGGATTTGTAGCTTATGCTCTGTAATAAAGCGTGGCACTCCTGTCATGTGTTTTGGTTCCCATGCGAAGATATCCAGGTTCTTCTGCAAGAGTGCGCATACGGCTTCTTTACCTTTGTCAGATAAAGATCCACCAATCGAAACTTGTTGCTCCGGGTAATCGGGATGAATAGCGACTTTTAGGTTTGGTGTCTTTTCTGTGCGCTGTTCTGGAATAGTCTCCACCTCAGTTGTTACCGCATTGCATTCTCTAGGTGGTACTGTTGTGTTATAGAGGGTGACAACTCCTCCTTCCACTGGGAATTTAAGCATTCCGTGCGCTGTGGATGGTACAGCGCGCATGGATGATATTCCAGGTCTCCCAATGATACCATTGTATGGTGAGGGAGATTTTATTACCATGAAATTTATCCATGTTGCGGTTGAGTGTTGTTCATCTCCTACGACCACTAGCAAGCGTAACTGCCCCATGGGCCAGATCTTTTCTCCTGTGAATCCAGTCAATGACGTTGTTGCTGGTATCAATTGACTTTGGATTTCAGGTCGCAGTCTTTTGAAACAATGATCATACAGGATGTCTGCGGATGCTCCTCCGTCAATGTACATGCGGTGGATATCATGTCCTCCCGTATGTATTTCAATGGTTAGAGGTTCTACAACTGCGTTGTCCGCAGCTAGGGTAGGGAAAGATATCTCTTTTTCTGGAGAGAATTTTTTGCTGACTTTTTGCTTTATCTTGCGTTGCCATGATTGTATCATGTATATGGTGTCAGGTTTTTCTTTGGGGGGTTCTTTCTTACCCCCGTTCCTCTGTTTATCTTTTCCCTCTTTGATGTTTTTTACGAGGTGGTCCATTCTGCCTTCTCTTACTAATTTTTCAATTAGTTGTTTTAGCTGGACGCACTCGTTAGTTGTATGGCCTTTTTGACCATGGTACTCGCAGTATCCGTTCCCTATGCGCTTTTCCTCTGCAGTGCGCATTGGTGGCGGTTTTGGGAAGTTTGCACCTTCTGTTACAAATATTTCCCTCGGAGTTTTTGTAAGAGGGGTATATTTGTCATTGTCTCTTCCACTGCGGTAATTCCTGCTGTGGTTGTTATTCTGATCATTGGATTGTCTCCGAGGCTGCTCTGGCTGCCTATAGTTCGAATAACCCTTTTTGCTGTCCGCAGCAGCTGCTTCTCCTTGTATAAAGTATCTGGTGCGCTTTGTTAGCTCATCGAAAGTTTGGGGAACTTTGTCATTTAGCTTTCGGATGAGTTATGGGTTATTAATCCCATTCATGAACCCTGAAATTTTTAGTATTTCGGGACATGCTTTGACTTGTATGCACTCATCCTTGAAGCGTTCCATAAAAGCGCTGGTTGATTCCCCTTGGCGCTGTTTCACTCTTGCTAGTGCAACAGGATTTTTAGCGCACTTCTTTCTCTGGGTGAAGTTGAGACGGAATGCTTTCCGTAATTCCTCGAACCCCCCAATGCTCCTACGTGGGAGTTTGCTAAACCATGTGCGCGCGTTCCCTACTAACGTGGAATTAAACATGTGGCACCACACAGGCTGTGGCCAGTTTTCGATAGTGGCGGCTGATTCGAAAACTTTTAGGTGATCATCCGGATCACCCGTTCCATCATATGTTTTTACATTAGTGGGCATGCGCCTACGTTTGTGGTCTGAGTAATCGCTGATGCGTCGTGTAAACGCATCCACTTTCTGGCGACACCATGGAAGAGACATATCTTCATTCTCTTCTTCGCGACGCTTTCCTCTTGACTTCCAGTGCCCTGTTTCTTTATCCTCGTTGTCCGAGGAGTCACTGGAGGAAGGGTAGTCCCTTTTTCGGTGTTTGCGCCGGCTTCTTTCAGAAGAAGAGCGTGAGGGACTTTCACTTGGGGATCTTCTTCTTCCCAATCTGTCGTGAATCCTCTTACTCCCAGGTTTGGAGGATCCTTGGCTTGGCGAATGCTGAGGTCCTAATCGGTCTTGTATCCCTCGACTGCCAAGTCTGGAGTGAACGTTAGTGCGCCTCTCGCTGTCTTCTGAGTACTGTGAATCAGATGTCGTACCCAACCTATTGTGGATAGTGGTACGTTCTGCGCGTCTTCCTCGTGGGTGGCGCAGTGGTGATGGTTCGCGTTCAGGAGCAAAATTGAGTCGAGCTTGTAGGCTCGTGCTTGCCCTTCTCCTCGCTTCTTCTTGCATGAGGGTTGTTAAGGTTTCATAATTTTGGGATACAAAATTTCCCAAAGTTAGGTTGGGTGCGTCCTCGGTTTCTGCAAGAATGTCTGCCTCAGTATTAGGCACCCTATCTCGGTTAGGCGCGCCTGGTGGTACAGTGTTGTTCACTGCGGGTACAGTTTGGTGAGGAGTGGTGAAGAGAGTGCGCTGGAGTTCCTCAACGCTTGGGACCACTGGGGTGATTTGGGTAGTCCTTACAGGTAGTTCTACCGCTGGAAGAGGTTGGGTCGTCCCTCCCTCTTGGTGACCAGGTGCGCTGGTTGTCCCAGCAACCTGTCTAGAGGTCGAATCTTGTTGATTTTTCCTCAGATGGTCACGTTTTTCTGACTGCGGAGTCCGCTGGCTTGAATTCTTGTTCTTTGTCATTCTAGTCCTTAGTTCTTAGTAGGGTCCCACGGATGGCGCCACTTGTTGATACAAAAGTTGGGCGTTCCTGATTATGGGCTCTTGCTCTCGTACCAATTCGCTTCTTAGTACTTGTAACCTGCGCACTAAGAAAATAAACAACACCGTTAGGCTTATCGTGGGATTGTCTCCCACGATTAGACTCTGGCGTGAGAGTAAGTAATCGATTTAGGGTTCTCGTAAAGAGTTAGGGTTTTGTGAATCGTACCTTGAATGATAGTTATGTCATTCCTTATATATGACGCAGAAACCGTGTAGGTATCTTGCTCCTTACTCTTCGCACTCGTACTGCTTATCCGGGGTAAGGATATCTATTCCATAGATAGATGATCCTTATCTATACCGTGTATAGTTTGTTTGGGTTGGGCTTACGTGAGCCTGTTCCCATTATTAATGCGGCCCAAGTTACAATAGCCCACTCGTGGTGGATTTGGGCCTTAGTAATGTGTATCATTTGGGCTCGTGGCCCATATATAGACTATACGTCATCACATACTTTTTACCATCAAACTTTTCAGCTCCAAACTTTGCCTTATATAACTTCCACAAATCATCAACATCCTCTCTATCAAAGTAATATAGCATCTGTTGAAATCTAAGAAACCTGTGAGACTTTCCATCAGATCTCTCAACATCATGAAATGCTCTTATTTTAGTATCATATCATGTAGTTACTTTGATAATAGGATATTTGATTCCTATTGGTGTGGCATCAACTACTTCAGGTTCCTCCATTTTACCAACCATAGTAAGACCCTTCAATTGTTCCTTTAAATGCTCAGGAGGAATATGATCATAATCATTCTTGAACTCATCTCCTTCTGGCTTAGAACAACTTTCTTCTCCTGTTTTCCTCTTCTTCTTTGCAAAGGATTTATGAACAATACCTTTTCTTTTACCACTTTGAACAGAAGAAGTTGTCTTATCTGCACTAACATCAAGCTGCTTAACACTATCTGCCACTTGAACATGCTCTACTTCAGCCACTTTTTCAGGTACCAACTTTTTATTCATCTGAGCAATATGTTCCAAATCTTCAGCACAACCCATAGGATAGAAGGTATCTGTTTGTCTCTTAGCTTGTTGATACAAGTCAAAAACCTCTTGATCAGACTTAGGTTTTAACTGCACTAATTTCCATCCCTTCATATTCTTCAGGTATCTTTCTTGCTCTCTTCTTTGTTGCAATGGAGTTGGACCCCTGAGTACCCTTTTCTTTCTTCTAGTAGCAGCATCTTCTTTCTTTTTCTTAGCAGTGAACTCTTTTATCCAAGATTGCACATCAAAAGTAGGAACCTCTTTTTCTTCAATCTTAATCAGCTTGGAGAGTTCAATATCAGCATCTATTCTTATCTTCTCATCAACCCATTCCTCATACCTCTTTAAATCTTCTGTTTCCTTTTCAAGCCTTGCCTTTTCCTCCTGAACCAACTGTTGTTCTTCTTGATCAATCAATTCTTGTTCTTTCAATGCAACAGCTGTATCATGTTCAACTTGTAATTCCTTGGGCACCATATGAAAAGGTATTTCAGAGTAATCAAACCCCTTATACATCCACTTAGGATCTTCAACTTGCTTGCCCTTCCCTTTATCAGTAGATGATGATATAATCTTCTTTGGTTGAGCAGCAGGTTCTCTGATTACAACTCCTTTTAGAGGTATTCTTGGTGTTGATGATGTGATTGTGATTATTGGTTGTTGTGGTAGTGATTGAGTTGGTAGTGGTGTATGTTTTGAAGATGATTCAGATGGAACTTCAGTAGTCTTCCTACTTAACAAAACCATAGCCTCAGCAGCAGCATTGTCACTAGACCCAGCAGTAGAGTCTTGTGCATCAGCAGAATTCACTTTTCCACTAGCAGCAGGATCAGCAAAATCCTTAGCAGTAGAGTCATGAGCAGCAGCAGAGTCATCAATCTTGTTAGCATCATTTTCAAGCTCTTTAACCATAGAATCACCCAAAGTCATTAAGGCTTCACCCATCAACCCTGTTTCCTTCACTAGTTGCTCAGGCTCCAAAGTGTTAAGTTTTTCCACCACATTTTCTTGAGTAGCAATCACCTTTTCCATTACAACCTCATTCCCTGATTTATCAGCAATCACAAAGTTTTTAGCATCCTGAGGACTTTCCACTTCCATATCCTCAACCTCTGGAACCTCCCCTGAAACCATTCCAGCATCCATATCCTGAACATCATCAACTTTCATCAAATTGGCCTCCCCTGAACCCATTGTTTCTTCATTCCTCCCCTGTTTGGAAGCATCCTCTTCCAAATGAGTAGAGAGTTCAGGTGAACTTATAACTTGAGAAGTGCCCACTTTCTTCAATCTTTTCAAGGAGGTTGAAGATCTTGATTTCCTGAAGTTCTTAATCTGTTTTTGCAATTTGGTGATGAGCTTGGCTTGACCATCAACAACAGTAGAGAGACTAAGAACTTTATCTTCCAATGTAGTACACTTCACCTCCAAGTTGGTACAAGTAACCGTCAATTCCTGAATGAGTTTCATAGTAGTCTCATCACTTCGACCTGTGTAACCTGGTCCGAGAGATGAATCATGGACATTGTCATCATGTACAAGATTTTCCGTCAATTCATTTGTCACTGGCCTGTCCTCATCACTTCGACCTGTGTGACCTGGTCCGAGAGGTGAATCTTGGGACATAAACTCAGTATCAAACCTAGTTTGATCATCTGAGCCCCCTATAATTTCCATTTGGCTAGGGTTACCATCCTGAGAATTAGATTCAACAGAATCCCTTTCTCTAGATGTTGCCTTGGTTTGGGCCTTAATTATGTTATCACTGTCCTGCTCTGCTGCTAAGCTAGAAGCAGTAGTGACAGCCCTTACCAACATGTCCCCTCCAACAACTAGGACAGCCTCATCTGGTACAGCCATACTAACACTATCCTGAGGTAGATCAGTGTTCTTTTTGGTTTTCCTACGGGTATAGTGTATTTTGGGTTGTGTAGCAGATGCAGTAAAATTGGGTGTGTGATGGGAATCAGTGGGATTTCCTGATCCTTCACCCTGAATATTTTGCACAAGTTGCACCATAGAAGGTGTAAGATTTGTATGTGTGCCTGAAAAACCTTTTCCATGCTTAATCAAGAAAGTAAAAGTTTTGGAAACCAATTTTGGAGCATCATAAGTAGCAGTATGTGATCTGAAATTTGTAAGTTGGTTTTCAATAAAGAGCTGGATAAATCTTGGATAAAGCAAATAAGAACCAGACTCTTTAACACTTTTAACAATCCCCTCCAAGATCATATTTGAAAAATTGAATGGATGGCCTTTGCTTAGGCATACCATTGCAGACGCAATAGTAGTACTAAACTCATGCCACCCAGAAGTTTTAGGACTCAAACAATGAAGGAGAATGTGTACCAAAAATTTGTATTGAGGACAGAGGAGAGCTTTTTGAAATTTTAAATTTGTATGTCTTCCCTCATATCCCAAATCATTTAAACCCTGAAAAATAGCAGAATTTGCAAGACACGTGGTCTCTGTTTCATCATCTGAGAGAAGAGTTTCCCTTATAGAAGATTCAGTTACACGAACTTGTTGTCCATCTACTATAGCACTAACATATTTTTCCCCATTCCTAGTTTTAGCTTTAGCAGTAAGCCAAAATTGTTTGATGTAGGAAACAAATATTGTAGGATTCACAGTTAATGCATACATAAGAGAAGTAGCATTCAAGAATTTTACCATGTCTGTGAAACTTTCAGGAACCAACTCTTCATCCAAAATAGCAACATTATTGTGCTGCTCTGCCCAGGTACGTGTACAATCCATGAATTAGGGTTTTCAGAAATTGGGGATAATTGACTTTGAGAAGAATGAAGTGTTAGGGTTTGTGAGAACTTCAATTTGGAGCGTATAAAAACCAATTGTGAATGTGAATTAGGTTTTAAACTGATTTGGAGAAGTTACACATTCCACCCCCACACTTACAACCGTAGCAGCACAACCATGTCATCCACAACTAGCAGCAGAATGAAAAAACTAGTAGCAGAGTGAATTTAAGCTAGCAGCAGAGTTGACTAATCAAACTTGGTCAAAAAGTCAAGAACCCTTAACAATAAATGCACTTGATACTCCGTAATCCCTATAAAAACGGACTAAATCTTTCCCTAATTCAACACGATCAAACCCTAATTTCAATCAATAACCAAATCAAATCACAATCACCCAAATCAAATCTCAATCACCATGAAATCTTCCCCCGAAATCATCAACATATCATCCGATTCTTCTTCTGAGGATGAAACACCGCTTGAAACCTATGTTCCTCCCTTCCGTCCTCCTCACAACGGATATAGAACCAAGGAACAAGCACGCAAGAGGAAGCACGATCTCCCTGTTTTCAAAGATCTTTTACACTTGAATCAAACCCCAAGCACTTCTAGGGGTAAAGAGGTGATGTCCCCCAAGTCTCCATCGTCTTCAGAATCATCAGAAGACCCTGCTTGGATCCCTATTAGACCACCATCTCCAATGGAGCTTGTTTCCCCTTTCCTCTGTACTTCATCTGTAAGGAATTGTTGAAGATACTACTGACAGATACTGCTGATAGGTTCCTGAGGAAGGCTTAGTGACTTCCTGCTGATGACTGGTTCCTGCGGACGAACATAGATCCTACGGATAGAGTTTAACCGTGGATATAACTTATGTATTTTAGGACAAGATATGTAGAATATCTTTTATTGGTTTAGTATTATTCGTTTCTTGTAAGAAAGGTTAGGGTTTCCACTAGTATATAAGGAACCCTAGGTCATTGTAATAGATATAAGTTTCTAGTACGAAGTTTTATTGAATATTATCGATCCATAGAGGATCAAGTTTAGTATACGTTTGTTTTTATATTCCGCATAATTACAAATTCACAGAGATTATCTAACTTAGTCTAGCTAGTGATTACATTAGTTGGCTAACGATCTATTGGTTCGTGATCTATCAAGGTATAGATCCCTACAAGTCGTATCAGAGTCACTAGATACTCTCTGTAAACACAACACAATCACATAACTATTCATTCAGTACCAATGGGAGACAAACCAGGAGGTGATGTTGTTCTCTCAGAAGCAGGCTCTCTTACTCAACAACTACAACAAGTGGCCTTCTCCAACAGCAATGCAAAACTTCCTTTTCTTAGGAAGGATGAGTATGAGATCTGGGCCATGAAGATGCAGAACTGGATTGCAAGTGTTGACTATAACCTCTGGAATGTTATACTTAATGGTTGTCGTCCTAAAAAACAAAGTGTTGATGCTGCTGGTAAAGTCACTATTTTGGAACCTGTTTCTGCTGAAGAAATTCTTGCCGTTCAAAGGGAGAACAAAGCAAGAACCATATTGCTGCAGGCAATCCCTGATGACCACATGGGAGATTTTCATTCCATGACTGATCCAAGAGAAATCTGGTGGGCCATAAAAACTAGATTTGGTGGGAATGAAGAATCAAAAAGGATGAGAAAGAGTATGTTGAAGCTAGAATTCCAAGAATTCAAGATTACTGAAGAAGAAGGTCTACACAAAGGTTATGACAGATTTCAGAAGATTCTGAGTCAACTAAACCAACTTCTTGCCAGACCTGACAATGAAGAAGTGAACTCTAGGTTTTTAAGAGCCTTACCTCCCTCATGGTCTCAAGTGAGTATATCACTAAAAACCAAAGGTGGCTTGGACTACCTCAGCTTTGATGACTTGTACAACAAACTCAGAGCTTTTGAAGGTGACATCAAGGGATTCTCTCCATATGCAGCTACTCCTTCACAATCTGCATTTGTCAGTTCTAACTCAAACTACATGCCACATACCTATGCAAGTCCATCCCCAACACCACAGGTTTACTCAAGTCCATCCACTCCAAGCCAAAGTCTTCCAATGACCACATTGTCCTTTTCAAGTGCTAATCCAATAACTCATCCAAAGATTAGCAATGTGATGGAAGATGTACTTCATTCATTTGTTGCTGAAGTTGATAAGCAGCAACAAATAGCTTATGAAGACTTTGAGCAAATTGATGAACTTGCTTTGGAAGAATTGGACCTAAAGTGGCAAATGGCTATGCTCTCTCTCAAGGTCAGAAGATTTGAGCAAAAGGTTGGTAAAAAGCTCAATGTTGAAGGAAGAGATGCAGCTAGGTTTGATAGAAGGAAGGTGAAGTGTTATGCTTGTGGAGAAATTGGTCACTTTGCAAGAGAATGCTCAGCCAAAAAGGGTGAAGCCAGTACCAGGTATTCAGCATACAAGAAGAAAGAAGTGGAAGCTGGAGAATCAAAGGCATTGATCACTGCTATTGATACTAGTGTGGACTGGAATGAGCATGATGATGATACAAGCAGCTCTCCTCAAATCTCATGCATGGCTAGTTATGATGATAGCTTTGGTCTCATGGGAATCTCTCCTCAGGTATCTACTTGTGCTTGTGATTGTGATTCTAAATATACTACTCTAAAAGGAGCTTATGATGATATGGAACCAAAATATAATGCTTGTTTTATTGAAGCGGCAACTTATAAAGAAGCTTTTAAAACTTTAGAACAACAAAAGATGTGGTTTCAACAGAATCAGTTAGCTTATGAGGAAAAGATTAGAGTTTTAGGTAGAGACTTAGAATGTGCTAGCAATGAATTAAAGTTTTCTGAAAAAGAAAAAGCAAGAATTGAGTCTGAGAAAAGTGTTTTGCAAGAGAAACTGGATAAAGAAGTAGCTAGGCATAAAGAGTGGCTAGTTTCAGGAGATAAATTATCTAGGTTACTCTACAGCAGTAAGTCTGTTACTTCTGAGATAGGTCTAGGGTTTAAAAAGTATGTAGGTCCAGAAGCTAATCATTATTTAGATAAGAAGAATCATAATTATTCTATCCCTATAAATTATCTAAAAGAAGATGAGATGCATGCTGTACCAGGACCTATTAGGGGTGTATTTATGCCTACTACCAAAACTTCTGACTTTGATGATTCACACCATCTCTTTGGCAAAAAGTCTAAAGACTTGCCACATAAGTCTGAAGTCTCTCCAACCATAGGAACAGCCCATAAGGTTGACTTACCAGAATCAAAGGAAACCACTGGCATTAGGATCAATGACTCCCCTGACACTAGAAGTATATCTAGTAATGATTCTAACAATTATGTCTCTTGTTCTTCCAGGGACAAGACCTCAGAGACCTCTAGTTATGCCAGCTGTGATTCCAAGACCAAGTCAGACTCACCCAAGTCCTCAATAAAGATTTCTGACAAGACATCTTACAAGTCCGTGGACTCTGAAGTTGCTGCTGATGAAGTTCATTCTCAACCAGCCTCTTTTGAAGACTTGTTATTTACTTCTTATTAAAACAATTCTTTTCAGTGTTTACAAAACAATTCTGTTTCTGATGTTTGTTTGAATAATTCTATGTTTAATAAGACATCTTTTGGATTTAATAAATCTTATAAGAAAAAGAAGTGTTTTGTTTGTGGTAGCAAATTGCATTTAATCAAGGATTGTGATTTTCATGAAAAGAGGATGGGTGTTTCTGTTGTTAATAATAGACCTAGACAAAAGTGGACTAATACCAATACCAAACCTTCAGTAGCTCCACAGGCTAAGTATCATGTCAGTAGAATGTGTTCCACTCCTGCTGATTGGCATGTTTACTCTAATAGGTCTGCTTTTAATAACAGATATATGAATACCAATAGTAAGAGATATAAATCTCAACCATTTAATGGTGTTCATCATTGGTATGAATATACTGACCAAATGTGTATGGGAAGGGGTAATTGGGATTCTGCTGAAAAGTCCTCAGCAGATTGTTCTTGGATATATCACAGACCAATTAACTACAGGGAATCCAGGAACAATTGTGGATCTAACTCATCATCTTGGGTTCATCAGAATGATCCACATGGTAGGCTCAAGTCTTTCATGACTTAAGTCTCTTAATCTTTGTTGTTGTTGTATATTAACTTTCTTTGTTGTAGGAACATCCTCTTCTTAATAAAGACTTAGGTATTGTTGATAGTGGCTGTTCAAGAAACATGTCTGGTAATGAAGAGAAGCTGCATGACTTTGTGCCAATTAATGGAGGGATAGTGAGGTTTGGAAGTGGAGTAGGAAGGATCACAGGCAAAGGTACCATTAAAACTCCAAAGGTGGATTTTGAGAATGTCTACTATGTGAAGGAGCTTCAAGGATTCAATTTGTTCTCTGTATCACAAATTTGTGACAAAAAGCTTCCTGTGCTTTTCACTGAAGATGGTTGTTTCATTCTTTCACCTGATTACCAAATGTCTGATGACAATCTAGTATTACTTAAGGCTCCAAGAAACCATAATCTATATACCTTTGACTTGAATGATGTCAAGCCAGAAGGTAATCTAACATGCTTGGTGGCTAAAGCATCCTTGGATGAATCTACAAAATGGCATAGAAGGATGGCACATGTTAACTTTAAAGTCATCAATAAACTTGCTAAAGTTGGACTTGTTCATGGACTTCCTTCCAAAATCTTCACCAATGAGCATAATTGTGTAGCTTGTAACAAGGGAAAGCAACACAAAGCTTCTTATAAAGCCATTACTACTGTGAGCACTATCTCAGAACCATTGCAACTGCTTCACATGGATCTCTTTGGTCCTACATCCATCAGGAGTATTGATCATAAGTACTTCTGTTTGGTGATCACTGATGCTTTCAGCAGATTCAGTTGGACATTTTTCTTAGTGACTAAAGATCAAACCTTTCAGGCACTCAAAGAATTTATGGCTCTAGCTGAAAATCAACTTAACAAGAAGATTAAGAGTATTAGGTGTGACAATGGGACAGAGTTCAAAAATGTCAATCTAATTGAACTTTGTGGTTTAAAGGGTATTAAAAGAGATTATAGCACTCCTAGGACTCCACAACAAAATGGAGTTGCTGAAAGAAAGAATAGAACCCTTATAGAGGCTGCAAGATCAATGCTTGCTGACTCTAAACTTCCCACCATGTTTTGGACTGAGGCAGTTGGTACTGCTTGTTATGTTTTGAATAGGGTGTTGATCACTAGACCTCACAATAAGACACCCTATGAACTATTGACAGGGAAGAAGCCTACCATTGAACACTTGAAACCTTTTGGTTGTCAGGTGACCATACTGAATACAAGTGATCACCTAGGCAAATTTGAAGCTAAAGCTGCTGAAGGATATATAGTTGGTTACTCAGCTCATAGCAAGGCTTATAGGGTCTATAATTTGGCTGCAAAGAAGATAGAAGAGACTCTGAACCTGAAATTTCTGGAGGATAATGTAAATGTTCAGGGTAAGGGTCATGAATGGTATTTTGACCTTGATTACCTGACTGATTATTTGGGGTATGCTAGACACACATCTAACCCATCTGCAGGTATACAAGTGTCATCTTCTAACAATGCAGGTACCCTACAGGATGATTCAGACAGTGATTCAGAAGGTGATGAACCAACTATTGTTGTAACAACTCTACCAATCAAGATAGCAGATCCTCCTACCAAAGAAGCCTCTGATGCCAAATCTGCTGATGATGTGGAAAATTCAACATATGCAGAAGATCTTGCTAGACTCAAAAAGCAAGAACATGCAGCTGCTGAGGAAGCTAAAAGACTTGGTCTTGAATTTGCTCAAGACACTGAAGCTCTCTTAAAACAAGCTGCTGTTTAAGAAAGCAGAAAACACAGTTCTGCTGATACGTCAGCAGATGCAACTAGAGATTCTGCTGATGGAGATTCTGCTGAACCAGCTGCACTTCCTGTTTCCACAAGTTTAGATGAACCTTTTGGCAGGTTTCCTACTCCCTCAGATCTTGCTAATGTTGAGCAAAGTGATGGTATTTTTCAATCAGCTTCTTATGATGAAGACTTTGCTCCTACCTTAACCAAGCTTGATACCTCCATTGATGTGAATCCTATTCCAACTAAAAGGATCAACATCATACATCCAAAAGATAATATACTTGGTGATCCAAATGCTATGGTACTCACCAGGAGTGCTATTAAGAATACCAAGTTTGGACAATGTGCATTTTTGACCTATGTATCCACTCAGAAGATAGACAACCACACAAATCAGAAGCATTGTTTATTTGCTTGTTTCTTGTCTCAAGTTGAACCCACAAGCATTAAACAGGCTTTGAGTGAGCCTAGTTGGGTTGAAGCTATGCAGGAAGAGATGCAACAATTCAAGAATCAAGATGTTTGGGTACTAGTTGATCTCCCTGCAGGAAAATTTGCAATTGGGACAAAGTGGATCTTAAAATGCAAGAGGGATGCCAGAGGTATTGTGGTCAGAAATAAAGCAAGATTAGTTGCTCAAGGTTTCAGACAAGAAGAAGGTATTGACTACACTGAGGTCTTTGCACTAGTGGCTAGGGTTGAGGCCATTAGACTGTTTTTAGCCTTTGCCTCATATATGGGGTTTAAGGTCTATCAGATGGATGTCAAGAGTGCCTTTCTCTATGGCAAAATAGAAGAGGAGGTGTATGTTACTCAACCACAGGGCTTTGAAGACCCCCATCATCCTAAGAAGGTTTACAAAGTTGTCAAGGCACTTTATGGACTTCACCAAGCACTAAGAGCATGGTATGCTAGATTGTCTACATTTCTTTTGGAGCATGGATACAGAAGAGGTGCTATTGATAAAACTCTCTTTATCAAGAAAAATTCCAGGGACATCATTCTAGTACAGGTCTATGTGGATGACATCATATTTGGATCCACAAAGGAAGCATGGTGCAGGGAATTTGAAGATTTGATGAATGGAGAATTTCAAATGAGTGCAATGGGGGAGTTAACCTTTTTCTTAGGGCTGCAAGTCAAACAACACCCTGAAGGGATCTTTATTCATCAGGAGAAATATGTTAAAGATATTTTGAAAAAGTTTGACTTTGAACTTTTGAGGACTGCTACCACTCCATATGAACCACCCAAGCTTAAAAATCCAAATGAGCAAGATGAGGCTGTGAATGTTTCATCTTTATAGGTCCATGATTGGCTCACTCATGTATCTCACAGCTTCTAGGCCTGACACTACCTTTGCTGTCAGTGCTTGTTCAAGACATCAAGTCACTCCACTGACTTCCCATCTCAATGCAGTGAAGAAAATTTTCAAGTACATTAAGGGGCAACCCAAACTAGCCCTTTGGTACCCAAGGGAATCACCATTTGTGTTGGAGGCTTACAGTTACAGTGATTATGCTGGAGCTAATTTGGATAGGAAATCCACAACAGGAGGTTGTCAATTTCTTGGAAGAAGACTCATCTCTTGGCAATGCAAGAAACAAACCATTGTGGCTACTTCCACTACTGAAGCAGAACATGTTGCAGCTGCCAATTGCTGTGGTCAGGTACTTTGGATTCAAAATCAGATGTTGGATTATGGGTTTAACTTTATGAACACTAAAATCTACATTGATAATCAGAGTACTATTTCCATTGTTAAAAATCCTGTTTTTCATCAAAGAACCAAACACATAGAAATTAGGCACCACTTTATAAGAGATGCAAATGAAAAGCATCTAATTCAAGTGCTTAAAATCCATACTGATGATAATGTGGCTGATTTGTTGACAAAAGCTTTTGATGGACCTAGGTTTAATCACCTAGTTGTTAACATTGGGATGGTTAACCCTTGAATGCTATGTTTGAGGGGAGGCATAAGCCTCAGGGGAGGCATATGCCTCCAGGGAGGATTGTACATGTTGTATACATAAGTAGATTATTATGTTTTATAGAATTAAGTTTACTAACTTTGTTTTGCAGGTTATTACTAATCTTGTATATTATTATGTTTTGTTGTGTTTTTGTGGTCTGTGTGAATGTCTGATTTCAGGTCATGTTTCTGCTGATGTTTAAAGATCTACATTCAGTAGCACTAGATGTAAAGACTTAAAGTAAAATATTATTATTCAGTGGAAAGTTTGGTACAACCATTCCAAAGATCTGTCATCAGAAGGAACACAAAATACATCATTCAACTACAATCAACCACCATCTAACCACCACATCCCTAACCAACAACCTAATCCATCTTCCTCTTCCCTTTCCCCAAGTCCTTTGGGTCAGGCATCTTCTTGTGGATTCCTCTGGATTGCATGTCTTTGTTCCAGAGTTTGGGAGCTGCAAGCCCAAGCACCACCTTCAATGGACCCTTCTTTCTACTTGAGGACTGTGGCTCTTCAGGGACAAAAATTCTTCTCATATCAGCACAGACTCTTTCCATCTCACTTGTTAAGAATGCTGCAACAGGGGTGAAATCAGGGACAACCATAGCTAGAGGAGTTGGTGTTTCTTTAGCCTCAGTGGTTTCTTCTGATGAGGTAGGAGATGGGCATAACTCTGAAGGACCTTCATTCAAATAGTAGTATGATCTTTGTATTTGAGGTATGTCAAAAGTAGAGTCTGATGAATCAGAAGAAATTTCAATGACATTGGGGGATGGCTTCATGGTGTAAATGTGTGAAAGAGTTTGGGATATGTTATTTGTGGAATGGTGAGTTGATTAGGACTTGAAGACTTCTTTTTAAAGAACTGATTTGGGTTTACTGCGAGTTAATGTAAGTTAATGGGAGGTAGTTGAGTCAGTAGCAATTACTAAGTGTGCAAGTTGTCCACTTAATTGGATACTTCGGATGAAAGTCAATGGTTTGACCAACATGCTGCTGATACTAGTTATCTTGTAGTTAAGTATGTTCCTACTGATGGATTAGTCAAGTTCAAATTATTCAGGGGAGTGCTACTCAGAAGAATTAAAACAAGTTATCATAAACCAAAGCAAATTTTATTGATTCTTCAGAGGTACAATACAAGATAATGAAAGTGAAAGACAAACAGCAAAGTCCCTATTCTACTTTACTCTTGCCCTTGCCTTCCACAGTCTTCTTTTTGCCTTTGTTGTTGATGTTGAAGAGTCCTTGCCACTGAAGACAGGGCAAACCTAACACAACTTTTCTAGTCTTTGGCAATGGGGAATTCACTTTTCTTTTCCTTGGACGAGATGACTGAGGCTTATCAGAGGTTGTAGGAGTGTAAAGTTCATCATTATCATCATCTTCTTCATCAGAAGAAGTGAAGAAGATGAGAGATTCCTCAGGATTGGAAACTCTATTTGCCATCTCTAACTCATTCCATCTTCTCTCCATCTCTCTCTGGTACTCAGGATCATCAATTTCAGAGGGATATGGTGGAAGATCTTCTGAAGATGATAAACTAGGTGCAGGCACATCATGTTTCTTCTTCTTGGCTTGTTCTTTTGTGAGACCACGGGGAAGTGTTGGCATTCGGAGTGGTGGTGGAGATCTTAGTGAGTCAGAAGTATCTGATGATTCAGTAGAAAGGTTGATGATGGATTGATTGGACCATGGATGTATTGTTATTTGGAGATATGATAATTAGGGATTTGATTTGAAGTGGAGAGATTTGGGGATAATTGCCTTTATTTATAAGATCACACAACCGCATGTCTTAATTACCATTAATGCGAGGCAGTTTGGAGATCATTAAGGGTTCTTTGAATTTTGAATTAAAAGATCTTTGTTAAAGATATTTGGTTTCCACTCAAGGGTAGATTCTGCTGAGTGATGCTGCGGATGGGTCTGTTGACCATAGTCAACGTTTGACTATTTTCTGCGGATTGACCATTTGTTTTCAGCCGTTTGCTTTGGTTTCCACGGATGAGTCAGTTAATTGGGATTTGCTTTAGTTGATGATTGGTCAAAGATTTCTTTCCAATTATTCATATCAGTTTCATTCCATGTTTGGTAACTTCTATAATTAACCACAACGTGTATATCCCACTCCCAAATTAACTGATTCCCTCTCACTATATAATTTTCAAAACCATTTCAACATCTTTCAGAACTTCTAACCCTAATTTCTAATTCTCAATCAATGGCTGAACTATATTTCAAAGCAGATCATAACAAACATGCCTTTCTTGGTCGTGGAAAGGGTGATGCAGATTATTTGGGCATGATGGAATTTCTTCAAAGGTCCAAGATTAGGTATGCTCTGCTCCAATACCCAAATGTTATTCATGAGTCTCTTGTTGTACAATTTTGGGAAACGGCACAAACAAGGACTGTTGAAGATGGACCACCAGAGATTGTTGCTGTCATAGATGGGGAAGAATATGTGGTTACTGAGTCTTTGGTCAGGACCAAGTTACAGTTGGATGATGAAGGAGGAGTGATTGATTTGCCTAAGAGTGAGATCCTTAGAGGGCTTTAGGCTGCTGGTTATAGTGGTGATGGGAAAACATGGTACAAGAATCTGTTTTGTCCAAAATGGAGGTTCTTGACACACACATTGCTTCAGTGCATGGGTTCTAAGTCTGGTGGATGGGATCAGTTCTCTACAGACATTGCTCTTGCTATTGTATGTCTCTCTCAAGGAAGAACATTTAATTTTTCTAGGTATATCTTTAATGCTATGCTTGAAAATGTTAAGGATACCAAACTTAAATATCTAATGTATCCTAGGTTTCTTCAAATCATTTTAGACATTGAGACCAATGACCCCACTCACTTGCCTGTTAAGGGTTTATCTAAAAAGTTGTTTTCCCAAATGAAAATTAACTTTACTGGTGAACACAGACCCTTACTTCCAGCTATGTTGCCTGGTGGCAATGCTCCTGATGGAGCAGCTGCTGCTGTAGCTGCTGAAGTAGCTGCTGATGCCCCGGTGGGCAATCCCCCTGATGGAGATGCAGCTGATGTAGCTGCTGGTGATTAGGATTCCCCTGATGCTCAAGCACCAGAGGATTCTCCTGATAGAACTGAAGATGCTCCTGATGCAAATGCTTCAGTTGCTTCTGATGTTCAGCCTCCACTCTCTCCCAGGCTACCCACACCTGTACATTCACTAATGGATATCAATTCTCCTGAGCATGAGCTCAATGAGAATTTAGGCTTTGACCAACCTGTAAACTCACCACAATTTACAAGACTTCCTTCACTCAGTCCTTTGAGACCTCACTTTGAGGATCATGTACATGTAGATGTAGATGTAAATTTAGATAATTCTTCTCACAGGACCAATGATGCTCCTAATACCATAGATATCCCTGTTGGTGGAGCTAAAGGTCCTGTTACTCTCACTTTTGTATCAGCTTTGTTGAACAGGTATGTATCTAGGGTGGACAAATTGGAGAATGATCTGAACTTCACCAAAAAGAATCTTAGCAGTGCTGTTCTGACTCTCATTGGAAGAGTTAAGAAGTTGGAGGGTAAGCTGAAGCAAAGAAAGAGACAAGGTGTGGTGTATGACTCAGATGAGGATTCTACTAAAGCATCTGATAACATTGACTTAGAAGGCCTTGAACTTCTTGCTGCTACCACTTTGGAGAGTGTTCAGAAGAGTGCTGACATTAGACCTGAACCATCTGTTGCTCCAACTGCTGATGTTGCTCATGCTACTGATGCAAGTGTTCCCAAGGAATCCAGAGAACAGAAGTCTGCTGATGTTGCTCATTATGTCAGAAGGAAGCATTCTGCTGATAAGAAGTCTGCTGATTCTCCTAATAAGAAGACTTCTGCTGATGTTTCTAAAAAGGAATCTTTTCCTACTCCTTTGCCAAAAGTGGGCACTCATGGTCCATCAGTAGATATTCCAGCTGATCCTGCTCATGATTTTTCTGATAAAACTTTGTCCCTCCTAAGAAGCAAAATAAAGGAAAGTCTATTTTGATTGATCAAGACATTCCTTCTCGAGTCAAATCCAAGGAGGAACTTGCTTATGAAAAAATTAGTAAGAATGTTGCTGCCCATCTGCAAGCTAAAGAGGATGCTGCAGTTACTAAAGAGGAGTTGGATTTGAAAGCCTCAGAAGCATTGGCTAAGAAAATTCAAGATGATTTGGATAAGATGGGACCTCAATACACTACAATCTTGCCTGCTGAAAGAAAGAAGGAGCTTGATGAAATAGCTAAGAATCTTACTGCTGAACAATGGGAGAACTTGGCTGAACAGGCTGCTTCCAAGCCCAATTTGGGTAAATCTGAGCTTGGTGTTGATAATCCTGATTTTGTTCAGCTGATGGTTGAAAGAGGAAGATTGCTGAGACAACAGGAGGCAGAGATTAAAGCTAAGTATAAAAAAGAAAGACCTTGGACAAAGAATGAAATCAAGAAATATATGAGGAATTTTGTGAAGAACCAGGGCTGTTCCATGTTTGGGTTAGGCTGGACTCAAAAGAGGGTCTGGGGATTTTCAGATCAGCAGTTGACCTATTACTATGACAAGATCATTTCCAATCATCATTCTTCTGGTATAATGGTTCAAGATGTGTTAGAGTTTAGAGGAAGACTTTTGGATGAGCCTCAAGCTAAGAAAGCAAAGATTCATGATTCTGCTGCTCAACCTGCTGAGTCTATTGGATCTTTCTATGGTGGTTAGGAGAATGTGCAATTTTCTTCAGTCTTACCTCAGAAAGATGATACTCCTGATGCTCCTATGGATGATATTCCTACTGGTTCTCATCCTGATACTGCTGAATCTCATCCTGATACCACTGAAGCTCCAAATGATGTTACCAATGATGCTTCAGAAGATACTCCAATTGAAGTACCTGATGATGATGATTCTGCAGATGTTCCTGCTGATACTTCCAATCCAGTGCCTAAACAAGAACCTGATGATGGTCCTTCTATTCCTATTACTGGTACAAGAAGGAAGACTAAAGCTATCAAGAGGAAGGCTCCAAAAGATATTCCTTTAGATGATAGTACTACTTTTCTTGATTATGATTCTGATGATGGTCAAGACCCTGTTGTATGGGAGAAAATTGTGAAGTGGGAACTTGTTGACTCTGAGCTTGGTCAAGGAAAAGTGAATGTCATAACTAGACAAGATGGATCTACCAAGACATTCTTATTTCTGAGTCAGATTTTATATATGGTGGACAAACAAGATCTTCTCTCACTTTATGATTGGGTTACCAAGTATTATCAAACTCATTCCCCTGATGACATTGGAATGTATTTGATGAGTGATTTACAGATTCTATGTGATTCTTATAAAGGTACTTCTGGCATAAGGTTTCAAGTATGGAAAGGTCAAAGTACATGGGTGGTTGACTATTGGAAGTTCTTTCCCCTACCTAATGTTCACATGATTGTCACAACCACTGGGAAGACCTTATATTGCTGGGCTGATGTTCTTTACCCAATCACAAAAGAAGTTATGAATCTCATGCTGGAGACTAAGTTATCTGTTCCTTTGGATATGACTGAAAATGATCTTCATCTTGCTGAACAATTGGTAAGGTTCATCAGAAGAAGTATTTTAACTAAGAAGGAATTGGCAACCAAGCATGGCATTCAAATGGATTCATATCTGCAATGAGCTGATCTTGGTATTGTATAGTATTGTATATTATTGAATATTATTGTTGTTTAGTTAAAAAAAAAAAAAAAAAAAAAAAAAAAAAAAAAAAAAAAAAAAAAACTAACATTTTTGTATAGTTTTGTGTATGTTGTCTACAGGTTTGGTGTTGATTCTAATCACACTCTTTCTGGTCATCAACTTGCCTGATGTTGACTATTCCATCAAAAAGTTGACTAGTCCAAAGGGTACAACTTTGGTAAAGACTCATCAAATCTGTTGATAGCTGTAATGGTTTGCTCAAAATCATAGGGTTTTCAACTCACCCATGCTTTGTTGCTGAGTAGTTGAAATGGTTGTCAATTGACCATGGATTTTTCCTTTATGGATTCCAAATAATTGGCTAGCCCACATGTATATGGCTTGTGGTAAAGGCAGTGGAAAACCATATTTGGTATTCAATTGACCAAGATGATAATTCATCAATAATTGACTAGTCCTGAGCGAACGGCTACAGGTAAAGACATATCAAATCCGTTTATAGCTGATGATTTGCTAAAAATCATATGGTTATCAGTGTACCTTTGAACACTTGACTACTCCAAGTAGTGATGGCTATTGGTAAAGAGACATCAAATCCATTATTTTCAATGATTCGCCTCTCACAGGAGTTAACACACCTGGATGTGATGAGAATAGTATGAAACTTATATGCTTTCATGTACATTTAGTCTTGTGTTGCTGCAAAGAATGGTGTTTTTCCAATGTTTGCTGATCATAGAGATTTTGCTTCTGAAGATTCTTTGCTGACTGATGTTTATTCTCAATCCTCTGGTTTGTACTATTGGCGATTTATCAAGAAATCTTGAACTTAACTGTCAAATTCAAGATTAGGGGAGGATTGTAAGGAATTGTTGAAGATACTACTGATAGATACTGCTGACAGGTTCCTGAGGAAGGCTTAGTGACTTCCTGCTGATGACTGGTTCCTGCGGACAAACATAGATCCTACGGATAGAGTTTAACCGTGGATATAACTTATGTATTTTAGGACAAGATATGTAGAATATCTTTTATTGGTTTAGTATTATTCGTTTCTTGTAAGAAAGGTTAGGGTTTCCACTAGTATATAAGGAACCCTAGGTCATTGTAATAGATATAAGTTTCTTGTACGAAGTTTTATTGAATATTATCGATCCATAGAGGATCAAGTTTAGTATACGTTTGTTTTTATATTCCGCATAATTACAAATTCACAGAGATTATCTAACTTAGTCTAGCTAGTGATTACATTAGTTGGCTAACGATCTATTGGCTCGTGATCTATCAAGGTATAGATCCCTACATCATCTGATGAGGATGAGCCACACAACAATCCACCTTCCACTCCTGAAAGACCACAATCCTCAAGGCCAAGACCCAAGACATCAGCCAAAGCAAGAAAGGCAAACCCTCCTCTTCCTAAGGAGAGAAAGATTGTACTTGGGCTTCCATGCCCTAGAAATTGATGTTTGAAGTCTTTTAATTTTAGCTGGCTGTGTAGCAGTCTTTTGCTGTTTCTGAATGGATGTGGATGTACTCAGTTTGAATGTACTCTTTTGATGATCAATGATAGTTGCTTATTTTCTGTTTGTTAACTTGCAAATCATCAATTTTAGCTTTTCCTGCAAAATATTAGTCCAAACACCACAAAGTATACAAGAATATATAGTAGCAGTAGAGTACATTCCAACTTGATCATATGCTTCTTAAGAAACAGCAGAAACAGATGAACAAACAACACAGTGGCCTTTACACACTTTACAAAAACAATAAGAGATAAGATTTTCAAAGATTAACCATACCAATGTTTGCAATTAAGAATTGAAATCTCCCCACATCAAAATGTTTAGTGAGAAGATCATCAACATTGTTATAAGTATGAATTTTGACAATTTGAATTAACTTCTTTTCATAGCAATCCCTTATGAAATGATGTCTTATCTCAATATGTTTTGTTTTAGAATGAAAAACAGCATTTTTAATTATGCAAAATGTGATGTTGTTATCAATATGAATTTTTGTGTTCATGAAATTGTACCCATAATCCAGTAGTTGATTTTGCATCCAAAGCACTTGACCACAGCAACTTGAAGCAGCCACATACTCAGCTTCAGTTGTAGAATTTGCAACCACTGTCTGTTTCTTGCATTGCCATGACACCAATCTGTTTCCAAGAAATTGACAACCTCTAGTTGTAGACTTTCTATCCAAGCAAGCACCAGCATAGTCACTGTCTGAATATGCCACCAAATCAAAAGGTGAATCCTTAGGATACCATAGGCCCAATTTAGGTTGATGCCTTAGATACCTAAAAATCCTCTTCACTGCATTGAGATGTGATTCTTTAGGACATACTTGGAATCTTGCACAGGCACATACAACAAACATAATATCAGGCCTTGATGCTGTAAGATACATCAATGAGCCTATCATGGACCTGTACAAGTGAACATCTACTTCTTTTCCATTTTCATCCTTCAACAAAGGTTTGTTAGTATCCATGGTTGTCTTAGCAGGCTTAGCATCTTCAAATCCAAACTTCTTCAAAATGTCATTAACATACTTATCCTGACTAATAAATATGCCATCTTTCTTTTGTCCCACTTGTAGTCCCAAGAAGAAGTTGAGTTCTCCCATTGAACTCTTTGCAAACTTATCCTTCATAAGCTTCTCAAAATCAACACACATAGCCCTGTTTGTAGAACCAAAGATGATGTCATCTATATAGATTTGAACCAGCAAGATATCATCTTTTTGTCTTTTAAGAAACAAAGTCTTGTCAATCTTTCCTCTACTGAACCCAGAGTCTAACAAATATGTTGACAAGGTATCATATCAAGCTCTAGGAGCTTGATGTAAACCATACATTGCTCTATTCACCTTGTAAACTTTGTTAGGATAATCAGGGTCCTCAAAACCTGGTGGTTGAGACACATAAACTTCTTCTGTAATGGTCCCATAAAGAAAAGCACTCTTTACATCCATCTGATACACCACAAAATCTTTGAATGAAGCATAAGCCAATAATAGTCTAATGGCTTCTATTCTTGCCACTGGTGCAAACACCTCATCATAGTCAAGTCCCTCTTGTTGTGTGTATCCTTGAGCTACTAACCTAGCTTTATTTCTGATGACTATTCCTCTTTCATCTCTTTTACATCTGAAAACCCATTTGGTGCTAATCACTCTTTTTCCATTTGGCAAATCAACCAAAGTCCATACCTTGAAGTTTGAATTGCAGAAGCTCATCTTACATTGCTTCCACCCAACTTGCTTCTTGTAAGGCTTTGTAAGTGTTCTTGGGTTCAATTTGAGATAGAAAGCAGGCAAACAAGCAATTTTGTAGATCTTTGTGACTGTTTCTTTGATGCAGAGATCTTGCAAAGAAACTTTGATGTTGAAGATCTTTGAGCTCTTTAGTCATTTTTCTTGTTTGTACAGATGATTGAGGATCACTAAGAATTTGTTCTTTTGGATGATCCTTATGAACTCTTGTAGTAGCAGTGGGACTAACAAGAATATTGAGTTCCAAATTAGTATAATCTACTTCAGCTCCAAATAGTTTACCATCAAGAGCTTCATCATCTGTGTCATCATAGATATTCTCTAGAGGAGGCATATTTGGATCATCAGGATAGTTTGAATCAACAAAAGGTCTATCCTGAGTGTCCAAAGAAGGAAACTATGATGTAGAAGCAGAGTTAATAGGCTTAGCAGCAGAATTGATTGAAGAAGCAGTTGCTTGTTTTGGTCTAGCAGTAGAGTCTTCTGAGTCAGCAGTAGAGTCTTCTGGCCTTATAGGAGAATCATCAACAACTACTTTTGGAGCTTCATTGGGTATCTTTTCTGCATCAATAGGAGTTTCAACATCTGCTTTAGCTTCCTTAGGTTTCTCTGGAGTAACACCATCTTCTTGTATATCTTGATCTTTCTGTAAAGGTAAGAAAGTAGGACCAACCTTCAGTTTCTCAATCAAAACAATGTCTTCTTGTGGTTTGTTAGTGTCAACACTAGCAATAACAGGTACATAATTCATTGTCTTGGTCAGGATATCAACATCAAACATCCATTCAGGTCCTTTTCCTTCAGCATTAGATGTGTTCTCACTATACTTGATATGAAAATTCTCCTCCACATGTTTGGTTCTCTTGTTATATACCCTTAAAGCTTTACTATGTACAGAGTAACCAACCAAATTTCCTTCATCAGCTTTCTCTTCAAACTTGCCTAACTGATCCTTAGTATTCAAAATAGTGACAGGACATCCAAATGGCTTGAGAAAATCAATCAATGGTTTCTTCCCATGAAAAATCTCATATGGAGTTTTGTTGTGAGGCTTCACTACCTTACTCCTATTTTGCACAAAACATGCAGTGTTTATAGCTTCAGCCCAAAAAGGTATAGGTAGTTTAGAATCAGATAACATTGTTCTTGCAGCCTCAATAAGTGTCCTATTTCTTCTCTCTGCAACACCATTCTGTTGTGGAGTTCTTGCAACACTGTACTGTCTTAAAATTCCTTTTCCTACATAGAATTGATTCAGCACACTATTCTTGAACTCATTACCATTGTCACATCTGATAATTTTAACTCTGTGGTTGGGCAGGTTTTCAACTCTTGTAATGAATTCCTTAAGTATCTCTGGGGTTTCATCTTTAGTGGCTAAGAAGAACACCCAAGTAAACCTGCTGAAGTCATCTGTGACAACTAAGCAATATGACTTCTTGTTTAAACTTTTCACAAAAACATGCCCAAATAAATCCATGTGAAGTAAATGCAAGGGCTCTGTATTTATGTTCACTGTCTTAGACTTGAATGAAACTCTGTGTTGTTTACCCTTTTGACAGGCAACACAAGTCTCACAATTTTTAAACGACTTTGTGGGCATGCCTCTCACAAGATTTCCTTTCACCAACTTATTCATTGTCTTGTAGTTCAGGTGCCCAAGTCTTCTATGCCATAATTTGGACTCATCAATAGTGGCTTTCGCAATCAGACAAGTTAAAGCTCTTTTGGGAACAATGTTCTTAATATGGTCACTATATAAATTTTCGTTTCTAGGGACCTTCAATAGCACAAATTTATCATTTGGCAACTGGAAATCAGGAGAAAGGATCATACATTCAGTGTCTGTAAAAAGAACAAAATTCCTTTTGTCACACATTTGTGAGACACTAAAGAGGTTAAACTTAAGCCCTTTCACAAGAAACACCTTCTCAAAGTCCAAATTCCCTATTCTTAAAGTGCCTCTACCAACAATCGTTCCACCTTTTGGATCATTCCCAAAAGCAACATAACCACCTTCAAAAGCCTCAAAATCTTCAAGCTGAGACTCATCCCCTGTCATATGTCCAGAGCATCCACTATCAACTATAACCATATCTTTAAGATCATCCAGTAGATTACCCTGCACATGAAAATAGAGAAATTAGTTTCTCTTGGGGACCCAAGCCATTACTGACTTGGATCTGCCTTGTGCATCAACATAGTTAAATTTCTTTAAATCACTTGATGCACTGCAGTTTTTGGAAACATTGTTTGTAACAGTTGATTTTGGTTTCCAAACCCAACAAGCTGAGGCCTTAACATCATAAAAATGATTTCCAACAACTGTATTTGATAAAACTTTTGGCCCAGAAGTAGAAAGTTTTGTACTAGCAGCAAATTGCTTATTAGCAGCAGAATGCTTACTAGCAGCAGAGTGCTTACTAGCAGTAGAGCCAGCAACAGAACCAGTTGTGGTTTTAAAATCACCATTTGATTTAGCAGCATAAATGGACCTAGTTGCACCAGATCTTAACAACACAGCTCTAGGAATCATATTTCTATTAGGATGAGGGTGAGTATTCTGATTAACATATTTGTGATTCACCCTAGAATATTGATTCCAAACAGGTTTCTTGTGGTCAGGACAACTATTAATCAAATGTTCAAAGCTACCACACTTATAACAAGCCTTTTTCTTCAATTAAAACTCACTACCTAATTTGTTTGAAACTAGGTTATTAAAGTTTCTCTGATTTCCCCTAGGCTTATTATTGAAACCATTCATTCTTTCTCTAGAAATCTCATTATATTCAACCAGTTTCCTAGAGATACCCTTACCTAACACAGGTCTAACTAACTTCACTTGTTCAATTTTAGGTTCAACTTTGGTAGGAATTTCTTCCTTTACAACACTTTGTTCTAGTTCAACCTGTTCTTGTTCCTCATCACTATCTGAGTACCAATCTTCAATAATGGGAGCATCAGAAAATTTTCTACTCTCTACCTTAGGTGTTTCTAAGACACTTGTACTAGACTCACCTATTTGTTTTTCAATGTTCAGCTCACTCATAAAGGACAATTCTTTTCCTGGTGGAGCATAGGCACTTTTAGCAGGAGGAGCAACCTCATTATAACCTATTCCACTTCCTTTCCTCATGATGGTACTCTCAATAGATTTATTAACCAAATCAGAAGCATATTGTTGTTTGTTTACTCTTACTATATGTTTTTCTTTTTCAACAAGAGCTGCATCCCTATCTCTTTCTGCTTCTTCTAATTTATTCTTTAGAAACTCAATTTCACTGTTTTTCTTAAAAATTTCAACATCTTGTTGGTTAATTCTATCTACATATTCTAGCTCACACTCTTTTAAGTACGCAAGTCTTCTTTCAACATTTTGAATACCTACTTTTTAACCTAGGTTATCAAGTTTTAGGTTTTCAACTTCTCTAATTAGACTCTCATTCCTAGACTTAAGTTCTTCTACAGTGTCAACACAAGACTTAAAAGAACACACAAATAAATCAGAATCATTAGATACCTCAGAGTCAGATCCAGAAGATGATGATGCATAGGCCATCAGTGCAAAGTTATGCACATTAGGTTTGACTTGAGCCACCAAGGAATAGTTTGGTTCTTCATCAGCCAAATCACTCCAATCATACTCTCCCAATCCATCACAAGATACCAATGCAGTAGTGGTATTCTTTGTTTCTTCAATCTTCTTTGATGCTTCAACATTTTTCTTTGGAGCTCTACACTCTTTGGTAAAGTGACCCTTCCTGTTGCAGTTGTAGCACTCTATCTTTGACTTATCAAAGCCAACATTCTCTTTAGGTCTGTACTTGATTTCTCTTCCAGTTCTCTTCAAGAATTTTCTTGCCCTTAAGGTCAACATGGCCATTTGCCATTTAAGATCCATCTCTTCAAGATCATCAGGATCAAGGTGATCCAAATCTTGATTAATAGCCTGTGACCTTATACTAGTAGTTAGGTCAGCCAAGAATGCACACAAAGCAATATCACTGGTGGAATTATTATCATTAGAACTAGCAGCAGATCCATCAGCATTAGATACTCCATAAGCAGTAGAGTGAGATTCTTTTGACCCTTTTGACTTTGAAGATACAAAGGCAAGATTTTGTGTACCAAAAGATGAAGTAGATGAAGAAGTCAACTCTGGTTCATACACTCTTAAGTTGTTATAGAGACTTTCCAACTTCATGGTTTCAAAGTCAGGCTTATTCCTCCAAACAACAGTGTGCATACTCCATTCAGGTGCAAGACTTCTGAGAAACTTGAGATTTACATCTTCTTGTGGAACCACATAGCCAACAAGCTTTAAATGACTGACAAGTTGATTGAGCCTGTTGTAAGTGCCATTAATCTTCTCTCCACTTTCAGCAGTAAAGTTCTCAAACTGATGCTTCAACATGTTTTTCCTTGACTTCTTTGTAGCATCATTCCCTCCAAACCTGAATTCAACAGCATCCATCAAGTCTTTTGCAGTCTCACAGCTATCAAAGTCTAACTGAAATTCATTAGGTATTCCCATTAAGAGAATACTGTGTGCCTTGATCTCCATCTTCCTCACTGAGTTCTCTTCAGCAGACTTGATTGGTATCTCTTTACCATCAAGACCTTTCTTTGGTAAAGAATCACCATTGATAATCACATTCCACATGTTAAAGTAAATCATGCGAATGTACTGTCGGATTCTCATCTTCCACAGCTCGTATTCTCCAGGGTTGAGCATGGGAACTTTGAAGCAGTCACCATATGTGTGTCATCACCCATCTTTAGCAATTGATTAGGAACAGCAAACTTGCAAGGAACAGTTTCTTCTTGATTACAACTTCTAGATCACAAGCTCTGATACCACTTGTTGATCCCAGTTGAGCAAACGATCTTATATAGAAGTTGACTTATATTAAACACTTAAGCTAGAATGCGGAATATAAAAGCTTAACTTAGGAAGAACAATTCACTATCAACACTTCAATATTATTAATACGAGCACTCGACAATGCTAGGGTTTTACAACCTTGAAGTGTAAACGAAAAACTAAAACAATACGTACTCAATCTAACCCTAGGATCCTCCTTTTATAGGCCAAGGAGTCCTACTAGGTTTACAATAACTTTCTATGCAAGATAAGAATATTCTAGATGTATAATATATACACACAATCTATTCTATAATTATCTACTTCGAATACATGCTTATCACATTAGCAGTAGATTCCTTTAGTAGCACTTTGACATCAGCAGCATAATCATTTACCTTAGCAGCAGTTTCATTACAGCAGCAGTTTCACTCAGCAGCAGACTCCAAAACCCAACACCATTAATGTTTTATGATCCAAAAGGGTAGGGGGAACACTAGACCTACCTTAGTCCATATTTTTAAGTTATAAAAACATTTCAAAAGAGTTTGTATGATTAGCTTATTGAAATAAGCTAGAAACTGCTTTTTGGGCTTAACAGGCCCAAAAATGATTTAATTTCTTTGAAATTTCATGAAAAATCTCGATTCACTTTGGGGTCGTTTAGTCTATGAAACGAGGTCACTAGGCTTAAATATTTACTAGTTTAGATTGCTCATAAGATTGTTTATTAGTTCGAGCTTAAACATGGTATAGTCATGTGTCGATATTTTTATTTATACGTACAAAGTAAATGGCAAAATCTCGTTTCTTACTAGTTTCCAATTACTAAAAATAATCTAAGTGTTTTAATCTCAACTCGTATAGGTCCAAACCATTATAGAAACATGTGATATTTATGCTTATACGTTAATATGAGTTCAAATCGTTTATAGGGTTTCGTTAATGACCTAGCCAATATATGATACGAGGATTAAAAAGTATAGGTCGCATTTAATATTTTCAAGATATTTATAGCAAATGTTTGTGTTAAAATCAAATTAACGAATGTATAAAAATAGAAAGGAGGTTCAAGGTCTTACCTCACCTCACAAAGGTGGCGTAAAAACGTGTATAGGGATCGAGCTAGAACAAGGGATTATTGTGGCTTGATACACGATCTACCAAAGGTTTTAGATGAGTAAACTTGGAGTCCAAGACTTTCCTTGAGGCTTCGTACACTTGACAAATCGTTTGTCCCTTAATAAACCATATTCTTCATTATTACTTGTAGTATGGTACGTATATGTGTATGCTTTCAACTGAGCTTGCATGGAGGGTTTATACAGTGAGTTTTGTATGTAGATATCACAAGCGGTCACAAGAGATTGAGTGTGGGATTGAGATGAATGCATGCCACCTCTTTATTTGTCCAATCGATATGTTACAAAGCAAGGAATGTGTGATAAGATCTCCTGTTTATTCCTGACAGTTACAAGACATTTAGAGTTGGTTTTGTGGTGATTGGGAGGCATGGGTGGTGACTTGTAAGCTTGTGACATGTTTTACCCAAGGTTAGTTGGGGTTTCACTTGGGTTAGTTTTAGGACAGTATACATGCAAGATAAGGGATGATATTTCTCATTCTCGAATCCTTGTAACAAGGTGAATTAGGAGGTGCAAAAATATATATGTATTGTGTGTCGAGTTTGAGAGAAAACAGGGTCCTTTTGGTGCTTGGTCGCGACTGGAAACAGAAGAAAATAAAGAAAATTAAAAAGGGTGCGTTGGGCTTGTTTTGATGGGCTGCTGGTTGTGTTTCGGCCCAAAGAAAGAAAAGGAGTCTGTTTGGTATGTTGTTGGGTTTAGGTGGCCCAAAAGGTGTTGTGGGCCCACGTAACTTGCTTCAGGTATCGTGTCGAGGTCCAAAAATATTAGTGAGCAATCTCGGGAATTTTCGTAGGCTCGGGAAATATATAAATAGTATATGGTAATTAGACGAAACGTATATTTATAATTATAAATGTTTTATATTTATTGTTCGCAATAATTATAAACTATTGAGGTTGTGTGTAAGCATCGTTCCTAGGTAAATGGTCAATCACAAGCTATCGTAGTGATTCAAATATCAAGTCATCCATAAAAAAAAAAATTGTTACCCGCAAAAGTGGTGTTAAGTTAACGTAATATCCTTTTATTCCATGTTATGATTTACTAATCGTATGGGAAAATTATGGGAGGCTACAAAAGCTTTACCAAGAATTGAATCCGAAAGAATATTTTTTTGTCAAACGACAAATGATATGTGGAAAAGCCTTTTAAACTTTCATCAAGAGAAGTGTCAAGCCAAAGAAAATCTTGCATACAAAATAGTAGAAAATGAAACTATAGTAGATAAATATTTAGTTGAAACGAGTACAAGTGCTACTAGTTCAAATTTTTTGTGTGAAGGTAATGATGGCGAAAATTCCATGAGTCACGTCAAGAGTAAACAAGAAGGTTGTATACAGATAACGATTGAAAAGGAACTTAGTGACGATGACGATTCTAGTTCCGAATGTGAAGACGAAGAATATGCAAAAGTCGTTAAAGAATTCAAGAATATTCTTAAAAAGCGACAAAGAGCACAAGATAAAAGAAAAACAACCCAAAGAAGAAGATTTAGTGGTGAAGACGAAACGATGAAGCACAAATATTTCGTAGCTCAAGCATCTAATGAAGTATGTATAGGAGTAGATTTGGAGTCCAATGAATGGATAAAGGATAGTGGATGCTCAAGACACATGACGGGGAATCGAAAGCTATTTTCTACATACAAGGCGTATAACAGAGGTAACGTTGTTTTTGGTAGCGATCGTCGTGGAAAAATCATAGGCAAAGGTATGATCTCTCAAGACTCTCTAACTATTGAAAATGTTGAACATGTAGATAATCTAACATATAACTTGCTTAGTATAGGTCAAATATGCGATAATAAGTGTAGGGTTACCTTTACCGAGAAAGATAGTGAAATAATTAAGGATGAGAAAGTCATAGGTAGAGGAATTAGGAAAGGAGGTATATATGTTATGAAACTAGGAGACAAACCAGAAGATAGGATATGCTTAGCAACTCTAGATGAAAATTCCACCTTGTGGCATAGGAGATTAGGTCACGCTAACATGCAACAAATACAATCTTTAGTCTCTAAGGAACTAGTTAGAAACTTGCCTACTCGAAGATATGATCAACACTTTTGTGACGCTTGTAAAATTAGAAAACAAACACATGCTAGTCACAAAGCTAAAAATATGGTATCCACTACTAGATGCCTAGAATTACTTCACATGGATCTTTTTGGTCCATCCGCAGTGCGGAGCTACGGTGGCAACCGTTACACCTTAGTTATAGTAGACGATTATTCATGATACACGTGGACTAGGTTCTTAAGTGATAAAACCGAAGCCTTTGAAAAATTTGAGAAATTTAGTAAAATGATTCAAAATAAATTAGGATGCTCTATAGTATCAATTAGGACGGACCATGGTAGGGAATTTGACAACGAAGTACAATTCAGAAAATATTGTGATTTAAATGGAATATCTCACAATTTTTCCGCTCCTCGTACTCCTCAATCAAACGGGGTAGCAGAAAGGAAAAATAGGTCTCTACAAGAAATGAGTAGAACAATGCTAAATGAGCAATCTATCCCACAAAAGTTTTGGTGTCACGCTGTAGATACATCAACGTATATACTTAATAGGGTTTCTATTAGACGAATATTAGGAAAAACTCCTTATGAGTTATTAAGAGGTAGAAAACCAAATATAGGCTATTTTAGAGTATTCGGAAGTAAATGCTTCATCCTTAATACAAAAGATTACTGATGCGAGTGATATGTCAGTGTAGCATAGGGTGTTTAAGCCTTTTCAAGTTTTAAATTTATATTTAGCCGACTTATTACTAACACACACACTTAACGAGCAGTGTACCCGATCAATATGCATATAGTGGTAAGTAGAGTGTCGAACACTAAGAATGGAACGTAATATCTAGTTGATTTAATTAGTATTTTAATATCTAAGTTAGTTTTACAATCCTAATCTAATAAAAAAGGGTTTCAGCCTGAGAGACTGGCACGGATTTAGTAATTAATAAAAGTAAAACTAATGAGAATGAATCAGCGAATAGCAATCACGTACACAGATAGATCATAGAAACACGTAAGAAGACCTGTCCTTATAATTAAGTAGCTTGTCACTTGTTATATTGCTAGTTTTATATGATGAGTATCGTAATCTAATCTGTCTCGTTGGATCCTATATATCGGCGAGTAAACCCTTAATGATTACTTATGCTTATCCTACTTTCTAGACACTAGATAAGCAGGAGAGGAACAGGTATGGTAGCCCAGAAGACTTAACTAAACACAGAGGTTATCAAAGCACAAATATAATTCACCAAAAACATCAATCATATAAACTTTAGCCGATGGGAAAGCAATTTTAAGGGGAGCAGTATGGTGGCCACAAGCCCATCAATCCTGATGGATTAAAGCTTACTAATACAATAGACAAAACTACTTAATGAATTATACACATGAAGGACCTTCTTACGGCTCTAAGATCTGCGTTTGGGGTGTGTCTTGTAATGCTTATTCGACTGAATTCGTCTCCTTAGGGTTTTTCTGTACACAAAACTCGTATCTCTCTTGGGGTATTTATAGGTTCTGTCTAAGGGGTCGATGCGGCGCATGTTGATGATAGATGCGGCGCATCTACTTAACTTCACATGGGGTCTAAGATTATTATATTATGGAATATTCGTACACCGCCTTAAGATGCCGCGTAACTTGTTTCTCTATGCGGCGCATGTTCTTTAATCGTCTTGGATAGTATCTGGTGAAGTCTTTAGCTGATGCGCCGCATGTTGTAAATGAGATGCGGCGTATTTTGGAGTAGATCAAGGTGATTATTCTTCGTTGACCAAAGTTTCATATGCAGCGCATATTGTAATTGGATGCGGCGCATTCTTCAAAGTCAGGCAATGGTCTTCGAATTCATCTAAGTATGATGTTGTGACGTATCTGTTGAGAGAGATACGGTGCATCTCTTGAATTTCAGTAGACTTTTCAAATCTTGATCATTTGGCTCCATAATTTGTCCAGTATCATTAACTTTCACCTATTGCTTTTTTTTACCTGAGAATCACTAAAGTAGACATAAAGGCACCAATTCTCATACAAAATAATATAAAACAAGTTAATTAAATAGGATAAATGATGCTAATAAAATATACTTATTTGATCTCATCAATTACCTTACTAAGTTCGACCCTAAGTCATACGAAGGAGTTTTTCTAGGATATTCACAAAATAGTAAAGCATATATAATTTTAAATAAACACACTATGAAACTAGAAGAATACTTAAATGTAACATTTTATGAAACTTCTCCACCACCTAAAACATTACCTTTAGAAGATGATGATGTGATTGAGGAAGAAGCTATTGAGGTTAGTAAAAGTAAACCCTTAGGAAATGATAATGAAGTAGAAACATTAGAAGAAAATGAGATTGTAAATATTAAAGAATCAAAATCACATCCATTAGGTAACATCATAGGTAGTTTGAATCAAAGAACCCTTAGATCACAAGCTCAAGATGAAAGTAACTTCTTTTGCTTTGTGTCAACAATAGAACCTAGGAATGTAAATGAAGCCTTAAAGGATGAAAGTTGGATTATGGCTATGCAAGAAGAATTAAATCAATTTAAAACAAATGATGTTTGGGAACTAGTCCCAAATCCTAGGAATGTGACCATAACAGGAACCAAATGGGTATTTAGGAATAAATTAGATGAGAATGGAATAGTAACTAGGAATAAAGCTAGATTAGTCGCCCAAGGTTATAATCAACAAGAAGGAATTGATTATGTCGAAACCTATGCTCCGGTAGCTAGACTAGAATCTATTAGAATACTCCTAGCTTACGCTTGCGCCCTAGACTTTAAGTGATACCAAATGTATGTGAAGAGTGCATTCCTCAATGGTTTTACCAATGAGGAGGTTTATGTGGCAAAACCTCCGGGATTCATTGACTTCGCAAAACCTGATTATGTTTATAAATTCAAGAAGGCTTTATATGGACTCAAACAAGCCCCCAAGGCTTGGTATGATCGATTAAAAGCATTTTTTATTAAACATGATTATTCCATGGGAATGGTAGATAACACTCTCTTCACTAAAAAGAAAAACCCTAATCTCATCATTGTTCAAATATATGTCGATGATATTATATTTGGATCGACTTGTCAAGAAATGTGTGATGAATTTGCCAAAATCATGCATGCTGAGTTTGAGATGAGTATGACGGGAGAACTAAACTTCTTCTTAGGATTACAAATAAAACAATTAGAAGACGGAATATTTTTTAATCAATCTAAGTATATTAAGGAAATGCTTAAGAAATTTGAATTAGAAGACTCTAAGCCACTTAAGACACCCATATCTATGGAAATCAAACACACAAGAGATGTAGAAGGTGAGTCCGTAGACAACACTAAGTATAGAGGAATGATAGGTAGTTTACTATACCTAACGGCAAGTAGACCCGATATCATGTTTAATGTTTGCCTTTGCGCCCGTTTTCAAGAGGATCCCAAAACCACTCACCTAGATGCGGTTAAGCGTATCTTCCGATACATTAAGGGCACTATACACTTAGGATTATGGTATCCTAAGGGATCCAGAATAGAAACTATTGTCTATGCGGATTCAGATCATGCGGGAGACTACGTGGATCAAAAAAGCACTAGCGGTATTTGCACGTTTATAGGATGTTGTCTAACATCTTGGTTTTCGAAGAAGCAAACCGCTCTTGCTATTTCTACGACTGAAGCCGAATACGTAAGCGACGGAAAGGCATGTCAACAAGCCCTATGGATGAAAAAAGCTCTCGTAGACTATGGCGTTAGGTTAGAAAATATTCCTATAATGTGCGACAATAAAGGTGCTATAGACTTAAGTAAGAATCCCGTTCAACACTCTAGGACTAAACATATAGAAATACGTCACCACTTCCTTAGGGATAATGTACAAAAAGGTAACATATCTATATAAAAGGTTGCATCGGAAGATAACATTGCGAATATATTCACTAAACCCCTTAAGCGTGAACTATTTAACCACTTGCGTTTAGGATTGAAATGATGGAGCAAATTGACTAAATTCTATTGCATTAATCACTTATTGCATAAAATTTATTTTCTTTTCTTCTCCTCGTATCTGAGTCTAGGAATCTATTTCGCACAAAATTAAAGATTAGGAAACTACATTGCATAAACTTTTCTATAAACCCCAATCTATTTTATTTAAACAATTCTCACTTCTAGGAAACACATGAAAATCATTTTTCTTGCATTGTTGGATAATGCTAAAAACTTTCTTTAAATCATGCATGAAATCTCACATGAATTGTCAAAATATATAATCTAATATATATCTTTGACATTCATGGGATGAGCAAAATTGAATCAAGGAGAATTTGGATTGCTTCTTAGGATATCTTCATCTTTGCATTAGGAGTCGAAGCAATCACATCTCCACATTTGTTACATATAGGCACACACTAGAACAAGGTCAAGAATTATATTGTCACATTTGTTCCATCACTAGTTTCTCACTCACTAGTTGCCTTTGCCCTTACACTAAGATAGTTGTCTTAGGAAGAATAACTTGCTTATTAGCTCTATTGCTTTGTTGTTCTTTCTTGCATGCTTAACTATGATTATATTATATGTTTATTTGCCTACCTATATACTTTTCATGCATACTTCATTAAGATAATACATGCATAGTTGCCTAAAGAGATGGACTTGCCCAAAACCAAACCTCAACACAAATATCTTTCTAAAAAATTTCTCTCAAAACCCTTTTCTGTCAATCTGTAAACCAGGGCTTGGGTGGCCCCCTTACTTATAAAGGGCGCCCCCTTAAAATTAAAGGGGTCGGTCTATGTTTAAGGGGGCCGGCCACCTAAAGGTCGAGGTTCATGATGAGGCGAAAAGTGTACCGCTTTTAAGGGGTCATTTAAGCCCGAATTCGATATTATTTGATAAATTATTGCCCTAAATCGTTCCTTTTGTCATTTTAGGTACTTTTGAGGAGAAATCTGGAAAATGAAGCATTTTGGACGTTTTTGGAGCATAAAAGTGAGGAAAACGGCAAAGTCTGAAAATTCCTTGCTGGAACAGTACCTGACAACGTCAAGGTTTACTAGTGACGGCGTCAAGAGTGACAAAAGAGGTGGATGTGGAACTTATAACGTGACGGCCCAGAACATTTTCTTTGTTATTGGCCTGACGGCATCACCAAGGCCATCAGGGTCCAAATACTAGTGACGGCCCAGAGTGTTTTTCAACATGACGGCGTCAGAAGTGGATCTAGGCAATACGAATTTCAACTTGGCGGCGAGTTGACGGCGGCAGAGGCTAATACATGACGCCGTCAGGATGCATAGTCTATATATATTTTTCCAATTTTTCATTGTATTGTGTGGAACTTTTAGGGAACAATTTTTGTAAAAACCCTAGGTCGAATTTCCTGCATCTTGAAGGGGTTTCAAACCCTTCTTTCTTCCATGTTTGAATAAAGATAAGTACTCCATTAATCATTCAATATGTCTATGTATTGTTTGATTCTATCTTATGTGTATCTTTCTTTTAACATGTTAGGCTAGGCTTTTATTGTGTTTGCTTAGATGTAGTGAAACCTATATGTTGATTATGGGTTGATTGTTTGTTTATAATTGTTATGGATGATTGTATTCGATGTTAGGCTTAAGAAAACTGGCAGACTTCCATTGGTAACTTGCTTGAACGTCTTAAGAAACATGATCGGAGGTGTACTACAATTTTTGGTTGTATTTAATGCATAAGAGAATTCTAATGATCCCATGTTAGGAGCTTTTAACGGCTCGACATAGGAGTGAAGTAGGATCTTATAGAGTTAGGGAATATTGTACACGGCCCTACGACTAGTATGAAGGAATATAACCCGTCATCCATGCAATTGTAACAAGCTAATCAACCGGTAAAAGATATCTAGGGAGTAATGAAATCTAAGTAAACACAACTTTCCTCATTATTGTTTCCACCAAATTAGCATATTAGTTTAATTTTCATTTCTTTTATTTTATTTTGATTGCATCTTTAGCTAATTGGGTTAGTTGGCTAGCAACTAATTCCGCCCACTCCTTCAAAACCCGAGATTTTACTTGCTTTCATAAAATATAAAAATACAAAAAAGAATCATCACTCACCTCTAGACCTAGTTTAGTAGGCTTTCTAATCCTAACGACACTATTCCTGAGTTGAACGATCAATCCCCCGATACTTGTCACTATACTATACTACAACGATCAGGTACACTGCCTGGTGGGGGTTGTAAGCTTCTCAAGATCCCTTGAGAGGTAAAACCTGTTGCAAGGGCGCAATTCCCACGTATCAAGTTTTTGGCGCCGCAGCCCGGGGAATTGTTATTGTTTAGGTTGAATTTTATTTTTATTAGGTCTACTCATTAGATTCCTTTTTAGTGAGATTTTTATTTTCTTTTTATTAGCTTTCTTGTAGTCTATCTTTTTGTTTGTGCCCTTTGTTTGTAAAACCATTTTCACTTGTCACTATGGCGGATGAAATCCTATTTAGATCATTGACAATAGAGGAACAATTATATTTCACTAATAGATTTGCTTCTTATCATTCCAATGAATTTTTGTGTGATATTAGTAATGCGTGGGAATTGCACCAGGCTTTACCTCTCGAGGGATCTCGAGAAGCTTACAACCCCCACCAGGCAGTGTACCTGATCGTTGTAGTATAGTATAGTGACAAGTACCGGGGGATTGATCGTTCAACTCAGGAATAGTGTCGCTAGGATTAGAAAACCTAAAAAATAGGTCTAGAGATGAGGGATGATTCTTTTTGTATTTTTATGTTTTTATAAAAGCAATTAAAATCTCGGTTTTTAGAAGAGTGGGCGGAATTAGTTGCTAGTCAACTAACCCAATTACTAAAGATGCAATCAAAATAAAATAATAAAAATGAAAATAAACTAAATTAAGGTAGTGGTGTGAGCAATATATGGGAGAATTGTGTTTACTTAGATTTCACTACTCCCTAGATATCTTTTACAGGTTAATTACTTGTTACAGTTACGTGGATGACGGATTGTATTCCTTAATACCATTCATGGGGTGGCGTACTTACTTCCCCAATCCTATAAGCTCCTACTTCACTCCTATGTCGAGCCGGCTAAGAAGCTCCTAACATGGGATCACTAGAATTCGCTCATGCATTAAATACAATCATAAAAACCTAGTACACATCGGTTCATGTTTCTTAAGACGTTCAAGCAAGTTACACAATGGAGATCTGCCAGTTTTCTTAAGCGTAACATTGAAATCATTCATCCATTACAACTATAAACAGGCAATCAACCTATAATTAACATCTAGGTTTCATTACATCTAAGCAAACACATGAAAGATCTAGCCTAGCATGTTAAAATCAAAACAAGCATAAGATATATTCAAACAAAACATAGACATATTGATTGAATTGAAAGAATACTTATCTTAATTGAACATGAAAGGTTTCAAGGGGTGAAAACCCTTGAAAATACTGTTACAAACGACCTAGGGTTTATTAGGTTCGGCCCTAGTATTCTCCACACAAGTTCCTCCCTTTTTTAATGAAAAATAGAAAAGTATATATAGATTTTGTGAGGTGACGGCGTCAAGAGTAAATTCCTGACGCCGTCATCTCGCCGCTAATAAAGTTCTTGGACTGCCTAGATCTGGGTCTGACGCCGTCATGTGTAATCCTGCTCCAGGCCGTCACCAAAATAACTCTTGACACCCTACTTCTGACGCCGTCACGTTTTCTCTGGGTCGTCATGCATTTTGCTCCTGACGCCGTCATATTTTCCTTCTTGACAACGTCAGGTACTGTTCCCAGCGTGGAAAATTAAGTCTTTGCCGTTTTCTTCACTTTTATGCTCCAAAAACGTCCAAAATGCTTCATTTTCCGGAATTCACTCCCAAAGTACCTAAAATCACAAAAGGAACGATTTAGGGCAATATTTGATCAAATAAATTCAATTCCGGGCTTAAATGACCCCCTAAAAACGGTTCATTTTTTGCCTCATCATATACCCTTACACTTGAGATTTGCTTGTCCTCAAGCAAATCCGCTTTTATTCTAATCAAAATACAAGTTAGGGGTCATTTAACACTAATATAAAAGTAATTACAACAAATAATCATTCCACTAAAGACCAAAGACAAGCACGGAGGTCATATACTAGCACCTCACAAATAGTGTTTAGATACTCACATCTCTCGGGTGTAATAAAGTATATATCACAATATGGAAATGGAAAACATCTCTCACTACCTGTCATAGCAAAATAGATTACCATAGGCTTGGGAAAGGATCAAACCTCCACCACATGGCGTAAGCACCTAGGATAAACTATCAAAGAGGTCTTTTTAAAGGGTAGTAAATTCAGGTATAGGGATACGAAATACACGGTTTTGTTGGATAAAGGCAATCTTTACTGGTGGCGAGTTAATAATTTTGGTTAATTACATGTACAATATGGCGTTGCTATGCCAAGACTAGACTCGACTTAAGCTAATAAATGAAAAATAACAAAAATAAAAAATAAACATAGAATGAAACGGGATGGTAGTCCGTATGTATTTTTCTTTTTCTCTTTTTTCTATTTTTTTTTTCTTTTTCTTGATTTTTCTTTTTTTGTTTTTTTGAATTTTTTTTTTGTTTTTTTTTTTTTTTTTTTTGAATACACTCTTACCCTACCATCCAAAATAATACATCATAGGGAATGAACATTCCCCCCTTACACTTGAAGTTTTACATACTTTACAATAAACTAATCTAATGACTCGAATCAAGAAAATCAAAACACTTGGAGTACTTTTAAGATTAACGCACATATGGGGGTAATAATATGATGTTCTTCCCCCATTACTCCATAACATTAGTACTTTACCCATGAGTCCCAATCGTCCCAAAACAATATGTTAAAGGATATGACTCGACTTAGCAACCATGTAATCAATTAGATAATTAACTAAGGGTTTAAACAAATAACAATAATGCACTAAAGATGAGTGCATACACGGAAGGCTAAGGCGATTTGGGTGTATATTTAAGTGGGGTGTAACAAATTCTTCCTTTAAGTAAGATGCTTAAAGTTAGAAACGAAAAGATAGGCTCGGAGGGGTGTACTAGGGGTTTCGTGTACTAAAAATGAGTACAACGCTAAGGTGTGGGAAAAATTAGTTGACTTAACTAGCCAAGTAATATGACTTAAATGGTCAAGTAATTATGATACAGGTTTAACACAAGGGTGATCCTAATGCCTCTTATCATGTAGTAAATCCTACTACACGAATGTAGTCTCACTAGCGGTCTCAGGATGCATCACTAACGCAAGTTCTAGAATCTAAATGCTACCGGTACACTCATAAGCACTAATAGTAAATGCTTTTCCTATCAAATCTAAAGGCGAACCTCACATATTTGGGTGGAAAGTTTTTCTGAATGGTACGGTTTTGTACTAGTCATACAATCTCCTATCCATGAGACGCTTACTAAGGCTAAAGTTCCACTCCTAAATGTTGTAAAAAATTTTAAATTTGGCGCTAAAATTACACTAACAAGTATTTCTCATAGTTTTATTACACACCTACTATCAAACAAGCAAACTCAAGCGAAAGTGTATCTGTAAGGTATCATCATTTTACCCTCCCCTTACACTTAGGATGACATTGTCCCCAATGTTCAAGTAAAGAATGTAAAAGTAAAACAGGTAAAAGAATGAAATCAAATACTCCCCTGATTCGCTCGGTATGGATAATATGGTAACCAGGTTAGATCTTCGTCCAAGAAAATGAACAATCAAAGCTTCCCTTCCAGAATATAAATCATCTTCTTGTCATACATAACCTGTAAAACCTGAGAAAATAGACAAGGCAACCTCGCGTAAAATCGGCGGCAAACTATATATGCTAACAAATCCTAGAAAAAAAAATAAGATATAATGCTTGTGGAATGATGTTTGCAGATTTCCTGGAGATTATAAAACTAAAGATTCAACAAAAACTTTAAGACTCCGTTAGAAAAACAAAACTGGTAAAATTTCCAGATTTTTATACGTGACGGCGTCAGGAAGGTGACCTGCAGAAATTCTTATGTTAAGTTTTCGGAAAATTTCTAGAAAAACTTCGTCCTACTTCCTGGAAAATCCTGCAAAACATCATTATGACTCGATACAAGCATTTGACTCTAACAAATACGAATATACATGTTCACTTAATATTGTGGAGAATCATGATTGAGTTTGTTTCTTAAAAACATATTTGGGGTTTCCCCTTACACTTATCTTTTGCGAAATACCTTTGGATGAAGTTAAGACTAAGCCAAACAACAAAATAAAGTATTTTCACCATTTTAGTTTGAAACATGATCTACCAACAATAAAAATAAAGCATGCATACGGAAACAAACAACAATCAAACAAAATAAAAATCACACAAAACATGGGTTGCCTCCTAAGAAGCGCTTTTCTTTATTTACGAGTCTTGTAGCTAGACTCAAGGTCATGGGTTACTACGTGACCTCATCGTTGGTTTCACTCTCTAGGTCATCTCCTATACCAGTTTTGTATTCCGAACCTAGTTGCAAGCATTCTTTATAGAAACCAAGCATCCTATTCATCACATACTCTACTCCTCTACGTCTATCCTCATCATTCCTATAATAAGCCGCTTGTTTGTGTTCCTTTTCTATGTTTGACAGGAGGCGGTACTGCTCAATCTTATAGGGCATTTGGTAGGCAATCTCATCATTCTCTTCCTTGAACCTAACTATCCCTAAAGTCGGATCATAACTCATCTTAGTGGCCTCAACGAATGGCTTTCCGAACACTACTTGACTTAGGCAAGCATCTATCACCGGACGAGTATCCTCTACTATCATAAAATCGATCTCATAAGTGAAATTACGGACAATCACATGCAATCCCTTCACTCTACCTACAAAATTACTTATCAAATTCTTATTGGGCATCATCCTATAACCAAGTTGTTTCTTCATTACCCAATTATAATAAGTCCTAGTCATGATGTTTATAGGAGATCTAGGATTGATATAAGCTTTCCATATATGCATATGCCCAATGTTGCATGGTATGTTGATGTTAGAGGGGTCTCCCATTTTGATAAAGGGTGAGCCAAGGATATATGGTGTCTCGGGATCATCGAATAAATCCTTGTGATATTCCCGTTCTTCCTTGGTGGGCAACTTATCAAAGTATTCTTCTACAGTCTCAACTTCTTCTAACTTTTCTCCTTTATTAACCTCAACTTCCCTAATTTCATCCCTAGTCTCGGTTTCTACTCCCACTTCATCCTTGTCACTTTCTTCTATATCCTTATCAATTGGATTAATGGTGACAACATTGACAAAGTGGACGTGTTTGGAAGACGAGGGGTCCTTAGTTTGGATTCCGCTATTGGTGTCCCTAGTCTCCTTCCTAGGTGTAGCTAACGCTTGGTTGTTGAGGGATTTCAACAAGATGTCAATCTTCTTGGTCATCTCCGTTTGTTGTTGGTTGAATTCGGTTTCAAACCTAGCTATGCGAGCTTCTTGAGATGCCATAAATTTGGACATCAATCCTTCAAGATTGTTGGTACTACCATAGTTGTTAGAAGGATTGTTGTTGAAAGTACGGTTGGAGGGTGGACCGTTTGGTTGGTACCGATTAGGCGGATTGGAAGAATTGGTTTGGTTTTGTTTCCACCTAAGGTTTGGGTGATTTTTCCAAGCGGGGTTGTAGGAATCACCATAAGGGTTTGGCTCGGGTTTGAAAGTGTACCACTTATCTCCCGCTTCGTCGGTACGCGAGGATGCATAGCCGCAAAAGCTGTTCCGGGGAGTTCCACACAATCACGAGTGTCATGGGGACCACTACATAATTCGCATGAAGAAGTGATGTTGTTTACTTGGCTTGAAGGCTTAGGAGCTTCGTAAGATTTCATGAGAAACTTGACTTGGTCCTCAAGTTCCATGATCCTACGGTCGGGAGTGCTAGAATTGTTCGAAGGCAAAGATATTGCCTTGACCGTTTTGTTAAAATCACGGGGATCATTCCAACTTTCGTTGTCATAGAGAGCAAGATCTTCTATGAGTTCCCATGATTCTTCCGCACTTAGATCACGTAGCTTGCCACCGGCCGATTGGTCAATGGTTCGCCTTGTGGAGAGATCGATATGGTCATAAAAGATTTTGACTTGGAGCCAAAGATCTATGCCATGATGAGGGACTTTTTGGAGAAAGTCCGTGAAACGAGTCCATGCTTCATATAGAGTTTCACCCTGACGTTGTTGGAACATCAAGATATCATTTCTAAGCTTGGTAGTTCTCCCCGGTGGGAACAATTGAGCAAGGAAACGAGTGGTGAGATCATCCCATGAGGTGATGGATCCCGCGGGTAAATGCTCAAGCCATTGACTAGCTTGATCACGTAGAGAGAATTGGAATAGGCGTAATCGGGTTGACTCTCTAGTTGTAGCATCAAGGTCTATAGAATCTACTATTTTGAGGAAGTCCTTGAGATGTTGATTTGGATCTTCGGAATGAAGTCCATGGAATGCACATCCGCTTTGCACCAACCGGATGGTGTCGGATCGCAAGGGAGACACATTGGCTCCTTGGGTGAGCTCAATGGTGTTTCGGTAGCCTTGGTGGCTAGGTCGGGAATACTCTCCTAGGGTTCGGGGCCTAAGAGGTTGGTTAGCTAGTGGTGGGTTTTTTGGGTGGTCTTGTTGTGGTGGGTTGATGGGTTCAAAGATGTTACCACCTTCCATGATGTCGAATGGTAAAGATTACGAACAAAAAACACGAAGAAATAAGATAGACTAAAGAAAACCTAAAAATAAAAATAAAATCTTATTAGAAAGGAATCTAGCAAATAGACCTAATAAAAAGAAATCCTAACCTAGATAATAACTATTCCCCGGGCTGCGGCGCCAAAAACTTGATGCGTGGGAATTGCACCAGGCTTTACCTCTCGAGGGATCTCGAGAAGCTTACAACCCCCACCAAGCAGTGTACCTGATCGTTGTAGTATAGTATAGTGACAAGTACCGGGGGATTGATCGTTCAACTCAGGAATAGTGTCGCTAGGATTAGAAAACCTAAAAACTAGGTCTAGAGATGAGGGATGATTCTTTTTGTATTTTTATGTTTTTATAAAAGCAATTAAAATCACGGTTTTTAGAAGAGTGGGCGGAATTAGTTGCTAGTCAACTAACCCAATTACTAAAGATGCAATCAAAATAAAATAACAAAAATGAAAATAAAACTACTTAAACTAGTGGTGTGAACAAATAAATGGGAAAATTGTGTTTACTTAGATTTCACTACTCCCTAGATATCTTTTACAGGTTAATTACTTGTTACAGTTGCGTGGATGACGGATTGTATTCCTTAATACCATTCATGGGGTGGCGCACTTACTTCCCCAATCCTATAAGCTCCTACTTCACTCCTATGTCGAGCCGGCTAAGAAGCTTCTAACATGGGATCACTAGAATTCGCTGATGAGTGCTCAAACACTCATCATTTTTGGTCAAATCTGAACTGCAAAACATAAAAAACACTCAGAAGTGCATCAAAATACTAAAAATATTTCAAAATTGTGTTTTATATGTTTTAGATGCGAAATGAGCAAAAACAAATGAAAAACGCACAAAGTTTGCAAAATTGGCAGTTTCAGTCCCCCAACTTTCATAAAATTACAAAACTAGTCCCTGGAAATTCAAAATATGGAAAATTATCACCAAAGGTCCTTTTACAATCATAAGTTGTCATATTTTGTCCTTTGGTGAAAAATTGGAAAAGTTTTGGAAAATTACAAAATAAGTCCCTAGAGTTTCAAACTTTGGCAGATTTGGTCCCTGGTGGGATAATTTTGAAAGAAAAATCATTTTTGGGTCCTTGGGAAGTTACAAAAATCACTTTTGATCCCTGGATGAAAAGTTTGAGGAATTTACATGTTTGGTCTCTGGACTTTTGAAAATTGACACATTTGGTCCCCGGGAATTTTAAAATTGGAAAATATCATTTATGGTTTTTGAATTGTGGAACTTGGTATACTTCACCCTTTTGAGTAACTTTGGGAAAGATGGCAATTTCAGCCCTCCATTTGCATAAATTACAAAAATTGGTCCTTGTGTTGTTTTGCCAAATAAACCAACCGGACCCTTGAAGTTATTAACACCCCAACAAACCAAACCAACCCAAATCTTGGCCTGATCCATGAACACCCTTATATCTCCCAACCCCAAGCCCACCAAACCTAAATAATAATAAAAACCCAAACCGTTTATATTACTCCCTCCCACAGTCAAACAAAGTCAACCCCAACTCACCCTCTTCCCCCCCCCCCCCCCACTTGGCTGCTAACCACTGCAACACTCAACCTCAACCATCCCTCCACCTCAATTACCCCACACTTTGTTACCCTTCCAAACCACAACCTCCAAACAACAATTAATTCCACAAAAACCTAACAAGCAATCCCACAATCTGCCAAACTCTTTTTTCCCGCCAAAGATATTTAAAGGTCAAGATCAATCAAAGCTAATCCTATGGTCATAATTCAATGTGGGAAAGGAGGAGAGAGACTCCAGGAGCTATTAAAAGAAAGAAAAAAATGAAGAAGGAGGCAAGTAGTGTAGTAATAGTTCACAGTAGTTAGTATAGTTTTAGATTTTTTTCCACTTATGTAAAACTAATGTAATTCAACATTCTCAGTAGTAATATTAGATTGTAATTGGTCACCTTTAAGTCAATTTAAGTTTGCATTCTCTAAATTCAAGTTAATTGCCATTTTTAGTTTCTATAAAAATTCTAAGTTTTTAGTTAAGTCCTTATTTATGCTCATTGGGTGTCCTGAATTTGATCAAAAGCTCATTTAATATCAAACAATAGCTATTAGTGAATTGGTGCTCCATTGTTACTATTTTATCTCATGAGCTCAAGAGAGTCAACAAAAGTCAACTTGGTGTAATAAGCAGTTGGTATAAGCTTATTGAGCTTATTTGAGCTTTTTTAGCCTTGACTAAGGCTCATTGAGACTTTCAACCCTGTTAAGCTCCCTCTTCCTGGTAATTTTTATTTTTACATATTTTTGGTTTATTTCTTGAACCACTTATTAGCTGTCTTTCTAGTCTGATTTCCAGTTACTTGTGTTTGTTCATGCTCATTACTAGTTATTGGTTTGATTTGAGTACTCTACTTAGGCTTAGATTTGGTTTAGCTTAGAATTGCAATCTCACTGCTCATTCTAGTGTAAATTACATTTATGTGTTCTGGGTGATTTTACTGTTTAAATCCTGCTCATTTAGCTTTAATTTAGCCTAGGTAACCTGTTAATACAATAGAAACAGTAGGTATAAGCATAGAAATCAATATTGTAGTGTAACTTGTTCCTTTAAGGGGTGTTTGGTTTTAGGGAGTAAACTGTGTTAGTGATTGTTTCTGAGGTTGCAATTGGTCATAAATACTCACATTAGGTTTCATTAGAGTCTTGCAACAACAAAATCTTAGTAGGTTTCACTAGAAAGTCAAAATTGGCCTATGATCCTTATGGCAGTTAACTGTTGGATTCTTATGATCCATGATCATGCATATCAGTTCTTAGATGGTTAGAGTAGCTCAATTTCATGTTAACTTAGCTTAGTATATCTTTTACAATCATCTGTGATCATCACAAATCCATATAAGTCAACTTATCAAGATTCCATTAAAAGTCAAAATGCTTGCTTTCAGTTTTTTCCCAAACTTCCAGTAATTTATTTGAATTTTGTATAAGGTTTCTAGGATTGAAATTGGTTCCTAATCATTGTCTACCATCTCATCTTTGGTGTCCTAGCTTCATTGCATTTTTACCATTTTTTCCCTGGGCCCCACCTTTGCCCAAAGTTACTTGCAGGGGGAGGTTGTCCCCTGCATCAACTGCACTACAGCCTACCACCACCACTTGGTGGTGGTTTTCTGGCCATCTCATTGGTCCACAAGCCCCCCAATTGGCTTCTTTGAACCCCCCTCATGGTAGGCTCTTAAGTTTGACCCATGGTTTGACCTCAAACACTGTGGACCCCACTTGAATCAAGCCCAAGTTTCTGTCCCATTTCTGAGTTGCTTTTAGATTTTGGATGTGCTTATTGTTGGCTTATTGGCTTATCCAGTGGACCACTAGTGCTTTTTCCAGCTTAAACAAGTTCCTATAACTTATTTGGACTAGAATCAAACATTGTGGGTCCCACTTAATGCCATTTTAGCTTATTTTCATCCTTGGTCAACTGTGGTCAACTGTCAAGGTTTTTAAGCTCTCAACAGCTTATTTTTAAGTTATAAAAATTTTGTTTTTACAAAAGTTGTTAGTTTTTAGCTATAAAATAGGTTGGTAAAAAAAAAACCAAGAAAATCTAATTTAATATTAAGTGATAGTTTCTATTTAATATAATTTAAATTTTATTTTTCATTTTTAAATTTTTATTAAGAACTTAGCATTTTTATATTTTTCTTAATTTCCTTTCATATTAAAGTATTTTTAGTAATTTTCTCAGATTTTTATTTCATCATTTGGTATTTATTATATTTAATATTAGTTTTATTAGTAATTAATTAATAATTAAGTTTTAAATAGCATAATTACTTTTTATTAAGTAAGACTTAGTTTTTATATTTTTCCTAGCTTTTATATGTTGTAAAATAATTTTAGAAATTTTCTTGTAATTTTTACTGTTAATTTAGTATTTTTTATAATTTAAAATATTTTAATTAGGTAATTAATGTTTAATTAGTAATTAATTAAACGGTTTTTCTGATTAGTGATTTTGGAATTCGTTCCATTGTACATTTATCCATCCTTTGTTCATATTTTCTTATCTTCAAAACAAAACCGTTCCTGAAAACTTTTTAAACTCAGTTTTCAACGAACACAAAAACACAAAAATATTTTCTTTATCATTTGTACAAAATGTTTATCCAAAAAGCCAAAAACATTCATCTTTACCATCCTACCCTTTTGATTCTCATTTCCTCACCCTCTATACACATTTGATTCTTTCTATGTCTCATCCACACTTTCTGGTTTGCCAGTGGTGTGGTAGTTCTCATAATGGTGGTAATTGCCCCGGTTGTGGCATGGTAGAGTCAGGAAACGTGTAAAACCCGAAAATTTTGAACATCTAAAACACCCAAAATACCCTTCAATTTCAAACTTTTGGAAATACGAATTTTAGTTATAACCTAAGTTTATGAAGACGTTAGTACGAGAACGATATACATTTCGAATAATTAAAAACTTACGATAAATAAAATAGTACGTGTTTAATTCATAGTCCTCCTAGCCAACTTATTTTTGATACGTCACAAACGTATATGAACGAGAACATAGTCCATATTCGTGATTGAATTAGTCCCCGTGATTTGCTCCCTAATTTTGGCCTTCTTTCCTTTTTGAATACCACCCTACACGTTTTCTAATTATTAACAAAATCTCACCAGGTTGCATAATTCCTTTTTTCTCACACCTTACTCGTTTAAAGCTTTATACCAAATCTTAACTTTTCATTTAACAAATGCAATGAGAAGCCTAAGAACCTAAACAACAGAAACACGACACAAAGAAACCCTATCAATAAAATGGCGGCTACTACTTTCTTGTTCTAATTTCTGTTCGATTCGAGGTGAGCAAAGGAGCTTTTGATCGTATTCTTGGAGGTGGGGTGGTGGTGTATTGCTACTGGTTCGTAGGGCTCCTTCGAAGGGTTGTGTTTTGCTCATATACTTTTATGATTTCGCAAGGTAGTGTACGTGGGATTTTTGATTTCTGGTTCGAGGGTCTTGTTCCTGGCTCGACTTTGGCTCATGGGTGTTCGATCGTTGATGTTCTCTTTTTCTTGTTACGGCTACGAGGGTATTGTCTCACAACTTTGTTTTATATTTCTCTCTTGCTATTTTTGTTCGATCGCCATCATCCTGTTTGCTTTTCGACATAAGAGACCACATTAAATAATGGAAAACTTACATAAAATACAATGAAAATAAAACATGTAACGCCTGCTACACCTTGTTATATATAAGAAAGTGTCATTCGTATATGTATATATAAGATTAATATGATACATATACTCGAAAATTTGTTGAGTTACTAAACGAATGGGGTAATAATAGATTTGAGATAATCGATAGTATTAGTCATAACGAATCGGGTTTCGGATGTTTGAACGGGTCATGTGGGATAAAGAACTCCATATAACGAGTATAGCAAGCTCAGTCATTATCTATATTTACTATACTGTATTAGTCTAAAGCGTGAATCTGTTACATGGGTTTTAAATGTAATGAAAGGGTGAATAAGGAAACCTGAATAATTTTGAAAATCAGTGAAGCGAGAATAAGGAATTCATGTATGATAATTTTTATCATGAAAGCATGCATTGATCTACAAACTTGGTTCAAGTAATATAAGGAGTGCATGCATGATATTTTAATGTGAAAGCATGCATAAATAGGATGTATTATAATAGCACAGTTCAAGTAAACCGAGATCGAACTTAGACGTGAATATTTGGACGTATTAACAGTGACTAAGGGACTTTCAAAATCTGTTATTTTTTTTCTTTTTAACAAATACTTTTAGCTTTCGGAATGTGATGTTTTCTATTAGTTCATAAATGAGATTTTAAAATAAGACTTGAATATTATCATGACATGCATACTAAAATTATGCAAATCGTTTACTGTTTGAATGTTTAAAAGTATAAGTATGACATTATTTTCATATTAGAATTGTTTTGTAATAGATCCTACAAGGGTGTACATTTTATACCTATTTAAAATACACAGTGATACAAACTAATCAATATAAATTATATAAATGATGTCTTCGTATCATATGAAATCAAAAGGTGGTGTTTAGGCTCCTAAATAAATAAATGGTTCTTAAATAATAAGACAATCATTAATTCGTGTAGATTCGTTGAAGGAGGAGTAATTTCTGATCTTTGTGTTTTCCGGTGTGTTATGCATTTGCGGTTAAGGTACAGATATTCTGACCTTTTCAGTAAAGGTTTCTCATGACTTCCTTTCTTTTGATCTCTCATTTTGTTTAGGGTTCCCGATGCCATTGCTATGAAACCCCATTTTATTTTCTGAACCTTTTCTGTTATGAACCTTTGCTATATGAACCTTCTGATTTTGAACCATCTGATTTGGACCTTTTGATATGACTTTGTGATATGGACTTCTGATATGATCTGATTATGATGACTTATGATCTGTGTCATTTTATGACATTCTGTTGACCTATTCTGTTTGACCTATTCTAGTTGGACACCCAAACCAAATTTATTTCACTAGGCATGGGGGTTCCATGTCCGTGTCAGGGATGCACCTCTGGCATGACTCCAGGGCAGTGGAGTGATGTTCTGCCACGTCCCCTTATCTGTTATCTGTTATGAGCTCAATTATCTGTTTATTATGGCCAATATTATTTCTGTGGGGGCGTATGGATGCATCCTAGATCTGTTTCTGTTTTTTGTTATCTGTTATCTGTATCTGGTAATTGATGCTGCGTGCATGCACGTCCTTCACATTTCTGGGAGCTAGCTACTCCACCCATATGAGGACACCCCTCATTATTGTCTGATTATCTGATAGGTCTCCCCTCTATATGATTATGAAGAGATATGATTATGATTATGATGAAGGCATTATTATGAAGGCATTATATCTGTTTCTGGGCTCGTGGTTGATGACTAACCCTTACCTTACCTCTTACTACTATTTCATACTTACCTTTGATTACATTTCTGTTATTTCCTTTATACCTTATTCAGTATTCGTCTCTGTTTCATATTACTTTGTTGTTATATCTGTTCACTGGGCTTTTTAAGCTCAGCCGCGTTTTCTTTCTCCCGCGGCAGGTTTTAGAAGGAAGCTAGGTTATGGGTGAAGAGTGCAAATAGGAGCTTTTAGAGAGGAATTGCTTGATGAGTTAATAGTGGTTCTGAAGATGCTTTAGATTAGTCATGTTGTACTTAGTTCTGATATTGTATTCCTTTATCATGGAACCTTTTGTAACCCTTGTATCCATTTGTATTATTAAAGTTTATGCTTGTGTTTGTTCTGATTGACACCATGAATGTGACATTTTAGCCCTTGTCGGGTTGGGGTGTTACAATTATGGTATCAGAGAACAGGCTACGACTTATGATACATATAACCTTAACCTGTGAGTTTTGGACCATTAGGCTTCCACTGTAGGAACATACGAGAACACCTTTGAGAACTTGCTTTAGGATTTCCCCCTATGAACTTAAGTTTTCACCGGTGAGGAATGGGTAGACTATAAGGCATCTGTTTAAGTATCATTGCTTCCGCATCACTCTGTGAATTACTCTGATTCTTGCTTCTGCCTTCAGTTATGCCTTATGAGAAATTCTATTTCTGTGGCTAGAAAGTTTTGAAACCTAAGTTCAGTAACCAAGTAAGTTTGAAATCCCTCGAGAATGACATTGATACCGTATACCATTCAAATCCACTTTCTGATCCTCAGATTCTATTTCTGCCTGACAAACATTCTAATATTTTATCGACCATTCTGAAGGTTATTCAAACATGATGTGTTAGACACATTCTTTGAATTCATTTCTTATGCTGGGCCTATAATGTATCCTCTGATACTATTTGACTTTGCATAATCCTTTACTCTGATAATTGTTAATTACAGAAATAGGAAAAAGTTGTTTTTCTCCCTCTGAATGATGAACTCTGTTTGCCAATCAATTACCTTTGGAAGGATATGATGTTAATATTATCTTAATATAGATTCGTTAACTTAGCAGGATGATACTGACTTATATCCTATACATCTCACTTTTGACGATCATTTGATGTTGTAGTACCATTGATTTATAATCCACCTATCACTTTTGTTTAAAAAAAACGAGATTCCAATACCTTGAACTGTTCTCTCATCGATTTCAACATTTTGATGTATCATGTACTGGACTCTGAAATATATAAACCATCTGTCTGGTTTGATGACTGTATTCGTTCTATGAATCCGTTTAATCTTGATATATCTGATTTTGAGGTCTCTTGATTTCGAGTTGGCTTGTGACCTTTAGTAACTTGTTTCATTCTACTCCTAGTATGATGTTTCTGAAACACATGAATCTGTTAAGATTGATGCTGCTATGAAAGTACAAAACTCTGATCTCTTCTGATTTTCAAGTTTCTCCTAGCACCTAATAGTGTCCATTCTTGAAAAGCTCTAGCACTGGAAGTATTTTGTAGTACAAAAGTTTTCAATGTTCTCTGATAAACCTTTTGGTATTCCCTCCTGCTTGAACAATAGAATCTGAACTGATCTTAGTCGAAGAAGCCATGGAAGTTGAGAGATTGAATGAGCTGACGTAATATGATGTTAATCACCCTGATATTTTATTCTGAGATGATCCGGTCGATTTATGAAGAAGAGAAAGAGAAATATATGACGGTAGATCGACTATCGTGAACCTAACTAAATCACTATCCAAAATCATTAATCCTTCCCGCGTATTAATAAATGATTTAGTCTACTTTTGAAACTCAGTGATCTGATTACATTTGATGGACTGAAGAAGCAACCTCAAGAACTTATAAGAAATGGGTTAAATAATCAAGAATAACCTCCGTAAAGTATTGCAGTTGTTATGAAGAAGGAAGGTAATGAGAAGTGATTCTGAAGCTACCTTTGTACTCATTATTGTGAACCCTGATGATGCCAATTGTATTGGCAAAATTGTCAACTATTCTTACGCATCAAATGGAATTTATGTTTCTCAAATGTTTAGACAAATGGTCATTGTATGACTCATTAGTACGTTTAGAAACAAGGAAGAACATGAGAATCAATTGCGCAAGTTGTTAGAAATCTGACAATCAGTTGTGTATTCTGGAAGTTTGATGTATGTTGAGGCAATGGTGTTCTTAATTAAGAAAATTACTATAAACTCCGACAGCAGATTAAAAGAAGCTGGAATCTTCTGAACCACGTAGAAAATTTTGGAGGATGCTTACAAATTGTGTTACTGTTAATAAATTTCGTGAAAAGAGAGAAACAGCTCAGTTTGATTGAGAACGGAGTTCTGGAAAAAAGCTGAAATAGAGATATGCTTCCGCACTTGCAAGTGGTACCTGACTTGGAACGCTTCTAAGAGAGACTCAGACATGAACGTGTACATCGCAGAAAGATGATTGTTTATGCATCAAGTCAACTATAAACGTATGAGAAGATTGATCACTGCATGATCTGGAATTTGCAACAGCAGTGGTTACCCCGAAGAGTGGAAAACAATCCCTACATGACAGAAGTGTTGGCGAGCAGTGGACAAGATCTAGTCAAGACGGCGGACCTGGAGCTGATGAAGACATACAGTCCCACTTCCCTATTCATCTTGGTTGTACTAAGATGAATTGAGAGCGGAAGCAGACTGGATGATGAAGGAATTCAAAGATCGTGCCAGAAGTTCACATCACTCCATCACATTCCAAGAGGAACTGCAGAAGGATTGACGAACCAGACTCAAGCTCATGATTTTGATCACTCCCAGGTTGATAGAAGAATGAAGGTAGATTAACCGGATTTGAAGAGATTGGAGATCATATATTTTGTATGGACAGAAATTGAAGTAAACCTCTAGGTTTGGATGAACTGATTATGTGAGGAAGAAGTCGACGATGAATTTTCACTCCCGTTGACCCACTTAAGCCTCGTGATCTGGTAATAAAACCCTTTAAAGATTTTAAATTCTCTAGAAACATCTCAGTTCCGTGTTCATTCTGCGTTTTCTTGATATTGGCCTCGTTTTGAGAATTTTGGCAAATTGTGAAGATCTATGTTCTTGAACGCAGTACGTTACTTCTGTTAGAAATTTTGGAATTTCCATTACTCTTTTGAGCAGTCTATTTTCCTCTAAGCTATGATATATGATATCTGATTCTGTTAATCTCTGGACTGTAGAAGTACTAGTGGACAAAGAATAGGTTGTTTGTTCACGACTCGACATAAAGTATGATCATCATGAGGGCATAATTATGTGGTGCTCGTATTATGACGCCTGATCAACGTGATAATACTTACACCATATAATGTGCACTTATTATGATCATAGGATATCCGAGGAGTGCCTTTGAAATCCTGAAAGTTCTGATATCTTATCTGAATTATCCGCGATTAGTGAAACTCTGGATCCTTTCTGCCTATGCTTATGTTGTCTTTGATTCGTTAGAGATCTGAATAATTCTGAAACTCTGATTTTCTTTCTGCTAACATCTGTATATCTGTTATAAATCTTAAGCTTCATTATGGAGCTTTCCACTGTCTGAATATCATCATTTAATCTGATTTCTGTCTATATTCAATATGTATTTCTGATAAGATTCACCTAGCGTCATCTGTTATATGTTGTATTGGTTTGACCTGATTCACTCTGATTCGTTTTGTTCTGAGGGATCCTAAACCTTTTTAATCTATATTGAGTCATGAGAAACTAGTCTGTTTTTTGGAAGATTCTGTTGGGAAGAACCTCCCTTAGCGTGGGGATATCTGCGACGATCTTTTGTATTCTGCTACGAATCCGTCTGACTTTACGACTTCAAATTTCGCGGACGAAATTTTCTTTTTAGAAGGGAAGAGTTGTAAAACCCGAAAATTTTGAGCATCTAAAACACCCAAAATACCCTTCAATTTCAAACTTTTGGAAATACGAATTTTAGTTATAACCTAAGTTTATGAAGACGTTAGTACGAGAACGATATACATTTCGAATAATTAAAAACTTACGATAAATAAAATAGTACGTGTTTAATTCATAGTCCTCCTAGCCAACTTATTTTTGATACGTCACAAACGTATATGAACGAGAACATAGTCCATATTCGTGATTGAATTAGTCCCCTTGATTTGCTCCCTAATTTTGGCCTTCTTTCCTTTTTGAATACCACCCTACACGTTTTCTAATTATTAACAAAATCTCACCAGGTTGCATAATTCCTTTTTTCTCACACCTTACTCGTTTAAAGCTTTATACCAAATCTTAACTTTTCATTTAACAAATGCAATGAGAAGCCTAAGAACCTAAACAACAGAAACACGACACAAAGAAACCCTATCAATAAAATGGCGGCTACTACTTTCTTGTTCTAATTTCTGTTCGATTCGAGGTGAGCAAAGGAGCTTTTGATCGTATTCTTGGAGGCGGGGTGGTGGTGTATTGCTACTGGTTCGTAGGGCTGCTTCGAAGGGTTGTGTTTTGCTCATATACTTTTATGATTTCGCAAGGTAGTGTACGTGGGATTTTTGATTTCTGGTTCGAGGGTCTTGTTCCTGGCTCGACTTTGGCTCATGGGTGTTCGATCGTTGATGTTCTCTTTTTCTTGTTACGGCTACGAGGGTATTGTCTCACAACTTTGTTTTATATTTCTCTCTTGCTATTTTTGTTCGATCGCCATCATCCTGTTTGCTTTTTGACATAAGAGACCACATTAAATAATGGAAAACTTACATAAAATACAATGAAAATAAAACATGTAACGCCTGCTACACCTTGTTATATATAAGAAAGTGTCATTCGTATATGTATATATAAGAGTAATATGATACATATACTCAAAAATTTATTGAGTTACTAAACGAATGGGGTAATAATAGATTTGAGATAATCGATAGTATTAGTCATAACGAATCGGGTTTCGGATGTTTGAACGGGTCATGTGGGATAAAGAACTCCATATAACGAGTATAGCAAGCTCAGTCATTATCTATATTTACTATACTGTATGAGTCTAAAGCGTGAATCTGTTACATGGGTTTTAAATGTAATGAAAGGTTGAATAAGGAAACCTGAATAATTTTGAAAATCAGTGAAGCGAGAATAAGGAATTCATGTATGATAATTTTTATCATGAAAGCATGCATTGATCTACAAACTTGGTTCAAGTAATATAAGGAGTGCATGCATGATATTTTAATGTGAAAGCATGCATAAATAGGATGTATTATAATAGCACAGTTCAAGTAAACCGAGATCAAACTTAGACGTGAATATTTGGACGTATTAACAGTGACTAAGGGACTTTCAAAATCTGTTATTTTTTTTCTTTTTAACAAATACTTTTAGCTTTCGGAATGTTATGTTTTCTATTAGTTCATAAATGAGATTTTAAAATAAGACTTGAATATTATCATGACATGCATACTAAAATTATGCAAATTGTTTACTGTTTGAATGTTTAATAGTATAAGTATGACATTATTTTCATATTAGAATTGTTTTGTAATAGATCCTACAAGGGTGTACATTTTATACCTATTTAAAATACACAGTGATACAAATTAATCAATATAAATTATATAAATGATGTCTTCGTATCATATGAAATCAAAAGGTGGTGTTTAGGCTCCTAAATAAATAAATGGTTCTTAAATAATAAGACAATCATTAATTCGTGTAGATTCGCTGAAGGAGGAGTAATTTCCGATCTTTGTGTTTTCCGGTGTGTTTTGCATTTGCGGTTAAGGTACAGATATTCTGACCTTTTCAGTAAAAGTTTCTCATGACTTCCTTTCTTTTGATCTCTCATTTTGTTTAGGGTTCCCGATGCCATTGCTATGAAACCCCATTTTATTTTCTGAACCTTTTCTGTTATGAACCTTTGCTATATGAACCTTCTGATTTTGAACCTTCTGATTTGGACCTTTTGATATGACTTTGTGATATGGATTTCTGATATGATCTGATTATGATGACTTATGATCTGTGTCATTTTATGACATTCTGTTGACCTATTCTATTTGACCTATTCTAGTTTGACACCCGAGCCAAATTTATTTCACTAGGCATGGGGGTTCCATGTCCATGTCAAGGATGCACCTCTGGCATGACTCCAGGGCAGTGGAGTGATGTTATGCCACGTCCCCTTATCTGTTATCTGTTATGAGCTCAATTATCTATTTATTATGACCAATATTATTTCTGTGGGGGCGTATGGATGCATCCTAGATCTGTTTCTGTTTTCTGTTTTCTGTTATCTGTTATCTGTTATCTGTATCTGGTGATTGATGCTGCGTGCATGCACGTCCTTCACATTTCTGGGAGCTAGCTACTCCACTCATATGAGGACACCCCTCATTATTGTCTGATTATCTGAGAGGTCTCCCCTCTATATGATTATGAAGAGATACGATTATGATTATGATGAAGGCATTATGATGAAGGCATTATTATGAAGGCATTATATCTGTTTCTGGGCTCGTGGTTGATGACTAACCCTTACCTTACCTCTTACTACTATTTCATACTTACCTTTGATTACATTTCTGTTATTTCCTTTATACCTTATTCAATATTCATCTATTTTTCATATTACTTTGTTGTTATATCTGTTCACCGGGCTTTTTAAGCTCAGCCGCGTTTTCTTTCTCCCGCGGCAGGTTTTAGAAGGAAGCTAGGTTATGGGTGAAGAGTGCAAATAGGAGCTTTTAGAGAGGAATTGCTTGATGAGTTAATAGTGGTTCTGAAGATGCTTTAGATTAGTCATGTTGTATTTAGTTCTGATATTGTATTCCTTTATCATGGAACCTTTTGTAACCCTTGTATCCATTTGTATTATTAAAGTTTATGCTTGTGTTTGTTCTGATTGACACCATGAATGTGACATTTTAGCCCTTGTCGGGTTGGGGTGTTACAAAACGGGTCTGTCTATAACCAAGATCCCTATTCTTACCATGACACCACTGATTTATTCCATCAGCTGCCACACCATGATACTCAGCAGTTTTACTGTTGTGAGTACTGTGGTGGTTCACACTATAGTTCTGATTGTCAATCGGGAAACACACTTGTCCATGAGCAATTTCCTGATAACAATTTTGACTTTAGCACATACGACTCACAGCCACATCAGTTTTACTGTTGTGATCACTGTGGAGGTCCACACTTCAGCTCCGATTGTCAAACAAGGAATCCATTTCCTTGTAACACTTTTGACACATCGTATTATGACGAACCTCCATCTCCACCAATTCCTCAAAGTCTTATCCTTGATCTTTTGGATTTAGTGAAAGATTTGAGAGGAATCACACATACCCCAGATAATCCAAACCAGAAATCGATGGAAGAATTGTTAGCTGACGAACAGGCTGCTAAAATAAATTCCCAAGATGCTTATGAAAGATCTATTAGGGAATCAATAGCAAAATAAAAAGCAGCCAGATCTAGCTCTCGATTTCGTTTCATTCCTGATGACAGTGATGATGAGGATACACTTGATATCCTTGGATTTTATAAAGATTCATCAGGTTCATCAGTTAAGATTCCATCTCAACCCACTCCTATCACACCCGAGGTTCCCACTCACTCTTTGAGCATGGGGGACGAGCATCTTGACACTGTTCCTAATAAGGAATCGGACGAATTCATAAAGTCTAGTGTTGAGAACCTTGTTCCAATCCCAAGAGAGTCACAGGGAACTCTTGATCATTTGTGTGATATCCCTCCTCCTCTTGTCTTCCCGAATGATGATGTTCAGATGTTCTCCGATTCTACTGATGACGATTCGTTATCCTGTGGCGACATCGTTTTTATGGAAGAATTACCTTCTAAGCTAGTTAGCTTAGAAGAAGAGAATGTTGAGATTGACACTGAAATCAAGAATGAAGCACTTCGTGCAACATTATTGAATGTCGATCTCCTCATTTCTAAAATCGAGGCTTTCAATATGAAACCTATTTCATCTCCTATCCTAATTAAGGATAGTGACATTTTCTCCGATGATCCTATGCCGGAGTTTGAAGCCTTTACCTTTGATCATATGGGAGAGAAGATTAGTGGCAGTACCACTTCTCATTCTCAAATTTCTCTCCCCGAATATGATTCATTCACCTTTGAGGAGTTCTCCGGTGAACTCACTCATATCATATCTCCACCGGAGTATGATAACTTTCACTTTGATCTAGACAAAGTTGATCTTTGTTTTCCGGAGGGAAATATTCTCAACCTTGAGAAATTGATTGATATCAAAATCCCAACCCTCCCACCCATAATATGTCTAGATCATACGAGCCTAAATGATGAGATTCATGATACACCAATCATGAATTCTCTTTCTGATGATGATGAATCAATCTTGATTGTCATCAAGATCTTTCTACCCTTCTTCACCTACAGGGTGACTTCTCCTGTTCTTCACTCTTTCGGGAATGAAGACACTATATTTGATCCCGGCATTTTCATGTATCATTATCTTGAGCCTGGGTCTGTATATCTCATCGGTGTGGAACTTTCACGTGCTTCAAATGTTTGTCCAAACATCTTGAATGAAAGACCGATTGAGATTGTTTCTTCCACATCGTGCTTCCCCAAGGACAAAAGAATTCGGGGTCGAGTCAAGCTAGCGACTCGGTAAACAAAAACAGTAGCATGCTTATAGGGTTTTCACCCTAAGTGTGGGGGAGTTACCCACACAATGGTTACAAATAGAGTGAAAATACAAAATGGTGTTTTCCACGCTTAGCTTGTAATGTTTCCCTTTTACGTTCAAAATGTCGGCATAATAGCCGGGGTTTTGAATATTGAGGACAATATTCATTCTAAGTGTGGGGGGGTATTTCGCTATTCTAGCGAATTTTATCACATTTTACTATCTAGTACCCCCGTTTTTTGCCAAAATTTCAAAAATTTTTAAAATTTTTTCACTGGTGCCTCAAAATTTTTGTGGTAATCAGTCCGCCTTGTCTAACCAACAAAAGGGATTGGCTAATCCAGGAGCAAACGGCTCTTGGTAAAGATATCTCAAATCCGTTTATGGCTTGCAATTTGCCCAAAATTGTATGGTTCCTCAACTCCCCATATCCTCAAAAGCAAATGAGTTGGCTAGCCCGCAAGATTATGGCTTGTGGTAAAGGCCGTGGAAAATCCATAATTGGTAATCAGCTCACCAAGATGTTGACTATTCCATCAAGAGCTGGCTAGTCCAGAAGCAAACGGCTTTTGGTAAAGACTAATCAAATCCGTTGACAGCTGGTGGTTTGCTCAAAATCACACGGTTATCAGGTGTACCACAGTTCTCACACCTGGCTACTCCAAAAGTGATGGCTTTTGGTAAAGAGTTTAAAATCCATCAATTTTTCAAAACATTTATTGCTAGGGACTAGCAATAGTTTAGTGTGGGGGATTGATGAGTGCTCAAACACTTATTATTTTTGGTCAAACCTGAACTGCAAAACATACAAAAACACTCAGAAATGCATCAAAATACTAAAAATATTTCAAAATTGTGTTTTATATGTTTTAGATGCGAAATGAGCAAAAACAAATGAAAAACGCACAAAGTTGGCAAAATTTGCAGTTTCAGTCCCCCAACTTTCATAAAATTACAAAACTAGTCCCTGGAAATTCAAAATATGGAAAATTATCACCAAAGGTCCTTTTACAATCATAAGTTGTCATATTTTGTCCTTTGGTGAAAAATTGGAAAAGTTTTGGAAAATTACAAAATAAGTCCCTGGAGTTTCAAACTTTGGCAGATTTGGTCCCTGGTGGGATAATTTTGAAAGAAAAATCATTTTTGGGTCCTTGGGAAGTTACAAAAATCACTTTTGATCCCTGGATGAAAAGTTTGAGGAATTTACATGTTTGGTCCCTGGACTTTTGAAAATTGACACATTTGGTCCCCGGGAATTTTAAAATTGGAAAATATCATTTATGGTTTTTGAATTGTGGAACTTGGTATATTTCACCCTTTTGAGTAACTTTGGGAAAGATGGCAATTTCAGCCCTCCATTTGCATAAATTACAAAAATTGGTCCTTGTGTTGTTTTGCCAAATAAACCAACCGGACCCTTGAAGTTATTAACACCCCAACAAACCAAACCAACCCAAATCTTGGCCTGGTCCATGAACACCCTTATATCTCCCAACCCCAAGCCCACCAAACCTAAATAATAATAAAAACCCAAACCGTTTATATTACTCCCTCCCACAGTCAAACAAAGTCAACCCCAACTCACCCTCTTCCCCCGCACTTGGCTGCTAACCACTGCAACACTCAACCTCAACCATCCCTCCACCTCAATTACCCCACACTTTGTTACCCTTCCAAACCACAACCTCCAAACAACAATTAATTCCACAAAAACCTAACAAGCAATCCCACAATCTGCCAAACTCTTTTTTCCCGCCAAAGATATTTAAAGGTCAAGATCAATCAAAGCTAATCCTATGGTCATAATTCAATGTGGGAAAGGAGGAGAGAGACTCCAGGAGCTATTAAAAGAAAAAAAAAATGAAGAAGGAGGCAAGTAGTGTAGTAATAGTTCACAGTAGTTAGTATAGTTTTAGATTTTTTTCCACTTATGTAAAACTAATGTAATTCAACATTCTTAGTAGTAATATTAGATTGTAATTGGTCACCTTTAAGTCAATTTAAGTTTGCATTCTCTAAATTCAAGTTAATTGCCATTTTTAGTTTCTATAAAAATTCTAAGTTTTTAGTTAAGTCCTTATTTATGCTCATTGGGTGTCCTGAATTTGATCAAAAGCTCATTTAATATCAAACAATAGCTGTTAGTGAATTGGTGCTCCATTGTTACTATTTTATCTCATGAGCTCAAGAGAGTCAACAAAAGTCAACTTGGTGTAATAAGCGGTTGGTATAAGCTTATTGAGCTTATTTGTGCTTTTTCAGCCTTGACTAAGGCTCATTGAGACTTTCAACCCTGTTAAGCTCCCTCTTCCTGGTAATTTTTATTTTTACATATTTTTGGTTTATTTCTTGAACCACTTATTAGCTGTCTTTCTAGTCTGATTTCCAGTTACTTGTGTTTGTTCATGCTCATTACTAGTTATTGGTTTGATTTGAGTACTCTACTTAGGCTTAGATTTGGTTTAGCTTAGAATTGCAATCTCACTGCTCATTCTAGTGTAAATTACATTTATGTGTTCTGGGTGATTTTACTGTTTAAATCCTGCTCATTTAGCTTTAATTTAGCCTAGGTAACCTGTTAATACAATAGAAACAGTAGGTATAAGCATAGAAATCAATATTGTAGTGTAACTTGTTCCTTTAAGGGGTGTTTGGTTTTAGGGAGTAAACTGTGTTAGTGATTGTTTCTGAGGTTGCAATTGGTCATAAATACTCACATTAGGTTTCATTAGAGTCTTGCAACAACAAAATCTTAGTAGGTTTCACTAGAAAGTCAAAATTGGCCTATGATCCTTATGGCAGTTAACTGTTGGATTCTTATGATCCATGATCATGCATATCAGTTCTTAGATGGTTAGAGTAGCTCAATTTCATGTTAACTTAGCTTAGTATATCTTTTACAATCATCTGTGATCATCACAAATCCATATAAGTCAACTTATCAAGATTCCATTAAAAGTCAAAATGCTTGCTTTCTGTTTTTTCCCAAACTTCCAGTAATTTATTTGAATTTTGTATAAGGTTTCTAGGATTGAAATTGGTTCCTAATCATTGTCTACCATCTCATCTTTGGTCTCCTAGCTTCATTGCATTTTTACCATTTTTTCCCTGGGCCCCACCTTTGCCCAAAGTTACTTGCAGGGGGAGGTTGTCCCCTGCATCAGCTGCTCTACAGCCCACCACCACCACTTGGTGGTGGTTTTCTGGCCATCTCATTGGTCCACAAGCCCCCCAATTGGCTTCTTTGAACCCCCCTCATGGTAGGCTCTTAAGTTTGACCCATGGTTTGACCTCAAACCCTGTGGACCCCACTTGAATCAAGCCCAAGTTTCTGTCCCATTTCTGAGTTGCTTTTAGATTTTGGATGTGCTTATTGTTGGCTTATTGGCTTATCCAGTGGACCACTAGTGCTTTTTCCAGCTTAAACAAGTTCCTATAACTTATTTGGACTAGAATCAAACATTGTGGGTCCCACTTAATGCCATTTTAGCTTATTTTCATCCTTGGTCAACTGTGGTCAACTGTCAAGGCTTTTAAGCTCTCAACAGCTTATTTTTAAGTTATAAAAATTTTGTTTTTACAAAAGTTGTTAGTTTTTAGCTATAAAATAGGTTGGTAAAAGAAAAACCAAGAAAATCTAATTTAATATTAAGTGATAGTTTCTATTTAATATAATTTAAATTTTATTTTTCATTTTTAAATTTTTATTAAGAACTTAGCATTTTTATATTTTTCTTAATTTCCTTTCATATTAAAGTATTTTTAGTAATTTTCTCAGATTTTTATTTCATCATTTGGTATTTATTATATTTAATATTAATTTTATTAGTAATTAATTAATAATTAAGTTTTAAATAGCATAATTAATTTTTATTAAGTAAGACCTAGTTTTTATATTTTTCCTAGCTTTTATATGTTGTAAAATAATTTTAGAAATTTTCTTGTAATTTTTACTGTTCATTTAGTATTTTTTTTATAATTTAAAATAGTTTAATTAGGTAATTAATGTTTAATTAGTAATTAATTAATAGAAAAATCACAAAAAGACAAAAATACTTATTTTTAATTTTAAAACTTATTTTTAGTTATTTTATAATTTTAGAAATTTTATTTTCATTTTTCTAGTGTTAAATTAATATTATATTGTATTTAAGTATTTTAAATATTAATAATTAGTAATAACTAGTAATTAATTAATAATAATTAATTAAAGTGTAAAAATTTATTTTCTTTTTCTAAAAATTTTCTTTTACCTTTTAGTTTGTAAAAAAAAAGTCATTTTCACCCCCTGGGGGTTTTCAGATTTCCGTTTTCACTTTTAATTTTGTACGTTTACGTTTTATTTAAACGTGAACGTACGCGTTTTTAGGTTTAAATCGTTTCTGGTTTTTCTGATTTCACAGTCTTATTCATATAGCTTGTTTAAGCTATTTTATTGCAGATTCCTTAGTTCAAATCGATCACAAACCCTTTTCTTGTCCAAATTCACCCGATCACAGAACTCTTTGATAACCATTACACCTCGTCGGGACATAACGACCCGGGGAAACACTATACTTCCGCGGAGCATTGACTCTAGGTAGTTTGACCTTGTTGACCATCACCTGGTCAATTTAGGTTGACGGTTTAGTACCAATCATTCGCTCATGCATTAAATACAATCATAAAAACCTAGTACACATCGGTTCATGTTTCTTAAGACGTTCAAGCAAGTTACACAATGGAGATCTGCCAGTTTTCTTAAACCTAACATTGAAATCATTCATCCATTACAACTATAAACAAGCAATCAACCTATAATTAACATCTAGGTTTCATTACATCTAAGCAAACACATGAAAGATCTAGCCTAGCTTGTTAAAATCAAGACAAGCATAAGATATATTCAAACAACACATAGACATATTGAATGAATTGAAAGAAGACTTATCTTAATTGAACATGAAAGGTTTCAAGGGGTGAAAACTCTTGAAAATACTGTTCCAAACGACCTAGGGTTTATTAGGTTCGGCCCTAGTATTCTCCACACAAGTTCCTCCCTTTATGAATGAAAAATAGAAAAGTATATATAGATTTTGTGAGGTGACAGCGTCAAGAGTAAATTTCTGACGCCGTCATCTCGCCGCCAATAAAGTTCTCGAACTGCCTAGATCTGGGTCTGACGCCGTCATGTGTAATCCTGCTCCAGGCCGTCATCAAAATAACTCTTGACGCCCTACTTCTGACGCCGTCACGTTTTCTCTGGGTCGTCATGCATTTTGCTCCTGACGCCGTCATATTTTCCTTCTTGACGCCATCAGGTACTGTTCCCAGCATGGAAAATTAAGTCTTTGCCGTTTTCTTCACTTTTATGCTCCAAAAACGTCCAAAATGCTTCCTTTTCCAGAATTCACTCCCAAAGTACCTAAAATCACAAAAGGAACGATTTAGGGCAATATTTGATCAAATAAATTCAATTCTGGGCTTAAATGACCCCCTAAAAGCGGTTCATTTTTCGCCTCATCAATTAGTGATATCCAAGAGGAGTTGGGGGTAAAGTTAGATGGGTTTGATGAATTATATGCATGTGTGATTTCTATTAGACGATCATTATCAGGATCAATTCCATTTAGTGAGACCCTTTGGATGAATTTTGAGGAAAGCTTCCTAACCATTACCCATAAGTTCAACGAATTGATGGATTCGTATGAGCAAGATGACCTAGTTTCTAAGAACATGAACTTAGAATCAAACCAAGATTTTGAGATGGTTAGTGTTGAACTACCTAGTTGCACAAGCGGGATAGATCTCACCAAAATATACGACACACATGAGGTTAGAGTTGAGCCACCTAGTTGCATGTCATGGTTAGGCACTACCATAATACAAGATGAACACATAGGTGTTATTGATGTGATGGAAGAGATAGTAGAAAACCCAAGCCCACTGATGAGGCGAAAAATGATCCGTTTTTAGGGGGTCATTTAAGCCGGAATTTGAATTTATTTGATCAAATATTGCCCTAAATCGTTCCTTTTGTGAATTTAGGTACTTTTGGAGTGAATTATGGAAAAGGAAGCATTTTGGACGTTTTTGGAGCATAAAAGTGAAGAAAACGGCAAAGTCTTAATTTTCCTTGCTGGGAACAGTACCTGACGGCGTCAAAAGCATTTTGATGACGGCGTCAAGAGCAAAAGTGGTGACGGTCCAGTAGAAATGTGATGGCGTCAAAGCATGGCCGTCAAGAGTAAAAGTGGTGACGGCCCAGAACAACATTACACATGACGGCGTCAGATCTGGATCTAGGCAATCCGATTTTATTATGGGCGGCGAGTTGACGGCGTCAGAATTTTCTTCTTGACGCCGTCACCTTGGAAAATCTATATATACTTTTGTAATTTTCATTCATAAAGGAGACGACAATATTAGGGACGACTTGACTAAACCCTAGCTCGATTTTAACAGTATTTTCAAGGATTTTCACCCCTTGGAACCTTTCATGTTCAATTAAGATAAGTATCCTTTCAATTCATTCAATATGTCTATGTGTTGTTTGAATATATCTTACGCTTGTCTTGATTTTAACATGCTAGGCTAAATCTCTTGTGTGTTTGCTTAGATGTAATGAAACCTAGATGTTGATTATAGGTTGATTGCTTGTTTATAGTTGTTATGGATGAATGATTTAGATGTTAGGCTTAAGAAAACTGGCAGACTTCCATAGTGTAACTTGCTTGAACGTCTTAAGAAACATGACCCAATGCGTACTAAGGTTTTTATGGTTGTATTTAATGCATGAGCGAATTCTAGTGATCCCATGTTAGGAGCTTCTTGCAGGCTCGACATAGGAGTGAAGTAGGAGCTTATAGAGTTGGGGAAGTACGTACACCAACCCACGATTGGTATTAAGGAATATAACCCATCATCCACGCAACTGTAACAAACTATCAACCTGTAAAAGATATCTAGGGAGTAATGAAATCTAAGTAAACACATTTTTCCCATTTATTGTTCAAATCACTAATTTAATTAGTTTTATTTTCATTTTCGTTATTTTATTTTGATTGCATCTTTAGTTATTGGGTTAGTTGACTAGCAACTAATTCCGCCCACTCCTCTAAAACCCGAGATTTTTACTTGCTTTTATAAAAATATAAAAATACAAAAAGAATCATCCCTCACCTCTAGACCTAGTTTTTAGGCTTTCTAATCCTAGCGACACTATTCCTGAGTTGAACGATCAATCCCCCGGTACTTGTCACTATACTATACTACAACGATCAGGTACACTGCCTGGTGGGGGTTGTAAGCTTCTCGAGATCCCTTGAGAGGTAAAGCCTGGTGCAATTCCCACGCATCAAGTTTTTGGTGCCGTAGCCCGGGGAATAGTTATTGTCTAGGTTAGAATTTCTTTTTATTATGTCTACTTGCTAGATTCCTTTCTAGTAAGGTTTTATTTTTATTTTTTGGTTTCCTTTAGTCTATCTTATTTCTTTGTGTCTTTGTTCGTAATCTTTACCATCCGACATCATGGAAGGTTGTAACATCTTTGAACCCATCAACCCACCACAACAAGACCACCCACAAAACCCACCACTAGCAAACCAACCTCTTAGGCCCCGAACCCTGGGAGAGTATTCCTTACCTAGCCACCATGGCTATCGAAACACTATTGAGCTCACCCAAGGAGCCAATGTGTCTCCCTTGCGATCCGACACCATCCGGTTGGTGCAAAGCGGATGTGCATTCCATGGACTTCGTTCCGAAGATCCTAATCAACATCTCAAGGACTTCCTTAAAATCGTAGATTCTATAGACCTTGATGTTACAACTAGAGAGTCGACTCGATTACGCCTATTCCAATTCTCTCTATGTGATCAAGCTAGTCAATGGCTTGAACGTTTACCCGCGGGATCCATCACCTCATGGGATGATCTCACCACTCGTTTCCTTGCTCAATTTTTCCCACCGGGGAGAACTACCAAGCTTAGAAATGATATCTTGATGTTCCAACAACGTCAAGGTGAAACTCTATATGAAGCATGGACTCGTTTCAAGGACTTACTCCAAAAAGTCCCTCATCATGGCATAGATCTTTGGCTCCAAGTCCAAATCTTCTATGACCATATCGATCTCTCCACAAGGCGAACCATTGACCAATCGGCCGGTGGTAAGCTACGTAATCTAAGTGCGGAAGAATCATGGGAACTCATAGAAGATCTTGCTCTCTATGACAACGAAAGTTGGAATGACCCCTGTGATTTGAACAAAACGGTCAAGGCAATATCTTTGCCTTCGAACAATTCTAGCACTCCCGACCGTAGGATCATGGAACTTGAGGACCAAGTCAAGTTTCTCATGAAATCTTACGAAGCTCCTAAGCCTTCAAGCCAAGTGAAAAAAATCACTTCTTCATGCGAATTATGTAGTGGTCCCAATGACACTCGTGATTGCGTGGAACTCTCCGGAACAGTTTTTGCGGACTACGCATCCTCGCGTACCAACGAAGCAGGAGATAAGTGGTACACTTTCAAACCCGAGCCAAACCCTTACGGTGATTCCTACAACCCTTCTTGGAAAAATCACCCGAACCTTAGGTGGAAACAAAACCAAAACAATTTTTCCAATCCGCCTAATCGTTACCAACCAAACGGTCCACCCTCCAACCGTACTTTCAACAACAATCCATCTAATAACTATGGTAGTACCAACAATCTTGAAGGATTGATGTCCAAGTTTATGGCATCTCAAGAAGCTCGCATATCTAAGTTTGAAGCCGATTTCAAACAAAAGCAAAGCGAGATGACCACCAAAATCGACACATTGTTAAAAGTTCTCAATGACCGAGAAATGGAAGCACTCCCAAGCGACACGGTTAAGAACCCGAGACTAAAAGTTAATTCCATATCATCAGTTTCGTCACCCAATTCTTGTCAGCAATACTACTCGGTTAAATCAATGAGCACGTGTTTCATGCAAAACCAAATTCTTCAAAAGGACCAATCAAATGGAACACCTGATATCAAACCGGTCAAAAGCATAGTTGAAACACCTCCTACACAAGACCTTGACGACGAATTCAAGGAGCTCCACCTTGAACGTCCCGTCATTGATGTCTTAGCCCGTGCTCCCTACTATAGTGCCCTCCTAGAAAAATATGAGAAATTTAAACTAGGTAAAAATGGGACCGCCTTCATTCAAAACAAGTTGCCTAAAAAGCTTGATGATCCGGATGTATTTGTTTTGCCTTGTAAGATAGGAAAATCCGAAGCTTTCGACTCACTAGCCGATTTTGGATCAAGCCTCAACTTGATTCCCTTATCCCTTTTCACCACTCTCAAGCTAGGAAAGTTAGAGGAGACGGAGGTATTAATTGGTCTGGCGGATGGGAGTATTGCCCACCCGGTTGGGATGATCAAGGATGTAGTTGTTCACGTAGGGAAGTTAACTATTTTAGCGGATTTTCACGTCCTAGATATGGTTAGTGATACTACATGCCCATTATTAGTAGGAAGATGATTTTTAGCAACCGCTAGTGCCATGATAGATTGTAAGGAGTCTAAGATAGCAGTAGGTGAGGGCGATACTTGGTCGGTATATGATGTTAAGAAACATAGCTACGATTGTGAGGACGAACCGACACCACATTAGGTAGAGATGAATAGGAGGCCATCTAGATATGGACCTTGGATAGAAAGAAACTTTATAGGACCTCAACGCCCATTCTATCTAGAAAAAGATTTCATCGATAAAACACATTTGGTGGAACAACTCATAGCTAGAGATGAAGAGCTAGACCCTTTCGAGGACCCCCTAGTCTTTAGGAAAATGATTGAGTTCTTAGGCGTAATGCCTATTAACATTGAGATGAACAAGTGGAAGAGAGAGGGGGATAAGTGTAAATGGAGGTGGGACAAGCCACCTAAGGAAGGTGACGGTCATGGCATATGAAGATGATTTTGTATGATCCGGATGGAGAAAAGTTTGAAAGGTCATACCGTACTAAGAAAACTGATAGGAAGTTGAAACCTAAGTTTGATCCCAAAGATGTCCTCAATGAGGAACTCACCCATGTCACGTAGTAGCCCATGACCTTGAGTCTAGCTACAAGACTCGTAAATAAAGAAAAGCTCTTCTTGGGAGGCAACCCATGCTTTGTTTGATTTTTATTTTGTTTGATTGTTATTTATTTCCGTATGCATGCTTTATTTTTATTGTTGGTAGATCATGTTTCAAACTAAAATGCTGAAAATACTTTATTTTGTCGTTTGGCTTAGTCTTAACTTCATCCAAAGGTATTTCGCAAAAGATAAATGTAAGGAGAACCCCGAATATGTTTTTAAGGAACAAAATTGATCATGATTCTCCACAATATTAAATGGCCATGTATATTCGTATTTGTTAGAGTCAAATGCTTGTATCGAGTCATAATGATGTTTTGCAGGATTTTCCAGGAAGTAGGACATAAGTTTTCCAAAAATTTTCCGGAAACTTAACATAAAGATTTCTGCAGATCACTTCTGACGGCGTCAGGAAGAAATTCCTGACGGCGTCATGTGTAAAATTCTGGAAATTTTGCTAGTTTTGTTTTTCTAACGGAGTCTCAAAGTTTTTGTTAATTCTTTAGTTTTATAAACTCCAGGAAATCTGCAAACATTCATTCCACAAGCATTATATCTTACTTTGTTTTCTAGGATTTATTAGTATATATAGATTGCCTCCGATTTTACGCGAGGTTGCCTTGTTTGTTTTCTCAGGTTTAACAGGTTATGTATGACAAGAAGATGATTTATATTTCTGGAAGGGAAGCTTTGATTGTTCATTTTCTTGGAGGAAGATCTAGCCTTGTTACCACTCTATCCACACCGAACGAATCAGGGGAGTATTTGATTTCATTCTTTTACCTATTTCACTTTTACATTCTTTAATTGAACATTGGGGACAATGTTCATCTTAAGTGTAAGGGGAGAGTAAAATGATGATACCTTATAGGATATGCTTTCACTTGAGTTTGTTTGTTCGATGGTAGGTGTGTAATAAAACTATGAGAAATACTTGTTAGTGTAATTTTAGCGCCAAATTTAAAAATTTCTACAACATTTAGGAGTGAAACTTTAGCCTTAGCAAGCGTCTCATGGATAGGAGTTGTATGACTAGCACAAAACAGTACTATTCAGAAAAATTTTCCACCCAAATATGTGAGGTTCGCCTTTAGATTTGATAGGAAAAGCATTTATTATTAGTGCTTATGAGTGTACTGGTAGCATTTAGATTCTAGAACTTGCGTTAGTGATGCATCCCGAGACCGCTAGTGAGACTACATTCGTGTAGTAGGATTTACTACATGATAAGAGGCATTAGGATCACCCTTGTGTTAAACCCGTATCATAATTACTTGACTATTTAAGTCATATTACTTGGCTAGTAAAGTCAATTAATTTTTTCCACACCCTTAGCGTTGTACTCATTTTTAGTACACGAAACCCCTAGTACACCCCTCTGAGCCTATCTTTTCGTTTCTACCTTTAAGCATCTTACTTAAAGGAAGAATTTGTTACACCCCACTTAAATGTACACTCAAATCGCCTTAGCCTTCCGTGTATGCACTCATCTTTAGTGCATTATTGTTATTTGTTTAAACCCTTAGTTAATTATCTAATTGATTACATGGTTGCTAAGTCGAGTCATATCCTTGTACATATTGTTTTGGGACGATTGGGACTCATGGGTAAAGTACTTGTGTTATAGAGTAATGGGGAAGAACATCGTATTATTACCCCCATATGTGCGTTAATCTTAAAAGTACTCCAAGTGTTTTGATTATCTTAATTCGAGTCATTAGATTAGTTTATTGTAAAGTATGTAAAAACTCAAGTGTAAGGGGAATGTACATTCTCTATGATGTATTATTTCGGATGGTAGGGTAAGAGTGTATGCAAAAAAAAAAAAAAAAAAAAAAAAAAAAAAAAAAAAAAAAAAAACGGACTACCATCCCGTTTCATTCTATGTTTGTTTTAAGTTTTTGTTATTTTTTATTTATTAGCTTAAGTCGAGTCTAGTCTTGGCTTAGCAACGCCATATTGTACATGTAATTAACCAAGATGATTAACTCGCCACCAGTAAAGATTGCCTATAACCAACAAAACCGTGTATTCCATATCCCTACACCTAACGTTATAACCCTTTAAAAAGACCTCTTTGATAGTTTATCCTAGGTGCTTACGCCATGTGGTGGAGGTTTGATCCTTTCCTAAGCCTATGGTAATCTATTTTGCTATGACAGGTAGTGAGAGATATTTTCCATTTCCATATTGTGATATATACTTTATTACACCCGAGAGATATGAGTATCTAAACACTATTTGTGAGGTGCTAGTGTATGACCTCCGTGCTTGTCTTTGGTCTTTAGTGAAACGATTATTTGTTACAATTACTTTTATATTAGTATTAAATGACCCCTAACTTGTATTTTGATTAGAATAAAAGCACATTTGCTTGAGGACAAGCAAATCTCAAGTGTAAGGGTATATGATGAGGCGAAAAATGATCCGTTTTTAGGGGGACATTTAAGCCGGAATTTGAATTTATTTGATCAAATTTTGCCCTAAATCGTTCCTTTTGTGATTTTAGGTACTTTTGGAGTAAATTCTAGAAAAGGAAGCATTTTGGACGTTTTTGGAGCATAATAGTGAAGAAAATGGCAAAGTCTTAATTTTCCTTGTTGGGAACAGTACCTGACGGCGTCAAGAGCATTTTGATGACGGCGTCAAGAGCAAAAGTGGTGACGGTCCAGTAGAAATGTGACGGCGTCAAAGCATGGCCGTCAAGAGTAAAAGTGGTGACGGCCCAGAACAATATTACACATGGCGGCATCAGATCTGGATCTAGGCAATCCGATTTTATTATGGGCGGCGGGTTGACGGCGTCAGAATTTTCTTCTTGACGCCGTCACCTTGGAAAATCTATATATACTTTTGTAATTTTCATTCATAAAGGAGAGGACAATATTAGGGACGACTTGACTAAACCCTAGCTCGATTTTAACAGTATTTTCAAGGGTTTTCACCCCTTGGAACCTTTCATGTTCAATTAAGATAAGTATCCTTTCAATTCATTCAATATGTCTATGTGTTGTTTGAATATATCTTACGCTTGTCTTGATTTTAACATGCTAGGCTAAATCTCTTGTGTGTGTACTTAGATGTAATGAAACCTAGATGTTGATTATAGGTTGATTGCTTGTTTATAGTTGTTATGGATGAATGATTTCGATGTTAGGCTTAAGAAAACTGGCAGACTTCCATAGTGTAACTTGCTTGAACGTCTTAAGAAACATGAACCAATGAATACTAAGGTTTTTATGGTTGTATTTAATGCATGAGCGAATTCTAGTGATCCCATGTTAGGAGCTTCTTGCAGGCTCGACATAGGAGTGAAGTAGGAGCTTATAGAGTTGGGGAAGTACGTACGCCAACCCACGATTGGTATTAAGGAATATAACCCGTCATCCACGCAACTGTAACAAACTATCAACCTGTAAAAGATATCTAGGGAGTAATGAAATCTAAGTAAACACATTTTTCCCATTTATTGTTCACATCACTAATTTAATTAGTTTTATTTTCATTTTTATTATTTTATTTTGATTGCATCTTTAGTTATTGGGTTAGTTGACTAGCAACTAATTCCGCCCACTCCTCTAAAACCCGAGATTTTTACTTGCTTTGATAAAAATATAAAAATACAAAAAGAATCATCCCTCACCTCTAGACCTAGTTTTTAGGCTTTCTAATCCTAGCGACACTATTCCTGAGTTGAACGATCAATCCCCCGGTACTTGTCACTATACTATACTACAACGATCAGGTACACTGCCTAGTGGGGGTTGTAAGCTTCTCGAGATTCCTTGAGAGGTAAAGCCTGGTGCAATTCCCACGCATCACCCACTAAGTACCCCACAAGTCCTACCATCATTTGAGCATACACACCGCCCGTGACTTACCCGGAAGAAGTAGAAGAGACTATAGGAACCCCAATTGAGGTAGAACCCTTGGACCAAGCACCACTTGAGGATATAGGTTTGAATACTTGTAGTGATAACCTTACTCCTAGTTCTAGGGAATTTCCTAATGTTGATGAACCGGAACCTCAATCTTTACACACCTTTCCATCCTTAGATATATTTCTAGGAGACAAAAGAGGAACCAACCCGCCCATCAACCAATATTATCCGGGTAGTTTTAGGATGAAGGAAGCCATTCACTCACCCCCTTCACCTCACATGGCATATTTCCACCCTAAGGGTGTGTATCGCTACTTTCACCCGCACTTAATCCTAAGTGTAGGGAAAACCTCCCCTATTTCCGTTAAATAAGGGTAGAGTCAGGCTCGTGACTCGAACAAAAACAAGCGCTTATTGGGAGGCAACCCAAGCTTTATTTATTTGTTTGTTTGTTTGTTTGATTTTATTTGTCTCTGTATGCATGTTTTATTTTTATTTTGTGTGGTTCATGTTTCAAAGTAAATTGTGAAAATACTTTATTTTGTTTTTAACTTCGTCTTAATTAAATATAAAGGTATTTTGCAAAAGCTAAGTGTAAGGGAGACCCAAATTTGTTTATAAGAACGAAATTGGACATGAACCACAACAATATTAAATGAACATGTGTATTAGTAATTGTTTGAGTCAAATGCTTGTATCGAGTCATAATGATGTTTTGCAGGATTTTCCAGGAAATAAGGCACAAGTTTTTCCGGAAACTTAACATGAGATTTTTGCAGGAACATTCTGACGACGTCAGGAGTTAAAACCTGACGGCGTCAGGCACCAAAAATTCTAAAAAATTTTGCGAGTTTTGTTTAATCCGGAGTCTTAAAGCTTTTGTTGATTCTTTAGTTTTATAAACTCCAGGAAATCTGCAAACATTCATTCCACAAGCATTATATCTGAAATTGCTTTCTAGGATTTGTTAGTATATATAGATTGCCGCCGATTTTACGCGAGGTTGCCTTGATTGTTTTCTCAGGTTTAACAGGTTCTATACGACAAGAAGATGATTTATATTTCTGGAAGGGAAGCTTTCAACGTTCATTTTCTTGGAAGAAGATCTAACCTTGTTGGCACACTATCCACATCGAACAAATCAAGGGAGTATTTATTTTAATTCTTTTACCTAATTTACTTTTACATCCTTTAATTGAACATTGGGGACAATGTTCATCCTAAGTGTAAGGGGAGGGTAAATGATGATACCTTATAGGATATTATTGCACTTGAGTTTGTTTGTTTGATAGTAGGTGTGTAATAAAACTAAGAGAAATACTTGTTAGTATAATTTTAGCACCAAATTTAAATTTTTTTACAATATTTAGGAGTGAAACTTTAGCCTTAACAAGCGTCTCATGGATAGGAGTTGTATGACTAGCACAAAACCGTACCATTCAGAAAAAATTTCCACCCAAACATGTGAGGTTCGCCTTTAGATTTGATAGGAAAAGCATTTATTATTAGTGCTTATGAGTGTACCAGTAGCATTTAGATTCTAGAACTTGCGTTAGTGATGCATCCCGAGACTGCTAGTGAGACTACATTCGTGTAGTAGGATTTACTACATGTTAAGAGGCATTAGGATCACCCTTGTGTTTAAACCGTATCATAATTACTTGACCATTTAAGTCATATTACTTGACTAGTAAAGTCAATTAATTTTTCTCACACCTTAGCGTTGTACTCATTTTTAGTACACGATACCCCTAGTACACCCCTCCAAGCCTATTTTTTTCGTTTCTAACTTTAAGCATTTTACTTAAAGGAAGAAATTGTTACAACCCACCCAAATGTGCAACCAAATCGCCTTAGCCTTCCTTGTATGCACTCATCTTTAGTGCATTATTGTTACATGTTTAAACCCTTAGTTAATTGTCTAATTGATTACATGGTTGCTAATTCGAGTCATATCTTGTACATATTGTTTTGGGACGATTGGGACTCATGGGTAAAGTACTTGTGTTATGGAGTAATGGGGAAGAACATCATTTTTTACCCCCCCCCCCCCCCCCCCCCATATGTGCATTAATCTTAAAAAGTACTGCAAGTGTTTTGATTATCTTGATTCGAGTCATTAGAGTAGTTTATTGTAAAGTATGTAAAAATTCAAGTGTAAGGGGAATGTACATTCCCTATGATGTATTATTTTGGATGGTAGGGTAAAAGTGTATGCAAAAAAAAATAATAATAAAATGAAATAATAATAATAATAATAATAATAATAATAATAATAATAATAATAATAATAATAATAATAATAATAATAATAATAATAATAATAATAATAATAATAATAATAATAATCGAAAAAATAATGAAAAAGAAAAAAAATAGAAAAAGAAAAAGAGAAAAGCATACGGACTACCATCCTGTTTCATTCTATGTTTGTTTTATGTTTTTTTTATTTTTGATTTATTAGCTTAAGTCGAGTCGAGTCTTGGCTTAGCAACTCCATTTTGTACATGTAATTAACCAAGATGATTAACTCGCCACCAGTAAATATTGCCTTTATCCAACAAAACCGTGTTTTCCATATCCCTACACCTAACGTTATAACCCTTTCAAAGACCTCTTTGATAGTTTATCCTAGGTGCTTACATCAAGTGGTGGAGGTTTGATCATTTCCCAAGCCTATGGTAATCTATTTTCTATGACAGGTAGTGAAAGATGTTTTCCATTTCCATATTGTGATATATACTTTATTACACCCGAGAGATGTGAGTATCTAAACATTATATGTGAGGTGCTAGTGTATGACCTCCGTGCTTGTTTTTCGTTTTAAGTAGAACGATTATTTGTTTTAATTACTTTTATATTAGTGTTAAATGACCCCTAACTTGCATTTTGACTAGAATAATGTCACAAACCACTAACTTCCACTTAGGTTAGAATGCCTTACTAACTTAGATTAGGCCCTCACTAGCACCCTAGGATTAGAAATACCTTACTAACTTAACTTAGGCCCTTATTAGAGCACACTAGGATTAGAAATGCCTATAGTATTTTCCCGAGTTAAATTTTTGCTTTAATATATCATTATAAACTAACTGACCCTCAGACAAGCTCACGTATCCACCTATGCCAACCACTACTATGTTTACTTGATGTAAACATCCAGGTATGTCAAGTCTAGGAAATAAACATATTTTCACTAAGAAAACTAGTACTATACTACCCTATACTTGCAAGAAAACCCTAAATGCACCTACATGTTTACAATTAGCTTTAAAACCCTAACTGCCTATCTGAACTTGCAAGCAAAGTGCTTAGGACTTATAGATAAATTAGAATAGATACCTTAGGATATATTATAACCTTTAGGATATAGTACAACCCCTAGAAACTTAGGAACAAGTCATATAAGCACAAAACCATAATTAGGTCATAACTTCCCGAAACTAGGTCAAAACTAGGTTAAAACTTTACCATAAGCTACCATCACTTAATATAAGCTACTAATAGTTACTAAACATCATTAGGACCTTAATTAAGATACTAAAACATAGATAAAACCCTAAAAACTTATAAAACAAAACTAGATTAAAACTTGACCTAAATACCTAAACTATACTACTTAAACACCTTAATATGAACAAGCTACCACCCTAGCACCTTAATATACCTAAGCTAGCACCCTAGCACCTCTAAGCACCCAAGAAAGTAGGTGATGCACCTCCTTGTCACCTCCTTGCCTTGAACCGCCTCTCACGGCTTACCACCACCACAACCGGCCTAGACCTCAGCCCCCTAGCTACCATAGCTCAGCCTTGTCACCTCCTAGACCTGCCACCAGCCCCTATAGCTTTGCTTGCTCATCCCTCCCCCTCCATGACACCTAGGCAGCCGTTTCCCCTCAAACCGCCTCTATGAACCCTATAAATACCCCCTCCTCCTCTCATTCTTCTTCTCCCTCTCTACCTTACATTTCTGTGTTACTAAGTCCTTAGAAGCAATTGGAAATGAGTATCAAGGTCTTGGTCGTGTGGTGTTTCGGTTTGAAGTCGTACGAGCCCTAGAAACCCTAGAAAACCTTCGTAAGCCCTCCCCTAACCTAGGTAACCTTTACTTTACGTCTAGTATTCTTAGAATAGAACTTAGATAGTCTTTAGATGCCTTAGATAGTCACTAGATTGCCATGCATGCATGTTTTCTCTCGTTACCCTAGTTTTAGGTCGAATTGCATGTTTATGTGTTACATTGCTTTCCTACTTGATATAACTTGCATTATGTGACTTATTTGAACTTACATGAGTTAGATTTAAGCTTAGAAACTAGATTGCCATGCTATAAATAGAATTATATGCATTTAGGACTAGTTTTGAAAATTATTACATGCATAGGGGTATATATTGTAAATTCCTGAAACTATAAAGTCTAGGGACTATTTTTGACATTTCCTAGAAGATATTAGTATAAGGACTAAGTTTGAAATATATTAAACCTTAAAATAAACTAATAAAACAAATATAAAACTAAAAGGACTAAAACTGCAAATAGTATAAACATAACGGTAAAAAGGGTAAATAATAGAAATTAGTATAACCTAGGAACTATATGTGTTATTTCTTTCAATATGATAGTTTAGGGACTAAATATGCAATAGTTAGAAAGTTATATGCCTATTTGTTATAAGTTTAATAGTTTAGGGTAGAAAACGTATATATATATATATATATATATATATATATATATATATATATATATATAAAGGGTAAAAATGGACTATTTTCATAAAATATAAAAACCTATATAAGTTAGAAGCATAACACAATACTAGGGAGCTTCATGCGAGGAGTACTATGTGGATATTTCGTTTTGACGAGTTTGTTGGGTTTACGAATTAAAGTGCCCTGACTCCTCGAACGATTATTGCATATACTTCTGAGATATGATGGCCTGAACGGTGCTATGTTATAACTAAACCCTAATAACAACATAACTCATTAATAGGGAACTTTGTGTGAGGAGTATTAACTTCTGAATTATGATGGCCCGAACGGTATTATGCTGATCACATAATACAATAGTAGGGAGCTTCATGTGAGGAGTCATAAACTTCTGAATTACAATGGCCCGAATAGTGTTATGTTATATATAAAAACCTAAATAGTAATTAGTGAAGAAACCTATACTAAGACTTGACATACGGACACCCACACTACCCCAGGATACGTGAGTAAGTTGTCTAAACCCCTACTTAAACTAGCTAGAGACTCAGGTGAGTTTTCATAGCCTCACACCCTTTTAAATGCTTTTTAAATGTTTTACAAACCCTGTTAGGGGGATACATGCTTTAAAACCAAATACAAGTCTTTGCTCTAGTTATTGCACGAGTAAACTAACAGCCATCATTACATAACCCCAAATTCATGAATTTAATCGTTTGGAAGGTTTTATCCAAACGAACGTGAATATAATTGATAGATCTATTGGAGTTTGACAACTCCCGTTGGTATTAACACCCCACTAGATGGTACCAATAAGTACTATATTTGAACCCACTGAAGGTTTAACTTTGGCAAGTTATCCTTCCCATCCCCTCATGGTTTGGTCTGCAGACCCCATGACCCGGATCGTTAACGTGTGGTTCATGAGCTTAGTGCAATATTCCTTACTTCTAAAACTAACCCTTTTCCACACATAGAGTTTAAGCTGAACTCTGTGGAACTTGTATTTACACTTTACTTTTTAAACCTATGACTCTCACTCAACATACGTGTTGACTTTTAAGCATGTTATCTTAGGTAATTAGGCACTATAGGAACCCTGGCACGGAGAACCAGTGGACATGAGGACGTCCAGGATAGTTATCATTCATCAATTTTGTGTCATAAAACGTATCTTAGGAACCTCTCTTTTGGTAAAAGTATATCTTTTGCTGTAAAAACTCTGATGAATAAATGAATGATAACAACCTTTTTCAAAAACGTCTCTTTTCGAGTCGTTTTCTATTATCTTGTCTTTGTTTCCATGAGTAATACCCCAAACACTTTAGCCGCTGCGATCAGTGCAAAAATTGGGGTGTTACAGATTGGCATCAGAGCCTTGGTTATAGAGAACAAAAGGATTTTCCTAAAACTATAACCACTTTTTCAAAAAGGGTCCTCCGTGCCAGAAGAATCCCCAACTAACTCTAAGTTAAAATCCCCAATTGCCTTTAGATTAGAATCCCTAATTGCCTTTAGTTTAGAATCCCCAACTGCCTTTAGGTTAGAATCCCCAACTGCCTTTAGTTTAGAATCCCCAACTGCCTTTAGGTTAGAATCCCTAACTTGCCTTAGACTAACTTGCCTTTAGATTAGAACCCCTGAATTGCCTTTAGGATTAGATATCTCACTATTGCCCTTAGGATAGAATCCCCACTATTAGAATTGCCTTTAAAATGCTTATTTAGGTTAGAATTATTCTAAGAGATTCCTTCGGGAATTACAGTTAAATATGTCATCCTTTAATAATCCTATCATCGTGTTGGATACCGATGAGACGGATTCTTCATCCGATGGTGATGAGTATGCTCCGGCTACTCCTACTCACTCATCTACTGGTTCTAATTCTCCGGAAGAATTAGCCCAGAATATCTTAACTAACTTCGGATTAGAACTTTCCCCGAATGACCCCTATATGCAAGCATATAATGGGTATATGCAAGCATGTGGTGGAAACATTCCCACTGTACCTACTATAACCCCTACCCCACCTAAACCCCACTATACTAGTCAGGATCGTAATGTTCCCGAAATTGATTCACCTCCCCTTAAGAAAATACGTTTTATACCACCATCACCTCCCCCTAGGTTCCATATAGGTAGTAGTTCGTATAAAACACCTTTAGAAAGGCATGATGAACAAATAGATGAAATACTTAGTCATCTAGATAAACTTTCTTTAGAAAGAATGGAAGAAGTAGAAATTAGGATTAGGGAATTAGGAATATGTAGAAATAGGTTAGAAAATGAACTAGAGAAAACTCGCAATCAAGTCTTTAGGATACAAACAAAGTATGAAGGACACTCTGACGAAGTAAGCACCGCACATGTTAGACTTTCCACTATCGAAATGATTATCGAGGATCTTAGGGTTAATCATAGGTCTGACATAGACGAACTCTTGGAGGCCATTCAAGATCTCAAGAGTAACCTAGAGCAAAAATAAGGTTATAGGGTTAGATAACATAGGTAGATAACTTAGTTAAACGGGTATTTGTTAGGTTTTTATAAATAAAAAAAAAAAAAAAAAAAAAAAAAAAAAAAAAAAAAGTTTTTCATAAAACTCGTATCCCGTATTAGGATTCCCCAATTACCTTAGAACACACTAGATTGCCTTAAGAACTTAAAAACCAAAACGACTAGGAAAAATTAAAACAAGTAGACATACCTAGGAATAGTAAAAACTTAGGATCACTTAGAATCACTATGCCTTTAGACGGAGGGGGAAACTATTTTCGGTGAACCACAACGATTCTTGCTAGGACTTGTTCTTTTTAAACCCATCCGTTATCAGAAGAGTGCTTTCAGCACTTAAAACATAAACTATAACAAAATTCTTACCATATCTTACCTTTAGAATGGCACGTACAAGAACTACTCCACCTGTCACTCCTACTACTCCCGCTATTACTCAGGAAGATATCCAACAACTAGTGACTGACAGTGTAACTGCAGCACTAGGAGCTAGGGATGCAAATATGGCTAGAAACCCTGAAATCCCTGTAGTGAAGAAGAGTAACTACAAGGAATTTATAAGCTGTTAGCCCTTCAATTTCAAGGGGACAGAAGGGGCCATAGGGTTAATTCATTGGTTTGAGAGATGTGAATCGGTGTTTTCTCGAAGTAATTGTACAGAGGATTGTAGGGTTAAGTTTGCAACGGGAACGCTTACTGAGGAAGCGTTATCTTGGTGGAACTCATATGCCCAACCAATAGGAATAGAAGAGGCATATAAGTTATCTTGGGTTGAATTCAAGAAACTTATGATTAAGAAATACTGCCCACGGACAGAAGTCAAGAAAATGGAGGATGAATTTTATAACTTGACTTTGAAGGGGAACGATGTTAAAACTTATATTAGGAGATTTCAAGAGTTGGCTACTTTGTGCCCTACAATGGTACCAACTGTTGAAAAGACGATAGAAGTTTTCATCGGAGGTTTACCCCGGAGTATCGAAGGGAATGTTACAGCCTCTAAACCTCAAACATTAGAGGAGGCCATTAATATAACCTTAAGGTTAATGGACCAAGTAACAAAGCACAACCATGTGCCAGTGCCCTACGATAATAAACGAAAGTTCCACGATGGGAGAGCTTTCGGTAGTAACCATAGTAATACTGGAGGTAATCATACGAATCCTTATCCTCAACCAAGGCAAGATAATGCAAGAGCTTATGCCACCACTTTAAATGAGAAAAGTGGGTATGCTGGAAGTGCCCCTCTGTGTAGGAGATGCAGCTGGCATCACACATGGCCTTGTGTCATTAAATGTAACATATGCAACAAGGTGGGCCATTACTCAAAGGATTGCAAGAACAAAAGACCAGTTGCTGGAGGAAATCCACCGCCAGCAACAGTCATTTGTCATACTTGCGGGGAAAAGGGTCATTACATGAATAAATGCCCAAAGAGGAATGTTGATGGTGCCCAGGGTAGAGCATACATGTTGAGGGATAGGAATGATCCACAAGATCCCAGCGTAGTCACGGGTAAGTTCTTTTAAATCATCATTTAGTTAAAATATTATTTGATTCTGGAGCAGATAGATGTTTCGTATCTATACCCTTAGCCTCTAGACTTAGGATAAAATCCATAGCTTTAGATAATTATTATGAGATAGAAATGGCCGACAGAAATTTAGTTAGTACTAACACAGTCATTAAGGGTTGTACCCTAACATTACTTAACCACCACTTTGAGATCGATCTCGTACCTATTAGGTTCGGTAGTTTTGACATTGTTGTGGGAATGGATTGGTTGTCCAAGAATCAAGCAAAGATTCTTTGTGACAAGAAAATCATCCATGTACCTATCAACGGTGAGACTTTAACTATCCAAGGAGATCAAAGTAGAACTAGACTTAACTTCATTTCATGTATCAAAGCAAAACGATGCATGTCACGAGGTTGTCAAGTTTTTATGGTTCAAGTAATGGAGACTAAGCCAGATGAAAAACGACTGGAAGAGATCCCTGTAGTCAGGGAATACCCAGAAGTTTTTCCCAAGGATTTACCTGGCTTACCTCCGATTCGTCAAATTGAATTTCAAATCGACTTAATTCCCGGAGCAACACCTATAGCCCAAGCCCCCTATAGGTTAGCCCCTTCAGAGATGAAGGAACTCTCTGAACAACTGCAGGAATTAACCGATCGAGGTTTTATACGTCCAAGTACATCACCCTGGGGAGCTCCTGTCCTATTCGTAAAGAAGAAAGACGGATCTATGAGGATGTGTATCGACTATCGTGGATTAAACAAACTTACTATCAAAAATCGATACCCATTACCCCAGATTGATGACCTATTTGATCAACTACAAGGTTCGAGCGTATACTCAAAAATCGACTTACGATCAGGCTATCATCAACTGAGAGTAAGGGAAGAAGATATCCCTAAGACCGCTTTTAGAACGAGATATGGGCACTATGAATTTCAAGTTATGTCATTTGGTTTGACAAACGCACCAGCGGTTTTCATGGATCTCATGAATCGGGTGTGAAACCATACTTGGATAAATTTGTTATAGTGTTCATAGATGATATCCTTATCTATTCACGTAATGAGGAAGAGCACGCTAAACACTTCAGAATAATCCTAGAACTGCTTAAGACGGAGAAACTTTATGTAAAGTTCTCTAAATGTGAATTCTGGATTAGTGTTGTGCAATTTCTCAGACACATGATAGATAAACAAGGACTTTATGTCGATCCAACAAAAATCAAAGCTGTTAAGGATTGGTCGCAACCTAAGAATCCTACAGAGATACAACAATTCTTAGGACTTGCAGGCTACTATCGAAGGTTTATTAAAGGATTTTCAAAAATAGCTAAACCTTTGACAGAGCTAACCCAGAAAAATAGGAAGTTTGACTGGGGAAAAGATCAAGAGATAGCTTTCCAACTTTTGAAGAGAAAGTTGTGTGAAGCTCCGATCTTAGCATTACCGGAGGGAAACGATAATTTTGTCGTCTACTGTGATGCTTCTCGAAGAGGTCTTGGAGCCGTATTAATGCAAAAAGATAAAGTAATCGCTTATGCATCACGACAACTCACAAAACATGAAGAAAACTACACTACACATGATCTAGAATTAGGAGCAGTGGTGTTCGCTCTAAGAATATGGAGACATTACCTGTATGGCACTAAGTGTACGGTTTTCACTAATCACAAAAGCCTACAGCATATTCTTGATCAAAAAGAGTTGAACATGAGACAACGTCGATGGGTAGAACTGCTTGCTGATTACGATTGTGAGATTCGTTATCATCCTGGCAAAGCTAACGTAGTAGCAGATGCTTTGAGCCGAAAGGAACGAATCAAACCACTTAGAGTTAGGTCATTAGTAATGACTCTTCATTCGAATCTACCTTCTCAAATACTCAAAGCCCAGAATGAAGCCCTCGAATCGAAGGATCGTAAACTTGAGAATCTAAGAGGGATGGATAAGGCTTTCGAGATAAGTTTAGACGGAACTCGTTGTATTAAGGGTCGAAAATGGTTACCTTATCATGGTAACTTAAGGAACGTAATAATGCACGAGTCCTATAAATCTAAGTACTCCATTCACCCGGGATCTGATAAGATGTATCAGGATTTGAAGAAACACTATTGGTGGCCCGGCATGAAGGCATCCATTGCCAGATATCTAGGCAGGTGTTTAACATGTTCTAGAGTAAAGGCTGAATGCCAAAAGCCATCCGGTTTATTGGAACAGCCTGAGATTCCCATTTGGAAGTGGGAAAGAATTATGATGGATTTTATCACTAAATTACCTAGAACATTCAACGGGCATGATACTATTTGGGTAATAGTTGATCGCCTTAAGAAATCAGCACACTTCATTCCTATACGAGAAAGAGATGATATGCAACCCTTGCAAGGTTAAACCTCAAGGAAATAGTTTCCCGACATGGAGTGCCAATATCTATTATATCGGATCGTGATTCTCGTTTCACGTCCAGATTTTGGCAATCTATGCAAAAGGCCTTAGGTACTCAGATAGACATGAGTACGGCATATCATCCGCAAACCGATGGTCAAAGTGAAAGAACTATCCAAACACTCGAGGATATGCTTCGAGCGTGTGTGATAGATTTTGGAAAAGGATGGGAGAAACACTTGCCATTAGTAGAATTCTCGTATAACAATAGCTATTACGCTAGCATAAAAGCAGCACCGTATGAGGCACTTTATGGGAGAAAGTGTAGGTCTCCGGTCTGCTGGGCTGAAGTTGGAGAAGTGCAACTCACGGGTCCGGAAATAATCCATGAGACAAATGAGAAAATAGTTCAAATCCGACAACGCTTACAAGCTGCAAGGGATCGGCAAAAGAGTTATGCCGATATAAGATGTAAGCCTTTAGAATTTCAAGTCGGAGATATGCTTATGTTGAAAGTTTCACCTAGGAAAGGTGTCTTTCATTTCGGAAAGCAAGGAAAGCTTAGTCTGAGATACATTGGACCTTTTAAGGTTTTAGAACGAATTGGTCCAGTGGCATACCGACTTGAATTACCAGATGAACTAAGTAATATACACGACACGTTTCACGTATCAAATCTTAAGAAGTGTTTATCGGATGAATCACTAGTTGTGCCTATTAGCGAGCTTCAATTGGATGATAAGCTCAATTTCACTAAGGAACCAGTGGAAATTATGGACCGAGAGGTCAAAAATCTAAAACACCACCGGATTCCTATCGTTAAGGTACGCTGGGACTCTCAAAGAGGACCAGAGTATACTTGGGAATGAGAGGATCAAATCTGTGCTAAATATTCCCATATATTAACACCATCACATACTAGCCATAGTTAAATCTCGGGATGAGATTTTCTTTAAGGATGGGAGACTGTCACAAACCACTAACATCCCCTTAGGTTAGAATGCCTTACTAACTTAGATTAGGCCCTCACTAGCACCCTAGGATTAGAAATACCTTACTAACTAAACTTAAACCCTTATTAGAGCACACTAGGATTAGAAATGCCTATAGGATTTTCCCGAGTTAAATTTTTGCTTTAATATATCATTCTAAACTAACTAACCCTCAGACAAGCTCACGTATCCACCTATGCCAACCACTACTATGTTTACTTGATGTAAACATCCAGGTATGTCAATTCTAGGTAATAAACATATTTTCACTAAGAAAACTAGTACTATACTACGTACCCTATACTTGCTAGAAAACCCTAAATGCACCTACGTGTTTACAATTAGCTTTAAAACCCTAACTGCCTATCTGAACTTGCATGCAAAGTGCTTAGGACTTAGATATAAGTTAGAATAGATACCTTAGGATATATTAGAACCCTTAGGATATAGTACAACCCCTAGAAACTTAGGTACAAGTCATATAAGCACAAAACCATAATTAGGTCATAACTTCCCGAAACTAGGTCAAACCTAGGTTAAACCTTTACCATAAGCTACCATCACTTAGTATAAGCTACTAATAGTTACTAAACATCATTAGGACCTTAATTAAGATACTAAAACATAAATAAAACCCTAAACACTTATAAAAAAACTAGATTAAAACTTGACCTAAACACCTAAACTATACTACTTAAACACCTTAATATGAACAAGCTACCACCCTAGCACCTTAATATACCTAAGCTAGCACCCTAGCACCTCTAAGCATCCAATCAAGTAGGTGATGCACCTCCTTGTCACCTCCTTGCCTTGAACCGCCTTTCACGGCTTACCACCACCACAACCGGCCTAGACCTCAGCCCCCTAGCTACCATAGCTCATATTTGTCACCTCCTAGACCTGCCACCAGCCCCCATAGCTTTGCTTGCTCATCCCTCCCCCTCCGTGATTCCCTCCCCCTCCGTGACACCTAGGCAGTCGTTTCCCCTTAAACCGCCTCTACGCACTCTATAAATACCCCCTCCTCCTCTCATTCTTCCTCACTCCTCTCCTCTCCCTCTCTACATCACATTTCTGTGTTACTAAGTCCTTAGAAGCAATTAGAAACTAGTAGCAAGGTCTTCGTCATGTGGTGTTTTGGTTTGAAGTCGTACGAGCCCTAGAAACCCTATAAAACCTTTGTAAGCCCTCCCCTAACCTAGGTAACCTTTACTTTACATCTAGTATTCTTAGAATAGAACTTAGATAGTCTTTAGATGCCTTAGATAGTCACTAGATTGCCATGCATGCATGTTTTCTCTCGTTACCCTAGTTTTAGGTCGAATTGCATGTTTATGTGTTACATTGCTTTCCTACTTGATATAACATACATTATGTGACTTATTTGAACTTACATGAGTTAGATTTAATCTTAGAAACTAGATTGCCATGCTAGAAATAGAATTATATGCATTTAGGACTAGTTTTGCAAATTATTACATGCATAGGGGTATATATTGTAAATTCCTGAAACCATAAAGTCTAGGGACTATTTTTGACATTTCCTAGAAGATATTAGTGTAAGGACCAAGTTTGCAATATATTAAACCTTAAAATAAACTAATAAAACAAATATAAAACTAAAAGGACTAAAACTGCAAATAGTATAAACATAAGGGTAAAAAGGGTAAATAATAGAAATTAGTATAATCTATGAACTATATGTGATATTTCTTTAAATATGATAGTTTAGGGACTAAATATGCAATAGTTAGAAAGTTATATGCCTATTTGTTATAAGTTTAATAGTTTAAGATAGAAAATGTAAATATATATATAAAGGGTAAAAATGGACTATTTTCATAAAATATAAAAACCTATATAAGTTAGAAGCATAACATAATACTAGGGAGCTTCATGCGAGGAGTACTATGTGGATATTTCATTTTGACGAGTTTGTTGGGTTTACGAATTAAAGTGCCCTGACTCCTTGAACGATTATTGCATATACTTCGAAGATATGATGGCCTGAACGGTGTTATGTTATAACTAAACCCTAATAACAACATAACTCATTAATAGGGAACTTTGTGTGAGGAGTATTAACTTCTGAATTATGATGGCCCGAACGGTATTATGCTGATCACATAATACAATAGTAGGGAGCTTTATGTGAGGAGTCATATACTTCTGAATTACAATGGCTCGAACAGTGTTATGTTATATATAAAAACCTAAATAGTAATTAGTTAAGAAAACCTAGACTAAGACTTGACATACGCGCACCCACACTACCCTAGGATACATCAGTAAGTTGTCTAAACCCCTACTTAAACTAGCTAGAGACTCAGATGAGTTTTCATAGCCTCACACCCTTTTAAATGCTTTTTAAATGTTTTACAAACCCTGTGAGGGGGATACATGCTTTAAAACCAAATACAAGTCTTTGCTCTAGTTATTGCACGAGTAAACTAACAGCCATCATTACATACCCCAAATTCATGAATCTAATGGTTTGGAAGGTTTTATCTAAACGAACGCAAATATAGTTGATAGATCTATTGGAGTTTGACAACTCCCGTTGGTATTAACACCCCACTAGGTGGTACCAATAAGTACTATATTTGAACCCACTGAAGGTTTAACTTTGGCAAGTTATCCTTCCCATCCCCTCATGGTTTGGTCTGCAGACCCCATGACCCGAATCATTAACGTGTGGTTCATGAGCTTAGTGCAATATTCCTTACTTCTAAAACTAACCCTTTTCCACACATAGAGTTTAAGCTGAACTCTGTGGAACTTGTATTTACACTTTACTTTTTAAACCTATGACTCTCACTCAACATATGTGTTGACTTTTAAGCATGTTATCTTAGGTAATTAGGCACTATAGGAACCCTGGCACGGAGAACCACTGGACATGAGGACGTCCAGGATAGTTATCGTTCATCAATTTTGTGTCATAAAACGTATCTTAGGGACCTCTCTTTTGGTAAAAGTATATCTTTTGCTGTAAAAACTCTGATGAATAAATGAATGATAACAACCTTTTTCAAAAACATCTCTTTTCAAGTCGTTTTCTATTATCTTGTCTTTGTTTCCATGAGTAATACCCAAACACTTTATCCGTTGCGATCAGTGCAAAAATTGGGGTGTTACAGATAAAAGCGCATTTGCTTGAGGACAAGCAAATCTCAAGTGTAAGAGTATTTGATGAGGCGAAAAGTGTACCGCTTTTAAAGGGTCATTTAAGCCCGAATTCGAGATTATTTGATCAATTATTGCCCTAAATCGTACCTTTTGTCATTTTAGGTACTTTTGAGGAGAAATCTGGAAAAGGAAGCATTTTGGACGTTTTTGGAGCATAAAAGTGAAGAAAACGGCAAAGTCTCAAAATTCCTTGCTGGAACAGTACTTGACGACGTCAGGGTTTACTAGTGACGGCGTCAAGAGTGACAAAAGAGGTGGATGTGGAACTTATAACGTGATGGCCCAGAACATTTTCTTTGTTATTGGCCTGACGGCGTCACCAAGGCCGTCAGGGTCCAAATACTAGTGACGGCCCAGAGTGTTTTTCTACATGACGGCGTCAGTGGATCTAGGCAATACGAATTTCAACTTGGCAGTGAGTTGACGGCGTCAGAGGCTAATACATGACGCCGTCAGGATGCATAGTCTATATATATTTTTCCAATTTCTCATTGTATTGTGTGGAACTTTTAGGGAACAAGTTTTGTAAAAACCCTAGGTCGAATTTCCTGCATCTTGAAGGGGTTGCAAACCCTTCTCTCTTCCATGTTTATATAAAGATAAGTACTCCATTAATCATTCAATATGTCTATGTATTGTTTGATTCTATCTTATGTGTATCTTTCTTTTAACATGTTAGGCTAGGCTTTTATTGTGTTTGCTTAGATGTAGTGAAACCTAGATGTTGATTATGGGTTGATTGTTTGTTTATAATTCTTACGGATGATTGTATTCGATTTTAGGCTTAAGAAAACTGGCAGACTTCCATTGGTAACTTGTTTGAACGTCTTAAGAAACATGATCGGAGGTGTACTACAATTTTTGGTTGTATTTAATGCATAAGAGAATTCTAATGATCCCATGTTAGGAGCTTTTAACGGCTCGACATAGGAGTGAAGTAGGATCTTATAGAGTTAGGGAATATTGTACACGGCCCAACGACTAGTATGAAGGAATATAACCCGTCATCCATGCAATTGTAACAAGCTAAGCAACCGGTAAAAGATATCTAGGGAGTAATGAACTCTAAGTAAACACAACTTTTCTCATTATTGTTTCCACCAAATTAGCATATTAGTTTAATTTTCATTTCTTTTATTTTATTTTGATTGCATCTTTAGCTAATTGGGTTAGTTGGCTAGCAACTAATTCCGCCCACTCCTTCAAAACCCGAGATTTTACTTGCTTTCATAAAATATAAAAATACAAAAAAGAATCATCCCTCACCTCTAGACCTAGTTTAGTAGGCTTTTTAATCCTAGCGACACTATTCCTGAGTTGAACGATCAATCCCCCAGTACTTGTCACTATACTATACTACAACGATCAGGTACACTGCCTGGTGGGGGTTGTAAGCTTCTCAAGATCCCTTGAGTGGTAAAACTTGTTGCGAGGGCGCAATTCCCACGTATCAGTTCACTTTTTTCTATCTGCTTTTTAGCCTATTCCACCCTATTTTGATTCTGCACTTCCCTAAATACACAAACACATTTTGTCTAGCAAATCCACCACATATTATCCTTCTATAAATACATAATCATCATACTAAAAATACCCCTCTTCATCACAAATCATTACTCAACCCATCATGTCATCTCC